>OV702291.1:295017553-296383803 GCA_916181665.1 Avena sativa | reverse complement strand
CACACCATTGTTCATCCATTGTTCATCACTTCCCCCGTCCACCCATCCACTAGCCATAGCCATTAGTTTGTACGTTAGATCTCCTTGTGATTTGGAGACCATTGTAAGAATATTTGATTTCAATCTAAGTATTTGTATGATGTTTTCTATCTCCGATCTATTTGTTATGAGTGAGTAGTCCTCACTTGCTACGGGTTGGGGAGAAACCTCGCAGCAATTTTGTGCATCTAGATCATGGGATAATTGTATTTTTTGGAATTGTGATTTGTATCTTTTGTTTCCTCGTATCTTGTCTCGATATGTGGACTTGTAGGTACCCAAGATCCCATAGATTCATAAAGGCTTGAGGTGGGATACTTGGCTAGCGCAGATCTCATAGGAACCTTAGTTATAGAAAGGGCAGTATGGTCTTTGCATAGTGCCCCATTCGGGATCAACAACAACATCACCACTTAAAGCTTTGATCTGTGTTTTCCACTTAATAATCATTTGTAACTTGTCGCATTGGTGATTAAAAGTCTATTGCTATGCCCGCTCCATCACGAGGTCTCTAGAATATTAGGATGTGTTGCCCAAGATATTATGTCCATTCAAACATTATACATGACTATGCTAATTATTATCTTTTATCCCATTTGATGTGCAGCTGCAGGTGGATCTTCAACCCTGGCATATTTCCATCCATTGATTAAAACCCATTATAAAGTAAACTAGATTGGTCTAGTCAACTAAGATAAATGAACAAACAAAGTCTTGTATACATGTCCTTTTTATTACCTTTTAGCAGTGCTTTCCGAGGTTCGATTAAACCTAGGTCTTCTAGGGAAAAAGCTATTATACTACATCCATGAATCTGGATCAAAGGTATCAAACGCTAGTATGCACAAACCATTGGATCAACACTGGCAAATCCAAACATTGCTAACCGTTGGATCTTCTTTTCCATTCTTAGCATCTAGAAAAATTCTATTGATAGTTTTTAGCATGATGAATGCTAGTATGCGCAAACCTAAAAACACACTTCATTGCTCAGTTTTAGGGTCATTATGCTAAATTCATGGACTTGGATGCAATTTTCATTTTTATGAGGTCCTTGATGTAACTTGTACTTCCATCAACCTTGTTAACTCTCAAGCACCTTGCTCCTACGAGACCTACCATAGGTAAAATAAAATGAAACCGCCCCAATTATCACATAAACTAGGACAATGGTTTCTTATACATAATATTCAAGTTTTTAGTACTAGGATGTTTCAAGCTTCCTAGCTAACTTCGCACACTTCAGTGACTTCTTGTCGATTTAACAAAATTTTGTCAAACTACTACTACAAAATGAGCTAACTTCGCACAAGTAAGCGCGATAGATTGCTCTTGAATTAAATGTATTTTCAGAGGTAGATGTGTGCATCCTCTTGTAGTAAACAATATCGTCGTTGTGAGTTTCCAACTATGAGGAAAGAAAATTCTCAGTTTTCCGAGTGATGACGAGATGGTTCTTTTCCGTAAAGAAAGTCTGAAGAATATGGATCTCAATGCCATAAACCAAGCTTCTAGACATATTAAGTGGACCAACGTGTCTTACTTACGATTCCCATGTTTTATGAGTTTTCAAACTCCCTATAGCTAATTAACTCTGCCCCACTTGAATCATTTCATGCCTATTTATCAAAATTAGGTCAAACTTGAACTACACCAACTAAATTGTAGGTTGCTTCTAAATATTTACAAAAAACTTTTGGACATGTACCCTTTGGCGGGTCAATTAATATATCAGAAACCAACCAAGAGTTTTGATAATAGGTTTTTAACTTCTTTTTAATTAAGAATTTTCATCTTCACAATTTAACGAAAAATTAGCTCAAACAATACCCGAGGTACTTCATGTTGTGATTTTTGCAGATCGCACACACTATCCTGGAGGCGGAGGACGCCGCTATTATTGGCACGTTCACCATGAATGTGTGCGACAACAAGAATATGGATCCTACCAAGAGAACCCACAAGTTGTGGGTGTTGGCTGGCCTCTACTCCTTAGCAGCGAAAGGACACCTTTCTCCAGAGGATGCTGCCCAGGAAGCCGCTGGAGCAGCAGACCCGGGAAGCATTGCTGTGAAGAACAGCGTCTCGTGTAAGCACGGTCTCTGACAGGCTTTGGCTATGGAGCCTACTGCTCCCACCGGTGCTGAAAGAAGACCAATATGGAGGAAGAAGTGGCGGCTACCAAGCCCACCATAGGAATGTGGTGCCGTGTGCACGAGTCCGATGAGCATGACGCTCAGAACTGTCGCTCCATCCTCGGTTATGCCGAGGGAAGGAAGAGGTGCGTCAATGAGCAGGGGACCAATGGTCTACCACCATGCCTACAACTCGCTCAAGCTTCCCTCCTCGTGGGGGACCTTGACCATCAAAGGTGATACGAGGGACGCCGTGTTCTGCTCTGAACAACTGTTCAAACTGGCAGCAACCGCTTTTCATGTGACTCACACTGACCCTTTGTCCGACTCAGACCAACCTTTCACCCTGATTCCTGGCTTGCCCAGGAAAAGGGTGCGACCCTTTCTAGAACTTAGTTCCGATGACAATTCTGGTACTGGCGGCTCTCTGAGTAAGCTAAAAACTTCTCACATCCACCCTACCAACTACAAAGCTTGGGAGCGTGCGTGGTGCTCCGAACAACCTTAAAAGCCCGGGTGAGAGTGGAGGTTCCCCCGACAAATGAAAGCCCGGGAGCGTGCGTGGTGCTCCCGGCTACCTTAAAAGCCCGAATGTGAGTGGAGGTTCCCCCGGCAAATGAAATCCCGGGAGCATGCGTGGTGCTCCCGGCGACCTTAAAAGCCCGGGTGTGAGTGGAGGTTCCCTCGGCAACTGAACGCCCGGGAGTGTGCGTGGTGCTTCGGGCAACCAAATCTCAGGAGTGAGTGTACTAATCCCAGCAAATGTGATGAATACTAGCATATCTGGCCTGGCCCGCCTCTGTGTAAACCGCTTGTAACCCAAGGGCTTCCCCCGTGTTAGAATGAGAATCCCGCTGCTCTCGTTTTTTCGCCCGTTTTCATTGCTGAGCCTTTTTCGGGATTTGGCATTCCTTTGGATTTTCTCGAGATCGAACGTGGGTAACGAGACTGTCAGGCTAGGAAAGGTCATACTCTGGCTCTGAGGTATGAGCATTGTTCTCTAGGCGTTGCCCATGAGCACTAAATCCTGAAGACACACCTCCCACGTCAGGCCCTCGAGTTGGCAACGTCATGAGCCCTGATCAAGCGCACGGCACCTTGTTTTAAACCTGAGGCATGGGTAAGATGCCGTAAGTTGTGTTCATCATGTTTCAAGATGAGCAGCAGATGGATGAGCAAGAAGAGGCCAAGGCAAGGTCTCGGCGAGGGTGCAAGGCATTACAAGAAAAGTTGGCTTTTACAACGGACGATTATCATGGTTGAAGGCCCATTTTTTGTGGTTAAGAAGTCTTCTACGACAGATAGCCTTCATGTTAAAATCCCCGTCACAAAATAATCTACCACGTTTTTTACCATGGCAAAACGCACCATTCAGCCACGAAAACGTGTTACGTCGTAGATCTGTTCGCTAGCTGTGTTGACTGTTGACGTCATGCAAACTGCCATGTGGCTGCTGCTGTTAACCGTCGGTTATCGCTATTAGCGGACAAAGAAACCGTGGCAGAAGCAAGGCCCAACCAAGGCCTACTAATTACTAAGTGGTTCGGCACATTAGGAGAGCCCAATAAGAAGACGACCTGTTACTTTTTTGCCCCGCACTTCTTGAAATGGGCCCAACAATGCAGCCAGCAGAGGCCCACGAACTTTCAAGCCGAGTACTTTTTCCTCCTACAGAAGTCCCAAGTTGGTCCAACACCGTGCGGCCCATTAACAGCCTAGGCCTAGTCGGTCTAGTACTATTAAGGCCTGCTGTCGTCCCATCACTGTTCCCGTAGCCCGTCGTGGGCCGCCTACTACTGGTCCTTTGAGATGGTTCGTTACTGTTCTGGTCTTTTACTGTTTCGACTGTTAATGGTGTAGCACACAATCAGCCTGTTACTGTTCTGGACTGGTAATTTTGTCGGCCTGTTATTGTTCTTGACAAGAATTTTCTCGGGCTTGTACTGTTCTCGCCTTTAACTGTTTTGGCCCTTTATTCTTGTGGCCCTTTAGTGTTGTGGCCTGTTAATCCTCTAGCCTGTTATTGTTCTATCATTTTGAAGTTTCTTGCTTTTTAGTGTTGTAGCGTGTTACTGTTATGGCCTATTTTTGTTCTAGCCTGCCACTGTTTTGGCATGTTACTGTTATGGCCTATTACTGTTACATGTTCCCACATGTGGGCCGGTCCATTACGTTTACAGTCTTTTACAGTTTCGGCCTTTCTAAAGCCCATGCCAATATCAAAAAAGGTGTGTAATTAGCGAGCATGTTTTACTGTTCATCATTGGCCTAATACAAGACAGGCCAATAACAAAGCACGATAATATTCCCTAATCGACCAGGTTGGCATAGTTACGGTAATGACTACCACCATGTGTGGACAGCGTCAACTAAATGTCTACATAGCCTATGCGAGTTATCTAGATATTACATCATCTTCAAACTTCTTAAAATTATTATACATTATCAACTCAAGGGAAAGAAAATTCAGCATTTCAGTTGACAATCGAGTTGATAGCAGAGTGCTCAATTTACTTTCTCAATTAATCACATGCATCTTCCTTTGAGTGTGACAAATGCATTGGAGGGGACATGATCGTGCAACCCCCTCTTTGGTGACCATAGCAATAATTGCAGTCTTAAACTAAGTAATAACAAGTTAATACATCAAACAGGACAAACTACTCATTTGACTGATATGACAAGAGCTATGAACTAGAGTTTACAACTAGTCAATGGTTCAATTATTTACCAACACGTCAAACAAACAGAACAAGCAAGCACCACATTAAAGAAGTGTGCCTACCATGAAACGAGTAATCAAAAATGTGTGGGTGTCTTATAATTTCAGCAAATAAAAACTAGCCAGATCATTTCAACAAATATATATGGAAGTAGTTGTATACCCTAAAATGCAAGAGACATTGGGTGGCCCAGAATTTGCGTTGAGCCACAAAATGGCATGCAGTTACTATCGTAGCGAAGAATGAACCAGGTAGAAATTATAACCGCAACATACGGGAACTTGAGAGCAGGAATGGAAACCATGAATGAACTATATATAGTAGAGGATAGTTATGTTGTTGCTTAGGACAAACCAGAACCAGATGCAAGAAATAATGGCGTCACTCGTGAACCTGTAGAATAGGACAAACAAGCATTACACAAGTGTGCCTAGAATGAAATGAGTAATCAAACAAAGTGTTTCTTAGAATTTCAGTAAATATAAAATAGCCAAGTCATTTTAGCAAATATATATGGAAGCAGTGATATCTACTAGAATGCAAGAGTCATTGGGTTACTTAGAATTTGCGGTGAGCTACACAATGGCATGTCGTTACTTTATAGCTAAGAATCAACCAAACAGAAAGTATAATGGCATCAAAAGAGAACTTCTAGAGCAGGAATGCAAACCACGAGTGAACTACATAGTAGAGAATAATTATGACATTGCTCAGGATGAACCATCACCATATAAGGAAGTAATGGAATCCCTTGTGAACCTGTAGAATATTCTATGCAAACCAACATTTTCATTGTTCCATTTTGAGCTCTATGCAAGAAAAAGAAAATAGTTACTGATGCAGCTTTTGAAGAACCAGATGGCAACATCAAAATTATAATCGAATTAGTACGAAGAGTTTAAACGGCTACTACAGGATAGCAGAATGATGCTAAGGAAGAAATAATAGCAGGAACTGATCTTAGGACGAACCAGATAGATTCAGTAACTGTAGAGCAGGGAATCCACACTAATATTTTACACTGACTTCAGATTTTGCAAGAATTACAAGGTAGCAGGCAATTACTATTGTATACAGCAGCGAAGAACATGTGCATGAAAAAATAACAGACATGTGCATGACTTTGAAATTTGTAGAGCAGTGAATGCAAACCAACATGTCTAATGACCTTGTATGTACTAGCACGAAGAACAGGCATGCCTAGTGACTTGTATGTACTAGCACGATTACAAAAATGCAGTTCACTGCGATAGGATTGAATCTACTATATCGCTGACAAAACAAAAAAGGGTTGGAGATTTGGTTAGCCTTCGTCAGAGAGGAATCTAAGCATCATCGATACCGTGCGGGTGACGTCCAGGTCACCGAGGGTGCTGCGGTTGCGGTGACTATTGGTGTGGGGGAAGGAGATCTTGGGCGGTCGATGCCGGCTTGAGTGTAGTGGACGAGAGCATCGCTGAGGCAGATCCAGTGCAGTGAACGGTGATGGCTGAGCAGCTGGCCTAGAGCGGTGGACATAGAACTCCTTAAACTAGATCACGTCCGGTGTATACCGGTGAAGCGAATCCGGTACGGTTGTGTAGCTTTCTGCGTCCGGGAAGCATAGCTTGGGTGGTCGATGATGCCATCGGTGTGGTGAACGACACCGCAGCTCCGGTGCAGTGGCAGAGACCCGGTGAACTAGATCCAGGGGTGAGCATTAGTGACGCGGCTCTTGCGGCGGTGCACGAGACCGTAGCTAAAGCGTCTCTAGCCGCCGTGGAATTTCTCTCGGCTGGTGCATGTAGTGGTCATGGAGATGAGGGCGTGGGAGATGGGGCTGGGATTATTTGAAGTACCAACGGGATAATCTGCGTGAATCGGGACTAACGAGGTGAACTGAAACGCAATTACGATCCTGCCCCCAAGCTACCGACTTTAGCTTGCCCATAGGGCATCAGAACAATGCGTAGAATGGGAATTCTGAAGTCAAAAGTTTTTGAAATGGAGGGGCGCAAAATGCTTCAAGGTTGGTGTGTGATTATGCTGCCTGATTGAGATTTTGAATTTGGCGCCGTCCATCTAATAATATAAAAATGGTACTACGCCGGTGGGATATTTTGCCTCAAAGTTTTTGAAACGGAGGGGCAAGAAATGCTTCAAAGTCGGTTTATGGGTTAGCAGCTCGATTGAGATTTTGAATTTGACTAGCACCCATCTGATAATAATACAAAAATGGTACTCCCCCAATGGGAGATTTTTCCTCAATGTTTTTGAAAAGGAGGTGCGGGAAATACTTCAAAGTTGGTGTGTGGTTTTGCCGCTCGATTGAGATTTTGAATTTGGCTAGCATCCATCTAATAATAATAATATAAAAATGGTACTCCCCCGGTGGGAGATTTTGCCTCAAAGTTTTTAGATGGTTAGGCGGGAAATGCTTCGAAGTCAATGTGTGTAATTTTTCCACTCGATTAAGATTTCGAATTTGGCTAGCATCCATGTACTGCTAATAGTAGTAATAAAAAAGGTGGTAGAACATACGGCTATTTGGTCAGGAATTCATGGTCGGGAGCCACATCAACTAACCATCCATATAACCACACTTGAGGTACTCCCTGTGTTCTATATTACTACTAGGACAGACTAGTATTCCCAAAATACTAGTACTACTTAGTTCGGAGAATTAACTTCCCCTATTTGCTTTATCGCTAGTTATTGCATGCAGCAGTAATCCTAAAATCCAGCCAATGCACGTGGCTATCGCATCTAATTGAAAACATGGAAGCTAATGGATACACTCCCGTTTTAACAACATGAGCGGCCAGGAGCATTACAGGACATGGTGGTTCATATTTTTTGGTCAACTAGAGTATCAATTAAGCAAAACTAGGAGCATTAATTGGTCCTTCGGCCTAGCAATTGAGGCTGTACAAATAATTAAGGAAGGTTCTATTGAGCTAACATGCGGATTTTAGCTCCAGGGAGCATACACCCCATCTAGCCACATGGTGAGCATCCAACGACACAGCCAAAAAGTGAAATTGAAAAATGGAAATTGCCATGCAAAAATGGAAAATGCCCTACGTTTGCGTCTGCCCTGAGGGACCAGGGGCGCATGTTTTCTCCTTAGATTTTGGGATAATTAAATATAATGAGGTTATGATACTACTACTAGTAGTATCATCCTACACCTACACATTCACATCCTGCCAGGAGTCGTACGCTGGTGTGCATGACCGGTGTCCCGTAATTCGTGCACGTGCGCATGCGCGTGCCCGTGCCAGTTTGATGAAATGCATTTGCGGTTGCTGTGTGCATGTTGTCGTATCGTTTCCACACGCTTCGCTTGGCTTCCCCAATCCTTTGTTTAAATGTTTGTCTCTGGAACCACTTCCTGTGCCTATCGACGGAACCAATACCACACGAATGCCATCATCCATGGCCAGCAAGAAGCAGGAGGACTCGCCATGGGCTGGTCTCCCTGAGGGATTCGTCCAGAAGATAGGTGACATCTTCCTTTTGACAGATGACTTTGACTACTACGCCGCCTTCTGGACAGTCTGTAGCGCCTGGCGCGGCTTCACAGAGGAGCGCTTTATGCCAGCCAACTGGATTGTTCTAGAGCACCGGTTGTCAGAGGAGTATCCGATAGACAACACCGCCATCATGTTGCTGAACATGAGAACTAGCTGCCACATTGAGAAGAAGATTAGTCGGGTTATTCGCAGGTGCTTTCTTGATATTCATATGTATATATGCAATCCTTTTTTGCATTCACATCCTATACTATCTGTTTTCAAGTTCTATTTCTTTGTCCACTTGTTTCCTAGGGTTTTACTCCATGGTTTACCTTGATTGAATATCAATCTATTTACCTTGACTAAATCTATGTTTCTCCTCTCTCTCTCTCTCCCTCTGGAAGGTACTTCTATGTCAGTAGCACAACCACCGGCCTCCTTGTACCTGGACAGAGGGTGCAGCCGTACAAGACCTGGTTGTACAACCCCTTCTTGGGTGCTATCAAGCGCCTAAGGGCGGAGATACTGACCGAGCAGGTGGCTTCTATTGCTGTAATGATATTCCCGTCATTGATGGTGTTTACATCAAACCATCAGAACACCACCATTCCGTGGGTGTATGAGGGCATGAAGGAAGGGAGTCGCCCGGTCTTTGCTGAAGGGTGGTACTCGTTGTTTGACTTCGCGGAACTCCGGAGCATGACTTCTTACGCTGGTGATGTTTTTGTCGTAGACAGATACGGGTTTGTACTCTCGACTATGTGTGATGCTGCTCATGGAGATGTCCAACTACAGTGCTCTGCATGAACCCTAGAGATGCATCCCACCATTGCAGGCCCTATTCCGGGCTGCCAGTTGCTAGAGAATCATTTTTACCTCATCGAGTCCGACGGGGAGTTGTTGTTCATTGTGAGTGGACCGGTCTACGGCGGTAGGCCGGTCCTTTACTGGGTTGATACCTAGAACAGTGTCCTTCAGCTGGTAAAAGGCATCGAAAGTCATGCTCTCTTCGTTGCTGAAAGTCAGTGCGTCTGCGTCGACAGCGCTAGGGTACCCATGGTGCAGGCCAGCAACATATAATATGCGCACCTATCCGATATTAGATCTTAGAACTTTGAGGCTCTTGCGTGGGAAGAGGGGCTAATGGTTGTATATGGGTATGGAGTAGGAGGATTATGGATCAATGAATGTCCTTTCTAACTTGATCAATTGCTGGCGGAGTATTGCAAAATCGTCGAGCATTCTGAGTTGTAGATGGTTTCCGCCTTATGGAGAGGATGGTAGCACCCACTACTATTACTACAACGGCTATCTGTCAGATTGATGGATCGTGTGAGTATGCTCCTGATGTATTCTCTTCAGGTCAGCTCTTTTGTTGAGTGAACGTCTATGACTTTTGCAAGTTCTATGGTGCCCGTGTAATACAATGGATGTTCTCCCTATTCCAGAAGATCGTGTGTTATACCTCTTACAATTTCAATGTTTTTTCATGTTCGTGTAGTAAATGTGATAGATGCTCAGTTTGTAACAATCCTCAAAACACTTACAACTGCGAATTACAGTAGATTATTACAATCCTCAGTAAACTTCACAGTAATAAAATAAAGCATAAAAGTTGCATTAAAGTCGAGACAACTAAAAAAACAGAGAATATCATTTTGTGGCCCGAAAGTTGGGGTGCCCTGGCAACGCGGTACCCAAGTTCCCTGAAATCAGCCGGGATGACTACAGTTAGTGTGCCAAATACTTAGAGGGTGTTTTTCGGCACGAATTCAACTTTACGTTTCAATACAAAAAATCTGGCTAACGGCCGTCAAGTTGCCCCCCCTATTAGTTCTCGCCGTTATGTCGCTCCCGTCGCTTAGGTGTCAATTAGGCTTGAAGTGTTGGCGCCTGCATCCATTACGCGTCTTCTTCTATCTCGGAGCGGCAATCTGTGGGACGTCACAGACATGGCGCGGAGGTGGGACGTGGACAAACCTGCTCGGCCTAGCTCTCCTCCCTATGGGCTTGCAGCGTTGGCTCCTGCATCCATTACGCGTCTTCTTCTTCCCCGGAGCGGCAGTCTATGGTCACGGCCATGGCGCAGATCTGGGACGTGACGAACCTACTCAGCCCCGCTCTCCTCCCCATCCCGAGTCGGAGCTCGCCCTCACAGTGGAAGCACCCACGGCACAGTGCAGGGACAAGAATTGGTTCCCGGTGAGATCTGTACACCGTGTCGACCATGCTCGGTTTTATTTTCCTCCTCTAGAATCCGAGCTCGCCGTCGTGGTGGTCGCACCCGCACCAATTCTGCCACCTCTACCGAGGTCTCTGTGGTAGCTCAAGTTCCGGGGCTCTCCAAGTTCTGCCATGTTGGGCCTATAAGTGTTGTTGTATGTTAAACTAGCAAATCTCTTTTTTTCAGATCTCTTGGGATGTACCAACTTCATTGTGTTTAATTATGAAAGACAAAATATAAATGACTTCTCTCAATTTCTCGCATAGAAAAATGCACAGCTAATTTCATATTCTCGCAGGAACTGGCCCCACTTGTTGAACCGGCGGCACTGCCACGATCATTTAGTTACTTCGATTCAAAATTTCGACCAATTTAACTTGTTGTTGTATTCCTTGAAAATTATAATATAATCGAGCACTGGAAATATTTAGTGTGCATGAGCATGATCAGTAATATAATTGAACACTAGAAATTTTAAGGTACTCCATATAAAGGAGTAGATTAACATAGAAGCTTCACCAGAGACACCACGAATATATTGTCTTACATGCCACACATACGTAATAATTAACTAAAACAAAATAAAAGCAGGGGCGGCAGCAAGAGGCCGGGACACGGAGACACCTAGCAGGGCAGGGGCATATCAGCAGGAGGCAGCGACAGCCTAGTCGATGGGATACAGGCCAGTCCTATCATACTGCCGGATGAATTTGCCGAAGGCTGCGTGCCATGCCAAGGTAATCGGGCTATGGCTTCTGCCTCCGCCTCTTCCAACGCCCACCGCGTGCTGGAGCATGCTGTCGAGGTCCACGTTGATTTCTCTGCCACAGAATGGGAAAAACAGTCTCCCCCTATGGTGGAAACAGATTAGCCCACACCGTAACCGCCTCAGCACGTAGCGGCTCTTGTTGTCTCTGGATACCTTGCTATCGTCCACTTCATCATCATCCTCATGATGATTTTTCAGAACATAACTTAGAACTCATACATATGGTTGAATTGTATTACAACTCAAGAATTGACAACATGTATATGTAAGACAATATATCCGTGGATATCAAAGATAAAGCATCTCAACAATAGTTCCATCGGTTCATATATCATTTTATCTCAACACAATGACAAATAATTGCATAAGAGTGTATCTAGAATACATATTGCAGCCTCATAAGTTTCTTCAGGTATGGAGTAGGTGAACCAAGTAACAATTGCACAACCTATATTTTTCTTGTACATCGCCCCAGGTTCACTAACTCATCCTTGAAAAAATCTGACACCAATGTGTCTGCCTCTCTTTTGGGACAAATTTGAAACATTGGCCACAATAAGAAATTGAAATGTAATCGTACAAAACATTATTCAGGGATATACATAGTCAGGTACAAAAACAAGCCTAAATATTGTAATTATAAATAAAAAATCAAACAATTAATATTTAGGTACATGTTAAAAATACTTATGATCAAAACCAAATATTGTTTGTGTGCATTGCTGCCTCAGGTTCACCAACCCATCCCTAAAACACGACACCATCATATGTGCCTCCCCTTGAACTCTTTTGGGGAAAATTTCAATCATCAGCCTCGGTGACAAACTAAAATGTAATTCTTATACACTATGAATGCATGGAATAGATAATTCAAATATCATAGTTCTATGAATGTAGAATAAAGATTGCGGCCCCATAAGTTTCTACAGGGATGGCGTAAGAGAACCAAGTAACAATTGCACATCTTATATTGATTTTGTACATGGCTCTAGGTTCATGTAACATCCCAAAAATTTAATAAAGGTTATCAAGATCCAAATCACCCAATTTAGGGTTAACAAAAACTTTTTTATTATTAAAACAATTAGGAATGCCTATGTGTGTTGCATTAATATAGAATTGTTTTGAATTGCCATGTTTGTTTGTTCTAATGGTTGTAAAATTAATCAAAGATGAATTCCACATCATCTAGATCATTCCCAACCAAAATCCAAAGAAAAAGAAAACAAATAAGATTAATAAATGCAAATGGTCACTTTAGGTCTTCCTAGAAGACAAATTCAAACAGAAACAATTCTAACTCTTTGCACCCCTTGCTAGTACAAGTAAAGATCTACTAAGGGCCACTTTGAAATCTTACAAAAACTTTTAAACACTAATTTTAAATGGCATTTGAAAATGGAATCCATTTCATATGCATAGATCCCACTTTTGCAAAAACCACTCAAATGAGATAACCTTGACAATCCCAAGCAACCACAGATGCTTAAGCATATGAGTAACACATCCACCAATAATCTTTTCAAAATTCAAATAAAAGTTTCATGTGGCCATTTTGTCGAACAGTTGGCAGGCAGAGGAATATTGGCCTAACTAATATTGTTGCCAATTGATTTCTTGTCTCCCATTTAAACCTCACATCTCTCCTTTGTCCCCTCTTAGCCTAACTAACCCCCAGACAACCCCTATCCAACCCCACAGCGCTAGTACAGCGCCGCCCATTCCTGGTCGTTGCCGGCCAAACATGGGCAACACGCCAGAGACAGCGCCGTGCCAAACCCACACATCCCCTAGCTCCGCCGCACCTTACCGCGACCCCCTATCCACCCCATGGACGCAGCCAGCCCCTGGACCACCATAGACAACTCGTGCCCACCACCTCTGCGCCATGCCCGTAGCATGCTAGAGTGCCGTCCCTGACAGGCCAACACAAGCCGCGCCTTGACCCCATCTTGCACGCGCCGCTCGGCCTTGACCCTAGCACACCGCCAGACATGCCCTTTTCCCGCTGCGCGACCAGCAGCCACCGCACGCTGTGTCCAGCACAGCCTCTGCCGGTCAGAGCGCCAACCTCTCCCGACCGCAAGCCACCACCCTAGCTGCACCATTGCGTCGTAGCTGACCTCCAGGAGGCAAGCCACCGTCCGCCTAAACCGCCCATGCCCCTAGCGCCCTATACCGTCGTCTCTGACGAGCCGCGCCCATGCCGCTCTGCCAGTTCATCGACCCTATATAAGGAGCTCTCCCCAGCACCAATTCGCCACACTCCAACACTCCCCACCTCCCACTGAGTCTCTCACACCATCCCTGGAGTCACTCGAGCCATGTTCGCCGGAATTTCCACCGGAGTCGCCGTAGCAGGGGAGAAAGGGGCATGTCGATTGCAACCATCCCAGGAGCCGCCGTGACCTCGCCTGAGTCCATCGTCGTCTCCTTGTTCAATCGCCCCCATCGCCACATTAGTTGGAGCCCTGGTAAGCCCCCACTAGACCCCCACTGAGCCGCTAGGGTTCCGTCTCGCCGGTGACCAGTCCGTTGTCGACGATGAACCGGAGTCGTTGATGTAGGTTCTAATCGCACGGTCCACATCGCCCCGTACCGCTTCACGTTGAGTAGTGCCGCTGACATACGGGACCCCCTTGTCAGTTGCCAGCTGCACCACAGAGTGCCACTGGGCCGGCCCATTTTCTTTCCGGCGCTAGCCCTAGAATTCAAATGTAGATTTTTCTATTTAGACTTAATCTACATTCTGTCCCCTTGTTTAAAAATCAATTCAGAAAGATTTACTTAACCAAATGACATGATTCCAATTTGGTTGGAAATATAATTTAAATCTCTATTCAAGACCATTGGATTTAAATCAATTAGAGTTATAGATCACCAATAGCAAAAATAACAAGACAGAGACTTTTCTACATTCAAATTTTTTTCAAAAATCAACCATAATAGCTTTTGAGTTGATTCCAACTCTCAAAAATCACATTTGACAATACATATCTGAATATGTAATAATATTTAGGTTTGCATGCAGTGACTTTGGACTAGTACCAAATTAATTCTATATAGGCATTCTAGTCACTTTAATATTTAAATATTAATCTTAGACTTTATAAAATGTGATCCAACATTTAAATCACATTCCCATGTATTAGAATATGTGGTGATGACATGTGTCCATATGATCCCATATTTTAATTGGAGAATATTAAATCTTAATTAATTTCAATGAGTATAAATTACTTTTCTCAAATAAAATAAATGAAACTAGTTCATTTTGACTTGTGATGTTTGTGATGATACTAGATCATCAAATATGTGTCTTATTGTGCTAAATAGACTAGTTAAGTATTGTTTGGTGATTGTGTATTCCGTATGTATTTATAGACGATGTAGGGGAACGGGTAGGCTACACTAGCGTAAAATCAAAATTTTCTACCGCATCAACCAGGAATATTGTGGTCATAGATCACGGGATTACTGCTAGACGCGCAGGTGCGAAACTTGATGAAGCACGTCACGGTAGTGTATATGTTCTACGTCTCCTCCTTTCCCTCGTCCCACGAGCAGCTCCCCTATGCGCGGCTCGTCTAAGTGCTATAGATGTAGCACCTCGGAGGTATCCACACGTCCGGAGTGGAAGCCGTCACACGCCAAACTGCTAGGTCTGCACGTGCAACACAGGCGGAAGAGGAGTGGCAGCTGGGTGGAATGCTCAACCCTATTCAGCTCACCTCACTCTCTCTTATATAGGCATCCCTGGTGGGCTTCTACATTAGCAGCCCATTAGCAGCCTAAGCCTAGTCTAATTCGGATCCAATCCTCATAAGGCTTCCAGCCCCTAAAGTGTGTGACCCTATAGGTTCATATACATATAGACATGACACGAGTACACTTACTCTGTCAATAGTTGGTAGTGGCCTCTAGCAAGACGTGCCAACTCCTAAACGCATATAAAGATCATTCAGACGAACCATCACAAGGTTGAGTACATGTCTTTCCCTTTGCCTCACGATATTTGGTCTAGCTCCAAGCTGACCTCTCTTTCTCGATACTGTGATTTGGTATCCCTTTACTAGGTTAACTCTTAACCATATGTAGCACGACCATGCATTTCTGGATCCGATCACTCGAGGGACCCAGAGATATCTCTCTCAAGTAGAGAGGGGCAAATCCCATCTTGATTGGCCGATGCCTTGCAGCATGTATCAGGACAAACCCGAAAGCTACCTTTATAACTACCCAGTTATGGAGTAGTGTTTGATAGCCCGAAAGTAGGTCGATCCACATCTCAAGTACATGCGACAATCTCAGGTCTAAGGACAAAACGTACACGATGTGTAGAGAGAGTTGCAAGTATTATTGCCAGTCTCATGTTGGGTCAGTCCAACCCCATGTTCATAACATGTGTCCACATCATTGGTTTGACATCTCTATGTCTATGACTTGTGAAACATAGTCATTAACCAATCGATGTGCTAGTCTAATATTCACGTGTGTCCTCACATGAACGCCAACTAGGGACAATTATTAGATAACCATACAAGTAAAGAGTTTCACAAACAATTCACATAATTGTCAATCAATACAAGTTGCCTGGTATATGGATATTCAAGGAACATTAAAATAACTCATGGATACACATGAAATACAATCATCTCTATGATTGCCTCTAGGGCATATTTCCTTCAGACGATAGTACCGACCATGTCTTCAAGGAGGAGGAGTTCTACCTCAAAGAAGACAAGGAGAATTTCAACCACTGCACTAATCAAGGCAAGCTATTATTGGCAAGCTAAAACTTGCAAGCCATTACTTCATGCAATATAACCCAAGCAAGATGCCTTAGGCATGCTTTGGTTACACCTTTTGATTTATACCCATCCCAAATTTTCTTACAAGCTTTACTTTCTTTTACTTTACAAAGTTCTTTACTTGTTTATAGATAGCATAAAGAGTATAAAACTTGGCCTATATAGTTAGACTTAGATGTCATTATATGGCATGATATTGATATTAGCATCCCACTTTAGTGAACACTCTTAACTTAGTGATTAGAGCTAAACCAAAAACTTGATCACTTTAGATGGGAACACTTGGTGAAAATGCTTATGAAAACCTTGGAATGATGAGTCATTCTATTGAGATCTTTTGACATGTGTTGAGAAACACAAATGGTTTAGGATGATGAAAATGTTGAGGCATGATCCTTAGCCCTTTTATAAAAACTGATGGTTGGGTTCGGGTGCGATACCATTCCAATTTTACCGTACAACCACAATACCTGAATTGGGTAAGGCTTAGCCGGAAGTTTATATGCATTAGTATTGGTTCCCTCATGGGAGAGGTTTGAGCTAAGGCTACCTCTCAATGTTGTCCACCTATGCAGTGCCCAGGATGGCAGATGGCCATGGCTGGGAGGCCAAGCTCATAGGAGAGGTGCTTATACTAGAGTGTGTAAAGGAAAGGTTATGTTTGATTATCTGCATACTAAGTATGATGATTCAGGGTTACCCCTGACAGATGTATCGAATTTTGTGGTGAAAGTGTACCACCTCTACAAAGTGTCAAACTATTCGAATAACCATGTCCGTGGTTATGGACAGTTGGAGTGGCCACACTGTTTCGTTGTCAGATGTTTTCAAAATGACTTATGAAAAGAATTGTGACATGACTTGACCACAACATGGTTGTGACTATGACAACTAAGTTCCCACTTAGGTGATTTAGAACTTTATTTTATCTTTCTTTGTTTCTAAACTCAAATTAGGTTTCAAACTTAACTTTACAAATAAACTTAGAACTTACCATTCCTACTAGAACTACCTTACTTGTTAGTGATAGTTTGCGAGTACTTAAAGAGTACTCATGGATTTGTCCCTGGCTATTCCCGTGGCCAAACTATGAGGAGGACTATCCGGAAGGAGGACAACAGGATGGCTACAACAACTAGGATCGTCTCCCATCGTCAGCATTGCCTGTGACACTAAAGATGGAGCCCACCGCTATGCAATTTTTTCCGCTACTTGTTTATACTAAGACTCGATCATGAGATCCTTTATTTGTGTAAGACCTTATTATGGTTTGTAATGGATGATGTACTGTGATATCCAATTTGTTATGTCTCGCAAAAATGGTAATCCTGGGATTGCAATGTATGGCATAACAGGCATATGGTATTAAAAATCCGGGTGTTGACAGTTCGCTAACTCATCCCTGAGAAAATCTGACATCAATGTGTCTGCCTCTCTTTTGGGACAAATTTGAATCATGGGCCACAATAACAAATTGAAATGTAATCGTACAAAACAATATTCAGGGATATACATAGTTAGGTATAAAACAAGCCCAAATATTGTAATTATCAATAAAAAACCAAACAATTAATCTTCAGGTACATGTTAAAAATACTTATGATCAAAACCATTCATATACATATGCATCATACTAATCATTAAAAGATCAGAAACAAATCAAGGATCATATATGTAGTTCCATATGATAATAAATCAAGGGTCTCATAATTTGTTTCAGAGATGGAGTTGGAGAACCAAAATACCAACAGCATAACCTATATTGTTTGTGTGCATTACTGCCTCGGGTTCACCAACCCATCCCTAAAACATGAAACCATCATACATGTCTCCCCTTGAACTCTTTCGGGGCAAATTTCAATCATCGGCCTCGGTGACAAACTAAAATGTAATTCTTATGCACTATGAATGCATGGAATAGATAATTCAAATATCATAGTTCTAGAATGTAGAATAAAGATTGTGGCCTCATAAGTTTCTATAGAGATGGCGTAAGCAAACCAAGTAACAATTGCATAGCTTATATTGATCTTGTACATGGCCCCAGGTTTGCTAACTCATCCCTAAAAAAATCTGACACCAGTGTGTCTGCCTCTCTTTGGGGCAAATTTGAATCATTTGCCACAATAAGAAATTGAAATGTAATCGTACAAAACAATATTCAGGGATATACATATGCATCATACAACACATTCATAGATCAGAAACAATACAAAGATTATATATAGGTTCCATATGAGAAAAAAAATTAGGGCCTCATTTTTTCAACGATGGAGTCAGATAACTAAAATACCAAAAACACAACCTATATTGTTTATGTGCATTGTTGTCTCAGGTTCACTAACCATCCCTAAGAAAACAACACCATCAGATGCCCTTGCACTATTTTGGGGCAAAATTGAATCATTGGGCTCAGTAAGGAATAGAAATGCAATGTTATAGGCATGCTGTGTATCAAAGTCAACACTCAACTAGCAAACTAAACTAGATGGCAAATGAGCAGATTAGGGATTTGTGACTAGACAGATTGGGGTTTTGTGACTAGATGGAAGATGCATCAATCGACCGATCGAACCATCTCTATATTACCCTACTTCAAGAGCAAAAGAATATGTACACGATTGAGCAAATCCTATGTATGAATAGTGAAATCTGCAGCTGCGACTAGAGAAGCTAGCAATGTAGTACCTCGGACTCCTCATCAGGGACCTCCTCCTCGAACTCGTCATTCTCCATGATTGCGTCCAAGATTTCTTGTACGGCGATGGGGTCGTTGATGTAGAGCACCGGATTGCCTCCGCCTGCCGCCTGCCCCCCATCCAGATCTGTCGCTCGCACCACGACGTTGTCGGCCACCTGCTGCTCGGCGGTGATGGCTACTGGCTGGACGGATGAGCTCGCACCCTCGACGGCGCGGCGACAAGCGGTGTTCGTCCCTGGAGAAGACGCCTCTGCCTGCTTGGCGACGACCGAGCCATCTGCTGCTGCGCCTTCAACTAGATTCACCTCCGGCTCGTCTCCACAAGTATGCTTCATGGCGCACCAAGGGAAGGAGGTAGTGCAAGCGAGGGAGCTTCGGCGCACGCGCGTAGGTGCAGATTGGGGTCTTGGGACTAGACAGACTGGGGAAAAATGACGGACACGAGCACATGGAAGAAGATGGTCCAGGGAGGTTATAAACACTGGACCGTTTGTTGTCCTCGAGTGGACACGTGTGGTGGGCGGGGGCGGGGGGCTACCACGATCTCCACCTTTTTTTTGGGTTCCCTTTTTCTGAAACAGCCACGATCTCCACTTTAGGGTTGCATTGAAAACACGCTCATGGTAGACCTCGATTCCACTGCATGCAAGTGGGACAGAACCAATTTCTAGCAACGTTAGATCTACTCGAGGGGGGCCCTTGACTCATGGAAGTTACTAGCGGTAGGGCCCAGTTGAAAGTGAGATTGAGAGCGCTGCGTAAAAATGGGATATGTCTTATCAAAATCAAGTGGCAATAAATTGCAGCGTCTAGTCGAAAACCGTGCAGTCGATGACCTTGTTGCCCTGTTCATGTGTTGTAGTAGCAGTAGTAGCCTTTGCAGACTAGATTAAACGTGACATGACCACTTGACGACTTTTTCCATGGACGTCATCGTGTTCCTTCTTGTAGAGGGAGACGTCAAGATGGGGCCTCGTCAAGATGGGGCCTCGTCAAGATGGTACCTTGTTAACTGGTAGTTTGAAAGAGTACCCTTTTCCTCTCTCACTAAACAGATATGTTTCATTTTGCCCAAATTGGTAGCAAATCTAGAGAAGATTCTCTCTTCGATAATTCGTTCCCTTTTGGACCTCTTTTTGCCTCTGATCAGGTAGTAAATCTAGAGCAGCAAATCACACCACGCAGAATACATTCATTCAGAACACAAAAAAATGTAGATATAGTTGTGCGGAGCTAAATAGGATATAGCGATAGAAAGTAGGTTGCTTAACGAGGTTCGATGCATTCAGCCAGAAATAGGATGCTAGCAAAATATAGAAAATCAAAAGAAGCTGCTTAGCAGCAGCAGCCGCCGCAGATGCAGATACATTCAAGAACACATCCAACCTGTCCTTCATGCACCCGCGCCTCCGCCTCCTCCCTCCGGCTCTTCCTCTACTTCTTGTTGCCCAGTCCCTTGATCTTGGGGGCCTTGGGCCTGATTGGAGGCATACGACCCTCTTTGATGGCCACCCGCTGGAGGTTTCGGAGGTGAATGATGAGAGCCCGGTGTTCAGCGATGTAGCCGTTGATGTTCACAGTCTTGCGCTCGCTGCCTTTGTGGATGCCGGAGCTCGGGGCCTCTGCATGCTTTAGTAAGGAGTTGAAGACAATGCCGGCGAGACTCGCCCGGCAGAAGGGGCAGGGCCAGTAGCCACCCCTGAAGAAGGCATCGTACTAGCTGGCCCGCAGTCTCCTCAACACCTGACGAGTCTTGGTGTGCATGGAATCGTCATCGCTGCAGACATCGTTGTCGGACACCTATTGGAAGAAAAGGAAAATGGGGAAGTAGATGATGTAAGAAGATCAAGCACTCGAAATGCGAACAAGCGAATCCTAATAAACCAAGATCTACCATCCAACAATGGGAACGGTAGAAGAACCAGGGGAGGGAGCAAACCCTAGTTACCTCCGACCATGGGTCGTTGATGCCGGTGTCGTAGGGGTTCAGTGGAGTGATGTACTTATCTGGATCGTAGGTTCCCCAGAAGTGCTTGATCTGCTTGTCACCGGCGAGGGCCTCCTCGCCGGTTGGGGGCTCCTCTTCGGCGGCTCCGTCGGTAGCGAGGACGGGGGCCTAGATGGGAACAGAGGCTGCCATCGATGCCTCGACTGGGGCCTAGACAAGGACCGGCGAGGAGACGGGGGCCTCCTTGCCGGCGGCCTCGGAGGCGACGATGGCCACCTTATCCTCCTCGCCATCGCTGGCGCGGACGAGGTATTCTCGGAAAGTGGAGAGGGTTGTGTGCGGAGAGTGAGAGAGAGTGAGAGTGGGTGTGCGGAGAGTGGCTCTATAGTTAAGGTGGATGGAAGAAAGGCACGTTTCGTTGCACCACCATGCAACGCGTTGTGCAGTCTACTGCACCATGCACCGTGACACACGCATGATACATCACGTTTTTTTCCCGGGCCATGCATGGCATTTCTGTATTGAGACGTATGCAAAGGGCGCACACACAATTTCTATGTACAAAGTTTGACACGGTCCTAAAATTGGTGATAGTTAAAAGTGGAAATGTAGAGGGGAAGGTAGGTGGCTGTATGGCGAGATTTGTGGGGTTGTGCTAGATCGGGTAGAGGGATGTGTTGATTGCAGCGAGTGACTCGATGAAGCCGGAGACGTTAGGTCTCGTTGAGCTCAGCTCTTCGGCCTCCGGCTAGCGCGTGCAAGCTTCTTATAGTGGGGCCTAGTTGGAAGTGAGATTGAGAGCCGCTGCGTAAAAAATGGGATATGTATTTTTAAAATCAAGTGGCAATAAATTGCAGCTACCTATCGATGACCGTGCACTCGATGACGCATGTATTATGGCATAGTAGTAGCAGTAGTAGCCTTTTTAGACCTGATTAAACATGACATGACGCTCGACAAAGTTTTCCATGGACGACATCGTGTTCCTTCTTGTAGAAGTCTCGCAGAGGGAGACGTCTGTGTTGTCTCACGCTGTACTGTGAAGGACACGACGTGTGCAACGATCATCGTTGGATCGCACAGAATCAATGATTGGTGTGCACGATCCACGTGGCAACTGTGACAACCAATTAGGGAGTAGCAGACAGGGTGAGCACAGGTTTGGGCTTCTACGAAAGATAGAGAGGGGGGCAAAACTGATTAGTATCAAAAAACCAAGGGCAAACATGACTAGTATAAAAATGGAAAGTGAGTGTCTTGTACAATGAAATACATCATGGCATACATCAAATTATGCCAAGATAGATCCACTAGAGTTCATTGGAGTGTGTTCTTTTCATGAACCAGAGCTAGAGTCATTGCATGTCTATTCTTTCCACAAACCACATATGGATCCACCAGTGTCATTGCATGTCCGTTCTTTTCATGAACCACAGCTAGAGTCATTGCATGTGTGTTCTTCTCACAGACCACATAAGGATCCACCAGTGTCATTGGATGTGTGTTCTTCTCATGAACCACAGCTAGAGTCATTGCATGTCTGTTCTTCTCACAAACCACATATGGATCCACCAGTGTCATTGCATGTCTGTTCTTTTCATGAACCACACACAGTGTCATTGCATGTGTGTTCTTCTCATGAACCACATCTAGAGTCACTGCATGTCTGTTATTCTCACAAACCACATAACGATACACCAGTGTAATTGCATGTGTTTTCTTTTCATGAACCACACCCAGTGTCATTGCATGTGTGTTCCTCTCACAGACCACACATGGATCAACCAGTGTCATTGCATGTGTGTTCTTCTCATGAACCACACCCAGAGTCATTGCATACCTATTCTTGTCACAAACCACATAAGGATCCACCAGTGTCATTGGATATGTATTCTTTTCATGAACCACACCCAGTGTCATTGCATGCGTGTTCTTCTCACAAACCACGCATGGATCCACCAGTGTCATTGCATGTGTGTTCTTTTTACTAAAAACAACTGCAGTCATTTCATGTGTGTTCTTTTCACAAACCACATAAGGATCCACCAGTGTCATTGGATGTGTGTTCTTTTCATGAACCACACCCAGTGTCATTGCATGTTTGTTCCTCACACAAACCACACATGGATCCACCAGTGTCATTGCATGTGTGTTTTTCTCATGAACCACACCCAGAGTCATGACATGTATGTTCTTCTCACAAACCACATATGGATCCACCAGTGTCATTGGATGTGTGTTCTTTTCATGAACCACACCCAGTGTCATTGCATGTCTGTTCCTCTCACAGACCACATATGGATCCACCAGTTTCATTGCATGTGTGTTCTTCTCATGAACCATGGCTAGAGTCATTGGATGTGTGTTCTCTCCATGAACCATAGCTAAAGTCATTGCATGTGTGTTCTTTTCACAATCCACCTATGGATCCACCAGTGTCATTGCATGTGTGTTCATCTCATTAACCACAACTAGAGTCATTGCATCTGTGTTCTTCTCACAAACCACACATGGATCCACCAGTGTCATTGCATGTGTGTTCTTTTTTACTAACAACAACTAGAGTCATTTCATGACTATTATTTTCACATACCACATCTGGATCCACCAGTGTCATTGAAATGTGTGTTCTCTTGGGAGACCACACATGGATCCACCAGTGTAATTGCATGTGTGCTCTTTTTACTAACAACAACCAGTGTAATTGCATGTCTGTTCCACTCACAGACCACACATGAATCCACCAGTGTCATTGCATGTGTGTTCTTCTCATGAACCATAGCTAGAGTCATTGCATGTTTGTTCTCTTCAGAGACCACAGCTAGAGTCATTGCATGTGTCTTCTTTTCACAACACACCTATGGATCCACCAGTGTAATTGCATGTGTGTTCTTCTCATTAACCACAGCTTGGTTCATTGCATGTGTGTTCTCTTCAGAGACCACACATGGATCCACCAGTGTTATTGCATGTGTGTTCTTTTTACTAACAACAACTGGAGTCATTTCATGACTATTCTTTTCACATACCACCTATGGATCCACTAGTGGCATTGAAATGTGTGTTCTCTTAAAAGACCACACATGGATCCACCAGTGTCATTGCATGTGTGATCTTTTTACTAACAACAACCAGTGTCATTGCATGTGTGTTCTTTTGACAATCCACCTATGGATCCACCAGTCTCATTGCATGTGTTTTCTTCTCATTAACCATAGCTAGAGTCATTGCATGTGTGTTCTCTTCAGAGACCACAACTAGAGTCATTGCATGTGTGTTCTCTTCAGAGACCACAGCTAGAATCATTGCATGTGAGTTCTTTTCACAATACACCTATGGATCCACCAATGTCATTGCATGTGTGTTCTTCTCATTAACCACAGCTAGAGTCGTTGCATTTATGTTCTCTTCAGAGACCACACATGGATCCACTAGTGTCATTGCATGTGTGTTCTTTTTACTAGCAACAACTTGAGTCATTTCATGACTATTCTTTTCACATACCACATATGGATCCACCAGTGTCATTCAAATATGTGTTCTCTTCAAAGGCCACACATGGGTCCACCAGTGTCATTGCATGTGTGCTCTTTTTACTAACAACAACCAGTGTTATTGTATGTGTGTTCTTTTCACAATCCACCTATGGATCCACTAGTGTCATTGCATGTGTGTTCTTCTCATTAACCACAGCTAGATCATTGCATGTGTGTTGTCTTTAGAGACCACACATGGATCCACTAGTGTCATTGCATGTGTGTTCTTTTTACTAAGAACAACTACAGTCATTTCATGTGTGTTCTTTTCACATACCACATATCGATCCACTAGTGTCATTGAAATGTGTGTTCTCTTCAGAGACCACACATGGATCCACTAGTGTCATTGCATGTGTGTTCTTTTTACTAACAACAACTTGAGTCATTTCATGACTATTCTTTTCACATACCACATATGGATGCACCATTATCATTGAAATGTGTGTTCTCTTCACAGACCACACATGGATCCACACCAGTGTAATTACATGTGTGCTCTTTTTACTAACAATAACCAGTGTCATTGCATGTTTGTTCCTCTCACAGACCACACATGGATCCACCAGTGTCATTGCATGTGTGTTCTTCTCATGAACCACAGCTACAGTCATTGCAGGTGTGTTCTCTTCAGAGACCAGAGCTAGAGTCATTGCATGTGTGTTCTTTTCACAATCCACCGATGGATCCACCAGTGTCATTGCATGTGTGTTCTTCTCATTAACCACAGCTAGAGTCATTGCATGTGTGTCCTCTTCAGAGACCACACATGGATCCATCGGTGTCATTGCATGTGTGTTCTTTTCACTAACAACAACTGGAGTCATTTCATGACTATTCTTTTCACATACCACATATGGATCCACTAGTATCATTGAAATGTGTGTTCTCTTCAGAGACCACACGTGGATCCACCAGTGTCATTGCATGTGTGCTCTTTTTACTAACAACAACCAGTTTCATTGCATGTGTGTTCGTTTGACAATCCACCTCTAGATCCACAAGTGTCATTGCATGTGTGTTCTTCTCATTAAGCACAGCTAGCGTCATTGCATCTGTGTTCTCTTCAGAGACCACAGCTAGAGTCATTGCATGTGTGTGTTCTTTTCACAATCCACCTATGGATCCACCAGTGTCATTGCATGTGTGTTCTTCTCATTAACCACATCTAGATTCATTGCATGTGTGTTCTCTTCAGAGACCACACATGGATCCACCAGTGTCATTGCATGTGTGTTGTTTTTACTAACAACAACTGGAGTTAATTAATGACTATTTTTTCACATACCACATATGGATCCACTAGTGTGATTGAAATGTGTGTTCTCTTTAGAGACCACACATGGATCCACTAGTGTCATTGCATGTGTGCTCTTTTTACTAACGACAACCAGTGTTATTGCATGCATGTTTGATACATTGCAAATGTATCTATAATATTTGATGTTCCATGCTTGGTTTTATCCACTTTCTTGTGTTTTGTCCACACTTTGGAGTACTTTTCATATGATTTCTTGGACTAACCTATTAACAAGAGCCACAGTGCCAGCTGCCTGTTTTCTGCTGTTTTTGGTTCTAGGAATGTTAGAAAATGAATATTCTCGGAATTGGATGGGACAAAAGCCAAAGTGCCTATTTTTCCGGAAGTCATCAGATGCCAGAATATGAGACGGAGAAGGGCTGGGGGCCGGCCACACCACCTGGCCGCGCGGCTAGGCCTGGCTCGTGCCAGGGGGTGGTCTGGCCGACCCCAGCACCCCCTCGGCCTCTCCTTCCGCCTATATATTGCCCGCAGGATGAACACCCTAAGTACCCGATCAAAAATCCACGAAAGAGTCTGTATCCTCCGTCATCTCCATCCCTAGATCGGGAGGGATCTGAAGCTCTTCCCGGCACCCTACCAGAGATGGGAATTCACCCTGGAGGCCTTCTTCATCATCATGCAAGCCTCCAGTGTGATGCGTGAGTAGTTCATCTCTGGACTACGGGTCCATGTAGTAGCTAGATGGCTGGTTCTCCTCCTTGGTGCTTTCATTTCTAGATCTTGTGAGCTCCGTTCATGATCAAGATCATCTAGTTGTAATTCTGCATGTTGTGTTTGCGGGGATCCGATGGATATTGAGATGCTATTTTAGATTGATTATTGATTCTATCATGTCTTTGTTATTTTTGATCTTGCATGCTTTCCGTTGTTAGTAGCTATCTTGGCCAAGTAGATGCTAGCAACTCTAAGAGTTAGTATTTATGCTCGATAGTGGGTTCATGCCTCTGGTAATCTGGGGAAGTGACAGAAATATCTAAGGTACTAGATGTTCTGTTGCTACTAGGGAGAAAACAACAATCCTTTGTTCATAGAACAATCGTATTATTTACTTTACACGCAATTCATAAAGCAATAATCTGTTGCTTGCAACTTAATACTGGAGGGGGTTCGGATGATAACCTGAAGGTGGATTATTAGTCATGGATGCAGTTGGATGGCAGTCTATGTATAATGTTGTAATGCCCAATCAAGTTCCAAAGGAGTCAAGATGATTAGTATATGCATGTATTTCTTTCTCGATGTTTGTCAATTGCCCCGTTGTAATTTGTTCACCCAGCATGTTATCTATCTTAAGAAGAGCCACCTCTAGTGAACTATGGACCCCGGTCCTTTCTTTTACATTCAATCTACAAACTATTTACTACTTTA
This sequence comes from Avena sativa, assembly GCA_916181665.1. NCBI lineage: Eukaryota > Viridiplantae > Streptophyta > Magnoliopsida > Poales > Poaceae > Avena > Avena sativa. The sequence goes on along the minus strand of OV702291.1, from coordinate 296,356,728 downwards.
TGTTTACTTTCTGCAAACTTTTACTTCCTTCCATTCGATATGTTTAATCCTTTGTTTTCAGAAAAACCGGTGAGATTGACAACCTCATCGCAAGTTGGGGACAGAGTTCCGTGGTTGTGTTGTGCAGGTCTCCATGTTGCTGCTGGCACCGGTAGTGCGCCCTGCCAACGTTCAGCTAGCTACACCTTTGGGGTGTTTCCTTGCTCCTACTGGATTGATAATCTTGGTTTCGTACTGAGGGAAAACTTGCTACTGTGCTCATCATACCTTCCTCTTGGGGTTCCCCAACGAGCTCGGTATATTTTGGGCCATCAGTGTTCTTTTCACAATCCACCTATGGATCCACCAGTGTCATTGCATGTGTATTCTTCTCATTAACCACAGCTAGAGTCATTGCATGTGTGTTCTCTTCAGAGACCACACATGGATCCACCAGTGTCATTGCATGTGTGTTCTTTTTACTAACAACAACTATAGTCATTTCATGTGTTTTCTTTTCACATACCACATATGGTTCCATCAGTGTCATTGAAATGTGTGTTCTCTTCAGAGACCACACATGGATCCACCAGTGTCATTGCATGTGTGTTATTTTTACTAACAACAACTGGAGTCATTGCATGTGTGTTCCTTGCACATACAACATATGGATCCACTAGTGTCATTGAAATGTGTGTTCTCTTCAGAGACCACACATGGATCCACCAGTGTCATTGCATGTGTGTTATTTTTACTAACAACAACTAGAGTCATTGCATGTCTGTTCCTCTCACAAACCACATATGGATCCACCTGTGTCATTGCATGTGTGTTCTTTTCATGAACCATAGATAGAGTCATTGGATGTGTGTTCTTTTCATGAACCACAGCTAGAGTCATTTCATGTGTGTTGTTCTCAGAAACCACATAAGGATACACCAGTGTCATTGCATGTGTGTTCTTCTCATGAACCACATCTAGAGTCATTTCATGTCTGTTCTTCTCACAAACCACACATGGATCCACCAGTATCATTGCATGTGTTTTCTTCTCATGAACCACACCCAGTGTCATTGCATGTGTGTTCCTCTCATGAACCACAGCTAGAGTCATTGCATGTCTATCCTTCTCACAAACCACATATGGATCCACCAGTTCCATTGCATGTCTGTTCTTTTCATGAACCACACCAAGTGTCATTGCATGTGTGTTCTTCTCATAAACCACATATGGATCCACCAGTGTCATTGCATGTGTGTTCTTCTCATGAACCACATCTAGAGTCATTGCATGTCTGTTATTCTCGCAAACCACATAAGGATACACCAATGTCATTGCATGTGTTTTGTTTTCATGAACCACACCTAGTGTCATTGCATGTGTGGTCTTTTCATGAACCACACATGGATCCACCAGTGTCATTGCATGTTCTTCTTCTGATGAACCAAACCTAGAGTCAACGCATGTCTGTGATTCTCACAAATCACATAAGGATCCACCCGTGTCATTGGATGTGTATTCTTTTCATGAACCACACCCAGTGTCATTGCATGTGTGTTTTTCTCACAAACCACACATGCATCCACTGGTATTATTGCATGTTTGTTCTTTTTACTAACAAAACTGGAGTCATTGCATGTGTGTTTTTTCACATACCACATATGGATCGACCAGTGTCATTGAAATGTGTGTTCTCTTTAGAGACCACACATGGATCCCCCAATGTCATTGCATGTGTGTTCTTTTTACTAACCACCTCTAGAATCATTCCATGTCTGTTCTTCTCACATACCACATATGGATCCACCTATGTCATTGAAATGTGTGTTCTCTTTAGAGACCACACATGGGATCCACCGGTGTCATTGCATGTGTGTTCTTATCATGAACAACACACTCAGTGTCATTGCATGTGTGTTCCTCTCACAAACAACATATGGATCCAGCAGTGTCATTGCATGTGTGTTCTTCTCATGAACCACAACTAGAGTCATTGGATGTGTGTTCTTTTCATGAACCACAGTTAGATTCATTGCATGTGTGTTCTTCTAACAAACCAGAATAGGATAGACTAGTGTCATTGCATGTGTGTTCTTCTCATGAACCACATCTAGAGTCATTGCATGTCTATTCTTCTCACAAACCTCACATGGATCCACCAGTGTCATTGCATGTGTTTTCTTCTCATGAACCACACCAAGTGTCATTGCAAGTGTGTTCCTCTCATTAACCACCGCTAGAGTCATTGGATGTGTATTATTTTCATGAACCACATCTAGTGTTATTGCATGTGTGTTCCTCTCATGAACCACACCCAGTGTCATTGCATGTGTGTTCCTCTCATGAACCACAACTAGAGTCATTGCTTGTGTGTTCTCTTTAGAGACCACAGCTAGAGTCATTGCATGTGTGTTCTTTTCACAATCCACCTACGGATCCACCAGTGTCATTGCATGTGTGTTCTTCTCATTAACCACAACTAGAGTCATTACATGTGTGTTCTCTTTAGAGACCACACATTGATCCACCAGTTTCATTGCATGCGTGTTCTTTTTACTAACAACAACTTGAGTCATTTCATGACTATTCTTTTAACATACCACATATGGATCCACCAGTGTCATTGAAATGTGTGTTCTCTTCAGAGACCACATATGGATCCACCAGTGTCATTCCATGTGTGCTCTTTTTACGAACAACAACCAGTGTCATTGCATGTGTGTTCTTTTGACAATCCACCTATGGATCCACCAGTTTCATTGCATGCGTGTTCTTCTCATTAACCACATCTAGAGTTGTGTCATGTGTGTTCTCTTCAGAGACCATACCTAGAGTCGCATTGCATGTGTGTTCTTTTGACAATCCACAATTGGATCCACCAGTGTCATTGCATGTGTGTTCTTCTCATTAACCACAGCTAGAGTCACTGAAATGTGTGTTCTCTTCAGAGACCACACATGGATCCACTACTGTCATTGCATGTGTGTTCTTTTTACTAACAACAACCAGAGTCATTGCATGTCTGTTCCTCTCACAAACCACATATGGATCCACCTGTGTCATTGGATGTGTGTTCCTTTCCTGAACCATAGCTAGAGTCATTGCATGTGTGTTCTACTCAGAAACCACATAATGATACACCAGTGTCATTGCATGTGTGTTCTTCTTATGAACCAAATCTAGAGTCATTGCATGTTTGTTCTTCTCTCAAACCACACATGGATCCACCAGTGTCATTGCATGTGTTTTCTTCTCATGAACCACACCCAGTGTCATTGCATGTGTGTTCCTCTCATGAACCACAGCTAGAGTCATTACATGTCTGTTCTTCTCACAAACCACATATGGATCCACCAGTGCCATTGCATGTCTCTTCTTTTCATGAACCACACCCAGTGTCATTGCATGTGTGTTCTTCTCATAAACCACATATGAATCCACCAGTGTCATTGGATGTGTATTCTTTTCATGAACCACACCCAGTGTCATTGCATGTGTGTTTTTCTCACAAACCACACATGGATCCACCAGTATCATTGCATGTCTGTTCGTTTTACTAACAACAACTAGAGTCATTGCATGAGTGCGCTGAGCGAGAAATATCTCGGAATGCCATCTAATGTGGGCAACTCGAGAAACGTTCTTTTCACATACCACATATGGATCGACCAGTGTCATTGAAATGTGTGTTCTCTTTAGAGACCGCACATGGATCCACTAGTGTCATTGCATGTGTGTTCTTTTTACTAACCACATCTAGAGTCATTCCATGTCTGTTCTTCTCACATACCACACATGGATCCACACGTCTCAATGAAATGTGTGTCCTCTTCAGAGACCACACGTGGATCCACCAGTGTTATTGCATGTGTGTTCTTATCATGAACCACACACCCAGTGTCATTGCATGTGTGTTCCTCTCACAAACCACACATGGATCCACCAGTGTCATTGCATGTGTGTTCTTCTCATGAACCACAGCTAGAGTCATTGGAGGTGTGTTCTTTTCATGAACCAAATTTAGAGTCATTGCATGTGTGTTCTTCTAACAAACCACAATAGGATAGACCAGTGTCATTGCATGTGTGTTCTTCTCATGAACAACATCTAGAATCATTGCATGTCTGTTCTTCGCACAAACCACACATGGATCCACCAGTGTCATTGCATGTGTTTTCTTCTCATGAACCACACCAAGTGTCATTTCATGTGTGTTCCTCTCATAAACCACAGCTAGAGTCATTGGATGTGTATTATTTTCATGAACCACATCTAGTGTTATTGCATGTGTGTTCCTCTCATGAACCACACCCAGTGTCATCGCATGTGTGTTCCTCTCATGAACCACAGCTAGAGTCATTGCATGTGTGTTCTCTTTAGAGACCACATCTAGAGTCATTGCATGTGTGTTCTTTTCATAATCAACCCATGAATCCACCAGTGTCATTGCATGTGTGTTCTTCTCATTAACCACAACTAGAGTGATTGCATGTGTGTTCTCTTCACAGACCACACATGGATCCACCAGTGTCATTGCATGTGTGTTCTTTTTACGAACAAAAACTGGAGTCATTTCATGACTACTCTTTTCGCATACCACATATGGATCCACCAGTGTCATTGAAATGTGTGTTCTCTTCACAGACCACACATGGATCGACCAGTGTCATTGCATGTGTGCTCTTTTTACTAACAACAACAAGTGTCATTGCATGTGTGTTCTTTTGATAATCCACCTATGGATCCACCTGTTTGATTGCATGTGTGTTCTTCTCATTAACCACAACTAGAGTCATTGCATGTGTGTTCTTTTCAGAGACCATAGCTAGAGTCATTGCATGTGTGTTCTTTTCACAATCCAGCTATGGATCCACCAGTGTCATTGCATGTGTGTTCTTCTCATTAACCATAGCTAGACTCATTGCAAGTGTGTTCTCTTTAGGGACCACACATGGATCCACCAGTGTCATTGCATGTGTGTTCTTTTTACTAACAACAAATGGAGTCATCTCATGACTATTCTTTTCACATACCACATATGGATCCATCAGTGTCATTGAAATGTGTGTTCTCTTCAGAGACCACACATGGATCCACAAGTGACATTGCACGTGTGCTCTTTTTACTAACAACAACTAGTGTTATTGCATGTGTGTTCTTTTCACAATCCACCTATGGATCCACAAGTGTCATTGCATGTGTGTTCTTCTCATTAACCATAGCTAGAGTCATTGCATGTGTGTTCTCTTCGCAGACCACACATGGATCCACCAGTGTCATTGCATGTGTTTTCTTCTCATGAACCACACTCAGTGTCATTGCATGTGTGTTCCTCTCATGAACCACTGCTAGAGTCATTGCATGTATGTTCTTCTCACAAACCACATATGGATCCCCAGTGTCATTGCATGTCTGTTCTTTTCATGAACCACACCCAGTGTCATTGCATGTGTGTTCTTCTCATAAACCACATATGGATCCACCAATGTCATTGCATATGTGTTCTTCTCATGAACCACATCTAGAGTCATTGCATGTCTGTTATTCTCACAAACCACAAAAGGATACACAAGTGTCATTGCATGTGTTTTCTTTTCATGAACCACACCTAGTGTCATTGCATTTGTGCTCTTTTCATGAAGCACACATGGATCCACCAGTGTCATTGCATGTGTTTTCTTTTCATGAACCACACATAGTGTCATTGCATGTGTGTTCTTTTCATCAACCACACATGGATGCACCTGTGTCATTGCATGTGTGTTCTTCTCATGAACCACACCCAGAGTCATTGCATGTCTGTTCTTCTCACAAACCACATAAGGATCCACCAGTGTCATTGGATGTGTATTCTTTTCATTAACCACACCCAGTGTCATTGCATGTGCGTTTTTCTCACAAACCACACATGGATCCACCGGTATCATTGCATGTCCGTTCTTTTTACTAACAACACCTGGAGTCATTGCATGTTTGTTCTTTTCACATACCACATATGGATCCACCAGTGTCATTGAAATGTGTGTTCTCTTTAGAAACCACACATGGATCCACCAGTGTCATTGCATGTGTGTTCTTTTTACTAACCACATCTAGAGTCGTTGCATGTTTGTTGTTCTCACATACCACATATGGATCCACCTGTGTCATTGAAATGTGTGTTCTCTTCAGAGACCACACATGGATCCACCAGTGTCATTGCATGTGTGTTCTTCTGATGAACCACACCCAGTGTCATTACATGTCTGTTCCTCTCACAAACCACACATGGATCCACCAGTGTCATTGCGTGTCTATTCTTCTCATGAACCACATCTAGAGTAATTGGATGTGTGTTATTTTCATGAGCCACAGTTAGAGTCATTGCATGTGTGTTCTTCTCACAAAACACATAAGGATACACCAGTGTCATTGCATGTGTGTTCTTCTCATGAACCACATCGAGAGTTATTGCATGTCTGTTCTTCTCACAAACCATACTTGGATCCACTAGTGTCATTGCATGTGTTTTCTTCTCATGGACCACACCCAATGTCATTGCATATGTGTTCCTCTCGTGAACCACAGCTAGAGTCATTGGATGAGTATTATTTTTATGAACCACATCCTGTGTCATTGCATGTGTGTTCTTCTCACAAACCACACATGGATCCACCAGTGTCATTGCATGCCTGCTCTTTTCATTAACCATAGTTAGAGTCATTGGATGTCTGTTCTTCTCACAAACCACATATAGATCCACCAGTTTCATTGACATTTGTGTTCTCTTTAGAGACCACACGTGGATCCACCAGTGTCATTGCATGTGTTCTCTTTTTACTAACAACAACCAGTGTCATTGCATGTGTGTTCTTTTGACAATCCACCAATGGATCCACCAGTGTCATTGCATGTGTGTTCTTCTCATTAAGCGCAGCTAGAGTCATTGCATGTGTGTTCACTTCAGAGACCACACATGGATCCACCAGTGTCATTGCATGTGTGTTCTTTTTACTAACTACAATTGGACTCATTTCATGCCTATTCTTTTCACATACCACATATGGATCTACCAGTGTCATTGAAATGTTTGTTCCCTTCAGAGACCACACATGGATCCACCAGTGACATTGCATGTGTGCTCTTTTTACTAACAACAACCAGTGTTATTGTATGTGTGTTCTTTTTACAATCCACCTATGGATCCACCAGTGTCATTGCATGTGTGTTCTCCTCATTAACCACAGCTAGAGTCATTGCATGCGTGTTCTTTTCAAAGACCACACATGGATCCACCATTGTCATTGCATGTGTGTTCTTTTTACTAACAACAACTGCAGTCATTTCATGTGTGTTCTTTTCACATACCACATATGGATCCACTAGTGTCATTGAAATGTGTGTTCTCTTCAAAGACCACACATGGATCCACCAGTGTCATTGCATGTGTGTTCTTTTTACTAACAACAACTGGAGTCATTGCATGTGTGTTCTTTTCACATACCACATATGGATCCACCAATGTCATTGAAACGTGTGTTCTCTTCATAGACCACACATGGATCCACCAGTGTCATTACATGTGTGTTCTTTTCACATACCACATATGGATCCACCAATGTCATTGAAACGTGTGTTCTCTTCATAGACCACACATGGATCCACCAGTGTCATTACATGTGTGTTCTTTTTACTAACAACAACTTGAGTCATTACATGTTTGTTCCTCTCACAAACCACATATGGATCCACCTGTCTCATTGCATGTGTGTTCTTCTCATGAACCATAGCTAGAGTCATTAGATGTGTATTCTTTTCATGAAGCACAGCTAGAGTCATTGCATGTGTGTTCCTCTCACAAACCACATAAGGATACACCAGTGTCATTGCATCTGTGTTCTTCTTATGAACCACATCTAGAGTCATTGCATGTATGTTCTTCTCACAAACCACATATGGATCCACCACTGTCATTGCATGTGTTTTCATCTCATGAACCACACCAGTCTCGTTGCATGTGTGTTCCTCTCATGAACCACATCTAGAGTCATTGCATGTCTGTTCTACTCACAAACCACATATGGATCCACCAGTGCCATTGCATGTCTGTTCTTTTCATGAACCACACCCAGTGTCATTGCATGTGTGTTCTTCTCATAAACCACATATGGATCCACCAGTGTCATTGCATGTGTGTTCTTCTCATGAACCACATCTAGAGTCATTGAATGTCTGTTATTCTCACAAACCACATAAGGATACACCAGTGTCATTGCATGTGTTTTATTTTCATGAACCACACCTAGTGTCATTGCATGTGTGTTCTTCTCATTAACCACAAATAGAGTGATAGCATGTGTGTTCTCTTTAGAGACCACACATGGATCCACCAGTGTCATTGCATGTGTGTTTTTTTACTAACGACAACTGGAGTCATTTCATGACTATTCTTTTCGCATACCACATATGGATCCACCAGTGTCATTGAAATGTGTGTTCTCTTCACAGACCACACATGGATCGACCAGAGTCATTGCATGTGTGCTCTTTTTACTAACAACAACAAGTGTCATTGCATGTGTGTTCTTTTGACAATCCACCTATGGATCCACCAGTTTGATTGCATGTGTGTTCTTCTCATTAACCACAACTAGAATCATTGCATGTGTGTTCTTTTCAGAGACCATAGCTAGAGTCATTTCATGTGTGTTCTTTTCACAATCCAGCTATGGATCCACCAGTGTCATTGCATGTGTGTTCTTCTCATTAACCATAGCTAGACTCATTGCAAGTGTGTTCTCTTCAGGGACCACACATGGATCCACCAGTGTCATTGCATGTGTGTTCTTTTTACTAACAACAAATGGAGTCATTTCATGACTATTCTTTTCACATACCACATATGGATCCATCAGTGTCATTCAAATGTGTGTTCTCTTCAGAGACCACACATGGATCCACAAGTGACATTGCACGTGTGCTCTTTTTACTAACAACAACTAGTGTTATTGCATGTGTGTTCTTTTGACAATCCACCTATGGATCCACAAGTGTCATTGCATGTGTGTTCTTCTCATTAACCACAGCTAGAGTCACTGCATGTGTGTTCTCTTCAGAGACCACACATGGATCCACCAGTGTCATTGCATGTGTGTTCTTTTTACTAACAACAACTTCAGTCATTTCATGTGTGTTGTTTTCACATACCACATATGGATCCACCAGTGTCATTGAAATGTGTGTTCTCTTCAGAGACCACACATGGATCCACCAGTTTCATTGCATGTGTGTTATTTTTACTAACAACAACTAGTGTAATTGCATGTGTGTTCTTTTCACATACCACATATGGATCCACCAATGTCATTGAAATGTGTGTTCTCTTCAGAGACCACACATGGATCCACCAGTGTCATTGCATGTGTGTTCTTTTTACTAACAACAACAAGAGTCATTGCATGTTTGTTCCTCTCACAAACCACATATGGATCCACCTGTGTCATTACATGTGTGTTCTTCTCATGAACCATAGCTAGAGTCATTGCATGTGTGTTCTTTTCATGAACCACAGCTAGAGTCATTGCATGTTTGTTCTTCTCAGAAACCACAAATGGATCCACCAGTGTCATTGCATGTGTTTTCTTCTCATGAACCACACCCAGTGTCATTGCATGTGTGTTTCTCTCATGAACCACAGCTAGAGTCATTGCATGTATGTTCTTCTCACAAACCACATATGGATCCACCAGTGTCATTGCATGTCTGTTCTTTTCATGAACCACACCTAGTGTCATTGCATGTGTGTTCTTCTCATAAACCACATATGGATCCACCAATGTCATTGCATATGTGTTCTTCTCATGAAACACATCTAGAGTCATTGCATGTCTGTTATTCTCACAAACCACAAAAGGATACACAAGTGTCATTGCATGTGTTTTCTTTTCATGAACCACACCTAGTGTCATTGCATGTGTGTTCTTTTCATGAATAACACATGGATCCACCAGTGTCATTGCATGTGTTTTCTTTTCATGAACCACACATAGTGTCATTGCATGTGTGTTCTTTTCATGAACCACACATGGATCCACCAGTGTCATTGCATGTGTGTTCTTCTCATGAACCACATCCAGAGTCATTGCATGTCTGTTCTTCTCACAAACCACATAAGGATCCACCAGTGTCATTGGATGTGTATTCTTTTCATTAACCACACCCAGTTTCATTGCATGTGTGTTTTTCTCATAAACCACACATGGATCCACCGGTATCATTGAATGTCCGTTCTTTTTACTAACAACAACTGGAGTCATTGCATGTTTGTTCTTTTCACATACCACATATGGATCCACCAGTGTCATTGAAATGTGTGTTCTCATTAGAAACCACACATGGATCCACCAGTGTCATTGCATGTGTGTTCTTTTTACTAACCACATCTAGAGTCATTGCATGTCTGTTCTTCTCACATACCACATATGGATCCACCTGTGTCATTGAAATGTGTGTTCTCTTCAGAGACCACACATGGATCCACCAGTGTCATTGCATGTGTGTTCTTCTCATGAACCACACCCAGTGTCATTACATGTATGTTCCTCTCACAAACCACACATGGATCCACCAGTGTCATTGCGTGTCTGTTCTTCTCATGAACCACATCTAGAGTCATTGGATGTGTGTTCTTCTCACAAACCATACTTGGATCCACTAGTGTCATTGCATGTGTTTTCTTCTCATGAACCACACCCAATGTCATTGCATATGTGTTCCTCTCATGAACCACAGCTAGAGTCATTGGATGAGTATTATTTTCATGAACCACATCCTGTGTCATTGCATGTGTGCTCTTCTCACAAACCACACATGGATCCACCAGTGTCATTGCATGCCTGCTCTTTTCATTAACCATAGTTAGAGTCATTGCATGTCTGTTCTTCTCACAAACCACATAAAGATCCACCAGTTTCATTGAAATGTGCGTTCTCTTTAGAGACCACACGTGGATCCACCAGTGTCATTGCATGTGTTCTGTTTTTACTAACAACAACCAGTGTCATTGCATGTGTGTTCTTTTGACAATCCACCTATGGATCCACCAGTGTCATTGCATGTGTGTTCTTCTCATTAACCATACCTAGAGTCATTGCATGTGTGTTCTCTTCAGAGAGAACAACTAGAGTAATTGCATGTGTGTTCTTTTCACAATCCACCTATGGATCCACTAGTGTCATTGCATGTGTGTTCTTCTCATTAAGCGCAGCGAGAGTCATTGCATGTGTCTTCTCTTCAGAGACCACACATGGATCCACCAGTGTCATTGCATGTATGTTCTTTTTACTAACAACAACTGGAGTCATTTCATGACTATTCTTTTCACATACCACATATGGATCCACCAGTGTCATTGAAATGTGTGTTCCCTTCAGAGACCACACATGGATCCACCAGTGTCATTGCATGTGTGTTCCTTTTACTAACAACAACTTCAGTCATTTCATGTGTGTTGTTTTCACATACCACATATGGATCCACCAGTGTCATTGAAATGTGTGTTCTCTTCAGAGACCACACATGGATCCACCAGTGTCATTGCATGTGTGTTATTTTTACTAACAACAACTGGTGTAATTGCATGTGTGTTCTTTTCACATACCACTTATGGATCCACCAATGTCATTGAAATGTGTGTTCTCTTCAGAGACCACACATGGATCCACCAGTGTCATTGCATGTGTGTTCTTTTTACTAACAACAACAGGAGTCATTGCATGTTTGTTCCTCTCACAAACCACATATGGATCCACCTGTGTCATTACATGTGTGTTCTTCTCATGAACCATAGCTAGAGTCATTGCATGTGTGTTCTTTTCATGAACCACAGCTAGAGTCATTGCATGTTTGTTCTTCTCAGAAACCACAAATGGATCCACCAGTGTCATTGCATGTGTTTTCTTCTCATGAACCACACCCAGTGTCATTGCATGTGTGTTTCTCTCATGAACCACAGCTAGAGTCATTGCATGTATGTTCTTCTCACAAACCACATATGGTTCCACCAGTGTCATTGCATGTCTGTTCTTTTCATGAACCACACCCAGTGTCATTGCATGTGTGTTCTTCTCATAAACCACATATGGATCCACCAATGTCATTGCATATGTGTTCTTCTCATGAAACACATCTAGAGTCATTGCATGTCTGTTATTCTCACAAACCACAAAAGGATACACAAGTGTCATTGCATGTGTTTTCTTTTCATGAACCACACCTAGTGTCATTGCATGTGTGTTCTTTTCATGAATAACACATGGATCCACCAGTGTCATTGCATGTGTTTTCTTTTCATGAACCACACATAGTGTCATTGCATGTGTGTTCTTTTCATGAACCACACATGGATCCACCAGTGTCATTTCATGTGTGTTCTTCTCATGAACCACAGCCAGAGTCATTGCATGTCTGTTCTTCTCACAAACCACAAAAGGATCCACCAGTGTCATTGGATGTGTATTCTTTTCATTAACCACACCCAGTTTCATTGCATGTGTGTCTTTCTCATAAACCACACATGGATCCACCGGTATCATTGAATGTCCGTTCTTTTTACTAACAACAACTGGAGTCATTGCATGTTTGTTCTTTTCACATACCACATATGGATCCACCAGTGTCATTGAAATGTGTGTTCTCATTAGAAACCACACATGGATCCACCAGTGTCATTGCATGTGTGTTCTTTTTACTAACCACATCTAGAGTCATTGCATGTCTGTTCTTCTCACATACCACATATGGATCCACCTGTGTCATTGAAATGTGTGTTCTCTTCAGAGACCACACATGGATCCACCAGTGTCATTGCATGTGTGTTCTTCTCATGAACCACACCCAGTGTCATTACATGTATGTTCCTCTCACAAACCACACATGGATCCACCAGTGTCATTGCGTGTCTGTTCTTCTCATGAACCACATCTAGAGTCATTGGAGGTGTGTTCTTCTCACAAACCATACTTGGATCCACTAGTGTCATTGCATGTGTTTTCTTCTCATGAACCACACCCAATGTCATTGCATATGTGTTCCTCTCATGAACCACAGCTAGAGTCATTGGATGAGTATTATTTTCATGAACCACATCCTGTGTCATTGCATGTGTGCTCTTCTCACAAACCACACATGGATCCACCAGTGTCATTGCATGCCTGCTCTTTTCATTAACCATAGTTAGAGTCATTGCATGTCTGTTCTTCTCACAAACCACATAAAGATCCACCAGTTTCATTGAAATGTGCGTTCTCTTTAGAGACCACACGTGGATCCACCAGTGTCATTGCATGTGTTCTGTTTTTACTAACAACAACCAGTGTCATTGCATGTGTGTTCTTTTGACAATCCACCTATGGATCCACCAGTGTCATTGCATGTGTGTTCTTCTCATTAACCATACCTAGAGTCATTGCATGTGTGTTCTCTTCAGAGAGAACAACTAGAGTAATTGCATGTGTATTCTTTTCACAATCCACCTATGGATCCACTAGTGTCATTGCATGTGTGTTCTTCTCATTAAGCGCAGCTAGAGTCATTGCATGTGTCTTCTCTTCAGAGACCACACATGGATCCACCAGTGTCATTGCATGTATGTTCTTTTTACTAACAACAACTGGAGTCATTTCATGACTATTCTTTTCACATACCACATATGGATCCACCAGTGTCATTGAAATGTGTGTTCCCTTCAGAGACCACACATGGATCCACCAGTGACATGGCATGTGTGCTCTTTTTACTAACAACAACCAGTGTTATTGCATGTGTGTTCTTTTCACAATCCACCTATGGATCCACCAGTGTCATTGCATGTGTGTTCTTCTCATTAACCACAGCTAGAGTCATTGCATGTGTGTTCTTTTCAAAGACCATATATGGATCCACCATTGTCATTGCATGTGTGTTATTTTTACTAACAACAACTGCATTCATTTCATGTGTGTTCTTTTCACATACCACATATGGATCCACTAGTGTCATTGAAATGTGTGTTCTCTTCAAAGACCACACATGGATCCACCAGTGTCATTGCATGTGTGTTCTTTTTAGTAACAACAACTGGAGTAATTGCATGTGTGTTCTTTTCACATACCACATATGGATCCACCAATGTCATTGAAATGTGTGTTCTCTTCAGAGACCACACATGGATCCACTAGTGTCATTACATGTGTGTTCTTTTTACTAACAACAACTTGAGTCATTCCATGTGTGTTCCTCTCACAAACCACATATAGATCCACCTGTGTCATTGCATGTGTGTTCTTCTCATGAACCATAGCTAGAGTCATTAGATGTGTATTCTTTTCATGAAGCACAGCTAGAGTCATTGCATGTGTGTTCCTCTCACAAACCACATAAGGTTACACCAGTGTCATTGCATGTGTGTTCTTCTTATGAATCACATCTAGAGTCATTACATGTCTGTTCTTCTCACAAACCACATATGGATCCACCACTGTCATGCATGTGTTTTCTTCTCATGAACCACACCAGTCTCATTGCATGTGTGTTCCTCTCATGAACCAGATCTAGAGTCATTGCATGTCTGTTCTTCTCACAAACCACATATGGATCCACCAGTGCCATTGCATGTCTGTTCTTTTCATGAACCACACCCAGTGTCATTGCATGTGTGTTCTCATAAACCACATATGGATCCACAAGTGTCATTGCATGTGTGTTCTTCTCATGAACCACATCTAGAGTCATTGAATGTCTGTTATTCTCACAAACCACATAAGGATACACCAGTGTCATTGCATGTGTTTTATTTTTATGAACCACACCTACTGTCATTGCATGTGTGTTCTTTTCATGAACCACACATGGATCCACCATTGTCATTGCATGTGTATTCTTCACATGAACCACACCTAGAGTCATTCCATGTCTGTTCTTCTCAAAAACCACATAAGGATCCACCAGTGTCATTGGATGTGTATTCTTTTCATGAACCACACCCAGTGTCATTGCATGTGTGTTTTTCTCACAAACCACACATGGATCCACTAGTATCTTTGCATGTCTGTTCTTTTTACTAACAACAACTGGAGTCATTGCATGTGTGTTCTTTTGACATACCACATATGGATCCACTAGTGTCATTGAAATGTGTGTTCTCTTCACAGACCACACATGGATCCACCAGTGTCATTGCATGTGTGTTCTTTTTACTAACCACATCAAGAGTCATTGCATGTCTGTTCTTCTCACATACCACATATGGATCCACCTATGTCATTGAAATGTGTGTTCTCTTGAGAGACCACACATGGATCCACCAGTGTCATTGCATCTGTGTTCTTCTCATGAACCACACCTAGTGTCATTGCATGTCTGTTCCTCTCACAAACCACACATGGATCCACCAGTGTCATTGCATGTGTGTTCTTCTCATGAACCATAGCTAGAGTCATTGGATGTGTGTTCTTTTCATGAACCACAGTTAGAGTCATTTCATGTGTGTTCTTCTCAAAAACCACATAAGGATACACTAGTGTCATTGCATGTGTGTTCTTCTCATGAACCACATCTATAGTCATTGCATGTCTGTTCTTCTCACAAACCACACATGGATCCGCTAGTGTCATTGCATGTGTTTTCTTCTCATGAAACACACAAAGTGTCATTGCATGTGTGTTCCTCACATGAACCACAGCTAGAGTCATTGGATTTGTATTCTTTTCATGAACCACATCTAGTGTCATTGCATGTGTGTTCTTCTCACAAACCACACATGGATCGACCGGTATAATTGCATGTCTGTTCTTTTCATGAACCACAACCAGTGTCATTGCATGCCTGCTCTTTTCATTAAGCACAGTTAGAGTCATTGCATGTCTGTTCTTCTCACAAACAACATATGGATCCACCGGTGTCATTACATGTCTGTTCTTTTCATGAACCACATCCAGAGTCATTGCATGTCTGTTCTTCTCATGAACCACACCTAGAGTCATTGCATGTCTGTTCTTCTCACAAACCACATGTGGATCCACCAGTGTCATTGCATGTGTGTTCTTTTCATGAACCACACCTAGTGTCATTCCATGTCTGTTCCTCTCACAAACCACACATGGATCCACTAGTGTCATTGCATGTGTGTTCTTCTCATGAACCACGGCTAGAGTCATTGGATGTGTGTTATTTTCATGAACCACAGCTAGAGTCATTGCATGTGTGTTCTTCTCACAAACCACATAAGCATACACCAGTGTCATTGCATGTGTGTTATTCTCATGAACCACATCTGGAGTCATTGCATGTCTGTTCTTCTCACAAACCACACGTGGATCCACCAGTGTCATTGCATGTGTTTTCTTCTAATGAACCACACCCAGTGTCATTGCATGTGTGTTCCTCTCATGAACTACCGCTAGAGTCATTGCATGTCTGTTCTTCTCACAAACCACATATGGATCCACCAGTGCCATTGCAAGTCTGTTGTTTTCATGAACTACACACAGTGTCATTGCATGTGTGTTCTTCTCATAAACCACTTATGGATCCACCAGTATCATTGCATGTG
Source organism: Avena sativa (assembly GCA_916181665.1). Classification (NCBI taxonomy): domain Eukaryota; kingdom Viridiplantae; phylum Streptophyta; class Magnoliopsida; order Poales; family Poaceae; genus Avena; species Avena sativa. Next base: position 296,340,182 of record OV702291.1, on the reverse strand, counting down.
TGTTCTTCTCATGAACCACATCTAGAGTCATTGAATGTCTGTTATTCTCACAAACCACATAAGGATACACCAGTGTCATTGCATGTGTTTTATTTTTATGAACCACACCTACTGTCATTGCATGTGTGTTCTTTTCATGAACCACACATGGATCCACCATTGTCATTGCATGTGTATTCTTCACATGAACCACACCTAGAGTCATTCCATGTCTGTTCTTCTCAAAAACCACATAAGGATCCACCAGTGTCATTGGATGTGTATTCTTTTCATGAACCACACCCAGTGTCATTGCATGTGTGTTTTTCTCACAAACCACACATGGATCCACTAGTATCTTTGCATGTCTGTTCTTTTTACTAACAACAACTGGAGTCATTGCATGTGTGTTCTTTTGACATACCACATATGGATCCACTAGTGTCATTGAAATGTGTGTTCTCTTCACAGACCACACATGGATCCACCAGTGTCATTGCATGTGTGTTCTTTTTACTAACCACATCAAGAGTCATTGCATGTCTGTTCTTCTCACATACCACATATGGATCCACCTATGTCATTGAAATGTGTGTTCTCTTGAGAGACCACACATGGATCCACCAGTGTCATTGCATCTGTGTTCTTCTCATGAACCACACCTAGTGTCATTGCATGTCTGTTCCTCTCACAAACCACACATGGATCCACCAGTGTCATTGCATGTGTGTTCTTCTCATGAACCATAGCTAGAGTCATTGGATGTGTGTTCTTTTCATGAACCACAGTTAGAGTCATTTCATGTGTGTTCTTCTCAAAAACCACATAAGGATACACTAGTGTCATTGCATGTGTGTTCTTCTCATGAACCACATCTATAGTCATTGCATGTCTGTTCTTCTCACAAACCACACATGGATCCGCTAGTGTCATTGCATGTGTTTTCTTCTCATGAAACACACAAAGTGTCATTGCATGTGTGTTCCTCACATGAACCACAGCTAGAGTCATTGGATTTGTATTCTTTTCATGAACCACATCTAGTGTCATTGCATGTGTGTTCTTCTCACAAACCACACATGGATCGACCGGTATAATTGCATGTCTGTTCTTTTCATGAACCACAACCAGTGTCATTGCATGCCTGCTCTTTTCATTAAGCACAGTTAGAGTCATTGCATGTCTGTTCTTCTCACAAACAACATATGGATCCACCGGTGTCATTACATGTCTGTTCTTTTCATGAACCACATCCAGAGTCATTGCATGTCTGTTCTTCTCATGAACCACACCTAGAGTCATTGCATGTCTGTTCTTCTCACAAACCACATGTGGATCCACCAGTGTCATTGCATGTGTGTTCTTTTCATGAACCACACCTAGTGTCATTCCATGTCTGTTCCTCTCACAAACCACACATGGATCCACTAGTGTCATTGCATGTGTGTTCTTCTCATGAACCACGGCTAGAGTCATTGGATGTGTGTTATTTTCATGAACCACAGCTAGAGTCATTGCATGTGTGTTCTTCTCACAAACCACATAAGCATACACCAGTGTCATTGCATGTGTGTTATTCTCATGAACCACATCTGGAGTCATTGCATGTCTGTTCTTCTCACAAACCACACGTGGATCCACCAGTGTCATTGCATGTGTTTTCTTCTAATGAACCACACCCAGTGTCATTGCATGTGTGTTCCTCTCATGAACTACCGCTAGAGTCATTGCATGTCTGTTCTTCTCACAAACCACATATGGATCCACCAGTGCCATTGCAAGTCTGTTGTTTTCATGAACTACACACAGTGTCATTGCATGTGTGTTCTTCTCATAAACCACTTATGGATCCACCAGTATCATTGCATGTGTGTTCTTCTCATGAACCACATCTACAGTCATTGCATGTCTGTTATTCTCACAAACCACATAAGGATACACCAGTGTCATTGCATGTGTTTTATTTAGATGAACCACACATTGATCCACTAGTGTCATTGCATGTGTGTTCTTCTCATGAACCACACCTAGAGTCTTTGCATGTCTGTTCTTCTCACAAACCACATAAGGATCCACCAGTGTCATTGGATGTGTATTCTTTTCATGAACCACATCCAGTGTCATTGCATGTGTGTTCTTCTCACAAACCACACATGGATCCACCGGTATCATTGCATGTCTGTTCTTTTTACTAAGAACAACTGGAGTCATTGCAAGTGTGTTGTTTTCACATACCACATATGGATCAACCAGTATCATTGAAATATATGTTCTCTTCTGAGACCACAAATGGATCCACCAATGTCATTGCATGTGTGTTCTTTTTACTAACCACATGTAGAGTCATTGCATGTCTGTTCTTCTCACATACCACATATGGATACACCTGTGTCATTGAAATGTGTGTTCTCTTCAGAGACCACGCATGTATCCACAAGTGTCATTGCATGTGTGTTCTTCTCATGAACCACACCCAGTGTCATTGCATGTCTGTTCCTCTCACAAACCACACATGGATCCACCAGTGTCACTGCATGTGTGTTCTTGTCATGAACCACAGCTAGAGTCATTGGATGTGTGTTCTTTTCATGAACTACAGTTAGAGTCATTTCATGTGTGTTGTTCTCACAAACCACATAAGGATACACATGTCATTGCATGTGTGTTATTCTCATGAACCACATCTAGAGTCATTGCATGTCTGTTCTTCTCACAAACCACACATGGATCCAACAGTGTCATTGCATGTGTTTTCTTCTCATGAACCACACCCAGTGTCATTGCATGTGTCTTCCTCTCATGAACCACATCTAGAGTCATTGGATGTGTATTCTTTTCATGAACCACATCTAGTATCATTGCATGTGTGTTCTTCTCACAAACCACACATGGATCCACCGGTATCATTGCATGTCTATTCTTTTCATGAACCACAACCAGTGAAATTGCATGTGTGTTCTTCTCACAAACCACACACGGATCCACCAGTGTCATTTCATGTCTACTCTTTTCATTAACCACAGTTAGAGTCATTGCATGTTTGTTCTTCTCACAAACCACATGGATTCACCGGTGTCATTGCATGTCTGTTCTTCTCATGAACCACACCCAGAGTCATTGCATGTCTGTTCTTCTCATGAACCACACCCAGAGTATTTGCATGTCTGTTTTTCTCACAAACCACATATGGATCCACCAGTGTTATTCCATGTGTGTTCTTTTGATGAACCACACCCAGTGTCATTGGATGTGCGTTCCTCTCATAGCCCACACATGGATCCACCAGTGTCATTGCATGTCTGGTCTTTTCATTAACCAGAGTTAGAGTCAATGCATGTGTGTTCTTTTCACAAACCACATATGGATCCACTGTGTCATTGCATGTGTGTTCTTCTCACAAACCACATAAGGATCCACCAGTGTCATTAGATGTGTGTTCTTTTCATGAACCACACCCAGTGTCATTGCATGTCTGTTCCTCTCACAAACCACACATGGATCCACCAGTGTCATTGCATGTGTGTTCTTCTCATAAACCACACCAGAGTCATTGCATGTCTGTTCTTCTCACAAACCACATACGGATCCACCAGTGTCATTGGATGTGTGTTCTTTCCATGAACCACACCTAGTGGTATTGCATGTGTGTTCCTCTCACAAACCACACATGGATCCACCAGTGTCATTGCATGTGTCTTCTTCTCATGAACCACGGCTTGAGTCATTGGATGTGTGTTCTCTTCATGAACAACATCTAGAGTCATTGCATGTGTGTTCTTTTCACAATGCACCTATGGATCCACCCGTGTCATTGCATGTGTGTTCTTCTCATTAACCACAACTCGTGTCATTGCATGTGTGTTCTCTTTAGAGACCACACATGTATCCACCAGTGTCATTGCATGTGTTTTCTTCTCATGAACCACACCCAGTGTCGTTGCATGTGTGTTCCTCTCATGAACCACAACTAGAGTCATTGGATGTGTATTCTTTTCATGAACCACATCTAGTGTCATTGCAAGTGTGCTCTTTTTACTAAGAACAACCAGTGTCATTGCATGTGTGTTCTTTTCACAATCCACCTATGGATCCGCCAGTGTCATTGCATGTGTGTTCTTCTCATTAACCACAGCTAGAGTCATTGCATGTGTGTTCTCTTCAGAGACCACACATGGATCCACCAGTGTTATTGCATGTGTGTTCTTTTTACTAACAACAACTGTAGTCATTTTATGTGTGTTCTTTTGACATACCACATATGGATCTACCAGTGTCATTGAAATGTGTGTTCTCTTTAGAGACCACACATGGATCCACCAGTGTCATTGCATGTGTGTTCTTTTTACTAACAACAACTGGAGTCATTGCATGTGTGTTCTTTTCACATACCACATATGGATCCACCAGTGTCAATGAAATATGTGTTCTCTTCAGAGACCACACATGGATTCACCAGTGTCATTGCACGTGTATTCTTTTTACTAACAACAACTGAAGTCATTGCATGTATATTCCTCTCACAAACCACATATGGATCCACTTGTGTCATTGCATGTGTGTTCTTCTCATGAAGCACAGCTAGAGTCATTGGATGTGTGTTCTTTTCATTAACCACAGCTAGAGTCATTGCATGTGTGTTCTTCTCACAAACCACATAAGGATACACCAGTGTCATTGCATGTGTGTTCTTCTCATGGACCATATCTAGAGTCATTGCATGTATGTTCTTCTCACAAACCACACATGGATCCACCAGTGTCATTGCATGTGTTTTCTTCTCATGAACCACACCCAGTGTCATTGCATGTCTGTTCCTCTCATGAACCATAGCTAGAGTCATTGCATGTTTGTTCTTCTCACAAACCACATATGGATCCACCAGTGCCATTGCATGCCTGTTCTTTTCATGAACCACACCTAGTGTCATTGCATGTGTGTTCTTCTCAAAAACCACATATGGATCCACCAGTATCATTGCATGCGTGTTCTTCTCATTAACCACATCTAGAGTCATTGCATGTCTGTTATTCTCACAAACCACATAAGGATACTGTAACATCCCAATTTCAGCAACCCTGATTAGTTGTCTAGAATGCAAAACTTAGGGGGAACAAAAACTTTTTCTTGTTTAATACTGAAGTGTTTGCTTGTTGTTTGGATATGCTTATGCATATGAATGGGTATTAGATGATACACTCCTTACCTTAACACCAGTTGACAAAAGCCACTTCCCAAAATAGTCTTGGCTTAATTCCCATATTCTCAAATGTTCTGGCATTTCAAAACCTGAGCCAAGAACCCTTTGCAAACCAACTATTTTAGTAGCTTCTATTGAACAAACTATGGAGAGCTATATAACATAATCTCCTTATGTTTTCAAGACAGAACCTTCTACTATTCTTATCTCTAGATTTAACAAAACCTTTTTATGAAGCATTTGAATTCTACCCTTAGTAGAGATACCAAGAGACCCTCATCTTATTCCAAACTACAACCTTTTCAAAATACCCTTCCCTACCTCAAGCTAAGCTTGATGGTAACCCTAGTAGTAGTTGACTTGTTTGTAAGATGAGTTGCCTTGATCTGTTGTTTGACTTGTTTGCTTAGGAAGTAATATGAGCCACCCTAGGATCAAGATGTTTCCAAATCATACTACCCTAAGAAAGATTACAATCTGGATCTGATCCCTAGCTACTAAGTAATCACCTAAAACTCTTAACCAAATCAATTCTGAAGATATATCTTCTAGAAGTTTCCAAGTCAATGAAGACCAATACCAAGAATGGATCCTTTCTACTCAATCTACACTTCAACAACATCCACTTGATGATGCTTGGCTACCTTTCAACCCATCAAAAACATCCTCCCTCTTGTTCCAGTCAAAAATCCTAAATCTGCCAAATTTGGCCAAGTCTGGAAAACTATTTCCAGCATCACCTTTTTGGATGTCTCCCTTTCTAAACCCTTGTGCATTATTGGCAATGAACTTGAACCATCTTGTTAACCACCCCAAGGACTACCAAGGCCCACTCTTGCCCTTGGTTGGATCACCCTCCAACCCACTTGTTCTTGATGGTTTTGCAGGCAAGATAATAAATTTTCCTGCAAATCTAGTCAACATGCCTACTTTGATAGAAGCTCACACCACCATCCAACCTTCTCTAGACCAACTCTTTGCATGGTTGTGTTCTACTAATATAGGTCTATCATTACCTACTTCACTTGTCCCAATTGGATCCTTGAGCTGTTTAAACCCACAAGGTTTTGAAGGCTAGTTGATAATCTACTTTTGCAGGCTTATTTTATTCAAAGTTTGGAAGATCAAACCTCCACACAATTGCAATATACATCACTTGGTCTATCTATCCATATATCCCATGCCCCAAGAGGAGATCTGAGCTCCAAGATCCTTGAATCTCTAGTTTTCACCAAAATCAACTTGGAATCCCAATTCCCAAGGTTGCAATGGATTGCTACACCTTATCTAGATCACCTACCTTGATCCTCAAGATTTATAAATAATTATCCATAATTATTATGGACCAAAACTATTCAAATTCCTTTAATAGGCAAAACCTCCAAATCTTCTTCCATAAATCAAAGTTTGGTTTTTGCCAAAACACTTCCCCAACTTTTGGCTCAATTGGGGTCCACATATCATACCCCATCTTCCCACTTCAAAAATAAATAATTTTGAAGAGCTTTATTATTTCATTTTGCCCATTTTCTTAAATGGGTGAATTGGAATAATAATTGTTTTAAATACTTTTATCTTCCAATAAATCTTGGGAAAATTCCCCTAAGTGTGCATTCACATTTGGGACCATCTCACATCAAAAACTCCACCTTTCCAACTGAAAAATACCAAATAAAGTCCTAAAAACCATTTCTATACTATTTGAATAATTGATACAAAGTGCATCTAGAATTCTATGAAAAATCCCAAATAATCTCAGAGATTATTCTTAACCCTACCCATCTACCAGCATCCTTATCTCAGTTTGTCAAGATCAAAAATAAGACATACCACTTGATCATCCTTTATGGCTGATTTGGACATTAACCTTTTAGTACCCAAAAACCAAATGAAAACTCAGCCAATCTTCTCCAACAAGCCTCCACAGCACCACCCCTCAGTCCTGGTCGTGTGCACTGTAGCTTGACTGTAGCAGACCACTCTCTTTGTCCCTAGTGTTTGGATGGATAGGAGACAAAGGCAAGGCCACTTCCTTGGCTTGTACACTTCCTCCAGCTGCTGGCCTCCTTCTCTCTGCCCTCCTGCAGCCCCACAAAGCTCCAGCACGACCCGAGGACCACCCCTAGCACCCAATCCCTGACCACCTCTTCTCACTCTTCCCTCCTTCGAACAAGTCCTTCATGAACCACACCTAATCGAGTTAAAAGGACCAGAGGCGAGCCTTCCCCCTCTCAGCCTCCCATTTCCCCCCTCACCCTCCATCTCATCTCCCTAGGGATCCACTCCTCCTCCCTTGCTCTATCTTGCTTGAGAGAAGGAGAGATAGGAGCCTCGGCCTCCCCCACCAAATCAAGGAAAACTCCTTCCACCATGCCTCTTCCTTCCTGCATGTCACCTTGCCATGATCTCCTAGTCCTTTTGCATCTAACCCCCATTTTCTCCTTGCCTAGGCCCCTCTGTACCGATGCCGCCGCGAGCTCCGGCGACCTCTTCTCAGGTTTCTCCGTGCGAGACCACTCCTGGAGCAGACCCGGGTCCTTCCACCCATAGACGGGATCGCCACCAGCCTCCGCCTTGCCCTAGACCCTCCCCAGTGCCTCTCCCAGCCCGGCGGTGAGCCTTCCGGCGTGGTCCCGAGCGCGCGCAAATTGCCTGAAGGCGCTGAATCCCTCCTGGCACCGAAACCGCCGTTGCCGCCCCTCGTTCGGCGCCGCCTAAAGCACCGCGTCACCCTGCACCATCCCCGACGTATCCTCCGCCCCGAGGTGTGCTCCCACGAACTCCCCGTGCCCGCTAGGGTTTCCTCGTTGCTATACATGGCGCGAGATGGACGACGGACAACCGTCGTCGATTGGTTTCTAATCCTACGGCCCAGGGTAGCCGATACCTCTTTGTCCCTTAGCCCTCGCTAGCAAACGGGCCCTGCCTGTCAGTTCGAATCAGTCTCCTCCTGCGTTGAGAGAAGCCAGGTGGGCCGGCTTTGTTGCTTGGCGGCCCACGGTCGCCAAATCTGGCCCACTGCAGTATTCTCTCTTTTTCTTTTAGCGAATCTATTAATTCCATAAACTACCTTCTAGGATTAAATCCAAATAAAAATGGAAATCACAATATTTTGTCCAGATCCACATGTCTAAGGGTTCCTGCATGTTTTATGCAACATGCAGAACTGTTCTTTTGCTAAAATTAATTCTCATTATTTACTGGCAATTATTCTACAAAAAGGTATCTTTATCACTAAATAAATTCCTCAGGGAGTTGCACATATCCATTGGGGATGAATCCAAGTTCTCCTGGAAGGTGATTACAATACCCATCAATTAACCTAAGCCTCATGCCCAGGTGAATAGTACTTTTCCTATATTAAAAATAACAAAAACTATTAGTTTCTGCCTTAGATAAATTCTCCAGGTCAAACCAACAGAGGTATTGACCTAAATCCAACTCGCTGTGATGTGGTACCCTCAGTACTACCAAAATCCAGGAAATAAAGAGTTATTGGGCTACTGATGAATTTTAATGAATTAAACATTTTTGTCCCTAGTGTTTTCACTAGATAAAACACTATACTAGCTCTGCAACTCCAAAAAGGTTGATTCCAATTTCTACAGAAAGCTACTCTAAATACCTAGAATGTGTCCTTGGAACCAAATCAAAAACTTCTGTAGATTTAATTTGGTGAAAAAGACAAAATAGCTCTAGAACTACACTTGGGAATTTCCTGAGGGCATTCTGGTAATTATCTTGACATGATTACAGCTCTCAGTGAACAAGTGCATCAAGCCTTACCTAACCACCCAAGGGAATAATTTTTGGAGCTCCTAAACTTCTCTAGTGAATTATTCCCTAAAACTAGAGTCTTATTCACTATAAAAAAACCAATATAAATCTTTGGTAATTGATAAAATAGTGAAACCACTTTTGTTGGTTTCATTTTATCAATATCTATCTGTTGGTATCATGTTTTTGCAAAGGTATCATACAGAATATGTCCTTGGTCCAAAAACCCCTCTTAGCTAATTGCTAGACTATAAATACTAAGGGATTTTCTCCCATATTTCCAAGACAAGGCCAATCTCATTAATCCATTCTCCCTAAGACCTACTGATTTGTAAACTTGTATGGTTTATTGCTTGCTGTATGCATTGATGTTTGTATGCCTTGTTTTGATTCTGGTCCTGCTTGTTTGCATGTGTGCTACCTAACGACGATAGTTACGATTATCTCGGAGATCAGAAGAAGATAAGTATTATTGGTATCATTGGGTATTCTAAGAAGAAGTCTAGGGACAATCATGCCATATTGCTAATCATCAGGCAAGCCACCTTATTGCTCATCAGCCTTGTCCTACTATTTTACTTATGCATGTTTTATCTGCTATTTCTGAAACTACATTGTTTTACTATACGATGTTGTATATCTGGTAGTGGCTTGGCTCCTCCGAACCATTACTCAATGGTACTACTAAGTACAACCCCCTTGATGATACCTATTTGTCCGTAGTGGAATAGATGGTGTATTTACACCATACCCCGTTGGAGACCCCGATTTGGCCGAAGCAAAGCTAGAGGATGGGAAGACCCCGGAAAAAGTTTTACCAAATGTTTTATGATAAAACCTTGGTAGCTGGGACCTCCCAAGAGATGTTGAGAAAGAAATAGGTTTTTGTTTTATAAAATGCTGGAGGAAAACCGGAGGAAAAAGGTTTACAAAAATGCACCCGGTTCTTTGCAGTTTAGCTATAACAACTTAACCCGTGCAACCACATTACTTTGGTATGGGACATGGCTGGATTTGATGTTTGTCTATTCTGGTATAAGCTGCCTCGCAACAACTACAGGGGATCGGGGATCCCTGGAGGGTGGGCCTTCTCCGATAAAGGTCCATGTGGGACATCGACCTAGAGAAGGAACGAAGGGTCTACTGGCCTCCACGCGTTACTATGAGCCCCTCATTGAAGGAGCACACTCGAGCAGTGGAAAAAGCGCTCTGGTTGGTCCTCGGTACCCGACGTCCCGGTGTTGAGGGGATTAACACTCATAGGGTAGGCACTTATATTGGAGTGGGCATCCAGAGAGTCTTGATCGGTTACTCGACCCACGATCGGTGAAGATTGGGTAGTGTACCCGGATGGTGTGGGTGAAGTGTACAACCTCTGGAGAGTATAAATCTATTCGAATAGCCATGTCCGCGGTTAAGGACAGGTTGGACAAACTTCTGTAGAGCGATGCTGGTTTTGTTTTCAAAAAGGATTTCGGAAAAGAAAAAGCTTTGAAAATATTTTGACCATGGGATGGTCGAAAAGGAGAAAGGTTTTGACCATGGGATGGTTAGAAAGGAATGAAAGGAGTTTGGTCGGGGGACGACCGGAAGAAAGGAACAAATGGGTGACCCAGTCCTAATGTTTTTCGAAACTTTTCAAAACAGTTTCCAAAATTTTTACAAAGGTTTTCAACAAAGATATGTAGATGCTATATCTACAAGAGAAACTAATTGAGAAAATAACCTCTCTTGGAGCCCTCCTACTACCACAGCCATACTCCATATCCTCTTGTTGCTATTGTTATTTTAAGGTTGTTTGCGAGTACATTCAAAGTACTCACTGGCATTGTCCCTGGCTATTAACATGGTCAGATATCAAGACGAAGGTGAAGTGGACGACTATGCGAGCTAGAATGTTCTCCCAATCAGTTGCCTATAGGTTAAGGCATGGCTCGGGCTCCACGCTTGATGAAGTTCCGCTGATATTGATCGATGTAGCCATAACAACATTTATGTAAGTCTTGTAATTCGGTATATTCTCGGATGTTGTAATGGTACTTGTCGGTTATGTGACACGACTAAATGATCATGGGATCGTGGTTGTATGCATAACAGGGAGTCTCGGAGGATTAATCCGGGGGCCCCACAGACTTGGTATCAGAGCCATCCTGACTGTAGGAGAACCTTAGTTAGCATGGTCGCTAGACAGGAACCTTATTTTGAAAACCCCGGTTTCCGAAAACTAGTTTCTCAACGAGTTTCAAACAGTTCTACTTCTTCTCTTACTCTAAGTAAAGGCTTTCGAAAATGGTTTCCTCTAACTCTCGTCCAAACTTCAAACCTCCGGATTTTAAATAACTAGGATCTAGAACCCGGTGAAGACAATGAGAACAAGATGAAGATAAGCAACTACCAGCAAACACAAGGAGACTACAATATCGCTCTACCAGCGGAATCCTCATAGTCAGAAGACCCTAGGTTAAGGCATGGCTCGGGCTCCACGCTTGATGAAGTTCCGCTGATGTTGATCGATGTAGCCGTAACGGCATTTATGTAAGTCTTATAATTCGGTATATTCTCGGATGTTGTAATGATACTTGTCGGTTATGTGCCACGACTAACTGATCATGGGATTGTCGTTGTATGCATAACAGGGATTCTCGGAGGATTAATCCGAGGACCCCACAGATACACCAGTGTCATTGCATGTGTTTTCTTTTCATGAACCACACCTAGTGTCATTGCATGTGTGTTCTTTTCATGAACCGCACATGGATCCCCAAGTGTCATTGCATGTGTGTTCTTCTCATGAACCACACCCAGAGTCATTGCTTGTCTGTTCTTCTCACAAACCACATAAGGATCCACCAGTGTCAATGGATGTGTATTCTTTTCATGAACCACACCCAGAGTCATTGCATGTCTGTTCTTCTCAAGAACCACACCCAGAGTCATTCCATGTCTGTTCTTCTCACAAACCACATATGGATCCACTAGTGTCATTGCATCTGTGTTCTTTTCATGAACCACACCAAGTGTCATTGCATGATTGTTCCTCTCACAAACCACATATGGATTCACCTGTGTCATTGCATGTGTATTCTTCTCATGAACCACATCTAGAGTCATTGGATGTGTTTTCTTTTCATGAACCACAGCTAGAGTCATTGCATGTGTGTTCTTCTCACAAACCACATAAGGATACACTAGTGTCATTGCATGTGTGTTCTTCTCATGAACCACATCTAGAGTCATTGAATGTCTGGTCTTCTCACAAACCACACATGGATCCACCAGTTTCATTACATGTGTTTTCTTCTCATGAACCACACCCAGTGTCATTGCATGTGTGTTCCTCTCATGAACCACACCTAGAGTCATTGCATGGTTGTTCTTCTCACAAACCACATATGGATCCAACAGTGCCATTGCATGTCTGTCGTTTTCATGAACCACACCCAGTGTCATTACATGTGTGTTCTTCTCATAAACCACACATGGATCCACCAGTGTCATTGTATGTGTGTTCTTCTCATGAACCACATCTAGAGTCAATGCATGTCTGTTATTCTCACAAACCACATAAGGAGACACCAGTGTCATTGCATGTGTTTTCTTTTCATGAACCACACCTAGTGTCATTGCATGTGTGTTCTTTTCATGAACCACACATAGATCCACCAGTGTCATTGCATGTGTGTTATTCTCATGAACCACACACAGAGTCCTTGCATGTCTGTTCTTCTCACAAACCACATAAGGATCCACCAGTGTCATTGGATGTGTATTCTTTTCATGAACCACATCCACTGTCATTGCATGTGTGTTCTTCTCACAAATCACACATGTATCCACCGGTATCATTGCATGTCTATTCTTTTTACTAACAAGAACTGGTGTCATTGCATGTGTGTTCTTTTTACATACCACATTTGGACCCACCAGTGTCATTGAAATGTGTGTTCTCTTCAGATACCACAGATGGATCCACTAGTGTCATTGCATGTGTGTTCTTTTTACTGACCACATCTAGATTCATTGCATGTCTGTTCTTCTCACATACCAGATATGGATCCACCTGTGTCATTGCAATGTGTGTTCTCTTCAGAGACCACACATGGATCCACCAGTGTCATTGCATGTGTGTTCTTCTCATGAACCACACCCAGTGTCATTGCATGTCTGTTCCTCTCACAAACTACACATTGATCCACCAGTGTTATTGCATGTGTGTTCTTCTCATGAACCATAGCTAGAGTGATTGGATGTGTGTTCTTTTCATGAACCACAACTAGAGTCATTGCATGTTTGTTCTTCTCACAAACCACATAAGGATACACTAGTGTCATTGCATGTGTGTTCTTCTCATGAACCACATCTAGAGTCATTGCATGACTGTTCTTCTCACAAACCACACATGGATCGACCAGTGTCATTGCATGTGTTTTCTTCTCATGAACCACAGCTAGATTCATTGGATGTGTATTCTTTTCATGAACCACATCTAGTTTCATTGCATGTGTGCTCTTTTTACTAACAACAACCAGTGTCATTACATGTGTGTTCTTTTCACAATCCACCTATGGATCCACCAGTGTCATTGCATGTGTGTTCTTCTCATTAACCACAGCTAGAGTCATTGCATGTGTGTTCTCTTCAGAGACCACACATGGATCCACCAGTGTCATTGCATGTGTATTCTTTTTACTAACAACAACTATAGTCATTTCATGTGTGGTCTTTTCACATACCACATATGGATCCACCAGTGTCATTGAAATGTATGTTCTCTTCAGAGACCACACATGGATCCACCGGTGTCATTCCATGTGTGTTCTTTTTACTAAGAACAACTAGAGTTATTGCATGTATGTTCCTCTCACAAACCACATATGGATCCACCTGTGTTATTGCATGTGTGTTCTTCTCATGAACCACAGCTAGAGTCATTGGATGTATGTTCTTTTCATAAACCACAACTAGAGTCATTGCATGTGTCTTCTTCTCACAAACCACATAAGGATACACCAGTGTCATTGCATGTGTGTTATTCTCATGAACCATATCTAGAGTCATTGCATGTTTGTTCTTCTCACAAACCACATATGGATCCACCAGTGCCATTGCATGTATGTTCTTTTCATGAACCACACCCAGTGTCATTGCATGTGAGTTCTTCTCATAAACCACATATGGATCCACTAGTGTCATTGCATGTGTGTTCTTCTCATGAACCACATCTATAGTCATTGCATGTGTTATTCTCACAAACCACATAAGGATACACCAGTGTCATTGCATGTGTTTTCTTTTCATGAACCACACCTAGTGTCATTGCATGTGTGTTCTTTTCATGAACCACACATGGATCCACCAGTGGCATTGCATGTGTGTTCTTGTCATGAACCACACCAAGTGTCATTGCATGTCTGTTCTTCTCACAAACCACATAAGGATCCACTAGTGTCATTGGATGTGTATTCTTTTCATGAATCACACCCAAAGTCATTGCACATATGTTCTTCTAATGAACCACACCCAGAGTCATTGCATGTCTGTTCTTCTCACAAACCACATATGGATCCACCAGTATCATTGCATGTGTGTTCTTTTCATGAACCACACCCAGTGTCATTGCATGTCTGTTCCTCTCACAAACCACATATGGATCCACCTGTGTCATTGCATGTGTGTTCTTATCATGAACCACATCTAGAGTCATTGGATGTGTGTTGTTTTCATGAACCACAGCTAGAGTCATTGCATGTGTGTTCTTCTCAAAAACCACATAAGGATACATCAGTGTCATTGCATGTGTGTTCTTCTCATGAACCACACCTAGAGTTATTGCATGTCTGTTCTTCTCACAAACCACATAAGGATCCACCAGTGTCATTGGATGTGTATTCTTTTCATGAACCACGCCCAGTGTCATTGCATCTGTGTTCTTCTCACAAACCACACATGGATCCACCGGTAACATTGCATGTCTATTCTTTTTACTAACACAACTAGAGTCATTGCATGTGTGTTATTTTCGCATACCACATATGGATCCACCAGTGTCATTGAAATGTGTGTTCTCTTCAGAGACCACACATGGATCCACCAGTGTCATTGCATGTGTGTTCTTCTCATGAACCACACCTAGAGTCATTGCATGTCTGTTCTTCTCACAAACCACATAAGGATCCACCAGTGTCATTGGATGTGTATTCTTTTCATGAACCACACCAAGAGTAATTACATGTATGTTCTTCTCATGAACCACACCCAGAGTCTTTGCATGTCTGTTCTTCTCACAAACCACATATGGATCCACTAATGTCATTGCATGTGTGTTCTTTTCATGAACCACACCCAGTGTCATTGCATGTTTGTTCCTCTAACAATCCACATATGGATCCACCTGTGTCATTGCATGTGTTTTCTTCTCATGAACCACATCTAGAATGATTGGATGTCTCTTCTTTTCATGAACCATAGCTAGAGTCATTGCATGTGCGTTTTTCTCACAAACCACATAAGGATACACCAGTGTCATTGCATGTGTTTTCTTCTCATGCACCACAACTAGAGTCATTGCATGTCTGGTCTTCTCACAAACCACACATGGATCTACAAGTGTCATTGCATGTGTTTTCTTCTCATGAACCACACCCAGTGTCATTGCATGTGTGTTCCTCTCATGAACCATAGCTAGAGTCATTGCATGTATGTTCTTCTCACAAGCCACATATGGATCCAATAGTGCCATTGCATGTCTGTTCTTTTCATGAACCACACCAAGTGTCATTGCATGTATGTTCTTCTCATAAACCACATATGGATCCACCAGTGTCATTGCATGTGTGTTCTTCTCATGAACCACATCTAGAGTCATTGCATGTCTGTTATTCTCACAAACCACATAAGGATACACCAGTGTCATTGCATGTGTTTTCTTTTCATGAACCACACCTAGTGTCATTGCATGTGTGTTCTTTTCATGAACCACACATGGATCCACCAGTGTCATTGCATGTGTGTTCTTCTCATGAACCACACCCAGAGTCATTGCATGTATGTTCTTCTCACAAACCACATAAGGATCCACCAGTGACATTGGATATGTATTCTTTTCATGAACCACACCCAATGTCATTACATGTGTGTTCTTCTCACAAACCACACATGGATCCACCAGTATCATTGCATGTTTGTTCTTTTTACTATCCACAACTGGAGTCATTGCATGTGTGTTATTTTCACATACCACATATGGATCCACCAATGTCATTGAAATGTGTGTTCTCTTCAGAGACCACACATGGATCCAACAGTGTCACTGCATTTGTTTTCTTCTCATGAACCACACCTAGTGTCATTGCATGTATGTTCCTCTCATGAACCACAACTAGATTCATTGGATGTGTATTCTTTTCATGAACCACATCTAGTGTCATTGCATGTGTGTTCTTCTCAGAAACCACACATGGATCCACCGGTATCATTGCATGTCTGTTCTTTTCATGAACCACAGCTAGTGTTATTGCATGTGTGTTCTTCTCACAAACCACATATGGATCCATCAGTGTCATTGCATGCCTGCTCTTTTCATTAACCACAATTAGAGTCATGGCATGTGTGTTCTTATCACAAACCACATAAGGATACACGAGTGTCATTGCATGTGTTTTCTTCTCATGAACCACATCTAGATTCATTGCATGTCTGTTCTTCTCACAAACCACACATGGATTCACCAGTGTCATTACATGTGTTTTCTTCTCATGAACCACACCCAGTGTCATTGCATGTGTGGGCCCCCCAGATTAATCCTCCGAGAATCCCTGTTATTCATACAACCACGACCCCATGATCAGTTAGTCGTGACACATAACCAACAAGTATCATTACAACATCCGATAATATACCGAATTACAAGACTTACATAAATGTCGTTATGGCTACATCAATAATCAGCAGCGGTCTTCATCAAGCGCAGAGCCCGAGCCATGCCTTAACCTACAGGAGAGGGCTCCAAGAGAACTTTTGTAAACAGCAAATAGTTTCTCTTGTATCTATAGCATCTACATATCTTTGTTGAAAACTTTTGTAAACATTTTTGGAAACCTTTTTATTTGAAAAGTTTTCGATAACATTAGGACTGGGTCACCCATTTTTTTCTTTCTCCCAGTCGTCCCACGACCAAGGTCCTTCCATATCTCTCTAACCATCCCATCGTCAAAGAAGGTATCCTTCCCGACCATCCCATGGTCAAAACATTTCAAAGGCCATTTCTTTTCAGAAATCCTTTTTGAAAACAAAACTAGCACCGCTCTACAGAAGTTTGTCCAACCCGTCCTTAACCGCGGACACGGCTATTCGAATAGATTCACACTCTGTAGAGGTTGTACACTTTACCCACACCATCCGGGTACACTACCCTGATCTTCACCGATCATGGGTCGAGTCACCGAACAAGGCTCTCCGGATGCGCACTCCAATACAAGTGCCTACCCTATGAGTGTTAATCCCCTCAACACCGGGACGTCGGGCGAGGACCAACCGGAGCGCTTAGTGCATGTCCCACGTGCGCACTTTCAATGAGGGGCTCATGGTAACGCGTGGAGGCCTGCCGACCCTTCGTTCCTTCTCCAGGTCGATGGACCTATATCGGAGAAAGCCCACCCTCCAGGGATCCCTGATCCCCTGTAGTTGTTGCGAGGCAGCTCATACCAGAGTAGACAAACATCAAATCTAGCCTTGTCCCATACCAGAGTAGTGTGGTTGCACAGGGTTAAGTTGTTATAGCTAGACTGCAAAGAACCAGGTGCGTTTTCGTAAACCTTTTTCCTCCAGTTTTCCTCCAGCATTTTGTAGAACAAAACCTTTTTGTTTCTCAACATCTCTTGGGAGGTCCCATCCACTAGTTTTTCAAGAGGGGCGCGGATCTTCTGTCTTGGAGTGCTGACTTGATGCTAGCGGAAGGCTGTATCTTCTCGGAGTCTTGAGCTAGGGTCTTCGAGCGACGTCTTAATTTATCAACCTTGGCAGGGCTGGTTTCCTAACGAAGCTTCCTGTTGTTAGCTCGGGGAGGGTTAGCGTTTAACAAGACTTATTGTTAGATCTTCAGTCAGAGTAGAGGCATCCAGCTTCGGGGAATTTGTCTTCACTTGAGTTATTAGTGTTTCTTTTGCCCTATGTTGGAGTGGTCTTGTTGTCTTCATGCTTCCGAATCATCTGTCTTCAGGGGAGTGAAGTATTCCGGCCTTCTGGGGAGAAACCTACCATCGGTTTGGTAGGTTTGACTCTAATAGGTAGTCTCCTGAGGCGGTCAGAAGCTCTTATACACTGAAGGTTAGTGTGGTTAGGTCTCCAATTCTTGTCTTGGTTGACTTATCGGGTGGTTTCTGGTGGATATTGATGATCCGTCGGTGATCGACTTCTTGCTCCAACGAAATTCTTGCTGTAATATATCGAGGAATAAGGGAGTGTGGTGCTATTGACGAGTCTTGCGAGGTGAGTTCGATAAGGTATGCCGTCTTTCCGGGGTGAAATCTTCGAGTTGATTCTCCCTTGGCGATGTCGAACTCCGGGTTCTTGCGATGCTTTTCCTCTCATATACTGTCGAGGTTAGTCTGGGTCTCATTACTGACATCTAACACAGGGGTTTCCTGAGTTACTAGGTGGGTTATCGCTCCTCGAGTCACAATTTTAAGGAGGTCAAATCAAACCAGAACATACAAACCAGACGAACAGAGCGAGGGAATCGCAATGTCCTCGGCAAACAACACACTTCAAGCAACACAAGATGCACTTAGGCAAGCAAACACGGTCAACGCTAGGGACCAAGGAGTTAACTACTCGCGATGGAGGGGAATCCTATTCTTAGGACTATTGACCCTAGATATCGTCTTTCTTCAAGTCGGAGCCACTATCCTGCAGATGAAGTCTTTGTCGTATCTTGGACGTTTCTTGATAGTGCAACACCCGATTTCTTCTAATGGTGAGGATTCCGCTGATAGAGCGATATTGTAGTCTCCTTGTGTTTGCTGGTGGTTGCTTGTCTTCATCTTGTTCTCATTGTCTTCACCGGGTTCTAGATCCTAGTTATTTTAAATCCGTAGGTTTGAAGTTTGGACGAGAGATAGAGGAAACCATTTTCGAAAGCATTTACTTAGAGTAAGAGAAGAAGTAGAACTTTTTGAAATTTATTGAGAAACTAGTTTTCAAAAGCCGGGGTTTTCAAAATAAGGTTCTTGTCTAGCGACCATGCTAACTAAGGTTCTCCTACAGTTAGGATGGCTCTGATACCAAGTTTGTGGGGCCCCCGGATTAATCCTCTGAGAATCCCTGTTATGCATACAACCACGACCCCATGATCAGTTAGTTGTGGCACATAACCGACAAGTATCATTACAACATCCGAGAATATACCGAATTACAAGACTTACATAAATGATGTTATGGCTACATCAATAATCAGCAGCGGTCTTCACCAAGCGCAGAGCCCGAGCCATGCCTTAACCTACAGGCAGCGGACTAGGAGAACGTCCTAGCTCGCATAGTCGTCCCCTTCACCTTCGTCTTGATATCTGACCATGTTAATAGCCAGGGGAAATGCCAGTGAGTACTTTGAATGTACTCGCAAACCACCTTAAGAGAATAGGAATAAACAAGGAGATATGCAATATGGCTGTGGTAGTAGGAGGGCTCCAAGAGAGGTTCTTTTCGCAAATAGTTTCACTTGTAGATATAGCATCTACATATCTTTGTTGAAATCTTTTGTAAACATTTTTGGAAACCTTTTTATTTGAAAAGTTTTAGAAAACATTAGGACTGGGTCACCCATTTGTTCCTTTCTCCCGGTCGTCCCACGACCAAGCTCCTTCGATACCTATCTGACCATCCCATGGTAAAAGAAGGTATCCTTCCCGACCATCCCATGGTCAAAACATTTCAAAGGACATTTCTTTTTAGAAATCCTCTTTGAAAACAAAACCAGCACCGCTCTACAAAAGTTTGTCCAACCCGTCCTTAACCGTGGACACGGCTATTCGAATAGATTCACACTCTGTAGAGGTTGTACACTTTACCCACACCATCCGGGTACACTACCCTGATCTTCACCGATCGTGGGTCGAGTAACCGATCAAGACTCTCAGGATGCCCACTCCAATAAAAGTGCCTACCCTATGAGTGTTAATCCCCTCAACACCGGGACGTCAGGCGAGGACCAACCGGAGCGCTTAGTGCACGTCCCACCTGCGCACTTTCAATGAGGGGCTCATAGTAACGCGTGGAGGACTGCCGACCCTTCGTTCCTTCTCCAAGTCGATGGACCTATATCGGAGAAGGCCCACCCTCCAGGGATCCTCAATCCCCTGTAGTTGTTGCGAGGCAGCTCATACCAGAGTAGACAAACATCAAATCCAGCCCTGTCCCATACCAGAGTAGTATGGTTTCATAGGGTTAAGTTGTTATAGCTAGACTGCAAAGAACCAGGTGCATTTTTGTAAACCTTTTTCCTCCGGTTTTCCTCCAGCATTTTGTAAAACAAAACCTTTTTCTTTCTCAACATCTCTTGGGAGGTCCCACCTCGCCAAGGTTTTCTCATAAAACATTTGGTAAAACCTTTTTCCGGGGTCTTCGCATCCGCTAGTTTTTGCTTCGGCTAAAATGGGGTCTCCAAATGGGCATGGTGGATATGCACCATCTATTCTACTAGGGACAAGTAGGTGTCACCAAGGGGTTGTACATAGTAGTACCAAGTGTAATATTTTGGAGGATCCAAACCATTACCATATATATACATACATATAGTAAAACCATGCAGTTTCACAAATAGTAGACAAAACATGCATAAGTAAAATAGTAGGACAAGGCTTATGAGCAAGAAGGTGGCTTTCTTGAGATCATCAATTTGGAATAAATGTCCCTAGACTTCTTCTTTAGATAACCCATAATACCAATAATACTAATAATAAATACCACTTCTTCTGCTCTCCGATTTCATCGCAACTATCGTCGTCCAGACATCACATGCAAACAAACAAGGGCACAATCAACACAACGCATACAAGCACCAATACCAAACAGCAAGAAATTGAATAATACTAGATTAAGATTCAGATGGTTTTGAGAGGATTGGAATTAGGAGATTGGAATGGCCCTGGGAGAAGGGGATGAAAATCCCTTAGGACTTCTAGTCTACGAACCACCTAAGAGATGGATTTTGGAGCAAGACCATATTCTGTAGGGTACCATTGTAAAAACATGATACCAAGATATAGGTATTGATAATATGAAACTAACAAAAGTGGTTTCACTATTTTATCAATTACCAAAGATTTATAGTGATTTTTATAGTGAATACTGCTCTAGTTTTAGGAAATAATTTATCGGAAAGGTTCTGGAGCTCCAAAAATTATTTCCTTGGATGGTTAGGTATGGTTTGATGTCCTTGTTCACTGAGAGTTGGAATCAGGTCAAGGCAATCACAAGAATGCCCTCAGGAAATTCCCAAATGCAATTCTGTATACAACTTGTCTTTTTCACCAGATTTAATCTATAGGAGATTTTGATTTGATTCCAAGGACACATGGTAGGTATTTGGAATACCTTTCTATAGAAATTGGAATCGCCCTTTTTGCATCTGCATAGCTACTGTAGTGAAACTAGAGGTGAATAAACTATGCACAGAATAGTTTAATTCACGGAGAAATATCCCAGTCTCAATAAATCCTCAGCTCCTGTGTTTTGATAGATAATGATATGGAACTCAACTGGGAGTTTGAATTAGGTCAATACATCTGTTGGTTTGACCTAGAGAAATTTCTAAAATCAGAACAGAGATGTTTTTGTTATTTTTACTAAAAACAAACTGTTGTTCACCTTGGCCTAGGATAAATGCTATAAGGTAGGCCTATGGGTATACTTTCAAAGGCACTTGGTTTCATACATTTTAGGGATGTGTGTCTCACTCAGGATTTTATTTACTGGAAATGGTACCTCTTGGTAAATAAATCTACAGAGAAGATACTATGGGTATTTGGACAAACTTTTGGTACAAGAGGATAGACAAAACCCTAAGGTATGCTAGGAAATTTGTATCAGGTCATTTGGAGGTATTTAACATTTTCATTTGTAATTAAACCTAGCAGTCAGAAATCAAATCTGGAGATAGAGATTAAACATAGGGAGGACTGAGGCTGCTGGGCCAGATCCGCGGGAGTACTTGGGCCACACCGGCAATAGCCGACCCATCTCGCACCAGAGCACGCGGGAGGCCGGGATTTGAATCCCTGGGCACGGGGCCCGCTAGTCAGCGGCTGGGAGAGGGCAAATGGGTAAGGAGCACTGTTGGCCGTTCGATCAAGTCAGGATCGATGGCGGACGTGCGTCGTCTACCCCGGGCAGCGTTGGTGGCGAGGGGAAACTCTAGGGCGTCGAGCGGCAGCGGGGGAGCTCACCTGGGGGCTTGCCAGCGACCGTGGGGTGGCAAGGGCGACACGGAGCACCACGGCGAGGCCAACGATGGGCGGGAGGACGGGGTTCGACGACACGAGGGAGCTCGCGCAAGGGCGGCCGAAGACCACGCTCGGGAGGTCGATGGCAACGCGGACAGGGGCTTTCCCTGAAAGAAAAAAGGGTAGCATTAGATAGAGGAGACCGAGGGGCCTCAGTATAGCGACATGCAGGGGAAGGGGAGTGAAGGAGAGAGCTCACAGGTGACTTTACGAAAATGGCCGAAGTTGCATTCGTCGTCATCGTACGGGCAGTGCAGCGCAGGGGAGAGGCGGGGAAGCTCAGGGATGGGAGATCTGGTGTCTGGGATGGAGTTAAGGCCACATGCAGGAGAGAGGGAGCTCGAGAGAGGGTTGCTCGAGCTCGGGCTCATTCATGGCCGAGAGGGAGTTCTTCTCCTCTCTTGACTAGTACAGACCGAGGGAGGGGGCAGGAGCGAGTGGGAGTGGTGCTCTGGGTTCCAGGGGAGGAAATGAAGGAGCAGGGGCAGGGGTGAGAGCCTCTGGACTCTTTAAAACAATGTAGATCGGTTCATGATGGACATGGCGTATGGAGAGCAAGGAGAGGGGGTGCTGGGGTCGTGCTGGAGCTCTGTGGGGTTGTAGGAGGGCAGAGAGAAGGAGGGCAGCAACTGTAGGAAGTGTGCAAGCCAGGGAAGCGGTCTTGCCTTTTGTCTCCTCTCCATCCAAACACTAGGGACAAATAGAGTGGTCTGCTACAGTAACTTAGCTACAGTGCCATGCTGCAGTGGTATTGTCGACCAGGAGAGAGGGCTGGGTAGTGTGGAGAAGTGCTTTGCAAGATTGGAGGGAAATGGATAGTGATTTATTTGATGTTTGATCATACTCCACTTGCCATGGATGATGTTCATCAAGACCTTTCTCGAAACTTGATCTTGGTATGATGAGGAGATGGTCCTGGTAGAAGGGTAGGGTTAATATACACCTCCAGGAATTATTTGAGATTTTTCAGAGGAGTTTTAGTCCACTTAACTCTATTTATTTAAAAAGTGCAGAAGTGGTGTATAGATGCTCATTTGATAAATGTACATTAGACAAGATTGGTTTTTAGTTTGAGATGGTCCCAAATGTGAATACACACTTAGGGGAAATTTCCCAAGATTTATTGGGGATTAAAAGTAATTAAAACAATTATTATTCCAATTCAGCCATTTAAGAAAATGGGCAAAAAGAAATAATAAAGTTTCTCAAAAATATTTATTTTTGAGCTGGGAAGGTAGAGTAAGATATCTGGAACACAACTGAGCCAAAAGTTGGGGAAGTGGTTTGGTAAAAACCAAACTTTCCCTTATGGAAGAGGTTTTGAAGAATTTGTCTATTAAAGAATTAAATTTAGTTGGAGCCAAAATAATTATGGATAATTACTAATAAATATTGGAGATGAGGGTAGGTGATGTGGACAGGGTGTAGCAAGAATTTGAAACCTTGAGGAATGAAATTCCAACTTGAGAAAGGATAGAAAACAAGGAGTTGATGATCTAGGGTGGTGTTATTTTTATACCACCTAAACATGCTTGCCTCTTGGAGCTTAGAGATCACCTTGGTGCATGGGATAGATGTGTAGGTAGACCAGGTCATATAGATGACCATGGCAGAAAGAGTTTGAATTAATGGTATTTGAGGTGTTCTATAAGTGATGGCAAACTTTGTTGAAATTAAGGCTGCCAGGAATTATGGGTCATGATGCCTTATAAACCATGTGGGTTTAATCAGCACAGAGATCCACTTGGTGCAAGTGAAGTAGGTTTTGATAGACATCGATGACTCGATCACAGCCATATTTAAGGTTGGTCCAAGGGAAGTTGTATGAGTGTGTGAAATTCTACCAAAGTAGGCATGATGACTAGTTGTGCAGGAAATGTTATTTTCTTGCCTGCAAAACCATCATGAACGAGTGGGTTGGAGGATGATCTAACCAAGCGCAATAGTGGGCCTTGGTATCCCTTAGTATGGTTAATAATATGGTTTAGGTGAATTTCCAATAATGCATAAGGGTTGAGAAAGGGAGGCATTCAAAAAGGTGATGTTGGAAACAGATTTCTAGACAGCCAAATTTGGCAGATTTAGGGTTTTTGACTAGAATGTTGGTAGAGATGATTTTGATGGGTTGCAAAGTACCCAAAGCATCATCAACCGAATGTGGTGTAGGAGTATATTGAGTAGAAGGGATCCATGCTTGATATTGGTCTTCATTGACTTGGAAATTTCTTGAAGGGATCACTTCACAAGGGGTCTGGTTAGAGGTGTTAGATGATCACATAGTAGCTAGGGATCATATTCAGATTGGTCTTCTTGCTTAGGGTGTGTTGATTTGGAAACGCCTTGATCCTAGTGATGAGATCCTAGAGTAGCTCATACTACTTCTAAGCAATCAAGTCAACAGCAGATCAAGGCAACTCATCTTACAAACAAATCGACTACTATTAGGGTTACCAACAAGCTTAGCTTGAGGTTAGGATGGGTATTTTGAAATAGGTTGGAGTTTGAACAAGGTAAGGCCCTTGGTATCTCTACCAAGAGTAGAATTCAAATCTTTAAAAAGAGTTTTTGGGAAACGTAGAGATAAGAATAGTTAAAGGTTCTGTCTTGAAAACATAAGGAGATTATGTTATATAGCTCTCCATAGTTTTGTCAATAGAAGTTACAAAAATAGTTTTGGTTACATAAGCATCCTGGCTTATGCTTTGAAATGCCAGAACATTTGAGAATATGAAAATTAAGCCAAGACTGTTTTCTGAAGTAGCTTTTGTCAACTGGTGTTAAGGTAAGGAGTATATCATCTAATACACATTCATATGCATAAGCATATCCAAACAATAAGCAAACAATTCAGCATTAAACAAGAAAAGTTTTTGTTCCCCCTGATTTTTTGCATTCTGGACAACTAATCAGGGTTGCCGAAATTGGGATGTTACAGATCTTTCCCCCTTAAAAGAATCTTGTCCCGAGATTCCGGAGAGTAAGCTTAGGGGGGTTTTGAGTCAAGGTTAGAGCTATTCGTTCCAAGCGTGCTATCTTACGGACTCTGCGTTTGAAAGTGACTACTGTGTTGATGAGGTTGAGCTTCAGTCTTCCAGGATGCACAGAGAGTTGAGCAGAGTCCAGGTCCTTATTGCGTGGGATGACCTTCTTTTCCATCCGGAATCTATATCTCGAGGGCTTAGGCTAGGCAGACTATCTCGCTGCTAAACTTCATGGGTACTCGTCGGGAGATAGTATCCACGGCCTGATGTACCTTTCTCTAAGGATTCACAGCTCTACCTTAGGGGCGTAGCATATCCTATTTAACGATTTTAGGGTGGGTACTCCTGAGCTTGCTCCTGGCAGAGGGTTATTCTATTATGTGGGAAAGATGAAGCCTTCCCCCTGAGGGTTAAACTAGGTTAGCTCGGAGATAACGCATTCCTTCCTTCTTGACTTCATTGGTGGCAGTTCTGAAGATTGTCGTCCGTCTTTTCCTGTAGTCAAGGTTTTCGGAAGGCGTCCGTGGAGCTATGGCCTGTGGGGCTTAAATACCACTATCATTCATACTGAGCCTGGTGGAGTCATTGGATTCTCACGTCCTCTAAGCATTAAGGACCTAGGAGTTAGCGGTTCGGTGGTCCTTCAGGTGGGTCTTTAAATGAAGTAGTGGAGGGACTTTGCAGAATCTTCAATTTGATTCTCTTCAGATAACTCACGGGTTGTCGCTTGGCGGAAAGACATTCAGATCCGGACATATTTTCTAAAGTATCTTCTGGTAGACAGTCTTCTAAAGATATTTAATGGAAAGACGTAGTCTTTCCACCTTAGAGCTTCACTAAGGCGCTTCAAGAGGGGTGCGGATCTTCTATCTTGGAGTGCTGACTTGATGCTAGCGGAAGGCTATATCTTCCCGGAGTCTTGAGCTGGGGTCTTCGAGCGACGTCTTAATTTATCAACCTTGGCAGGGCTGGTTTCCTAACGAAGCTTCCTGGAGTTAGCTCTGGGAGGGTTAGCGTTTAACAAGACTTCTTGTTAGATCTTCAGTCAGAGTAGAGGCATCCAGCTTCGGGGAATTTGTCTTCACTTGAGTTATTAGTGTTTCTTTTGCCCTATGTTGGAGTGGTCTCGTTGTCTTCATGCTTCTAAATCATCTGTCTTCAGGGGAGTGAAGTATTCCGGCCTTCTGGGGAGAAACCTTCCATCGGTTTGGTAGGTTTGACTCTAATAGGTAGTCTCCTGAGGCGGTCAGAAGATCTTATACACTAAAGGTTAGTGTGGTGAGGTCTCCAATTCTTGTCTTGGTTGACTTATCGGGTGGTTTCTGGTGGATATTGATGATCCGTCGGTGATCGACTTCTAGCTCCAACGGAATTCTTGCTGTAATATATCGAGGAATAAGGGAGTGTGGTTTTATTGACGAGTCTTGC
Source organism: Avena sativa (assembly GCA_916181665.1). NCBI lineage: Eukaryota > Viridiplantae > Streptophyta > Magnoliopsida > Poales > Poaceae > Avena > Avena sativa. The sequence continues at coordinate 296,313,324 of OV702291.1, read as the reverse complement.
GAGGTGAGTTCGATAAGGTATGCCGTCTTTCTGGGGTGAAATCTTCGAGTTGATTCTCACTTGGCGATGTCGAACTCCGGGTTCTTGTGATGCTTTTCCTCTCATATACTATCGAGGTTAGTCTGGGTCTCATTACTGACATCTAACATAGGGGTTTCCTGAGTTACTAGGTGGGTTATCGCTCCTCGAGTCACAATTTTAAGGAGGTCAAAGCAAACCAGAACATACAAACCAGATGAACAGAGCGAGGGAATCGCAATGTCCTCGGCAAACAACACACTTCAAGCAACACAGGATGCACTTAGGAAAGCAAACACGGTCAATGCTAGGGACCAAGGAGTTAACTACTCGCGATGGAGGGGAGTCCTATTCTTAGGACTATTGACCCTAGATATCGTCTTTCTTCAAGTCGGAGCCACTATCCTTCAGATGAAGTCTTTGTCGTATCTTGGACGTTTCTTGATAGTTCAACACCCGATTTCTTCTGATGGTGAGGATTCCGCTGATAGAGCGATATTGTAGTCTCCTTGTGTTTGCTGGTGGTTGCTTCTCTTCATCTTGTTCTCATTGTCTTCACCGGGTTCTAGATCCTAGTTATTTAAAATCCGTAGGTTTGAAGTTTGGACAAGAGATAGAGGAAACCATTTTCAAAAGCATTTACTTAGAGTAAGAGAAGAAGTAGAACTTTTTGAAATTTATTGAGAAACTAGTTTTCAAAAGCCGGGGTTTTCAAAATAAGGTTCCTGTCTAGCGACCATGCTAACTAAGGTTCTCCTACAGTTAGGATGGCTCTGATACCAAGTTTGTGGGGCCCCCGGATTAATCCTCTGAGAATCCCTGTTATGCATACAACCACGAACCCATGATCAGTTAGTCGTGGCACGTAACCGAGAAGTATCATTACAACATCCGAGAATATACCGAATTACAAGACTTACATAAATGTTGTTATGGCTACATCAATAATCAGCAGCGGTCTTCACCAAGCGCAGAGCCCGAGCCATGCCTTAACCTACAGGCAACTGACTGGGAGAACGTCCTAGCTCGCATAGTAGTCCCCTTCACCTTCGTCTTGATATCTGACCATGTTAATAGCCAGGGGAAATGCCAGTGAGTACTTTGAATGTACTCGCAAACCACCTTAAGAGAATAGTAATAAACAAGGAGATATGCAATATGGCTGTGGTAGTAGGAGGGCTCCAAGAGAGGTTCTTTTCGCAAATAGTTTCACTTGTACATATAGCATCTACATATCTTTGTTGAAATCTTTTGTAAACATTTTTGGAAACCTTTTTATTTGAAAAGTTTTAGAAAACATTAGGACAGGTTCACCCATTTGTTCCTTTCTCCCGGTCGTCCCACGACCAATCTCCTTCCATACCTATTTGACCATCCCATGGTAAAACAAGGTATCCTTCCCAACCATCCCATGGTTAAAAAATTTCAAAGGCCATTTCTTTTTAGAAATCCTTTTTGAAAACAAAACCAGCACCGCTCTACAGAAGTTTGTCCAACCCGTCCTTAACCGTGGACACGGCTATTCGAATAGATTCACACTCTGTAGAGGTTGTACACTTTACCCACACCATCCGGGTACACTACCCTGATCTTCACCGATCGTGGGTCGAGTAACCAATCAAGACTCTCAGGATGCCCACTCCAATACAAGTGCCTACCCTATGAGTGTTAATCCCCTCAACACCGGGACGTCGGGCGAGGACCAACCGGAGCGCTTAGTGCACGTCCCACGTGCGCACTTTCAATGAGGGGCTCATAGTAACGCGTGGAGGCCTGCCGACCCTTCGTTCCTTCTCCAAGTCGATGGACCTATATCGGAGAAGGCCCACCCTCCAGGGATCCCCGATCCCCTATAGTTGTTGCGAGGCAGCTCATACCAGAGTAGACAAACATCAAATCCAGCCCTGTCCCATATGAAAGTAGTGTGGTTGCACAGGGTTAAGTTGTTATAGCTAGACTGCAAAGAACCAGGTGCGTTTTTGTAAACCTTTTTCCTCCGGTTTTCCTCCAGCATTTTGTAAAACAAAACCTTTTTCTTTCTCAACATCCCTTGGGAGGTCCCACCTCGCCAAGCTTTTCTCATAAAACATTTGGTAAAACCTTTTTCCGGGGTCTTCGCATCCGCTAGTTTTTGCTTCGGCTAAAACGGGGTCTCCAAATGGGCATGGTGGATATGCACCATCTATTCTACTAGGGACAAGTAGGTGTCACCAAGGGGTTGTACATAGTAGTACCAAGTGTAATATTTTGGAGGATCCAAACCATTACCATATATATACATACATATAGTAAAACCATGCAGTTTCACAAATAGTAGACAAAACATGCATAAGTAAAATAGTAGGACAAGGTTTATGAGCAAGAAGGTGGCTTGCCTGAGATCATCAATATGGCATAAATGTCCCTAGACTTCTTCTTTAGATAACCCAGAATACCAATAATACCAATAATAAATACCACTTCTTCTGCTCTCTGATTTCATCGCAACTATCGTCGTCCAGACATCACATGCAAACAAACAAGGGCACAATCAACACAATGCATACAAGCACCAATACCAAACAGCAAGAAATTGAATAATACTAGATTAAGATTCAGATGGTTTTGAGAGGATTGGAATTAGGAGATTGGAATGGCCCTGGGAGAAGGGGATGAAAATCTCTTAGGACTTCTAGTCTACGAACCACCTAAGAGATGGATTTTGGAGCAAGACCATATTCTATAGGGTACCATTGTAAAAACATGATACGAACATATAGGTATTGGTAAGATGAAACTAACAAAAGTGGTTTCACTATTTTATCAATTACCAAAGATTTATAGTGATTTTTATAGTGAATAATGCTCTAGTTTTAGGAAATAATTTATCAGAAAGGTTTTGGAGCTCCAAAAATTATTTCCTTGGATGGTTAGGTATGGTTTGATGTACTTGTTCACTGACAGTTGGAATCAGGTCAAGGCAATCACAAGAATGCCCTCAGGAAATTCCCAAATGCAGTTCTGTATACAACTTGTCTTTTTCAGCAGATTTAATCTACAGGGGTTTTGATTTGATTCCAAGGACACATGGTAGGTATTTGGAATACCTTTCTATAGAAATTGGAATCGCCCTTTTTGGAGCTGTATAGCTACTGTAGTGAAATTAGAGGTGAATAAACTATGCACAGAATAGTTTAATTCACAGAGAAATATCCAAGTCTCAATAAATCCTCAGCTCCTGCGTTTTGATAGATAATGATATGGAACTCAACTGGGAGTTTGAATTAGGTCAATACATCTGTTGGTTTGACCTAGAGAAATTTCTAAAGTCAAAACAGAGATGTTTTTGTTATTTTTACTAAAAACAAACTGTTATTCACCTTGGCCTAGGATAAATGCTATAAGGTAGGCCTATGGGTATACTTTCAAAAGCACTTGGTTTCATACATTTTAGGGATGTCTATCTCACTCAGGATTTTATTTACTGGAAATGGTACCTCTTGGTAAATAAATCTACAGAGAAGATACTATAGGTATTTGGCCAAACTTTTGGTACAGGAGGATAGACAAAACCCTAAGGTATCCTAGGAATTTTGTATCAGGTCATTTGGAGGTACTAAACATTTTCATTTGTAATTAAACCTAGCAGTCAGAAATCAAATCTGGAGATAGAGATTAAACATAGGGAGGACTGAGGCTGCTGGGCCAGATCCGCGGGAGTACTTGGGCCGCGCCGACAACAGCCAGCCCATCTTGCACCGGAGCGTGCGGGAGGCCGGGATTTGAATCCCTAGGCACGGGGCCCACTGGTCAGCGGCTGGGAGAGGGCGAACGGGTAAGGAGCACTGATGGCCGTTCGATCAAGTCAGGATCGATGACGGGCGTGCGTCGTCTACCCCGGGCAGCATTGGTGGTGAGGGGAAACCCTAGGGCATCGGGAGGCGGCGGGGAAGCTCACCCGGGGGCTTGCCAGCGACCGTGGGGTGGCGAGGGCGGCGTAGAGCACCACGGCGAGGCCAACGATGGGCAGGAGGACGGGGCTCGACGCCATGAGGGAGCTCGCGCCAGGGCGCCCGAAGACCACACTCGGGAGGTCGATGGCGACGCGGACAGGGGATTTCCCTGGAAGAAAAAGGGGTAGGATTAGATAGGGGAGACCGAGGGGCCTCAGTATAGCGACATGCAGGGGAAGGGGAGTGAAGGAGCGAGCTCACGGGTGACTTTCCGAAAATGGCCGAAGTTGTGTTTGTCGTCGTCGTACGGGCAGTGCAGCACAGGGTAGAGGCGGGGAAGCTCAGGGATGGGAGATCTGGTGTCTAGGATGGAGTTGAGGCCACATGTAGCGGAGAGGGAGCTCGAGAGAGGGTTGCTTGAGCTCGGGATCATTCATGGCCGAGAGGGAGTTCTTCTCCTCTCCTGGCTAGTACAGAGCGAGGGAGGGGGCAGGAGCGAGTGGGAGTGGTTCTCTAGGTTCTAGGGGAGGAAATGAAGGAGCAGGGGCAGGGGTGAGAGCCTCTGGCCTCTTTAAAACAAGGTAGATCGATTCATGATGTACATGGCGTATGGAGGGCAAGGAGAGGGGGTGCTGGGGTCGTGCTAGAGCTCTGTGGGGTTAAAGGAGGGCAGAGAGAAGGAGGGCAGTAGCTGTAGGAAGTGTGCAAGCCAAGGAAGTGGTCTTGCCTTTTGTCTCCTCTCCATCCAAACACTAGGGACAAATAGAGTGGTCTACTACAGTAACTTAGCTACAGTGCCATGCTGTAGTGGTATGGTCGACCAGGAGAGAGGGTTGGGTTCTGTGGAGAAGTGCTTTGCAAGATTGGAGGGAAATGGAGAGTGATTTATTTGATGTTTGATCATACTCCACTTGCCATGGATGATGTTCATCAAGAGCTTTCTCGAAACTTGATCTTGTTAAGATGAGGAGATGGTTCTGGTAGAAGGGTAGGGTTAATATACATCTCCAGGAATTATTTGAGATTTTTCATAGGAGTTTTAGTCCACTTAACTCTATTTATTTAAGAAGTGCAGAAGTGGTGTATAGATGCTCATTTGATAAATGTACATTAGACAAGGTTGGTTTTTCGTTTGAGATGGTCCCAAATGTGAATACACACTTAGGGGAAATTTCCAAGATTTATTGGGGATTAAAAGTAATTAAAACAATTATTATTCCAATTCAGCCATTTAATAAAATGGGCAAAAAGAAATAATAAAGTTTCTCAAAAATATTTATTTTTGAGATGGGAAGGTAGAGTAAGATATCTGTAACTCAAGTGAGCCAAAAGTTGGGGAAGTAGTTTGGTAAAAACCAAACTTTCCCTTATGGAAGAGGTTTTGAAGAATTTGTCTATTAAAGAATCAAATTGAGTTGGAGCGAAAATAATTATGGATAATTACTAATAAATATTGGAGATGAAGGTAGGTGATGTGGACAGGGTGTAGCAAGCACTTGCAACCTTGAGGAATGAAATTCCAACTTGAGAAAGGATGGAAAACAAGGAGTTGATGATCTAGGGTGGTGTTATTTTTATACCACCTAAACATGCTTGCATCTTGGAGCTTAGAGATCACCTTGGTGCACGGGATAGATGGGTAGGTAGACCAGGTCATATAGATGACCATGGAAGAAAGAGTTTGAATTAATGGTATTTGAGGTGTTCTAGAAGTGATGGCAAACTTTGTTGAAATTAAGGCTGCCAGGAATTATGGGTCATGATGCCTTATCAACCATGTGGGTTTAATCAGCACAGAGATCCACTTGGTGCAAGTGAAGTAGGTTTTGATAGAAATCAATGAGTAGATCAGAAACATACAGAAGGTTGGTCCAAGGGAAGTTGTATGAGTGTGTGAGCTTCTACCAAAGTAGGCATGATGACTAGTTTTGCAGGAAATATTATTTTCTTGCCTACAAAACCATCAAGAACAAGTGGGTTGGAGGATGATCCAACCAAGGGCAAGAGTGGGCCTTGGTATCCCTTATTATGTTTAATAATATGGTTTAGGTGAATTTCCAATAATGCACAAGGGTTGAGAAAGGGAGGCATTCAAAAAGGTGATGTTGGAAACAGATTTCTAGACTTAGCCAAATTTGGCAGATTTAGGCTTTTTGACTAGAATGTTGGTAGAGATGATTTTGATGGGTTGCAAAGTACCCAAAGCATCATCAAGAGAATGTGGTGTAGTAGTATATTGAGTAGAAGGGATCCATGCTTGATATTGGTCTTCATTGACTTGGAAATTTCTTGAAGGGATCACTTTAGAAGGGGTCTGGTTAGAGGTGTTAGATGATCACATAGTATCTAGGGATCATATTTAGATTGGACTTCTTGCTTAGGGTGTGTTGATTTGGAAACACGTTGATCCTAGTGATGAGCTCCTAGAGTATCTCATACTACTTCTAAGCAATCAAGTCAACAGCAGATAAAGGCAACTCATCTTACAAACAAATCAACTACTATTAGGGTTACCAACAAGCTTAGCTTGAGGTAAGGATGGGTAGTTTGAAATAGGTTGGAGTTTGAACAAGGTAAGGTCCTTGGTATCTCTACCAAGAGTAGAATTCAAATCTTTAAAAAGAGTTTTTGGGAAACCTAGAGATAAGAATAGTTGAAGGTTTTGTCTTCAAAACATAAGGAGATTATGTTATATAGCTCTCCATAGTTTTGTCAATAGAAGTTACAAAAACAGTTTTGGTTACATAAGCATCTTGGCTTATGCTTTGAAATGCCAGAACATTTGAGAATATGAAAATTAAGCCAAGACTGTTTTGTGAAGTAGCTTTTGTCAACTTTGTTAAGGTAAGTAGTATGTCATCTAATACACATTCATATGCATAAGCATATCCAAACAATAAGCAAACACTTCAGCATTAAACAAGAAAAGTTTTTGTTCCCCCTGATTTTTGCATTCTGGACAACTAAATAGGGTTGCCGAAATTGGGATGTTACAGCATGTGTGTTCCTCTCATGAACCACAGCTAGAGTCATTGGAGGTGTATTCTTTTCATGAACCACATCTAGTGTCATTGCATGTGTGTTCTTCTCACAAACCACACATGGATCCACCGGTATCATTGCATGTCTGTTCTTTTCATGTACGACAGCCAGTGTTATTGCATGTGTGTTCTTCTCACAAACCACACATGGATCCACCAGTGTCATTGCATGCCTTCTCTTTCCATTAACCACAGTTAGAGTCATGGCATGTTTGTTCTTCTCACAAACCACATATGGATCCACCGGTGTCATTGCATGTCTGTTCTTTTCATGAACCACACCCAGAGTCATTGCATGTCTCTTCTTCTCATGAACCACACCTAGGGTCATTGCATGTCTGTTCTTCTCACAAACCACATATGGATCCACCATTGTCATTGCATGTGTGTTCTTTTCATGAACCACACCCAGTGTCATTGCATGTCTGTTCCTCTCACAAACCACACATGGATCCACCAATGTCATTGCATGTGTGTTCTTCTCATGAACCACATCTAGAGTCATTGGATGTGTGTTCTTTTCATGAACCACAGCTAGAGTCATTGCATCTGTGTTCTTCCCACAAACCACAAAAGGATACACCAGTGTCATTGCATGTGTGTTCTTCTCATGAACCACATCTAGAGTCATTGCATGTCTGTTCTTCTCACAAACCACACATGGATCCACTAGTGTCATTGCATGTGTTTTCTTATCATGAACCACACCCAGTGTCATTGCATGTGTGTTCCTCTCATGAGCCACAGCTAGAGTCATTGCATGTTTGTTCTTCTCGCAAACCACATATGGATCCACCAGTGCCATTGCATGTCTTTTCTTTTCATCAACCACACCCAGTGTCATTGCATGTGTGTTCTTCTCATAAACCACATATGGATCCCCAAGTGTCATTGCATGTGTGTTCTTCTCATAAACCACATCTAGAGTCATTGCATGTCTGTTATTCTCACAAACAACATAAGGATACACCAGTGTCATTACATGTGTTTTCTTTTCATGAACCACCACTAGTGTCATTGCATGTGTGTTCTTTTCATGAACCACACATGGATCCACCAGTGTCATTACATGTGTGTTCTTCTCATGAACCACACCCAGAGTCATTGCATGTCTGTTCTTCTCACAAACCACACAAGGATCCACCGGTATCATTGCATATCTGTTCTTTTTACTAACAACAACTGGAGTCATTGCATGTGTGTTATTTTCACATACCACATATGGATCCACCAGTGTCATTGAAATGTGTGTTATCTTCAGAGACCCCACATGGATCCACCAGTGTCATTGCACGTGTGTTGTTTTTACTAACCACATCTACAGTCATTGCATGCCTGTTCTTCTCACATACCACATATGGATCCACCTGTGTCATTGAAATGTGTGTTCTCTTCAGAGACCACACATGGATCCACCAGTGTCATTGCATGTGTGTTCTTCTCATGAACCACACCCAGTGTCATTGCATGTCTGGTGCTCTCACAAACCACACATGGATCCACCAGTGTCATTGCATGTGTGTTCTTCTCATGAACCACAACTAGAGTCATTGGATGTGTGTTATTTTCATGAACCACAGCTAGAGTCATTGCATGTGTGTTCTTCTCACAAACCACATAAGGATACACCAGTGTCATTACATGTGTGTTCTTCTCATGAACCACATCTAGAGTCATTGCATGTCTGTTCTTCTCACAAGCCACACATAGATCCACCAGTGTCATTGCATGTGTTTCTTCTCATGAACCACACCCAGTGTCATTGCATGTGTGTTCCTCTCATGAACCACAGCTAGAGTCATTGGATGTGTATTCTTTTCATGAACCACATCTAGTGTCATTGCATGTGTGTTCTTCTCACAAACCACACATGGATCCACCGGTATCATTGCATGTCTGTTCTTTTCATGAACCACAGCTAGTGTTATTGCATCTGTGTTCTTCTCACAAACCACACATGGATCCACCAGTGTCATTGCAAGCCTGCTCTTTTCATTAACCATAGTTAGAGTCATGGCATGTCTGTTCTTCCCACAAACCACATATGGATCCACCGGTGTCATTGCATGTCTGTTCTTTTCATGAACCACACCCAGAGTCAATGCATGTATGTTCTTCTCATGAACCACACCCAGTGTCATTGCATGTCTATTCCTCTCACAAGACACACATGGATCCACCAGTGTTATTGCATGTGTGTTCTTCTCATGAACCACAGCTAGAGTCATTGTATGTGTGTTCTTTTCATGAACCATAGCTAGAGTCATTGCATGTGTGTTCTTCTCACAAACCACAAAAGGATACACCAGTGTCATTGCATGTGTGTTCTTCTCATGAACCACACCCAGAGTCATTGCATGTCTGTTCTTCTCACAAACCACATAAGGATACACCATTGTCATTGCATGTGTGTTCTTCTCATGAACCACATCTAGTGTCATTGCATGTGTGTTCTTCTCACAAACCACACATGGATCCACCAGTGTCATTACATGTATTTTCTTCTCATGAACCACACCCAGAGTCATTGCATGTGTGTTCCTCTCATGAACCACAGCTAGAGTCAATGGATGTGTATTCTTTTCATGAACCACATCTAGTGTCATTGCATGTGTGTTCTTCTCACAAACAACACATGGATCCACCGGTATCATTGCATGTCTGTTCTTTTCATGAACTACAACCAATGTTATTACATGTGTGTTCTTCTCACAAACCACACATGGATCCACCAGTGTCATTGCATGCCTGCTTTTTCTATTAACCACAGTTAGAGTCATGGCATGTCTGTTCTTCTCACAAACCACATATGGATCCACCGGTGTCATTGCATGTCTATTCTTTTCATGAACCACACCCAGAGTCATTGCATGTCTGTTCTTCTCATGAACCACACCTAGAGTCATTGCATGTCTGTTCTTCTCACAAACCACATATGGATCCAGAAGTGTCATTGCATGCGTGTTCTTTTCATGAACCACACCCAGTGTCATTGCATGTCTGTTCCTCTCACAAACCACACATGGATCCACCAATGTCATTGCATGTGTGTTCTTCTCATGAACCACATCTAGAGTCATTGGATGTGTGTTCTTTTCATGAACCACAGCTAGAGTCATTGCATGTGTGTTCTTCCCAAAAACCACATAAGGATACACCAGTGTCATTGCATGTGTGTTCTTCTCATGAACCACATCTAGAGTCATTGCATGTTTGTTCTTCTCACAAACGACACATGGATCCACTAGTGTTATTGCATGTGTTCTGTTCCCATGAACTACACCCAGTGTCATTGCATGTGTGTTCCTATTATGAGCCACAGCTAGAGTCATTGCATGTATGTTCTTCTCACAAACCACATATGGATCCACTAGTGCCATTGTATGTCTGTTCTTTTCATGAACCACGCCTAGTGCCATTGCATGTGTGTTCTTCTCATAAACCACATATGGATCCACCAGTGTCATTGCATGTGTGTTCTTCTCATAAACCACATATGGATACACCAGTGTCATTGCATGTGTGTTCTTCTCATAAACCACATCTAGAGTCATTGCATGTCTGTTATTCTCACAAACCATATAAGGATACTCCATTGTCATTGCATGTGTTTTCTTTTCATGAACCACACCTTGTGTCATTGCATGTGTGTTCTCTTCATGAACCACACATGGATCCACCAGTGTCATTGCATGTGTGTTCTTCTCACGAACCACACCCAGAGTCATTGCATGTCTGTTCTTCTCACAAACCACATAAGGATCCACAAGTGTCATTGGATGTGTATTCTTTCAATGAACCACACTAGTGTCATTGCATGTGTGTTCTTCTCACAAACCACACATGGATCCACCGGTATCATTTCATGTTTGTTCTTTTTACTAACAACAACTAGAGTCATTGCATGTGTGTTCTTTTCACATACCACGTATGGATCCACCAGTGTCATTGAAATGTGTGTTCTCTCTTCAGAGACCACACATGGATCCACCAGTGTCATTGCACGTGTGTTGTTTTTACTAACGACATCTAGAGTCATTGCATGTCTGTTCTTCTCACATACCAAATATGGATCCACCGGTGTCATTGAAATGTGTTTTCTCTTCGGAGACCACACATGGATCCACAAGTGTCATTGCATGTGTATTATTGTCATGAACCACACCCAGTGTCATTGCATGTCTGTTCCTCTCACAAACCACACATGTATCCACCAGTGTCATTGCATGTGTGTTCTTCTCATGAACCACAACTAGAGTCATTGGATGTGTGTTCTTTTCATGAACCATAGCTAGATTCATTGCATGTGTGTTCTTCTCACAAACCACATATGGATACACTAGTGTCATTGCATGTGTGTTCTTCTCATGAACCACATCTAGAGTCATTGCATGTCTGTTCTTCTCACAAACCACACATGGATCCACCAGTGTCATTGCATGTGTTTTCTTCTCATGAACCACACCCAGTGTCATTGCATGTGTGTTCCTCTCATGAACCACAACTAGAGTCATTGGATGTGTATTCTTCTCATGAACCGCATCTAGTGTCATTGCACGTGTGTTCTTCTCACAAACCACACATGGATCCACCGGTATCATTGCATGTCTGTTCTTTTCATGAACCACAACCAGTGTCATTGCATGTATGTTCTTCTCACAAACCACACATGGATCCACCAGTATCATTGCATGTCCGCTCTTTTCATTAACCACAGTTAGAGTCATTGCATGTTTGTTCTTCTCACAAACCACATATGGATCCACCGGTGTCATTGCATGTCTATTCTTTTCATGAACCACACCCAGAGTCATTGCATGTCTGTTCTTCTCATGAACCACAACCAGAGTCATTGCATGTCGGTTCTTCTCACAAACCACATATGGATCCAGAAGTGTCACTTCATGTGTGTTCTTTTCATGAACCACACCCAGTGTCATTGGATTTGTGTTCCTCTCATAGACCACACATGGATCCACTAGTGTCATTGCATGTCTGCTCTTTTCATTAACCACAGTTAGTCATTGCATGTGTGTTCTTTTCACAAACCACATATGGATCCACTAGTCTCATTGCATGTCTGTTGCTCTCACAAACCACACATGGATCCACTAGTGTAATTGCATGTGTGTTCTTCTCATGAACCACACCCAGAGTCATTGCATGTCTATTCTTCTCACAAACCACATATGGATCCACCAGTGTCATTGGATGTGTGTTCTTTTCATGAACCACACCCAGTGTCATTGCATGTTTGTTCCTCTCACATACCACACATCGATCCACCAATGTCATTGCATGTGTGTTCTTCTCATGAACCACGGCTAGAGTCATTGGATGTGTGTTCTCTTCATGAACCACACCTAGATTCATTGCATGTATGTTCTTTTCACAATCTACCTATGGATCCACCAGTGTTATTTCATGTGTGTTCTTCTCATTAACCACAACTAGAGTCATTGCATGTGTGTTCTCTTTAGAGACCACACATGGATCCACCAGTGTCATTGCATGTGTCTTCTTTTTACTAACAACAAATGGAGTCATTTCATCACTATTGTTTTCACATACCACATATGGATCCACCAGTGTCATTGAAATGTGTGTTCTCTTTAGAGACCACACATGGATCCACCAGTGTCATTGCATGTGTGCTCTTTTTACTAACAACAACCAATGTCATTGCATGTATGTTCCTCTCACAGACCACACATGGATCCACCAGTGTCATTGCATGTGTGTTCTTCTCATGAACCACAGCTAGAGTCATTGCATGTGTGTTCTCTTCAGAGACCACAGCTAGAGTCATTGCATGTGTGTTCTTTTCACAATCCACCTATGGATCCATCAGTGTCATTGCATGTGTGTTCTTCTTATTAACCACAGCTAGAGTCATTGCATGTGTGTTCTCTTCAGAGACCACACATGGATCCACCAGTGTCATTGCATGTGTGTTCTTTTTACTAACAACAACTGGAGTCATTTCATGACTATTCTTTTCACATACCACATATGGATCCACTAGTGTCATTGAAATGTGTGTTGTCTTTAGGGACCACACATGGATCCACTAGTGTCATTGCATGTGTGCTCTTTTTACTAACAACAACCTGTGTCATTGCATGTGTGCTCTTTTTACTAACAACCAGTGTCGATGTCGTAGGGAACTCGTCTTCAGAGGAACACTTATTCTGCTACAAAAGTATAAACAACGCAAGGGTGAGTACGGGGTGTACTCCACAAGACTTATGGTTGGTGGGGTTATTTTGCATAAAGCCATCTTTGTTTATAAAACAAGAGGGATAAGAAGCTCGACTATTCAACATATTTTAAAAGGGGATAAGAGATTGACATCTTCGAAGAATTGATCATCATCTTTTGATATCCACCAAAGTAATCCTCATCTCACAACTAGGATCACCCCCTCGTACCCATGAGGAAGTATCCTTAAGCACATGTTGATTTGTCAAGTTTTACGATTAGGTTAAAGTTCTTTATGATCTTAGAATTCGGTCACCAAGCGTTCATAACCGTTAACACGACTTCTCGAAAAGATTTAACCCTGCAGGGGTGTACAACTTTACCCACGCGTACCAACCGACTCATAATGCTAAATATTATTAGCCCTCTTCCTTGGAGGGCCGGCAGAGGGTGGTTGACCATGACCTTTACCTTGCTATCGCCGAGACCATGAGTCACGCCCTAAGGAGGGTTCCACTATAATGGTTCAAATCCCGAAACCGGTCCCTAGAGATGTGAGGCGAGGTTGGTTTACCAGGGGCTCCATCGACCCGAAGCAACCCCGGCCATGCTTACCTACCTGTTATGATGCACCTTCACCCGCCAAATCTTTCAAAACATTTTCTATGCATATGTCAAATGGAACGCCCGAACTATGTGACTCTGGAATCTACTAGGAAAGTTAATCAGCGGAGGGGTTCCCAAGCCCCGTGTGGCTGTATGCTCGTCTTGGTTCCAAAGGCAATAACTCGGTTCCTAATGGTGGCGAGCATGGGACTACAAAAACCACATCCCATCGTGGCCTCCCATACAAGCCTTAGCATGTTTAACCTTTACCACTAATCTTACCTCATCAGTATACCTCGTTCTCCTGTCATACTAGATTCTCTGCATTTGGTACATCTTCTGGATGAACCAGCACTGACGGCTAAGCATGGCTAAGCAAGACACAGATAAAATCTCTAGCAGTGAAGACAAGCTAGGAGCAGTGGATCAGGTAATATAATCTCAAAGGGAGTAATGCAACAAATAGGATACTCTATTTATCGATAAAAGACCACAGTACAATCGTATGCAACATGGCAAGAATGAAATACTTTCAAAATCATACGATTGTATAATGGCAGGGCTATGCTTACCTTGTTTGTTGATACCCAAATAAGCAGATCTTTGGAAGCCTTATACTTGACTTGATTACAGTTGGTCAAGTATTGTTCATAGATCTTCGATGGTGTTAACCTCGGACTTTGATCTTGATTCTTATATCGTATTCTACCGGGAAGAACCAAAACATCGGAAAGAAAGGGAAATAAGCAACACATGGCATCGATGCAATGCTCAAGAAAGGATGATGATATGACAAGTTAAATTGTATTGAAATGAACCCCTAAGACATGCTAGACCATTTTAAACTGGGTCCGAGGGTGCAAACCCTGATAAAGGAGGAACCTCGGAATCACCTATGAGGGGTTGATTATTCTTCTAAGAAACTTGTAATTAAAGTTGTTGAAAAATGCATGATTATGAGTCTATTGTAAAGATCTCATTTTTCTAAACATTTTCATATATTATCTGTATTTTTTTTATTTATAGAATAAAAGATATTGCATTTACAAGATTTATACTATTTCTGGAATTTATTAAAAACAATTAAAAACCTTTATTGCGTCAGCGTGACAAAGGGTTGACGTCAGCACGAGCATCTATTACTTTTCTCACCCGAGCCTGAGCTAGCTAGTGTCACTGACTGGTGGGCCTGGGGCCACGTCGGGCTGCCACGCTGGCAAGGCTTGCGCGACGCTGACGTTGGCGCCACGTCGTGGCCACACAGGAGCCACGGTGACACCACTGTGGCGCCACGCGATACTCGCCAGAAAACGCGTCGGCGGAGGCGACTAGAGGCGCTAGGGGGCTTCCTAGGACACGCGGAAGGGCAGGTTCGACTCGCCTCATCGCGGGCAACCTCAAAGTGGCGGCGCCACTGCGAGGTGGTCACCGGAGGCGTGGCTACGACAATGTCCGACGGCGGCGCGTGACGGGAAGGTGTAGCAAAGCGAGAGGCAGACGGAGGAGTGGTCCCTGATGACCAGAATCTCACCACGAAGCAAACAGAGGGGTCGACAAGGACAGAGGAGGTCGAGGTCGACGATGGTGCATGGTTGGGGTCGAGGAAGATGTGATCGAGGCGCCCGATTGAGGGCGCCCCTGCTCGATTCCTTCAGCAAGGAGACTCAACATAGTGAGGCGGTGCTTCCGACATGCTCAGAACATCGAGGGGAGACCAGAGATGGTGGCACTATACGGCGGCCGAGGCTAGGGTTTTGGCACGGACGGAATCCACGTGAGAGAGAGCTCGAGAGTAGGGGATAAGAGCAGGGGAGGAGAGATGTGCACGGCGTGGCGGTCTTATCTTCTCCTGGACGGCGGCGGGGTGCATCGCAGCGGCTGCACACATCACGTCAGCGACGAGCGGCGGAGGCAGCGGCACAGAACTACTTCACATCACGGGAAACACGATGACGTCGAACCGGTACGCGGGCCTGGGCTTAGGTGGGCTACAGGTGGGCCACGAGCTGCTGCATGCTTAGCAGCAGAGAGAAGGAGAAGGGAGATGGGCCGACCTGGTTTGGGTCTGGCTCTATTTAATTTTCTAAAATCCTTTTATTTTCCTGTTTTCTCTTTGAGTTTGTATTTGAATTTCAAATCTGTTTGGGGCTATTCAAAATTACCAGATATTTGTGAAACTGTGGAAAATATTGTAGGGCCCCTGTATACTATTTGGGCTCCACACATTTTGTAGTGTTTGAAATTCAAACTGTTTTGAATTGGTTTTAGAGAGGAAGGAGAAATAGCTCGGATTTTAGGGTTTTGCATTATTTCTTTTGCATGCAATTTAAAAGATGATGCTCATAAATGCATAATCAAAGCCCTAATTTAAGAATTGACTAAAACTGGGGTGTTACAACTCTATCCCCCTTACGAGAATCTCGACCTGAGATTCCGTAGGTAGGAAGAAGGAAGAGAAACAGGGTCATTCTAAGGATAAGTGGGAAACACACTAACGAACACACATAGTATCTCATGGTCAACTCCTGAAGGAGTGTTCATAAACAACTCTGAGATGACGACATGAAACACGTCAAGGTAACAGAGGAAACAAGAGGAGATAGGTTTTCAAGTTTTAGATAACTGGTCTTCATAAGGATTGAGACCATGGAGTTTTAGAAGGGTTTAATCTTATGAAAAGGAAAGCTTACAATGGAAAGAACATGACCACAAACTTTGAGATACGAAACTCTTCTGGGTGGCTTAAGTAGAGCTTCTAGGGATACAAAGATATGGATAACCAAGCAGTTGAACTAATTTTGATACAGAAGGGTCACTCTTCGTTCCCAAAAGGTCAAGACAGAAAGTTGTTTTGTGGAGAGGACTCGTAAGAGTTACAAAGAGCATGTAACAAGAGAAACTTCTGATTACCAAAATCATAGTCACTCTATGAACATGGTCGAGACACGAAGGATACTCCTTATTCATCCATGTTTACCAAAATCTTTTCCAAAGATCGTGATATCACTTTACTCCACCAGGATGAAGAGGTAAGAAGATTCCTGATGACACGAGGAAAAATAAACTTCATTCTCAAACTTCAAGTACTTAGCACAACAAGAAGCTTGCCAACATAAGGGTCTGGAGGATTGACCGAGAGACATTTAGCAATGCTACTTTAAATGTTATCCTTGATGTTCGATAAAGCAGACATCAAATAAAGGTCAGACTTCAGTGACAAAGGAAACCATAAGAACAACTCCTGTAATAAATTATATAAGAAGCCTCATGAAGAGTGGTTGTTATTTGTTGATTCAATAGAATATGGAATAGGTATTCCGACTAGTTGTGTCAACCATTATAACAATCTTGCCGAATGTTCAAAGAAACCTATGTCAATTCCTTGAGGAACACCAACCATCATATCTTCTTGAGATTCAGATTTTGTTAGGTGAGATGATACTTCAGACTCAGCATCTCCGAATAGAAAGTGTGTAACATTTACCACAAGGTAAAGTTACTAGATTCTCAAGACATGGACTTCAGTGTCAAGCTCCAATAGACTAAGCTAAATTTCTAGACCCATGTATTAACAACTTGGCTAAGGACAACTGCTCATACATCGAGTACTTGCAACAAAATACAACTGTGTCCTTAAGATATGGAGTTAACTCTACTTGAATCCACGGCGACATCTTTCTACAGTTGCGCGTGAATCGGAGAAGGTTACTTCTAACATCCAGAACATATTCTTTGAGATGACCTGAAGAAGGTTCTCAAAAGTTTTCCAACATTAATGCCAAATGTTCCATATGAATCTAGTCTAACATGGAGAAAATAACGATATTGTCGATGGGCTTAACAACAAACTTATCGAGATACTCCAAAAAGATGGAACCATGTATTGTATGAATGAGGCAGAGTATTGGTCAGACCAACGGACATGAGGATGTACTCACGTGACACATCATGAGTAGCAACATCATCAAGATAGTCCTTAGAATTGAGTTTGAGTTGACGATAACCCAAATCAAATCAAAAGCGAGAAAGTTAACACATCCATTGAGGAAATACTATCTTTCTTCATCACGAACGAAACTAGAGATCCCTTTAAGAAGAAACAAAGTCGGATTGAACTTTCGTCTTACAACTCTCCAAGTTGTTGTTTATGCTCAACCAACTAGTTTACGGTATCCATTACATATCCTTGGAAACGGAAGCAGTTCAGAGAACTTGCTTGCTTAAGAACTTGACAACACGGTCATGTGGCAACATGGCGATACTTCGGGGAAGACATCCGAATATCACGAACCACCGATATGTCACTTAGTTCGAAAGGAAACTTGCTTGGTAAGGAAAGATGACATAGTCTAAGAGTTTCGGCACGAGCCTAACTCCTTGACTGAAGAGAGCGTACCAGAAGAACGGACGTGGTAGCACAGTCAAACTTCGCTTAGTGATAGGGTTAACCATCATGCTAAGAATGACACAAACATCCTTGGAGTTCAAAGCAATAAGAATTGCTAAGAATCTCAGATGACCACATTAGTACGCAACACATCATTCTCGAGCACGGAAGCTCGGAGGAAGGGTGGGTAATAATATGTAAGAGCTTCACTTCATTAAGGGGTCATGAAACTTAGCACATCCTCTTAGTATATAAGAGTTTGATACTTTAAGGTAGAATAGATAGAACCTAAGCAATGCCTCTTTATCTGCGGATTACAACACTTTGACCTGGTCCTAGATATGACGAGGTACTAGAGTTTGTTTCTCCTGACATCCCGAAATGGTTTGTCTTGACGGACCACAAGAGTATCTTGCATCGGAAGGCACCAATGCACAATACTACTTGGCTACCAACTGGTAGGCAAAGGTTAGAAACAACAAGGGGGAGAAAGAACATTCTCATGATAGAATCCCGAGATGTAGATGCATAGTTTATCAATCTTCTGAAAACCAATGCATAGAAGGGAGCGTGTGGCAGAGTCACGAGTATAGATGTGATACTCATGAGGAGTACTATTGTCGTGATCTATTTGGTTCCATTAAAGAACATCTGCCATAGCTAGTGGCAGGGGAAGTCCTTAACTGTCGAAATTTAATCGCGACAATAACCACAGGCTTGAAGGCTAGAATTGTAGTACTAGCCATCCTGAGGTAATGTGTAAACATTAACGATAGGGGACAATGGAATGGATCTTGGGTTAAAGATCAGCTTCATGTACATGATTCATAACACAGAATCCAGCACAATCCGGGATCTTCGGTTCAAGTCCGAGGGTTAAAACCCGAGAGACAAGTAACTACTACTTGAGGGACATAGCGTACACTGCAAGACAGAAATCACGAGGTAGCTTCCAAGAGAAGAAAGAACTACTGAAGTACCCAAACAAATAAAAAGGAGGCACACGAGGCGAAAGAAAACCTCGAAGCCTAGAACAGAACACTATCGTACCTACAATATAATATTGTGGGCCGATAAGACAGAGAGATCATGATGGACAAGAATCTCTTGGATGAAGCAGAGGGAACAAGGAACACACAACACACACAACTCTAGAGAACTCTACACTAGGTCAACTGGTTGAGAAACGACATGCCTAGAGGGAACCTAAGCTTTGAAATACTAGAAAAGATATCAAAACTTTTCAAAATCAACAATAGATAAGATGACCCGGAGTTAGAGCGATAATAGATAAGGAGAAAAAGAAGCATACTAGAGTTTTCGCAAATATCTTTGATCTTTGAAATAGATTTTCATAAGCACTAGACTCAACATTGACCAATAGCAAGGTTTTCCTATGGTCGGTACTGCCCTGATACCAAAACCTGTGACACCCCCTAGATCAGGGTTAAACAAATCCCAGACCTTAGCCTGACATAAGCTTGACCTAGAGCTCGACGATATCCAGTGAGAAATTGGTAACACAACGGTAACCCTGCGACACAAAATTATTACAGCAAGCTCATAACTGAGCGAAGAACCAGAATATTACAAGCAGAGGTCACTGACTAGAGACATCAAACAACGAAAGTAAAATTATGCTATTAAGTATATCAAACTTAACAAATGGCCTAAGAGGCCTGAAGCATAATAATGATGTCCCATCCCATAGATTCCAGGCCGCCGGCCGGGAATCCCCAAGCTACTCGTCAGTGTCGATGTCGTAAGGAACTCGTCTTCAGAGGACCACTTATTCTGCTACAAAAGTATCAACAAAGCAAGGGTTAGTACAAGGTGTAATCCGCAAGACTTATGGCTAGTGGGGTTATTTTGTGTGAAGCCATCTTTGTTTATAAAACAAGAGGGAGAAGAAGCTCGTCTAATCAGACTATTTTAAAAGAGGAGAAGAGAGCGACATCTTCAAAGAATTGATCATCATCTTTTGATATCCACCAAAGTAATCCTCATCTCACAACTAGGATCACCCCCTCATACCCATGAGGAAGCATCCTTAAGCACACGTTGATCTGCCAAGTTTTACGATTAGGTTAAAGTTCTCTATGATCTTAGAATTCGGTCACCAAGCATTCATAACTGTGAACACGGCTTCTCAAAAAGATTTAACCCTGTAGGGGTGTAAAACTTTACCCACACGTACCAACCGACTCTTAATGCCAAATATTGTTAGCCTTCTTCCTTGGAGGGCCGGCAGAGGGTGGTTGACCATGACCTTTACCTTTTTATCGCTGAGACCATGAGTCATGCCCTAAGGAGGGTTCCACCGTAACGGTTCAAATCCCGAAGCCGGTCCCTAGAGATGTGAGGCGAGGTTGGTTTACTAGGGACTCCATCGACCCCAAGCAACCCCGTCCATGCTTACCTACCTATTATGATGCACCTTCACCCGCTAAATCTTTCAAAAAAACTCCATGCATATGTCGAATGGAACGCCTGAACTATGTGACTCATGGAATCTACTAGGCAAGTTAATCAGCGGAGGTGTTCCCAAGCCCCGTGTGGCTGTATGCTTGTCTTGGTTCCAAAGGCAAGAACTCGGTTCCTAATGGTGGCGAGCATGGGACTACAAAAACCACATCCCACCGTGGCCTCCCATACAAGGCTTAGCATGTTTAACCTTTACCACTAATCTTACCTCATCAGTATACCTCGTTCTCCAGTCATACTAGATTCTCTCCATTTGGTACATCTTCTAGATGAACTAGCACTGACGGCTAAGCATGGCTAAGCAAGACACATATAAAAGCTCTAGCAGTGCACACAAGCCAAACCTAGTTATGTTAGGAGCAGTGGATCAGGTAATATAATCTCAAAGGGAGTAATGCAACAGATATAATACTCTATCTATCGATAAAAGACCATAGTAGAATTGTATGCAACATGGCAAGAATGAAATACTTTCGAAATCATAGGATTGTATAATGGTGGGGCTATGCTTGCCTTGTTTGTTGATACCCAAATAAGCAGATCTTTGGTAGCGTTGTACTTGACTTGATTATAGTTGGTCAAGTATTGTTCATCGATCTTTTATGGTGTTAACCTCGGTCTTTGATCTTGATCTCGATATCGTATGCTACCGGCAAGAACCAAAATACTTGAAAGAAAGGGAAACAATCAACACATGGCATTAATGAAATGCTCGAGCAAGGATGATTATATGACAAGTTAAATTGTATTGAAATGTACCCCTAAGACCTGCTCGACCATTTTAAACAGGGTCCAAGGGTGCAAACCCTGATAAAGGAGGAACTCCGGAATCACCTATGAGGGGTTGACTATTATTCTAATTAAACTTGTAATTAAAGTTGTTGAACAATGCACGATTATGAGTCTATTGTAAAGATCTCATTTTTCTGAACATTTTGATATATTATCAGTATATTTTGATTTATAGAATAAAAGATATTGAATTTACAAGATTTATACTATTTCTGGAATTTATTAAAAACAATTAAAAACCTTTATTGCGTCAGCGTGACAAAGGGCTGACGTCAGCACAAGCATCTATATCTTTTCTCACCCAAGCCTGAGCTAGCCAGTGTCACTAACTGCTAGGCCTGGCGCCACGTCGGGCTGCCACGCTGGCAAGGCTTGCGCGACGCTGACGTTGGCGCCACGTCGTGGCCACGCAGGAGCCACATTGACGCCATGGTGGAGCCACACAGTACTCGCCAGAAAACGCGTCGGCGGTGGTGACTGGAGGCATTAGCGGGCTTCCTGGGACGCGCGAAAGGGCGGGGGTCGACTCACCTCATCGCGGGCGACCTCAAAGTGGTGGCGCCGCTGCGAGGTGGTCACCGGAGGCGTGGCTACGATGGTGTCTAACGGCGGTGAGCGGCATCACGCAACACGAAGGCGAGGCAAAACGAGAGGCGGGCAGAGGAGTGGTCCCTGACAACCAGAAGCTTACCACGAAGCAAACGGAGGGGTCGGCGAGGCCAGAGTAGGTCGAGGTCGATGGCGATTGCGATGGCAGTGCACAGTCCAGGGTGAGGAAGATGCGGTCGAGGCGGCCGGTTGAGGGCGCCCCTACTCGATTCCTTCGGCGAGGAGACTCAGCATGGCAAGGCGGTGCTTCCGGCATGCTCAGAATGTCGAGGGGAGACCGGAGACGTTGGCACTACGTGGCGGCCGGGCTAGAGTTTCGGCACAGACAGAATCCGCATGAGAGAGAGCTTGAGAGGAGGGGATAAGAGCAGGGAGGAGAGACATGCATGGAGCGGCGGTCTTATCTTCTCCTAGACGGTGGCGGGGCGCATCACAGCGGTTGCACGCATCGCGTCGGCGGCGAGCAGCGGAGGCGCTAACACGGAGCTGCTTCGCGTCACGGGGAAGATGATGATGTCGAACTGGTACCGGGCCTGGGCTTAGGTGGGCTGCAGGTGGGCCGCGAGCTGCTGCATGCTGAGAAGCAGAGAGAACGAGAAGGGAGATGGGCCGACCTGGTTTGGGTCTGGCTCTATTTTATTTTCTAAAATCCTTTTTCTTTTCCTGTTTTCTCTTTGAGTTTGTATTTGAATTTTAAATCTGTTTGGGGCTGTTCAAAATTACCACAGATTTGTGAAACTGTGGAAAATATTGTAGGGCCCTTGTATACTATTTGGGCTCTAAACATTTTGTAGTTTTTGAAATTCACACTGTTTTGAATTGCTTTTAGAGAGGGAGGAGAAATAGCTCGAATTTTAGGGTTTTGCATTACTTCTTTTGCATGAAATTTAAAAGATGATGCTCATGAATGCACAATCAAAGCCCTAATTTAGGAATTGACTAAAACTAGGGTGTTTCATAAAGACTATCGGTAGAATTTTTAGATCCTAAGAATGGAAAATAAGATTCAACGGTTAGCGAGTTTTGGATTTACCAGTCTTGATCCAACGGTCAATGTTCGAAGTTAGCCGTACACTATACAGTGGTATGGTATGGTATTGTAAGAGATAATACAAGATAAAGATAAGATAAGAAGTACTGCAAATGGCTGATCTTTTGAGTAACCTTTTCTCCCGATGCTTGGGAAGCAAGTGAAAATTTCGAAAACCGGAGAAGTTCGAACTTTTTTGCCGCCAAGTACCAAAGTGGTTTCCTTCCTATGTACTCCTCGTCCCTACTCCACACCAACGCGGCTGCCGAACACGCTAGAGATATAGAGCCGTCGTACCAAGACACACATGAGCAACACCACGCTGTGGACGATGGAGAGATTAGCCGGGCCGGTGCACGAGGGGAAAGGGAGGAGAGAGGGAGGATGGATAGTGAGAGGCATCGAATTAGAGATAAAACACACAATTTGTTTTGCGTCCATAGGTTCTGAAATTTACTACTAGTAGAGTGGCCGCAGGAGTACCTCGCGTCAGGAACCTGTAGCACCTCGGTAAAACCACTACTAGAAAATCACGTGTTGTTTTAATTTTATGCATCATCATGAACGCATGCTCATGTAATCATGCCCAATTGCATTTCAGCATCATCATGATATCATACATGTATTTTCCTAAAACTATTTTTTTAAAGCCTATTTTGTTTTCTAGATATCCCTCCTTTAATTTCAAAATAAAAACCTCGGTATTTTTCGAATCATTATTTGTCTAAAAACTATTTGTAAAAACCTTTTAAAAAATAAAAATAATAAGTAAAAGTATCTTTTAGTGGGGAGGCAGAGAGACGCTAGACAAAGCCCAGTAGCCAGCCACCTAGGACCCGACAATAGGCAAACCCTAATCCTCCCAACCTCCACACCACAGCAGCCGCTGCACATGACACGGTCAACTCGACCAAGCACGCACCCTCCTGCACAACACGCAACACAGGCAGGCCCACAAGAACCCACATCCCCGCGTGGACCCACCCCGTTCGATCCCATCCCTGAGGCCTCCACCGAGCGTCCATCGATCCGTCGCATGCCCATCCCCACCTACCCCTTCCTTGACATGGACCCTGCTCTCTGCCTCTCGCTCCTGACTCCACCGCCCCCTGCAGATCAATGCCGGCCGTCGCCCTTCCTTGCTCCGCGGATGCAAACGGCCCGAGCTGTCACGCTCGGCCTCCCCTCGACCGGCCCGGCCCCTGGCCCACGACCCCGCCGTCCCCACCAGCCACGGCCCTGCCACCTGGAGCGCCCCCGCCTCCTCATGTTCTCTCTACCCACCAGCACCACTCGCAGCCGAGCCCTCCTCGCTGTCGTTCGCACAGGTCTTTGCCCACATGAGCGCAACCTCCTCGCCCTGGTTCCGTCGTCAGTACCGCCATCCCGCGTGGCCCCGTCTTCCGTAGCCACCTCCTCGGGAGCCCGCCTTTGCCACCGAGCCGCTTCACGCTGGCCTCTACCTTGAGCGTCGTAGCACGCCCTCGTCGCCTAGCCAAGCTCTGCCTCGGCCTCGTCACTCCCCGCCTGCACCTCCTGGAAACCACCGCAGTGCACCTCCTTGTCGGCGCCACGCGTCATGGCCATACCTGCAGCTCTGCCGCCGAGCTCGCCCGGCGGCACCTCGAGCTCCCCTCGCCAAGATCTCCTCCGTCTGTGGCTTTGAACGCATCATCTCAGAGCCCTGCTGCGGTCGCGAAATCCCCATCGGCATCAAGCCCATCTCCAAACTCTGCTCCACAAGTTGGTTGTGCGTGTAATATCATCTCTGGTGCTAGTCGTTGTGTCTAGTGGAGTATGGATAAGAGGATGTGGAGCTTGCTCGTCTCGTTGTCAAGTTCTTTGTTGGGTCATATCTGCAAAACGTCCTGCTTGTGCATCCGTAGCGTTCCGTTTTACCAAGATCTTCTCGTCGACCTGAGCGTGATATCTCTCGAAGGCATGCCAATGTGGCAAGTCTGGGCGCTTGAAGACTATCGGCACCGAACAAGTCCGTCATAGACCACCAGAGCCGAATTCCGAGAACTCTGTCATGGAACACCAAGGTTGTCTTCCTGGACCAGATGGCCGAGACCCTGAACCCAGACATCTTCTTTCACAGCAACCCAAAGACCGATCCCATCTAGACCAAACCGAACCCTGGAGCCCAAGATCGCCGATACCCTGATGTATGATCCTCTTCTCCGAAACCTATTTTATAAAATGTAATAGAAACCTTGTCGCATATTAAATCATTCATACATCTTTGTGTGGTTTGGGAGTATTATGCCGATTCACGTAATAAATAAATATGAAGACTATATGCGGCAGATCTAGCCTTATATTGCCTCCATTTAAACTTGTGTAGCGAATCAGCGACATATTTTTTCTTGTTAAGACAACATCTAAATTGAGGGTATGTATACAACATTAACCATCTAATTAATTGTCGGGACCTTGGTTCCGCTTAATATTGCCTAGGTGCATCGCTTCTTTGCCAAGTCATGCATCATATCATGAACATGCCGGGTCTTCTGCCGTAGTATTAAATAGTGCATCTGGTGTTTCTTTTAGTGCTTTGGTTCTTCGCGGATTAGGCCATTGAGATGATGCGAGTATCGACAAGTTGTTCGGATAATGTATCTTCGGCTATGTTTTCCTAGAGCGAGCATGCTTCCCCTTTCTACATATTTTGTGTTTATAGTCTTTACTTCCTCCTGATGATCTATTGTTATCCGTGTTGTGATACTGTATTTTACGTGCACCATTTATACTCCTTGCAGCCTCTATATTGCCTTGGACACATCCTATTACCTGTTGTTTGATAGACAGTTGGCCTTGCGAGTCGTAGTTCCTTGCTTAGATGCTGCTTCGCGTCATTGGCGTTCCACCGTTATTGGGAGGTTGGCACATGCTTGATGGTGAAGATGATCATGTCTTTCATTAAAACTTCTTAACTAAAATGCTGGAAATAGATATTGTTGAGGGAAAACCTCGAGGGTGGCCCGATCTTTCACGAATCCCTTTGAAATCGAGGATGGAGTGCGGGAAAAGGAGGGGCGGATGAACACGACAAACTCACGCACGAAGAACGCGATGAACACACACACAAAACCACGATACACACCAATAGCTCACGCTGGCGGTGATCGATCCGGTGCAATCCCCTGGATCGGCGTCGGGCGGAGGACTCTCTCTCAAACCGGCACGGCAAGAAGGGAGACTCAGTGAGATCTTGACATCTAGGCAAAGGGACTTCGATGCCTAGGCCTTGTACAACGCGGAGGCACGATGCAAACTCCAACGAGGTTTGGGATATTTGGTGCTCCTTTGTCAAAGGAGCATGAGGCAAGAACTAGATAGATCCACAAGGTGTTTCCACTAATTCCAAATATCATGCCTAGGGTTTACAATAGATGTGGGGGACTATATATAGGCCAGCCACAAAGTCAGGGGTACTTTAGGGATAAAAGGTAAGTTCTAGAAAGACTAGGGGGTACATGGGCTAAAGGCCCAAATGCCTTTTACATGGCTGGCCACGCTCGGTCCGGAGATTCCGGTCGGTCTCTGGTCCATCTCTAGAGGGGCCATCTGGCTGTCCTCGAGCTCGATCCTGGGGTCAGACCAGAGGTTGGCCGGAGTCTCCGGGGTCTTCAGGGCGGAGACTTTGGTGGACCGGAGACTCCGGTGTGCCCAGACCGGAGACTCCGGTCTGAGCAGCTCCAGCGGCTTTTGCTTCACGCCCTACTTCTTGTCCTTCATTCTTGGGTGCTGTGTTGGAGCTTTGTACCTGATGATGGATAGAGTAGTTGCATGAAGTAGCACACCATCCAAGGATGTATCAAATTGGCATGAGGAGAGGAGCGAGTTCACCTTAGCTTGTAGGAGTTTGGCTCGGGCACGAGTCATGAGTCCACTTGGGGGACTTGTTGGTGTAGATGTAGGAGAGTCCGTAGGATGGGCTACATCAGCTCCCCCTTGGGAAAGAGTCGTCCTCGACTCTTCATGGGTATCATCACGAACATATCCATGGTAGGGTGAGAGGTCCTTGACATTGAATGAATTGCTTGCAAGGTACTTGGAGGTCGGCATGTCGATGATGTAGGCTTTGTTTTTGATTCTTTTGAGAACCTTGAATGGACCATCTCCTCTTGGTTTGAGCTTGGAGTCGCGTTCCTTGGGAAAGAGGTCTTTGCTTAGGTGTATCCACACAAGATTACCTTCTTCAAAGATCATCTCCTTCTTGTCATTGTTTAACCTTTAAGCTTGGCGAAGGACTTGTTGCTCGATAGTAGCTCTAGTTTCTTCATGAAGCTTCTTCATAGATTTTGCACGCTTCTCAATGTCCATGTTGGTGCGCTCATGGAGAGGTAGTGGTAGGATGTCGAGCACGGTGAGGGGCTCGAAACCATAGACGATCATGAAGGGACTCATCTTGGTTGTGGAGTGCTTGGCACGATTGTAGGCGAACTCGACGTGTGGAATGCATTCCTCCCAATCCTTTAGGTTTTTCTTGATCAACACAGGAAGGAGAGTCTCGAGGCTTCGGTTGACAACTTTGGTTTGGCCATCGGTTTGAGGATGCGACGCGGATGAGAAGAGGAGCTTGATGCCGATCTTGGCCATGAGGGTCTTCCATAATTAGCTCATGAATTGGACGTCGCGGTCAGAGACGATTGTTCTTGGCATACCGTGAAGGCGGATGATTTCCCTGAAAAACAGATTTGCAACATGTGAAGCATCGTCGGTCTTATGGCATGGTATGAAGTGTGCCATTTTGGAAAAGCGATCCACGACAACAAATATAGAATCATGACCATGCTTAGATCTAGGAAATCCTAACACACAAGCCATGCTAATGTCGGACCAAGGTGTATGAGGAATAGGAAATGGCATATAAAGACCATAGGGGTTAGCTTGCGACTTAGCTTGAACACATGTCGTGCATCGTTGAATGTAGCGCTCCACGTCACGCTTCATCTTGGGCCAAAAGTAGTGAGTGGAGAGCATGTCCAATGTCTTGTCACGGCCAAAGTGACCCATGAGGCCTCCACCATGAGATTCTTGGAGGAGCAAAAGTTGGAGCGACGACTTCGAAATGCAAAGCTTTTTTTGTTTAAAAATAAATCCCTTATGCAAATAGAAATCATCAACTCCTTTATCAATGGAGCACTTTGCGAAAATTGGTTCAAAGAACAGGTTAGAAGCATACAAAGTTTTTATTTCCTCAAGACCCAACACGTTGATTTCAATTCTCGTAAGAAGGCTTGTATGTTTGCGAGACAAAGTGTCCGCAACTACATTATCTTTGCCCTTCTTATACTTGACAATATACGGAAAAGACTCCATAAACTCAACCCACTTAGCGTGTCTCTTACTCAAGTTGTCTTGGCCTTTGAGATATTTCAATGACTCATGGTTGGAATGTATGACAAATTCCTTGGGCCATAGGTAGTGTTGCCAAACTTGAAGAACACGAACTAAGGCAAAAAGCTCTTTGTCATAAATTGGATAATTAAGGCAAGCACCATCAAGTTTCTCACTATGGTAGGCTATAGGACATCCGTTTTGCATAAGGACTTCTCCAATGCCAATACCACTAGCATCCCACTCTATCTAAAAAGTTTTTGTGAAATCCGGTAACACAAGGAGAGGTGCTTCGGTGAGCCTCTTTTTGAGTTCATCAAAAGATTTTTGTTGACCTTTGCCCCACACGAAGGTGACATTCTTTTTCATCAACTCGTTGAGAGGACAAGCAATGGTTGAAAAGTCTTTCACAAAGCAACAATAGAAACCAGCCAACCCATGAAAACTTCGGAGTTCAGTCACATTTGTTGGGATGGGCCAATCTCGTATGTCCTTTGCCTTGGACACATCGACTTCAATGCCCTTCGAAGAAACGACAAATGCAAGAAAAATCAACTTGCCTTTAGCAAAAGTGCACTTGGGAAGATTAGCATAAAGCTTTTCACGTCGAAGGATTTGCAGAACTTCCTTAGCATGTGTAATATGGTCCTCAAGTGACTTGATATAAACAAGTATATCATCGAAATAGACAACAACACTTTTTCCAATTAGAGAATGCAAGATATGATTCATAAGGAGAATGAAGGTGGATGGGGCATTAGATAAGCCAAAGGGCATAGTCAACCATTCATAGAGACCAAGTTTGGTCTTGAAGGCAGTTTTCCACTCATCACCTTCAGCCATGCGTATTTGATGGTAACCACTACGAAGATCAATTTTCGAAAAAATAGTGGCTCCACATAACTCATCAAGCATGTCATCGAGACATGGTATGGGATGTCAATAACGCATGGTGATAACATTGATTGGACGTTAGTCCATGCATAACCGTAACGTGTCATACATTTTTGGAACAAGAATCACGAGTATGGCACTTGGGCTAGTGCAAACTTGGATCAAACCCTTTGGAGACGAGTTGGTTGATTTGATGTTCAATCTCCTTTGTCTCCTCCGAGTTCGTGCGGCAAGCGACACGGTTTGGAAGGGGTGCGCCGAAGATGAGGTCAATGCGATGTTCGATGCCGCGAAGAGGAGGTAGTCCATGTGGGAGCTCTTCGGGGAACACATCCTTGAATTCCTGCAACACAATCATCAAAGATGGAGGAAAATTGGTTAATTCATTATTTCCTTGCGCTAGTCCCTTGCAAAGGTGGACCTAGTGCAAGAAGGATGGGTTGTTCCGAACATCTCGCATCTCACTTTTGGTGGCAAGGAGAACACTCTTAGTTTTTCCACTCGAGTTTGGCTTGTGGCTCACACTCACTATGAGGAGGTTCTCTCTCTCACCGCTCTTCTCACAAGTAGGTGTTGTGCTTTGCACCCTCGCTAAAGCCTTTGCATTGTCTGCAATTATTTGTCTAGGAGTCATTGGTTGCAAAACACATGTTTTGTTTAGCCATTTCAAGGTGTACACATTGGTGCGACCATCATGTAGAGCAGCCTTGTCAAATTGCCATGGTCGACCAAAAAGCATGTGGCAAACTGTCATAGGGACCACATCGCACTCCACCGTGTCTTTGTAAGGACCAATGGCGAAGGAGACCGGTACGGTATGCTTAATCTTCACGGACCCTTGGTCACTTAGGCATTGTACGTGGTACGGGTGCTTGTACGGATAGAGGGTGAGGTTGATCTTCTCACACAACTCGGTGCTAGCAAGGTTGTGGCAACTCCCTCCATCGATGATCACTCTGATAGATTTGTCATTGATGCCTTCTCGTGTTTGGAAGATATTTGAGTGTTGGTCTTCATGCTCTTGTGCTTGAGTGGTCAAGATCCTTGTGATGACAAGCGATGTACTTGCGTCATCTTCACACATGAGGAGTTCTTGGTCATCTTCCACTCGTTGCCTTGCCATTGCTTCCTTGACTTGGGCATCAAATTCATCTTCACTCAAGAACTCTTCGTCACCATTGTCATGAATGAACAAAACTTTCTTGTTTCCACACCCGGCCGACTTGTGTCCTTTGCCTCCACACTTGTAGCATTCACTGTTGAAAGGTGTATCACTCTTTGATTGTTTGCCACTTGGGGGGCAGTTTTCCTTGGGGAAGTGTGGGCTTGAAGGAAAGCTTGGAGGTACTTGAGGATCTTCCATTGAGGACTGTTGGCATAGCGGTTGAAGCTTGCTTGTAGGTGAAATATGTCTTGGGCTTGTTGTACTTGATGTCCTCTTGCACTTGACACTCAGCCTTTGTTGCGATGTGCACAAGCTCAACCATGGTGTTGTATGTTTGTAACTTGACGAGGCGCTTGATTGGGTGGTTCAACCCAATAAGGAAGTGGGCCATAGTTTGCTATGTGCGCTCGTCAATGTTGGCCCGAATCAAGTTGAGTTCCATTTCCTTGAAGTACTCTTCCATGGTCTTTGTCCATTGACGAAGCGATTGAAGGTTGTTGAAGAGGTCATGCGTGTAGTGCGCGGGGACAAAGCGGGTCTCATATGAGCCTTCATGTCATGCCAAGTTGTGATTGGCGGCTCTTGCCTTGCGTCACGAGCAACTTGAACTTGTTCCCACCAAAGGTTGGCGTAATCATCAAACTCAAGCGAAGCCATGGCGACCAACTTCGTCTGTAACATCCCAGTTTCAGCAACCCTGATTAGTCGTTCAGAATGCAAAAATTAGGGGGGACAAAAACTTTTTTTTGTTCATTTGTGCAGTGTTTGCTTGTTGTCTGTTTGTGCCTGTGCATGTGACTGTATACCATATGAGACTCCTTACCTCACCATCAGTTGGCAAAAGCTATTTAACAAAACTATCCTGGCTCATCTTACATATTCTCAAATGTTCTGGCATTCAAAACCTGAGCCAAGATGCGTATGTAACCAAAACTATTTTAGTATCTTCTATTGAAAAAACTATGGAGAGATATATAGCATAATCTCCTTATGTTTTTAAGGCAGAACCTTCAACTAATCTTACCTCTAGGATTATCAAAACCTTGTATAAAACTTTTGAATTCTACTCTTGGTAGGGATAGCAAGGACTCTTACCTTACTCAAACTCCAACGTTTCAAAATTTCCCATCCTTACCTCAAGCTAAGGATGATGGTAACCCCAGTAGTAGGTTTGCTTAGTTTATAAGATGAGTTGCCTTGATCTGCTGTTTGACTTGATTGCTGAAGTAGTATGAGCCACTCTAGGAGCTCGTCACTCGGATCAATATATTTAAAATCACCAAACCCTAAACAAGAATACAATCTGGATCCAATCTCTAGATACTAGGCGATCATCTAAAAACCCTTAAGTAGATCAGCTCTGAAGTGGTCTAATTCTAGAAGTTTCCAAGTCAATGAAGACCAATATCAAGCATGGATACATTCTACTCAATCCACACTTCAACATCATCCACTTGATGATGCTTGGGTACCTTGCAACCCATAAAAATCATCCCCACCCACATTCTAGTCAAAAACCCTAAATCTGCCAAATTTGGCTGTCTCGAAAACTATTTCCAACATCACCTTTTTGAATGCCTCCCTTTATCAACCCTTGTGAAATTTTGAAAATGAATCTGAACCATCTTGTTAACCATCCTAAGGACTACCAAGGCCCACTCTTTCCCTGGGTTAGGTCATCCTCCAACTCACTTATTCTTGATGGTTTTGTAGGCAAGAAAATAACTTTTCCTGCAAATCTAGTCAACATGCTTACTTTGACAGAAGCTCACACCATCATCCAACCTTCTATGGACCAACTCCTTGCATGGTTGTGTTCTACTCATATAGGTCTATCAATATCTACTTCACTTGTTCCAAGTGGATCTTTGTGCTTCTTAAACCCACAAGGTTTTGAAGGCTAGTTGATAATCTTCTTTGGCAAGCTTATTTTATTCAAAGTTTGAAATCAATTCTTGGGGAACTCAAACAAGATCAAGCTCAAATCTCTATACCATGTTGATGTACATCACTTGGTATATCCATCCATCTATCCCATGCCCCAAGGGGATATCTGAACTCCAGGATACAACCATGTTTTGATGGTATGAAATTAACATCACCCTAGATCCTCAACTCCTTATTTTTTCATCTAATTTAAGTTGGATTTCCAATTTCCCAAGGTTGAAAATGCTTGATACACCTTGTCTACATCATCTACCTTGATAACCAAGATTTATCAAATATTATCCATAATTATTATGGCTCCAAATATAATAAATCTCTTTAATAGTCAAAATCTCCAAAACTCCTTTCCCAAAGGGAAGTTTGGTTTTTGGCCAAAACACTTCCCTAACTTTTGTCTAAATTGAGTCCTACATATCATATCCTATCACCCCACTTCAAAAATAAATATTTTTGAAGAGCTCCATTATTTCTTTTTGTCCATTTTCTTAAATGGCAGAAATGGAATAATAATTGCTTTAAATACTTTTAAGCCTCAATAAATTTTGGGAAAATTCCCCTAAGTTTGTATTCACATTTGGGACCATCTCAAACCAAAAACCACACTTGTCCAATTCAACAATATCAAACGAGCTTCTAGAAACCATTTCTGCACTTTTTGAATAAATGATCTAAAGTGGACCAAAATTCATCCAATAAATCTCAATTAATCCCTGGAGCTATATCTTGTCCACACCCATCTACCAGTTTCTTTGCCTCATCTTGCATAGGTCAAATTTATATACTTCCTTCATGACCATCTATTTGATCAAATTGGGGAAACTAAGGAATTATTGAGCCAAACCAAGAATCAATCACCACCAAGGCTCACCACCACTCACCACAGCAACCACCATCTCCTCTGGTCGTGATCACTATAGCCAATCACTGTAGCAACTTGTCCTCTAGTGCTTGGACACTAGAGCTTAACCTCATGTGGGTGTCTTGCCTTGCAAACCTCTTTCCTCCCCTTGCAACTGCTGCACACTACTCCTCTCTGTCCCATGCACGACCCCAGTTCCCTCTCCACCACCCCTGCTACCCAATGGCAAGGCCATGAACCTGCCATAGCTCCTCCATAGGCCATGTCCACCATGAACCTCCCCATTGCCTTTAAATGGACCAGAAGCCCTCCACCCCACTCCTGCTCCCACATTTCTCCCCCTCACCATCCACTGACCGCCCTAGAGAGCTCCAGATCCATCTCCTCTACTCTCCCTCACCGTGGAGAAGGGAGAGAGCCCCTCTCGGCCTCATTAGAGATGTGAAGAATATTCTCGACCTCTACCTCCTACGAGCCCTCTTTTTGCTCAGTTCTACTCCCCTGCATCTGACCCACCTTCTGGTGCCTCCCCTTCACTATAGGAACCTCGGAGAGCCATCAGCGGCGACACACCCGAGCGGAGCTTCACCCCCGAGTCCGCCGTCTCCAAGCCCTCTACGCACCACCAAAGGCTCCCTCGTGGTTTCAAGACCCCTATTGGTCCTCTCTTTCTCCTCTCCGTGGACATGCACACGCCCACGAGCCTTCTCGGGTGAGCCCCAGAAGCCATCTGCGCCGCGAATGCCTGCGACCTCGCCTCTGCTCGGAACCCCCCTGCTGTCACCCCTCTCCCGATCTGCCAGTGTCCACCGCTTCGCCCTCGACCGTCCCCGACGCCTCCCGAGCCCATATGGTGAGCTACTGCGCCGCCCCTTCGCCCATAGGGTTTCCCCTCACTGCCGAGGTGTCTGGGGAGGACGACGACGCCCCTTTGTCGGTCCCGTCTTGAACGAACGTTCAGGATCTCCTCGTACCGCTTTGGCGCCTCTCTCCCACTAGCAAACGGGCCCCGCCTATCAGCTCGAACGAGCTGCACGCGTGCGCTCGCGGTAGGGTGTTGGGCCGGCCCGTGTGTTTTATCGCGTTGCGGCCCATTTGCCTCGAATTTCCTGGCCTGGCCACCCCTTTTCTGTTTTATTCTTTTCCAGATCTGCTGGAATATGGCCGCTAGGTTTAAATCAAGATAAAAATGAAAACCAACACAAATACCCTAGATCTAAATTCCTTTAGGTTCTTACATGTTTTGTGCCACATGAAGAACTGGTAGTTTGCCAAAAATAAACTTCATTATTTTCTGGCATTAAATCTACAAAAAGGTATCCTTATCACTAAATAAATTCCTCAAAGAGTTGTACATATCCATTTGGGGTAAATTAAAGTTCTCCTAGAAGGTAATTGCTGTACCTATCAACTAGCATAAGCCTTATGCCAAGGTGAACAGTAGTTTGTCTGTAGTAAAAACAACAAAATCTAGTAGTATCTGACTTTAGAATTTTCTCTAGGCCAAACCAACAGATGTATTGACCCAATTCCAACTCTCTGTGATGTGGTACACTAAGTTCTACCAAAATCCAGGAGATCAAATTTTATAGATACCTTGAGTAAATTTAATGAATTAAAGCCATCTTCTTATGGTTGTTTCACTAGATAAATCACTACAGTAGATCTGCAACTCCAAAATTAGTATTTCCAATTGGTACTGGAATGTATTGTAAATATCTACCCATTGCCCTTCACTTCATATCAAAATTCCATGTATATCTAATCTGGTGAAAAAGACAATTTTTCTACAGAACTGCATTTGGGAATTTCCTTAGGGCATTCTTCTAAATATCTTGACCTGATTCCAACTCTCAGTGAACAAGTACATCAAGCCCTATCTAACCATCCAAGGAAATAATTTTTGGAGCTCCATAACTCCTCTGGTGAATTATTTCCTAAAACTAGAGTCTTATTCACTATAAAAATCACTATAAATCTTTGGTAATTGATAAAATAGTGAAATCACTTCTGTTGGTTTCATTTTATCAATACCTATCTGTTGTTATCATGTTTTTACAATGGTATCATACAAAATATGTCCTTGGATCAAAACCCCCTCTTAGGTAGTTTCTCGACAATAAACCCTAAGGGGTGTTCATCCCCTTCTCCTAGGCCACCTCAATCTCCTAAATCCAATCCTCTCGAAACCTACTGAATTGAGTAATGTGTGGTATGTTTTTCTACTGTATTGTATTGATGCTTGCATTGCTTTATGTTGATTGTGGCCTTGTTTGTTTGCATGTGATGTCTGGACGATGATAGTTGCGATGAAATCGGAAAGCAGGAGAAGTGGTAATTATTATTGATATTATTGGGTATTCTAAGAAGAAGTCCAAGGACATACTTTGCCATATTGTTGATATCAGGCAAGCCACCTTCTTGCTCATAAGCCTTGTCCTACTGTTTTACTTATGCATGTTTTATCTTCTGTTTATTAAAAGTGCATTGTTTTACTATATGTTGATATATATATGGTAATGGTTCGGCTCCTACGAACTATTACACTTTTGTACTACTAAGTACAACCCTCTCGATGATACCTACTTGTCCCTAGTATGGTAGATGGTGTAACCCACCATACCCATTTGGAGACCCCGTTTTAGCCGAAGCAAAACTAGAGGATGGGAAGACCCCCGAAAAAGTTTTACCAAATGTTTTACGATAAAACCTTAGTGAGGTGGGACCTCCCAAGAGATGTTGAGAAAGAAAAAGGTTTTGTTTTGCAAAATGTTGAAGGAAAGGTGGAGGAACAAGGTTTACAAAAACGCATCCGGTTCTTTGCAGTTTAGCTATAACAACTTAACCCTGTGCAACCACATTACTCTGGAATGGGACAGGGCTGGATTTGATGGTTGTTTATTCTGGTATAAGATGCCTCGTAACTACTATAGGGGATCGTGATCCCTAGAGGGTGGGCCTTCTCTGCACAAATGGTCCATGTGGGATATCGACCGGGAGAAGGAACGGAGGGTTTATGGACCTCCTCGCATTACTATGAGCCCCTCATTGAAAGCGCCCACTGTGTAAAGTGTAAAATGCGCTCCGGTTGGTCCTCGGTACCCGACGTCCTGGTTTTGAGGGGAATAACACTCATAGGGTAGGCACTTATACTGGAGTGGGCATCCGGAGAGTCCTGATCGGTTACTCGACCCACGATCGGTGTATATCAGGGTAGTGTACCTGGATGGTGTGGGTAAAGTGTACAACCTCTGCAGAGTGTAAATCTATTCGAATAGCCGTGTCCGCGGTTAAGGACGGTTTGGAAAAACTTCTGTAGAGCGGTGTTGGTTTTGTTTACAAAAAGGATTTTTGAAAAGAAATGGCTTTGGAAATTTTTGGACCATGGGATGGTCGTAAAGGAGAAAGGTTTTGACCATGGGATGGTTGGAATGAGGAGGAAGGAGTTTGGTCGTGGGACGACCTGAAGACGGGAACAAATGGGTGACCCAGTCGTAATGTTTTCCAAAACTTTTCAAAAGGGTTTCCAAAATGTTTATCAAAGTTTTCAACAAAGATATGTAGATGCTATAGCTACAAGAGAAACTATTTGAGAAAAGAACCTCTCTTGGAGCTCTCCTATTACCACAGCCATATTGCATACCCTCTTGCTATTATTATTCTCTTAAGGTGGTTTGCGAGTACATTCAAAGTACTCACTAGCATTGTCCCTGGCTATTAACTTGGTCAGATATCAAGAAGAAGATGATGTTAGCGAATCCGCGAGCTAGGAAGTTCTCCCAGTCAGTTGCCTATAGGTTAAGGCATGGATAGGGCTCTACGGTTGATGAAGTTCCGCTGATGATTATTGATGTAGCCATAATGGCATCTATGTAAGTCTTGTAATTCGGTATGTTTCGGATGTTGTAATGATAATTGTCGGTTATGTGCCACGACTAACTGATCATGGGATCGTGGTTGTATGCATAACAGGGATTCTCGGAGGATTAATCTAGGGGCCCCACATTCTCATTGCTATAATTGTGCATGCGGAAGATCTTATCGACTTTGAGTGCCCATGAGAG
Organism: Avena sativa; assembly: GCA_916181665.1. Classification (NCBI taxonomy): domain Eukaryota; kingdom Viridiplantae; phylum Streptophyta; class Magnoliopsida; order Poales; family Poaceae; genus Avena; species Avena sativa. The sequence goes on along the minus strand of OV702291.1, from coordinate 296,275,949 downwards.
GTATTCTTCGGGGTCATTGGATCCGATAAACTTGGGAATTGTGAACTTGAGCTTGCCAAAGGTTTCTTCATCATTGTGGTCATTATGACGATGTTAGTGACCTTGATTATATGATTGCGGTTGGGGAGGTGGAGCTTGCTCTTGATGTTGTTGTTGTGGAGCTTGGTCTTGCCCTTGGCGTGGTTGTTGACGATGTTGAAGCACTTGGGCCTCATGAGGTTGTTGAGGACGTGGAGCCTCATAACACGGTTGATGACGAAGAGGAGACTCGTTCCTCAGTTGGTGATGTGGATTAGGCGCACGGGCCTCACGACGAAGATCATGGTCTTGAGCCTCTTGACGTGGTGGGCGTTACTCAACTTGTACCACTTGACGCTCCATGTTTTGGCGTGGTGGAGGAGGCGCCTCGTGATGACCATGTTGTCGTTGCGGACGTTCATGACGGTGATGACGAGGAGGAGGATCTTGGAGAGCTTCACTTCGATGACGAGCTTGATTCTCCAAATTGGAGTCATCACTTGTTGTGTCAAGTATGTGTCGCGGGCGATGGTGGTGGATTTGTGGTTGCACTCGCGATTCTTCTTGTGGTTGTGCTTGTTGGATCACTAGTGCCCTTGCGTGATGACGGTGTGCTTCTTGCCTTGCTTGTGGCCTTGAAGAGAAATCACCATCATAGCTTGACGTTGCGGCGTGCCATGGGGAAGGTACATAGTTCGAAGAGGTTCCATCTTCAACCATGGGGGCGTTATTGCGTCTTGGAGCACTTGGATGTAGATCTTGTTGAAGAGGTGCATGACGACGTGAATAACTTGAAGAGCTTGAAGCGCGTGAACATGGTCTTGCCATTCCGTCGATGAGGACAAAAAGCTTGTCATTTGTTTCGCATGCATTTTGGTGGCCAAATTTGTGATGCATCGCATGCATTTGTCGTTCGAGGCCGAAGAGGTTGTCGATGTTCTTGAAGTCGGCTTGCATCTCGCCAAATTTTTCATCTTGTCGCGTCTTAAGGGTTCGGCAACATTCACGGAACTCTTGGCTGATGATGAAGTGATGTGCGCCTGTCATGTCCGGTCCATGTTCTTCTTCTTGGGGAGGTGGTTGGCTCGACTCACTGTGCCTATCCATCATGCAAAACACACAAGTATTGTATATGGAAGTGGAATATGGTGGTGTTAGCCTTGTACCTCACCTTCGGGATTGCACCAAACTAGAAACCACAAGTGAGAGCTATAAGCGTGCAAAGTGGAATTGCAAAGAAAACTCACACTAAAGAAATAACTAACTCTCAAAAGCTTGTTGGTGGTAGGTTAGGGTTGTGGAATGCCAAAGAACCAACCAAAAGAAAATGGATAGTCAAAAGTGGGTAAAATCCAACAAAAATCAAGTCAAAGGCGAAGGTCAACAACTCAAAAGGGTGACGAGAACCTATGACTATATACGCACGTGGAGATTGTTGGGATTGACACGACTATGAAAATGTGCAAACAAAATGTCACAACGAAGACTAAGCTCGTTATTGTGCCAATGCAATGAGAGACCGTGGCTCGTTTGCAAAGAAGAAAAATGAGCAACAGATTTGTGCACTTGCCTTGAGCGCTCTTCTTTCTCTCTTGCTTACAAGCTTTGAGACTCTCTTTTACTATGGGAGACTATTTTCCTTTTTCTTTTTCTTTGTATCTTTTTCTTTCTTTTGTATCTTTTTTTGCTCTCCCTTGATGCTACCAAGTCACTCTTGCTATTGCTTTTACACTCTCACTATGCAAGGACAAATGCACAATGCTCAAGTAAACACAAGATGAGCCACTCTCGTGGGATAGGTACACACAAAGGAAGATAGGGGTTAACAAGGTGATGCAAGTTATACCTTCGTTGGTGATGAGGAACTTGCCGTCGGTGGTGCAGGATGATGTTCATCGGCCGTGGTGTCGATGAGCGTGGGAGTTGTCGATGCGGAAGCTTGTCATTAGTTGACTACATGCACGCGGGCACAAACAAACAAGAGGAAATTAGCCAATGCAAGATTACAGGCAAAACTGTCAAAATCAGGCATCAGGGCCGAAGACTCCGGTCCAGACCGGAGACTCCGGTGTGGAGAGGCCGAAAACTTTGGTGTAGGCCGGAGACTCCGGTCTGTAGGCCGAAAACTCCGGTCTGGAGTAAGATCATGAACTTCTCGTGTTCTTGAGCGGAAACTCATGCCTTGGGTCCTCAAATCCCCAAAAAATTGGCGAAATTGGGCTAGGAAAACACAGGAGAAAGCTGGACCAACACCTTAGACAAGATTTGGTCGGATCAAAACTACAAATAACATTCCAAATCAAGAGATCGATGCAAAGGCAAATTTGGGGATCTTTTTTGGGGATTTTTGAATTTTGGGTGGATAGAAGAAAAATTTGTGGGGGAATTCGTGAGCAACGAAGCTCTAATACCAATATGTTGAGGGCAAACCTCGACGGTGGCCCGATCTTTCATGAATCCCTTCAAATCGAGGATGGAGTGTGGGGAAAGGAGGGGTGGATGAACACGACAAACTCATGCACGAAGAACATGATGAACACACACACGCAAAACCACGATACACACTAATAGCTCACGCCGGCGGTGACCGGTCCGGTGCAATCCCTAGGATCGGCGTCGGGCGGAGGACTCTCTCTCGAACGGGCAAGGCGAGAAGGGAGACTCGGTGAGATCTTGATGTCTAGGCAAAGGGTCTCTAATGCCTAGGCCTTGTACAACACGGAGGCACGATGAAAACTCCAACGAGGTTTGGGATATTTGGTGCTCCTTTGTCAAAGGAGCATGAGGCAAGAATTAGATAGATCCACAAGGGGTTTCCACTAATTCCAAATATCATGCCTAGGGTTTACAATAGAGGTGGGGGACTATATATAGGCCAGCCACAAAATCAGGGGTACTTTAGGGATAAAAGGTAAGTTCTGGACGGACTACGGGGTACATGGGCCGAAGGCCCAAAGGCGTTTTACATGCCTGGCGACGCTCGGTCCGGATACTCCGGCGTGGTGGACCGAAGACTCTGGTCTAAGCGGAGATTCCAGTCGGTCAACATCCATCTCCAGAGGGGCCATCTGGGTGTCCTCGAGCTCGATCCTGGAGTCAGACCGGAGGTGGGCTGGAGTCTCCGGGGTCTTATGGGCAGAGACTTTGGTGGACCGGAGACTCCGATGTGTGCAGACCGGAGACTCTGGTCTAAGCAGCTCCAGCGGCTTTTGCTTCACGCCCTGCTCCTTATCCTCCATTCTTGGGTGCTGTGTTGGAGCTTCGTACCTGATGATGCATATAGTAGTTGCATGAAGTAGCACACCATCCAAGGATGTATCAAATTGGCCCGAGGAGAGGAGCGAGTTCACCTTAGCTTGTAGGAGTTTGGCTCGGGCACGAGTCATGGGTCGACTTGGGGGACTTGTTTGTGTAGATGTACAAGCATCCATAGGACAGGCTGTATCATATATAATGTAGAGACACCGGCGGGTATTATTAAATATTTGGTTTTTAACAGCCCACTTGTGTCCACCTAGGACCCGAGTTCTTGACACCTGTTCCGAGATTGAGCGCGCTAACCATAGGTGGGTGTGTGCACCCCATCGGCTTAATACCTGATTTCAAAGTACTGTGCTAGGGGCCACTGATGAGGGCATACTTGCATCATGTTTTACACTATTATTTTGCATTGTATATGTAGGATCTTGGTATTTTACGGTGCTCACATGCACATTTTATGTCTGTTTTCACTAGGATCAGGACAGATGATGGATCCAATGGACACAATTATTGGAGCAGATTACCTAGGAGAAAAGGAGTAAAAAACAACATAAATCGCTTATTTGGGAAATATTAATAATACCAGAAGAAAACCCAAAGAGAACAAGATATACAGACGGTTCAACGACCAACTATACGATCGAAATAAATTTTCCGGTTGTATAGTTCCAGCCATATAGTGGGCACCACCACCGCCTCCTCAAATAGTTTCACCCCATGCAACTAGATCAGAAAGATGACATAGAGAACACCCAGAAATCGCCAAAACCTCACCTCCGGAAGGAATCTGGAGGGGGAACTCATCCACCGAGGATCCATCTTCGCCCTGCACAGATCCAGGAGGCTAAGGCATCGATCTTCATCATCCACCGCTACATCACCACCATCTCCATCCATCCCATCTACATCTTGTCTAGATCTTGTTGTAATTTCTGTACTCGTTGTGGATTTATACAAGTAATATTCATCTATGATAGATTCCATTGTTATTGCCATGATGTTGATTGCCTCCATGTCTGAGTAGACCATTAGTTCTTGGGGAGATGGAGAAACCCTAGTATGAGATTGAAATAAGATAAAGTTTATTATGATATTCATCACTGTGACCATGTGTTAGATTGTCTTCATCTTGATGTTGAGAGAAGTCGACCTCTCAATATTTGCCTCTCATGGGGACTTGATGGAGGGAACTACTTGTTGGTAGACGGAGGTGTGCTAGCACTACCAGTGACTATAAAAGTTGTTGTCACTCCTTACATATCAACTTGGGAAACCGTGGAAACTCACAGAACACTATCCATGCCATGGGACACGTCCCACGGGATTATGTCCCTTAATAGCATAGTGATTTGATTGATGTCGATTGCTGACTGCTGTGGTTATGAGGATGATGTGAGCAGTTGTTGCTGCCTATTTGTCCAAATACGGAGTTCCTCTCACACATACATAGTTGAGAATGTTCTTGATAATAATCTTTATCTTACCTCCTTATAATGCTAGTGGTGTATCCGCTATTCCCTGAGAATGATTTTCCCCCATTGAAGCTCCAATCTCTCTTACATACGCGATACTTATTTTCTATATTCATTTGTTTTACTTTACTTTACTTTTGCTCTTATACCTAAAACCCAAAAACACCTTTTTACACAATACACGCATTTTATCTCGTCACTTAGAACTTTATTTAGCATTTATATTGTAATATTTATTTCAAGATTTATTAGACTTCAGAATCCTTCTCCTCGTGGGATCGATATTTTTATTTCAAAACTAGCTACAAACAATCTGTGCACTTGCAGTCATCAAGCTATTTTCTATCGCCATTGCCGGGGAGCTAAGCGCTTTAGGTCTTTTAGTTTTTGCTTATTTTATTTTTGTCTTGCTAAGTCTTGTTTTGAGTTACAGGTTTCCACCAACATGATGGAGTTTGAACATATGACTAGTGCTAACCCACTGAAACACTTTGGGAAGCCCTATGATATTTATAAAAGAGACAACTCAAATGAGAAGACAAGGGGGTTTGAAATAAATCCTCTACTACTCGGTATTCTACACAAGAAGAAATTTACTGGAGATGAAGAAGATCCCGATCCATATGAGCATATTGCATGTTTCAAAGATATATGTGGCACTTTTCAATTGACGGGATATACTACTGATGAGGTAAGGGTTAAACTTTTTAGTCAGACTTTGACTAGTACAACTCTCTCATGTTATATATCTCTATCCCCTGAAGCCACTACTCATTAGGATAATGACTTACTATGAATTTCTAGCAAAATATTATACATTATCAAAGTCTTTTGGAACTGGGCGTCTTATAATGACTTGGACAAACCGTTCTAATGAAGGACTAGTAAGAGCTTATATCAGATTTAAATATTTACTACGTCTATCTCCTCATTATGATTTGCCTGAATGGTATTTATTGCATATCTTTTATGGCGGTTTAATTGAACCTAAAAAAGTTGAACTAGACTCTTTCACGGAAGGAGCCTTTATGAATCTTCCTATAACTAAAGCTTGGGCTTTATTTAATAGAATTCGCGATCATAGAGTTCCTTGGAATTTTGGTCTAGGAAGTGAAGGAGGTGTAGAAATATAACATGATTGTATTCCACCCCCTCAGCCTCTCCTTCCGCCTATATATTGCCCTAAGTACCCGATCAAAAATCCACGAAAGAGTCTATATCCGCCGTCATCTCCATCCCTAGATCGGGAGGGATCTGAAGCTCTTCCCGGCACCCTGCTGGAGAGGGGAATTTACCCTGGAGGCCTTCTTCATCATCATGCAAGCCTCCGGTGTGATGCGTGAGTAGTTCATCTCTGGACTACAGGTCTATGTAGTAGCTAGATGGCTGGTTCTCCTCCTTTGTGCTATCATGTTTAGATCTTGTGAGCTCCGTTCATGATCAAGATCATCTATTTGTAATTGTGCATGTTGTGTTTGTGGGGATCCGATGGATATTGAGATGCTATTTCAGATTGATTATTGATTCTATCATGTCTTTTTTATTTGTGATCTTGCATGCTTTCCGTTGTTAGTAGCTATCTTGGCCAAGTAGATGCTAGCAACTCCAAGAGTTAGTATTTATGCTCGATAGTGGGTTCATGCCTCTGGTAATCTGGGGAAGTAACAGAAATCTCTAAGGTACTAGATGTGCTGTTGCTACTAGGGAGAAAACAACAATCCTTTGTTCATAGAACAATCGTATTGTTTACTTTACACGCAATTCGTAAAGCAATAATCTGTTGCTTGCAACTTAATACTGGAGGGGGTTCGGATGATAACCTGAAGGTGGATTATTAGTCATAGATGCAGTTGGATGGAGGTCTATGTATAATCTTGTAATGCCCAATCAAGTTCCAAAGGAGTCAAGATGAGTAGTATGTGCTTGTATGCTTTCTCGATGTTTGTCAATTCGCCCGCTGTAATTTGTTCACCCCGCATGTTATCTATCTTAAGGAGAGCCACCTCTAGTGAACTATGGACCCCGATCCTTTCTTTTACATACAATCTAAAAACTGTTTACTGCTTTGTGTTTACTTTCTGCAAACTATTACTTCCTTCCATTCGACACGTTTAATACTTTGTTTTCAGCAAAACCGGTGAGATTGACAACCTTATCGCAAGTTGGGGGCAAAGTTTTGTGGTTGTGTTGTGCAGGTCTCCACGCTGTTGCTGGCACCGGTAGTGCGCCCTGCCAACATTCAGCTAGCAACACCTTTGGGGTGTTTCCTTGCACCTATTGGTTCGATTAAACCTTGGTTTCGTACTGAGGGAAAACTTGCTGATGTGCTCATCATACCTTCCTCTTGGGGTTCCCCAACAAGCTCGATATATTTTGGGCCATCAAGCTATTTTTATGGCGCCGTTGCCGGGGAGTCAAGGACATCTTCACAAGGGGAGTCCCTCATAACCAATCTCTTTACTTTGTTATTTTTGTTTTGCTTAGTTTTGTTTTGCTTTTTTTGCTTGTTTCTTTATCAAAAACACAAAAAAAATTCATTTTACTAGTTTGCTTTCTTTATCAAAAATACAAAAAAATGACTACTCTTGAAAACACTAAGTTATGTGACTTCACTAGCACCAACAACAATGATTTTATGAGCATACCTATTGCTCCACCTGTGCCTGAAGCTACTTTCTTTGAGATAAAACCTGCTTTACTCAATCTTGTTATGAGAGAATAATTTTCTGGTATTAGTAATGAAGATGTTGCTGCCCATCTAAATAACTTTGTTGAACTTTGTGGGATGCAAAACCATAGGGATATAGATGGTGATATTATTAAGATGAAATTGTTTCCCTTCTCTTTGAGAGGAAAAGCTAAAGAATGGTTGAATTCCTTAACTAGGAATAGTATTGATTCTTGGACTAAATGCAAAGATGTTTTCATTGGAAAATATTATCCTCCTGCTAAGATTATATCTATGAGAAGTGAAATAATGAAGTTTAAACAACTTGATAATGAGCATGTTGCTCAAGCTTGGGAAAGAATGAAATCTTTGGTAAAGAATTGTCCCACTCTTGGACTGACTGCTTGGATGATCATCCAAACTTTTTATGCAGGATTGAACTATTCTTCAAGGAACCTATTGGATTCTGTTGCTGGAGGTACCTTTATGACCATCACTTTGGGTGCTGCAACAAAACTTCTGGACAATATGATGGTTAATTATTCTGAATGGCATACTGAGAGAGCTCCACAAGGTCAGAAGGTAAATTCTGTTGAGGAAACCTCCTCCTTGAGTGATAAGATTGATGTTATTATGTCTATGCTTGCGAATGGGAGAGCCCATATTGATCCAAATAATGTTCCTTTAGCTTCTTTGGTTGCTCAAGAAGAGCAAGTTGATGTGAACTTCATATGAAATAACAATTTTGGCAATAATGCTTATAGGAATAATTTTGGTAACAACAATTATAAGCCATATCCTCCCAACAATGGTAATGCTTATGGAAATTCTTACAACAATAATAGGAGTGCTCCCTCTAACAGTAGTGTTTCTATTATGCCTAGAAGGATTTATGATATGCTTGATTTGCCACCACTTGAAGATTGTTATTTGAATGTCCCACTTGATGATAATACTAAAAAGAAACTCATGGGGAGTCTTAATGATGTTCTTATTATGGTTAACAATGCCTATGTCCCCGTTGATTTCTATGTTTTGGATGTTGAATGCAATGCTTCTTTTCCTAGTATTACTTTGGGAAGACCTTTTCTTAGAACTGTTGGTGCCATTATTGATATGAAAGAAGGCACCATTAAATATCAACTCCCACTCGAAAAGGTATAGAACACTTCCATAAGAAGAGAGAGAAGATTTCTTTTGCCTCTCCTATGAAAACAAAATTTGATCTTAATGCTTCTTTCATTTGAGAACACCTGATTTTTTTCTTGCTTCTTATGCCTAACTTAAAGGCGTTAAAGAAAAGTACTTATTGGAAGATAACCCAAAAGATTTAGATGAGTCTTGGAATTTATTACCTCATTAAGAACCGCTCCTTATCCTTTTTATTTCCTTTTTGTGCCAAGAGTAACCTCTAATAAGAGAGAAATAATGATTGGGAAAGTTGCTGTCCCGAAACAGATTTCTGTGCTTCACCGTACAAATTCGTGTAAAATCTCTGAACGTCCTTTTGAGGCGCGAATTTTTGTGCTTCTGCCCCATGTTGTTATCTAACTTTCTTTAGTTTAACACTTTTTGATTTGAGCAACAGAAGGTCTTCGAAAAAATTTGTCTTTACCTTCTGGTCTGTTTTGACAGATTTCTGCCAGTTTCTGCATTTGCTTCTTGTTGGTTCCTTTTTGAGTTCTTTTGGGGAATTGAGCTTTTTAGGGAAGTGCTACAGTATATAGTGTTTTAATGGAAGTTTATTTGGTGTTATAACTGAACCTTAAGACTTATTATCTTGAGTGCACTAATGTTGCTAATAAAGATTGTGTGAAGGAAAAATTTCAGGTGTATAGAAGAAATGAGTAATGAGATGAAGGATGGACTAAAGCTCAAGCTTGGGGATGCTACGCGTGTCACCCCCAAAAAAAATCCAAGAAGTACAAGCGTCAAAGCTTGGGGATGTCCAAGGCATCCCCTTCTTCATCAATAAAAATCCCAGGTTTGTTCCAAACGCTTCATTTTTATTGTTTCATGCACAGTTGTATTATTCTTGGAGCGTCTTCTTTTTTTCGTTTTTGTTTTGGTTTTTTCGTTTGCTTCATTTGATTAGTTTTCTGAATAAATTGGTTGGACCCCCTCTTTCATACATTGGTTTTCAAATAGTTTGGTTTGGTTAGGAAGATAGTAGGAAAGTTCATGCTTAAGTGGTAAAAAGAGCTTGTTTTTGACTGTGGCCTATGCTTTGTCATGCCATGCTTGATATTTTTTTGGCTTTATGCTTAGTATTCTTTGTTGTAGCATGACTTGTTATAAAGAACTGAGATTGTGTAATGTGCCTTGGATGAATCATGCGTTGTTTTAGCATATTAAAGCATAGTATTGTCGTATTCTCCTTTGATGCTTTATTTGCATTGACTTGGCGCATGCTCACACCATGTTATGACTATCTCAAGTCACCATAAGCCTTTATGATCCTTTAGTTTTCAACTGGTAGTATAACTTTATGCTTTGATCAATAATGTTTTGTCGCTCTGCATGATTATGGCAATTATTGCTCTCTTAGTTTGTCGCTCCCAGTCTTTTGCTAGCCTCCACAACCAAGTATGAGTTCCAGTCATGCATCCAACTCTCTAAACCAAGTTATTCCAAAGAGTCCACCATACCTACCTACTAGCATATGCTATTCCAAGTATATTCATGTTTTTGTTTACCTTCCAAATTAAACTTGTTATGAGAAAACTAGTAATTAAAGCTCTCACGAACTTGATGGCACACTTTACTTTTCTTGCCCTTAATAAACTTGAACCATTGTGTCTTCTATGTTGTATATGCTTACACTTATTTGTTGGGAATTAGCAGAACCATGCTGTCATGGGGAACGCTTTCAACATTGGACTGATACTTTGTACCTAGTTGATATCATGCTCTTTTATCTATGGATGTCGTTGCTGTGAAATGAAAGGGGAGCTTGTAAGTCCATGGAGTTTTGTATATGTGTTAGGGAAACGTCTAGGATGTTTGTCTAATCCATGCTGACATGGTGGAAACCTGCAGCGTAACCATAATGAGCTGTCTATGAAGCATTCTTCTTATAAAAAAAAGAGTCCTATATTGAGAAAAAAAAGAGAAAATGAGAAAAAAAAGAGATTATGAAAAGAGGATAGAGAGAAAAAAGCACCATATTCCCATGGTAAATAAGAAGATTGCTGAGATGCTTGTTGTCTGGTTGCCTTGTCATTTTGATATGGGGATTCTTCCATATCATCGGGCAAGGGGTACCCCGTTGGCAGTTCTCTATGATACACATGTACTTACGATGACAAGAACTTACCGGTGACTAAACTTGAGTAGCATGAGGAGCGGCCCTCGTATGCAAGGGACATGAGATTTCAAACTTATACTTCGTTAAACATGTACACCATAGTTTGTTCACTTTAACCTTAATCACTTCAAGATGCTTATGATAGGGGCAATGAGAGCTGAAAGCTATAAGTACCATAATTTTTGGAAGCTCTTTATGAAACTTGAATCTCTACTTCCTTCTATGAAGGCCTTTCTTCCACCATTATATTGAGTCTCCACCTTGTACCTTTATGCACCTAATTTGAGAGCATAGGGCCATTCTTAGTTCTATGTGCATTGTCTCTAGACTAGTTGATTGATGCATAACTTGATATTGCTTTTTCTAAACTATTTGTATCTAGTCACTCTTATGAACTTTGAAGGTGTCCTATGCATTTATATTTGCTACTCTATGAGGGACAGGCTGAATACTATTATGCTATGTTTTATTTATGCGAAACAAACAAATGTCTTGCAAAGCATTGTTATTCATGAATCTTTTGTTTGTGCCTTTTCATGTCGCATCATAGTTTCTTTGTCTTATTGCTAGAACTTTGTCTTTCATGTTATGATTGAAGTATTATGATCCCAGCCTTGAATGTTTTACAAATACTTTGATCAAGTTTATGATGGTGCATGTCACCTCAAAAATTATTCTTTCTTTTTATCACTTACCTACTCGAGGACGAGCAGAAGTTAAGCTTGGGGATGTTGATACGTTGCAAATGCATCTATAATTTTTTGATGTTCCATGCTTGGTTTTATCTACTTTCTTGTGTTTTCTCCACACTTTGGAGTACTTTTCATATGATTTCTTGGACTAACCTATTAACAAGAGCTAGAGTGCCAGCTGCCTGTTTTCTGCTGTTTTTGGATCCAGGAAAGTCAGAAAATGAATATTCTCGGAATTGGACGGGACAAAAGCCAAAGTGCCTATTCTTCCGGAAGACATCTGAAGCCAGAATACGAGACGGAGGGCCAGGTCCTGGTCACACCCCCTAGGCGCGGGTACCCCATGCCGCGCCAGGGCATGGTGTGGGCCCCCTAGCTGGCCACCGACCTTGCCTCCTTCGCCTATATATTCCTCACGAGGCAGAAACCCTAGATCACAAATCATAAATCCACGAAAAGTTCTGCAGCGCTGCCACCACCAAAGGGGATATTTGGGGGACATAAAGTCTCTATTCCGGCACCCTGCCGAGACGGGGAAGTGCCCCTAGAGCCATCTCCATCGATCTCCACCACCATCTCCATCACCATTGCTGATTCCCATGATGAGGAGGGAGTAGTTCTCTCGAGGCTAAGGGTTCTACCGGTAGCTATATGTTCATCTCTCTCTCTATGCATGATCTTATTGAGATCATGAGCTTGTAATCTATAGATCTACCTTGCTCCTCAAGTGCTTTAATAGTTCTCTGCTCTCCCCATGTGTGTGAAGTTGACAGTGTGCACACCATGGTGGCACTTAGGCTAGAGATTACAAATACTTGTTATGCGTTATATTTGGAGTTGGATGTCTTTATGAAATTGTGGTGTTTGTTGGAACCATATAGAGCTCAAGGTGACAGTGTGGGGTTATCTAGATGGGAAAGGCGAACTTTGAGGTGTGCTGTTATAGCCCTACCATGGATTAGAGTGTCCAACTGGAGAGTAGTTAAGAGTAATATCATGAAGATAATATATTTATATGAGAGTGTTCACTAGTGAAAGTATGATCCCTAGGCCTTGTTTCTAAGCATTGATACACCATTTGCATCTAGATCTGTTACATGTTTGCTTGCTTCCATCTTTATTTCAGTTTGTCTTTAGTCTCTTCCACGCCATCAAGCTATTTTCTGGCATCGTTACCTTTTATCTATACCACTTGTATTTCACTATCTCTTCGCCGAACTAGTGCACATATACACCTGACAAGTGTATTGGGTGTGTTGGGGACACAAGAGACTTCTTGTATCTTGATTGCAGGATTGCTTGAGAGGGATACCTTTGACCACTTCCTTCCTAAGTTCGATAAGACTTGGGTGATCCACTTAAGGGAAAACTTGCTGCTGTTCTACAAACCTCTGAACTTGGAGGCCCAACAACTGTCTACAAGAATAGAAGTGCGTAGACATCAGTGGCCCACTTCGGGTTAGAGCTTTGCTTCACGGGCGGCCTAGTCAGGGAGAAGATACAGAGTCCAGTCCGGCTACGGGAAGGCCCAGAAGACTTACCGACATAGGCCCATAGTGTTACTTGTAGTTCAAGATGTACTCTATAACCGACTCTTAGTCGTAGCCGGATAGATATCTCCTGTAACCCTAGGCCGGATATCTATATAAGCTGTCCTAGGGAGAGCCTTTAGGGCACCTACCCTCACAATAGTCTACAATCTCAACTCGCAAAGGCGAAACCCTTGTAACCCATATTCTAGCTCTACCGTATTACTGGATTGCTAGCAGGAGTAGGATCCGTCCAAAGCCGGCAGATTCGAACCTGGGTAAACTGGTGTACTCACCGTCCAAGAATACCGTACGTCTCACACTCCTCTCTTCCACACGCCCCGAGGACCCCCTCATGGCGTACATGTCATCAATCCAAGGACATCAGGCACTTTCGATTTTTGATGTGTGTTTCTATACGGTCGCAACTATACGTCCGGAGCCAATTTTCTGGCCGTATAGTTGGTCGTTAAACTCTCAGACACTTTTGATTTTTGATGTTTATATCTATATGGTTGCAACTATATGACCGAAGCTAAAATTCTGCCTATATAGTTGGTCGTTAAACTACCAGACACTTTTCGTTTGTCTTTTCGTTTTTAGTCATCTATAAAAAAATGTTATTGTTGGTTCTGAGTTATAATTTAATCAACAGGGACTCGAGGTATTTGGAAATATCTGCCAAAAACCAACTTTACAGCCGGAGCTATACGCGTCGCGCCCATATAGTTGGTCGTTACGTGGTAGGCCTATTCCAAATCCGTGATTTATTTCCCTGTTTCATTAAGATTCTTTTCTTGGGTGACAATTTGGTGTTTCTCGTGAGTTTTACGGACCTGTGACCCCCCTTATATACTGCCATTGTCTCTTTCTGTCTAATCATAATCTCCAGGAATCAATCCAACCATGCTCTATGCCGTTCTAGGCCATGGGAAACCCCTGGGCCTCATTGCTCCTTCCAGGGACCGCTCTCGTAGCCTGTCCATGGAGGACGACAATGAGGAGGTGGAGAGGTTTAGCCCGGGGTACAAGGAGTCCATCGAGCCAAGCTACTACAACAATGATTACGATGATGATGTGGTTCATGCCTACATCCGCCATGATGTCTATGATCCCCTGGATATCAACTAGGCGGCAATGAAGAGAGCTCGAGAAGAGAGAGAAGGTCACAAGACGCATGGAAAAGGGTGCATGGATACATTCAAGTTCGTCACCTTGGACCCTAGGATGCACAAGCATAAGGAATTACCTAATATTGGTGCAGGTGCTAGCATGGGAGCAAAGATGCCACTCTTGAACCCAACCATTGGTGCACATATGAAGGTGAAGCCTCAAGAAGAGTGGAGGTACGACTTCCACTTCCCTGATCCATCAATTATGGATTAGGAAGAAGAAGCTGTCCCTAGAACAAAGGATCATGTGCGAGCACTGGAGATATATCAGAAGCAGGAACTACTTCATCACGTCGAAGTCCACCACCATCTCAAGGAGATAGAGAAGAAGGATGATCTTCTCCCATTGGTGACTAAGCTCGCAGATATAGTGGACACTCAGCAATCTGATCTACGCAGGTGCTACAGCCGCATCACTGCTCTGGAGGAGACCAATAAGAAGCTATGCATCATGGTGTTACATGCCATGACGCCACAATAATCTACAACAATCATGGTATCAAATAATCGCAAGGGATTATTTGATCCCGCCTGGCTTGATTCCAAGCTTGGGGAGATCTTTAAGACCTTGTAATCTATCTTATAAGTTTTACATTACTATTTTAGTTTTGTATTAGTTCAATCTAGAAACAAAGTTTGCACCATTAGAATTCCCTTTAGGAATAGTTGATCCCTTTTCATGAAATTCTGAGTTTATTATCATATATGGAGAAATATTGAGTTTGTGACTGTTTTAGTGGATAGGATATATGAATGGCTTGAGTATAATTTTACTTGCAGTTGATGATAGAAATAGGATTCATCCACACCATTGGTATTGATGGAACACATAATAATCATTTGGTCAATATGTTGTAAGTCTACAGTTTGATTTACAAAGAAAAACTATCTATGCAGTTAAGTCAAAAAAGAAACCTTAAACAAAGGTAAATGAAAGTGCTATCAAAATAGAGTGAGAATAAGTCGAGGTAGAATCTTCAAGTCATGATAATGCTTCATATACAATTGGAATTTGATAATTGAGATTGTTAAACTTTTAATTCCTACATGAAGTGGAATGTATGGCTATCTTCTTTGCACAACACTTAAAAAAATTGTGAGCATATATACAAAAGAGAAGAAAAGAAAGAAGGAAAAGAGTGAGTGTGCAAAGAGCAAATAGTCATATACCACTATATTATAGTGTGACAAAGATACACTTTTGAGATTTTGAATCCAAAGTGAATATGTTGATCCTAAAACACTTGGTACTACCTCACTAACTCATTCGGTTGAACATGATACTTTTACATTATTTTGAGATTCATCTTTTATGAACTGTTGATCACTAAGGTGTGGAAGCCTGCTAATACTATTCAGATGGTCCGAGTAAGGCACTATTCATGAACTTATTCCTATGTATCGTATATGATAAACACATGCTACAACTGCCTCATTTATTTTATCGACTCAGCTTCATGAATATGAGGATCACATCCATTAAGCTAAACTTTCTTGGGACAAGCAAGAGTCTAAGCTTGGGAAGTTGATGAATGCATATTTGCATCATGTTTTACACTATTATTTTGCATTGTAGATGTAGGATCTTGGTATTTTACGGCGCTCGCGTGCACATTTTATGTTTGTTTTCACCAGGATCAGGACAGATGATGGATCCAATGGACAAAATTCTTGGAGCAGTTATACAGAGGAGAAAAGGAGTCAAAAACAACGCAAATCGCTTATTTGGGAAATATTAATAATACGAGAAGAAAACCCAAAGAGAATAAGATATACAGACGGTTCAACGACCAACTATACGATCGGAATAAATTTTCCGGCCGTATAGTTGGCACCGCCACTGCCTCCTCAAATAGTTTCACCCCGTGCAACTAGATCAGAGAGATGACATACATAACACCCAGAAATCATCGAAACCTCACCCCCCCGAATGAATCTGGAGGGGGAACTCATCCACCGGGGATCCATCTTCGCCCTACGCAGATCCGGGAGGCTAAGGCATCGATCTTCATCATCCACCGCTACATCACCACCATCTCCATCCATCCCATCTATATCTTGTCTAGATCTTGTTGTAATTTCCGTACTCGTTGTGGATTTATATAAGTACTATTCATCTATGATAGATTCCATTGTTATTGCCATGATGTTGATTGCCTCCATGTCCGAGTAGATCTTTAGTTCTTGGGGAGATGGAGTAACCCTAGTATGAGATTGAAATAAGATAAAGTTTATTATGATATTCATCGCTGTGACCAGGTGTTAGATTGTCTTCATCTTGATGTTGAGAGAAGTCGACCTCTCAATATTTTCCTCTCATGGGGACTTGATGGAGGGAACTACTTGTTCATAGACGGAGGTGTGCTAGCACTTACAGTGACTATAAATCTATTGGCACTCCTTACGTGTCAACTTGGGAAATCGAGGAAACTCCTGGAACCTCCATGCCATGGGACACGTCTGACGGGATTACATCCCTTGATAGCGCAGTAATTCGATTGATGTCGATTGCTGACTGTTGTGGTTATGAGGATGATGTGAGCAGCGATTGCTGCCTATTTGTCTAAATACAGAGTTCCTCCCACACATACATAGTTGAGAATGTTCATGATAATAATCTTTATCTTAGCTCCTTATAATGCTAGTGGTGTATCCAATACTCCCTCAGAACGCTTTTCCCCTATTGCAGCTCTAATCTCTCTTACATACGCGATACTTTTTTTCTGTATTCAGTTGTTTTACTTTACTTTACTGTTGCTCTTATATTTAAAACCCCAAAACACCTTTTTACACAATACTCGCATTTTATCTTGTCACTTAGAACTTTATTTAGCATTTCTATTGCAATATTTATTTCAAGATTTATTAGACTTCAGACTCCTTCTCCCTGCAGGATTGCACAATGTTTTCGCGGTATCGACAAGCCTAGTCACACTTTCGGGTTCCCAGTTGTTTACAACCATTGTCGCAAACCCTGGGTCCGTCTCGGAGCTGGCCGACTTCGTTGCGGGTAGCTTAGTGTGGTGGCACCCATGTACTTGCTTTGGGTCTGGGAAACGTCGTGTCTGAAGCCCCGTCTCATACCATTAGGTGTATGTTCGAGATTTTGCTCATATTCGGATCTGACAACAAGGGTTGAAGTGCGCGTGGATACTTTGGTGCACCCCTACAGGTTTAAATATTTTTGAAAAGCCGTGTACGTGATTATGGATGACTTGAAGCATAGTTTCTCGATCATGGACAACTATAACAAAAGAATTGTTGTTATAATATGACTTGTATCCGATATGACTAGTAAGTTGGATAACCACCATGGAAACAATGAATAAAACTGACAACTATGTGAGTTTCCTCAGAATGACTTCCTCGTTTGGTCTCAAGGGGGAAATACCATGATGGGTATGTTTGGTGTTAGTATCAGGTTGTTTCGAATAGGTCTTTCTTATCCCTCTCTATTAGCCGAAATTTATATCGAGTCTCTATAGGTTGTTTGGTGCATGCTTCGCTGCCGCTTCAGTCCACCATACCTATGTAGGAGAGAGCCGCCAAATTCTAGTCTCGCCATGTACTAGCCTCAGTACTGACCGCGCTTTTTCCTTTGACCTTTGTCGGCACCCCTTTTGTTTTAGAAGGTTTGAGATCGACGTTGTTAGCAGGGTTACCCTTCCGGCTTGGCCTGGGCAGGATTATGGATGCCATTGGTTATTCTTCAGGGCTCTTAGCCCCATTTCCATCTTATCTGTACTCGGATGTTGTATCGTTTTCAAGGTGATTTTGGATCTTTGTACTGTATATCTATATTATTGATTCACGGAGTCATTGTTGTATATATATATGTTCTATGGGTTCCATCATGGACTACTGTGTAATGATATTCCTTCGATTTCCACCCGCATGCAAGTGCCTTGCGGGAACCTTTGAATTGTTTCTATGTGGGTTTGGCGGGAATCGCTAAATCTTGCATATGGCCTATTTGAGGGTATTATAAAGTGGTATCAGAGATCAACAGTTGCGATACCCTAGTGGTCCAGTCTATAGGATAACCTAGCTAACAGACGATGTAGAGTGTCAAAACTATTTTGCAAAACTGGTTGAATAGATCTGATTATGTCTATTTCTACTCCTTACCTCCGAGCTATTCTCCTATTACCTTCATGTGTTTTGAATCTACTCTTATCTTTTCTTCGAGTCCAAGATTTCTCGTGGTTGGGTTTCCATCTTACGTTCAGGGTTTCGCTTCCCCCCTTTTATAATGGTAGTGCTATAATCATCAATCTGCATCTTGTTTGTTGTACCCTTTGTCCAGTCTTTTGTCCTTGAATTCTTTACCTATATGTGCCCTATGACGGATATCCGTATCGTTGAAAAACATTATGAGGAGGATGAGAATTGGTGAAGTTGGAGTATACCTTGAGCATGTGTTGTTCATGCCAATGGAACCATCACGGGGCCTAATCGTTGTGTCTTTTCATATGATTTCTTTTGTATCTTCTAGTGGTTTCTAATGCAATGAAATCATCTATGTCAGATCTGATGAAGAGCCTGCATCACTCCTTTGTTCTTCAGAGATCGCTTGCCGAGATCTTCAGTCTAAATTCCGAGAGTTGGTTGCACGATTTTTTTATTCATGTACAGAGTAATGCTTCGAGTGCGGGATGGAGTAGCTACCATACCACTACTCTTATCATTCCCTTTTGTGCATTTAATGCTGGACCGATGCAATTTTACTCCTTCCATGGAAGTTAGAGGCGACCTTACCTTTAACTTCACCCTTTGTTTCTATGTAGTATCTCTCGACCAACGTGAGCAACAATCCCTTGTTGGTGGTGTCACCGAATTCAAAATGGAGCAAGAATCATTGTTAGTGGTCTCGCGAGGATCTATATGAAGCGAGAAGATCTAGGTCATCAACTTTCTTCCCCGTACCATGAGGCGGATCTCGAGGGCGAGATCCCTTGTTAGTGGTGTCGAATTGTAGCACCCCGGTAAAATCACTACTAGAAAATCGTGTGTTGTTTTTATTTTGTGCATCTTCATGAACGCATGCTCATGTCATCATGCCACATTGCATTTGAGCATCATCATGACATCATACATGTATTTGCCTAAAACTATGTTTCCAAAAGCCTATTTTGTTTTCTATATATCCCCTCCTTTAATTTCAAACTATAAACCCCAGTATTTTTGAATATTTTATTTGTCTAAAAACTATTCATAAAAGCCTTTTAAAAAGTAAAAAACAAATAAGTAAAAGTATCTTTTAGTGGGGGAGGCAGCGAGCCACCAAACCCGAAAGCCCAGCAGCTAGCCACCTATGACCCCACAATCGGCAAACACCACAGCCGCTGCTGCACACGACGCGGTCAACTCGACCAAGCGCGAACCCTCCCGCACAACACGCAACATAGGCATGCCACAAGAACACACATCCCCGTGTGGACCCACCCTGTTTGATCCCATCCCCGAGGCCTCCACCGAACGTCAATCGATCCGGCGCACGCCCATCCCCACTTACCCCTTCCCTAACATGGACCCTGCTCTCTCCCTCTCGCTCCAGACTCCGCCGCCTCCCTGCAGATCGACGCTGGTCGTCACCCTTCCTCGCTCCGTGGCCACCAATGGCCCGAGTTGTCGCGCCCGGCTCCCCTTGACCGGCCTTGCCCCTAGCCCGCGACCTCGCCGTCCCCACCAGCCACGACCCCGCCACCTGGATCGCCCCCGCCTCCTTGTGTGCTCTTTGCCCACCAGGACCATTCGCAGCCGAGCCCTGCTCACCGTTGTTCGTGCCGGTCTCTACCAGCATGAGCGCAACTGCCCCGCCCCTGGTTCTGTCATCAGTAGCGCCGTCCCACTCGGCCTAGTCTTCCATAGCCGCCTCCTCGGGACCCACATCTCTCGCCGAGCCACTTGGAGTTGGCCTCTGCCTTGAGCGCCGTAGCACGCCAGAGATTTTACACAATTTTTTTTAGCGAAGCACAAAAATCTGTTTCGGGACAACAACTTTCCCAAGCATTACTTCTCTCTCATTAGAGGTTACTCTTGGCACAAAAAGCAAATAAAAAGGATAATGAGAGGTTATTATAGAGGTAATAACTTCCAAGACTCATCTAAAACTTTTGGGTTATCTCCCAATAAGTACTTTTCTTTAACGCCTTTAAGTTAGGCATGATAATTTGAGAAGATGCTCACATAAAAAATATGAATTGAAGTAAAAGAGAGCATCAAGAAGCAAATTCAAAGCATATTTAAGTCTAACCCACTTCCTATGCATAGGAATATTGTAAAGACACAAGTCATGAAAGCACAGAGCAACAAGCATAGGAAAGCAAAACAAGTGCAACTTTAAGAATTTCAACATGAAGAGGGGAAACTTAATATAATTGAGATGCATAAAACAATGTTTCCCTCTCTCATAATAACTTTCATCAGCATCATGAATAAAATCAACAATATAACTATCACATAAAACATTCTTATCATGAGACACATGCATAAAAGAATTAATACTCTCCACACAAACATAATCATTCTTATTATTTGTAGTGGGAGCAAATTAAAAAAAATAGCTATTCATTATTATTCTCATCACCATAATCATCAAATATAAGAGGCATATTGTAATCATAATTAATTTTCTCCTGAATAGTAGGTGGACTAAAAATATCATATTCATCATTGTAATCATCATATATTGGAGGCATAGTATCATCAAAGTAAATTTTCTCCTCTGTGCTTGGGGTCTAAAAATATCATGCTCATCAAAACCAGCTTCCCCAAGCTTAGACTGTTCCATAGCATTAGAAATAATGGTGTGCAAATAATTCGTACTAATAACATTGCTATTAGCATGCAAATAAAGTTCCATAGGTTTTTTAATTTTCTCTTCAAACACTTCATGTCCTAACTCAAGATAAATACAATAAAGCTCTCTATTTTTTTGTTGTTTTCCATTAAGATAACTAGTGAAAATAAAAACAAGAAACAAAAAGATATAATTGCAGAATCTAAAGGAAATAACTTCGAGCACTCACACACCAGCAACCGCACTAGAAGATAGCTTAGTAGCCAGAGGATGTGAGTACCTTTTATCTTACCTCCCCGGCAACGGCGCTAGAAAATAGCTTGATGTCTACACAATTCTATTCTTGTAGACAGTTGTTGGGACTCCAAGTGCAGAGGTTTGTAGAACAGCAGCAAATTTCCCTTAAGTGGATCACCTAAGGTTTATCGAACTCAGGGAGGAAGTGGTCAAAGGTATCCCTCTCAAGCAACCCTGCAATCAAGATACAAGAAGTCTCTTGTGTCCCCAACACACCCAATACACTTGTCAGGTGTATAGGTGCACTAGTTCGGCGAAGAGATAGTAAATACAAGTGGTATGGATAATTATAAGTGGTACTGGTGATAGAAAATAGCTTGGTGGCGTGGAAGAGACTAAAGGCAAACTGAAATAAAGATGGAAGCAAGCAAACATGTAACATATCTAGTTGCAAACGATGTTTCAATGCTTAGAAACAAGGCCTAGGGATCATACTTTCACTAGTGAACACTCTAATCCATGGTAGGGCTATAACAGCAAACCTCAAAGTTCGCCTTTCCCATCTACATAACCCCACACTATCACCTTGAGCTCTATATGATTCCAACAAACACCACAATTTCATAAAGACATCCAACTACAAATATAACTCATAACAAGTATTTGAAATCTCTAGCCTAAGTGCCACCATGGTGTGCACACTGTCGACTTCACACACATGGGGAGAGCAGAGATCTATTAAAGCACT
Organism: Avena sativa; assembly: GCA_916181665.1. NCBI lineage: Eukaryota > Viridiplantae > Streptophyta > Magnoliopsida > Poales > Poaceae > Avena > Avena sativa. Next base: position 296,254,043 of record OV702291.1, on the reverse strand, counting down.
TGAGTAGCAAGGTAGATCTATAGATTACAAGCTCATGATCTCAATAAGATCATGCATAGAGAGAGAGAGATGAACACATAGCTACTGGTAGAACCCTTAGCCTCGAGAGAGAACTACTCCCTCCTCATCATGGGAATCGGCAATGGTGATGGAGATGGTGGTGAAGATCGATGGAGATGGCTTCGGGGGCACTTCCCCATCCTGGCAGGGTGCCGAAACAGAGACTTTCTGTCCCCCAAATCTCCCCTTCGGTGGCGGCGGTGCTATGGAACTTTTCGTGGCTGGAGGCATGATGATTTAGGGTTTTTGCATCGGGAGGCATCTTATTGGTGGAGAGGCAAGGTCGGTGGGTAGCCAGGGGGGCACACCATGCCCTGGCGCGACCTGGGGGGACCCGCACCTAGGGGTGGTTTGGTCACCCTGTGGCCCCCCTTCGTCTCTCCTTCTGGCTCCGTGAATCTTACGGGAAAATAACGACTTTGGCTTTTGTCCGGTCCAATTCCGAGAATATTCATTTTATGACTTTCTGGAATCAAAAAAACACTAGAAAACAAGCACTGACACTGTGGCTTTTGTTAATAGGTTAGTCCAAGAAATCATATGAAAAGTACTCCAAAGTGTGGACAAAACATAAGAAAGTAGATAGAACCAAGCATGGAACATCAAAAATTATGGATACGTTAGCAACGTATCATTGACCTGACCATGATATCTCTCGAAGGCGTGTCAATGTGGCAAGTCTGGGAGCTTGCAGACTATCGGCACCGAACAAGTCCGTCACGGACCACCAGCGCCGAATTCCGAGAACTCCGTCATGTAACACCAAGGTTGTCTTCCTGGACCGGATGGTCGAGACCCTGAACCCGGAGATATTCTTCATGGCACGACAAGTTCTCCTTCCCGGACGCAAAGACCAATCCTGTCCAGACCGAACCAAACCCACGGCGCTCAAGATCACCGATACCTCGATGTGTGATCCTCTTTTCTGAGCCCTATTTTATAAAATGTAATATAAACCTTGTCGCATATTAAATCATTCATGATTGCATACATCTTTGTGTGGTTTGGGGGAATTATGCCAATTCATGTAATAAATAAAGATGGAGACTATATGGGAGCAAATCTAGCCTTATATTGCCTCCATTTAATATTGTGTAGCAAATGAGTGACATATTTTGCCTTGTTAAGACAACATTTAAATTGCGGGGTATCTATACAACATGAACCATCTAATTAATTGTCGAGACCCCGGTTCCGCTTAATATTGCCTAGTTTCATCGCATCGTTGCCATTTCATGAATCATATCATGAACATGCCAGATCTTCTGCCATAGTATTAAATAGTGCATCCGGTGTTTCTTTTAGTGCTTTGGTTCTTCGCGGATTAGGCCGTTTAGATGATGCGAGTATCGGACAAGTTCTTTGGATAATGTATCTTCTGCTATATTTTCCCAGGCAAGCATTCTTCCCCTTTCTACCTATTTTGTGTTATAATCTTTACTTCCTCCTAATGATCTATTGCTATCCGTGTTGCGATGCTCTAGTTTCCGTGCACCATTTATATTCCTTGCAGCCTCTATGTTGCCATGGGCACATCCTATGACCTGTTGTTTGATAGATAGTCAGCCCTGCGAGTCATAGTTGCTTGCTCAGATGCTGCTTCACATCATTGTCGTTCCAAAGTTGTTGGGAGGTTGGCACAGGCTTAATGGTGGAAATGATCAGGGCTTTCATTAAAACTTGTAAACTAAAATGCTGGAAATAGATATAATGTAGAGGCACCAATGGGTAATAGTCAATATTTCGTTTTTAACCACCCACATGTGTCCACCTAGGACCTGAGTTCTTGACACCTATTCCGAGATCGAGCGCGCTAACCACAGGTGGGTGTGTGGGCACCCCATCGGCTTACTACCTGATTTCAAAGTACTGTGCTGGGGGCCACAAACTAGTTTGGGGCTTTATTAATATCATGTACTTATGCCATGATTTACTGCTTTATTTATGATTGCGCGTGGAGAACCTGTACTCTTTAGGATTGCAGAATGTTTTCACGGTATCGACAAGCCTAGTAACACTTTCGGGTTCCTAGTCGTTTACAACCATTATCGCAAACCCTGGGTCTGTCTCAGAGTTGGCCGACTTCGTTGTGGGTAGCTTAGTGGGGTGGCCCCCATGTACTTGCTTTGGGTCTGGGTAACGTCGTGTCCAAATCCCCGTCACATAGCTTTGGTTGTATGATCGAGATCTTGCTCATATTTGGATCTGACAACAAGGGTTGAAGTGTATGTGGATACTTTGGTGCACCCCTACATGGTTAAATCTTTTTGAAAAGCCATGTCCGCGATTATGGACGACTTGGAGCACAGTTTCTCAATCATAGACAACTATAACTAAAGAATTGTTGTTATAATATTAATTGTATCCGATATGATTAGTAAGTTGGATATCCACCATGGAAAGAATGAATAAAACTACCAACTATGTGAGTTTCCTCAGAATGACTTCCTCGTTTGGTCTCGAGGGGGATGTCGTCGGATTGATGACAAGTACGCCATGAGGGGGGTTCTCGAGGCATGTGGAAGAGAAGAGTGTGAGACATACAGTGTTCCAGGACGGTGAGCACACACATTTACCTAGGTTCGAATCCGTCGGCTTTGGACGGATCCTACTCCTGCTAGCAATCGAGTAATACGGGAGAGCCAGATATGGGTTACAAGGGTTTCGCTTGTGCGAGTTCAAATTGTAGACTATTGTGGGGTGCCCTAAAGGCTTGTCCTAGGACGGCTTATATAGATATCCGGCCTAGGGCTTATATTGTGGGGTGCGAGTTGATTCGAATTTGTCTAGATTCGGAAGTATGTAGACATGTTTTAGTACAACATACATCCGAATCTAGATAAATCCAACTCAACTAATATGGGCCGGAGGGAGTTTCTTTAAGCCAAAGGTGAACCTCAATATTGTGGGTTGCCCATAGAGAATAGAAAAATCATTTCCCCTCTCTCCCTATTTCATGTGATCATTTTCAAAAGGTGTTCAAAATTTTCATGATGCAAAATATTAGCTAGAAGTTAAACCAGTCGTCAAAACTCTCTATGGTTTCTGATATATTAATTAACCACTCGATGGGTACCACCAAAAGCTTTTTTCATAAAATTTTCAAAGCAATCTACAATTTATTACTTGTAGTTCAAGTTTGACCTAATTTCATTAAATTCAAGAGCAATCTAGCGTGCTTACTTGTAGCTCAAGTTTGACCTAATTTCATTAAACTATCAGGATGCAAAATCTTAGCAAGAATATGAACCTATCGTCAAAACTCTCTGTGGTTTCTGATATATTCATTAACCCCCCCCTCCGATGGGTACCTCCAAGAGATTTTTCATAAAACTTTCAAAGCAACCTACACAGTTTACTTGTAGTAGTTCAAATTTTACCCAATTCAAATAAATCTGCATAAAGTCATTCAAGTGGGCGAAGTTAGCTAGGAAATTTGAGAACTCATAAAAATGGGAAATGGTGAGTATGGCATATTGGTCCACTATATATGTCTAAAAACTTGGCTTGTGGCATTCAGATCCATATTCTTCGAACTTTCTTTACCCAAAAGAACAATATTGTCATCTCTATGAAAATTGAGAATGTTCTTTCCTGAGATAATTTGAAAATCACACCAACGACAATTTTTACTACAAGAAGATTCATCTATCTACCTCCGAAAAGACATCTAATTCAAGAGCAATCTACCACGCTTACTTGTAGCTCAATTTTGACCTAATTTTGTTAAACTGTCAAGATGCAAAATCATAGCAAGAAGTTAAACTTGTCAAAACTCTCGGTTGTTTCTCATATATTGACTGTGACCCCTGATAGGTACCTCCAAAAGCTTTTTCGTAAAACTTTCAGAGAAACCTACAATCTACTTATAGTAGTTCAAATTTGACCTAATTTCAATTAATCGACAGAAAGTCATTCAAGTGGGCAGATTTATTAGCTAGGAATATTGAGAACTCATAAAACACGAGAAATCGTAAGTATAATATGTTGTTACACTATACATGTGTGAAAACTTGCCTTGTGGCATTCAGATCCATATTCTTCGGACTTCCTTTACGGGAGGGCATAATCCCGCCATTACTCGAAAAATTGAGAATGTTCTTTCCTGATAATTGGAAACTCACACTAACATCATTTTTTACTACAAGAAAATGCACCCATCTACCTCTGAAAATACATTTAATTCAAGATAAATCAATCGCGCTTACTTGCTTGCTTGTAGCTTAGTTTTCACCTAATTTCGTTAAATTGTCAAGATGCAAAATCTTAGCAAGAAGTTGAAACTATCGTCAAAACTCTCGGTGGTTTCTGATATATTAATTGCGACCCCCCGATGGGTACACCCAAAAGATTTTTTGTAGAATTTTCAAAGAAACCTACAATTTCTTACCACTATGTAGTGTACTAATAACTTTGAATATTGACCGTTGGATCAAGATCACGAATCCCAACATTTCCAGCTGTTGGATCCTCTTTTCCATTCTTGCATCTAGAAGATTCTATTGATAGTCTTCATCACAACGAATGTTATGCACAAGACTCAGAACACACTTCTCCATCATTCTAGAATCTTCTCCCTCATTTCTCTAGACCATGTTACCAAAAATTTTAAGTTTTAGATAGCTAATAATCTTTGACTTCTACATGATATACAAAGTACAAGAACAAAATATACACCCATACTTTATAGATGTTGATCAAGTTTATATTTTTTCTTCTTTAACTACTATAATTGTTTATAGTGATGATATGTCAGACGTCTATTATCTGAGTCTCATGTGCAGGGCACGGGCAATTTACTAGTACTTGTATTTTCAAATTTGACCTAATTTCGATAAATTAACATAAAGTCATTATAATCGGAAGAGTTATATAGGAAGTTTGAAAACTCATAAAACATGGGAATCATTGGAACAACATGTTGGTCCACTATATATGTCTGTAAACTTGGCTTGTGGCATTCAGATCCAATATTCTTTGGACTTTTCTTTAGGAAAAAGAACAACCTCGCTCGTCTTCACTCGGAAAATGTAGAATTGAATGTTCTTTCTTCATAGTTGGAAAGTCACACTGATGACACTTTTTACTACAAGAAGATGCACGGATCTACCTTTTAAATACACTTAATTCAAGAGAAATCTATGGCATTTACTTATAGCTCAAGTTTGACCTAATTTCGTTAACACCCACGGCACTGCTTACTACCAGAAGATGCACCCATCTACCTCTGAAATGACATTTAATGGAAGAGCAATCTATTGAGCTTACTTGTAGTTCAAGTTTTACCTAATTTTGTGAAATTGTCAATATGCAAAATCTTAGCAAGAAGTTGAACCTATCGTTAGAACTTGTTGTTTTATGATATATTAATTGTGACCCCTCGATTGGTACCTCCAAATTAAAAGCTTTTTCATAAAAATTTCAAAGCAAAACCTACAATTTACTTGTAGTTTCAAATTTGACCTAATTTCGATAAATCGACATAAAGTCATTAAAATGGGAAGAGTTAGCTAGGAAGTTTAAAAGCTCATAAAACATGGGAATCCTTGGTACAACATGTGGGTCCACTATATATGTCTGTAAACTTGGCTTGTGGCATTCACATCCAATATTCTCCGGACTTCCATTTACAGGAAAGAACAACCTCGCTCGTCTTCACTCTGAAAATGTAGAATTGAATGTTCTTTCCTGATGGTTGGCAAATCACACTGACGGGATTGTTTACTACAATAATATGAACCAATCTACTCTAAAAATACATTTATTCAATAGCAATCTATCGCGCTTACTTGTAGCTCAAGTTTTACCTAATTTTGTTAAATTTTGAAGTTGCAAAATCTTAGCAAGAAGTTGAACCTATCGTCAAAACTCTCAGTATTTTCTGATGTATTAATTGTGACCCCTCGATAGGTACCTCCAAAAGAATTTTGGTAAAACTTTCAAAGCAACTTACAATTTCGATAAATCGACATAAAGTCATTCTGTCAAATGGGCAGAGTAAGCTAGGAAGTTTGAAAACTCACAAAACATGGGAATTGTTTGTACAACATGTTGGTCCACTATATATGTCCGTAAACTTGGCTTCTAGCATTTAGATCCAATATTCTTTGGACATTTCTTTACGGAAAAGAACAACCTCGCTCGTCATCACTCGAAAAATTGAGAATTGAATGTTGTTTCCTAATAGTTGGAAAATCACACCGACGACACTATTTACTACAAGAAAATGCACCCGTCTACCACTAAAAAGTCATATATTTCAAGAGCAATCTATCGCGCTTACTTGTAGCTCAAGTTTGACCCAGTTTCGTTAAATATTGTCACGATGCAAATTCTTAGCAAGAAGTTAAACCTATTGTCAAACTCTTGGTTGTTTCTCACATATTGATTGTGAACCCCCGATGGGAATGGTACCTGTCATCGGATTGATGACAAGTATGCCATGATGGGGTTCTCGAGGTGTGCGGAAGAGAGGGGTGTGAGACGTATGGTATTACCGCTTATCTGGCTTTCCGCCTCGTCCCTTTCGTGGGCCGGCCAACCTTCCACACGGAAACTCTGCCGATCAATGGAGCTCAATTGCTAAACTAGTTTAAACACAGAAACATGGCTAGCTTTTAGTACCAAAAATTCACTACTCGGAAAATGCCCACATCTGGCAATCAGATAAAAAACCCAAGTATATACTGGAAAATTTAGTTTGATACCCAAAGGTAGCATTTTTATAATTGGAAATCTAACCAGAATAAACATAAGCATAAAGTACTTTCAAGTATTCTAGGATTTTTGATTGTGACATGATCATTCGGAAATAAGATGGTAATACAAAACTTCTTAGAAAATATTGAGACAACCAATACTTTATTTCTCATTGAACATGTACATATATATGATTACAAAGAAAGAAATTTTAAGAATAAAAGGGACGTAGCTGGGCAATATTCCACTGTCTCACTAATTCTTCCGGGTCTGTACTGCCTCCAACTCTCTTTCTTTTCTTAGTAGCAGGTCTTTCTTTGACTGGCTGCATATTAGTTAGATAGTAAGAACCATTGTGCAATACTCGGATAACTAAAAAGGGCCCTTCCCATACTGGGGAAAGTTTGTGCTTTCTTTTCTGCACAAGCCGGAGAACCAAATCGCCCTTATTGAAAAAGACCGGTTTTTGACTCTCTGGTTATGATACGTGTGTAACTTCTTCTGATAGGCTATTGATCTCATTTCAGCAACGACACGAACTTCTTCTATTAAATCAAGATCATTTTGTCGAGAAATTTTGGCATCCTCTTCAATAGATCCAGCAACTCTGGGAGAAGTGTGCATTAAATCACTAGGAAGAACTGCTTCTGCACCATAGACCAAGAAGAAAGGTGTGTATTCGATTGACCTATTCGGACTTGTTCTCAAGCTCCATATTATAGATGGTAATTCATCTGCCCAAGCCCCCGCAACATGACGAAGTGGCGCTTTGATTATTGGTTTGAGGCCTTGTAGGATTAAACCATTTGCTCTTTCAACTTATCCATTAGCCTGTGGATGTGCGACTGACGCAATGTCAAGCCAGATATTTTGTTCGTCGCAGAATTCGACAAGTTCTCCCATAGAAAAATTGCTCCCGTTGTCCATGATAATGCTATGCGGATAACCGTACCGGATTATAACATCTTCCACAAATCTTCTGGCTATTGCTACATCACAACTTGTGATGGGTTTAGCCTCAATCCATTTTGTGAACTTATCCACCATCACTAAGAGGTGACTACATCCACTTGAATCCCGTTTAAACAGTCCTACCATGTCAAGCTCCCAGACCGCGAAGGGCCATGTTATAGGTATTGTTCGCAACTGATCAGCCGTAACATGAGCTTGTTTGGTGTACTTTTGACAGCCTTTGCACGTCTTGACCAGTCGTTCAACATCTGCCTTGACTGTAAGCTAGAAAAATCTGTGTGTGAAAGCTTTTGGCACTAAAGATTTGGCTGCAGCGTGATCGCCGGATTCACCTTCGTGGATTTCCCTTAGGATTTCCACTCCTTATTCTGGAGATACGTAGAGATGAAAGACACCAGACACACTTCGCTTATAGAGCTCACCACTTATGATAGTATAGATTTTTGCTCGTCCGACGATCTGCCGGCTCAGAACCTCGTCTTCGTGTAATTTTCCATCTACCAATTAGTCAAGGTATGGTTGAGTCCAGCTGGGAATCACAACCAGAACTGCTACGAAATGTGAGTCGGATTTGGTCGGATATTGCTCGTCAACTCCTTTTCTAGAGGGAACTTTGAGATGCTCTAAAAAAGGTCCATCCGGGATCATCTTTCGTGTAGAGCCTATACGAGATAATGCATCTGCTTCCTCATTTTCTGTTTCAGGGATGTGTTGAACTTTAAACCCTTCGAATGATTTAGCTAACTCATCCACGACAGCCTGATGAGTGACTATTTGCATCATGCTTCACATTATTATTTTGCATTGTAGATGTAGGATCTTGGTATTTTACGGCGCTCGTGCGCACATTTTATGTCTATTTTCACCAGGATCAGGACAGATGATGGATCCGATGGATAAAATTCTTGGAGCAGTTGTACTGTGGAGAAAAGGAGTCAAAAGCAACATAAATCGCTTATTTGGGAAATATTAATAATAACAGAACAAAAACAGAAGCGAACAAGGGAGGCAGAGAGTTTAACGACCAATTATATGATGGGAGCAATTTTTTCGGCAGTATAGCTGGTTCCGCCTCCGCCTCATCAAATATTTTCACCCCGTGCAATTGGTTCGAGGAGATGACATAAAGAACACCCAGAAATCACCGAAACCTCACCTTCGGAAGGCATCCGTAGGGGAAACTCATCCACCAAGGATCCATCTTCGCCCTGCGCAGATCCGGGAGGCTAAGGCACTGATCTTCATCATCCACCGGTGCATCACCACCATCTCCATCCATCCCATCTACATCTTGTCTAGATCTTGTTGTAATTCCCGTACTCATTTTGGATTTATACAAGTACTATTCATCTATGATTGTTTCCATTACCATTGCCATGATGTTGATTGCCTCCATGTCTGAGTAGATCATTAGTTCTTGTGGAGATGGAGAAACCCTAGTATGAATTGAAATAAGGTAAAGTGTATTATGATATTCATCGTTGTGACCATGTGTTAGATTTTCTACATCGTGATGTTGAGAGAATTCAACCTCTCAATATTTGCCTCTCATGGGGACTTGATGGAGGAAACTACTTGTTGCTAGACGAATGTTTGCTAGCACTTACAGTGACTATAAAGTTGTAGGCACCCCTTACATATCAACTTCGGAAACCGAGGAAACTCACAGAACACTATCCATGCCATGGGATATGTCCTACGGGATTACGTCCCTTAATAGCACAGTAATTCGATTGATGTCGACTGCTGACTGCTGTGGTTATGAGGATGATATGAGTAGCGATTGTTGCCTATTCGTCCAAATACGGAGTTACTCCCGCACATACATAGTTGAGAATGTTCATGATGATAATCTTTATCTTAAATCGTTATAATACTAGTGGTATATCCGCTACTCCCTGAGAACTATTTTTCCCTACTGCAGTTCCAATCTCTTACATATGCAATACTTACTTTCTGTACTCAGTTGTTTACTTTACTTTATTATTGTTCTTATACCCAAAACACCTTTTTACACAATACTCGCATTTTATCTTGTCACTTAGAAATTTATCTAGCATTTCTATCGTAATATTTATTTCAAGAGTTATTAGACTTCAGACTCCTGCTCCATGTGGGATCAATATCTTTATTTCGAAACTACTTACAAATGATCTGTGCACTTGTAGTCATCAAACTATTTTCTGGCACCGTTGCCGGGGAGCTAAGCGCTGTAGGTCTTTTAGTTTTTGCTTATTTATTTTTGTATTGCTAAATTTTGTTTTGAGTTATAGGTTTCCACCAACATGATGGAGTTTGAGCATATGACTAGTGCTAGCCCACTCAAACACTTTGGAAAGCCCTATGATATTTATAAAAGAGACAACTCCAATGAGAAGACAAGGGGGTTTGAGACAAATCCTCTACTACTTAGTATTCTACATAATAAGAAGCAATTTACTAGAGATGAAGAAGATCCTGATCCATATGAGCATATTGCATGTTTCAAAGATATATGTGGCACTTTTCTTTTAATGGGATATACCGCTGATGAGGTAACGGTTAAACTTTTTAGTAAAACTTTGACGAGTACAACTCTCTCATGGTATAGATCTCTACCCCCTGAAGCCACTACTACTTGGGATAACTTGGCCTGCGAATTTCTATCAAAATATTATCCATTATCAAAATCTTTTGGAATCAGGCATCTTATAATGACTTGGAAGAAACGTTCTAATGAAGGACTGGTAAGAGCTTATATTATATTTAAAGATTTACTACGACTATGTCCTCATCATGATTTTCCTGAATGGTATTTACTAAATATCTTTTATGGCCGTTTAGTGGAACCTAATAAAATTGAACTAGACTCTTTCGTGAAAGGAGCCTTTATGAATCTTCCAATACCTAAAGCTTAGGCTTTACTTAATAGAATTCGTGATCATAGAGTTTTAGAGAATCTTGGTCTAGGAAGTGAAGGAGGCATAGACATATAGCATGATTGTATTTATGATTACAACAAAAAAGGCCATGTTAAAGAATTATCTAAAGAACTTTATTTGGATTCAGATCTTGTGTTACAAGTTGTTAAAGCTTTTACAGAACATATCAAATCTCCAAAATAGGGTCCGGTCAAGTATGATCCACCACCCGAACCTAAGAAGGAAAAAGAAGATAAAGCAACACTGGCCTCCCTAGAACCAATGCATGAATTGCCTTTTTCCTAACACTGCACATAAGCATATCCTTGAGTATGAACAGGTGATGACCCACAAGTATAGGGGGTGTATCGCAGTATTTTCGAGGGAAGTGAAATCCAATTTATTGATTCGACACAAGGGGATCCAAAGAATATTTATAAGCCTTAACAACTGAGTTGTCAATTCAGCTGCACCTGGAAACAATCTTGCTCACAGCAGTTTATCAGTAGCAACAGTTTGGTAGTTGGAATAGCAAAGTAACAGCAGTAGTAAAGCAAAGACAATAGTAACAAAAGCAGTAACAGTTGGATTCGAGTGAGGTAGGCATAGGGATGGATGGACGGGCGTTGCATGGACAAGACAATTCACATAGCAATCATAACATAGGGCAATTGCAGATAAATAAGATAAAGCATCCAAGTACTAGAAAATCCTAGGCATGTGTTCCATATATAATCATACGTGCTCGCAATGAGAACTTGCACAACATCTTTTGTCCTGCCAGCCTGTTTGCAGCGGGGCCTGTAGGGAACTACTGGCAATTAAGGTGCTCCTTTTAATAGAGTACCGGAGCAAAGCATTAACACTCCATGAACACATGTGATCCTCACATCAAAGCCATTCCCTTCCTGTTATCCCGATTTATGCCACTTCGGGGCCATAGGTTCCAGACAACAATGTGTGTATACAACTTGTAGATAAGAAAAAAACAATACTATCATAATGAATCAATAACATGTTCAGATCTGAAATCATGGCACTCGGGCCCTAGTGATAAGCATTAAGCACAACAAGTCACAACAAATTCATAAAGCACTAACAGAAGATACTAGGCACCATGCCCTAACAATCTGATGCCATTACATGAACGATCTCATCCAATCCCTACCATCCCCATAGCCTACAGTGGGGGATTACTCACTCATAGATGGGGGAAACATGGATGGTTGATGGAGATGATGGTGGAGACCGATGGAGATGGCTCCGGGGGCACTTCCCCGTCCCGGCAGGGTGCCGGAACAGAGACTTTCTGTCCCCCGAATCTCCCTTCGATGGTGGCGGCACTTCGGAACTTCTTCTGGAAAAACGTCGAACCCCTCGGAGTTTTTAGGACAGAAGGCTTGTTATAGGCGAAGAGGGAGACCGAGGGGGTGCTTGGGGCCACCACACCATGCCCTGGCGCGGCGAGGCCCAGCCCGCGCCTGGGGGGTGTGGCCAGCCCTCCTCCGTCTCGTATTCTGGCTCCTAGAGTATTCTGGAAAAATAGGCACTTTGGCTTTTGTCCCGTCCAATTCCGAGAATATTCATTTTCTGACTTTCCTGGAACCAAAAACAGCAGAAAACAGGCAGCTGGCACTATGGCTCTTGTTAATAGGTTAGTCCAAGAAATCATATGAAAAGTACTCCAAAGTTGGAACAAAACACAAGAAAGTGGATAAAACTAAGCATGGAACATCAAAAATTATAGATACATTTGCAATGTATCAACATCCCCAAGCTTAACTCCTGCTCGTCCTCGAGTAGGTAAGTGATAAAAAGAAATAATTTTTGAGGTGACATGCACCATCAAAGACTTGATCAAATTATTTGTAAAACACTCAAAGATGGGATCATAGTACTTCAATCATAGCATGAAAGACAAAGTTCTAGCAATAAGCAAAGAGACTATGGTGCAACATGAAAAGGCACAAACAAAAGATTCATGAATAACAATGCTTTGCAAGACGTTTGTTTGTTTCACATAAAGAAAACATAGAATAATAGTATTCAGCTTGTCCCTCAATAAAGTAGCAAATATAAATGGATATGACACCTTCAAAGTTTATAAGAGTGACTAGATACAATAGTTTAAAACAAGCAATATCAAGTTATGCATCAATCAACTAGTCTTGGGACAATGCACATAGAACTTAGAATGGCCACTATGCTCTCAAAGTAGGTGCATAAAGATAGAAGGTGGAGACTCAATATAATGGTGGAAGAAAGGCCTTCATAGAAGGAAGTAGGATTCAAGTCTCATAAAGAGCTTCCAAAAATTATGGTACTTGATAGCTTTCAGCTCTCATTACCCCTATCATAGGCATCTTGAAGTGATTAAGGTTAAAGTGAACAAACTATGGTGTACATGCTTGATGAAGTATAAGTTAGAAATCTCATGTCCCTTGAATACGAGGGTCGCTCCTCATGCTACTCAAGTTTAGTCACCGGTAAGTTCTTGTCATCGTAAGTACATGTGTATTATAGAGAACCACCAACAGGGTACCCCTTGCCCGGTGATACGGAAGAATCCCCATATCAAAATGACAAGGCAAGACGACAACGAGCATCTCAGCATTCTTCTTATTTACCATGGGAATATGGTGCTTTTTTTCTCTTTCCTCTTTTCATAATCTTTGTTTTTCTTTTTCTCTTTTTTCTCAATATAGGACTCTTTTTTTATAAGAAGAATGCTTCATAGACAGCTCATTATGGTTACTCTGCAGGTTTCCACCATGTCAGCATGGATTAGACCAGTGGCCCATGCGTTTCTCTAACACATATACATAACTCCATGGACTTACAAGCTCCCCTTTCATTTCACACCGACGACATCCATATACAAAAGAGCATGATATCAACTAGGTACAAGTACCCGTGCAATGTTGAAAGCGTTTCCCCATGACAGCATGGTCTGCTAATTCCCATCAAATAAGTGCAAGCATATACAACATAGATGACACAATGGTTCAAGTTTATTAAGGGAAAGAAAAGCAAAGTGTGCCATCAAGTTCGTGAGAGCTTTAATCACTAGTTTTCTCATAACAAGTTTAATTTGTAAGGTAAACAAAAACATGAATATGATTGGAATAGCATAAGCTAGTAGGTAGGTATGGTGGACTCTTTGGAATAACTTGGTTTAAGGAGTTGGATGCATGAGTGGAACTCATACTTAGTTGTGGACGCTAGCAAAAGACTGGGAGCGACAAACTAAGAGAGCAATAATGGCCATAATCATGCAGAGCGATAAAACATCATTGATCAAAGCATAAAGTGATACTACAAGTTGAAAACTAAAGGATCATAAAGGCTATGGTGACTTGGGATAGTCATAACATGGTGTGAGCATGTGCCAAGTCAACCCAAATAAAGCATCAAAGGAGAATACCACTATACTATGCTTTAATATGCTAAAACAACGCATGATTCATCCAAGGCACATTAAGCAATCTAAATTGTTTACAACAAGTCATTCTACAACAAAGAATACTAAACATAAAGCCAAAACAATATCAAGCATGGCATGACAAAGCATAGGCCACAGTCAAAAACAAACTTTCTTTAACACTTAAGCATGAGCTTTCCTACTCTTTTCCAAACCAAACCAAACTATTTGAAAACCAATGTATGAAAGTGGGGGTCCAACCAATTTATTCAGCAAACTAAGAAAACAAAGCAAACGAAAAACCAACACAAAAACAAAAAATAAGACGTTCCAAGAACAACACAACTGTGCATGAAACAATAAAAATGAAGCGTTTGGAAAAAACCTGGGATTTTTATTGATGAAGAAGGGGATGCCTTGGGCATCCCCAAGCTTTGACGCTTGTACTTATTGGATATTTCTTGGGGTGAAACGCGTGGCATCCCCAAGCTTGAGCTTTAGTCCATCCTTCATCTCATTACTCATTCCTTCCATACACCTGAAATTTTTCCTTCATACAAAACTTCACACAATCTTTATTAGCAACATTAGTGCACTCAAGATAAATAAGTCTTAAGGTTCAGTTATAACACCAAATAAACTTCCATTAGAACACTAGCTACTATAGCACTTCCCTAAAAAAGCTCAATTATCCAAAAGAACTCAAAAAGGAACCAACAAGAAGCAAATGCAGAAAATGGCAGAAATCTGTCAAAACAGACCAGCAGGTAAAGATGAATTTTTTCGAAGACCTTCTGTGCTCAAATCAAAAAGTGTTGAACTAAATAAAGTTAGATAACAACCTGGGGCAGGAGCCCAAAAAATTACAGCTCAATCTGACATAAAGAGCTCTCTCATGAATTTTTACGGTGAAGCACAGAAATCTGTTTCCGGACAGCAACTTTCCCAATCATTACTTCTCTCTCATTAGAGGTTACTCTTGGCACAAAAAGCAAATAAAAAGGATAAGGAGCGGTTATTACAGAGGTAATAACTTCCAAGACTCATCTAAAACTTTTGGGTTATCTCCCAATAAGTACTTCTCTTTAACGCCCTTAAGTTAGGCATAAGGAAAAACTAAAATAGATAGAATAGAAGTAAGCGGAGATAATCATGGTGAAAACATTGTTTTGTTCAATGAAATCCTTTTGTTAACAAGGTTGATCAAGTCTTCCTACCAAAAAAATTGCATATGAGACAAAACTTTGTATTCCACTAATGATTATGTTACCTCAACCTTGATAGCAATGGTCCCAATCATAATAGTTTCAATTTTTTCTCTTGGTATGGGACAATATATCTCTCCAACTTGAATGCCCTAAATATGTTCAATTGAATTGAAACCATAAATCCTTTCAATCTTCTTGGGGAAATAGATAGTATGTTCCTTGTCATTAACATTGAAGGTCACCTTCCTTTGATTACAATTAATAACAACTCCTGCAGTGTTCTAAGAAAAGGTCTCCCAAGAATAATAGACATATTATCATTTTTAGGCATAAAAGTTTGAGAGGATGCTCTCATAAGAAATAAGAGTTGAAGTAAAAGAGAGCATCAAGAAGCAAATTCAAAACACATTTAAGTCTAACCCACTTCCTATGCATAGGAATCATGTAAGCAAATAAATTTGCAAAGAACAAAGTGACAGGCATAGGAAGATAAAACAAGAGTAACTTCAAAACTTTGAGCACATAGAGAGGTGTTTCAATACCATGAAAACTTCTACAACCATATTTTCCTCTCTCATAATAATTTTCAGTAGCCTCATGAAGAAACTCAACAATATAACTATCACATAAAGCATGCTTTTCATGATCTACAAGCACTAGAGCTTTATTATAAACATTTTCAAAAGAAACCTCGTGAACATAACATTCATCCTCCTTTAGTAAGCATGGAGGACAATCAAATAATGTAAGGGATAAAGAGTTACTCTCATTAGAATCTAGGCATGGGTAGCTAATCCATTCTTCCTCCTTTTGTTCATCACTCTCCTCCTCTTTTTCATCTAATGAGATTTTAGGTTTATCAATTTCTTCTTCCATAGGATCCTGCAAGGCATTAGTCTCTTCCATTTGTGGAAAGCATCTAAAATATTCAAGAATATAGCCATTTTCATCCTTGTAATTATCAAAGCAAAATTTAAGTATATCATAAACCTCATACTTATAAGGAGAATCATCAATATTTTCAAGCAAACTAGCAAGTTCAAATGCACCCTTCCAAGCAATAAATTCCTCAATTTGTTCCACATCATAAAGGCCATAATTTCCCTTAACATAGGAAGATATGGTAATATTATCATTATACTCACATTGAAAAGGGAGGTGTTTGTACCTCCTACGGCAACAAGATTTATCAAGGCAATAAGTAAAATTATAAGTAGAGCACACATTTCTAGCAATGGTATACAATCTATCAATTTGTCCCCATAAGTGTTTCCCTTTTTTGACAAGCAGTGTTCCTTATAATAATATTTTTCATCTTCCGTGAACCCACCTTGCCAATAAGATTCAGTTTTAAAGAAACCAACCATTGACAACAAGCATGACAAAGTAAGACAATGACAGACCAACGAAAATAACAACTAGAGTAGGAACTAATCTATAATAACTAAATAGTTCATCCCCACTAACTATTTCTTTCAACATGCAGCCTATCCACATCAGCAAATGCCATGTCAACAATTTTTTCTGATTTTTCTTTTAATTTTGTTTCTATTGTCTCATGAATTAGGCCACATGGTGGTTGGACCTACTGAAAACCGGCCGGGGCACCGTACCTGATCGGAGGCCCAATCTTAGTTGTATATCAAACGAAAAATCATCACATCCAGTGGTTCTCATGCAACCTAACTGAAAGCAAACATCCCATAAAACTCGTGGCCCAACCAACCAGCAACCACGCAAGTTCTGTTGATATTTTTCCACTGAACATAATCCAGATCGACTGACCAAGTGACCAGCCACGCCTCCTCCCAATCAAGAACTCTCAATAAATATCCACGATCGCGCTCTCTCTTCGTCTCCCCACGATTCCCGCGAGAAACTGCAGCACAACAAAATTGATGCAGGCATACGAGGGGTTCATGATGAAAATTTTCCACTATAAACTCTACCGATGTGCCTCACAGTTCCCATCGATGCATCTTCCACCATTACGGCTAGGCGTGTGCCTCATACTCACGCCGTCGATGAGCAAATCCACCCCTTCTTCTCCGTCTCCCTGTCATATGTTGTCATTTTTGTCACAATCGGATTTCCTCATCCTCAGGTTCTGGCGAGTTGGACGCTGGAAGCAGTTGTCGTTGCTGGTATTTTCGCCTACTTTTGCCTGCTCGCCTCATGAAAGCGGTCGTCCTCATCATTCACCATCCTCCACTGGGCAAGATCGACACCTCATCACTGGATAATGCCTACGCTGGTCATTATCTGCCGTTGGGCAAGATCGGCACCATAGTCAACGCCTACTCTGGTCCTTGGATTCCCCACTCCCGAGTACTAGGTTTCGTGTACCAGCTGCGTTGTTGCCCAATGAACCAGTCCATTGTTCATAGTGATTATGCCTAGGTGTGCAGGTATATCTCTCCCTCCGCCAAAGCACATCAGATGGGAAGCTTTCATATGGTCACACAGCACGGTATCCCCCCCCCCTTTGTGTTTGGTATATATGGATCAGCGATGTCTCTTCATCTGCTCTTCTCTCCCTAAAAATTATATGCTGAGTTATTTCTCCCAATTTTTCTTTGCAAATTGCATCAGTTTTATCTCTGCAACCTGGACATTCTGCAGATTAGGGTGCAGTCGGGTGATGGACAATTTAGCCAGTGTGGTAGTGCCTCCTACATATAATTTTGTCACTACGTTTATCTTGAGGCTTTGTATAAGTATTTTATCGATTCTTTCCCAGTCTACAGATGCTATTAGAACTGATTACCTACTATATATAAATGTGAATGACATTCCAGCAATCCACCTTACCAACGTTTCTTCATTTTATCAAACTAAAGGTGTTTGGATTTAATCGAGGGGAAAACAGTTTCTTTCATCCATTTTAATGGAATATTGACTCCAAAATCGAAGAATACCGGATTTAGTTTTTGCAACAACTACAAGCTGCATATGTTGTTCACATTCCTGTAAACTGGATGGTGGCTGATGATAAGAGTTTCTAGAATAAGGCTTGACCGCTTGGGCCAGTCTTCTTGCTCACGTTGATTTGCAATCATTTTTTACGAGTCAGCTTTCATGTGCATCACATAACTAGATTTCTGTGGAATTGTACTGTTATTCATGCCATCATGTGTAAGAAATGCCATTGATACAGATCTGGTAAAACTAAATTACCGTGTATGTTCTTCACATTTTTTCTAATGGTTTTATGTCACATTATACCATGTAATTTGTTTGTCAGGTTATATATATTTTGAAAGCCCTGTTCCATAGCTTATATTGCTCTAAAATACCTTATTCCTTTGTGAGACATAAAAAATGTGGATCCTTAGCCTGTTCCACTGCCTGTTCCATAAGTGATGTAGAAGAAAATAACATTAAAAAACCAAGGTGGCACCTTATCATATTCTATAATTAATGTTCTAGGTAATTTTGACTGAATGTTATACTCAAATTGTGCTGTATTGAAGACTAACCAGTCAGGTTATGATTTGTCTTTTCATTCCTTTTAGTTTTTTTAGTTTTCTGTCAGGTAACCAAATTATTAGCGGTAAGTGTTTCTTATCCATGCATCTGTTGTTATATTTATGCATGCAACAACTCGATGCATGGTCAGATGGCCATGAGGACCTAATGTTGTAGTGTATATGCTAATAGTAATCACCGTGAATTTTGTATGTTTGGTTCACATTTGGTAAGGTGAATTTATATTAGTAAGAAAATGCTCAATTTCTTACCAATATCCAATAAATATACTACCTCCGTCCAAAAATAAGTGACTTGAGTTTGTCTAGATTCATATGTATCTAGACTTGTTTTAGTGTAAGATACATCTGAATCTAGATAAATGCAAGTCAATTATTTTGGAATGGAGGGAGTATTAAAGTTTGCGTTATCAATTTCTTTGCGCAAATTTTGGTCGCTCATATTGTAGAAGTTGCATCTTTAAAATAAAATTTTGCCATGCTTTATTTTCCATTTTGGTCGATTTAGCATGTAGTCTGACGAGTCCCACATCACCGAATGGTTCACTCGGAAGTACTTATTTGATGTCTTATTTTATTGGTATCATCACAGGATTGTTGGTCAAACTCCCAAAGATCTGGTGATGAAGAATTGAATACCTCTATAATTGTGTACCACATTGCTTATTTCACGCTGCTCGTGCCCGCAGCAATGCGCGGGGTATCATCTAGTTTTTTTTGTATTTTTGATAAACAAAACAAGCAAACAAGGAGAAAATAAACTTAGCTTGAACAATAGTGAATCCAAGTGGACTTGATAAATAAAGCTATGCTCCCCGGCAACGGCGCTAGAAAACAGTCTTGATGACCCACAAGTATAGGGGGTGTATCGCGGTATTTTCGAGGGAAGTGAAACCCAATTTATTGATTCGACACAAGGGGAGCCAAAGAATATTTATAAGCCTTAACAACTGAGTTGTCAATTCAGCTGCACCTGGAAACAATCTTGCTCACAGCAGTTTATCAGTAGCAACAGTTTGGTAGTAGGAATAGCAAAGTAACAGCAGTAGTAAAGCAAAGACAGTAGTAACAAAAGCAGTAATAGTGGGATTCGAGTGCGGTAGGCATAGGGATGGATGGACGGGCGTTGCATGGACAAGACAAATCACATAGCAATCAGAACATAGGGCAATTTGCAGATAAATAAGATAAAGCATCCAAGTACTAGACAATCCTAGGCATGTGTTCCATATATAGTCATACGTGCTCGCTGTGAGAACTTGCACAACATCTTTTGTCCTACCAGCCTGTTTGCAGCGGGGCCAATAGGGAACTACTGGCAATTAAGGTGCTCCTTTTAATAGAGCACCGGAGCAAAGCATTAACACTCCGGTAACACATGGGATCCTCACATCAAATCCACTCCCTTCTGGTTATCCCGATTTCTATCACTTCGGGGCCATAGATTCCGGACAACAACGTGTGTATACAACTTGCAGATAAGACTGAAAATAATACTATCATAATGAATCAATAACATGTTCAGATCTGAAATCATGGCACTAATGACAAGCATTAAGCACAACAAGTCGCAACAAAGTCATAAAGCACTAATAAAAGATACTAGGCACCATGCCCTAGCAATCTGATGCCATTACATGAACGATCTCATCCAATCCCTACCATCCCCATAGACTACAGCGGGGGATTACTCACTCATAGATGGGGGAAACATGGATGGTTGATGGAGATGATGGTGGAGACCGATGGAGATGGCTCCAGGGGCACTTCCCCGTCCCAGCAGGGTGCCGGAACAGAGACTTTCTGTCCCCTGAATGTCCCCTTTGATGGTGGCGGCGCTGCGGAACTTCTTCTGGAAAAACGTCGAACCCCCCGGAGTTTTTAGGTCAGAAGGCTTCTTATAGGCGAAGAGGGAGACCGAGGGGGTTCCTGGGGCCACCACACCATGCCCTGGCGTGGCCAGGCCCAGCCCGCGCCTGGGGGGCATGTGGCCAGCCCCTGGCCCTCCTCCGTCTCGTATTTTGGCTCGTGGAGTCTTCTGAAAAATAGGCACTTTGGCTTTTGTCCCGTCCAATTCCGAGAATATTCATTTTCTGACTTTCCTGGAACCAAGAACAGCAGAAAACAGGCAGCTGGCACTGTGGCTCTTGTTAATAGGTTAGTCCAAGAAATCATATGAAAAGTACTCCAAAGTGTGGACAAAACACAAGAAAGTAGATAAAACCAAGCATGGAGCATGAAAATTAATAGATACATTTGCAATGTATCAACAGGTCAAAGAAGTACAAGAGAAGAAGGAAGAGCAAAGCATGCTAGAAGTCGTAGAACATCTGGAAGAAACCAAAGATGAAGAGGCAACCAAGGAAGCAATTATGGCTATGTACTCACATTGTAACATAGTTGAACTTGATGAAGAGACTTCCATATTGGTTGAAGGTAGAACAAAGGTAAAAGATGTGGGTAAGCTTATTCTTCCCTGCATATTTAAAGAAACCTCACATTATGGTTTATGTGAGCTTGGCACTAAACTTATTGTTATATCTTATGATTTATACTTAGAAATAAAAGAAGAAGTAGAACCGGCTACAATTGAAAATACTGATATGACAATTATGTTAGACAATAAAAATCTGAGAATTCCAATGGGAGTAGTTGAAGATGCAACTGTCACAATTGGCAATAAAAACTTTCCTATCGATTTTGTAGTTGTTGACATGCTATCTGACACTCTTTGCCCAGTTATATTTGGAAGGAACTTTTTGGGTGATATAGGTGCCTATGTTAATTTCAAGAAGGATATTGTGTCTCTTAAGCTTGGGGGAACAGAAAATAAATTCCATTTTTACAAATTTAAAGACAAGCCTCCACAAATACAAGAAGAAGAGGAAGAAATAACTATTGAGGAAATGACAGATCTTTTCTTTAGTAATCAAGAAGAAGAAATAGATGAAAATCCAAATTATGAAGAAATAGTTATGGAGGACAAGTCCCTGGGAGAATTAGAAGATAAATTCGATTCACTTCCCATTTTGGGACTTCCAACCGATGAGGCTTTTGAAGTGCCAGAAAAGAGAGGGGACGAAGAACTTCCACCCCCAGAATTGAAGACTCTACTAGAAAATCTTAAATACAGTTTTTTAGATGATACAAATAAATTCCCTATTATTATTAATGCTAAACTTTCAGGAGAAGAAAAAGAACTCATGGAGATACTTAAGGAGCACCGCCAGGCCTTTGGGTACTCAATGGATGACTTGAAGGGCATTAGTCCCATAATAGTCATCCATCGAATATTCATGGAAGAAGGTGCTAAGCTAGTTGTAGAATTCAATAGAAGACTAAAACCTAAAATGAAGGAAGTGGTAAGAAAAGAAATTGTACGTCTACTGGACACTGGTATAATCTATCCTGCTAAAGAAAATGAATGGGTAAGCCCTGTTCAATGTGTCCCTAAGAAGGGCGGTTTTACTGTTGTTCCTAATTAAAACAATGAATTAATACCTACTAGAACTGTTGTTGGGCATAGGACGTGCATAAACTTATGGAAATCAAATGACTAGAAAATATCACTATCCATTACCGTGCATAGATCAAACTTTAGAAAGGTTAGCAAACCATACTCATTTTTGCTACTTGGACGTATACTCTGGTTTCTCTCAAATAGCTATTCATCCTGATGACCAACTTAAAACAACTTTCATTAGTCCTTATGGTTTACATGCTTACCGATGTATGCCTTTTGGGTTATGTAATGCTCTAGCTACTTTTCAAAGATGCATGACTGCTATTTTCCTGATTTTATAGAACGTATAATGGAAATATTTATGGATGATCTTTATGTTTATGGAACTTCGTTTACTAGTTGCTTGGATAATATCAAAAGAGTTTTGCAGCATTGTGAAGAAACTAATCTTGTTCTAAACTGGGTGAAGTGCCATTTTATGGTCAAAGAAGGTATAGTCCTTGGACACAAGGTATCATGTAAGGGAATTGAAGTTGATAGGGCTAAGGTTGAGGCAATAGAGAGAATGCCACAACCTAGGGATATTAAACGTATAAGAAGTTTCCTTGGTCATGTGGGTTTTTATAGAAGGTTCATTCGAAATTTCTCTGGTGTCGTCGGATTGATGACAAGTACGCCATGAGGGGGTCCTCGAGGCGTGCGGAAGAGAGGGGTGTGAGACGTACGGTATTCCGGGACGGGGAGCACACAAGTTTACCCAGGTTCGAATCCGCCGGCTTTGGACGGATCCTACTCCTGCTAGCAATCTAGTAATACGGCAGAGTCGAAATATGGGTTACAAGGGTTTCGCCTGTGCGAGTTGAGGGTCTAAAGTATTGGGTGCCCTAAAGGCTCTCCCTAGGACGACTTATATAGATATCCGGCTAAGGGTTTACAGGAGAGATCTATCCGGCTACGACTAAGAGTCGGTTACAGAGTACATCTTGAACTACAAGTAACATTATGGGACTAAGTCGGTAAGTCTTCTGGGCCTTCCCGTAGCCGGATTGGACTCTGTCTTTCTCTCTGACTGGGCCGCCCGTGAAGCAATGCTCTAACCCGAAGTGGGTCACCCTGGTCAGTGAGGAACTGTGAGGATACCCGGAAAGTATATCCCCAACAGCAGCCCCCGGAGGCCTCCAAGATCCAAAGTCGAATTTATCATCGTCCATCTTGATATTCGTCTTGCAGAATCTTGAAGGTTTCATGAAACTTCACAACAAAAGATATGATCCGGGTCTTAAAAAATAAGTCGGACCTTTCAGTTGGTTACTCGGATTTTCTAGATCATTTTCAAACTAAGCCAGAACATGGTCTCTAACGCCACCTGACACAAGCATGCTCAAGTCACGTCATCTGACAGCGTTCCGTTAGCACGACCGTTGGTGGGTCCGCGGTCCGCAGAACCGAGGCGCCGTTCCATGCGTGCGTGGAGATCGAGGCGACACAATCATCGCGCGGGTCCATCCCAGTTCTTTCCACGACGCGTGGCGGTTGCACTGTAGCGTTTGCATGAATCTTGGCGTAGGTAGGTGGATATAAGGGGTTTAGATTTCTTCTTCTCCTTTCCACCAGTCCTTTGCCGTTTCCTTCCTTCCCAATCCTCCTGCGCGCATAGAGCCTCTTCGTCCTTCCCCCACAGAAACTCCCAGCACCGCCCCTTTAAGGTCACTTTCTCACCGGAGAAAAATGGCTTCATCATCTTCCTGTGGCTTGGCGGCAACAGCGGCGGCGGCAAAAGCAGAAGCTGCAGCGAAGAAGGAAAGCTACAGGGGAATATGGATCCCCTGCGCTAAGCAAAGCAGGCCTCAAAAACTTGGAGAAGGAGGGGCTGCTCATCGCCGGCGACTGGCGGAGCGGCTCCGGCGAAACCGTCCCCAGCCCTCATGAGGGCGAGCGAGTCCACTTTCGCACTCATCTGGAACGAGGTCTGTCTTTTTCTCCCTCGGAGTTCTTCTCCGAGGTGATAGATCACTATGGAGTTCAACTCCACAATCTTCCTCCCAATTCTCTTCTAGAAATGAGCGCATATGCTGTGCTTTGCGAGGGCTTTCTTGGCATTAGGCCGAGTTTGCTTCACTTCCGGTTTCACTTTCATGTCCGGAGGAATTCCATCACTGCCGGTGTTCCTTACATCACCGGCACCATTAGTTTTTCTCTTAGACGAGACCGGGCATATCCAAAAATTTCTACCAGTGACTCGGTCCAACAATAGCCAGCCACTTTTTTCTACCATAGGGATATTCCGGCTCCCGGCAAAGATACTGCTTTGCTGGTTTTGTTGATGGAGCCTCCACGGCCCAGCCTTCCTAGGACGTGGCTGCTCCGGCTCTCACAGATGATCTGATCCTCGCTAAGAGGTGGATCGAATATCTGATCAAGCACAATGGTCTGAAGGGATCCGACTTGGTCCAGTGCTGGGTCTCATGCTGGATCCAGCCACTTCAGTATTACGGGGATAGAATGATGCACTCTATCATGTCTTCTCTGACCGACTCCCTCCGCATCAGCCCCAAGGCCTACACCACTCAAGGCTACATAAGCCAAATCAAGTGGCTGATCAAGGAGCGAATCGAGAGGCGGATTCCAGAGGTTTCTCTGGACATGCACACGGCGGAAAACCCCATGGTGCCGGTAAGCTTTTATCATCACATCTTTTATGTGTTTCTATCTTTGAGTTATATTGCAATGCTGATATGCTTTCTTGTTTTCAGCTTGCTGACATCCCGAGTCGGAACTTGCTCCGCTCGAAGGATACCCTCCGGAGTTCTCTCTGGAGGTGGAAGTAGTTCCACTGCCAGATCTTGCGCTCAAGAAGCGCAAAGCTCCGACAGTGACGGTTGGCACAAAGGAGGTGCCTGTCGTGAAGAGGTACTCTTTCCGTCAAAACTTTTCCATTTTTGTGCTTTACTTAAACTTCTTTCCGAGATGTAACATTTCCAACTTTGTTACCTTCTCAGAGCAAAATCGATCATCAAGGGCAAGGGGAAAGGGATTTCTTCGAAGCCCTTATGCCAGACGAAGCTTATCATAGCTTCGCCTGCCGTAGCTCCTCCGACTCCGGCTCCTTAACCTTCTGCAACTCCGGTTATCTCATCGGAAGCTGTAGAAGATCCGACTCCTCAGATGGAGCCTATGATCCTTGGGTCACAAACTGACGCCACTGTGGGTGCATCAGGTCAAGATAAGGGTGAACCCTCTTCAGGTAATGATCCCTCGGCTGATGTCTTCACCGAAAACCTCCTCAACAATCCGGGTCATGCCAAGTTTGGCCTGACCCGGAAATCGGAAGAGGAGATCTAGCGGCTAGCCAGGCAAGTCCTGGAAAAAATCCATCTATCCCCCGAAGAGGAGGCGCAAGAAGCAGAGGACGTCAAGTTCTCTGACCTTCTTACTCAAGTCCGCCTTCGCGACGAGAGGATTAGGACTGGCGAGCTTCCAACAGCCCCAGTGATCCCTCTTACTCTCGCCGAGAAGGTGGCAGCTGAAGTGAACGCGGGTTTAGATAAACTCACCCGCGAGCAATATGTAAGTTGGAATTGCAACTCTTGTTTTTACATTATGTTATATCATATCCTCTAGCCCCCAAGCATGAAGTAGGGTATAGAATCCGAGGTTATGCTTTCATTAGGATGCCAAAGAACGAACTAGTGTAGCCCCCAAGGCTCGTGCTGATATTTAGTAAAAATATTAGCCCGAGTCTTAAGTAGCTTTCTGACTTTGGGTATTCTAACTTACAGAAAGTATGTTCCTATAACCAGGAATTATTGTCCAATGTCTATAATAAGCGAAGAGAGATCAAAACTCTCTGGCTTAAAAATGCTGAGCTCAAGGTAGCCAAGGATGAATCTGAAGGTAAACATTTCGAGATTCAAACCATGTCTTTTGCTTTTTCTATGTCGAATTTTTCTGAACTGTTGTTCTTTTTGTCTTACAGCGTTGGTGAAACAATCCATCACTATGATTGAAGCTGCCGAGAACCTCAAAACCCTGGTGGTGGAAAACAAGGGACTTTGCCAACAGCTGGATAAGCTCAAGGCGGATCATGAAACGAGCATAGCTCAAGTCCTGGAATCCTCCTCCATGGCCACTGAAGAGCGCGATCGCAAGATTGCCGCTCAAGATAAAGTAATCTCGGACCTCAAGAATAAGCTTGGCAGAGAGAAGGACATATCCTAGGTGCTCAGGGCTGAATTCTAGAGTCTCTGGGAGGAGAAGACCAAGATTGAAGACGTCTTTTTTGGTACGTTCCACCTCTCTGACTTATCTTTTTTTTTGACTTTTATCAAAGTCCGATTTTTCTTGACTTGTTTTATGTATAGGTCCTCTAAAGTTGACGGACTCTTCCTCGTCCGAGCCTCGCACTCACCGGCTTACCCAAGTCGGTGATCTTCTTCATGACTACCGCTAGTCCCTTGAGGACATTGGCGAGTCTCTCAGGATTCCGAACATGCCAAGCATGTCAGATTTTGAGGTGCGAGACAGGGCCAAGGAGATGTCGCGGCTTGTTCAGGACTGGAATATCTCCTACACGCGGACTGCTGCGCAGAACGCCCTCTCCATGGTCATGAGCCATCATGGAAACATGGAAATATGGCAAGTGACTAAAGGGTACTGCAAGGTAGACGAAGACGTCCAGGAGCAGGACCTTCAAGCCATCATGCACTCCTGCGCCGGATACGGGTGTCATGTAGCTGATCTGACCAGCTACGAGATCCCCTTCTTCACCCGCGTGGCTACTCCGCCTCCTCCTGCAGAAGAAGCCGAAGAAGTTTCCGAAGATGAACGCACCAACTCGGATGCGGACATCTCGGAATGATATCAAGGCGGAGTGACCAGCGAGCCGGCAGATCCTTCATCTTCTCCTGCATTATAGACCAGAAATTGATGTATTATTCTGGAAAAACTGATGTGATTGTAAATATTAAGTACTATTTATCTTTGCTAGTGCTAAGCTTTTGATCTATTCAGCACTTTTGACTTTTGAAATTTTTGCGTGCCTGAAATGTTTACACAAGCACTTATATTTTTTGTCTCGACTTATCGTTTATCTGGCTTTCCGCCTCGTCCCTTTCGTGAGCCGGCTAAACCTTTAGCCGGAAACTTTGCCGAGCAACGGAACTCAATTGCTAAACCAGTTTAAAATCGGAAACAAAGCCGGCTTCTAGTACCAACAATTCACTACTCGGAAAATGCCCGCATCCGGCAATCAAATAAATAACCAAAGTAAAGACTAGAAATTTTTAGAGTTATACCCGAAGGTAGAAGTTTTTAGAATCGGAAATCTAGACCAGAACGAACATGAGCATAAAGTACTTTCAAGCATTCTGGTATTTTCGACTATGACATGATCATTCGGAAATAAGATGGTCTAAGAACTTCTTAGAAAAACTTGAGGCAACCAAAACTTTTATTTCTCACAGAACATGTACATATGTATGATTACAAAGAAGGATAAAGTAAGAATAAAAGGGACGTAGCTGAGCAATATTCCATGGTCTGTCTAACTCATCCGAATTTGTACTGCCTCCAGCTCTCTTTCTCTTCTTAGTAGCAGGTCTTTCTTTGACTGGCCTCATGTCAGTTAAGTAGTACGATCCATTGTGCAATACTCGACTAACTAAAAAGGGCCCTTCCCATACTGGGGAAAGTTTGTGCATTCTTTGTTGCACAAGCCGGAGAACCAAATCACCTTTATTGAAAGATCTATTTCGGACTCTCTGGCTATGATACTTACGTAACTTCTGCTGATAGGCTATAGATCTCAGTTCAGCAATGACGCGAACTTCTTCGACCAAGTCGAGATCATTTTGTTGAGAAATCTCGGCATCCTCTTCGATATACGCGGCCACTCTAGGAGAAGTATGAATTAAATGACTAGGAAGAACTGCTTCTGCGCCATAGACCAAGAAGAAAGGTGTGTATCCTGTTGACCTGTTCGGAGTTGTTCGTAAACTCCAAATTACAGAGGGTAGTTCTTCTGCCCAAGCCCCCGCAACACGTCGTAGTGGTGCTTCGAGTCTTGGTTTCAGGCCTTGTAGAATTAAACCATTTGCTCTTTCGACTTGTCCGTTAGCCTGTGGATGTGCGACTGCTGCAATGTCAAGCCGGATATTTTGTTCATCGCAGAATTCAGCTAGTTCTACCATAGAAAAGTTACTCCCGTTGTCCGTGATAATGCTATGTGGATAACCGTACCAGATTATAACATCCTCGACAAATCTTTCGGCTATTACTCCATCACAACTAGTGACAGGTTTAGCCGCGATCCACTTGGTGAACTTATCCACCATCACTAAGAGGTGGGTAAATTCACTTGGAGCTCGTTTAAAGGGTACTACCATGTCAAGCCCCCAGACCGCAAAAGGCCATGTTATAGGTATTGTTCGCAGCTGATCAGCCGGAACATGAGCTTGCTTGGCGTACTTTTGGCAGCCTTTGCATGTCTTGACTAACCGTTCGGCATCTTCCTGAGCTGTAAGCCAGAAAAATCCATGTCGAAAAGCTTTTGCCACTAAAGATTTGGCTGCAGCGTGGTGACCACACTCGCCTTCGTGGATTTCCCTTAAGATTTCCACTCCTTCTTCCGGAGATACACAACGCTGAAAAACCCCAGAAACACTCTGTTTATGGAGCTCACCCTTAACAATAGTATAGGCTTTTGCTCGTTGGATAATCTGCCGGCTCAGCACCTCGTCTTCGGGTAATTTGCCATCTACCAAATAATCGAGGTAGGGTTGAGTCCAGCTGGGAATTACAGCCAGAACTGCTATTAAAGGTGAGTCGGATTTGGTCGCATATTCCTAATCTACTCCTTTTATCGACGGAACTTTGAGGTGCTCTAAAAAAGTGCCAGCCGGGACCTCTTTCCGCGTAGAGCCTATTCGAGATAGTGCACCTGCTTCCTCATTTTCTGCTTGAGGGATGTCTTGAACTTCAAAGCCTTCGAACGATTTAGATAGATCATCCATGACGGCTTTATATGCTGCCATGTGCTTATTTGCATTACAAATATCCTAGACTTGCTGAGCAACAAGATCCGAATCTCCGTAACACATCAAACGTCGGATGCCAATATCCTTGGCAATCCGGATTCCATGCAGCAGTGCTTCATACTCGGCAATATTCTTTGTCGCTGTGAAGTGGATCTGCAACACGTATAATAGTTTATCTCCTTGGGGTGATTTGAGCACCACGCCAGCCCCCGAGCCCCTCGAGCCTTAGACCCATCGAAAAAGAGGGTCCAGTATTCCGACTCAGGGAGGACCATGTGCTCCTTCATCTCTGTCCAATCAGCGACAAAGTCAGCAAGGATCTGGGCATTGATTGTTGTCCGAGGTTTATACTCAATATCAAAAGATGAGAGCTCTATGCCCCATTTGGCGACACGTCCTGTGGCGTCGCTGTTGTTGATTATGTCTCTCATGGGAGCTTTGCTCACCATGGTAATTGGATGCTCCTAAAAATAGTGTCGTAGCTTACGAGATGCTAGGAAAACACCGTAAGCTAACTTTTGATAGTGCGGATATCGCTGTTTTGATTCCGTCAAAACCTCGCTGACAAAATAAGTCGAACGCTGCACCAAGTGTTCCTGATTTTCCTCTGGTCTCTCCACCACCATCACGATGCTAACGACCTTATTTGTCGCAGCAATATAAAGCAACATCGGTTCCTGAGGTTCCTGCACTGCGAGGATAGGAGCAGATGAGAGTACTTTCTTTAGGTCTTGAAGTGCAGCTTCAGCTTTGTCAGTCCAAACAAAATCCTTGGTCTTCTTTAGGACTTTGTATAATGGTGCGGCTCTTTCACCAAGCCGGCTTACAAATGTACTGACCGCAACAATGCAACCAGTTAGTCTTTGTACGTCCTTAGGATTTGAAGCATCAGCTTCCTCCATGTAGGAATCTTCCTTGGTCTCCTTGTCTTTTTAGGGATTTTTCTTTCCCTTCTTTCGCTTAGCTTTATAGCCCACGGTGTCATCTCTTTTGATGTCGTCGTTGAAACGACATTCAGCGTTGGTGTGGGACGAGCCCCCACTCGCGTCTAGGTGATGCACACATGGGTTATTGGCAATTTCGGCCCAAGAGTAGGTTTTGCCTGGTTGTTGTTCTCCTCTACCTTGGACCCTTGATGTCCCACGGCCACGCCCGCGGCCTCCGCCACCTCCTCCTCGTCCTCCAGACCCGGAAACAGTAGTGACTATCGCTGTTTCCGCGTTGGGTTTTTCTTCCGAGGTGTTTTTGCGCTTCTGAGCTTGTTGCTTTGGTTGTTTTGCCGACTGAGGCACAGCTAGTGCATTGAGTCGTCCTTCTGCATCGTCGTCAGCATCTGCATACTTGCTCGCTGTTTCTACCATCTCTCCCAAATCGGTAACCTTGTCACACTTCAAGCGATGGCGTAGTAAACCAATAGGGAGACCTGCGATGAAAGCTTCAATCGCAGTTTGATCATTTACTCCTTCACATGAGTTCTTGGTGTCGATCCATTGTCTGAGGTAATCCCGGCAAGTTTCTCTGGATTTCTGGGTGCAACGCTGTAGGTCTCCAACCGTACAGGGCCTCTGATATGTGCCTTCGAAATTCCAAAAGAACGCGCTTTGTAAATCATACCAGTTATGGATGGTGTTTGCCGGAAGTTCATTGAGCCATGATCGTGCCGACTTCCGCAACATAAGTGGGAGATATCGGGTTGTGACCAAGCTGTTTCCGCCTTTGGTGATGCAGCAAGCTTGGAAGAAGTCCTGTAAGCAGGTGTCTGGCCGAGCAATGCCGTCGTAGGCTTGGATATGTCTTGAGATAGCAAATCCTTCCGGGAATTTTGTAGCTCTGATGTGTGGACCGAAGCACTTTGGGCCCACGTACATGTCATCGTTTTCATAGCGCCGAGCCTCTATGTTGGAGTTGATCCTGTGTCTTGTGTCATTCGGGGATAGAGATCATCCTGAATGTCGGCTGTGGCTGCGGTGCCGTGGAGCCGGACTTCGGCTTCTGCCACCACCTCCTTCGCCATGTCGTCCTCCTTGCCCTCCATGGGAGCCGTTGTGATCACTGTGTGGTGGAGAAGGTGGAGCAGCTGGATAGTTTCCGGCTGATCGCCGGCCTCCGTCCGGAACGTCATTATTCCGATTCTGGGGAGGGTCTTGACTATGACGAGCCCCCTGCCGGCTTGTACCGACATAGTTTCCGTCGTTTCTTCGTTCGTCGTTCCCACCATGGTGAGGCTCAGCCGGATGGTTCTCATGTCTAGGAGGTGGCATTCTCTGACGATCCTCCTCCCGATGTTTCTCTTTATCTTCTCCCCTTCGATCTTTAGATTCTCGTCGGGGAGGGTTCGTCGGATTCAGGGCAGTGATGGCGTCTTTCTCGGCCGCTGGGGAGACATGGCTCCAGTTACGTGAAGTTTTGTGATGCTGTCCTGACAATCCAGTTCTCGAATAATTGTCTTCCCGTCGTTCGGGGCGGTAATGCTGCTCCGGAATGTAATGGGGTCTTACGTCATCCCATGCCGGATCTATGCGACATTGGTCAGCATCTGAGACCAGTTTTTAACTTCAGGACAGGGCGACCTTTTGCTGCTCCAGTCCCTTGTTGAGTAGCTTGATACCCAAACGGATCTCCTCTGGTCCTGGCTTAGCCGATAGAATTTCTCGGGCTGCCACGGTATTTTGTACTGGTGTTGGGTATACCCAATCTCCGTTGCTATCTTTCCGTGGCTTCCCCATCTCATCTCCAAAAAGGACGGCACGGACACGTGGGAATTGGTTGTCATCTATGTGACGCTTCCGTGTCTTCTGATGCAGACGAGACATGTACTCCTTGTTTGACATGCGCTTCTTCTCCACCTTGATGTTTTTGGCTTTATCGAGGATTTGTTGACAACACGCTTCTAGGGCTTGCGCCCTTTCATCCATCTCATCTGCAGTAAGTTCTGCAGCTGTAGGGATAGGTGTGGTTAATGCGGCATCGATGAGTTTACACGCACCTTCAGTGATCACGTGTCCATCCACCGATGCTTCTTTTTTCAGCTCGTCTGGGATAAGTGCTCCATCCGAGTCTTCTTCGTATTCCTCGGCAATCACCTCCTCTGTCAGAGGGTCTTTTGCCGGGGTCTTGTTTTTCTTGTTCTTCTTCTTTTCCTTCTTGGCAGCGCCGGTAGCAAAGATGGCTTTGGGTCCGTTTCCCGGAGTCAAGCTCTGATCGGTACTTTTGGACATCTGGACCTCGGGATTATCTCCGACGTCCATGTCATCCTTCGTCCATGGCTTCTCCTTCTTCTGCAGCTTTGGAGTTATACTCCTCTTCATATTCCACGGAGAACTTTTGGAAATCTTTTGACGTCATCGACTCATCCGAGGATGCGGGTACGTCGGCGTTTGTTCCGATTGCCTCCAGCACCGAGTCGGTGTTTTCTCCAGCATCGACAGAGCCAGATACGGATCCCACGTATCTGACGAAGTGCGACGCGTGCTTCCTGAGGTACCTGCGGCTTTCGCGATCAACCATATCGAAACTTTTGATGGTCTCGAGGATTGCATCTGCGCTTTCGCCTTGCAGTATCATACGTCGTAGTGTGTACCTTAGGAAAGGCCTGTCTGTTCTGGCATCATCAGAGCCGGAATTAGTGTCGTTGATATGCTCCTCCTGGATTTCGACTTCCACGGGTGGGTCGATTTGGGATTCGGCTCCTCCGGGGAGATCCACTCTAGATTCGACGTTGACCGCTAGGTCTTCTTCAGGTTCGGATTTCTCCACTGTCTCTGCAACTGGTGCGGGCTGGGTGGGATTAGGGTTTTCTAAGATCCGGAACTCTGCTGCCTCTGCGGACAAAGGGGACCCAGAAAATTCTTCTGCCTCTATCATCACCGCTGGGGTGGGTTGGGCAGGTTCAGCGAAACCGATGTAAACATCGATCTCGCCAAAAGACATGATTGTGTAAGCAGTCACGGCCTCCCTTGCTGGAATCCAAGTCTCGTCGAGAACGATGAGAGATACATCGCTGGCGTAGAGGATGCGACCGACGGCGATAGTCTCGCCGATTCCGATTCTTGCAGATTCCGCTCGGAACGTAGATCCGTAGCTCACTTGCCCCACGGTGGGCGCCAACTGTCGTCGGATTGATGACAAGTACGCCATGAGGGGGTCCTCGAGGCGTGAGGAAGAGAGGGGTGTGAGACGTACGGTATTCCGGGACGGGGAGCACACAAGTTTACCCAGGTTCGAATCCGCCGGCTTTGGACGGATCCTACTCCTGCTAGCAATCCAGTAATACGGCAGAGCCGGAATATGGGTTACAAGGGTTTCGCCTGTGCGAGTTGAGGGTCTAAAGTATTGGGTGCCCTAAAGGCTCTCCGTAGGACGGCTTATATAGATATCCGGCCTAGGGTTTACAGGAGAGATGTATCCAGCTATGACTAAGAGTCGGTTACAGAGTACATGTTGAACTACAAGTAACATTATGGGCCTAAGTCGGTAAGTTTTCTGGGCCTTCCTGTAGCCGGATTGGCCTTCGTCTTTCTCCCTGACTGGGCCGCCCGTGAAGCAATGCTCTAACCCGAAGTGGGCCACCCTAGTCAGTGAGGAACTATGAGAATACCCGGAAAGTATATCCGCAACATCTGGAATATCTAAACCTTTGACAAACCACTGAGATTTAATTTTGATGATAAGTGTCTTGAAGCCTTTGATAGACTTAAAAATGCTTTATCTCGTTCTCCTATTATTAAACCACCTATCTGGGATACAACCTTTGATTTAATATGTGAAGCTAGTGATGATGTTGTAGGAGTAACTCTAGGATAACATATTAGTCGTAGATTTAATATTATACATCATGCCAGTAGAACTCTCAATGGTTCTGAAAAGAACTACCATAAAGAAGAAAAGGAACTTTTTGCTATATTTTACTCTTGTGATAAATTTCGTTCCTATATAGTTGATGCAAAGGTAAGAGTTCACACAGACCGTGATGGCTTAAAAGAACTCCTTGAGAGGAAAGACCATAAGCCAAGACTAATCTGTTGGATTCTTTCACATCAAGAATTTGAGTTGCAGATTATGTAGAGGAAAGAAATAAAAATGTTGGATGTAGTGTCACTGATCGCCCCACAAGACACCAATCTTCTTGAAAGGAACTTTAGTCCTGGTGATTTTTGTTTACATGAATTATTCAATAAACTAAGGTCAATTCCTCCAAAAGAGAAGAAGTCTTTGTTGTGGGAGGAACTTTTCATCCCCGAATAAACAAATGGTAAGTCCAAGGTAAGTGTTATTTCCCAAATAAGTGATTTGTTTTCACAATTTTTACTTTTGAAAATTCTGCCTTTGAATTCCTTGTGTTTTTCTGAAGATTTAGAGGCATCTTACCAACTATACGGGCGGAGCTATACGACCGGAGAGGAAGCTCCCACCATATAGTTGGTCGTTAAACTCTTAGTATCATCATCGTGAAATTGTTTTTGCTATCTGATCCTATACGGTCGCAACTATACGACCGGAGCCAAAAATTCTAGCCGTATAGTTGGTCGTTAAACTCTTAGATGGTTTTTCTTTAGGTTTCTATATCTATACGGTCGCAACTATACGACCGGAGCAAAAAATCCGGCCATATAGTTGGTCGTTAAACTCTCAGACAGTTTTGATTTTTGGTGTTTGTATCTATACAGTCGCAACTATACGACCGGAGCAAAAATTCCGGCCGTATAGTTGGTTGTTAAACTCTCATACACTTTTTCGTTTGATCTTTCATTTTTATTATTCATCTAAAAAATGTTATTTTCGGTTCCGAGCCGTGATTTAATCGACCTGGACTCGAGATATTTGGAAATATCTGCTCGGAACCAACTATACGGCTAGAGCTATACGATCCGCGCCCGTATAGTTGTTTGTTATGCGGCAGGTCCAAATCTGTGATTTTTTCCCTATTTCGTTTGGATTCTTTTCTAGGGCAACAATTTGGTGTTTCTCGCGAGTTTTACCGACCTCTAACCCCCTTATATACTGCCATTGTCTCTCTCTCTAATAATAATCTCCAGGAACCAATCTAGCGATGCGTTATCCCGTCCTAGGCAGTGGAAAATCCTTGGGGCTCATTACTCCTTGCAAGGATCTCTTTAGCAGCCCGTCCATGGAGGACGATGATGAGGAGGTGGAGAGGTTTAGCCTGAGGTATAAGGAGTACATCAATCCAAGCTACTTCAACAACGATTCCGACGATGATGTGGTTGATGTATACATCCGCCATGACATCTATGATCCACCGGAGATCAATTGGGCGGCAATGAAGAAAGCTCAACAACAGAGAGAAGATCACAAACCACATGGAAAAGGGCGTGTGGAGACGGTCAAGTTCATCACTATGGATCAAAGGCCACACAAGCATAAGGAATTATCTAATATTGGTGCAGGTGCTAGAAAGGGAGCCAAGGTACCACTCGCAAAGCCAACCATTGGTGCTTGTACGAAGGTCAAGCCTCAAGAAGAGTGGAGGTACAGTTTCCACTTCCCCGATCCATCAATTATGGATGAGGAATAAGAAGCTATCCCTAGGACCAAGGATCGTGTGCGGGCATTGGAGATATATCAGAATCAGGAGCTACTCCATTGTGTTGAAGTCCCTCACCGTCTCAACAAGAAGGAGAAGAAGGAAGACCTCCGTCCATTGGTGACTAAGCTCGCTAATAGGTGCACACTCAGTAGTATGATTTTTGAAGGTGCTACAGCCGCATAACATATTTGGAGGAGACCAATAAGAGGCTACGCACCGTGGTGTTACATGCCATGGCGCCATAGTGATCCACAATAATCACGGTATCAAATAATCGCAAGGGGTAATTTGATCCCGCCTGGCATGATTTCAAGCTTGGGGATATCTTTAAGACCTTGTAATCTATCCTATAAGTTCTTATTACTATTTTCGCATTAGTTCAAACTAGCAATAAAGTTTGGATCATTAGAATTCCCTTCAGGAATAATCGATCCCTTTTATGAAATTCCAAGTTTATTATTATATATGGAGCAATATTGAGTTTGTGTTTGATTTATTGGTATATGAATGACTTGAGTATAATTTTACTTGCACTTGATGATAGCAATTGGAGTCTTCCACACCAATGGTATTAATTGAACGCCTAAAGATGATTTAGTCAATATGCTGTAAGTCTGCGGTTTGATTTACAAAGTAAAATTATCTGTACAGTTAAATTGAAAAAGAAACCTTGAACAAAGGAAAATGAAAGTGCTATCAAAATAGAGAGAGAACATGTCGAGGTAGAATCTTCATGTGATAAGAATGCTTCATATACAATTGGAATTTGATAATTGAGATCGTTAAACTTTGAATTCCTACATGAAGTGGAATGTATAGCTAGCTCCTTTGCACAACACTTAAATAAAAGTGTGAGCATATATACAAAAGAAAAGAAAAGAAGAAGAAAAAGAGAGAGTGTGCAAAGAGTAAGTAGGCATATACCACTGTATTGTAGTATGAAAAAGATACACTTTTTAGATTTTGAATCCCAAGTGAATACGTGAATCCTGAAACACTTGGGACTACCTCGCTAACTCATTCGGTTGAACGGCATACTTTTACATTATGTTGAAATTCATCTTTTATTAACTATTGATCACTAAGGTGTGGAAGCCTGCTAATACTATGATGGTTCGAGTAAGGTACTATTCATGAACTTATTCATATGTATCGTACATGATAAACACATGCTGCAATTGCCTAATTTATTTAATCGACTCAGCTTCATGGATATGAGGATTGTTGTAATTCCCGTACTCATTGTGGATTTTTACAAGTACTATTCATTTATGATTGTTTCCATTACCATTGCCATGATGTTGATTGCCTCCATGTCTGAGTAGATCATTAGTTCTTTGGGAGATGGAGAAACCTTAGGATGAGATTGAAATAAGGTAAAGCCTATTATGACAATCATCATTGTGACCATGTGTTAGATTCTACATCTGGATGTTGAGAGAAGTCGACATCGCAATATTTGCCTCTCGTGGGGACTTGATGGAGGAAACTACTTGTTGGTAGACGGAGGTGTGCTAGCACTTACAATGACTATAAAGTTGTTGGCACCCCTTGCGTATCAACTATCCATGCCATGGAATACGTCCTACGGGATTACACCCCTTAATAGCACAGTAATTCAATTGATGTCAATTGCCGACTGCTGTGGTTATGAGGATGATGTGAGAAGCGGTTGTTGCCTATTCATCCAAATACGGAGTTCCTCCCACACATACATTGTTGAGAATGTTCATGATGATAATCTTTATCTTAAATCTTTATAATACTACTGGTATATCCGATACTCCCTGAGAACGCCTTTTCCCTACTGCAGTTCCAATCTCTTACATACGCGATACTTACTTTCTGTACTCAGTTGTTTACTTTTCTTTATTATTGTTCTTACACCCAAAACCCCAAAACACCTTTTTACACAATACTCGCATTTTATCTTGTCACTTAGAACTTTATCTAGCATTTCTATCGTAATATTTATTTCAAGAGTCATTAGACTTCAGAATCCTGCTCCTTGTGGGATCGATATCTTTATTTCGAAACTAGCTACAAACGATCTGTGCACTTGCAGTCATCACATCCCTATATGCT
Source organism: Avena sativa (assembly GCA_916181665.1). NCBI lineage: Eukaryota > Viridiplantae > Streptophyta > Magnoliopsida > Poales > Poaceae > Avena > Avena sativa. The sequence continues at coordinate 296,216,166 of OV702291.1, read as the reverse complement.
GCCATGTGTTTGTTTGCATTATAGATATCTGATAGTTGTTGAGCAACAAGATTTGAACCTCCATAACACATTAATCATCGGATGTCGATATCCTTAGCAATCCGGATTCCATGCAGCAGTGCTTCATATTCGGCAATGTTAATTTTTGGCGTGAAGTCAATCTGCAACACATAGAAAAGTTTATCTCCTTGGGGTGATTTGAGAACCACGCCAGCCCCCGAGTGCCTTAGACCCGTCAAAATGCACGGTCCAGTATTCTAACTCTGGGAGGGTCATATTTTCCGTTGTCTCTGTCCGATCAGCGACAAAGTCAGCGAGGATTTGGGATTTGACTGCTGTACGAGGTTTGTACTCAATGTCGAAAGCAGAAAGCTCTATTCCCCATTTTGCGACACGTGCTGTAGCGTCACTGTTGTTAATTATATCTCTCATGGGAGCTGTGCTCACCATAGTAATTTGATGCTCCTGAAAGTAATGTCGTAGCTTCCGGGATGTGAAAAACACACCATAAGCCAGCTTTTGATAGTGCGGCCACTGCTGCTTTGATTCAGTTAGGACTTCGCTAAGGTAGTAAGTTGGACACTGCACCAGGTGTTCCTATTTTTCCTCTAGTCTTTCCACCACAATGACGACACTGACAACCCTGTTTGTCGCAGCAAGATAGAGCAACATCGGCTCATGAGGTTCAGGTGCTGCAAGGATAGGAGCGGACAAGAGTACTGCTTTCAGGTCTTGTAGTGCAGCTTCAGCTTCATCAGTCCAAACGAACTTTTTGGTATTTTTAGGAGCTTGTAAAGTGGTACAGCTCTTTCACCGAGCCGGCTTACAAACTGACTGACTGCAGCAATGCAACTAGTTAGTTATTGAACATCCTTCAGGCGAGTAGGCCTGGAAATATTGAGTATAGCCTTGATTTTGTCACGGTTCACCTCTATGCCTCTTTGTGACAGGATGAAACCTAATAATTTCCCGGATGATTTCCAAAGAAGCACTTCTTCGAATTAAGCATTATGTTGTATTTGTGAAGATTGGTGAATGTTTCCTCCGAGTTAGAAATTAAGGTTTCCTTCTTTTTGGACATTACTGCAATTTCATCCACATATGCATGTACATTGCGTCCGATTTGATCGTGGAGGCAACGCTGCATAGTTCGCTAGTACGTAGCTCCTGCTTTCTTGAGTCCAAAGGGCATCGTAACGAAATAGAACGTTCTGAAGGGGGTTATGAATGAAGTTTTGACTTTGTGTGATTCCTTCATCCGGATTTTGTGATAACGGAATATTCGTCGAGAAAACATAGGAGTTCCAAGCCTGCTGTAGAATCGGTAACTTGATTAATTCTAGGCAAAGCGAACGGATCTTTGGGACAAGCCTTGTTCAAGGCAGTATAATCAACACACATCCTTAAATCAGTGGTGTCCTTTTTAGGGACCGTTACAGGATTGGCCGACCACTCTGTGTGGATGACCTCTTCTATGAATCAGGCTACCTCGAGCTGAGCCAGTTCCTTAGCTATTCCTTTTTGCGTTTCTTCGCTGAAATGTCATAAGTACTGTTTGACGGGTTTAGCGTTTGGGTGTACATTTAGAGAGTGCTCGGCAAGTTCCCTAGGTACTCCGGTCATGTCATATGGCTTCCATTTGAAGATATCTTGATTTGCTTAGAGGAACTTGATGAGCGCGCCTTCCTATGCGCTATCTAAACCTACACCTATCTGGGTCACCTTGGAGGGGTCATCATCCTTCAACGGCGTTTTCTTCATTTCTTCCGATGCCTTGAACACCGGAGTTGGCTTTGTAACCTCCTTCTTCGTCGCGGGCATCTCGGACGGGTCGATGGTCTTCTTGATCTCCTAGTACTCATGGGCATGCACTATGGCTTCAGCAAAGGCGGCATTTCCGTCCTCACACTCTCGTGCTTTCTTCGGGTCTCCTGTGATGGTGATTGTGGGGCCCCCGGATTAATCCTCCGAGAATCCCTGTTATGCATACACCATGATCCCATGATTCGTTAGTCGTGGCACATAACTGACACGTATCAAAGTAAACATCCATTACTCAAGCGGATAAATGTCATACCTTACATGCCATTATGGCTACATCAATAATCATCAGCGGGACTTCATCAAGCATAGAGCCCGAGCCATGCCTTAACCTACAGGCAACTGAGTGGGAAAAAACGTCCTAGCTCGCATAGTTGTCAGCGTCAGCTTCTTCTTGAAATCTGACCAAGTTAATAGCAAGGGACAATGCCAGTGAGTACTTTGAATGTACTCGCAAACCACCTTAAGATGACAGTAATAACAAGAGGATATGCATTATGCCTGTGGTAGTAGGAGGGATCCAAGAGAGATTCTTTTCTCAATTAGTTTCTCTTGTAGATATAGCATCTACATATCTTTGTTGAAAACCTTTGTAAATTTTTTGGAAACCTTCTTGAAAAGTTTTGGAAAACATTAGGACTGGGTCACCCATTTGTTCCTTGTTCCGGTCATCCCATGAGCAAACTCCTCTCCTTCCTTGCCGACCATCTCATGGTCAAAACATGTATTCCCTTTGAACCATCCCATGGTCAAAACATTTCCAAAGTCATTGCTTTTTCGAAATCCTTTTTGAAATCAAAACCAGCACCACTCTATAGAAGTTGGTCCAACCCGTCCATAACCGCGGACACAGCTATTCGAATAGATTTACACTCTGCAGAGGTTGCACACTTTACCCACACCATCCGGGTACACTACCCTAATTTACACCGATCGTTGGTCGAGTAACCGATCAAGACTCTCTGGATGCCCACTCTAATATAAGTGCCTACCCTATGAGTGTTGTTCCCCTCAACACCAGGACGCCCTGTATAGTTCCCAAGCCAACCAGAGCGCATTTTTCCACTTTCCAAGTGTACGATTTCAATGAGGGGCTCATAGTAACCCGTGGAGGCCTGTAGACCCTTCGTTCCTTCTCAAGGTCGATGCCTCACATGGGCCCATACAGGAGAAGTAACACCCTCCAGGGATTTTTATCCCATGTAGTCGTTGCGAGGTAGATTATACCAGAATAAACAAACATCAAATCCAGCCCTATACCATTCCAGAGTAATGTGGTTGCACGGGTTAAGTTGTTATAGCCAAACTACAAAGAACCGGGTGCGTTTTTGTAAACCTTTTTCCTCCAGCTTTCCTTCAGCATTTTGTAAAACAAAACCTTTTTATTTCTCAACATCTCTTGGGAGGTCCCACCTCACCAAGGTTTTATCACAAAACATTTGGTAAAACTTTTCCGGGGTCTTCCCATCCTATAGCTTTGCTTCGGCTAAATCGGGGTCTCGAAAGGGGTATGGTGTGTTACACCATCTACCATAGTAGGGACAAGTAGGTACCATCGAGAGGGTTGTACATAGTAGTACCATTGAGTAATGGTTTGGAGGAGCCAAGCCACTACCGGGCATACAACATCATATAGTAAAACAGTGTAGTTTTCATAAAACAGTAGATAAAACATGCACAAGTAAAACAGTAGGACAAGGTTTATGAGTAAGAAGGTGGCTTGCCTGTGATCAACAATAAGGCATAAATGTCCCTGGACTTCTTCTTTAGATAACCAAGAATACCAATACCAGTAATAATGACCATCTTCCTCTGGTCTCCGATATAATCGCATCTATCGTCGATATGGATCACATGCAAGCAAACAAATGACACAGTTAACACCAGGCATACAATCACCAATTCATATAGCAAGCAATGAACAATACAAGTTTACAATTCAGTAGGTTTTGAGTGGTTGGCTTCTACACAAGTGGAATTACTTAAAATGCTTTTGTGGGTTTTCTTTAAGGATTTGGATGCCAAAACTATTTAATTAAGGGGTGTAAATATAAGGTCCAAGTTCTGTAGGATACCTGTGTATACAAATGATACCATCATATAGGTAGTGATAATATGAAACCAACAAAAGTGGTTTCATCAAATTATCAATTTCCATTGATTTATAATAAATTTTCTAGTGGAAAATACTCTAGTTTTAGGAGATAATTCCCCAGAAGAGTTCTGTGACTCCAAAAATTATTTCCTTGGATGGTTAGGTAGGGTTTTCTGTACTTATTCACTGAGAGTTGGAATCATGTCAATTTATTTACAAGAATGCCTTAAGGAAATTCCCAAAGTCAATTCTGTAGTTGATTTGTCCTTTTCACCAGATTAATTCTACAAAAGATTTTGATATTATTCCATGGTAAAATGATAGGTACTTTGAGTACCTTTTTGTAGAAATAGGAATCACCCAATTTGGAGTTGTAAAACTTTTGTAGCGATTTTTCTACTGAGACTACCCTAGGAAGGGATGATTAAATAACCAAAATTAAACAGATCCTCAATAAAATTTGATCTCCTGGATTTTGGTAGACCTTAGTGTAACACATCATAGAGAGTTGGAATTAGGTCAATACATTTCATATATTGGCCTAGAGATTTTTCTAAATACAGAATATAATTAATCTTGTCATTTTTATATATTTAGATATATAGCTCCAATTAGCTGCAGACAAGGGCTATTAGATAGGTATATCAACTACCTTTCATAGGCACTTTGATTCATACCATTTGGGTATGTACAAATCACTGTGGAATTTATTTAGTGAAAAAGGTACATGTTAAGAGATAAATTCCCAGGAACAATACTTGTAATATTTTGGTGGGATTTTGTCACTGCCTGTTTGAGAAAACAAGTATGTGCAAGTACAAAATTTTATCTGGGCGGCTAGGGTCATTTTTCAATTTCATTTCGATTTAAAGTGACTGGCTAAAATCAAATCTGGCAAAGAAATCCTAAAAGAAATAGAAAACTGCCTCACGACCTGGATTTCAAAAGACAATGCGCCGACAGAGGAGGATTCGGCCCATCCGGGCCATGTCGGGTGCAAGAAGAGTGCGGGCGCGCATTCAAACTCCGACCGCGGGCCCACCCACCAGTGGCTCTATGAGCGAAGGGGTAAGGGAGGGCGTCGACCGTCAGAACTAGCGGAGATCGATGGCTCCCGCTCTTCTCCTTTGTAAACACCCATATTTTTAATCCCAGATGCCTATTATGCCATACATTGCAATCCCAGGATTACCATTTTTGCGAGACATAACAGATTGGATATTACAGTACATCATCCATTACAAACCATAAATAAGGTCTTACACAAATAAAGGATCTCATGATCAGTCTTAGTACAATCAAGTAGCGGAATAAATAGCGTAGCGGTGGGTCCATCTTCAGAGTCACAGGCAATGCTAACGATGGGAGATAGTCCTAGTTATCATAGTCGTCCTGTTGTCCTTCATCTTGGTAATATCCTTCATAGTATGGCCACAGGAATAGCTAGGGACAAAAGTCATGAGTACTCTTTAAGTACTCGCAAACTACCACTAACAAGTAAGATAGTGCTAGTAGGAATGCTAAACTCTAAGTTTAATTGAAAAGTTAAGTTTGAAACCTAAGCTGAGTTCAGAAACAAAGAAATATAAAAGAAGTTTGAAAAACACCTAAGTGGGAACTTAATTGTCATAGTCACAACTCTGTTGTCGTCAAGTCATGTCACAATTCATTTCATTAAGTTGTTTTGAAAACATCTGACAACGGAACATTATGGCCACTCCAATTGTCCATAACCGCGGACGCGGCTATTCGAATAGTTTGACACTCTGCAGAGGTGGTACACTTTCACCACAAGATTCGATACATCTGTCAGGGATAACCCTGAATCATCATACTAAATATGTAGATAATCAAACATAACCTTTCCTTTACACACCCTAGTATAAGCACCTCTCCTATGAGCATGGCCTCCCAACCATGACCATCTGTCATCTTGGGCACTGCATAGGTGGACAACATTGAGAGGTAGCCTCGGCTCAAACCTCTCCCGTGAGGGAACTAATAATAATGCATATAAATTTCCGGCTAAGCCTTACCTAATTCATGTATTGTGGTTGTACGGTAAAATTGGAATGGTATCGCATCCAAAACCAACCATCAGTTTTATAAGAGGCCTAAGGCTCATGCCTCAACATTTGCATCATCATAAACTATTTGTTTCTCTCAACACATGTCAAAACATCTCAATAGAATGACTCATCATTCCATGGTTTTCATAATTCATTTTCACCAAGTATTCCCATCTAAAGTAATCTAGTTTTGGTTTTGCTCTAAACTACTAAGTTAAGAGTGTTCACTAATGTGGGATGCTAAGATCAACCTCATGCCATAGAATGACATCTAAGTCTCACTAGATAGGTCAAGTTTTATACTCTTTATGCTACCTTCAAAACAAGTAAAGGACTTTGGTAAAGTAAAGAAAAATAAAGCTTGGCATTAAAACTTGGAATAGGTATATGTCCAAAATGGTATAACCAAAGCATACCTAATGCCTTTGCTTAGGTTATCTAGCTTGCAAGGGTTAGCTTTCATTGTTAATGATGGCTTGCTAGTATAATACTTGCAAGTGTTAGCTTGCCAATAATAGCTTGCCTTGTGCAGTGAAGTGGTTGAAGTTTTATTCTTCCTCCTCTTGGTAGAACTCCTCCTCCTCGTAAGCTTAGTCGTTACTATCGTCTATAAATACATACGGAATACACAATCAACAAGCAATACTTAACTAGTCTACTTAGCACCCTAAGGAACACATTTGATGATTTAATATCATCACAAGCATCACAAGTTTGAATTAACTAGCCTCATTCTTTTTATTTGAGAAAAGTAATTTCTACTTATTGAAATTAGCTAATATTTAATATTATCCAATTAAAACATGGGATCATGTGGACACATGTCATCACCATATATTCTAACATATGGGAATGTGATTCAAAGGTTGGATCACATTTAAATAAGTTTAAGTTTAAAATTTAATGATTTAAAGTGACTAGAAATGCCTATCTAGCACTATTTTGGTAATAGTCCAATGTCACTGCATGTAAACCTTAATGTTATTACATATTCCGATAGGTATGGTTCAGTCTGATTTTTGAGAGTTGGAATCAACTCAAAAGCTATTATGGTTGATTTTATAAAAATGTTTGAATGTGCAAATGCTTTTGTATTGTTATTTTTACTACGAGAGATCTCTAACTCTAAATGAATTAAATCCAATGGGCTTTGATAGATCTTTTCATAAGCTTTCCAACAAAATTGGAATCACTCAATTTGGTTTAGTAAATCTTTCTGAATTGATTTTTAAACTAAGGGACAAAACTAGGTTTGAATTAAAATAGCAAAACCTATGTTTGAATCTACGGGCTTAGGCAGGAAACGAAATGGGCCGGCCCAGTGACGCTCAGCGGCATAGAGGGTGGCTGACAGGTTGGTCCCGCTTGTCAGCAAGACTTAAAACCTGAAACAGTATCGAGCGATCTGGGCCACACGATTATAACATGGATCAACGGCTCACAGTCGTTGTCGATGGCGGAGTCGTCGCTGGCGAGACCGAACCCTAAACGGCCGGTGGGGGTCTACTAGGGATGTACCAGGGCTCCAGCTAGTGCGGTGAGGCGGGCGATCGAACTATACAGCAACGACGGACTCAGGCGAGGTAGCGGCAGGGGCTGAGGTGGAAGGAATCGACGGTAGCGTCTCCTCCTTTGTAGCGGCCTCCTCTGGTGCAATTCCGGCGAACGGCGGCTCGAGCGGCTCCGGCGAGAGAGGGGAAAGGTTCAGGGGAGATAGGGGAGTGGAATGGTGTGAGGATATGGTGCTGGGGAGGCCTGCTTATATAGGCGCGACGAGGGGACCGACGAGTGTGGGCAGGCGTCTCCAGCGAGGGCGGTACAGGGGCCTAGCGGCGTGGGCGAGGTCGGCGGACAGTGGGCGGTTCCCTAGCGGTGCTCTATAGCGTACTGGCGACGCTAGGGGCGGTGGCATTTGGTCGGGGGCTTCCCGTGCTCTGGGAGACAGAGGCGATGCTCGACGGCGATCACGGCGACTGTGGGTCACACGGTGGTGCACGGCCGTGTCTGGTGGGTTGTTGGGGTCGAGGCCGAGCAGCGTGCGCGATATGGCGTCAAGGCGCGGTTTGCTGGATGCTGGCGACGATCGTGCTCTAGCGCGCTCTGGCGGCATGTAGAGAGAAAGGGCGGAGTGGTGCTGAGGTGGTCCAGGGGCTGGGGTTGATCGAGGGGTGGACCGTGGGCGGCGGCAGGGTGGCGCCTAACTTCCTGGCGCAGAGTAGAGGGGCTGTGTCAACACCCAGATTTTTAATCCCAGATGCCCGTTATGCCATACCTCGCAATCCCAGGATTACTATTTTTGCGAGACATAACGGATTGGATATCACAGTACATCATCCATTACAAACCATACATAAGGTTTTACACAAATAAGGATCTCATGATCCAGTCTTTAATACAACAAGCAGCGGAAATAAACGATAGCGTAGCGGTGGGGTCCATCTTCAGGGGCATAGGCAATGCTGACGAAGGAAGATAGACCTAGTTATCATAGCCGTTCTGCTGACCATAATCTTGAGAATCTCCTTCATAGTCTGGCCAGGATAATAGCCAGGGACAAAAGCCATGAGTACTCTTTAAGTACTCGCAAACTACTACTAGCAGGGAGTGTAATTCTAAGTTAAAGTACTGAATCTAAGTTAACTAGCAAGTTAAGTTTGAAACCTAAGCTGAGTTCAGAAGCAAAGAAAGATAAAGTAAAGTTCTAGAATCTCTTAAGTTGGGAAGCTATTTTCATCAACACAACCCTGTTGTGGTCAAGTCAAAGTTCATCATTCATTTCAAGTTATTTAGAAAAACATCTGACAACGAAACAGTATGGCCATTCCAACTGTCCATAACCGCGGACGCGGCTATTCGAATAGTTTGACACTCTGTAGAGGTGGTACACTTTCACCACAAGATTCGATACATCTGTCAGGGATAACCCTGAATCATCATACTTAGTATGTAGATAATCAAACATAACCTTTCCTTTTACACACCCTAGCACAAGCACCTCTCCTATGAGCATGGCCTCCCAGCCATGACCATGAGTCATCTTGGGCACTGCATAGGTGGACAACATTGAGAGGTAGCCACAGCTCAAACCTCTCCCGTGAGGGAACTAATACTAATGCATATAAATTTCTAGCTAAGCCTTTCCCAATTCAGGTAATGTGGTTGTACGGTAAATTTGGAATGATATCGCATCCGAATCCAACCATCAATTTTATAAAAGGGCTAAGGCTCATGCCTCATCATTTTCATCATCATAAACCAGTTGTGTCTCTCAACACATGTCAAATTATCTCAATAGAATGACTCATCATTCCAAGGTTTTCACAATTCATTTTCACCAAGTGTACCCATCTAAAGTGACTCAAGTTTTGATCTATTCTAAAATACTAAGTTAAGAGTGTTCGCTAAGGTGGAAAGATGGGATCAATCTCATGCCATAGGATGACATCTAAGGGTTTCTAAGTAGGTCAAGTTTTATACTTTTTATGCTATCTTCAAATTAAGTAAAGAACTTTGTGTAAACTAAGGGAGGTCAAACTTGTCAATAAGACTTGGGGTTCTAATAGTTAAAGGGGTGTGATCAAAGCATGCTTAAGGCATCTTTGCTAACCCATCTAGTTTAATCCTGGCTTGCTAACAATAGTTAGCTAAAGTATGTTTTGCAAGGGTTAGCTTGCTAATAATAGCTTGTCTTGGTTGGTGCAGTGGTTGAAGTTTTCTTCTTCTTCCTCTTCTTGGTAGAACTCCTCCTCCTCGAAAGCTTGGTCGGTACTAGCGTCTATAAATACATAGGGAGTAGACAATCACCAAACAATACTTAACTAGGCTAAGTAGCATTCTAAAACACACATTTGATGATCTATTATCATCACAAACATCACAAGTTTAATTCAATAGTTTCAACCTTTTTATTTTAGAAAAGTAATTTCTACTCATTGAAATATTAACTAAAATTTAATATTCACCACCAAAATATGGGATCATGTGGACACATGTCCTCACCACATATTCTAACATGTGGGAATGAGATTTAAAGGTTGGATCAATATTACTTTAGTTTAAGTTTATTATTTAATGATTTAAATTGACTAGAAATGCCTATATAGCATTATTTTGGTACTAGTCCAAAGTCACTGCATTTAAACCTGAATATTATTACACATTTAGAGAGATATGATGAAATGTGATTTTTGAGAGTTGGAATCAACTCAAAAGCTAACTTGGTTGATTTTATAAAAATGTTGCAAGTTGCAAAAGCTTCTGTTTTGTTATTTTTATTAGGAGAGATCTATAACTCTAATTGAATTATATCCAACGGGCTTGGATAGATCATTTTAATACCTTTCAGACAAAATTGGTTTCATGCAATTTGGATTTCTAAAACTCTCTGAATTGATTTTCAAACTAGTGGATAGAAACTAGATTTAACTAAAAAGAAAAAACCAGATTTGAATCTATGGGCTAGCACGGGAAAGGAAATGGGCCGGCCCAGTGGCACTCCGCGGCGCGGGGCTCAGCTGACAGGGGGGTCCCGCTTATCAGCGGCACTTAACACGCGAAACGGTACGCTCGCTGTGGGTCGTGCGATTAGAAGCGAGATCAACGGCTGAGGGTCGTCGTCGACGACGAACAGGTCACCAGCGAGCTCGAACCCTAGCGGCTCGGTGGGGGTCTACTGGGGGCATACCAGGGCTCCAGTGGGGTCGGCGAGGCGGGCAAATGAAGTGGAAGACGACGGCGAGGCGAGGCGTGGTCGCGGCGGAGCTTGGGGTGGTCGAAATCAACGACACCCTTCTCCTCCAGAGGCGGCGGCTCCGGCTCCAATTCCGGCGAACTGCTGCTCCACTTGCTCTGGCTAGAGGTGGGTGAGGTTGAGAGAGGTGAGGGGAGTGGAATGGTATGGAGAAGAGTGGCTGGGGAGGGCACCTTTTATATGCCCGACGGTGAGACCGAGCGGGATGGGCGGTCGACGGTGGCGACATGGCTACGGCGAGGTAGAGGCATGGCTGGGGATGGCGATCGATGGGCAGTTCCCTGGCGGTGCTCTAGAACTTGAATGCGGCCGTAGGGGTGGTGGTAGGCGGTCTGGGCGAGGTGGCGCTCTGCGCGGCCGAAGCGGCGGTGGCCACGGCGAGCGGTGGCTGTGAGGCTTTGGGCGGTGAACGGGGATGTCTGGGGTGTTCTCCAGGTCGAGGCTGAGCGGCGGGCGTGGGCTGCGGTCGAGTAGTGACTTGTGCACGCGGGGACAAGGCGCGCTATGGGGGCGACACTGGCATGGTGCAGTGGCACTGGGCGCGAGCTCTCCTCGGTGGTCCATGGCAGCACTTGGCTCGGGCAGGGGACAGAGAGGGGCGGTGAGGTCCTGGCTACCTCCTAGATATGGCGAGGGAAGGGGGAGTGGTCTACTGCAGCGGGGCAAGGTTTTGCCCGCGAGCATGTCCTCGGGTTGGCATGGCATGGGGGTTAGGGACAAGGGAGAGGGGTGCCAAGGGCCTGGTTAGACCAAGAGGGGACAGAGGGATTAAATGGAGATCAGATGGGGGCAAAACCCTGTGCCGAATAGTGAGCTAGGATTAGAGGTGAGATTAAGCATGCCAAGTGTTTGATGAAATGGCCGCAAGAGAAAAAGTTTTGAATTTTGAGTTCAAAATTTTTGAGCGATCTCCACTAGTGATAGGTAGTCTCTGGTTGCAAGGTTTTTGAAAATGGAGCTCAGATAGATGGTTTTTGAAATAGGGGTGATCTATGCATATGCATTATATTCAATTTTAAACTGTCATTTAAAATAATTAACAGAATGTTTTTAGCAGATCAAAAGGTGGGCCTTGGTACCTCATTATGTGTACTAGCAAGGGGTGCAAAGATCAAGAATTGTTTCTATTAAGAATTGCGGACTAGGAATAGCCAAAGTAGGCATGAGAGTTAAATTTGCCAAAATGACCATTCCTTCATTTTAATTCTTTTTGATTTGATTTTCTTTAAGAAAAGTTTGGGAATGATGTAGATGAGGTTTAAATCACCTAAGAAACATTTTACAAGCATTGGATCAATCAATCATGGCAATTCAAACAACTCCTATTTTAAATGCACACATATGAATGCTTTCATTTTAAATTTGGATAAGTTTTTGTTAACCCTATTTTTGGATGATTTGAACTTGATAAGCTTGGATTGAAGTTTTGGGATGTTACAAACCTTCCCCCCTAAAAAAAAATCTCGTCCCGAGATTTACAAAGAAAACTAGGAACTAAAGAGATCTGGGAACTCCGTCCTAATGAAATCTTTGTGTTCCCAAGTAGCTTCCTCCTCGGTATGGTTGCTCCACTTAATCTTGAGAAACTTGATACTCCTGGTCCTGGTGGTTCTGTAGGCTTCTTCTAAGATACTGATGGGCAGTTCCCGATAGGTCAGGTCAGTGTTGATTTCCACAGCTCTGTGATCGATGTTCTTGAAAACTTCAGTCTTCTCAGGTACTTCCAAGCATTTGCGAAGTAACGAGATATGGAAGACATTGTGGATGGCTGACATCTCTTCAGGCAGTTCCAGTTGATACGATACTTCTCCTCGGCGGTTCAGAATCTTGAAAGGTCCGATATACCTCGGAGCTAACTTTCCCTTTAGACTAAAGCGTTGAGTTCCCTTCAATGGTGAAACCTTGAGATATACGAAATCTCCAACATTGAAAGTCAGGTCTCTCCTTCTCTTGTCAGCATAGCTCTTCTATCTGGATTGGGCGGTCTTGAGGTGCTCATGGACTTTGTGAACCTTCTCTTCTGCTTCTCGAAGAATGTCGGGTCCAAAGATCTGACTCTCTCCTACTTGCGACCAATTCAAGGGGGTACGACACTTTCTTCCGTATAGGAATTCGAATGGTGCCATCTGTAAACTAGCCTGATAACTGCTGTTATATGAGAATTCTGCGAAAGGCAGGCAGTCTTCGCATTTTGATCCGTATTCCACCACACAAGCTCTAAGCATATCCTCCAAGATCTGGTTGACTCTCTGAGTCTGTCCATCTGTTTGCGGGTGATAAGCGGTGCTGAAGTTCAACTTGGTTCCTAAACCTTCCTGGACTTTCTGCCAAAATCTTGAAGTAAACTGGGTTCCTCGATCTGAGACAATGGTCTTGGGGATTCCACGCAGACTAACAATTCTAGCAATGTACAACACTGCTAGCTTTGCACTCTGGTAGGTTGTCTTGACAGGTATAAAATGATCTACCTTGGATAGTCCATCAACGATGACCCAGATTGAGTCATTTCCCCTACTTGAAGTAGGCAAACCGGTGACAAAGTGTATTCCGACGGAATCCCATTTCCATTCTGGAATCTGCAATGGTTGCAACAGTCCTGCGGGCCTCTGATGTTCCGCTTTGACTCTCTGACAGATATCACACTTGGTGAAGTAGCTTACGATTTCTCTCTTCATCTTGTGCCACCAAAATTGCTCTTTCAAATCTTGATACATCTTCGTTCCTCCGGGGTGGATAGAATAAAGAGTATCATGAGCTTCCTGCATGATAACTTGCTTCAGCTCCGAATCTGCTGTCACACAGATACGGCCTTTGTACCACAAAACTCCTTCTTTGTCTTCAGTGAATCTAGGTACCTTTCCTATACCAATACGACGTTTGATTCCATCGATGCTTTCATTTCCCTTCTGGGCTTCCTTGATTTGGCTAATCAAAGTGGGTTGAAGTTCAATGCTAGCTAAGAATCCGTTGCTAACTATCTCAGTTCTAAACTGCTCCAACTCCTCATACAAACTTGGCTGCTTCTCCTTGATCATGGTGTTTATCCTACACGGCAATCTACTAAGAGCATCCGCTACCACATTGGCTTTGCCAGGGTGATAGTGAATGTCAAGGTCATAATCCTTGATTAACTCTATCCATCTTCTTTGCCTCATATTCAGCTCCTTCTGAGTGAAAATATACTTCAAGCTTTTGTGATCTAAGTAAATTTCACAGCGATTACCCATCAGATAGTGACGCCATGTCTTCAATGCCAAAACTACGGCTGCTAACTCCAAATCATGGGTCGTATAGTTATGCTCATGCTGCTTCTGTTGTCGAGACAGATAAGTGATGACTTTGCCTTCTTGCATCAATACACATCCGAGACCAATCTTGGATGCATCACAATACACATCAAATGGCTTCTTGATATCTAGCATGATCAATATTGGGGCTGAAATCAATCTCTTCTTCAGTTCTTGGAAACTGGCTTCACATTTGTCGGTCCATTCAAACTTCTTGTCCTTCTTCAACAATTGGGTCATGGGTCTGGCAATACTAGAGAATCCCTCTATGAACTTGCGGTAATACCCCGCTAATCCGAGGAATGCACGGACTTGGGTTTGAGTGGTTGGGGCTTCCCATGCTTCGACATCTCTGATCTTGGTGGGATCAACAGAGACTCCTCCGGCAGACACAATATGTCCTAGGAATCCTACTTCTTTCAGCCAGAACTCAACTTGCTGAACTTGGCATACAGCCAATGCTCTCTCAGGGTTTCAAGGATGAATCTAAGATGTTGCTCATGCTCCTCTTCTGACTTGGAGTAGATAAGGATATCGTTGATAAACACAACGACAAACTTATCCAGGAAATTCATAAAGATCTTATTCATGAGATTCATGAAATAAGAAGGGGCTTTGGTTAATCCAAAAGACATAACCGTATACTCGTATAAACCATAGCGAGTAGTAAAGGCGGTCTTTGGAATATCCGTTGCACGAATCTTAAGTTGGTGATAACTAGTCCTAGGATCAATCTTTGAGAATACCTGGGTACCAGTCAACTGATCAAATAGATCTTGTATCTTTGCAAAGGGTACTTGTTCTTGATGGTGACATCATTCAACTTTCTGTAATTTGTGCACAAACGGTTGCCTCCATCTTTCTTGTTGATGAATAACACTCGTGATCTCCATGGTGATGCACTTGGTTGAATCTAGCCTATTGCCAACATAGCATCTAGCTGCTTCTTCGGTTCTACTAACTCTGAGGGGTTCATGCTATAGGGTCTCGGGGCTATGGGTCTGGTTCTGGGGATTAGTTTAATAATGAACTCAATATCCCTACCCGGGGGCATACCAGGCAATTCATCTAGGAATACGTCGGGGTATTCACAGACTACTCTGACTTGGTCAATGGTGGGCAGGGCTAGACTCTTGTTACACTTGAATTGATGGGGCAGGGTTTCAAAGATATGCTCTACTGTTACTCTAGAGCTACTGGTCATGGTGATGGCTTGCTTAGCACATTCCATCAGTCCTTTATGCTTTGACATCCAATCCATTCCTAGTACTACTTCCAAACCTTTGGTTCCAAGTACTATTAGATTAGCATAAAAATCTATCCCATGTATTCTGATAGGCACAACTTTGCAAATTTTTCTAGCTTTTGTAGTTGAACCAGGAATTTGAACTATCATGACATCTTCAGGTTGGTTGGGTGAATCTTACTACTGCATGCAAATTCTTCGGTGACAAATGAGTGCGATGCTCCAGAATCAAACAACACTCTTGCTAAAACTGAGTTGATAGAAAACATACCCAGCACTACATCTGGCGCTTCTTGGGCTTCCTCGACGTTCATGTGGAAGAGACAGCCGTTGCGGTTGTGAGGGTTCCTTGGGGCAAATCTTCTTCCCGGTTGAACACGCTACTGTTGTTGAGCGGGGGCATTCACATTTGCAGTGGCGACAATCTTCTTGGGGCACTCATTGGAATAGTGACCCTTCACTCCACACTCGAAACAAGTGATCTGAGACTTGTCTTTTGCTGCCACGGGCACAACATTGCTTCCAGTTCTAGGTCCAGTGTTGTTGTTGTTGTTTCTCTTGGGAGGGGCACGGTTGAAATTCCTGGTGTTGCCTGTGTTGTTGTTGTTTCCTCCGGACTTCACATTGCCTCCGCTATAGTTGGGGTAGCTTGGGCGAGACATTGGGGGTCGATTGTTCCTTGGTGCATATCCCGTAGAAGGATTGGGACGGTACTTCGGGTGACTATTGGATCCAGCTTGGTGCATCATACGACGTTTGCGGTTGTCGTTTGCCTGGTTAATCTTCGCTTCCATCTGAATGGCAGAGTCGACTAGCTCTTCGAGATCCTGGAAACAGATGTTGATGAGGACAGTCTGCATCTCATCATGCAGTCCGTTCAGGAATCTCTCCTTATTCTTGGCCTCCGTGTTGATCTCATCAGGTGCATACCTGGCAAGGGACAAGAATCTGTCATGGTACTCCACTATAGTCATTCTTCCTTGCTTCAACTCTCGGAATTCATCCCTCATTCTGGTGACTAGACCCTACGACACGTGGGTGCGACTGAACTTGATTTTGAAGGCTTCCCTTGTCATCACTTGACCATGGTTCATTGTGCGGATACTGTTCCACCAGGCTCTTGCATCTCCTGCCAGATAGTGGGTGGCAAAGAGAACTTTCTCGTTGTCATCAACTCTAGCTACTTCCAAATTGTTCTCCATTGTCTGCAACCAGTCATCAGCATCCAATGGGTTCTCCAAGGTGCTAAAGATTGGGGGAATGGTATTCTGGAAGTTTTTAAGCTTCGATCCTTGATGATCCTGATTTCCATGCCCTTGGTTGTTTTGGGCCATCTGGGCGATCTGCTGCAGTGTTGCTAAGTTGGCCTGGCGCTCTACCCTGCTTGCTTCATGGTCTACAACCAGCATTTGCATAATCTGCAGCATTGGGTCCTGCGATGAGCTGCTCCCTCTGGGGTTTCCACGAGTCATCTGAAGATTGAGATGGATAAAGGGGTAAGAGGGAAAGTTCTAGGGTTTATGGTTTTGATTTCAGAGCTAAAACTTTGAGTTTGACCTAGGTATTGCAACTAACTTCTTTTCATTCATTCAAGCAAGCACACGATATAAACACACACACACCACAACATCAAAGGAAAACAGATGGTTTTAAGAACCATTCTGTAAGCAACGATACAATGGGACCGATACATCTCATGCTACGACAGTGATGTAGTGCGTCTACTCATCATTGATGAAGTCGGAGTCGTCATCGTCGATGTAGAAGTCCACGACATCTTCCTCCAAAAAGTCGTCATCATTACTAAGGTTGGAGTCAATATCTCCTTGGATATCTTCACCTTCCTCTTCTTCTTCCTTTAAGACAAGATGAGCTTCTTTCTCTTTGATGGTCTTCTCGAGGTCGGCCACCTTCTCGCAAAGACGGTCGATGGTGCGATCCTTCTTGGCGTGTTGACGGTGCATAGACTGACGTTCCTGGACTAGCAGTGAGAAAGTCAGGGCCTTCTAGGCTGCAATAGCGAGGTTTTGGTTGGCTAGCTCTCTTGCATTGTCTAACTCCTTCTGGTGATCGTACAGCAGGAAGTCGAGGTTCTCCACTTGGCGCTTCAGTATTGGGTGACTTGGCATCTCGAGCAGCATTCCCATGGAATCACGCCTTGCATAGTGAACAAAGCGGGTTCCTTGGATTAGGTTGACATTGAGGGCACACAGACGTGCGAGAGCTTCATGCATTTCCCTGGCTAATCCATCTAGCCAGTTGTTCTCTCTCATGGAGAACTGAATCCTCCCAGATACCGGTGCTTCTATATTGCCTCGAAGATCAGCAGTCACTAGCCATTGTAAATCTCCTCCTGGTGGACCCGGTAGTTGAGCTCCAAGGAATTCCGTATGAGGACGCTCCAAGAACTCAGATAGTGCATCTAAGTCCCTCTCGAAGATCAGTTGGCCTCCGTTTCCCAACTAGTAGAACTTGCTCTACTGGGCTTCCATCTATAAGAATTTAGGATGAGAAAGTTAGTGAAGTGATCAAGTGTGTCAAAGTTTTATGTAGTAATGTAAGAATTTAGAGGAACATGATTTTTTTTAAAGAAATAATTCCCAAGGGTAAGAGAGGAAATAGTTTTCATAAGTACTCACTTTGATTTTGGAAATTAAGTTTTTGTTTGGACGTCCATTCTAACTAGGGTCTCCTATGGTCAAGATGGCTCTGATACCAACTTGTCAACACCCGGATTTTTAATCCCAGATGCCTGTTATACCATACATCGCAATCCCAGGATTACCATTTTGCGAGACATAACAGATTGGATATCACAGTAAATCATCCATTACAAACCATAAATAAGGTCTTACACAAATAAAGGATCTCATGATCTAGTCTTAGTACAATCAAGTAGCGGAATAAATAGCATAGCGGTGGGGTCCATTTTTAGAGTCACAGGCAATGCTGACGATGGGAGATAGTCCGAGTTATCATAGCCGTCCTGTTGTCTTTCATCTTGGTAATATCCTTCATCGTCTGTCCATGGGAATAGCCAGGGACAAAAGCCATGAGTACTCTTTCAGTACTCACAAACTACCACTAACAAGTAAGATAGTGCTAGTAGGAATGCTAAACTCTAAGTTTAGTTGTAAAGTTAAGTTTTAAACCTAAGCTGAGTTCAGAAACAAAGAAATATAAAAGAAGTTTGAAAAACACCTAAGTGGGAACTTAATTGTCATAGTCACAACTCTGTTGTGGTCAAGTCATGTCACAATTCATTTCATAAGTTGTTTTAAAAACATCTGACAACGGAACAGTATGGCCACTCCAACTGTCCATAACCGCAGACGCGGCTATTTGAATAGTTTTACACTCTGCAGAGGTGGTAGACTTTCACCACAAGATTCGATACATCTGTCAGGGATAACCCTGAATCATTATACTTAGTATGCAGATAATCAAACAAAACCTTTCCTTTACACACCCTAGTATAAGCACCTCTCCTATGATCATGGCCTCCCAACCATGACCATCTATCATCTTGGGCACTGTATAGGTGGACAACATTGAGAGGTAGCCTCAGCTCAAACCTGTCCCACGAGGGAACTAAAACTAATGCATATAAATTTCTAGCTAAGCCTTACCCAATTCAGGTACTGTGGTTATACGGTAAAATTGGAATGGTATCGCATCCGAACCCAACCATAAGTTTTATAAGAGGGATAAGGCTCATGCCTCAACATTTGCATCATCATAAACCATTTGTGTCTCTCGACACATGTCAAAACATCTCAATAGAATGACTCATTATTCCAAGGTTTTCATAATTCATTTTCACCAAGTATTCCCATCTAAAGTGATCTAGTTTTCATTTTGCTGTAAACTACTAAGTTAAGGGCGTTCACTAATGTGGGATGCTAAGATCAATCTCATGCCAGAGAATGACATCTAATTCTAACTAGATAAGTCAAGTTTTATACTCTTTATGCTACCGTCAAAACAAGTAAAGGACTTTGGTAAAGTAAAGAAAAATAAATCTTGGAATTAAAACTTGGAATAGGTATAAGTCCAAAATGGTATAACCAAAGCATTCCTAATGCATTTTCTTAGGTTATCTAGCTTGCAAGGGTTAGCTTGCATTGTTAATGATGGCTTGCTAGTATAATACTTGCAAGTGTTAGCTTGCCAATAATGGCTTGCCTTGTGCAGTGTAGTGGTTGAAGTTTTCTTCTTCCTCCTCTTGGTAGAACTCCTCCTCCTCGTATGCTTGGTCGTTACTATCGTCTATAAATACATACGGAATACACAATCACCAAGCAATACTTAACTAGTCTACTTAGCACACTAAGGCACACATTTAATGATTTAATATCATCACAAGCATCACAAGTTTGAATTAACTAGCCTCATTCTTTTTATTTGAGAAAAGTAATTTCTACTCATTGAAATTAACTAAGATTTAATATTCTCCAATTAAAATATGGGATCATGTGGACACATGTCATTGATGACCCACAAGTATAGGGGGTGTATCGCAGTATTTTCGAGGGAAGTGAAACCCAATTTATTGATTCGACACAAGGGGAGCCAAAGAATATTTATAAGCCTTAACAACTGAGTTGTCAATTCAGTTGCACCTGGAAATAATCTTGCTCACAGCAGTTTATCAGTAGCAACAATTTTGTACGGGAATAGCAAAGTAACAGCAGTAGTAAAGTAAAGACAACAGTAACAATAGCAGTAAACAGTAGGATTCGAGTACGGTAGGCATAGGGATGGATGGACGGGCGTTGCATGGACAAGGCAATTCACATAGCAATCAGAACATAGGGCAATTGCAGATAAATAAGATAAAGCATCCAAGTACTAGATAATCCCAGGCATGTGTTCCACATATAGTCATACGTGCTCGTAATGAGAACTTGCGCAACATCTTTTGTCCTGCCAGCCCGTTTGCAGCGGGGCCTCAAGGGAACTACTGGCAATTAAGGTGCTCCTTTTAATAGAGCACCGGAGCAAAGCATTAACACTCCGTGAACACATGTGATCCTCACATCAAAGCCATTCCCTCCAGTTATCCCGATTTCTGTCACTTTGGGGCCATTGGTTCTGGACAACAACGTGTGTATACAACTTGTAGATAAGAACAAAAACAATACTATCATAATGAATCAATAACATGTTCAGATCTGAAATCATGGCACTCGGGCCCTAGTGACAAGCATTAAGCACAACAAGTCACAACAAAGTCATAAATCACTAATAAAAGATACTAGGCACCATGCCCTAACAATCTGATGTCATTACATGAATGATCTCATCCAATCCCTACCATCCCCATAGCCTATAGCGGGGGATTACTCACTCATAGATGGGGGAAACATGGATGGTCGATGGAGAAGCGATGGTGATGATGATGGCGATGATCTCCTCCAATTCCCCGTCCTGGCAGGGTGCCAGAACGGAGTTTCTAGTGTTGTTTCGTGGAATCTGGTGGTGGCGGCGGAGCGGAACTCCTTCTGGAAAAACGTCGACCCCCCAGAGTTTTTAGGTCAGAAGGCTTCTTATAGGCGAAGAGGGAGACCGAGGGGGTGCCTGGGGGGCCCACACCACCCCTTGGCGCGGCATGGCCTGGCCCGCACCAGCAGGTGGTGTGGCCACCCCCTGGCTCTTCTCCGTCTCGTATTGTGGCTTCTAGAGTCTTCGGGTGAAATAGGATTTTTGGCATATTTTCCGAGATTTTTCCTGATAGTTGATTTTCTGCACAAAAAGTAGACACCAAGGCAATTCTGTTGAAAACATCATCAGTCCGCGTTAGTTGCATCCAAATCACACAAGTTTAGAGGAGAAACAATAGCAAAAGTGCTCGGGAAAGTAGATACATTTTGGACGTATCAGCTCCCCCCAAGCTTAGCTTATTCTTGTCCTCAAGCAATTCAGTTGAAAACTAACTGTGATAAAAGAACTTTCACGAACACATTTGCTTCATATGATATAAATATTCTCAGCATGTGATCAACTACTTAGACAGTTCATAATAAAGAGTATGCAACTAAGTTTACTCAATAGGCATTGCAAGCTATGAAGAGATTCCAATTCAAAAATAATAAGTAGCATGAAGCATAAACAGAAGAAACATTACAATGCTCATAAAAAGGTATGATAGAGTGGTATCTCGCTTGCCTTTGATTATGAATGTCAAGGCACCTCTGAATTTCAAGTGATGACTAGAAGTAAAGATATCAAAGATACAAGCATCAAAGTCATAACACAAATAATCAAGTAATGAGACAAGCACAAAGAATGACAAGTATGCTCTCAAGAAAGTGCTCGGAGAATGTGTGGAGACTCAACAAGAAAAAGTTTTAAATAATTTGAAAGGCTTCCAGATGCTGAATGTATGGTACTCGTTAGCTTTGAGCTCTCATTGCCCCTATCATAAGAATCTTTAAATGGTTAAGGTTAAAGTGACACAACTAAGAGAATATGCTTGATAAGTTATAAATCGAAGTCTCATGCCCCTTACTTACGAAGACCGATCCTCATGCTACTCAACTTCAGTCACAAGTAAGCTCTTGTCATTGTAAGTATATATGTATCATAGAGAACCGCCAACGGGGTACCCCTTGCACATGACACGGGAGCTGTCCCATAATCAAAATAACAAGGCAAGCAGACAATGAGCATCTCAACGATATTTTTATTTACTATGTGCATTGATTTTTATTGAGGATGCTTCATAGAATGCTCATTACAGTTATGTTGCAAGTTTCCACCATGATTAGGCATGGCTTAGGCTAGCGGCCCAGGCGTTTCTCTAACTTACATACAAACTCCATGATCTTACTGGTTCCACTTTTATTTCACACCGCCGGGATCCATAAGTAAAAGACCATGATATCAACGAGGTACTAAGTACCAACGAAATGTTGAAAATGTTCCCCATGAAACATGGTTCTGCTAACTTCAACTTATAAAGCACAAGCATATACGCAACAAAGAAGGACGCAATGGTTCAGGTTTATTAAGTGCAAGAAAATAAAGTGTACCATCAAGTTTGTGAGAGCTTTACTAACTAACTTTCTCATAACAAGCAAACATTTTATTCGGAAGAAAACAAGGCATAACGAATATGCACGGAAGTAGCAAATGATGCTAATGGGTAGGTATGCTGGACACTTTGGAAGTATTTGGTTTAGGGAGTTGGAAACTTGAGTAAAACATACTCAGCGTGAGTGAAGGCTAGCAATAGTAAGGGAGCGACCAATGAGAGAGCAATAGCTGTCATAATCATGCTTGCAACAAAACAAGACTAATCATGGCATGAAAGTGACTCAAGATCCTCAAGGCAAAATAATTCATCAAGGCTTAACTGATTATTACAGTCATGTGCATGCGTAAGCATGTGCCAAGTCAATTAAAATGAAACATTCAGAGGAGGATACCACGGTGTCATACCAAGTTATGAATAGAATAATGCAAGCAAACATTCATAAAACATGCTACAAACTATTGGCGAGCTGGGGCTAATCATAAGAAACCAAGAACTACTAGGCATCCAAAGATAACATACACCCTACACGAACGGGCTAAGCAAGCCCACAATGATGAGTATCTGTACAAAAATGAAAACAAATAGAGTTCGTTACCAGCCTCTTACCACGCCTCAAGTTGTCATTAATCCTCATTATCGCTCTTCACTTGTGTGGCTTGAATAATAATATGAAATCGAATCCCACTGAGGACTGCTAAACCCTACAACAAACTCACAAAACCAAAGAAGAACGACAAATATTTTTGTTGTTTTCGATTTTAAAACAAGAACCAAAAAGGAAAAACAAGCAAAGAAAAATCTTTTTGAGTTTTTCGAATAGTTCAAACAAAGCAAAAAGGGAAAACAAACCAAGGAGAAAAGAAGAAGCAAACCAAAGAGGAACAACAGAAATATTTTTGGTCTTTTTGTGTTTTAGAAAGCAAAAGCAAAAAAGAACGAAAATTATAAAGAGAACGAAACATGAATATACAAAGTACCGACGCAACATGATAAGGAGATGAGTGCGGTGTCAGCGTACCTCCCCCCAAGCTTAGGATTTTTTCCTAAGTGGGTATCAATCCATGTACGAGTAGGGGTTCCAAGCAGGCGGATCTTGATAAGAATGGTCGTAGTTGGGCCAATGGGAAGAAGAAGAAGCTCCACAATCATAAGAAGGCTGCTGATATGAAGACGCCCCCTCATTCGAGGGCTGGACCGAATCATCCGTGACCTCCTTTCAGTATCCTGCTCCTGTTGGGAGAGCTCTCCGAAGTACGTGTCAAGCTCCTCCTCAGTGAGGGACCATCCTAACCTGTTATCAAGGTTAAACAAAACAGGTGCAGGCAAAAGAACAACACGCTCGGGCTTCCTCTTTCTCTAGCTAGCTTTTATCTCATAAGACAACTCACTCATACTAGCCCATAAGGAAACAAATTTATGATGTATCATGGAATTAAGATCAAGCCTCTCTATGGGGAACTGTAGGTCTAGATGATGAGGCACTAAACCATGCAGTGCTAGTAAACGAGAAGCAATGAGGCCACCACAAATTCCCCCTTTCTCATGGTTAGCAGCAAGACAGGAAGCTATCAAAGCACCTAAGTTGTAAGACCTATCTCGTTTAAGAGCAGCAAAGATAAATGCTAGATCATAAGAAGATAACTTATTGGCAGTTTTCCTAGCAAGAACACACTTGGCAATAAAGTAGGCAAAATAGTGAATGGAGGGAAGATGAATGTTACGGATTTTTCCACTCTCCTTCGAGAAGCTGCTCCCTTAGCAAATTTCTATGTATAAATCCATGAGTGGTTCAGGTCTCTCCTTAATCCTTCTACATGATCCCCATTGAGGTACCTTAATAGCTGCACAAAAATCATCAAGAGAAAGGTCGACAGCAATATTGTAAATTTTCTAATGGACCATGGGGTTAGGCAAAGAGTGACTAAATTGGAAGTCCTGCACCATAGACATGGTTAGATTCACAAATTGACAAGGTTCATCTTCCAAAAAGTGCTCTAACCTTGCATTAGAAACCAAAGTGTGGAAATCTTGGAGAATTCTTGCAGCTCTCATGAACTCAGATCATGGATAAATGCAGGGAAAAACATCCTCCTCCTGGTCGACCTTCATGATCTTAGGCACCCATAATTCATGTTGGTTTAGGTGGTGCTCACTCATCTTCTATTATGAAATTCAAACACCTATTAAACAAGTGATTACAAAGTAAATATAATGAAGGATTCTACTCATAGGGACTTCTAAGAGGCCTAAACATGCATCAAAACTATATCTCTAAGCATCAAACAAGCTTACAAGCTCTCATAACCAGTCACCTACAGCAGAAAAATACTCAATGTATAATCCACCAAACACAAATCTACTTGGACAAGGAGAGGAGTCACATACCAGGGAACAATTGCTCCAAATTTCAGCAAGAAATATGGGTTGAGCAAGGAGATCGAAAAAATCGAGAGCAATCACAGCAAGAACGCGATTTAGAGCAATGAACTAGAGCTTACTCGGGAGAGAGAAGAAAGTGGCAGGTGAGAGAGCTAGTGGGGGGCCAGGGGTGGCCCACACCAAGGCATGGCGCCTCCCAGGGTAGGCCACGCCACCAGGTGGTGTGCCTGCCTGGTGGGTCGCCCTGGTACCTCCCAGGTACTCCTCTACCCCTTTTTTCACGTAAAAATTTAATATGAATTTTCTGGAATTTTTCGAGACACTTTATTTTTGGGCATTTTCAGGCATAGAAGAATGATTTTCTGACAGCCAGATTTTCTTTGGAAACATGATGCAAGGACAAAACAAAGCTAGAACTACAGAAGTTCTAAGACACTATAACATGCAAGCAACTAACAACAAAAAAGAAAACTAAACGAAAGCAAAAACTAAGATAGATAGAATAGAAGTAAACAGAGAAAATCATAATGAAAACATTGTTTTGTTTAATGAAATCCTTTTGTTAACAAGGTTGATCAGGTCTTGTTACCAAAACAATTCCATATGAGACAAAACTTTGTATTCCACTAATGATTATGTTACCTCAACCTTCATAGCAATGGTCCCAATCATAATAGTTTCAAATTTTTCTCTTGGTATGGGACAATATATTTCTCCAACTTGAATGCCCTCAACATGTTCAATTGAATTCAAACCATAAGTTCTTTCAAACTTCTTGGGGAAATAGACAGTATGTTCTGTGTCATTCATAGTGAAAGTCACCTTTCCTTGATTACAATTAATAACAGCTCCAACATTATTAAGAAAAGGTCTCCCAAGAATAATAGACATATTATCATCTTTAGGCATTTCAAGCACAACAAAATCAGTTAATATCAAGAAATTATGAGCCACTTGAACAGGTACATCCTCACATATACCCATAGGAATAGTGGTAGATTTATCAGCCATTTGCAAAGATATATCAGTTGGTATTAATATTTCTAGTTGAAGCCTCTTATATAGAGAGAAAGGCATAACACAAACTCCAGCTCCCAAATCACACAAAGCAGTTCTAACATAACTATTCTTAATAGAGCAAGGGATAGTTGGACTCCCTGGGTCTCCAAGTTTCTTTGGAACCTTACCATTAAAGGAATAATTAGCAAGCAATGTAGAAATTTCTTCATTAGGGATCTTCCTTTTATTTGAGACAATATCTGTCATATACTTTGAGTAAGGAGGCAATTTAATAGCATCAGTCAAAGGAATTTGCAGGAATAAAGGTTTCATCCACTCACTAAACTTATTATAGTGTTCATCTTCCTTTGACTTGTGTTTCTTATTAGGGAATGGCATAGGTTTTTGGACCCAAGGTTCTCTTTCACTACCATGTTTCTTAGCAATAAAATCTTCGTTGGTGTATTTAGTATTCTTAGTGTGGTTTTGAGGTTCTTCTTCAACTTTTTCTTCATTAGGAACTTCATTTTCTTCATTACCACCTTCAGTTTCAGCATCAGAGATAGATATACTATTAGGATATAGAGCAGGTTCAGAGGGTTCTACAACAGTTTTATGTTTCTTTTTCCTTTTCTTATGAGTAGAACCACTATTTTCAGCTTGTTGAGAATCCTGCTCAATTCTTTTGCGATGCCCCCCAAGATATAGAGGATCCTGGGTAGTAGCACCACTTCTAGTTCTAATTTCGTAAGCATGTTTTTCTTTAGCAGCATTAACTAGCAAGTCTTTTTGCACTTTAACGAGTTGATCTATTTGATTTTGAACCATTTGAAAGTGTTTAACAATCATTTTAACATCATTAGAGGTTCTTTCCACAATATCTTTCAACTCAACAATAGCTCTAGTGTTTTCCATTAGATGATTTTGCACCCTTTTATTAAAATTATCTTGCTTAACAATAAAAATATCGAATTCTTATAAGCATTGATCAGGAGGTTTATAATAAGGGATATCACCTTCATCGATGTGTTGGAGAGAGTGTACCTCAATAGTGGGTGAGTAGGGCATAGGCTTACATAATTCTTCAATAGGGGGTAAATTCTTGACATCTGCAGCTTTAATTCCATTATACTTAAGACATTTCTTATCTTCCTTCATCACTTCATCATTTAATTCAATAACTCCTCTCTTCTTTGATGTTGGAATAGGCTCCGGAATAATAGGTTCAGGTATAATTACTTTAGGTATAGCTTGTTTAGGAGGAGTCCAATCTTCATAGTTCTTACTTATTTTAGCCATTAATTCCTCAGCTTCCTTAGGAGTCCCATTCCTGAAAACACAATCAACACAACTATCTAGGTATGTCCTAGATTCTTCGGTTAGTCCATTATAAAATATATCAAGAAGCTCATTCTTAGGTAATGGACTTCCAGCTTGTGCATGAAGCAAAGCACAAAACCTTGCCCAAGATTCGGGCAATACCACTTTTTCTCCCTGTTTAAAATCAAAAAGTTCCTACAAAATAGCATGTCTAGCACTAGGAGGAAAATATTTCTGCAGGAAAGTACTAATCAAGAACTCAGGGCTATCAATAGATCCAGGAGGTAAATTGCTAAACCAAGTTTTAGCTTCTCCTTTCAGTGAAAAGGGGAAAATCTTGGCAACAAAGTAAGTACGCATCTTAATATCATCAGAAAACAAGCCACTCATGGTAGAAAGTTCATTCATATGTGCTACCGCACTTTCATTCTTAGTCCCACAAAAAGGTTCTTTCTCAACAATAGCTATGTAAGATAGATCGAGAGAGAAATCATAATCTTTATCTATAATGTTTATGGGAGAAGCAGCAAACTTAGCAATAGGAGACAATTTGTGTCTAATAGTACGCTTCTCAAGGAGAATCTTAGCAACGCTCCTATCATGGGTGTTTTTACATTCTTTAATAAATTCATCGGTCATCTCAACATAACCATCTTCAATATCATAACTTTCACTAGACTCACGTGAACTAACAGGTGTGGTAGTGTCTTCATTAGGAGTTTTAGTATTTCCAGCTATAGTTCTAGTAATCGTAGCATCTAGGAAAGGACCTAATGAACCACTCTTATCAAGCACAGTAGAAGCAGCATCATAAGCATCAGAAGTTTCAGATTCAGCAGTAGTAGCAGTGTGTGTAGCATGTGTATGTGCTGGTGTAACGAGCTTACTTATAACAGATGGTGAAACAAGAGCAGCAGAGGTGTTTAGAACCATACCTCTTCTTGTAGTGGATGGTAAAATAGGAAACTTGCCATCACGAGACTTACCCATGATGGATGGATAGCAACGAACAATAGAGAATCCAAGTGAACTTGATAAATAAAGCTATGCTCCCAGGCAACGGCGCTAGAAAATAGTCTTGATGACCCACAATTATAGGGGGTGTATCGCAGTATTTTCGAGGGAAGTGAAACCCAATTTATTGATTCGACACAAGGGGAGCCAAAGAATATTTATAAGCCTTAACAACTGAGTTGTCAATTCAGCTACACCTAGAAACAATCTTGCTCATAGCAGTTTATCAGTAGCAACAGTTTTGTAGTAGGAATAGCAAAGTAACAGCAGTAGTAGAGTAAAGACAGCAGTAACAATAGCAGTAAACAGTAGGATTCGAGTGCGGTAGGCATAGGGATGGATGGACGGGCGTTGCATGGACAAGACAATTCACATAGCAATCAAAACATAGGGCAATTACAGATAAATAAGATAAAGCATCCAAGTAGTAGATAATCCTAGGCATGTGTTCCACATATAGTCATGAGTCCTCACAATGAGAACTTGCACAACATCTTTTGTCCTGCAAGCCCGTTTGCAGCGGGGCCTCAAGGGAACTACTGGCAATTAAGGTGCTCCTTTTAATAGAGCATCAGAGCAAAGCATTAACACTCCGTGAACACATGTGATCCTCACATCAAAGCCATTCCCTCCGGTTATCCCGATTTCTGTCACTTCGGGGCCATTGGTTTCGGACAACAACGTGTGTATACAACTTGTAGATAAGACCAAAAACAATACTATCATAATGAATCAATAACATGTTCAGATCTGAAATCATGGCACTCGGGCCCTAGTGACAAGCATAAAGAACAACAAGTCGCAACAAAGTCATAAATCACTAATAAAAGATACTAGGCACCATGCCCTAACAATCTGATGCCATTACATGAACGATCTCATCCAATCCCTACCATCCCCATAGCCTACAGCGGGGGATTACTCACTCATAGGTGGGGGAAACATGGACGGTCGATGGAGAAGCGATGGTTATGATGATGGCGATGATCTCCTCCAATTCCCCGTCCCGGTAGGGTGCCAGAACGGAGTTTCTAGTGTTGTTTCGTGGAATCTGGTGGTGGCGGCGGAGCGGAACTCCTTCTGGAAAAATGTCGAACCACCCGGAACTCCTTCTGGAAAGACCGAGGGGGTGCCTAGGGGGCCCACACCACCCCCTAGCGCGGCCTGGCCTGGCCCGTGCCACCAGGTGGTGTGGCCACCCCTGGCTCTTCTCCGTCTCCTATTCCAACTCCTGGAGTCTTCGGATGAAATAGGATTTTTGGCATATTTTCTGGGATTTTTTCTGATAGTTGATTTTCTGCACAAAAAGTAGACACCAAGGCAATTCTGCTGAAAACAACGTCAGTCCGCGTTAGTTGCATCCAAATCACACAAGTTTAGAGGAGAAACAATAGCAAAAATGCTCGAGAACATAGATACGTTTTGGACGTATCAGTCATCACCACATATTGTAACATATGGGAATGTGATTTAAAGGTTGGATCACATTTAAATAAGTTTAAGTTTAGAATTTAATGATTTAAAGTGACTACAAATGCCTATATAGCACTATTTTGGTACTAGTCCAAAGTCACTGCATGTAAACCTTAATATTATTTCATATTCAGATAGGTATGGTTCAATGTGATTTTTGAGAGTTGGAATCAACTCAAAAGCTAATATGGTTGATTTTATAAAAATGTTTGAATGTGCAAATGCTTTTGTCTTCTTATTTTTACTAGGAGAGATCTCTAACTCTAAATGAATTAAATCCAACGGGCTTGGATAGATCTTTTCAGAAGCTTTCCAACAAAATTGGAATCACTCAATTTGGTTCACTAAATCTTTCTGAATTGATTTTTAAACTAAGGGACAGAACTAGGTTTGAATTAAAATAGCAAAACCTATTTTTGAATCTACGGGCTTAGGCGGGAAACGAAATGGGCTGGCCCAGTGACGCTCAGTGGCGCAGAGGTCGGCTGACATGTTGGTCCCACTTGTCAGCGAGACTTAAAACCTGAAACGATATCGAGCGATCTGGGCCACACGATTATAACATGGATCAACGACTCATAGTCGTCGTCGACGACGGATTCGTCGCCAGCGAGACCGAACCCTAAACGGCCGGTGGGGGTCTACTGGGGACGTACCAGGGCTCTAGCTAATGCAGCGAGGGGGCGATCGAACTGGATGGCGACGGCGGACTCAGGTGAGGTGGACGGAATCGACGGCAACATCTCCTCCTCTGCAGCGGCCTCCTCTGGTGCAATTCCGGCGAACGACGCCTCGAGCAGCTCCGGCGAGAGAGGGGAAAGGTTCAAGGGAGAGAGGGGAGTGGAATGGTGTGAGGAGATGGTGCTGGGGAGGCCTGCTTATATAGGCACGCCGAGGGGACTGATGGGTGTGGGCAGGCGTCTCCGGCGAGGGCGGTACAGGAGGCTACTAGCGTGGGCGAGATAGGCGGACGGTGGGCGGTTCCCTGGCGGTGCTCTAGGTGTACTAGCGACGCTAGGGGAGGTGGCATTTGGTCGGGGGCTTCCCACGCTTTGGGAGACAGAAGCGGGGCTCGACGGTGATCACGGCGACTGTGGGTCGCGCGGCGGTGCACGGCCGTGTCTGGTGGGTTGCTGGGGTCGAGGCGGAGCGGTGTGGGTGATATGGTGTCAAGGCGCGGTCTGTTGTGTACTGGCGACGATCGTGCTCGGGCGTGCTCTGGCGGCATGTAGAGAGAAAGGGCGGCGCGGTGCTGAGGTGGTACAGGGGCTATGGTTGATCGAGGGGTGGATCGTGGGCGGCGGTAGGGTGGCGCCTAACGTCCTAGCACAGCGGAGAGGGGATGGCGGTCTCCTGTGCCTTGTGCACACTTGGCCAGTGAGCATGGCGTCGGGGCGGCATGTCACTAGCGCCAGGGGCTAGAGATAGGGTTGGTTTTGGTCTGGTTGGACTTGGGGGAGACAAGGATGATCAATGCACACCAAATGGCTCGACAAGATTAACCCCAAAACAGTAATAGTTAGGCCATAATGATTCTGCTAACAAGGTGTTCGGTTAAATGGCCGCA
Organism: Avena sativa; assembly: GCA_916181665.1. Taxonomy (NCBI): domain Eukaryota; kingdom Viridiplantae; phylum Streptophyta; class Magnoliopsida; order Poales; family Poaceae; genus Avena; species Avena sativa. The sequence continues at coordinate 296,185,107 of OV702291.1, read as the reverse complement.
AGGAACTTTTGTTTGAATTTTGGGCTGATTTTTGGTGGAGTGATGTAACTTATGATTAGGCATCTAGGTGTTCTTGGGATTTAAAAATGGAGTTCAGTTGAGTGGTTTTTGAATAAGTGTGATCTATACATATGAACTACATTCAATTTTCAAATATCATTTAAATTTAGTGTTTGAAATTTTTGGGATGAAACAAAGTGGGCCTTGGCACATCACTACTTGTACTAGCAAGGGGTGCAAAGAACCATAATTGTTTCTGTTAAGGTTTGAGTTCTAGGAATATCCAAAGTAGGCTAGTTAGTTAAAATGGCACAGATGACCATTTCCATATTTTATTCTTTTTGATTTCTTTTTCTTTGGGAAATGATTGGGAATGATCTAGATGATGTTTAATTCACCTTAGAATCATTTTACAATCAATGAATCACTCAAACATGGCAATTCAAACAACTCATATTTTATATGCACACACATATGAAGGCTTAAAGATTTTTAAATAGAAAAAGTTTTTGTTAACCCTAAATTGGGTAGATTTGATCTTGATTAACTTTGGATTAAGTTTTGGCATGTTACATCCTTCCTCTATTCCAGCCCGACGGGAAGAAACCCTAGGCACGGGGAAAAAGGAGGCGGGGGAGGCTCATCGGGGCCGTCTGCAGCAAAGAGGAGACCGCAAGAGGTCGAGGTACACTACAGCAATCCCAGAGATGGTCGGCATCAACCTGTTCCACGGCGGAGCGGTGCTCCCGCGACGGCGACCGAAGGGAGGGCGATAGAGCTCAACAGCGGTGTCGGTAGGTACTATCCTAGAAGGGGAGAAGTGGAGGGTTAGATGTAGAATGAAACGGGGAGCTCGAGAGAATGACATGAAGAGGGGGAGGAGTAGAGGGGATAAGGCTAAGCTTATCTTTTGAACAATGGCGGAGAGGCCATTTTCTTCCTCTCTCGGCTAAACCAGAGCAAGGGAAGGGGAGTGGAGCTCGAGGAGAGTTAGTGGGAGGGGGAGGTAGCAAATGATTCGAAGGGAGGGGGCTGGGGTGGCTGGAGTCCCTTTTATTTCGAGTGGAGGGGCTCATGGTGTACAAGGTCCATGAGAGCAAGAGGGAGGTGGTGGTGGTCAGCTATTAGGAATCAAGGGAGGTGGAGAGGAGGGTGTGGGGCCACAGAAGGGCAGAGGCGATCTATGGAGTCTTCTTGCTACAGGGTTTTCTCCTCCCTTTATGTGACCAAGGACGCAAAAGTGGAGGAGAGAGGGGGCTAGGTTAGCTAGGGAGGCATCCATTGGCTAGAGGAGGTGGTGTGTGGGCCTAAGCATGACCAGAGAGGTGGAGGAGGCCTGCTGCATCTGGGGTGTGGAGTAATGATAAAGATTTTATGGGATTTGCTTTGTCTCTCCTCTTTCTCATACTCCAAGCACATATGACAAGGACAAGGCTGTGCTACAGTGCATGGCTATAGTGCAGGTCGACCAGAGGGGTGTGTGATACAAGGGAGGAGTAGTTGGTAAACTTTGATGATGGTTTGATCCTGGTTTAGCTCGATACTAGCTAAGTTTGCCAAATTGAGTAAATAGATGGTTGTGAAGGAAGTTTAGAAACTTGTCTTTGGAAAGATGAGGAAATGGTATTGGTGTGTATATAGGGTCAATGCATAACCCTAGGAATTAATTGGAACTTTTTAGGGGATTTCAAGTCCACTTAAAATCATTTATTCATAAAGTGATAAAGTGGTTTATGGACGCTAATGCAATATTTTTACATTAGACAAGGTGGGTTTTTGGTGTGGGAGGATCCTATACATGATTACTCAATTAGGATAATTTTCCCAAGATTTATTGAGGTTTAAAAGTATTTAACACTATTATTATTCCATTTTCTGCCATCTAAGATAATAGGCAAAAAGAAATAATAAAGCTTCTCAAAAATATTTAGTTTTGAGATGGTAAGTTAGGGTATGATATATGCATCTCAATTGAGCCAAAATTTTGGGAAGTGCCTTGACAAAAACCAAACTTTCCATTGGGAAAGGAGTTTTGGAGATTTTGTCTATTAAAGGAAATAAATAGATTTGGTCCATAATAGATAGGGATAGATTTTGATAAATCTTGATGATCAAGGTAGATGATGTAGACAAGGTGTAACAAGCATTTGCAACCTTGGGATTTGAGAATCAAAGTTGATTTTGGTGAAAAACTAGAGATTAAGGATCTAGGGTAAGATTGTTTTCATGCCACCAAAACCATGTTGGATCTCAGAGCTCAGATCTCCCCTTGGGGCATGGGATAGGTGGATGGATAGAACAAGTGATGTAAATCAACATGGTATAGAGTTTTGAGCTTGATCTTGCTCCAGTTCACCAAGAATTGATTTCAAACTTTGAATAAAATAAGCCTGCCAAGGCAGAATATCAACTAGCCTACAAAACCTTGTGGGTTTAAGAAGCACAAAGATCCACTTGGACCAAGTGAAGTAGATATTGATGGACCTATATGAGTAGAACATAACCATGCAAAGAGTTGGTCCATAGAAGGTCAGATGATGGTGTGAGCTTCTGTCAAATTAGGCATGTTGAGTAGATTTGCAGGAATAGTTATTTTCTTGCCTACAAAACCATCAAGAACAACTGGGTTGGATAATGATCTAACCAAGGGAAAGAATGGGCCTTGGTAGTCCTTAGTATGTTTTACAAGATGGTTCAAGTGCATTTCCAATAATGCATTAGGGTTGGGAATGATGGAGACCCAAAGATGGGATCTTGATAACCTTTTTCCAGACGGCCAAATTTGGCAGATTTGGTGGTTTTGACTAGAATACAAGAATTGATGTTTTTGATTGGTTGCAAGGTTCCAAATCAGCATCAAGTGGATGATGTTGAAGTGTAGATTGGGTAGAATATATCCATGCTTGATATTGCTCTTCATTGACTTGGAAATTTCTAGAATGGATCAGTTCAGAATTGCTCTGGTTAAGGGTTTTAGATGATCACCTAGTGGCTAGAGATCAGATCCATCTGATATTCTTGCTTAGGGTTTGGGGATTTTAAAGTTTCTTTATCCTAGAGGATGAGCTCCTAGAGTACCTCATACTACTTCTAAGCAATCAAGTCAAACAACAGATCAAGGCAACTCATCTTACAAACAAATCAACTACTACTAGGGTTACCATCAAGCTTAGCTTGAGGTACGGATGGGCAATTTTGAAACGTTGGAGTTTGAGTAAGGTAAGAGTCCTTGGTATCCCTACCAAGACTAGAATTCTAGAGGTAGGAGTAGTTGAAGGTTCTGTCTTGAAAACATAAGGATATTATATTATATATCTCTCCATAGTTTTGTCAATAGAAGCTACTAAAATAGTTTTGGTTACACAAGCATCTTGGCTCATGTTTTGAAATGCCAGAACATTTGAGAATATGTAAAATGATCCAAGATAGTTTTATTAAATAGCTTTTTGAAAACTGATGTTGAGGTAAGGAGTATATCATAAGATGTACAATTAGAAGCATAAGCACATACAACAATAGGCAAGCAGTGCACAATTAAATATGAAAAAGTTTTTGTTCCCCCTGATTTTTGCATTCTGGACAACTAATTAGGGTTTCTGCAATTGGGATGTTATAGTGATCACACCGTTGGGACCTGGAATTTTCATCATATTATAAATGTAACACGGATGAGCCATGAAATCCTAGTAAGCCGACCGTCTGAATATAGCATGATATGCGCTCTTGAACAGAACCACTTTGAAGGAAAGTGCTTCCGTCCGGTAGTTCTTTGGAGTTCCAAAGTTAACGTCCAAAGTGATCTCTTCCAGGGATTTTTCTTGTCTTTCTGGGACAACTCCGTGAAAGATCACAGAGCTGTGATTCAGCTGTGTCTCCGAGATCCTCATCTGACACAGTATTTTGACATATAGAATATTGATGCTGCTACCACCATCCATGAGAGTCTTGGAGAAACCATAGCTGTCAATAAGTGGATTGACGACTAAGGCGTATTTTCCTTGCATGTGCAACTTACCAGATGATCAGCACGATCAAAGGTGATTGTCACTTTTGACCAGTCCAAGAATTGAGGGACAGCCGGAACAGTTGCGTTTAGCTCATGCAATACTTCTTTCTTGACCTTAGCTGGTTGAGACACAAGGAAAGTGACATAAGTGTCTTTCTTCGTTGGGAAGTTCTTCTTTCCATGCGACTTGGGATTTCAAGGCTCTGCTTCCTCCATGTCAAGATGTTCCTTGGTTTATTTTTTTTTCGAGATTCTTCTTTCCCTTCTTCCGCTTATCCCCGTAGCCAGCGGAATCGTCTTTCTGGGTGTCATCGTTGAAACAACACTCGGTGTCTGTGTGGGACGAGCCCCCGTTGGCATCTAAGTGATGCACACACAGGTTATAAGCAATGTCGGCCCAATAGTAGGTTTTGCCAGGTTGCTGGTATCCTCTACCTTGGACCCTTGACGTCCCACGACCGTGTCCGCATCCGCTGCCGCGCCCTCCTCGTCCTCCAGACCCGAAAGTAGCAGTGACAACCGCTGTTTCCGTGTTGGGATTTTCTTCCGAGGTATTCTTGTGCTTCCAAGCTTGTTGCTTCGGCTGTTTTGCCGACTATGGTATAGCCAGGACGTTTAGTAGCCCTTCTGCATCATCGTCGGCATCTGCATATTTGCTTGCTGTTTCTATCATCTCTCCCAAATTAGTGACCTTGTCGCACTTCAAGCAGTGACGCAGTAAACCAAATGGGAGTCCTGCAATGAAAGCTTCAATCGCGGTTTGATCGTTTACTCCCTCACATGAGTTCTTGGTGTCGATCCATTGTCCGAGGTAATCTCGGCAGCTTTCTCCAACTTTCTGGGTGCAACGCTGTAGGTCTCCTACCGTAGAGGACCTCCGATATGTGCCTTCGAAATTCCGAAAGAATGCGCTTTGCATGTCATACCAGTTGTGGATGGTATTCTCCAGAAGTTCATTAAGACAAGATCGTGCCGTATTCCACAGCATAAGTGGGAGATATCGGGTCGTGACCAAGCTATTTCCGCCTTTGGCCATGCAACAAGCCTAGAAAAAATCCTGAAGCCAAGTATCTGGTCGAGCCACACCGTCGTAGGCTTGAATGTGTCTTGAGATAGCAAATCCTTCCGGGAAATGTGTTTGTCGAATGCGTGGTCCGAAGCATTTTGGACCCACTAGATATCATCGTTCTCGTAGCGTAACACCTCTATGTTAGAATTGATCCGGTGTCTCGCATCACTTGGTGATAGAGAACGCCATCTTGGTTGTTAGCTATGGTTGCGGTGCCTTGGAGCCGAACTTCTGCTTCTACCACCACCTCCTCCGCCATGACGCCCTCCTTGACCTCCTTGAGAGCCGTTGTGATGGATACTTGGTGGAGAGGGTGGTGCAGGTGGATTGTTTCCGGCTGATCATCGTGCTCCATCCGGAGCGTCATTATTCTGGTTATGGGGAGGGTCTTGATTACGACGAGCCCCCTGCCAGCTTGACTCGACATGGTGTCCGTCGTTTCCCCCATTGTGATGAGGTTCAGCCGGACGGCTTGCGTGTCTAGGAGGTGGCATCCTTTGTCGGTCCTCCTCCCAACATTGTTCTTTGTCATCTTCCCTGCAATTGTTCGACTCTCGCCGGGGAGGGTGTCTCGGAACTAGTGTCGCATCTGCGTCTCGCTCCACGGATAGAGGAACATTGCTCCAGTCACGTGTGGTTATGTGTTGTTGCACTGAAGATCCGGTTCTTGAGTAAATATCTTCCCGACATCGAAATAGTGATGTTGTTCCGGGTCCCGTTGGTTCCTAATGTCATCCCAGGCCAGATCCGTGCGACATTGGTCGGACTTAGAGACCAGCTTTCCGCTTCCGGATTTCGTGACCTTCTATTGCTCTAGGCTCTTGGTAAGTAGCTTTACGCCCAACTGGACTTGATATGAGTTTGAATTATTTGCCAGGATATCCTGAGCTGCAGCAGCATTTTCCACTGGTGTTGAATACGCTAGATCTCCCTTGCTATTGAGCCGAGGTGCTCCTGGGTCTCTCTCAAAGAGGATCTTGTGGATTTTCGGATATTTCGTCTCGCACGTGGCCTTTACGGGTCTTCTGATGCTGCAGAGAGATGAACTACTCCGCAGACGCAATGTGCATCGTCTCTTCCTTGATGTTGTTAGCTTCATACAGGAGTACTTGATGACACGCTTCTAGGGCTTGGGCCCTTTCTTCCAGTTCTGTAGGTGTAAGCTCTGCAGCAGTAGGGATTGGCATTGTTAACGCATCTCCGATGGGTTTACGAGCACCAGCAGTAATCATGTATCCATCAACCAGAGTTTCCTTCGGCTCGTATGGGATTAGAGCTTCATCCGAGTCTTCCTCGTAGTTTTCGGCAACCACTTCCTCTGCTGGAGGATCTTTTGCTAGAGTCTTGTTCTTCTTGTGCCTCTTCTTAGCCTTCTTGGCAGCGCTGGTAGCAAAGACGTTTTTGGGTCCATTTCCTGGAGTCAAGCTCTGATCAGTACTTTCGTACATCTGGACGTCGGGATTAACTCCGAGAACCATATCATCCTATGCTTTGGGAGAGTTTTCCCCGGATCCTTCATACATGTCTTCTCCTTCTTCCACATCTTTGGAGTTGAACTCCTCTTCATATTCCTCGGAGAACTTTCGGAAATCCGTCGATGTCACTGAATCATCCGAAGATGCCGGTAAGTCGGTGTTTGTTCCAATCGCCTCCAGCACCGAGTCTTTGTTGTCACCAGCATTGGTAGAGGCAGATCTAGATCCAACATATCTGACAAAGTGCGACGCGTGCGTCCTGAGGTAGTTGCGGCTCTCCTTGTGGGCTTCCTCGAAACGTCTGATGGTCTCGAGAACCTCATCGACTCTTGTGCCTTGTAGCATTATCCGCATCAATGTATGCCTCAGGAAAGGTTGATCTGTTCCAGCGTTGGCAGATCTAGAACCAGAGTTGTTATCTTGCTCCTCCTAGATTTCGACTTCAACGGGGGGATCGATCTGGGATTCGGCCTCCTTAGGGAGATCCACTCCAGATTGACTTGCACCGCAAGATCTACACCAGGCTCAGCTTTCTCCACATTCTCCGCGTTAGGTGCGGGATAGGTGGGATTGTTGTTTTCTGAGATCCGAAACTCTGATGCCTCCATGGACAAAGTGGACCCAGAAGCTTCTTCTGCCTCTATCATCACCGCTAGGGTGGGTGGGGCAAGTTCAGCGAAACTGATGTAAACATCGATCTCACCAAAGGACATGATGGTGTAGGCAGTCATGGCCTCCCTAGCCAGATTCCAGGCCTCATCGAGAACGATGAGAGGGATGTCTCTGGCGTAGAGGATGCGACCGTCAGCGACGGTCTCGCCGATACCGATTCTTGCAGATTTCGCTCAGAACGCAGATCTGACGCTCACTTGCCCCACGGTCGGTGCCAACTATCGTTGGATTGATGACAAGTATGCCATGAGGGGGTCCTCGAGGCGTGCAGAAGAGAGGGGTGTGACGTACAGTATTCTAGGACGGTGAGCACACAAGTTTACCCAGGTTCGAATCCACTGGCTTTGGACGGATCCTACTCCTGCTAGCAATCCAGTAATAGGGCAGAGCCGGAATATGGGTTACAAGGGTTTCGCCTATGCGAGTTGAGATTGTAAACTATTGTGTGGTGCCCTAAAGGCTTGTCCTAGGATGGCTTATATAGATATCCAGCCTAGGGTTTATAGGAGAGACCTATCCGGCTACAACTAATAGTCGGTTACAGAGTACATCTTGAACTACAAGTAACCCTACAGGCCTATGTCGGTAAGTCTTCTAGGCCTTCCCGTAGCCAGACTGGACTCCGTCTCTTCTCCCTGAGCGGGCTGCCCATGAAACAAAGATCTAATCCAATGTGGGCTACCCTGGTCAGTGAGGCACAGTGAGGATACCCGGAAAGTATATCCCCAACAGTACCTCCAACAGTTTTTCATAGAACTTCCAGAGCCACCTACAATTTAGTTATAGTTCAAGTTTGACCTAATTTTGATAAATCGGCATGTTGTCATTCAAGTGGCCAGAGTTAATTAGCTAGGCAGTTTGAAAACTCAAAAAACATATGGGAATCGTAAGTAAAACATGTTGGTCCACTTAATATGTCTAGAAGCTTGGATTATGCCATTTAGATCCATATTTTTCGGACTTTCTTTACGGAAAAGAACCATCTCGTCATCACTCAGAAAACATAGAATTTTCTTTCTTGATAGTTGGAAACTCACACTGATGACATTGTTTACTACAATAAGATGCACCCATCCACCTCCGAAAGTACATTTAATTCAAGAGAAATCTATCACGCTGACTTGTAGCTTAAGTTTGACCTAATCTCGTTAATCGACAAGAAGTCACTGAAGTGTGCAAAGTTATCTAGGAAGCTTGAAAAATCCTACTACTAAAAACTTGGGTATTACGTATAAGAAACGGTGGTCCAGTTTCTGAGATAATTGGGGCGGTTGCATTTTATTTTAATTGTGGTAGGTCTCGTAGGAGCGAGGTGTTTGAGAGTTAACACGGTCAGTGGAAGTACAAGTTACATCAAGGACATCATCAATATGAGAATTGCACCCAAGTCCATGCATTTAGCACAAGGACCTGAAAACTAATCAATGAAGTGTGTGTTTTGAGGTTTGCGCATACTAGCATTCATCATGCTAAAGACTATCAGTAGAAGTATTGTAGATGCTAAGAATGGAAAAGAAGATCCAACTATTAGCAATGTTTGGATTTGCCAGTCTTGATCCAACGATCAATGTTCGAAGTTATTCATACACTATACAGAGGTATGCTATGGTATTGTAAGAGATAAGACAAGATAAATATAAGATAAGAAGTACTACGAATGGCCGATCTTTTGAGTAACCTTCCCTCCTGATGTTTGGGAAGCAAGTGAAAATTTTGAAAACCAGAAAAGTTTGAATTTTTTTGCCGCCAAGGACCAAAGTGGTTTTCTTCCTATGTACTCCTCGTCCCTACTCCACACGATCGCAGCTGCCAAAAATGCAAGAGACACAGAGTCGTCGTACCGAGGCACACGTGCGCAACACCATGCTATGGACGAGGGAGAGATCAGTCGGGCCGGTGCGCGAGGGGAAAGGTGAGCAGAGAGGGAGGATGGATGGTGAGAGGCAGTGAAGGAGAGAGAAAACACACAATTTGATTTCCATGCATAGGTTCTGAAATTTAATACTAGTAGAGTGGCTGCAGCAGTACATCGTGTCAGGAACCCATCATAACTTTCCTCTGGCATTGAACCGCCTTCAACTCCTCTTTGCTACTACCCTCTTACCCTGCCTACGTTTTATTCTCTCAGCATGTACAACACGTGGACAGAGGTGAGCATATGTCTAAGCAAAGAAATGAGTAATACTACTAGTTTACTATAGTATTTGCTTTTTTCCTAATAAGGGCATCGACAATGTGTACAAAATCACACCTTAAGTCCTAGTACGTGGCATCCGCTAAGGTTAACCATATACATTATGGAGAAAATAAAGTTACTCCCTATGACCCATATTAGTTGACTCGAATTTATCTAGATTCGGATGTATGTAGACATGTTTTAGTACTAGATACAACCGAATCTAGATAAATCCAAGTTAACTAATATGGGTCAGAGGGAGTATCTTTAAGCCTAAGGTGCACCTCAAGCTTGTGTGTTGCCGATAGAGAATAGAAAAACCATTTCCACTCTCTCCCTATTTCATGTGATCGTTTTCAAAATGTGTTCATACTTTTCATGATGCAAAATCTTAGCTGGAAGTCAAACCAGTCGTTAAAACTCTCTATGGTTTCTGATATATTAATTATCTGCTTGATGGGTACCTCCAAAAGATTTTTTCATAAAACTTTCAAAGAAACCTACAATTTATTACTCGTAGTTCAAGTTTGACCTAATTTCATTAAATTCAAGAGCAATCTATCAAGCTTACTTGTAGATCAAGTTTGACCTAATTTCATTAAAATGTCAAGATGCAAAATCTTAGCAAAAAGATGAACCTGTCATCAAAATCTCTGTGGTTTCTGATATATTAATTGACCCCCACTCCGATGGGTACCTCCAAGAGCTTTTTCGTAAAACTTTCACAGCAACCTACACAGTTTACTTGTAGTAGTTCCAATTTTACCAAATTTCAATAAATCTAGATAAAGTCATTCAAGTGGGTGAGGTTAGCTAGGAAATTTGAGAACTCATAAGACATGGGAAATCATAAGTATGCCATATTGGTCCACTATATATGTCTGAAAACTTGGCTTGTGGCATTCAAATCCATATTCTTCAGACTTTCTTTACCCAAAAGAACAATCTCATCATTACTAGGAAAATTTAGAATGTTCTTTCCTGAGATAGTTGGAAACTCACACCAACGACATTTTTTACTACAAGAAAATGCACCTATCTACCTCCAAAAACACATTTAATTCAAGAGCAATCTATTGCGCTTACTTGTAGCTCAAGTTTGACCTAATTTTGTTAATCTATCAAGATGAAAAATCTTACCAAGATGTTAAACTTGTCTTCAAAACTCTCGGTTGTTTCTCATATATTGACTGTGACCCCCCGATTGGCACCTCCAAAAGCTTTTTCGTAAAACTTTCAGAGCAGCCTACAATTTACTTGTAGTAGTTCAAAATTGACCTAATTTTGATTAATTGATAGAAATTCATTCAAGTGGGCAGTGTTATTAGCTAGGAAGTTTGAGAACTCATAAAACACGGAAAATCGTAAGTATAATATGTTGGTCCACCATATATGCGTGAAAACTTGGCTTGTGGCATTCAGATCCATATTCTTCGGACTTCCTTTACAAGAGGGAATAATCTCGCCATCACTTAGAAAATTGAGAATGTTGTTTCCTGATAGTTGGAAACTCGCACTGATAGCATTGTTTACTATAACAAGATGCACCCATCTAACTCCAAAAAGACATTTAATTCAAGATAAATCAATCGCGCTTTCTTGCTTGTTTGTAGGTCATGTTTGACCTAATTTTGTTAAATTGTCAAGATGCAAAATGTTAGCAAGAAGTTGAAACTATCATCAAAACTCTCCGTGGTTTCTGATATATTAATTGCGACCCCCCGATTGCTTCCCCGAAAGCTTTTTCGTAGAACTTTCAAAGCAACCTAACATTTCTAACCACTATAGAGTGTATGAATAACTTTGAATATTGACCGTTGGATCAAGACTCGTGAATCCCAACATTTCTAGTTGTTGGATCATCTTTCCCATTCTAGCATCTAGAAGATTCTGTTTATAGTATTCATCAAAATGAATGCTATGCACAAAACTCAAAACACACTTCTCCATCATTGTAGAATCTTATCCCTCATTTATCTAGACCATATTACAAAAAATTTCAAGTTTTGGATAGCTAATAATCATTGACTTCTACATGATATACAAAGTACAAGAGCCAAATATACACCCATTCTTTATAGATGTTGATCAAATTTATATTTTTTCTGCTTTATATATAGATGATATGTCATACGTCTATTATCTGAGTCTCACATGCATGGCACGTGCAATTTACTCGAACTTGTAGTTTCAAATTTGAAATAATTTCAATAAATCGACATAAAGTCATTCTCATGGGCAAAGTTAGCTAGGAAGTTTGAAAACTCATAAAACATGGAAATCATTAGTACAACATGTTGGTCCACTATATATGTATGTAAACTTGGCTTGTGGCATTCAGATCCAATATTCTTCGGACTTTTCTTTAGGAAAAAGAACAACCTCGCTCGTCTTCACTCGGAAAATGTAGAATTGAATGTTCTTTCTTGATAGTTGGAAACTCAAACTGACGGCACTGTTTACTACAAGAAGATGCACCTATCTATGTTCAAAAAGATATTTAATTTAAGAGCAATCTATGGTGTTTACTTGTAGCTCAAGTTTGACCTAATTTCATTAAATTGTCAAGATGCAAAGTCTTAGCAAGAAGTTGAACCTATCGTCAAAACTCCCTTTGGTTTCTGATATATTAATTTTGACCCCTCGATGGGTACCTCCAAAAGCTTTTTCGTAAAACTATCAAAGAAAAACCTACAATTTACTTGTAGTTTCAAATTTGACCTAATTTCGAGATATCCACGTAAAGTCATTCAAATGGGCGGGGTTAGCTAGGAAGCTTGAAAACTCATAAAACATGGGAGTCGCAAGTACAAAATGTTGTCAATCCACTATTTATGTCTGTCAACTTGGCTTGTGGCATCCACATCCAACATTCTTTGGAATTCTCTTTACCGAAAAGAACAACTAACCTCACTCGTCTTCAGTCGGAAAATGTAGAATTATGGTAGTTGGACACTCACACACATGGAACTTCTTACTACCAGAAGATGCACCCATCTACCTCAGAAATGAAATTTAATGCAAGAGCAATCTATCGTGCTTACTTGTAGCTCAAGTTTGACCTAATTTCATTAAATTGTGAAGATGCAAAATCTTAGCAAGAAGTTGAACCTACCATCAAAACTCTCACTATTATCTGATATATTAATTGTGATCCTTTGATGGGTACCTCAAAATTAAAATATTTTTCATAAAACTTTGAAGGAAAACCTACAATTTACTTGTAGTTTCAAATTTGACCTAATTTTGATAAATTGATATAAAGTCATTAAAATGGCAGAGTTAGATAGGAAGTTTGAAAGATCATAAAACATGGAAATCATTGCGTACAACATGTTGGTCCACTATATATGTCTGTAACTTGACTGGTCGCATTCACATCCAATTTTCTTCGCACTTTTATTTACGGAAAAGAACAACCTTGCTCGTCTTCACTTGGAAAGTGTGGAATTGAATGTTTTGTCCTGATAGTTGGAAACTCACACTAACAACATTGTTTACTACAAGAAGATGCACTGATCTACTTCTGAAAATATATTTAATTCAAGAGCAATCTATCGCGTTTACTTGTAGCTCAAGTTTGACCTAATTTCGTTAAATTGTCAAGATGCGAAATCTTAACAAGAAGTTGAACCTATCGTCAAAACTCTCGGTGTTTTCTGATATATTAATGGTGACCCCTCGATGGCAAAATATTTTTCGTAAAACTTTCAAAGCAACCTACAATTTTATTGTAGTTTCAAATTTAACCTAATTTCGATAAATCAACATAAAGCCATTCGGTTAAATGTGCAGAGTTAGCTATAAACTCATAAAACATGGGAGTGGTTGGTACAACATGTTGGTCCACTATATATGTCGGTAAACTTGGCTTCTAGCAGTCAGATCCAATATTCTTTGGACATTTCTTTACAGAAAAGAACAACCTCGCTCGTCATCACTCGGAAAATTGGGAACTGAATGTTCTTTCCTCATAGTTGGAAAATGGATGGTTGTGATAATACAACACTTTTTAGCAATATAAATTGTCATTTGCCTATCATATCATGCTCCATCAAACTATTGCTATGCCTGATATGCATGAGTACTTGTTTTTATTAAATTCAATATGAGCTTTGGACATTTAGTAGTTTAGGTAGAATGTTATGCCTATTCCTTGTCTTTGACATGTGTGTAGGTGTTGATGATGATTATGGATGAAACAAAGGCAAAAGGAACAAAGAGAGCATAATATGTAGGAGCATAGGCTGGAAAATTGAATTTTCCAACTTCTCAAAATAAATATCCAAGGCAATCGGGTTGTAGCCCTCGACAATACTGACGGTTTAACGAGCAACTATATGACCAGAGCAATAATTACAGGCGTATAGTTGTGCCCGTATAGTTGTAAAAAGGGTCGGAAACGACGGGATTTCGCCCTAGAGAAGCTCCCGAACCTTCCCTAAGTCATATGACGGTATTCGGGTAACCCTAGGGCACCCCCAAGGCCTATATAAAGGAGGAAGGACCCGAGAAAGCCATAATACACCATATACAAGATCTAGAACCCATCTACCGCCTCCACGGCGGTGTCGTGCCATTGTGCCGCGTCCATAGCCTCTACAACTCCACCAAGATCTAGATCTCCATCAACACCATCAAGCCATCCAAGCAAGAAGAGGAGGAGAAGGAGGACACCGCCATCAGCACGCCGACACCACCATCACCGTGCCGTCATCACCATCTCCATCGCCGCTTCTCCTTCATCCTTCCCCATCATGATCTCCATGATGGGTAGTAACATGGCTTGAACCCCCTTTTATTAATGTTATGATGATTTGAGTAATTGAAGTGTGGTGTGTTCTTGTTAATTAATATGTTTGTGCTTTCTCTTTACATTGTTCTATTCATGATATTTTTCTAGTGACTGGAGACGTCCAATGCATTATTGAGGAGTTTACTAGGGATCCATGGAGTGTCACAAAACATATCATTAATCTCTACTCTTCCATGGGCCTGACAAGTCCATGGGTAGAACTAGTAGGCTATTTGCTATAAGTGATCTGTGAAGGCAATATCAGCTTAGGATGCACAGCCCAGAGTTCCCTCAAGATCACTCATGGTATTGATAGGTATAGTGTTGCGAATTGCTTGAACCCAAAGTGATAGATGGGATATCTTGTGACTAGCACACTTGCTGAGGAGTACGGTTGTCCATAGAACTTAATTCCTTTGCTCTAGTTTACCTTGATTGGTCTTGTTACCTTAATACACTATTGTCTGACGAGATGACCCATGCCCTAAGAGGGTGTGGACAATTGAGTTGTCTAGTTGCCACTTACCAACGGTGGGAGACAATGGTATATGAGGGACCGCCACAATTATAGTTAACAGCTATTCCATAAGCACTTATCATGCACACCGGTATACACAACATTACTTGAGGAATCATAGCATGAATATTTCATCTCATTGCATTCACCTCTTTTCAGTTTTACATTTGTTCTAGTTTTCTTCCAGTCCTTGTAGTAGTTGTTACAAAACATATTAAATTCATTTATCCTAACAAATTATAGAATAGGCTATTTCCAAACCATGGTTTGGGTGTGAACATGGTCGCATTGAAAATGCGGCTGCGAGGGTCATGTTTGTCAAGCTCCCATCAGGACAAACTCTTTAAATATTTGCCACTACAGGTACTGCAATAACCCTGTTTTGGTGCAGGAACCCAGCCCACGAAATTGGCGCTGTTGCTAGGGAGCAAAGCGTTCGGTTATCTACTCGCACATAGTTTATTTCAGTTTGTTGATATTATCATATTGCTTTCTTTTATATTGAAAACATAAAAAAATTACAAAACCAAAAATTTATAAAAACTGTTGTTGTTAATCATGTCTTCTGAGATAAATTTTGTTTAACAGATAATACAAGCATTGGAGGAGATAAAGGATTCAAGTTTGCTAGACATGAGCTGATAAACAAATTGTTGGACCAATTGGAAAGGCATTCATTATGGTTGCATGCTAATGATGGATCTTATTGCACAATTTGTATAACAGATGACCACCTTAATTTTCAATGTAAGTGTTTCAACAATCCGACTCTAGCAAATTATAATCGAGAGAAATCCTATGCTAGTTTGGAAGTACTAGAATACTAGGAAGTATTGATGTTGAAAGTGAAGCACTTGATGGAGTTTTTAATTTAGTATACCTCATATTCCTATTTTGCAAAAATAATTTAAATGGAGAGGAAAAGGAGCATAAGGAGGAAGAACAGATTGATCATCCGCTCACACCTTCGACTCCTACTTTTGATTCTATCATTGCTATTAAAACACTAGTTGATGAAAAGGAGGAGCAAAAAGGTGAGTTTGATGAAAAGAGTCACACTACAACTTTTGTTTGTGATGCCTCTCACTCTAGTAGTGTTTTTTATGATGCTAAAAATGTTGATAATTGTTCTGTGGAGGCCTTGTGCCTAGACACTCATATGGAGCGCATTAATAATAATGAACTAGAGATTGAACCTTGCTATACTAACATGCAGGGTCCTGAAATCCCTTCTATGAAGGACGAATACCATGAAGTGTTCCCCTACACAGGTAACCAAGGTAAAGATTTAAGAATTTTATATGAATCTCAAATCCTCTCATTGTAGCTATACACAGAGGTATGTTCACCAAGCTTGGTGCATCAACACTCGCTTAAAAGCGAGAACTTGTTCATCTGCATGATGACGATGCATCATAAGCGGGTACGACTCCGACCGAACTCTACATCAAGATTCTCCAAGATGGTATGTGCAACCTCACCTCGAGTCGATATCCCTTGGGATCCAGGTGGGTAATGTATGGAGCATCCTAGCCTAGCTTTATGGCTTTAAAGAGAGCGCTTCCCGGGAGGCAACCCAGAAGTTATTAGGCATCTTTCTTAGTTTTTTGTCTTGAGTCTAGTTGCATTCATGTTGCATTGGCACTTCTATTCTTCGAATATCTTGCTATTAGAGTAATCTTGTTGAAAATTTCAAAAGGTAGAATTTATTGTTATTATGTGTTGCATAAACTCGGAAAAAAGAAAGAGAAAATCAGTTTCAGGTGAATCCTTCAATTATATGTATTTTTTGGTCAAAAATTAAAGTTCTTATTTTACCGTCAAAACTTGGTGCTTCGCTAAGTCTCCGGATAAGAAAGAATTCTCGAAGAAACATATTTTTTTGATGTATACAGAAGGTTTAACGACCAACTATATGGTGGGAATTAAAATTCCGGCCGTATAGTTCCGGTCGTATAGATAGTTTTGCCATCGAGAAATTTTCTTTCATAAGTATTGACGGTTTAACAACCAACTATACGGCAGGAATAAAAATTCCGGTCGTATAGATATCGATGCTTTCGTACAATTTCTTTTGTAGGTGCAGAGGGTTTGACGACCAACTATATGGTAGGAACAAATTGTTTTAGCTGTATAGTTATGGTCATATAGCTATGCCGCCAGGTGAAAACCCTAAAATTTTGATAGCAGGCCAACTATATGGTGGGAACACATTGTTCCGACCATATAGTTCCGCCCGTATAGTTGTGTCCGACCAAAAATCGCTATGGGAAGGTAACCCCTGTATTAAAATTTCGATATACTTTCTCCCTACTTCTTCTAAAAACCTCGAAACTCGAGGGGGAGCCGAATATCCGCAAGCAATAAAAGTTCTACCTAAGAAACTTCCTAGGCTATAATTCTCTATAGAAGTTCATGTTTTCTTTTTATTTTCCTTTTATCAGTAGGGTAAACAAACTATGTTCGTATACAAAACCGATTCGTTTTATTTTGTGTGTTATTTTCACAGGGACTTGAACCTTGTGTGACACCGTGTATAGTAGTGCCAACCGTGCAAACACTCGCATGAGCCACTTGGTTTGTTGAATTCAACATTTCAACAATCAGTGTCTGGTAAAACCTTCCAACTCAAACCTCTTTTAAATAGGCACATAGGGGCTGCACACTCATGTTTCATATTTTGTGTCAGTTACACTTCATCACAATCTAGGAGAAGTGCACTCCTAGAATTAGTTTGTTGACTTAAGCGTGGTGTTTAGGTTGATGATCCGAGTCAGTGGGACTTGTATTTTTATCACTTGTGAGCTAAACCTGTGTCTTCAAAAACACAAAAATATTTTGTCTTCTTTCTAGTCTTGTTCCTACCAGGTTCTTAAGGAAGGCATACACCAGATCATAAAACATTCATTGAAGTAAAGGTTCTTTGTCCATCTAAGTAGAGGTTAAAAGCACCTCAACGGTAAAGTGTGGCACCCTTGCTTTATCTTAAGCTTGGGGAGGTAACCACTTCCTTATACTCTCTTTTGATAACTGCATTTTCTCTTTTGTTTTCATGATCTTCTCAAGTTTATCTTGGGGAGGTTATTTTGCATGCATAGAGTCTTGTGCAAAGTTCTTTATCTTAAAAAGTTTTCATGCTATTGTGTATCTCTCTGTTTTTTAATGCTTGCTGAGTTGAGATTTGGTTCATATTTGTATAAGGGATATACTTTCTCATGTTAGGCCCCATAGGAGACAAGCGATAGCTTTGATGCACCTTTTTCAACTCTTATCTAGCTTATGAAAAATATTGTGATCCTCCAAATATACATTGCCATGTTCTCTACATTTTGTAAAAATATATAATAAAGAATTTCTTCGAAACTTGCTAGTTGTCACTATTCAGAATTGTCTTAAGTGAATGGTTATGGAGTAGCACGACCCCATAGTGTTGGAAATGATGGTCTTAATAGATGCTTACTGAGTGAGTTGTCAAATAAAATGATGTTTCAGAGTTTCGATATTACACATGGAATTTTTTTGTCTTGGAAATCAAAGTGAGATATTGCTTTATGCGTGTCTTGCACCACTTTCGCACAACATGGGATGCTAACAACGCTGCTGGCCTTTGGACAATCCAAAAACAGGAAACTCTTGGAGCTTGGCATGAGTTTCTCAACATATGTAACAAAAATGCTATATTTGGGTACGCATTGATATTCTCATGGGCCCGCGTTAAAAGCAAAAGTCTAAATACTCCTCTGACCGTTATGGGAAATCATTATACCAAAAACGGAAACCTTGGTAATGGTCACGAGTTTTCTTCCTAGACAACACAGTCTCGATTGAACATATACCACTCTTTTGGCATGGTCTCGTTACTAAGAAATATATTTTCTATGAGCTCAACAATCGAAGTTTGCACTTGAGAGACTAAGGATGGCAATGGGCAGGGTAGAGTAATACCATACCCATACCTACGTAGTCAATGGGTAAAAACTTTTACCCATACCCATACCCGACGGGTATTCGTACCCATTAGGTACCAGACGGGTAGATCCAATAGTACACATGTTATTCACAATTTTTCTTTCATCAATGCATATTTGAAAAAAAAACAATTATCTCTACTCAATAATAGGTAGACAAATACAAGAAATTATCAAAGTTTAGAAGTCACAATATGATACTCCTTCCTATGATGCTAGGTTGCATAGGGTGAAACCCTACCAGTAATTTTTACATGTCAGTTTAAACGGGTAGGGTATGGGTATAAAAGTGTGCCCATACCCTACCTATGCGTGTACGATATCCACGGTGTACCCGTACCCGTGGGTAAAATTGCCATCCTTATGAGAGACTTTAATAGATGGCATGAGTGGCAGCATTGGAATACTCTATTTCTATTTATGATTGATAACTAATTGTGTTCAGCTTTGCCTTATACAAATAAAAATACAATAAAGTTTGTATAGAAGGATCACAAGTTTACTTGAAGCTAGATTTAACTTTGACATGGGGCCTAGAAGTTTTTGACTAATCTCTAGTGGTTTGGAATAGTATAACCGAGATTATATTTCCTTGTATGATTATATGATCTCTTACTTTGAGCTTGCAGGAAAAACAAGGATACGATGCATTGATTTCCAATGGTAAGCAAGATCACATCCATTAAGTTATCGATCCCTTTTGCTCGAGGACGAGCAAGATCTATCTTGGGGAAGTTGATGGATTTGATAATACAACACTTTTTAGCAATATAAATTGTGTCATTTGCCTATCATATCATGCTCCATTTAACTATTGCTATGCCTGATATGCATGATTACTCGTTTTTATTAAATTCAATATGAGCTTTGGACATTTATTAGTTTAGGTAGAATTTTATCCGTATTTCTTGTGTTTGACATGTGTGTAGGTGTTGATGATGATTATGGATGAAACAAAGGTAAAAGGAACAAAGAGAGCATAGTATGGAGGAGCTGTAGGGACCAGACTTAGCCATTTGAGAGGTTGGAAAAGTGAAATTTTCCAACTTCTCGAAATAATTATCCAAGACCTTGGGGTTGTATCCCTCCATGATATGAACTCAATGAGCACAGGAACACCCAAAGCGGAGTTTGGATGAAGAAATGGCGATAAAAATACTAAAGAGTACTAATGGTTTAACGAGCAACTATACGACCGGAGCAATAATTCTGGCCGTATAGTTGTGCCCGTATAGTTGTAAAAAGGGTCAAAACGATGGGATTTCACCCCATTGAAGCTCCAGAACCTTCCCTAAGTCATATAACAGTATTAGGGGAACCCTAGGGCACCCCCAAGGCCTATATAAAGCAGGGAGGACCCGAGAAAGCCACAATACACCATATACAAGATCTAGATCCCATCTAGCGCCTCCACAGCGGCACCGTGCCGCTGTGCCGCCTCCATAGCCTCTACAGCTCCACCAAGATCTAGATATCCATAAACACCATCAAGCCATCCAAGCAACAAGAGGAGGAGAAGGAGGACGCCGCCATCACCACGCCGACACCACCATCACCGCTCCTTCATCACCATCTCCATCACCACTACTCCTTCATCCTTCCCCATCATGATCTCCGTGATGGGTTGTAACATGGCTTGAACCCCCTTTTATTAATGTTATGATAATTTGAGTAATTGAAGTGTGGTGTTTTCTTGTTAATTAATATGTTTGTGCTTTCTCTTTACATTTTTCTATTCATGATATTATTCTAGTGATTGGAGATGTCCAATCCATTGTTGAGGAGTTTACTAGGGATTCACGGAGTGTCACAAAACATATCATTAATCTCTACTCTTCCATGGGCCTGACAAGTCCATGGGTAGAACTAGTAGGCTATTTTCTATAAGTGATTTGTGAAGGCAATATCAGCTTAGGATGCACAGCCCAGAGTTCCCTCAAGATCACTCATGGTATTGATAGGTATAGTGTTGCGATTTGATTGACCCCAAAGTGATAGGTGGGATATCTTGTGACTAGCACACTTGCTGAGGAGTACGGTTGTCCATAGAACTTAATTCCTTTGCTCTAGTTTACCTTGATTGGTCTTGTTACCTTAATACACTATTGTCTGACGAGATGACCCATGCCCGAAGAGGGTGTGGACAATTGAGTTGTCTAGTTGCCACTTACCAACGGTGGGAGACAATGGTATATGAGGGACCGCCACAATTATAGTTAACAGCTATTCCATAAGCACTTATCATGCACACCGGTATACACAACATTACTTGAGGAATCATAGCATTAATATTTCATCTCATTGCATTCATCTCTTTTCAGTTTTACATTTGTTCTAGTTTTCTTCCAGTCCTTGTAGTAGTTATTACAAAACATATTAAATTCATTTATCCTAACAAATTATAGAATAGGCTATTTCCAAACCATGGTTTGGGTGCGAACATGGTCGCATTGACAATGCGGCTGCGAGGGTCATGTTTGTCAAGCTCCCATCAGGACAAACTCTTTAAATATTTGCCACTACAGGTACTGCAATAACCCTGTTTTGGTGCAGGAACGCACCCCACGAAATTGGCGCTGTTGCTAGGGAGCAAAGCGTTCGGTTATCTACTCGCACATAGTTTATTTCAGTTTGTTGATATTATCATATTGCTTTCTTTTATATTGAAAACATAAAAAATTACAAAACCAAAAATTTATAAAAACTGTTGCTGTTAATCATGTCTTCTAAGATAAATTTTGTTTAACAGATAATACAAGCATTGGAGGAGATAAAGGATTCAAGTTTGCTAGACATGAGCTGATAAACAAATTGTTGGACCAATTGGAAAGGCAGTCATTATGGTTGCATGCTAATGATGGATCTTATTGCACAATTTGTATAACAGATGACCACCTTAATTTTCAATGTAAGTGTTTCAACAATCCGACTCTAGCAAATTATAATCGAGAGAAATCCTATGCTAGTTTGGAAGTACTAGAATACTTTATTTTCAAAGGTGCATCTGAAATGGTATTTATACTAGGAAGTATTGATGTTGAAAGTGAAGCACTTGATGGAGTTTTTAATTTAGTATACCTCATATTCCTATTTTGCAAAAATAATTTAAATGGAGAGGAAAAGGAGCATAAGGAGGAAGAACATATTGATCACCCGCTCACACCTTCGACTCCTACTTTTGATTCTATCATTGCTATTAAAACACTAGTTGATGAAAAGGAGGAGCAAAAAGATGAGTTTGATGAAAAGAGTCACACTACAACTTTTGTTTGTGATGCCTCTCACTCTAGTAGTGTTTTTTATGATGCTAAAAATGTTGATAATTGTTCTGTGGAGGCCTTGTGCCTAGACACTCATATGGAGAGCATTAATAATAATGAACTAGAGATTGAACCTTGCTATACTAACATGCAGGGTCCTGAAATCCCTTCTATGAAGGACGAATACTATGAAGTGTTCCCCTACACAGGTAACCAAGGTAAAGATTTAAGAATTTTATATGAATCTCAAATCCTCTCATTGTAGCTATACACAGAGGTATGTTCACCAAGCTTGGTGCATCAACACTCGCTTAAAAGCGAGAACTTGTTCATCTGCATGATGACGATGCATCATAAGCGGGTACGACTCCGACCGAACTCTACTTCAAGATTCTCCAAGATGGTATGTGCAACCTCACCTCGAGTCGATATCCCTTGGGATCCAGGTGGGTAATGTATGGAGCATCCTAGCCTAGCTTTATGGCTTTAAAGAGAGCGCTTCCCGGGAGGCAACCCAGAAGTTATTAGGCATCTTTCTTAGTTTTTTGTCTTGAGTCTAGTTGCATTCATGTTGCATTGGCACTTCTATTCTTCGAATATCTTGCTATTAGAGTAATCTTGTTGAAAATTTCAAAAGGTAGAATTTATTGTTATTATGTGTTGCATAAACTCGGAAAAAAGAAAGAGAAAATCAGTTTCAGGTGAATCCTTCAATTATATGTATTTTTTGGTCAAAAATTAAAGTTCTTATTTTACCGTCAAAACTTGGTGTTTCGCTAAGTCTCCGGATAAGAAAGAATTCTCGAAGAAACATATTTTTTTGATGTATACAGAAGGTTTAACGACCAACTATATGGTGGGAATTAAAATTCCAGCCGTATAGTTCCGGTCGTATAGATAGTTTTGCCATCGAGAAATTTTCTTTCATAAGTATTGACAGTTTAACAACCAACTATACGGCAGGAATAAAAATTCCGGTCGTATAGTTCCAGTCGTATAGATATCGATGCTTTCGTACAATTTCTTTTGTAGGTGCAGAGGGTTTGACGACCAACTATACGGTAGGAACAAATTGTTTTAGCCGTATAGTTATGGTCATATAGCTATGCCGCCAGGTGAAAACCCTAAAATTTTGATAGAAGGCCAACTATATGGTGGGAACACATTGTTCCGACCATATAGTTCCGCCCGTATATTTGTGTCCGACCAAAAATCGCTATGGGAAGGTAACCCCTGTATTAAAATTTCGATATACTTTCTCCCTACTTCTTCTAAAAACCTCGAAACTCGAGGGGGAGCCGAATATCAGCAAGCAATAAAAGTTCTACCTAAGAAACTTCCTAGGCTATAATTCTCTATAGAAGTTCATGTTTTCTTTTTATTTTCCTTTTATCAGTAGGGTAAACAAACTATGTTCGTATACAAAACCGATTCGTTTTATTTTGTGTGTTATTTTCACAGGGACTTGAACCTTGTGTGACGCCGTGTATAGTAGTGCCAACCGTGCAAACACTCGCATGAGCCACTTGGTTTGTTGAATTCAACATTTCAACAATCAGTGTCTGGTAAAACCTTCCAACTCAAACCTCTTTTAAATAGGCACATAGGGGCTGCACACTCATGTTTCATATTTTGTGTCAGTTACACTTCATCACAATCTAGGAGAAGTGCACTCCTAGAATTAGTTTGTTGACTTAAGCGTGGTGTTTAGGTTGATGATCCGAGTCAGTGGGACTTGTATTTTTATCACTTGTGAGCTAAACCTGTGTCTTCAAAAACACAAAAACATTTTGTCTTCTCTCTAGTCTTGTTCCTACCAGGTTCTTAAGGAAGGCATACACCAGATCATAAAACATTCATTGAAGTAAAGGTTCTTTGTCCATCTAAGTAGAGGTTAAAAGCACCTCAACGGTAAAGTGTGGCACCCTTGCTTTATCTTAAGCTTGGGGAGGTAACCACTTCCTTATACTCTCTGTTGATAACTGCATTTTCTCTTTTGTTTTCATGATCTTCTCAAGTTTAGCTTGGGGAGGTTATTTTGCATGCGTAGAGTCTTGTGCAAAGTTCTTTATCTTAAAAAGTTTTCATGCTATTGTGTATCTCTCTGTTTTTGAATGCTTGCTGAGTTGAGATTTGGTTCATATTTGTATAACGGATATACTTTCTCATGTTAGGCCCCATAGGAGACAAGCGATAGCTTTGATGCACCTTTTTCAACTCTTATCTAGCTTATGAAAAATATTGTGATCCTCCAAATATACATTGCCATGTTCTCTACATTTTGTAAAAATATATAATAAAGAATTTCTTCGAAACTTGCTAGTTGTCACTATTCAGAATTGTCTTAAGTGAATGGTTATGGAGTAGCACGACCCCATAGTGTTCGAAATGATGGTCTTAATAGATGCTTACTGAGTGAGTTGTCAAATAAAATGATGTTTCAGAGTTTCGATATTACACATGGAATTTGTTTGTCTTGGAAATCAAAGTGAGATATTGCTTTATGCGTGTCTTGCACCACTTTCGCACAACATGGGATGCTAACAACGCTGCTGGCCTTTGGACAATCCAAAAACAGGAAACTCTTGGAGTTTGGCATGAGTTTCTCAACATATGTAACAAAAATGCTATATTTGGGTACGCATTGGTATTCTCATGGGCCTACGTTAAAAGCAAAAGTCTAAATACTCCTCTGACCGTCATGGGAAATCATTATACCAAAAACGGAAACCTTGGTAATGGTCACGAGTTTTCTTCCTAGACTACACAGTCTCGATTGAACATATACCACTCTTTTGGCATGGTCTCGTTACTAAGAAATATATTTTCTATGAGCTCAACAATCGAAGTTTGCACTTGAGAGACTAAGGATGGCAATGGGCAGGTAGAGTAATACCATACCCATACTTGCGTAGTCAATGGGTAAAAACTTTTACCCATACCCATACCCGACGGGTATTCGTACCCATTAGGTACCAGACGGGTAGATCCAATAGTACACATGTTATTCACAATTTTTCTTTCATCAATGCATATTTGACAAAAAAACAATTATCTCTACTCAATAATAGGTAGACAAATACAAGAAATTATCAAAGTTTAGAAGTCACAATATGATACTCCTTCCTATGATGCTAGGTTGCATAGGGTGAAACCCTACCAGTAATTTTTACATGTCAGTTTAAATGGGTAGGGTATGGGTATAAAAGTGTGCCCATACCCTACCTATGCGTGTACGATACCCACGGTGTACCCGTACCCGTGGGTAAAATTGCCATCCTTATGAGAGACTTTAATAGATGGCATGAGTGGGCAGCATTGGAATACTCTATTTCTATTTATGATTGATAACTAATTGTGTTCAGCTTTGCCTTATACAAATAAAAATACAATAAAGTTTGTATAGAAGGATCACAAGTTTACTTGAAGCTAGATTTAACTTTGACATGGGGCCTAGAAGTTTTTGACTAATCTCTAGTGGTTTGGAATAGTATAACCGAGATTATATTTCCTTGTATGATTATATGCTCTCTTACTTTGAGCTTGCAGGAAAAACAAGGATACGGTGCATTGATTTCCAATGGTAAGCAAGATCACATCCATTAAGTTATCGATCCCTTTTGCTCGAGGACGAGCAAGATCTATCTTGGGGAAGTTGATGGATTTGATAATACAACACTTTTTAGCAATATAAATTGTGTCATTTGCCTATCATATCATGCTCCATTTAACTATTGCTATGCCTGATATGCATGATTACTCGTTTTTATTAAATTCAATATGAGCTTTGGACATTTATTAGTTTAGGTAGAATTTTATCCGTATTTCTTGTGTTTGACATGTGTGTAGGTGTTGATGATGATTATGGATGAAACAAAGGTAAAAGGAACAAAGAGAGCATAGTATGGAGGAGCTGTAGGGACCAGACTTAGCCATTTGAGAGGTTGGAAAAGTGAAATTTTTCCAACTTCTCAAAATAATTATCCAAGACCTTGGGGTTGTATCCCTCCATGATATGAACTCAATGAGCACAGGAACACCCAAAACGGAGTTTGGATGAAGAAATGGCGATAAAAATACTAAAGAGTACTAATGGTTTAACGAGCAACTATACAACCGGAGCAATAATTCTGGCCGTATAGTTGTGCCCGTATAGTTGTAAAAAGGGTCAAAACGATGGGATTTCACCCCATTGAAGCTCCAGAACCTTCCCTAAGTCATATGACGGTATTAGGGGAACCCTAGGGCACCCCCAAGGCCTATATAAAGCAGGGAGGACCCGAGAAAGCCACAATACACCATATACAAGATCTAGATCCCATCTAGCGCCTCCACAGCGGCACCGTGCCGCTGTGCCGCCTCCATAGCCTCTACAGCTCCACCAAGATCTAGATATCCATAAACACCATCAAGCCATCCAAGCAACAAGAGGAGGAGAAGGAGGACGCCGCCATCACCACGCTGACACCACCATCACCGCTCCTTCATCACCATCTCCATCACCACTACTCCTTCATCCTTCCCCATCATGATCTCCGTGATGGGTTGTAACATGGCTTGAACCCCCTTTTATTAATGTTATGATAATTTGAGTAATTGAAGTGTGGTGTTTTCTTGTTAATTAATATGTTTGTGCTTTCTCTTTACATTGTTCTATTCATGATATTATTCTAGTGATTGGAGATGTCCAATCCATTGTTGAGGAATTTACTAGGGATTCACGGAGTGTCACAAAACATATCATTAGTCTGTACTCTTCCATGGGCCTACCAAGTCCATGGGTATTACTAATAGGCTATTTCCTACAAGTGATTTGCGGAGGCAATATCAGCTTAGGATGCACTGGCTAGAATTCCCTCAAGATCACTCATGATATAGATAGGTATAGTGTTGCAAACTACTTGACCCCAAAGTGACAGATGGGATATCTTGTGACTAGCACACTTGCTTAGGAGTACGGTTGTCCATAAAACTTAATTCCTTTGCTCTAGTTTACCTTGATTGGTCTTGTTACCTTAATACACTATTGTCTGACGAGATGAACCATGCCCGAAGAGGGTGTGGACAATTGAGTTGTCTAGTTGCCACTTACCAACGGTGGGAGACAATGGTATATGAGGGACCGCCACAATTATAGTTAACAGCTATTCCATAAGCACTTATCATGCACACCGGTATACACAACATTACTTGAGGAATCATAGCATTAATATTTCATCTCATTGCATTCATCTCTTTTCAGTTTTACATTTGTTCTAGTTTTCTTCCAGTCCTTGTAGTAGTTATTACAAAACATATTAAATTCATTTATCCTAACAAATTATAGAATAGGCTATTTCCAAACCATGGTTTGGGTGCGAACATGGTCGCATTGACAATGCGGATGCGAGGGTCATGTTTGTCAAGCTCCCATCAGGACAAACTCTTTAAATATTTGCCACTACAGGTACTGCAATAACCCTGTTTTGGTGCAGGAACGCACCCCACGAAATTGGCGCTGTTGCTAGGGAGCAAAGCGTTCGGTTATCTACTCGCACATAGTTTATTTCAGTTTGTTGATATTATCATATTGCTTTCTTTTATATTGAAAACATAAAAAAATTACAAAACCAAAAATTTATAAAAACTGTTGTTGTTAATCATGTCTTCTAAGATAAATTTTGTTTAACAGATAATACAAGCATTGGAGGAGATAAAGGATTCAAGTTTGCTAGACATGAGCTGATAAACAAATTGTTGGACCAATTGGAAAGGCAGTCATTATGGTTGCATGCTAATGATGGATCTTATTGCACAATTTGTATAACAGATGACCACCTTAATTTTCAATGTAAGTGTTTCAACAATCCGACTCTAGCAAATTATAATCGAGAGAAATCCTATGCTAGTTTGGAAGTACTAGAATACTTTATTTTCAAAGGTGCATCTGAAATGGTATTTATACTAGGAAGTATTGATGTTGAAAGTGAAGCACTTGATGGAGTTTTTAATTTAGTATACCTCATATTCCTATTTTGCAAAAATAATTTAAATGGAGAGGAAAAGGAGCATAAGGAGGAAGAACATATTGATCACCCGCTCACACCTTCGACTCCTACTTTTGATTCTATCATTGCTATTAAAACACTAGTTGATGAAAAGGAGGAGCAAAAAGATGAGTTTGATGAAAAGAGTCACACTACAACTTTTGTTTGTGATGCCTCTCACTCTAGTAGTGTTTTTTATGATGCTAAAAATGTTGATAATTGTTCCGTGGAGGCCTTGTGCCTAGACACTCATATGGAGAGCATTAATAATAATGAACTAGAGATTGAACCTTGCTATACTAACATGCAGGGTCCTGAAATCCCTTCTATGAAGGACGAATACTATGAAGTGTTCCCCTACACAGGTAACCAAGGTAAAGATTTAAGAATTTTATATGAATCTCAAATCCTCTCATTGTAGCTATACACAGAGGTATGTTCACCAAGCTTGGTGCATCAACACTCGCTTAAAAGCGAGAACTTGTTCATCTGCATGATGACGATGCATCATAAGCGGGTACGACTCCGACCGAACTCTACTTCAAGATTCTCCAAGATGGTATGTGCAACCTCACCTCGAGTCGATATCCCTTGGGATCCAGGTGGGTAATGTATGGAGCATCCTAGCCTAGCTTTATGGCTTTAAAGAGAGCGCTTCCCGGGAGGCAACCCAGAAGTTATTAGGCATCTTTCTTAGTTTTTTGTCTTGAGTCTAGTTGCATTCATGTTGCATTGGCACTTCTATTCTTCGAATATCTTGCTATTAGAGTAATCTTGTTGAAAATTTCAAAAGGTAGAATTTATTGTTATTATGTGTTGCATAAACTCGGAAAAAAGAAAGAGAAAATCAGTTTCAGGTGAATCCTTCAATTATATGTATTTTTTGGTCAAAAATTAAAGTTCTTATTTTACCGTCAAAACTTGGTGTTTCGCTAAGTCTCCGGATAAGAAAGAATTCTCGAAGAAACATATTTTTTTGATGTATACAGAAGGTTTAACGACCAACTATATGGTGGGAATTAAAATTCCGGCCGTATAGTTCCGGTCGTATAGATAGTTTTGCCATGAAGAAATTTTCTTTCATAAGTATTGACAGTTTAACAACCAACTATACGGCAGGAATAAAAATTCCGGTCGTATAGTTCCAGTCGTATAGATATCGATGCTTTCGTACAATTTCTTTTGTAGGTGCAGAGGGTTTGACGACCAACTATACGGTAGGAACAAATTGTTTTAGCCGTATAGTTATGGTCATATAGCTATGCCGCCAGGTGAAAACCCTAAAATTTTGATAGCAGGCCAACTATATGGTGGGAACACATTGTTCCGACCATATAGTTCCGCCCGTATAGTTGTGTCCGACCAAAAATCGCTATGGGAAGGTAACCCCTGTATTAAAATTTCGATATACTTTCTCCCTACTTCTTCTAAAAACCTCGAAACTCGAGGGGGAGCCGAATATCAACAAGCAATAAAAGTTCTACCTAAGAAACTTCCTAGGCTATAATTCTCTATAGAAGTTCATGTTTTCTTTTTATTTTCCTTTTATCAGTAGGGTAAACAAACTATGTTCGTATACAAAACCGATTCGTTTTATTTTGTGTGTTATTTTCACAGGGACTTGAACCTTGTGTGACGCCGTGTATAGTAGTGCCAACCGTGCAAACACTCGCATGAGCCACTTGGTTTGTTGAATTCAACATTTCAACAATCAGTGTCTGGTAAAACCTTCCAACTCAAACCTCTTTTAAATAGGCACATAGGGGCTGCACACTCATGTTTCATATTTTGTGTCAGTTACACTTCATCACAATCTAGGAGAAGTGCACTCCTAGAATTAGTTTGTTGACTTAAGCGTGGTGTTTAGGTTGATGATCCGAGTCAGTGGGACTTGTATTTTTATCACTTGTGAGCTAAACCTGTGTCTTCAAAAACACAAAAATATTTTGTCTTCTTTCTAGTCTTGTTCCTACCAGGTTCTTAAGGAAGGCATACACCAGATCATAAAACATTCATTGAAGTAAAGGTTCTTTGTCCATCTAAGTAGAGGTTAAAAGCACCTCAACGGTAAAGTGTGGCACCCTTGCTTTATCTTAAGCTTGGGGAGGTAACCACTTCCTTATACTCTCTTTTGATAACTGCATTTTCTCTTTTGTTTTCATGATCTTCTCAAGTTTAGCTTGGGGAGGTTATTTTGCATGCGTAGAGTCTTGTGCAAAGTTCTTTATCTTAAAAAGTTTTCATGCTATTGTGTATCTCTCTGTTTTTGAATGCTTGCTGAGTTGAGATTTGGTTCATATTTGTATAACGGATATACTTTCTCATGTTAGGCCCCATAGGAGACAAGCGATAGCTTTGATGCACCTTTTTCAACTCTTATCTAGCTTATGAAAAATATTGTGATCCTCCAAATATACATTGCCATGTTCTCTACATTTTGTAAAAATATATAATAAAGAATTTCTTCGAAACTTGCTAGTTGTCACTATTCAGAATTGTCTTAAGTGAATGGTTATGGAGTAGCACGACCCCATAGTGTTGGAAATGATGGTCTTAATAGATGCTTACTGAGTGAGTTGTCAAATAAAATGATGTTTCAGAGTTTCGATATTACACATGGAATTTGTTTGTCTTGGAAATCAAAGTGAGATATTGCTTTATGCGTGTCTTGCACCACTTTCGCACAACATGGGATGCTAACAACGCTGCTGGCCTTTGGACAATCCAAAAACAGGAAACTCTTGGAGTTTGGCATGAGTTTCTCAACATATGTAACAAAAATGCTATATTTGGGTACGCATTGGTATTCTCATGGGCCTACGTTAAAAGCAAAAGTCTAAATACTCCTCTGACCGTCATGGGAAATCATTATACCAAAAACGGAAACCTTGGTAATGGTCACGAGTTTTCTTCCTAGACTACACAGTCTCGATTGAACATATACCACTCTTTTGGCATGGTCTCGTTACTAAGAAATATATTTTCTATGAGCTCAACAATCGAAGTTTGCACTTGAGAGACTAAGGATGGCAATGGGCAGGGTAGAGTAATACCATACCCATACCTGCGTAGTCAATGGGTAAAAACTTTTACCCATACCCATACCCGACGGGTATTCGTACCCATTAGGTACCAGACGGGTAGATCCAATAGTACACATGTTATTCACAATTTTTCTTTCATCAATGCATATTTGACAAAAAAACAATTATCTCTACTCAATAATAGGTAGACAAATACAAGAAATTATCAAAGTTTAGAAGTCACAATATGATACTCCTTCCTATGATGCTAGGTTGCATAGGGTGAAACCCTACCAGTAATTTTTACATGTCAGTTTAAACGGGTAGGGTATGGGTATAAAAGTGTGCCCATACCCTACCTATGCGTGTACGATACCCACGGTGTACCCGTACCCGTGGGTAAAATTGCCATCCTTATGAGAGACTTTAATAGATGGCATGAGTGGGCAGCATTGGAATACTCTATTTCTATTTATGATTGATAACTAATTGTGTTCAGCTTTGCCTTATACAAATAAAAATACAATAAAGTTTGTATAGAAGGATCACAAGTTTACTTGAAGCTAGATTTAACTTTGACATGGGGCCTAGAAGTTTTTGACTAATCTCTAGTGGTTTGGAATAGTATAACCGAGATTATATTTCCTTGTATGATTATATGCTCTCTTACTTTGAGCTTGCAGGAAAAACAAGGATACGGTGCATTGATTTCCAATGGTAAGCAAGATCACATCCATTAAGTTATCGATCCCTTTTGCTCGAGGACGAGCAAGATCTATCTTGGGGAAGTTGATGGATTTGATAATACAACACTTTTTAGCAATATAAATTGTGTCATTTGCCTATCATATCATGCTCCATTTAACTATTGCTATGCCTGATATGCATGATTACTCGTTTTTATTAAATTCAATATGAGCTTTGGACATTTATTAGTTTAGGTAGAATTTTATCCGTATTTCTTGTGTTTGACATGTGTGTAGGTGTTGATGATGATTATGGATGAAACAAAGGTAAAAGGAACAAAGAGAGCATAGTATGGAGGAGCTGTAGGGACCAGACTTAGCCATTTGAGAGGTTGGAAAAGTGAAATTTTTCCAACTTCTCAAAATAATTATCCAAGACCTTGGGGTTGTATCCCTCCATGATATGAACTCAATGAGCACAGGAACACCCAAAACGGAGTTTGGATGAAGAAATGGCGATAAAAATACTAAAGAGTACTAATGGTTTAACGAGCAACTATACAACCGGAGCAATAATTCTGGCCGTATAGTTGTGCCCGTATAGTTGTAAAAAGGGTCAAAACGATGGGATTTCACCCCATTGAAGCTCCAGAACCTTCCCTAAGTCATATGACGGTATTAGGGGAACCCTAGGGCACCCCCAAGGCCTATATAAAGCAGGGAGGACCCGAGAAAGCCACAATACACCATATACAAGATCTAGATCCCATCTAGCGCCTCCACAGCGGCACCGTGCCGCTGTGCCGCCTCCATAGCCTCTACAGCTCCACCAAGATCTAGATATCCATAAACACCATCAAGCCATCCAAGCAACAAGAGGAGGAGAAGGAGGACGTCGCCATCACCACGCCGACACCACCATCACCGCTCCTTCATCACCATCTCCATCACCACTACTCCTTCATCCTTCCCCATCATGATCTCCGTGATGGGTTGTAACATGGCTTGAACCCCCTTTTATTAATGTTATGATAATTTGAGTAATTGAAGTGTGGTGTTTTCTTGTTAATTAATATGTTTGTGCTTTCTCTTTACATTGTTCTATTCATGATATTATTCTAGTGATTGGAGATGTCCAATCCATTGTTGAGGAATTTACTAGGGATTCACGGAGTGTCACAAAACATATCATTAGTCTGTACTCTTCCATGGGCCTACCAAGTCCATGGGTATTACTAATAGGCTATTTCCTACAAGTGATTTGCGGAGGCAATATCAGCTTAGGATGCACTGGCTAGAATTCCCTCAAGATCACTCATGATATAGATAGGTATAGTGTTGCAAACTACTTGACCCCAAAGTGACAGATGGGATATCTTGTGACTAGCACACTTGCTTAGGAGTACGGTTGTCCATAAAACTTGATGCCTTTGCTCTAGTTTACCTTTATTTTTCTTGTTATCTTAATACACTACTCTATTATGAGATGACACATGTTCGAAGAGGGTGTGGACAATTCAGTAGTCTAGTTGCCAATTACCAAGGATGGGAGACAACAGTATATGAAGGACCGCCACAATTATAGTTAACAGCTATTCCATAAGCACTTATCATGCACACCGTTATACACAACATTACTTCAGGAATCATAGCATTAATATTTCATCTCATTGCATTCACCTCTTTTCAGTTTTACTTTTGTTCTAGTTTTCTTCCAGTCCTAGTAGTAGTTATTACAAAACATATTAAATTCATTTATCCTAGCAACTTATATAATAGGCTATTTCCAAACCACGGTTTGGGTGCAAACATGGTCGCATCAACAACACGGCTGTGAGGGTCGTGTTCACCGAGCTCCCATCAGGACAAAATCTTTAAATATTTGCTGCTACAGGTACTGCAATAACCTTGTTTTGGTGCAGGAACCCAGCCCATCAAAAATCACCCTGATGAAACTGGTTACTACAAGAAAATGCATCCATCTACCTCTGACAAGTCATATATTTCAAGAGAAATCTATCGCACTTACTTGTAGCTCAAGTTTGACCCAAGTTTGTTAAATAGTGTCATGATGCAAAATCTTAGCAAGAAGCTAAACCTGTTGTCAAAACTCTAGGTTGTTTCTCATATATTGATTGTGACCCCCCGATGGGTACGATACCTCCAAAAGCTTTTTCCTAAAACTTTCAGAGCAAGCTACAATTTACTTGTAGTATATAGTTCAAATTTGACCTAATTTTGATTAATAGTCATATAGTCCTCAAGTGGGTAGAGTTATAAGCTAGGGAGTTTTAAAACTCATAAAACATGGGAAATCGTAAGTACAATATGTTGGTCCACTATATATGTGTGAAAACTTGGCTTGTGGCATTCAGATCCATATTGAGAATAATCTCAACATCACTCGGAAAATTGAGAATGTTCTTTCCTGATAGATGGAAACTCACATAGACAACATTGTTTACCACAAGAAGATGCACCCATCTACCTCCAAAAAGACATTTAGTTCAAGAGAAATCTATCGCGCTTACTTACTTGTAGCTCAAGTTTGGCCTAATTTCGTTGCATTGTCAGGATGCAACATCTTAGTAAGAAGTTGAATCTATCGTCAAAACTCTCGATGGTTGATGATATATTGATTGTGACCCCTCGATGGGTACCCCCAAAAGCTTTTTCTTAGAACTGTCAAAAAAACCTACAATTTACTTGTAGTTTCAAATTTGATCTAATTTCGATAAATCGACATAAAATCATTCAAATGGAAGAGTTAGCTAGGAAGTCATTCAAATATCGACAAACATTTAATTCAAGAGCGATCTTTCGCGCTTACTTGTAGCTCAAGTTTGACCTAATTTTTTTAAACTGTCAAGATGCAAAATCTTTGAAAGAAGTTGAACGTGTCGTCAAAACTCTCAATAGTTTATGATATATCAATTGACCCCCGAATGGGTACCTCTAGAAGATTTTTTATAAAACTTTCAAAGCAACCTACAATTTACTTGTAGTTCAAATTTGACCTAATTTCAAAAAAAATGGCATAAAGTCATTCAACTTGGCGGAGTTATCTTGGAAGTTTGAAAGCTCATACAACATGGGTATCGTTAGTACAACATGTTGGTCCACTATTTATGGATCAAAACTTTTCTTGTGGTATTTAGATCCATATTCTTCGGAGTTTCTTTACGTAAAAAAACAATCTCGTCATTACTCAAAAAATTGAGAATTAAATGTTCTTTAATTATTGTTTGAAACTCACACCGACATCATTGTTTACTACCTGAAGATGCACCCATATACCTCTGAAAATACATTTAATTCAAGAGCAATCAATTTCCCTTACTTGTGTAGCAAAAGTTTGACCTAATTTCGTTAAATCGACAAAAAGTAACTAAAGTGTGTGAAGTTAGCTGGGAAGCTTGAAACATCATATTTCTTAAAACTTTGGAATTATAAGAAACCATGGTCCACTTTGTCTGATAATCGGGGCACTCTAATTTTCTTTTAATTGTGGTAGGTCCCATAGGAGCACGGTGCTTTAGTTAATACACATTCGCTGGAAGTTCAAGTTACATCAAGGACCTCATAAAAATGAAAATTACATCCAAGTCCATGCATTTAGCACAACATCCCTAAAACTAAGAAATGAAGTGTCTTTTGAGGTTTGTGCATATTCTAGATATTGTAGGGCCAAAATTTATTCTAAAATATTCTATATTCTAGCTTTTACTACTAGTACGTACTACCTCTGTTTGAGATTATTAGTCCTAAGGGCCAAGTTGCTAAGACTAAGACACTCCATTACTCTCTCTCCTTAATCTACTATGCATGCACCAATAGTTTTACATGCATGAGAGAAGTGAGGAGAAAAAGGAGAACATGCATTGGAAGAGAGAAACTAATAAATGAGATAGAACTTATAATCTCAAACAATATAAAAAAGCTCTCGGCCCTTATAATCCCAAACAGAGGTAGTAGTAAATAAGAATCCATAAAACAGAGTGATCATACTCTCTATTGGAGTAGTAACTTGGTTGGTTGTTCACATATCTAAGTGCTACTACTACTAATAATTTCTCAAAAAAGTACGACTAATAAATGCAGTACTAGTTTGTCTGATTTTTTCTAAGATGTACTACTAGTACTAGTACAAGTATTCCCTCTGTCTAGGATTATTAAGGCTATATAA
Source organism: Avena sativa (assembly GCA_916181665.1). NCBI lineage: Eukaryota > Viridiplantae > Streptophyta > Magnoliopsida > Poales > Poaceae > Avena > Avena sativa. The sequence continues at coordinate 296,149,248 of OV702291.1, read as the reverse complement.
ATTTGATAAGACCAAAAAAGTTAATTATAGGTTGGTGTCGAAGACACGCATGCAGTCCTCGGTCTCTCCCCCGCAACACTATACACCCTGCACCGGGACACAAACTTTTTCGTCTCTCTTAAGGAGTAGATCCGTTTTCCTCTCACGTGGATCTTCTTGCCTCAGTCTCTCCCTCTGTCTATACTATAATGTCTGGTACAGTATAGGCGTGACACCTTCTTTACTCACATGTCAACTTTCTGCAGCCTTTTTGTTTTGACGAAGCATGTACAACATGTGGACATTGTCTAAGAAAAAAGTGGCCAAGTGCAGAGCCTCAGCCACCGCTGGTGTGCCGATGGCTAGCGTATTCCTGTAAAACCATACCAGTATAGTATGAAACTCAATCAGTATACTCTTCAGTATACCCACCCAACCCGGGTTTTTGGCCGGCGGTCACTATGTCGACGAGCCGATCTTCTCTCAATAACCACTCCCACAAGTTCGTGTACCGCATCGGTGGATTTGACCATGAGCCGACTTCTATGGACGCCGTCGAGTCTGAGGTGATGATTGAGTGCCCCTATGATGGCTGCTTTAGCTTGGTCTCCTTCGACAAGCTCGACGAGCACAAGATCGCGTGCCCGTGTGGCCTGTGCTCCTACATGGATCTTGCATGTGATTTTATTGCCTCGCCAGCAGGGCTCCTTCCCCACATGAAGGAGGCCCACATGGTCATAGTAACCGGGGCCATTTACGGCAGTGCCTTCTTTTGCCTCACCCCGATTCCGCCACCAACAAGCACGAGGGGAATCATGCGCTTCCTCTATGGGGATGACAGTGCCGTGTTCGGCCTGACCATCAGCACGCTTGGCTCGGCCGCTGTCGTGTCCTTTGTGTGCATAAGGCAGGATAGGTGCTTATGGCCACGATACACGGTGAAACTGTGTGCGCCTGACCCGCCGGGGTCAGTGGACTTCTTGATGGTCGAGAGCCTTAATGCGGTAATCGATATGACGAGCATCTTGTCATGGTGTGGAACACGACAGTACCATCAAGGATGGCATGAGAGGGGACAATCAGGATGCTATCGGTGGCTAGTCGCAACGGGTTAGGCACATATACTACAGACACAGTGATGTACCCAAATTTGGAGCCCTCTTGTCGAGTTAACACTCCTACTCCAGCAAGGATCTACTACATGGGAAGCAGATGCTCAATACATGTGCTCCTTGAGTCATTTCCCTAGCTACTATCGAGAGCTTGAGGAAGATGAACTACTTGAACTGATAATTCTGGCTAGCTTCTAACTTGTCATGTCTTACCTAGAACCCTGTTACTACCCCTCCTTATATACTGGTGGAAGGGTAGGTTACAATATGGGATCTAGGGTTTATTGTTTGGGCTTTGGGTTTACAAAGCAGGCCGGCTGCCGGGTCCAGCCGGTGGTCCAGGACCCGGTCAAGCTCCAGTACAGGTGGGGACATCGTCATAGTGTCTCATCGCCTCCGCTTTGGGTTTCACCCGGTTCCTTATCTATCAGCTTGGTGCTTTATCCGTCAACCAGATCTTTATTCGTTAGCCGGAGCTTTACTCGTCATCTCCCTGCCTCGGCACTTTGGTGCCCTCGTCTAGTTGTGCCGGCAGGACGGTGTGCCAGCCTGTCCGGTCAAGGGTGCACTCAGCAAGGAGCATCACCCCCTCCCGTACCTTTGGCCAACAGATCCGAGGCAGCCGGGTATAGGTGGCCACCCAGCCGGATTTCCTAGCCCCCGGCTAGACGGGCTAGCCGGGGAACCTTGATGCGAACCAGGTGAAGCATATGACCTGGTTGTCGTTCTTTGTCATGTGGATATCCGTCCAGATCTCCCTAGAGCTGGCCAGTTGAGCCTGGCTTGGCCTACCTGGGGTCATCCCCGACACTAGTCCCCAAGCGTGTTGGGACTTCACTTTGCGGAGAAGTTCCTACGTGCTCATTGGCTGATGTTGAAATGATTCGGATGAAGAACCTATCGCAAATTGTCTTGTAGTGCTTGTCTCGTAGTGCTTGTCGTGTTCCGGATTGAGGGTCCCACTTTCTCGAATAGAGTTTACTAGCTACGGGTCTGGTGGCCCACCCACAGGGTGTGAGCGACGATTGCATCTCCCGGCTGACGCGCCTGACTAGGGAGGTGAATTGCCCAGTCGATGACGTCAATGCTAGCGTTAGGCGCGCCTGCCTCCTCTAGCGTGCATCGCGTCAGTTTGACCTCTTGGCCTGCCGCTGCAGTTTTGGTAACTGTGCACACACCTTCATCATAGCGGTTTCTCGGGGATCGTGTGCGCGCTTGGACTTCGCGGTAACGCATGTGGGATCTTCTATCGCAGTTGCTTTGGTGCATGCGTTCCGGAACCGAAACGTCATGGAGGGAGTGGAGTAGTTTTGTGCCACGTGGCGTAGGGGAGTGTAGGAGGCGCGGTTGACCTGCCTCGATAAATAGGGGCGCCAGGGAGGGCTCCTTCCCTTACATCACCTTCTCCATATGTCCACTGTCCTTTGCGCTCTGCCTACTTGCTTCTACCTTGCACCACCGCTCTCTTTGATCACCGGCACCGCCGTTCCTTCATCACGATGATGGGACTCCACTTCTCCAAGCAGGTGGCTGGTGTGGCTCGTACGTCACCGATGAGCTCGTGCAGAAGTACTGGCGGGGAAATCATCCCGTCAGAGCGCCTGGTGAAGCATTGGCTGGGACGGAAGGGGAGCGGGTCCCCAACCCCCGGCCCGGGAAGGACATCGTCTTCCTCGCCCACTTCGCCCGTGGGCTCGACCTGCCTCTAAGAAGGTTCATCTTCGAGTTGATGGTGTCGTTCGACCTTTGGTTCCACCACCTCGGCGCCAACACCATCGTGCAGCTATCGCATCACACGACCTGCTGCGAGGCCTACCTGGGGGTTCGCCCGGACGCGGTGAACTTCTTGAAGTTCTTCTACTTCAAGGTTCAGGTGGTGGGAAAGGGTGGACCTCTAACAGAGACCGGCTGCTGTGCCGTCTACCCCAGGACGTCGTCGCTGATGCCGCGGCTAGAGATGCTCGACACTGTCAAGTTGTGGCAGCACTCGTACTTCTACGTGCGCCACAACACCGACATCGACTGGATCAAGGCACAGGTGTTCGCCAACATCTCCTCCACCCGGAAGGCCTGGACCATCCAGAACGTTGGAGCCTAGGCGGACATGGAGCGGATGGTCGCCCGCATGACGTTGCTTGTGGACAAGGAGCAACTCACCGCCCGGGACATCCTACTGTCCTGGATGATGAATTGCGTGCTTCTGCTGCAGCAGCGGTCACACAAGATCTATCATCTGTCCGGTCTGTTGGATCCCACCCGGGTGTCCCGGCTAGAGGTGCCGTTCGTGGCCCTTCGGGAGTGGTCGCCACCATCTCAAAGGAGACGATGGCGGAAGACTGGGTCTTCTCCTTCTGGCTGTACCACTATGGCTGACTTCCCCCAAAGGTCAGGCTTTCTTCCTTTTCTTCGGATAAACCTTTCCCAAGGAATTTTTCTCGTTGCTTATTATGTTCCTTGTTGAGTAGCTCTTTACGGTGCAGCTAGCGGAAGACGGTATGGGAGGGAGGATGAGATTCCTGCCTTCACCGCCGACCACACGCCATCGAAGTTCCTGTAGACGGAGCCGGAGCGGTTTCCCATCCTGGCCGACGAGGGCTGTGAGTTTCCACCCGGTGAGTAGCTTTTCCTTCCTAGATTTTCCTTGTTTTTCTTTTTTCATACTTTTGACGTTGTACCCATGTCTTGGCGCAGCCGCCCATGGCAAGGACGTGGACCTGGCTGAGTCCGCCGCGTCGAAGGCTCGAGGGAAGCGAGATGCTCCGACCGGGGGCGGGGCAAAGATGAGTCGCAGTCCAAGGGTTGCGGCTGTCGAGCCAAGCATTGCCAGGTATGTGGCCTTGTTATCCTTTCTTTGCGCATCTGTCGGTCTATGTCTTGCTCATTGTGCTCTTCTCGCCCTTATTTCAGTGAGGTAATGTCCTTGACCGGCTCCATGACCATCGTCAGTGCGTCCGACCCTCCCCCGGCTGGAGCGGAGGGGCCGGCTGCTGCCTCTACTGCGAAGAAAGCTAAGGCTGTAGCCTCTGCTGCCAATCCAGCTGAGGATGCATCTTCTGCTGCCAAACCGGCCGAGGCCGCGGCAGAGACGGTGGTGTCGGAGGGGTCCTTGGTCCTGCACCATGCCCTTGCTACCTCCCAGATCGCCAATCTGTTCCTGGCCTAGGCCAGGTTCAGACGGGTTCCGCTGTCTACCAGGTGGAGGAGCCCGCGGAGGTGGCGAGGGAGGCTCCTACACAGCCGGTGGCCGAAGACGGCGGAAGGGAGGTGGTTCCCGGCTCGGGCGCGGTGGCTCTGGAGGCGTCGCACGTGGCTTCTAGTGATGACGACGAGCTCCAGATTACCGGTAGCAGGTCAGTCCTAGTCGTGCTGCCGCCGGACTCCACCCTGGCATAGCTCTCCGAGTCAGTGCCCGTTGCTCTTTGCCAGGTTCGTCACCTGGTGGAGGTGATGAAGCAGGGGCTTGGTGAAGCCAGGTCGCTGGGGGCGTCCCTTGACGTAAATAACTCCTCCATCGTATTTGTTGCCCTCCTTGCTGTTCATTTCTTAGTCCTTCTGCACTCTTTGTAGAAATCCTTTGCCGAAGCCGCCAAGACCTCGCAGGACCTGGGGCGAAAGATTGCTTGCTCTTCTTTCTCTTCCTGGCTGCGTGAGTTTGCACTTCTTGTTGACCATTGGGTACCCCTGCAGCTCTGTTAGCTGACAGGGAACGGGAGGTGGAGAGGCTGAAGGCGGAGGTCACCCAGCTAGAGGAGTCTAACCAGGCGCGCTAGGCCCAGATCGGCCAGCTGTTGTCGCATCAGCAGCAGATGGAGGTCTAGGCCGGTCAGGCGAAGAAGACCGCCGACATCTTGGTCGAGGCACTGAAAAACCTCCAGCAGATCCAGGACCGCCAGGTGGAGGATCTGATCACCACCCAGGACTAGGAGGAGGTGTCCCTAGGGTAGCTATGCCAGATCGCCGAGATGGTCGTCAGTAAGTGATTCACTTGGTGAGCTTGTTTCTCATCCTGTTGCAGCCAGAATGTTAACAATATGATTTTTGCCGGGTGCAGCTCGGTATCTTGAGGTGACCGACCAAGCCTTGGCACGCGTCCCCGAGGCGTATGAAGGGCGCGATATGCACCCGGTGGAGTTGGTGATGGTCATTAGCGAGGAAGCCAACCGGCTGCATGGAACCTCCTTTGAGGTCTTCAACTATGTATGGCCTAACACTAACCGCTCGGGCACGATGGACGCCTTGTCCAGGATGCTCCCTGGTACCCCGGAGCTCATGGACGTGGCACGAGACTAGGGTACTCATGGTGGTGCCGAGATGGTCTTGGCGCTGCTGAAGTCCTGGTACCCGTACATGGACCTGCGGAGTTTCTCTAGAGGGTTTCGTCAGGGGACCAGCTACAACCAGCTTCGGGCTGAGGTTCCTGATGTCCGCTCCTATGGTATAAAAATTGGAAGCTTCGTCCAACTGGACCGGGACTTCGGCGATCCGGCCGGCTTGGACGGGTATCACTACATCCCTCTGGTTGCTTCAGCCCACGATGATGCCCCGGCTGCGCCAAGCCTTGCCTCCGCTGACTTCACCTCCAGCAACCACACTCCAGGCAATGCGTCTAGCCCTCAATCCTGATCCCAGAATGCTAGGAGTATCTGTATCTGGTTGAAAACTTGTTTTCTTGTGGTACTTACTCTATTCTTTGATGAACAATTCACTTTTGCTCTGTGATGAATTCTATCGGGAGTTTTGTCTCCCCTATGTGATGTTGTCTTGTGTTGCACTTGTTGAATGCTTTCTTCTATGTGGGGGCGCGCGAGCGCACCCACAGGGTGTAGTCCCCAAGGTTCGGTTGGTGCTTTGGGTTCTGTTGCCGACTGGCGGCTGGCCTATGGTTCTGACACTTTGGCTCATGCAAGGATGAAAGATACAAACAATGGTTTGCACGTTAGACATGTGTAGGATAAACATAGTCTTTGATTGCTCTTTTGGTTGAAATTTGTTTCGTTTCGCACAAAACTGGTAGCTTAGTCCTTTTCTTAGTGACCATTGGCCATTGAAGTTGTGCCCTTGTCAGCGCTTAGCCAGAGGAAAGGGTTTGCTTAGTGAGCGTACTACGCAATACTTCAGATTTTGGCTACTGGCTTCGAACAAGCAGGCCCAACCGGAACGTCCAGACATCTTGTTTTCCTTAGGATTTTTCCTGTATGGGTCTTTGAGTTTTCTGCTCTTGCCGTGCATGTCAGCCGGCTTGCGGTCTGTAGCCAGAATCAAGGAGGGATCTCTTGGAACCGCGTACAGTACTTCATCTTTTTAGAATTCGCGGCCGTCTTGGCCATTCGGCGAGTCCTAGAGAGAGACTGTCGGGTTATTAAAAACTATGCAACTGGAGAATTTCAAGTGTTGCAGCAGAAAATGCAAAATTATTATGGAGTCCCCGAGACTTCATCGAGGCCCCTCAACTTGTTCATTACATAAAAGTAAGATTCATTTTCCCTTTACTCATGTGTAAAATGGGCGAAGCGGGTTCGCAGTCCACGGGCATTCAGTTTGTTCACCGGAGCGGTCCATCTTGTTCTTCGCTGGCTGGCGAGCATCGCTCAAGTAGTACGAGTTGTTATGCAGTTCCCGACGGATAATGAATGTCCCTTCCCAAGGTGGAGCTAGCTTGTGCATCCCCTTGGTGTCTTGTACCGGCCCCAAGACGAGGTCTCCCTCACAGAACGAAATGTTGCGGATCCGTCTAGCGTGATAGCGTCGCAAGCTCTCCTGGTAGATAGAAGATCTGGATAGGGACAGCTCTCGTGCCTCTTCTAGGAGATCGATGTTGTCTTCTCGTGTTTCTTTGGCTTGTTGCTCTATATACAGCAGTTTGCACGGTGCATCAAACTCAATGTCGGTTGGCAGGACTACCTCCGATCCATAGATGAGGAAGAATGGCGTGAATCCGGTGGAGCAGTTGGGCGTTGTGTGTAGGCTCCATAGTATTGCCAGCAGTTCTTCTATCCAGCATCCGGGAGTCCTCATCAACGACTCGATTAGTCTTGGCTTGATTCTGGCTAGGACCAGACCATTTGCTCGCTTGCACTGTCCATTGGACTGGGGGTGTTGATGAGTTTATATTTGCATCATGTTTTACATTATTATTTTGCATTGTGGATGTAGGATCTTGGTATTTTAGTGCGCTCGCGCGCACATTTTATGTCTATTTTCACCAGGATCAGAACAAATGATGGATACAAAGGTGACAATTCTTGGAGCAGTGCTATTAGGGGGAAAAGGAGTCAAAAACAATGTAAAACTCTTATTTGGGAAATATCAATAACACTAGAAGAAAATCCGAAGAAATCAAGGCATTCAGATGGTTCAATGACCAACTATACGACCAGAATAATTTTTCCGATCGTATAGTTCCGGTCGTATAGTTGGTGCCGCCACCGCCTCCTCAAATAGTTTCACCCCATGCAACTGGATCGGAGAGACGACATATATAACACCTAGAAATCACCGAAACATCACCTCCGGAAGGCATCTGGAGGGGGAACCTTCCCAAGGGATCCATCTTTTCCCTACGCAGATCTGGGATGTCAAGACATCGATCTCCATCTTCATCAACCGCTGCACCACCACCATCTCCATGATCCCATCTTCACCCCATCTAGATCTTGTTGTAATTTCCGTACTAATTGTGGATTTATACAAGAACTATTCATTCACAGTTGTTTCCATTACCATTGCCATGATGTTGATTTCCTCTATGTCTGAGTAAATCTCTAGTTCTTGGGGAGATGGAGAAACCCTAGAATATGATTGAGATGATATAGAGATTATTATGTTATACATCATCATGTGTATGTGTTAATTGTCTTCATCTTGATGTTGGGAGTTGTGCACCTCCTTAATATTTGCCTCTTATGGGGACTCGATGAAGGGGATTACTTGTTGGTAGATGGACGGATGACATCACTTACTGTGACTATAAAGATGTTGTCATTCTTTACAAACTAACTTGGGGAATCAAGGATAACTCATAAAGCCATGTCCATGCCATGGGAGAAATCCCTTAATAGCGGGATAATACGATTGATGTTGTTTATCTGTCAGCTGTGGTTATGAAGGATGATGTGAGCAGTAGTTGATGCCTATTTGTCCATATATGGAGCTCCTCCCACATACATACATATCATGAGAATATTTGTTATAATAATCTTGATTGCTTAGTCTAAATTGCTAGCGGTGTATCCACCACTCCCTGAGAACGCCTTTTTCCCTATTGTAGTTCCAAGCTCTTTTACACACGCGATTCATACTTTCTACATTAAGTTTTACTTTACTTTAAATTGCTTCGATCAACCAAAAACCCAAAAACAACTCTACTTTTCTTGCATCTTAAAGTTATTCCTTAAGTACTATGTTTAGTTTTAGTTAAAAGCATTTTAGTCTTTCACCTACTGCTCCCTGTGGGATCGATACCTTTATTTCGAAACTAGCTACAAACGATCTGTGCACTTGCAGTCATCAAGCTATTTTCTAGCGCAGTTGTCGGGGAGCTTAGCGCTATAAGTCACTTTAATTAATGGAAAACACTCAGCAGTTAATCCATCTTGAGGTAGTAAGGAAAATGGGTTCGCCCATGGACGCCTTTATAACTGTCAATAAAAGCATAAATCCAGATGGAATTGAGATCCACCCTTTATTATTTGAACTATTGCACTCTAAGAAATTTGCAGGAACCAATGAAGAGAGTCCATATGGACACTTACAATTCTTAGAAGACGTTCTCAGTTCCTTTGTATTCGAAGACTGTAATCTGGATATGCTTAAAACCCAGTTGTTTAGAGAAACTCTCTCTAATAATATTTGTGACTGGTATAGATTTTTTTATGCATAAGCACCAAGGACTTTGACAGAATTGACAACCAATTTCCTATAAAAATATTACTCAGAAAGAAAAGCTCACAGGATGAGAGGTATTATTATCAGTTTCAAAAATAATCCTGATGAGGGTTTGTATGAAGCATATCTAAGGTACAAGAGTTATCCAGATAACTGCCCCCATCACCGTTTGCCTGATTGGTTAATAACTCACACTTTTTATGGAGGTCTTAATAATGAAAATAGAGTGAATCTAGACACTTCTTCTAATGGTAGTTTTCTATCTTATACCTATGATGAAGCTTGGAGATTAATAATAAAAATGAGGGAGGCAATGGAAAATCTTAAAATGAGGTGAACATTACAAATATTATTTATAAATATGCTTGTATTAATGATTTCCTTGCAGATGAAACGACTTGTGCAATGATTAAAACCCTCAGTATTGATTCTTACTCGGTCAAGAAATTTATTGAGAATTATGCAGGGCATTTACAGGTACCTACAAAATGGGAACCCCATAAATCCCTCGAAGAAAATAAGCGTCCAAGAGCACTAATGGAAGAGTTCTCCTCAACATCTATTCAAGATAATATCAAGAAAAGGAAAAAAGAGGAAGAACAAATAAAGAGAAGATTAAAGAAACCATAAAAGAACATCGAAGCTACCAATATAAATAATGTCATATTGAAGGATCTTATGGAAGCACAAATAAGTGGATAATGAAGTGGTTGTGCTAGACTTTGTAACCTCAGAATTCATCGAAGGTAAAGTACGAGGTAACGAAACTTCTAAAACCATGACTCCTATATATTATGGAAAACTTTCTTAAACGAAATTTGTGAGCCAATTTACACTATAAATATTATGCCTTTCATCACTTTATGAAGAACTTCACTATAATTTAAATAATCTAGATGTGGAACCGGTAGACACTACTATTAAATTGTTTAATAGAACTAATATAAAACTGTAAGGGGTTATCAGAAACATCTATGTCTTTATTGGATCACTTATGTACCCCCTTGATTTTCATATTGTTCACATGCCTCGAGATTCTTTTAGGTAGGCCTTTTATTTCCATAACCAAAGCTCGAGTTGATAATAAGAAGGAGACTATTTCATTGATGTTTGGAGAAGAGAAAATGATATTCCACTTTGCCAAACTAAAGAAGAGGTCATATGAAGTGGAAGATATCAAGGAAGAGAAAACGATTGCTGAGTTGGCCGCAATTCATTTCAATACTCCACAAGATGAACTATAGAGGAGCCTAATTACTTGGGAGGAAGAATCGAATAATGAGGAAAGAGAAGACATGGATGATTACCTTGATTTAGTTCCAGAAGCACAAAATCCACATGACTATGAAGAGCTGGTAAGAAAAGGAGATGAAGAACCTCCACCAATTAAATTGAAACAACTTCCAAACGATATGAGGTATGAGTTTTTAGATAATGAAAATACATGTCCTATTATTGTTAGCAAAAATCTATCAGAAAATGAAACAAATAAACTCATTTTAGTCTTGGTTAAGCATTGTGAAGCCTTTGGATATACTCTAAGTGATTTTAAAGGAATATATCCATCTATTGTAACACATAAGATTACCATGCTTGATGATGATGAACCTGTAGTGGATACACAAAGAAGGCTTAAATCCAAAAATGAAGGAAGTAGTAAGAAAAGAGGTTATACGCTTATTTGATGCTGGCATAATATATTCTATTGCTGACAGTAAGTGGGTTAGCCTAGCTCATTGCATACCAAAACAAGGGGGTCTTGATGGTGCTATGAATGAGGATGGTGAGCTAGTTCCTATAAGGCCTATTGTTGGATATCATATGTGCATCAATTTTAGGAAGCTAAACCGCGAGATACATAAAAATCATAAACCTATACCATTCATGGATAAAATTTTAGAAAGACTTAGTAATAATTCTTATTTCTGTTTTCTTGATGGTTATTCTGGATATTCTCAAATTTCCATACAACCGCAAGATCAAGAGAAAACAACTTTTACTTGCCCTTATGGCACGTATGCTTATAGATTAATTTCGTTTGGCTTATGTAATGCATCATCGATTTTTCAAGAATGTGTTTTAAAAATCTTTGATGATTTTGTTGAGAAGACTATGTAAGTTATAACAAATGACTTTGTTGTTTGTGGAACAACCTTTGATAATTTCCTCTACAATCTAACCAAAGTTTTATAGAGATGTAGGCAATCAAATTTGGTTTTAAATTGGGAACAATGCCGTTTCATGGTAAGAGAAGGTAATGTTTTTGGGCATAAGGTTTCAGAGAAGGGAATAGAAATAGATAAAACTAATATAGATGCTATAGAAAATCTTCCAATTCCTTAGGACATAAAAAACTTAAAAATGTTTTCGGGACATGCAGGTGTTTATAAGCGTTTTATAAAAGATTTTGCTAAAATAGCTATGCCTCTCACCAACCTTCTTGAGAAAGAAACTCCATTTTACTTAGATCATAACTGCATTGCAGCTTTTGAGAACCTTAAAAATAGATTAGTTTCAGCACCTATCATGCAATCTCCAAAATGGGATGAACCTTTCGAAATCATGTGTGACTCTAGCGACTATGCTTTAGGGGCTGTGTTAGGACAGCGAGACGGAAAGAATTTAAATGTTATTATTACACTAGTAGACCTCTTAATAAGATTAAGAAAAATTACGATACTACAGAAAAAGAGTTCCTAGCTATAGTGTCTGCTTGCGACAAATTTAGATATTACATCATTAATTATAAGGTAATAGTTCATATTGATCACCAAGTTTTGCATCACCTCCTTGCGAAAAAGGATGCGAAGCCCATGTTGATTAGGTGGGTTTTATTACTACAAGGATATGATTTACAAATAGTAGATAGGAGGGGTAAGGATAATCCGGTAGCAGATCATCTCTCTAGGATGGAGGGAATAATTACTAACCCCGTACCTATAAATGAGTAATTTCTGGGAGAATATTTAGCAAATGATGAAATTGTTGATCCTTGGTATGCAGATTATGCTAACTATCTCGCAGTAAAATTTATACCTCCTGGTATGACAAGAAATCAAAGGATGAAATTCTTTAATGATCTTAAATATTACTTTTGGGATGATACGTATCTATATCGTCATGGACCTGACGGAGTGATTCGGAAGTGTGTTCCTAACCATGAAATAAATGCAATCTTGCAAGCTTGTCATGACACCTCGTATGGAGGACATCATGCAGGCAAGTGAACTGCAGCAAAGGTACTTCAATCCGGATTCTATTGGCCTACCTTGCTCAACGACGCACACAGGTATGTAGAACACTGCGATGCTTGCCAAAGAAGAGGTAATATAGGTAGGAGACAGGAAATGGCAATGAATTATAGTCTTATAATCGAACCCTTTTATGTATGGGGAATGGATTATATGGGAGCTTTTATAGAATCAAATGGTTATACTCATATTCTTGTTGTTGTTGATTATGTTACTAAATGGGTTGAAGCTATTCCAACAAGCCATGAAGATGCAACCTCCTCGGTGAAGATGATCAAGGATCTTATATTCCCCAGGTTTGGAGTTCCTAGATTCTTAATCACTGACGATGGTTCTCATTTTATGAAAGGAACTTTTAGGGAACTCTTCAGCAAATATGGAGTAACTCATCGTGTTGCTTCACCATATCATCCTCAAACAAGTGTTCAAGTGGAACTCTCTAATAGAGAATTAAAGACCATACTCGAGAAGACGGTGGACAACTCAAGAAAAGATTGGTCATACAAGTTAAATGACAGTCTATGGGCATACCGTACTGCGTTTAAAAATCTGATGGGTATGACACCTTATAAGATGGTGTACGTTAAGGCATGCCATTTACCTTTAGAACTGGAACACCAAGCTTTTGGGCAATCAAGAATTTAAGTGTAGTCACCATATAAGTGATCACCTAGAAGAGGTGATTAAGCAAAGATATACAAGGAATGGCACCTACAAGAAGAATGGACTCGAGATAGAATGAGCAACACTACGGTCAAGCAATTGACCATAAAAGAGCGCTTCATGGGAGGCAACTCATGCAAAGTAAATGTTTGAGTAACTTTTGAAATTTTTATTAAAGTTTTAATTGAGCATTGTGTTAAATAAGGAACATTTGATCCTCTAGCGAAGAAAAAGGAAGATTGATAAGGCCAAAATTGGTCAAAATTTTAAGCTGTCATTTTTCTGTCAAAACTTGATATTTCGTTAAGTTTCAGATTACTCTTATAAAGAATCCTCGGAGAAGAAGGAAATTTTTGGTGGATCTAGAGGGTTTAACAACCAGCTATAGCAGGAATAAAAGTTCCAGCCGTATAGCTGTGGTCATATAGTTGTTTTGACATCACCCCTTCCATCCACAAAAGGTATTGATAGTTTAACGACCAACTACACGGCGGGAATTAAAATTCTGCCCGTATAGTTGCCATCGTATAGATATCGATGCCTTTGACTAAGCTCTTTTCTCGGTACTGATAGTTTAACGACCAACTATACATCGGGAATTAAAATTCCGCCCGTATAGTTGTGGTCGTATAGATATCGACCCATCTCCAAAAAAATTATTCGTAGTACAGAAGGTTTAACGACCAACTATATGGCTGGAATAAAAATTCCCGCCCATATAGTTCCGTCCGTATAGTTGAGTCCACCATAGAAGAAAATCTATAGTTGGTTCATAACTATAAAGTGGGACCTATACGGGTCGCGTCCGTATAGTTTCTCATTTCGGACGACGACTATGGTTTTTGACCTCCCCTTTTAAAGATGATCACATCTAACCTTTTTCATTATGTTTTCGTAGAGCTACAACCTCCAGCCTCGAAAAATCCTCGCCATCCCTATACAAGCCTCTATCACAACATCCGTGAAGCGAAGACATGCAGCCCTTCCATGTCAACAAGATTTGGAGGAAGAAAGAAGAGAAGACCGTGAAGAGGATTGAAGGCGTAGAACCCAAAGGATCATCATCATCGTCCAGCCCGGAGATCGAGCATCTCCCAAACTGGGAGGACATGTTCCAAGCAAGGGATGCAGATGATGAGGCAAGCTGAGCAGGCATAGACAAAGGATGAGTATCTCCCTAATCCCTATCGTCACAACATAGGATCCTATTATAAACCTCCTCTCGCTCCGTCACCTCTTAAACCTAAGAAGGTGCAGCAAGATGAGATTCATGATAAGATCTATGAGTTGGAAAAATCTTCAAAGGCATGTGTCGAAACAATTGGAGAAGGGATTGACTCCTACTGGATGATGAGCAAAGACCTTGAGAAAAATGTCAATGACATCGATGGTAGAGTTGGTTTCTTGATTAAAACTATTTTTGAGTTGACAAATGAGAAGAAATTCCTCTAGAAGAAAATTTTGAAGCTTCAATACGACATTGTCGAGCTCAGCATTTGCCTCGCAAGCATGGCTAAGGTTTGCAACATAGAGGAAGAAGACAATACTCTTCCTACCCAGGAGGAGGAATAGGTACTAAACAAGGAGTTATTTGATCCCGCCTGGCTTGATTCCAATCTTGGGGAGATCTTTAAGTCCTTGTAATCTATCTTATAAGTTTCATATTACAATTTTAGTTTTGCATTAGTTCGAGTTTAGAAATAAAGTTTGCATCATTTAAATTCCATTACATTTGTGAAATTCCGAGTTTATTATCATATATGGAGCATTATTGAGTTTGTGCTTGTCTTATTGGATATATGAATGGCTTGAGTATAATTTTACTTGCACTTAATGATAACACTAGGAGTCTTCCACACCATTTGTATTAATGGAACATATAAAGATAATTTAATCGCTATGTTGTAAGTTCATGTTTTGATTTACAAAAGTAAAAATAATCTGATTAGTCTAGTTGAAAAAGAAACTTTGAACAAAAGAAAATTAAAAAGTGCTATCAAAATAGAGTGAGAACAAGTCGAGGTAGAATATTCAAGTCATAAAGATGCTTCATATACAATTGGAATTTGGTAATTGAGATCGTTAAACTTTGGATTCCTACATGAACTGGAATGTATGGCTAGCTTCTTTGCACATCACTTAAACAAAAGTGTGATCATATATAAAAAAGAGAAGAAGAAGAAAAAGAGCGAATGTGCAAAGTGCAAATAGGCATACACCACTATATTGTGGTATGACAAAGAAGCATTTTGACATTTTGAATCCCAAGTGAATATGTTAATCCAAAAACACGTGGACCACCTCGCTAACTCATTCGGTCGAACCGAATACTTTTACATAATGTCGAGATTCATCTTTTGTGAACAGTCAATCACTAAGGTGTGGAAGCCTTCTAATATTATACAGATGGTTCGAGTAAGGTATTATTCATGAACTTATTCCCATGTATTATATATGATAAACACATGCTACAACTGCCTCATTTATTTTATCGACTCGCTTCATGAATATGAGGATCACATCCATTAAGCTAAACTTGCTTGGGACGAGCAAGAGTCTAACATTGGGGAAGTTGATGAGTGCATATTTGCATCATGTTTTACATTATTATTTTGCATTGTAGATGTAGGATCTTGGTATTTTACGGTGCTCGCGTGCCCATTTTATGTCTATTTTCACCAGGATCAGGACAGATGATGGATACAAAGGACACAATTCTTGGAGCAGTTGTATTGGGGAGAAAAGGAGTAAAACACAACGTAAAATACTTATTTGGGAAATATCAATAACACAAGAACAAAACCCGAAGAAATCAAGGCATAGAGACAGTTCAACGACCAACTATACGACCAGAATACCTTTTCCGGCCCTATAGTTCTGGTCATATAGTTGGCGCCGCCACCGCCTCGTCAAATAGTTTCACCCCATGCAATTGGATCGGAAAGACGACATATAGAACACCCAGAAATCACCGAAAGCTCACCTCCATAAGGCATCTGGAGGGGGAATTTGCCCAAGGGATCCATCTTTGCCCTACAAAGATCTGGGAGGCCAAGGTATCGATCTCTATCTTCATCAACCGCTTCACTACCACCATCTCCATCATCCCATCTTCACCCCATCTAGATCTTGTTGTAATTTCCGTACTCATTGTGGATTTATAGAAGAACTATTCATTTACAATTGTTTCCATTACCATTGACATGATGTTGATTACCTCTATGTCTGAGTATATCTCTAGTTCTTGGGGAGATGGAGAAACCCTAGAATATGATTGAGATGAGATAGAGATTATTATGTTATACAACATTACGTGTATGTGTTAATTGTCTTCATCTTGATGTTGGGATTTGTGCACCTCCTTAATATTTGCCTCTTATGGGGACTCGATGAAGGGGATAACTTGTTGGTAGACGGAGGGATGATAGCGCTTACTGTGACTATAAAGATGATGTCACTCTTTACGTACTAACTTGGGGAATCAAGGAGAACTCATAAAGCCATGTCCATGCCACGAGAGAAATCCCTTAATAGCGGGATAATACGATTGATGTTGTCTATCTATCAGCTGTGGTTATGAAGGATCATGTGAGCAGTGGTTGTTGCGTATTTGTCCATATATGGAGCTCCTCCCACATACATTCATATCATGAGAAGATTTGTTATAATAATCTTGATTGCTTAGTCTAAATTCCTAGCGATGTATCCACCACTCCCTGAGAACGCCTTTTCCCCTATTGTAGTTCCAAGCTCTTTTACACACGCGATTCTTACTTTCTGCACTAAGTTTCACTTTAATTTAAATTTCTTCAATCAACCAAAAACCCAATAACAAATCTACTTTTCTTGCATCTTAATGTTATTCCTTAAGTACTGCGTTTAGTTTTAGTTAAAAGCATTTTAGTCTTTCGCCTACTGCTCCCTGTGGGATTGATATCTTTATTTCGAAACTAGCTACAAATGATCTGTACACTTGCATTTATTAGGTGTGCGGCGGAGGCCAGGTCCAGGCGGATGCCCTTGTCACCATAGAAACGAGCGAAGGCCCCCTTGGTGAAGTTCGTGCCATTGTGTGTGATGATGTTGTTGGGGTATCCGAAACGCGTGATGATGTCGGTGAAGAAATTGACAACTATCGGTCCATCCAGCTTCTTGATTAACTTTGCCTCGATCTACTTGGTGAACTTGTCCACGGCCAACAACAAATGTGTATTGTCATATCCTACTGTTTTGAATGGGCTTACCATGTCCAAGCCCAGACGGCAAACAACCAGGTAATAGGGATCATCTTGTGCGCTAATGATGGAGTGTGTTTCTGCTGGGCTAATCGTGGGCATCCATTGCATGCCTTCACCAGCTGCTCGGCGTCCTCCAGTGCTGTGGGCCAGTAGAACCCATGGTGGAATGCCTTTGCCACTATTGCTCTCGATGATGCGTGGTGACCACATTCACCTTGGTGAATGTCCACCAGCAGCCGGATTCCTTCCTCTTGGCTTACACAGCGCTGGTATATTCCTCCCACGCTGCGCTTGTAGAGCTTGCCGTATGCTTCACTTGTCTTGCCTCAACCTCTTCATCCGGCAGCTCTCCTTTGGCCAGAAAGTCCATGAATAGCTTGCCCCATGGAGGTGTTTCCCGGATGGCATAGACGGCTTGCATGATCAGTTTGACTTCCTCGCTACTGGTTGGCTTGACCTCATCAGGCGGTCTGCCAGGTGGGAGACCAGAGCCGGCAGTCCCTGGTCTGCTGGAGCAGGCTGGGGGTGTCACGGCCTGTGGCACGGAAGTCCCCGGGATGGAGGTGGCAGTCCCCAGGATGGAGGTAGCACTCCTCTGGTGCGGCATGGCAGTCCCCAGGCGCGGCATGGCAGTCCCCAGGCGCGGCATGGCAGTCCTCGGGTGTGATGTGGCACCAAGTTGCTTGGAGCCGGTAGTGCCTGGGTCTGCATCCAGCACGATGGAGTCAAATTCTGGAGACGGCGTGATGGAGGGCTTGCACAAGTGTTTGAGGGCGACGCTAGGCGGAATTGCTGCTCTTATTGATCCTACGTGGGCGAGTGCATCCGCGGCTTCATTGTTCGCTCGAGGCATGTGGTGGAACTTGAATCCTTCAAAAAGTCACTGATGATCGGCTCAACACGTATCGATCTTTTTGGGGAACCCCAAGAGGAAGGTATGATGAGTACAGCAGCAAGTTTTCCCTCAGTTATGAAACCAAGGTTATCGAACCAATAGGACCAAGGAAACACCTCCAAGGTGTTGTTTCCAACCTAGAATCCTGCACAACAAAACCATAGAACTTTGCCCCCAACTTATAGTGAGGTTGTCAATCTCACTGGTTTTGTAAAAACAAAGGATTAAATTTATTGTGTGGAAGATAGTAATTGCTTGCAGAAAGTGAACACAAAACAGTAAATGGCTTGTAGATTGATGGTAAAAGAATGGACCAGGGTCCATAGTTCGCTAGAGGTGATTCTCCTTAAGATAGGTGACATGTTGGATGAACAAATTATAGCGGGGCAATTGACAGACACCGAGAAAGCATACATGCATATACTAATCATCTTGACTCCTATGAGATTTGATTGGGAATTACACCATTCTACATAGACCGTAATCCAATTGCATCTATGACTAATAATCCACCTTCAGGTTATCATCTGAACCCCCTCCATTATTAATTTGCAAGCAACAGATAATTGCATTAAGCAAAGTGTGTAAAGTAAACAATACAATTGTTCTATGAACAAAGGATTGTTGTTTTCTCCCTAGTACGTAGCAACATCACATCTAGTACCTTAGAGATTTATGTCACTTCCCCAGATTCCTAGAGGCATGAACCCACTATCGAGCATAAATACACCCTCTTGGAGTTGCTAGCATCTACTTGGCCAAGATAGCTACTAACAACATAAAGCATGCTAGATGACAAATAACATAGACATGATAGAATCAACAATCAATCTGAAATAGCATCTCAATATCCATCGGATCCCCGCAAACACAACATGTAAGATTACAAATAGATGATCTTGATCATGAACGAAGCTCACAAGATCTAAACATGGTGGCACAAAGGAGGAGAACCAACCATCTAGCTACTACATGGACCCGTAGTCCAGGGATGAACTACTCACGCATCACACCGGAGGTAGTCATGGTGATGAAGAAGGCCTCCAGGGTGATCTCTCCCCTGCGGCAGTGTGCCGGGAAGAGCTTCAGATCCCTTCCGATCTTGGGATGGAGATGGCAGCGGCTACAGACTCTTTCGTGGAATTTTTATCGGGTACTTAGGGTTTTCGTCTCGGAGGCAATATATAGGCGAAGGGGCAAGGTCGGTAGAGTATCAAGGTGCCCACACACCCTGGTGGCGCGGCTAGGGTTGGCCGCACCACCACCAGGTGTGGCCACCCTGCTTCCCCTCTTCGTCTCCCCTCCAGACTCCATATTCCTTCTGGTGAAATATTGACTTGGGCTTTTGTCCGGTCCAATTCCGAGAATATTTCCTTACTAGCTTTTCTGAAACCAAAAACAGCAGAAAACATGCAACTTGCACTGTGGCATCTTGTTAATAGGTTAGTTCCAGAAAATGTGTAAAAAATAGTCCAAAGTGTGGACAAAACATAAGAAAGTAGATATAAAACAAGCATGGAACATCAAAAATGATAGATACGTTTGCAACGTATCAAGCACATAGCTGTTGTACGAAGAAACAGTATAGCACCATATTCGTGTCCTTGGCGTCCCAATCTCCTGATACTTGCTGCACCACCAGGTTGCAGTCGCTAAAAGAGAGGATGCACCTGATGCCGATCTCTTTTGCCATCTTGAGGCCGTGGATGAGCGCTTCATACTCGGCGATGTTGTTGGATGCACGGAAGTGGATCTGCAGCATGTAGTCCATCCGGTCCCCTTTTGGGGAGGTGTTGACGACCCCAGCTTCGAGTCCACCGTACATCTTGGAGCCGTCGAAGTGTAGCTTCTAGTGTGTGGAGTCAGGACATGGAGGCAGGTACTGCGTCTCTCTGCCCAATCGACGAGGAAGTCTGCCAGGGCCTGAGACTTGATCGCCATTCTTGGCTCGTACCGGATGTAGTGCGGTGAGCTCTATGGCCCATTTTGCCACCCGGCCTGTCGCGTCCTTGTTGCCGATGATCTTTGACAAGGCGGCCCACGCCACTACCCGGATGGAGTGCTCTTGGAAGTAGTGCTTCAACTTCTTGGTGGCCATGAACACACCATACACCAACTTCTGATAGTGAGTGTAGTTCTGCTTTAACATTGGGAGTACCTCACTTAGGTAGTACACGGGGCATTGAACTGGCTGAGTCTTTCCTTCTTCTGGTCTCTCTACCACCAGCACGACGCTGATGACCTGGTTGGTAGCCGCAATGTACATCAGCATTGGCTCCTTTGCGGCCGGGGCCGCCAGTATCGGTGCAGAGAATAACATGCGCTTGATATTGCGGAAGGCCTTGTCCTCCTACGCAATCTAGAAGAACTTGTTAGTTTTCTTCATGAGCTGGTATAGGGGGAGTGCCTTCTCGCCCAGCCGGTGACGAACCGGCTAAGGGAGGCCAGGCATCTAGTGAACTTCTGCACGTCGCGCAGGTTCTATTGCGGCTGCATGTGTTCGACTGCGCCGATCTTCTCCGGGTTGGCAAAAATTCCACACTCTAAGACAAGGAAACTAAAGAGCTGCCCGGCTGGGACGCCAAATAAGCATTTCTCGGGTTCAGCTTCATCTGGAACCGGCGAAGGTTGGTGAATGTATCCTTTAGGTCTTCAAGGAGCGTCTGCTTCTCCTTTGTCTTGACAACCACGTCATCGACATAAGCATGCATGTTTTCTGCCAATTTGCAATTGTAGGCACTTTTGTATGCAGCGCTGATATGTGGCACCTGCATTTTTGAGTCCAAATGGCATGGTGGTGTAGCAGTAGGCCCCATATGGGGTGATGAATGCTGTCTTTATTTTATCAGCGGGGTTCAGCGGGATCTGGTGGTAGCCGGAGTACGCATTTAGAAATGACAACAGCTCGTAGCCGACCATTGAGTCGATCACTTGGTCTATCCTTGGCAGGACGAACTGATCTTTGGGGCATTCCTTGTTGAGGCTGGTGTAATCAACACACATGCGCCAAGTCTTGTTCTTTTTTAGCACCAGCACCGGGTTTGCCAGCCATTTCAGGTGGAAAACCTACATGATGAATCCGGCTGCGAGCAGCTGGGTGATTTCTTCACCAATGGTTCTTCTATTCTCTTCCGCAAAGCGACATAATGATTGCTTGACCGACTTTGCATCCGGCCTCACATGTAAAGAGTGCTCGACGAGTTCCCTCGGAATACCAGGCATGTCCTTGGGGGACCATGCGAAGATATCTCGATTCTCATGGAGGAAGTCAACGAGCGTGCTTTCCTATTTGTGTCAAGGCCGTCTCCGACCAGGAAAAACTTGTCCGGCTCGGCCACGTTCAGCAGGATCTTCTTGGTGCCCTTTGATGGCTTGCATTGCGCCTCTCTGGCTAGCTTTGGCTCGTAGCCGGCATGTCCGCCTGTAGGGCTGCCACATTCTGCATGATGACGCGCTTCTCCTTTGTGATAATCATGGCCTCGGCGATCTTGGAGCTGTCTGTGGCGCATTCCACCGACCATCTGTTGTCACACGCGATGGTGATTACCCCCTTTGGCCTGGGTAGCTTCATCTTGAGGTACGCCTAGTGCAGTACCGCCATGAACTTGGTGAGCGCGGGGCGTCCCAGGATGGTGTGGTAAGAGCTGTAGAGGTTGACCACCTCGAACCAGATAGGTTCGCGGCATAAGTTGTCCTCCGTGCCGAAGATGATGTCCAACCAGATCTTGCCAATGGGCGAATGCGATGGACCCGGAACAACTCCATGGAAGGAGGTGCTGGATGGCTCCAACTGGGACTCACTAATGTTGAGCCAGTCTAGGGAGCTATGGTACAGGAGGTTGATGCTGCTTCCTCCATCCACCAAGATGCGGGAGAACCTGCGCGAGTGTTTCTTGGAAATGATGATGGGTTCCAGGACCATGGCGTATGTGCCTGGATGCGGCAGTATGCCCGGCTGGTCCTTTCGGCTCCACTTGACCTCTTGCTCGGACTTGTTCAGGAACTGGGAAATGGGAGGGACAATTTTGTTCACCTCCACCTTACAGCGCCTTTTGCTATGCTTGGTTTCCGGCTAAGTGGTGAAGATGTGGTAGTTCCCTACCCGGCGAGGATAGTTTCCTTCGTCTTCATCCTAGTGGTTTTGGTGCTCGCGGTTGTCTTGCTTCCTACCGGCTGGCAGAGGAGGGGGTGGCAGTGGTATACCACAAACCTCGGCCATCTTCTTTGTCTAGGTACACTGGCAGGTTGTATGTGTAGCCGGCTTGTTGCCACTACTATGGAACTTGCTTGGTCCATCAAAAATTGACTCGATGGTGTACTTGGGCTAAGGTGGTCGGTCGTCGGGCTTCAGTCTCTGGCTGTCGCCTGCAGCCGGGTCCTCTTGGATGGCTTCCATCTGCCTGGAACCATATTGGTTATCCGGCTGGTTGTCTTTCCTCTTGCCGTGGTGATTGTCGTGCCCCCTGAAGTTGTGGTTGTTCCCTTCTAGTTCACGCCAATCTCCGAAGACCTCCACGATGATCTATCCCTGGTCATCCATCCAGATGGATCTTTTCATCACCGTGTCCACGGTGGCGTACTTATCCGCGATCTCCATGGTCTTGGCCATGGTATCGGGCTCCACCCGGAGGAGCTTATGCTTGAGCATGGTGTCGTCTCTACAGGTGTTGATGAAGAAATCGATTGCTTGGTGCTCGCGCACCCCTCACAAGAGTTGTGAATGCTTGTCCACCTGGTGATGTAGGAACGGTCGCTCTCGTGCTTGCCTTGAACGCACAGGGCGTGATCGCCAGGGCGGCCCAGGCGCTTGTACGTGTCGGTGAAGTTATAGACGGATGCCTGCTCGAAATCGATCAAAGCGTTGATGCTGTTGTTGGGGAGGTTGTTGAGCCATGTCCTGGCTAAGTCGAGGAAATTGAGCAGGACGTAGCGCATGGCTACCCAGCGGTTGCCGTTTGTGATGCCCACAGTGGTGGTGTAATCCACCAGCCAATCCTCCGACTTGACCGAGCCATTGTACTTCGGCGTGTCCCTTGGGAGTGAAAATCCCTTGGGAAATGGTTCATTCTGGATGCATGGTCCGAAACATCTTGGGCCAGCCGGACTTTCCTCTTCCAGCACGCACGACATGACCAGCATGTCGATGCATGCACGCGCGTCTTGCGGCTCCTCCGGCTCGGGTGGGCCTAGTCGTCCTGAGAGGCGGGACTTGCGTGGCGTGTTGGTTCTTCCAGCTTCATTAGCCGGATCACGGTTCCTGCTGGTAGCTTCGCGTGGGTTTTTCCCATGGCAGCCTAATCTGCCATGCAAACGATCGTTCTGCCTTGCAATGTTTGGATAGGAGGCCTTGCTCCCACCTGCAGCCGGATGGCCCACTCGGCAAGGCTATTGGCTTTAGCTGTTTCCTCCGAGGCTCACACCTACATCGGGCGATTGCCTGTTAGTTGTAGCGACGAGGAGCTAAAAGCGTGCCTGTTGGCGATGCAGCTCTTCACCCTCCAGGTGTCTAAGTTCTGCGATGGCAGCTTCTGCGGCCTGATGTTCTTAGCCAGGGTACTGTAAACCGGTTGGGCCATGACGATGCGCGAGTAAGCAGCCCGGTCCAGCTCCGAGCCCAAGTTGCGGCCCTAGGGTGGCGCCTGCCGATTGGCACCAGGTAAGCGGGAGAAGCTATGCACGATGTTGTATGCACACATGGTTGTGTCTAGGCATCATTGGCGGGCGGAGACCTTGTTGGCTTCCTCAAGGAGGTTCTGGCGCATGGCCTCCAGCGCGGTTGTTGCAGCGGCCGGATCTAGCTCAGGAGCGATGGGAATGCAGAGGTTCTGGATGGATTCCACTAAGGGGTCCGCGCCTCGCTCGCACGGAGCGGCGTATTTGGCGCTTGTGTCGCTCTCCAGAGGTGGGTGGCGTCCATCACCTGCACCGACCATCATGACATCAACGCTGCCGCTGGCGAGAAGGAGGGTGGAGAAGCCTGGAGGCGCGCAAGAGACGGTAATGACCTAGCAAGGGAAATGCTTGGCGATTGTGGCAACGTAGACGCGATGCTCGCCGAAGTGCATGACAGAGCGGTCACTTGGGAAATTTTCCCCGTTCAAGTAGGATGTGTTGTCGAGGACGCAGTCAAAGGACGAGGCTAGAGGCGACTCACTAATCGGCGAGGAGCAGAAGTCCCGTGCAAAAGATGACCCGAGCCGAAGCGCTGTGCCCCATGGTGGGCACCAACTGTCATGATGTGGAACACGGCAGTGCCATCGTGGATGTCATGAGAGGGGACAATCATGATGCTATTGGTGGCTACTCGCGAGGGGTTGGGCACAGATACTGCAGACACAACAATGTACCCAGGTTCGGAGCCCTCTTGTCAAGGTAACACTCCCACTCCTGCAAGGATCTACTAAATGGGGAGAAGATGCTCAATACAAGTTCTCCTTGAGCTATTTCCCTAGCAGCTATCGAGAGCTTGAGGAAGATGAACTACTTTACCTGATGATTCTAGCTAGCTTCTAACTTGTCATGTCGTACCTAGAACCCTGGCACTACCCCTCCTTATATACTGGTGGAAGGGTAGGTTACAATGTGGGCTCTAGGGTTTGTTGTTTGGGCTTTGGGTTTACAAACCGTGTCGGCTGTCGGGTCCAACCGGTGGTCCAGGACCCTGGCCAAGCTCCAGTACAGGTGGGGACAGTGCCGCTGCATCTCAGCGCCTCCGCTTTGGGCATCACCTGATGCCTTATCTATCACCTTGGTGCTTTATCCGTAAGCCGGAGCTTTATCCGTCAGCCGGAGCTTTACTCGTCATCTCCCAGCCTCAGCGCTTTGGCGCCCATGTCTGGTAGTGCTGGCAGGGCAGCACGCCAACCTGTCTGGTCAAGGGTGCACTTAGCAAGGAGCATCACCCACTCCCGTACCTTTGGCCAACAGATCCGAGGCAGCTGGGTAGAGGTGGCCAACCAATCGGCTTTCCTGGCCTTGGCTAGACGGGCCAGCTGGGGAATCTTGATGCGAACCAGGTGAAGTGTATCACCCGACTGTGGTTCTTTGTCTTGTGGTCATACGACCAGATCTCCCTGGAGCCGGCCAATTAAGCCTGACTTGGCCTACCCGGGGGTCATCCCCCAGACACAACTCGTCACCGGCCAACTTCCTATCTGACATGCTCAGGACATACCTTGGGGTGCCGCCTTGGTTCCTGATTAAGGTTGGAAAGTCCACCCATGTATCTTTCTGGATTTGCATCGACAGGAAAAACTGATCTTAAAGTACGGCTGATGATCAAGACTGTAATGGTGTATTAGCAGATAAATAGTAACACTAGTAGTACTATTTTACTACTCCAGTTTACTAGTAGTAGTCACATGTAGGTCCTCTTTTGGCACTAGGAAGGACGCATTTTGGATGTAAACTAAGTTTGCTACTAATGTTATTACGGAGTATTTAGGGGTTTATTACTACTTTTATGTAATTGTTCACTTCTATAGAATGGACCATAGAAAAAGACACTAACCGTTCTTATGGTGCTTCGATTTAGTCATCTAACTCAGTGATTACAAAATTTTATGCCCAAACTTGTCAATTTGACTTGATTTAAGTCTTGAACCAGGATTCCTGTCGAAATTGCACTGGTGTGGACGGCACATCGATGTGGGTCCAATATTTGGATATCAACTGCCTCTTCCCCTCCCCGCATATCCTTCTAGGTAACCAACACCATGTCGTTTTGACCTCCATGCCACTTTAATTTTGTTTTGTTCGAGAGAAGGAAACAAAGTGATGCTTAGACCAATTAAACATATTACACCCATTGGGTTACATTACAAAAAACAAAATTAGCTCAACATCCATATTAAGAAGGAAATTTAGCTCAAACACGCGATAAAACTGGAGGCAAATCCAAAGCAGTCCACCTCACTAACCCTATGACAAGGACACACTTGAAGAAATACCGTTCGGATTTCTATGGACATTGGTCTAGGCGGTGTAATTCTTCAAGAAATGATGCTTGCATTGGTCACACTTAATGGTGAGCAGTTGTATGTTGGGCACACTATACTCCTTCAGACTCGAGCTTGAACCACTAGATCCGCCACTGCCATACTCGATCTCCAACCACGAGATGCGCTTGCGTGGGAAGATCAGGGCACAAGCGAAGGGAAAAACAATTGAACTAGGGTTAGGTATGTGTGATATTTGGAACAAAACATATCTTATAATTATCTGACTTGTTAGTTTCACAAAATAAATCTTGTAGGAGATTAGCTCACCCTAATTGGCTATTATACGAGAAGCGCTAGGTGTGATGTTATAGGGAAAATGCTCTCCTGCATGCATGACCAACGTCCACGTGTCATCCAGGCTAACACAATTTTGACTACAAACCTCGCTTACAACTAAATTTAGTCATGTTGACAAGTTTGTGCATAAACTTTAGCAAATCACGAGTTGGAGGGCTAAATCGAGCCCCACACACAAGTACAAGGATTGTTTGTGTTCTTAACTCCATGGACCATGCATGGTTGCGATCTACGTGGGGATACAACACAGTGGAGAATATTATACTCTACTACTACTACATAATTTCTTCCAGAATGTTTCATACTAGTAGTACTATTTGTATTACTCCTTGAAGGTCCATAGTTTTGTTTCTTTTTCACTGCAGTTTGGGTCTTGTAACAAGCTACTGCCTAAGTTGGATGTGTTGGTATTTCGCTCAGAAACTTCATGCGGTGGAAGGAAGACAATGTTTCCAGGTTTACCAGTAAAAACATGTCGCTCATCATGGCATCGCCAATGATTTTGAAAAGACAATACTATACGACGGTGTGCTAGTCTAGTTTTCTTCTTCTTATGAACAAGTAATGCTAGTCTACCTAGTAGAAATCTAGTAAAGGTCTACTAGTAGGAGTACCAGAGAACTCGATGAAGCTAGCTAGAGTCTTACTGTCAGTAGCTGCCGTAAAAGAGAGAGGGAGTTAGTTTTGCACATGTCGGTGCACGTGGCAGCGCGTTCCTTCCGAGACAAGATGGATTTAACTCCCTCACGGCCTCCCCCATGCACACATAGCCTCTTTTACTCAGTCCCTTCTTCCCATCCACTACCGCCCCCTGAGCTCTCGCTCCATATTTTTGCCGACCAGCTCCTTGGCTCCGTCCTCTACAGGTGGCGGCAAGATCAGTGCGGCAACCTTCTGTAGGGTGGTGGTGCATCCGTCATCCCTGTCCCGCTGCAGCAATGGAGGTTTCTGAAATACTAGAACACTCATACCTATTCCCTCCGTTTCATAATATACGATGTTTTAGCTTTTGTGATGTGGGGCACATGAGGTTGATTAAACGGTAGATGCGTCGAGCAACGCTATCAACTTCAAAACAGGGTAGTGCGAGCAAAGGAAAAAATTCCACCATACACACATTTCTTCTAATGAGAGGATGACATGTGGGTCCTAGCAGCCTGATTAAATGGTAGATGCATCGAGTAACGCTATCAACTTCAGAAAAGGGTAGCGCGAGCGAAGGAAAAAATTCCATCATACACACAATTCTTCTAATGAGAGGCTGACATGTGGGACCCAGCAGCCTGACTAAACGGCGGAGGCATCGAGCAACTTTATCGAGTTCAAATAAGGGAGGCGCGATCGAAAAGTATGGTCTGCTAGAGACACTGATGTTTGGGACCCACGTGCCTCAAAAGATTTCGGTGAGTCAACATCGCGTGAAGAACCGAAAATCTTGCTTCTGCCACACGCCAGCCGAGCTTCCTCCATGTTTTTAGTGGTTCCATCATCGTAGAGGGCCACGAAATCGGAAAAAAAATTCCATCGGCCACGGCCGAGCCGAGATATTCGTTGCGGAAGACGCGTGTTCTCCGACGACCGTCAGGCCAAGTCGTTGCAGAAGGACATATTTCTTGTAGTGAGGCTCATCACCAGGTGGGAGTAGCAAAGACCACGCGGCTTCCAGGGCGGCTTGCCCCGCAAGCAAGGCATGAGTCGACCGCAAGGTTGGAACCAAGGGAACGGGAGAAAGGCACCTGAGACAATGAACAATGCCCCCACGGGCCCTGTGGTGGCATAAAGGCAGCAAAGGACAAACAGGTCAAGGACAACCATAAGAGCGATATGGCAAGGAAAACACTAATAACATAAGGGCAAAGGTAAATATGTTGATAATAGCCAATTGCCATTACATTTGAGAAATGTAGAATGCAGAAACTAGCGCATAGAAGATGCTTGATGGAAGGGTGCAGGCAAAAGGTTGTGCGCTGGGGAAAGGGGGCAAGTGCCGCTCCCTACCGCTCCCGGCGGCGTCGCGTTACCTAGTCAACCATCTAGCATCGCCTGCATTAGGATGAGATCCCCCTCGACCCCCCATCATTAGGGAGGTAGGGAGGGTAGCTGCGGCGACACATGGTATCGTCGAAGACCTTTACTACGGGCCGGCCACTGCCGTGATAGCGGAATTTCAACACATGGTGGGCCTGTAAGTTTTACCAATATGCGAAGGAGGGCCACCCCTTTCCTAGGAACATGTGGCCCTCTTCGTCAATGTCCATCCGAAGATCCCAGATGGGTTGGCCCCCGCTGGTCTCGCAAAATTCCACATCGTGTGCGCGAAGACCAGTCAAATCCTTGGCTAGGGAACGGGGAAGCACCAACCGCTTCCTGAACCCTGCGCCTAGGATGACTAAGAATTAGGATCACACCAAGTCCGCCATATACTCCTCCTAGGACTGAGACAGGCATATTGAAGGGGTCGGGCAGAGAAGTGATTTTCTTCTGCTGTGGCCCTGGGAAGACAGGCTGTGTCCGCGCGTGGGAGAAGGAGAACGGCGACCGGGAGGGCCTCCCCATCCGCTGCCGCCTCCCCGGTGGTCGCGACGGGGTGGGGCCTCAGCATGCGGATGCAGGAGATCGGCACCAGCAACAGAGGAGATGCGGTGGCCTTGGCGCCTATGCCTGTGTCATGGCCTCTCTGACAAGTCCGGAGCCATCTTCCCCACTAGAGTAGGTGGATCATCGTCACTGGAGCTTCTCAACACCATCATCTTCGCCACCAAGCATGTAGTTGGAAGGGAGACACTACGGGTGAAGTGGAGAGTAAGCCACAGCCCCGCACCATTGATGACTGCAAGTGCACAGATCGTTTGTAGCTAGTTTTGAAATAAAGATATCGATCCCACAGGGAGCAGGAGTCTGAAGTCTAATAACTCTTGAAATAAATATTACAATAGAAATGCTAAATAAAGATATAAGTGACAAGATAAAATGCGAGTATTGCTTAAAAAGGTGTAAGAGCAACAATAAGTAAAGTAAAACAACTAAACACAAAAACTAAGTATCGCGTATGTAAGGGATTGAAACTGCAAATAGGGAAAAAGCATTCTCAGGGAGTGGAGGATACACCACTAGCATTATAAGGAGATAAGGTAAAGATTATTATTATGAACATTCTCAACTATGTATGTGTGGGAGGAACTCCGTATTTGGACAAATAGGAAGCAACCGCTGCTCACATCATCCTCATAACCACAACAGTTGATGGCCCAAAATATATCGAGCTCGTTGGGGAACCCCAAGAGGAAGGTATGATGAGCACAGCAGCAAGTTTTCCCTCAGTTATGAAACCAAGGTTATCCAACCAGTAGAATCAAGGAAATACCTTCAAGGTGTTGTTTCCAACTTCGAATCCTGCACAACACAACCACAGAACTTTGCCCCCAACTTACAGTGAGGTTGTCAATCTCACCGGTTTTGCTGGAAACAAAGGATTAAACGTATTGTGTGGAAGGTATTAATTGCTCGCAGAAAGTAAACAGAAAACAGTAAATAGTTGTAGATTGATTGTAAAAGAAAGGACCGGGGTCCATAGTTCACTAGTGGTGATTCTCCTTAAGATAGATGACATGTTGGGTGGACAAATTACAGTGACGCAATTGACAAACATCGAGAAAGCATACATGCATATACTAATCATCTTGACTCCTATGTGATTTGATTGGGCATTACAACATTATACATGGACCGTAATCCAACTGCATCTATGACTAATAATCCACCTTCAGGTTATCATCCGAACCCCCTCCAGTATTAAGTTACAAGAAATAGATAATTGCATTAAGCATTGTGTGTAAAGTAAACAATACGATTGTTCTATGAACAAAGGATTGTTGTTTTCTCCCTAGTAGTAACAACACATCTAGTACCTTAGAGATTTCTGTCACTTCCCTCGATTAGTAGAGGCATGAACTCACTATCGAGCATAAATACTCCCTCTTAGAGTTGCTACCATCTACTCGGCCAAGATATCTACTAACAACGGAGAGCATGCAAGATCACAAATAAAAAAGACATGATAGAATCAATAATCAATCTGAAATAGCATCTCAATGTCCATCGGATCCCCGCAAACACAACATGTAGGATTACAAATAGTTGATCTTGATCATGAACGGATCTCACAAGATCTAGACATGGTAGCACAAAGGAGGAGAAACCAGCCATCTAGCTACTACATGGATCCGTAGTCCAAGGATGAACTACTCACGCATCACACCGGAGACTTGCATGGTGATGAAGAAGGCCTCCAGGGTGAATTCCCCTCTCCGGCAGGGTGCCGGGAAGAGCTTCAGATCCCTCCCGACCTTGGGATGGATATGACGTGGATTTTTGATCGGGTACTTAGGGTTTCTGTATCGGAGGCTTCTTATAGGCAAAAGGGGAGGCCGAGGGGGTGTCGTAGGCGGCTACACCACCCCCTCACGCGGGCCAGGCCTTGCCGCACGGCCAGGTGGTGTGGCTAGCTTCTGGCCCCTCTCCGTCCCGTATTCTGGCTCCGTGTCCCCCTCGGTGAAATATTGACTTTGGCTTTTGTCCCGTCCAATTCCGAGAATATTAATTTTCTGACTTTCCTGGAACCAAAACAAGCAGAAAATAGGTAGCTGACACTGTGGCATCTTGTTAATAGGTTATTTCAATAAAGTTTATAAAAATACTCCAAAGTGTGGACAAAACATAAGAAAATAGATATAAAACAAGCATGGAACATCAAAAACTATAGATACGTTTGCAACGTATCAACAGTTAGCAATCAACATCAATTGAATCCCTACACTATTAAGCAACGTAATCCTGTAGGACGTATCCCATGGCATGGATAGCATTCCGTGAGTTTCCTTGGTTCCCAAGTTGATACGTAAGGGGTACCAATAGCTTTATAGTCACGGTAACTGCTAACACACCTTCGTCTACCAACAAGTAGTTCCCTCCATCTAGTCCCCATGAGAGGAAAATATTGAGAGGTAGACTTCTCTCAACATCAAGATGAATACAATCTAACACATGGTCATAGCAATGAATATCATAATAAATTTTATCTTATTGCAATCTCTTACTAGGGTTTCTCCCCATCTCCCCAAGAACTAATGATCTACTCAAACAGGGAGGCAATCAACATCATGGCAATAATAATGGAATCTATCATAGATCAATAGTACTTGTATAAATCCACAACGAGTACGGAAATTACAACAAGACCTAGACAAGATGTAGATGGGATGGATGGAGATGGTGGTGATGCAGTGGTTGATGATGAAGATCGATGCCTTAGCCTCCCAGATCTACGCAGGGCGAAGATGGATCCCTGGTGGACGAGTTCCCCCACCAGATGCCTTCTGGAGGTGAGGTGTACCATCCCAAAACTTTAATCCAAGGTTATTAAGATCCAAATCATCAAAATTAGGGTTAACAAAAACTTTTCCATATAAAATTATTAAATCATTCATATGTGTGTGCATTTAAATAGGAGTTGTTTTGAATTTCCATGATTAAGTGATCCATTGCTCATAAAATGAGTGTTAGGTGAAATAAACATCATCTAGATCATTCCCAAACAAATCCCAAAGAAAAACAAATCAAAATGAATAAAAGAAAGAAATGGTCATTTGTGCCATTTTAACTACCATGCCTACTTTGGCTATTCCTAGGACTCAATTTTGAATAGAAACAAATGTGGATCTTTGCACCCCTTGCTAGTACATGTGGTTATGTACCAAGGCCCACTTTGTGATCTACCAAAAACTTTCAAACACTAATTTTAAATGGCATTTGAGAATTGAATGTAGTTCATATGAGAAGATCAAACTTATTCAAAAACCACTCAAATAAGCTCCATTTTCAAATCCCAAGCAACCACAGAAGCTTAAGTATGTGTCTAGCAACTCCACCAAAAATCACCCAAAAATTCAAAACTTGAGTTCATGCGGCCATTGTGTCGAACAGGTGGCATGCAGAAAATAAACTGCCTAACTATTATTGTTTGTACTTAAGCCATTATGCCCCATTTGACCCCCTCTGCGCTCCCTTGTCCCCTGAGTCCAACCAAGCCCGCACCAGCCTACCCATAAGCCACAGCAGCAGTGGAGCGCCGCCACTCTTTGGTCACCGCTGGCCGATCGTGGACAGAGCGCCACAGACCGCGCAACGCTGTTCCAGCACCACCACTAGCTCCGCCCAACCCTACCGCCGCCCCCTGTGCACCCCTCAATCACCCCCAGGCCCTGGACCACACCATAGCGTTGCCGCCCATTCTCTCTGCACCGTGCTCAGCGTGCACTAGAGCGCGATCAGCGCCAGCACGCAGGAGAGCGCTGCTGGACATCAAATCCCAGCACCCCGCGAGACATGGCCGTGCGCCGCCACGCGACCCACAGTCGTCGTGCGCCGCGTCGAGGATCGCCTCTGTCTCCCAGAGCGTGGGACGCTCCCGACCAAACGCCACCGCCGCTAGCCGCGCATTCAAGCCGTAGATGACCGCGAGGAAGCAGGCCACAGTCCGCCTACGCCGTCCATGCGTCTAGCTGCCTGTATCAAACTAGTTAAGCATTGTTTGGTGATTGTGTACTCCGTATGTATTTATAGACGATAGTACCGACCAAGCTTTCAAGGAGGAGGAGTGCTATCAAGAGGAGGAAGAAAACTTCAACCACTGCACTGCACAAGGCAAGACATCATTAACAATGCAAGCTAACACTTGCAATTATAATGCTTAGCAAGCTACAATTAAGCTAGATGATTTGAGCAAAGATGCTTTAGGCATGCTTTCGTTATACCACTTTAACTAGTACTGATTCCAAGCTTATTTTCAAGCTTCTACTTTCTTTATTTTACCAATTCCCTTACTTGTGTGGAAGGTAGCATAAACAGTATAAAACTTGACCTATATGGATAACTTTAGATGTCATTCTATGGCATGAGATTGATCCCATCTTTCCACCTTAGTGAACACTCTTAACTTAGTAGTTTAGAGTTAGATAAAAACTTGAGTCACTTTAGATGGGAACACTTGGTGAAAATGAATTATGAAAACCTTAGAATGATGAGTCATTCTATTGAGAGGTTTTGACATGTGTTGAGAAACACAAATGATTTATGATGATGAAAATGTTGAGGCATGAGCCTTAACCCTTTTACAAAACTGATGGTTGGATTCGGATGCGATACCATTCCAAATTTACCGTACAACCACAATACCTGATTTGGGTAAGGCTTAGCCAGAAATTTATATGCATTATTATTAGTTCCCTCGTGGTGGAGGTTTGAGATGAGGCTACCTCTCAATGTTGTCCACCTATGCAGTGCCCAAGATGACAGATGGTCATGGTTGGGAGGCCATGCTCATAGGAGAGGTGCTTATACTAGGTTGTGTAAAGGAAAGGTTATGTTTGATTATCTGCATACTAAGTATGATGATTTAGGGTTATCCCTGACAGATGTATCGAATCTTCTAGTGAAAGTGTACCACCTCTGGAGAGTGTCAAACTATTCGAATAGCCGCGTCCGTGGTTATGGACAGTTGGAGTGGCCATACTGTTTCGTTCTCAGATGTGTTCAAAATGACTTATGAAAAGAATGATGAATCTTGACTTGACCACAACAGGGTTGTGTTTATGACACTAGCTTCCCAACTTAATTGATTCTAGAACTTTATTTTATCTTTCTTTGCTTATGAACTCAGCTTAGGTTTCAAACTTAACTTTATAGTTAAACTTAGAGTTAGCACTTTACACTAGAATTAGACTACTTGTTAGTGGTAGTTTGCGAAGACTTAAAGAGTACTCATGGTTTTTGTCCCTGGCTATTCCTATGGCCAGACTATGAAGGAGACTACCAAGATGATGGCCAGCAGGACGGCTATGATAACTAGGACTATTTTCCTTCGTCAGCATTACCTATGCCCCTGAATATGGACCCCACCACTACGCTTATTATTTATTCCGATGCTTGCTGTATTAAGACTAGATCATGAGATCCTTATTTGTATAAGACCTTATTTATGGTTTGTAATGGATGATGTACTGTGATATCCAATCTATTATGTCTCGCAAAAATGGTAATCCTGGGATTGGGATGAATGACATAATAGGCATCTGGGATTAAAAATCCGGGTGTTGACATGAGGTTTCGGTGATTTCTGGTTGTTCTGTATGTCGTCTCTCCGATCTAGTTGCACGGGGTGAAACTATTTGAGGAGGCGGTGGCGGCGCCAACTATATGGCGGGAACTATACGGCCGGAAAATTTATTCCCGCCATATAGTTGGTCATTAAACCGTCTGTGTGCCTTGATCACTTCGGGTTTTCTTCTGGTATTATTGATATTTCCCAAATAAGCGATTTACATTGTTTTTGACTCCTTTTATCCTCAGTACAACTGCTCCAAGAATTGTGTCCATTGTATCCATCATCTGTCCTGATCCAGGTGAAAACAGACATAAATTATGCGCGCGAGCGTCGTAAAATACCAAGATCCTACATCTACAATGCAAAATAATAATATAAAACATGATGCAAATATGCATTCATCAACTTCCCCAAGCTTAGACTCTTTCTCATCCCGAGCAAGTTTAGCTTAATGGATGTGATCCTCATATTCATGAAGTTGAGTTGATAAAATAAATGAGGCAGTTGCAACATGCGTTTATCATATATGATACATAGGAATAAGTTCATGTATAGTACCTTAGTATTTAACAGTTCACAAAAGATCACTCTAAACATGATGTAAAAGAATTCAGTTCAACCAAATGAGTTAGCGAGGTAGTCCCAAGTGTTTTAGGATTAATATATTCACTTGGGATTCAAAATCTCACAACGTCTCAAGTGTATGCCTATTTTCTCTTTGCACATTCGCTCTTTTTCTTCTTTCTTTTCTTCTCTTTTATGTATATGCTCACACTTTTGTTTAAATCTTGTGCAAAGGAGCTAGTCATACATTCCACTTCATGTAGGAATTCAAAGTTTAACAATCTCAATTACCAAATTCCAATTGTATATGAAGCATTTTTATGACTTGAAGATTCTACCTCGAATTGTTCTCACTCTATTATGATAGCACTTTTTATTTTCCTTTGTTCAAGGTTTCTTTTTCAACTTAACTGCATAGATAATTTTTCTTTGTAAGTCAAACCGTACACTTACAACATATTGACCAAATTATCTTTATATGTCCCATTAATACCAATGGTGTGGAAGACTCCTATTGCTATCATCAA
Source organism: Avena sativa (assembly GCA_916181665.1). Taxonomy (NCBI): domain Eukaryota; kingdom Viridiplantae; phylum Streptophyta; class Magnoliopsida; order Poales; family Poaceae; genus Avena; species Avena sativa. The sequence continues at coordinate 296,113,677 of OV702291.1, read as the reverse complement.
GTGCAAGTAAAATTATACTCAAGCCCTTCATATATCCAATAAGACAAGCACAAACTCAATATTGCTCCATATATAATAATAAACTCGGAATTTCATAAAAGGGATCGACTATTCCTGAAGGGAATTCTAATGATGCAAACTTTATCTATAGTTTGAACTAATGCAAGACTAAAATAGTAATGTAAAACTTATAAGATAGATTACAAGGTCTTAAAGATCTCCCCAAGCTTCGAATCAAGCCAGGCTGGATGAAATAATCCCTTTCGATTATTTGATACCTTGATTATTGTAGATCACTGTGGTGCCATGGCATGTAACACCGTGGTGCGTAGCTTCTTGTTGCTATCCTCCAGAGCAGTGATGCGGCTATAGCACCTACGGAAATAAGATTGCATGGTGTCCACTTTATCTGTGAGCTAAGTCACCCATGGCAGAAGATCATCCTTCTTCTCTATCTTCTTGAGACAGTGGCGAATTTGACGCGATGAAGTTGCTCCTGCTTCTGATATATCTCTAGTGCTCGCACGCGACCCTTGGTCTTGGGAACAGCTTCTTCTTCCTCACCCATAATTGATGGATTGGGGATGTGGAAACCATACATCCACTCTTATTGAGGCTTCACCCTCATACGAGCACCAATGGTAGGCTTCAAGAGTGGCGCCTTCGCTCCGTTGTTATCACCTGCACCAATATTAGGTAATTCCTTACACTTGTGCGGCCTGGGGTCCGTGGCGATGAACTTGACCATCTCCACACGCCCTTTTCCATGCGGCTTGTGACCTTCTCTCTCTTCTTGAGCTTTCTTCATTGCCGCCCAGTTGATCTCTAGGGGATTATAGACATCACGGCGGATATAGACGTCAACCACATCTTCATCGGAATCGTTGTTGTATAAGCTTGGCTCGACGTACTCCTTATACCCCGGGTTAAACCTCTCCACCTCCTCGTCATCGTCCTCTTTGGACGGGCTGGTAGAGCGGTCCCTGGAAGGAGCAATGAGACCCAGGGGTTTCCCACGGCCTGGGATGTGATAGCGCATTGCTAGATTGGTTCCTGGAGATTATGATTAGAGAGAGAGATACAATGGCAGTATATAAGGGGGTCAGAGGTCGGTAAAACTCGCGAGAAACACCAAATTCTCGCCCAAGGAAAGAATCTTAACAAAACAGGGAAAGTAATCGCGAATTTGGAGGAGTCCTGCCGTGTAACGACCAACTATACGGGCGTAGCCCATATACCTCCAGCCATATAGTTGGTTCCAGGCAGATATTTCCAAATATCTCGAGTCCAGGTCGGTTAAGTTACGACTCGGAACCGACAATAATGTTTTTTATCGGGGAAAAACAAAAAGTAAATGAAGATGTCTGAGAGTTTAACGACAAACTATACGGCCGAAATATCATCTCCGGCCGTATAGTTGCGACCATATAGATACATACATAAAAAATCGAAAGTTTCTAGGAGTTCAACGACCAACTATACGGCCGGATTTTTATCTACAGTTGTATAGTTGCGCTCGTATATGTCCAGACATCGAAAACTATTTCACAAAGAAGATACAGAGGGTTTAACGACCAACTATACGATAGCAGATTTTTCTCCGGTCATATAGTTGTGCCCGTATAGTTGGTAAAAACTCTAGAAACTTCAGAACAACACGAGGAATTCAAAGGAAAATTTTCAGAAGTAAAATCTATGAAAACAAATCACTTATTAAGAACATTTACCTTGAACTTACTTTTTACTTATTCGGGGATGATAAGCTCCTCCAACAAAAAGACTTCTTCTCTTTTGGAGGAATTGACATTAGTTCATTGAATAATTCTCGTAAGCGAAAATCACCAGGACTAAAGTTACTCTCAATAATATTGGTGTCTTGCTAAGCAAACATGGACACTGCATCCAACATCTTTATTTCTTGCCTCTCCATAATCTGCAACTCAAATTATTGAAGTAAAACAATCCAACGGATCAGTCTTGGCTTATGGTTTTTACTCTAAAGGAGTTCTTTTAAACCATCATGATCCATATGAACTCTTACTTTTGCATCAACTATATAAGAACGAAATTTATCGCAATAGAAAAATACAGCAAAAAGTTCCCTTTCTTCTTGAGGATAATTCTTTTGAGCACTATTAAGTGTTCTTCTAGCATGATGTATAATATTAAATATGCGACCTATGTGTTGTACCAGAGTTACTCCTACAACATCATCACTATCTTCACATATTAAGTCAAAAGTCATATCCCAGATAGGTGGTTTAATAATAGGAGCATGGGATAAAGCATATTTAAGTTTATAGGAGGCTACAAGACATTTATCATCAAAATTAAATCTTAGTCGCTTTTGTAGAAGGTTAGTCAAAGGTTTAGATATTCCAGGGAAATTTCTAATGAACCTTCTATAAAAACCCACATGACCATGGAAACTTCTTATACCTTTTATCTCCCTAGGTTGTGGCATTCTCTCTATGGCTTCAACCTTAGCTCTATCCACTTCAATTCTCTTACCTGATACCTTATGTCCAAGGACTATACCTTCTTTGACCATAAGGACAAGATTGGTTTATTTGCAACGCTGTAAAACTCTTTTGAGATTATCCAAGCAACTAGTAAACAAAGTTCCATAGATAGAAAAGTAATCCATAAATACTTCCATTATCAGTTCTATAAAATCTGCAAAAATAGCAGTCATGCATCTTTGAAAAGTTGGTGCAGAATTACATAAACTAAAAGGCATACATCGGTAAACATGTAAACCATAAGGACTACTGAAAGTTGTTTTAAGTTGGTCATCAGGATGAACAGCTATTTGAGAAAAACTAGAGTATCCGTCCAAGTAGAAAAAATGATTGTGGTTTGCTAACCTTTCTAAAGTTTGATCTATGAATGGTAAAGGATAGTGATCTTTCCTAGTTTCTTTATTCAATTTTCTGAAGTATATGCACATCCTATGTCCAACAATAGTTCTAGTAGGTATTAATTCATTGTTTTCATTAGGAACAATAGTAAAACCGCCCTTCTTATGGACATAATGAACAAGACTTACCCATTCACTTTCTTTTACTGGATAAATTATCCATGCGTCCAGTAGGCATACAATTTCTTTTCTTACCACGTCCTTCATTTCAGGCTTCAATCTTCTATTAAATTCCGCAACTGGTTTAGCACCTTCTTGCATGTATATTCGATGGACGGTTATCATGGGACTAATGCCCTTCAAATCATCCATTGAGTACCCAAATGCCTTGCGATGCTCCTTAAGTATTTTCATGAGTTCTTCTTCCCCTGAAAGTTTAGCACTAATAATAAAAGGGAATTTATTTGTATCATCTAAAAATCTGTATTTAAGTTTATCTGGTAGAGTCTTCAACTCTGGGGGTGGTAATTCCTGGCCCCCTCTCTTTTTTGGCTTTTCGAAAGCCTCATTAGTTGGAGGCTCTATAATGGGAAGTGAATGGAATTCATCTTCTAGTTCTTCTAGGGACTTGTACTCCATGACTATTTCTTCATAATTTGAGTCTTCATTTATTTCTTCTTCTTGATTACTAAAGAAGAGAGCTACCATTTCCTCAATAGTTTTCTCTTTCTCTTCTTCTTATATTTGTGGAGGCATGTCTTTAAATATGGAAAAGTGGAATTCTTTTTCTGCTCGCCCAAGCTTAAGAGACACAATCTCCTTTTTAAAATCAACATAGGCACCTACATCACTCAAAAAGTTTCTTCCAAATATAATTGGGCAAAGTGTGTTAGCTGGCATATCAACAACTACAAAATCGATAGGAAAGTTTTTGTTGCCAATTGTGATAGTTGCATCTTCAACTACTCCCATTGGAATTCTAAGATTTTTATTGGCTAGCATAATTGTCATATCAGTATTTTCAATTGTAGCCGGTTCTATTTCTTATTTATTTCTAAATAGAAATCATAAGATATAACATTAACTTTGGTGCCAAGACAGCATAAACCATAATGCGAGGTTTCCTTAAATATGTAGGGAAGAATAGGCTTACCCACATCTTGTCATGGTGGTGGCATGGCAGATGCCATGGATAGGCTAAAGATGGGGCCAATGAGTGCTAGTGGAATCTAGGGGGGAGAACGTGGTGATTCCACGCACGGAAGTTCTTGTATTTTCTCTATAAATGGTGTTTACAAGTGCTCTTGACGCTCTCAGCAGGAAGGAAACGATGTCTCTTACTCCCTACCAACTAGCCCTAGAGGTCTACCACAGACAAAGAGAATGATCGATCCCCTTCTATGGAGGCCCCGATGCTCCTTATGTAGGGGAGCCCGGGTTACAATTCTAAGGCACAGGTGGTAGCATATTCTATGAATATGCTCCTTGCCTAAAGCAGATGCTTCTTTATTCTCTTTAACGGCTCGTCCGGGCTTTGGACGTAACCCACAGCGTAATCCTTGTCTTTCAGTGTCACCATACACGGGGTACGTCATCCGGCTTTGCCCGCGTCACCTTGGTCGCCCGTGACCCATTGGTCCTCTTCTTTACTTTACTTCGCTCATGCTATAGCTAATAAAGCCACCTTTTGACCAGCGGGGGATTCTTTCTCTTGAAAGCCATAAGATAATCCGGCTAGCATATAGCTAATCCGGCTTACCAAGTCACCTACAAAAGCAGATAGACAAACATGGCCAGCATATAACTTATGCCAGCCGGACCATAGTCAAGGAGATGCTCCACGGGCAGGGTCACACCATGGTCCGGCCTTCCTTGAGGTGACCCGGTCAGCACTTGCTTTGACCGTGCCATACCCTGGCTAACTCGGCCCTTATACCCTGGTGTTACCCTACCCAGGGGTATCCCCCCAACATTAGTCCCCGAAGCTGGTGCGGTCTTAGCAACTTCTAGTTATTAAGGCCACATCAGGTTCCCATATCCTGAACATTTTCTTATTAGGCCGAGTTACCTCGTAACCCGGGGTTTGTCATCTAGCGACCCTTTGGCTCATTCCGAGTTATTCCTCGCTGGCCAGGTTTCTTGCTTGCTTATCCGGGTTACCATTCCTTCCCTTGTACGCTTCCCCATATCCTACATGGAGGGTAATCATCATTTTGCCTCATTTTAAGGGCCACGCGCATTTAATGCGCCGGTTACTATCGTAATGTTAGGAATAACTGATGTAAACGTCCCTTCACTATAGCGCCTCATTAACCGTAACATTGCGTCACGTCATGGGATCGTTCACTCCTATGGCCCTTTCTGTGGCCCTGCTCTGATTGGACGTCTCGACCGTGCACACGCCCGTTGCGTGCGGCGTGGCCACCACAAAAGATCCCACGACGCGCTTGTTGCGCGGTTAAGTAGAGGACCTAGGGCGTTCTCAGGGGAAGTTCCTTGATTTTCTCCGCGCCTCCTAGCTTTTTTCTCTCTCACCGCAACCTTGTTGCCGCTGCCATTTTCTTGTTGCTCCAGCACCACCGTGACCGTGCTCAGGCAGCATCTCGCGCCAGCGCCGCCGTTCCCAGTCCAGGTTTCCACCACGGGGCCTTGTGCTTCCCATTTCCCCTCCTCCGGTTATTTGTACAATGATTTCATTCTTGAAGACCTCGAATCCATCATGACAAAAGAGGAAGCAGCGGTGGTGGCACAGCAGGAAGAAGGAGTAGAGGGTCGCGAGTGCGGCAGCTGGGACGACTCCATCGTCCGTGTGGAGGACCTGGTCTAGCTCCGCGGCATGTGTTGTGTCCCCGCGGCATCGCCTGCCGCCTCGCCTCCGGTGAAGTCTCTCCTTCCCCCAATTTTGGGGAATATGTTGTCTTTCTTTCGCATTTCCAGCGCGGCTTCGGTCTTCCCACTTCCGATTTTTTCTTTGATTTAATTTCTACGTACAAGTTGCAACCGCATCACCTCCCCGCAAATGCTATTACTTCTCGGTCCTCCTTTTCTTCTGGCATTGAGGGGTACATCGGCCTCTGGCCAACCAAAGAAACTTTGGATAAAGTTCTTTGGTCTCCGGAGGAACGTAGTTCCGGACAAGGAGCTTGCCCCAGAGGACAAACACTTGACCCAGTGCGGCGCCGCCTCCATTTCTCCCAAGAAGAACTCCGTATTCCCCCGGGTCACTGGACTCGAGTCCTGCAAGGGCTGGGCCTGGACTTTCTTCTATGTCCGGAACACCACCAAGGAGGACTTGATCCGGCTGTTCCCCTTCAAACTTGGCCCTCCTGATACCTCGCATTGCGAGAGCATTCCGAGGCGGCCCACGGCCCTAGCGAATCAAGTGGAGCTCCGAATCAAGGAGCTGCTCAAGGAGCATCTCCGAGGGGAGGATATTATGATTACTTTTCTCCGCAGTCGGGTCTCCACCCTCCAGAAGTGAGCCCACAAGATCTGCTACATGAGCGGCCCTCTCGACCCCCACCAGACTTCTTCCATTGAGCTGGATAACTCGGTGGTTTACCGCTAGGTTATGTCCATATTCAATGTGGAGAAGGAGTTCTCCGAGGATTGGGAGTGGGGACTTGAGCCCTTCACCCGGGTCAACCCTCCTCCAAATGTGAATTTTCCTTTTCTTGTTCTCCGAATCTTCTCTGTATGTCGATTCACTTTTGTAACTTGTCAATTGTTACCCTGTTGTTAGCGATTCCTCCAGCAGCCACTTAAGGATGGCAAGGTGCTGGCGAGCAAGTGGTTGCCGGACCGCACCGAGGAGGACGAGGAGGAGCCTGATCCGGAGGCCTTCCTTCCTACCCCAGATGTCGCCAAACGCATCGCTGGTAAGGCTGCTTCTCTAAGGGATTGGCCAGACGATGATGACTCAGACGTTGAGGTCCTAGAGGTATTTGATTTGGTTCCCATGTCTTACGCGCGTCTGGCTATGTTCGAATGTTCAGCTAACCCGGACGGTCAGGTCCACAAGGTTCCTCCCCTTGCCACTAGTGGCCCGGCCCCCTGCTTCTTCCTAGAAGCGCGCGGCTACCTCGGCCGCAGCTTCGGAGGTGTCGCCGCCCAAGAAGAGGCACAAGAAATCCGGGTTGAAACCCTCATCCAAGCCGGCCGCCAAGAGCACGGTTCGGAGGGCGCCCAAACCTCGGGCTCCTCCTACCGTGGATGAGTAAGTCCTTTAGCACTGCTACTTGGGATTTTTCCTTTGCTTGCCTTTGTTTCTTATTGATTCTCTCTTTTTGACTTGGTGCTTTTTCTTCTTCTCAAAGCTCCTAGGGATATCCCTCAGAGCGGCTCCGGCATAGCCTCCCCACTCCGGAGCAGTCCCTCTCCCCCCCGCAACGAGGATTCTCGTCCTCTCATCCCTATTCAAGAGGGCTCCGTGGTTGCGCCTGACCAGAGCCCACCTCGTCAAGAGGAGGCAATGTCGGCGCGGGGAGTAGTGGGGTGGCTCTAGATACGGGGATGCCGGATCTCCCCAGTTCCTCGGCCTTAGCGCCAAATCTTGAGGTGCCAGTTTCATCGGCGCCGCCCCCAACAAGAACTTTTGTTCCAGCGTTCCTAGCATCACCAGCACCTGCAACACCAGTAGCATCAGTAGCATCACCAGCAGCATCAGCACCAGCACTAGCAGCAGCAGCACCACCAGCACCAGCAATAGCACCAACAGCACCAACAGCAGCAGCAAAAGCCTCCACCAAGCCTCCCAAGGGAAAAGCCCCATCGGCTCTCTCCGGGTCTACCCCTTCAATGGCATATATCTTCCAAACAGTTCCTCCACCTTCATCCGGCAAAGTCAAGAAGGCTTTCGGGTCAGCAAAAAGAACTTCATCCGGGTCTACTGCTTCCAGGTCAGAGGGCAGCTAGCAGCTGGTTTTGCATACCAGCCCCGCTGCAGCTCAATCCGCCAGGCAAGAGGCCCACGTGAAGGGCCTTGTGGCGAACTATTCTCAAAGCGGAGAAATCTACAGTCCACTGCTCCTCGAGTATGTGAAGAACTAGAACAATGTAGAATTCATCGACCCTCAAGATTATCTGCCGGAGAAGTTCCGCCCAGCCGAGTTCAGCGCTCACATGAACTCCGCTACCAAGGCTATTTCTTTAGCTGGCCAGATGATGGAGGTAACTCTTTTTCTCTATTGTTGATGTTTTACATAACTGAGCACTTGTAGATATAGCCCCTAGTCCCCGAGCCTCCGAGGGAATAACTTGTTATTTGGTCAGATGCTTCTTATAGAATCTAGTTTTTGTTCGTAACGACATCAAAATTTGATATAGTTAGAGCCGGGTCTAGTTCCCTTGGCCCGTATCTTATACACTTCGAATATCCACACACCTAGAGCCAGGTTAAGTTCCACTTGGCCTGGATTTTGTAGACTTCGAATATCCACACACCTAGAGCCGGGTTTAGTTCCACTTGGCTCGGGTCTCGTAGACTTCGAATATCGACACACCTAGAGCCGGATTTAATTCCACTTAGCCTAGGTTTTGTAGACTTCGAATATCCACATACCTAGCGCCGGGTTTAGTTCCACTTGGCCCAGGTCTCATAGACTTCGAATATCCACACACCTAGAGCTCGGTTAAGTTCCACTTGGCCCAGGTTTTGTAGACTTCAAATATCCACACACCTAGAGCCGGGGTAAGTTCCACTTGGCCCGGATTTTGTAGACTTAGAATATCCACATACCTAGAGCTGGGTTAAGTTCCACTTCGCCCAGGTTTTGTAAACTTCGAATATCCACATAGCTAGAGCCGGGTTAAGTTGCACTTGGCCCGGATCTCGTAGACTTCGAATATCCACACACCTAGAGCCGGGTTACGTTCCACTTGGCCCGGGTTTTGTAGACCTTGAATATTCACATACCTACAACCGGGTTAAGTTTCACTTTTCCCGGATCTCCTAGACTTCGAATATCCACACGCCTAGAGCTGGGTTAAGTTCCACTTGGCTCAGATTTTGTAGACTTCGAATATCCACACACCTAGAGCCGGGTTAAGTTCAACTTGGCCTGGGTCTTGTAGACTTGAAATTGTATTTACGCTGCCTTTGAACTCTGCCATTGCCTTGCTTATTTCAGATTACCACAAACCGCCGATCCGCTGAGTTCTAGCGCCTGCTGGACTACTATAAAGACATTCGCGTGTGTTATGGTAAAGTCCTGGTGGAGTACCAGAAGAGGGGTACTTTTCCATTCTTCCTCTTCTGTATTTATTCGAACTTCTTAGGATCCATATGAATTTGTTGTCCGAATCATGCAGCCGAGGTTGAAGCTGAAAACATAATCATGTGGAAAAACTTTGCTGAAATCAAAGGTAAATTTATTGCCTCCACACGATCATTGTATTTTCCTTCCTTTATCCGGTGGACACTTAGACTTTGGGTCCTCCAGATCATTATGCTGCTGAAGTTGCTCTCGAGGATAGCGTCACCATGCCTAGAATGATGACTCATTTCCTCGAACAAGCAGGGAAGCATGAGGCTGAGCTGAAGAAGAAAGATGAAGAGATAGCTCGGCTCCAACACCAGGACTCGGAGATCACTCGTCTGAATGCCGAAATTTAGAGGCTTAAGAGCTTCCATAAGTCCAAGGTGGAGAAGGCCGACCAGGAGTTTGCCGAGGAGAAAGAGCGTTTAACCATGCAAATCTCCAAGGATAAGTGCCTATTGGAGGAAGCCGATTTCAAGATTACGTCGGTGACCACCGAATACGAGAAACTTCAGGCCCATAGCGTCGATGTTCATTCTGAGCCTCAGCGACTCCTCTTCGAGCGTGAGTTTTCTGCCCTTCCTTGATTTTCTTTCCTCCGGATTTGGTCCTTTTGTTCACTATTTTTCTTCTCATTCTTAGGAAAATTTCCAGAGAGTGATACGCTCGGTGTCGCTGCCGTACGCCAATCCCACGAACAGCGTGGTATTCTTGCTGCCCCTGGTGTCGAGCCAATCCCGTATAATACGGAGGATCTACTGGCGAGTCTCACCGCTCGTCTTGAGGTAGTGAAGAACCATGGCACGGATATTATCCCAGCGGCAGTGCGTATGTTCAGCTGCCTTTGGCCCAGTGAATCCATTCCAAAGAAAGGCTCGGCTTTCATAGCCAAACTAATGGAGTGAAACACACAGCTGCATCTGTGGCGCAAATCTGCCGCACGGGTTGGGGCCGACATTGCCTTGAAATTTGCTCTTTCATGGTATGAAGGAATTGATATAGGGTTGCTCACTTGCATGCGCATCGGGTCTAAGTGGTGCAAAGATCCGGAGTGGATCGTGCGCCGCAAAGCCTGTGCCAACAAGCTCATCCAGTACTCCTTCTTCCATCCTTCGAATGAGGGGCCGAGTTATCTCGATGCCATTGATGAAGAAGTTGTCTCTGAAGATGAAGAGGGAGGGAGTGAAAGTGACGGCTCTGAATTGGGCTATGAGGCCGAAGACCCGGAGGATAGCAAGGTTAACCCGGTGGACGAAGCCGAGGCTAGCACCCACCCCCCCACACTCCGAAGTACCTCCTTCATTGACGGATGATTCATCGACTGCTCCTTCTCCTTAGAAAACACTGGTCACATTTATCAGATCCCCGGAATGCCGGACATAGATGTATCTAAATACTTTAGTTTTGTTGTGCTATAATTTTATGTTCTGAACTAATTTTTATTGATCGATTATCGTGGGCGAAGTTCCCGAGTTTCGTTTTCCTGTTCCCCCAATTTTTTACTCGGCTCGTGTCTACCTTGATTCGGTTTTTCGACTTACGAGTCCGAGGTTCAAAAAATTGACTTAAGAATACTTGAAACCTTGAGATTAGCTCAAAATGATCCGGTGTTTTAGTGTCCAAAGCAAACTATGGGTTAGTCAAAAAACCAATGTCGACCCGCTTAAGTTCTTTCCCTTAGTCGTTTTTCATGTGCTTTGCCATTCCAAACTTGTTCTCTTGCTTGCCATGAAGCCAATTCGTGTTGGACAGCAGCAAAGTCAAAGAGTTAGGTATTTGGTGCTTACAAATTACTAATCCAACTAAGATATAAGCGACTTAACCCAGCCGACATAAAAATACGACAACGAGAAACAAGTATTATAGCAATCCTCGAGTCTCTGCTCGGGGTGGCAAAGTTTTTATTGATAAGCTCATCACCGACATGCATACCGACGTATGAGTAGCTCGGATACATTCACCTCTTAGGTGTAGAAAGGACGAAGCAGTGCTACATTCCATGGTCATTTGGATTCCTCTTTGGACCTGTCTGCCTTGTTCTTTTCCCGGGGTTGTGCATTAATAAGAGAGTAGGAGTCATTGCGCAAGGTTTTGCTCACAATGAAAGTTCCTTCCCATGGAGGGGATAACTTATGCATGCCAGCAGTGCGCTGTATTAGCCGGAGTACAAAATCACCTTCCCGAAAAACTCGGGGGTCTACTTTCCGGCTACGATAGCGTCGGAGATTTTACCTATATATGGCGGATCTAGACAAGGCCAGTTCTCTCGCTTCTTCCAGCAGATCAACATCATTTTGCTGGGCCTCGCGCACTTCAGCTTCTGTGTATTGGGTGAATCTTGGCGAATCATGCTCTATGTCGGCTGGTAATACAGCTTCTGCCCCATATACTAGAAAGAATGGCGTATAGCCTGTTGATCGATTCGGAGTTGTTCTTAAGATCCACAGTACCGCTGGTAGTTCTTCTATCCAGCACCCCACTGATCTTTTCAGCGGCTCTATGAGCCGAGGTTTTATCCCGGATAATACCAGTCCGTTGGATCTTTCCACTTGCCCGTTCAACGCGGGGTGGGCGACTGAGGCGATATCTAACCATATCTTCTTTTCTCGGCAGAATCTCGCAAACGATCCTTCAACGTAATTTGTTCCATTATCAGTTATGATGCTATGGGGATAGCCGTATCTTAGGATAATATCCTTGAGGAATCTTACTGCTGTTGCCCCATCACATTTCCCAATTAGTTTCACCTCAATCCATTTGGTGAACTTATCAACCATGACTAGAATATGGGTCATCCCTCATTTGGCCAGGTTAAATGATCCTACCATAATGAGCTGGAGTCAACTTAGCCTGACAAGATGTGTCAGGCCCGGCCTTGGGAACTAGCGACATGCTAGAGCCGCTAGACATCATCATGGTGTTGCAGTCCGCTGCAGCGCGCCACCGACAGGAGTGACAAATCGGAGCCTGAGCTGTCACTCAGCCATCAAGTGTGCCTATGCACCGCCCCTGGCCATCCATTGGCCACAGGCAACGCCCATCTGCCTGAAGACCGCGTGGCACAGTGATATTGATCCCGAGAGCGCCCTTGGCGGTTCTCCATGTCGGCCCTTCTAGTGACCCCTTGGAGTATAAAAGGAGGAACTTGGCCATAGGAATAAGGGGTTTTTTGAGAGGGAGTTCTGGAGAGGTTTGGAGGAGAGTTTTAGGGAGAGGACTGTGGGGCCCCCGGATTAATCCTCTGGGAATCCCTGTTATGCATACAACCACGATCCCATGATCAGTTAGTTGTGGCACATAACCGACAAGTACCATTACAACATCCGAGACATACCGAATTTACAAGACTTACATAAATGTCGTTATGGCTACATCAATAATCATCAGCGGAACTTCATCAAGCGGAGAGCCCGATTCCATGCCTTAACCTACAGGCAACTGACTGGGAGAACGTCCTATCTCTCATAGTCGTCCACTTCACCTTCTTCTTGATACCTGACCATGTTAATAGCCAGGGACAATGCCAGTGAGTACTTTGAATGTACTCGCAAACCACCTTAAGATAATAGTAATAACAAGAGGATATGCATTATGGCTGTGGTAGTAGGAGGGCTCCAAGGGAGGTTCTTTTCTCAAGTAGTTTCTCTTGTAGATAAAGCATCTACATATCTTTGTTGAAAACTTTTGTAAAACATTTTGGAAACCTTTTTGAAAGGTTTTGGAAAACATTAGGACTGGGTCACCCATTTGTTCCTCCATTACGGTCATCCCATGACCAAACTCCTTCCATCACTTCCTGACCATCCCATGGTCAAAACAGGGATCCTTTCCGACCATCCCATGGTCAAAACATATCCAAAGCCATTTCTTTTAAGAAATCTTTTTGAAAACAAAACCAACACCGTTCTACAGCAACCTTCTCAACCGTCCATGATCGCGGACATGGCTATTCGAATAGATTTACACTCTGCAGAGGTTGTACACTTTACCCACACCATTCGGGTACACTACCCTGATCTTCGCCGATCGTGGGTCGAGTAAACGATCAAGACTCTCTGGATGCCCACTCCAATATAAGTGCCTACCCTATGAGTGTTAATCCCCTCAAAATCAGGATGTCAGGTACCGAGGACCAACCGGAGCTCTTTTTCCACTTCTCTAGTGTGCTTTCAATGAGGGGCTCATAGTAACAGGTGGAGGCTAGCAGACCGTTCGTTCATCTCTCCAGGTCGATGCTCCACATGGACCTTTATCGGAGAAGGCCCACCCTCCAGGGATAACCGATCCCTTATAGTTGTTGTGAGGTAGCTTAGACCAGAATAGACAAACATCAAATCCAGCCCTGTCCCATTTCAGAGTAATGTGGTTTACGAAAATGAATCCAACAAAAGTGGTTTCACAACCGATCCCCTGTAGTTGTTGCGAGGTAGCTTATACCAGAAGATGAATCCAACAAAAGTGGTTTCACTATTTTATCACATTTCTTTAATTACTTATGAATTATCTAGGGGAAAAAACTCTAGTTTTAGGAGATAAATCCCTAGAAAATTTCTAGAGCTCCAAAAATTATTTACTTGGGTGGTTAGGTAAGGTTTGATGCACCTGTTCACTGAGAGTTGGAATCACTCCAAAATAATTACCAGAATATCCTCAGGAAATTCCCAAGGCAGTTCTGTAGACAACTTGTCTTTTTCACCAGATTAAATCTACATAAGCTTTTTATTTGATTCCAATGGCACAGGGTAGGTATTTTGAATTCCTTTCCATAGAAATTGGAATCAACCTTTTTGGAGTTGTATAACTTCTGTAGTGAATTTAGAGGTGAATAAACCATGCTCATAATAGTTTAATTCACAGAAAAACATCCAAGGCTCAATAAATCAGGAGCTCCTGGATTTGGATAGGTAGTGATGTAACACATCGAGGATAATTGGACTTGGTTCAATTGGACCCATGGTTTGGTGTAGGCAATTTTCTAAAGTCACAAATGAATTGTTTTTGTTATTTGTACTCAAGCTAACTTACTGTTCACCTTGGCATGAGACCCAGGTCCAGAGATAAGTACATTCAAAATCTACCATTGGCACTCTATTTCATTCCATTTGGAGATGTGAAGCTCACAGAGGAATTTAATTAGTGGGATAGACACATTTTGGTGGAAATAATGCCCATAAATAATGACAGTCACTTTGGGCGAATGACCAGTTTTGTAGGTTGCAAAATACACTAAGGTAGTTGTTAAAATTTGTGATCTGGGCAAAAGGGGTAATTTCCAATTTGATATTGAATTAAACCAGATAGTCTAATAAGTAGAGCTGGAGAAGGAATTAATAAAAAGGAAATTGGCCAGGGTGTCCGGGACAGATCTGAGCGGCAGTCGGCCGCATGGCGCCAAGGCGGCCCAGTTAGGAGGGGTGGCGTGCGGGAGCGGATTTCGAATCCCTCCGGGTAGGGCCCAGCGGTGAGAGAGCCGGCGGGGCGAACCGGTACCGGCGGATCTTGGCCGTTGGGTTAAAACGAGATGGACTGCAAAAGTAGATTCTAGGAGATCATTTGATAATTTTACATTGGACAAGGTTGGTTTTTAGTTTGATATGGTCCCAAATGTGAATACACACTTAGGGGAATTTTCCCAAGATTTATTGGGGCTTAAAAGTATTTAAAACAATTATTATTCCAATTCAGCCATTTAAGAAAATGGGCAAAAAGAAATAATAAAGCTCTGCAAAAATATTTATTTTTTAAGTGGGAAGATGGGGTATGATATGTGGATCTCAATTGAGCCAAAAATTGGGGAAGTTATTTGGTAAAAACCAAACTTGCCTTTAGAAAAGGAGCTTTGGGGATTTTGACTATTAAAGAGATTAATTAGATTTGGAGCCATAATAATTATCGATAATAATTGATAAATCTTGATGACCGATGTAGATAATGTAGACAAGGTGTAGCAAGCATTTTCAACCTTGGGAGGAGAGAATCCAAGTTGATTTTGGTGAGATACCCTAGATTAAGGATCTAGGGTGGTGTTAATTTCATACCATCAAAACATGGTGGTATCTTGGAGTTCAGATCTCCCCTTGGGGCATGGGATATTTTCAACACACAGATTTTTAATCCCAGATGCCCGTTATACCATACCTCGCAATCCCAGGATTACCATTTTTGTGAGACATAACGGATTGGATATCACAGTACATCATCCATTACAAACCATACATAAGGTCTTACACGAATAAGGATCTCATGATCCAGTCTTAATACAACAAGCAGCGGAATAAATATAAAAAGTAGCGGTGGGGTCCATCTTCAGGGGCACAGGCAATGCTGATGAAGGCAGATAGTCCTAGTTATCATAGCCGTCCTATTGGCCATCATCTTGATAGTCTCCTTCATAGTCTGGCCATGAAAATAACCAGGGACAAAAGCCATGAGTACTCTTTAAGTACTCGCAGACTACCACTAACAAGTACTGCAGTGCTAAGTTAAAGTGCTAAATCTAAGTTAACTAAAAAGATAAGTTTGAAACCTAAGTTGAGTTCAGAAGCAAAGAAAGATAAATTAAAGTAATAGAATCACTTAAGTTGTGAAGATATTATCATAAACACAACCCTGTTGTGGTCAAGTCAAGATTCATCATGCATCTCATAAGTTGCTTTTAAACATCTTATAACGAAACAGTATGGCCATTCCAACTGTCCATAGCCGCGGATGCGGCTATTCGAATAGTTTGACACACTGCAGAGGTGGTACACTTTCACCACAAGATTCGATACATCTGTCAGGGATAACCCTAAATAATCATACTTAGTATGCAGATAATCAAACATAACCTTCCCTTTACATACCCTAGTATAAGCACCTCTACTATGAGCATGGCCTCCCAACCATGACCATCTATCATCTTGGGCACTGCATAAGTGGACAACATTGAGAGGTAGCCTTAGCTCAAACCTCTCCCGCGAGGGAACTAATACTAATGCATATAAACTTCCGGCTAAGCCTTACCCAATTCAGGTAGTGTGGTTGTACGGTAAATTTGGAATGGTATCGCATCTGAATCCAACCATCAGTTTTAAAAAAGGGCTAAGGCTCCTGCCTCAACATTTTCATCATCATAAACCATTTGTGTTTCTCAACACATGTCAAAACATCTCAATAGAATGACTCATCATTCCAAGGTTTTCATAATTCATTTTCACCAATTTTTCCCATCTAAAGTGACTCAAGTTTTGATCTACTCTAAACTACTAAGTTAAGAGTGTTCACTAAGGTGGAAATATGATGGGTTCAATCTCATGCCATAGAATGACATCTAAAGCTTATCCAAATAGGTCAAGTTTTATACTCTTTATGCTAACTTCAAAACAAGTAAGGGGCTTTGTGTAAAGTAGAGGAAGTAAAGCTTGTAAGGTAATACTTGGGGTAGTAATAGTCAAAGTGGTGTGACCAAAGCATGCCTAAGGCATCTTTGCTCATTCATCTAGCTTAATTCTAGCTTGCTAACAATAGCTTGCCTTGGTTGGTGCAGTGGTTGAAGTTTTCTTCTTCTTCTTCTTGGTAGCACTCCTCCTCGTAAGCTTGGTCGGTACTATCTTCTATAAATACATACGGAGTACACAATCACCAAACAATACTTAACTAGTCTAATTAGTACTCTAAGGCACACAATTGATGATCTATTATCATCACAAGCATCACAAGTTTTATTCAATAGTTTCCTCCTTTTTATTTTAGAAAAGTAATTTCTACTCATTGAAAATTTAACTAAGATTTAATAGTCACCACTTAAAATATGGTATCATGTGGACACGTGTCATCACCACGTATTCTAACATGTGGGAATGTAATTTAAGGGTTGGAATCAACTCAAAAGCTAACTTGGTTGATTTTATAAAAATGTTGCAAGGTGCAAAAGCTTCTGTCTTGTTATTTTTACTAGGAGAGATTTCTAACTCTAAATGAATTGAATCCAACGGGCCTGGATAGATCCTTTCAGTAGCTTTCCCACAAAATTGGAATCACTTCATTTGGAATGGTAAATCTCTCTGAATTAAATTTTGAACTAAGGGACAGAACTAAGTTTAAACTAAAAAGAAAAATCCTAATTCAAAATAACTGGGTCGCGCGGGAAACGCTAACGGGCCGGCCCAGTGTCACTCTGCGGCGTGGGGCTCAACTGATAGGGGGGCTCCACTAGTCAGCGACTCATAACACGCGAAGTGGTACATGGCAATGTGGGACGTTAGATTAGAGTGGGGATCAGCGGCTGGGGATCGTCGTCGACGACGGACCCGTCGCCGGCGAGCTCTAACCCTAGCGGCTCAGTGGGGGTGCATAGGGGGCGTAGCAGGGCTCTAGCAACGATATCAAGGCGGGCAAACGGACTGGTGGTCGCAATCAGCGGTGCCCTTCTCCTCCAGAGGTGGCCTGCTCCGGTGCAATTCCGGTGAACTACTGCTCCCCGTGCTCCAGCTAGAGGTGTGGGACGATCAGTGAGGTGAGGGGAGTGGAGTGGTGTGCTACAAACAGCTGGGGGTGCTCTCCTTTTATAGGCTCAATGGTGGGACAGTGCGGCATGGCCAGTCGACGGTGGCGACATGGCTACGGGATGCTAGCGGCATGGCTGCGGGTGGCGATCGACGCGCGGTCTCCTAGTGGTGCTCTAGGGCATTAATGCGGGCTTAGGGGCGGTGGTATGCGGTCAGGCGGAGCTGGCGCTCTGAGCAGCAGAGGCAGCGGTTTCGACAGAGAGCAGTGGGCGGCGAATGGGCATGTCCGGCGTGCTCCCTGGGTCATCGCGACGCGGTGGGCGCGGGTTGCGGTCGAGCAGCGGCTTGTGCACGCGTGCCGGGTGTGGCGCTCTGGCGCATGCTCGACATGGCGCGATGGCACTAGGCGCGGGGTTTTCTTGGTGGTCCACTGCTTGACCTGCCTCGGGAAGGGGACAGTGGGCGGCGGTGAGGTGCTGGCTACTGCTAGACATGGAGAGAGAGGGGGAGGTGGTCTGCTGGGGTCAGGGCATGGTCGGCCGGCCAGCAGGTGCTCGGCTTGGCATTGCCATGCCACTAGGGGGTAGGGGATGGGGTAGTAAGGCCCTGGTTAGATCAAGAAGGGACAGTGGGGTTAAATGGGGATCAAATGGGGCAAAACCCTGTGCAGAACAGTAAGCTAGGTTTAGAGTTAGATTCTTGCCTACCAAGTGTTTGATGAAATGGCCGCCAGAAAATTATTTTTGAATTTTCAAAGATTTTTGGTGGGTGTCCTAGTACTAAGCTTGAGACTCTGTGGGGGCTTGGGTTCTGAAAATTGAGTTTATTTGAGTGGTTTTTTAATTAGTGGGATCTTCCCATATGAAATAGATTCAATTTTCCAATGCCTTTTAAATATAGTGTTTGAATGTTTTTGGGAGATCACAAAGTGGGCCTTGGTACCTCATTATGTGTACTAGCAAGGGGTGCAAAGATCCATATTTGTTTTTGTTAAGTTCTGAGTACTAGGAATAGCTAAAGTAGGCATGATAGTTAATTTGGCCAAAATGACCATTCACTTCAATTATTCATTTTGATTTGTTTTTCTTTCGGATTTGTTTGGGAATGATCTAGATGATGTTCATTTCACCTAAGAATCATTTTACAAGAAATGGATCACTTAATCATGGCAATTCAAACAACTCCTAATTTTAAATGCACACATATGAATGCTTTGATAATTTCAATTGCAAAAGTTTTTGTTAACCCTAACTTTGATGATTTGGATCTTAATAAGCTTGGATTCAAGTTTTGGGATGTTACAGATATATGGATGGATAGACCAAGTGATGTAGATTGCATTGGTGTAGGATTTTGAGCTTGATCCTTCTTGAGCTCACCAAGACAGGCTGTCAAACTTTGAATAAAATAAGCCTGCCAAAGGAGTTGATCAACTACCCTTCAAAACCTTGTGGGTTTAAGAAGCACAAAGATCCTCTTGGAACAAGTGAAGTAGATATTGATATACCTATATGAGTAGAACACAACCATGCAAAGAGTTGGTCCATAGAAGGTTGGATGATGGGGTGAGCTTCTGTCAAAGTAGGCATGTTGACTAGATTTGCAGGAAATGTTATTTTCTTGCCTGCAAAACCATGAAGAACAAGTGGGTTGGAGGATGATCTAACCAAGGGCAAGAGGGGGAATTGGTAGTCCTTAGGATGGTTAACAATATGGTTCAAATGCAATATCAAAAGTGCACAAGGGTTGAGGAAGGGAGGCATTCAAAAAGGTGATGTTGGAGATAGTTTTCCAGACAGCCAAATTTGGCAGACTTAGGTTTTTTGACTAGAGCATGAGAGGGGATGTTTTTGATGGGTTGCTAGGTACGCAATAATCATCAAGTGGATGATGTCAAAGTGTAGATTGAGTAGAAAGGATCCATGCTTGATATTGGTCTTCATTGACTTGGAAGCTTCTAGAAGGGATATCTTCAGAATTGATATGGTTAAGGGTTTTAGATGATCACCTAGTATCTACAGATCAGAATCCAAAATGTATTCATGCTTAGGGTGTGATGATTTGGAAACATCTTTATCCTAATGATTAGCTCCTAGAGTAGCTCATACTATCTCCTAAGCAGACAAATCAAGCAGCAGATTAAGGCAACTCATCTTACAAACAATCAACTACTACTAAGGTTACCATCAAGCTTAGCTTGAGGCAAGGTTGAGGCATTTTGAAAAGGGTTGGTGTTTTAATAAGATGAGAGTCTTTGGTATATCTACCAAGAGTAGAATTCAAATGAGTCCTAAAAAGGTTTTTTTTAATCTAGAGATAAGAATAGTAGACGGTTTTGTCTTGAAAACATAAGGAGATTATGTTATATAGCTCTCCATAGTTTGATCAATAGAAGCTACTAAAATAGTTGGTTTGCAAAGGCTTCTTGGCTCAGGTATTGAATGCCAGAACATTTGAGAATATATAAATTAACCCAAGACTATTTTGGGAAGTAGCTTTTGTCAACTGGTGTTAAGGTAAGGAGTATATCATCTAATACATGATCATATACATAAGCATATCCAAACAACAAGCAAACACTTCAGCATTAAACAAGAAAAAGGTTTTGTTCCCCCTGATTTTTGCATTCTAGACAACTAATTAAGGTTGCTGAAATTGGAATGTTACAAGGACAAAGGGGGAGAGTTCTTAGAGATCAAAGGGATCGAGAGTTGGGAGAGGAGAAGAGAGCTCGTGAAGAGCAGATGGAGAGAGATAGAGTTGATATCCTCCTCCATGCCAGAGAGAAGGAAGAGAGGTAGAAAAGTGAGGGAAGAAAGAAAGAGGAAGCCCTAAAAGTGTAGAAGCTAGAGAGAAAGTGGCTCCCTGACACCATAGAGATCATCTTCTTGTACCTTGAACCACACTAGATAATCCACCAAAGAAGGAGGTAGGGTTGGTAGCCAAAGGGCGACCCGGACCTAGGTAAAAAATGACTGTGTGTGCTCTGTGTGTAACATCCCAATTTCAGCAACCCTGATTAATTGTCTAGAATGCAAAAATCAGGGGAAACAAAAACTTGTTCTTATTGATTGATGCAGCGTTTGCTTGATTGCTTATCTGTGCTTATGCATCTGAATGTATAGCAGATGATAGACTTCTTACCTCACCACAATTGACAAAAGCTATTTCACAAAAACTGCCTTGGCCTATTTTTTTCATATTCTCAAATGTTCTGGCATTTCAAAAACCTGAGCCAAGATGCACTTGCAAACCAAAATATTTTAGTAGCTTCTATTGACAAAATTATGGAGAGTTATATAATATAATCCCCTTATGTGTTCAAGACAAAACTTTCCACTACTCTTCCCTCTAGGTTTCTCCAAAACATTTTATAAGATTTTGAATTCTACTCTTGGTAGAGATACCAAGGAATCTCACCTTATTCGAACTTACAACCTTTCAAAATAACCATCCTTACCTCAAGCTAAGCTTGATGGTAACCCTAGAAGTAGTTGATTTGCTTGTAATATGAGTTGCCTTGATCTGCTGCTTGAATTGTTTTGCTTAGGAAGTTGTATGAGCTACCCCAAGATATCATCATCTAGCAACAAGTTAATCCAAGAGTATGAACCCTAAGAAAGTTAATCAAGCTTGACCTGATCTATAGCCATTAGGTGATCCTCTAAAACCCTTAACCATATCAATCCTGAAGTGATGCATTCTAGAAGCTTCCATGTCAATGAAGACCAAGATCAAGCATGGATCCTTCCTACTCCATCTACACTTAAACATCATCCATTTGATGATGCTTTGGTACCTTGTAACCCATCAAAATCATCCCCACTCATATTCTAGTCAAAAAACCCTAAATCTACCAAAAATTGACTAAGTCTAGAATCTGTTTCAACATCACTTCTTTGAATACCTCTCTTTCTCAACCCTTGTGATTTTTTTGGAAATGCACTTGAACCATCTTGTAAACCATCAAAAGGACTACCAAGGCCCACTCTTTCCCTTGGATAGATCACCTTTCAACCCACTTGTTCTTGATAGTTTTATAGGTAGAAAATAACTTTTTCCTGCAAATCTTATCAACTAGCCTACTTGGTCAAAAGCTCACACCTTCATCATACCTTCTTTGGACCAACTCTTTGCATGTTTGCGTTGTAATCATAAAGGTCTATCAATACCTACTTCACTTGTTCCAAATGGACACTTGTGCTTAAAAAACCCACAAGGTTCTAAAGGCTATTTGATAATCTGCTTTGGCAGGCTTATTTTATTCAAAGTTTGGAATCAATACTTAGTGATCTGAAGCATGATCAAGCTCAAAACTCTACAACATGGTGATCTATATCACTTGGTCTATCCATCCATATGTTCCATGCCCCAAGGGGAGATCTGAGCTCCAAGATCCTTGATCTCATGTTTTCCACCAAGATCAACTTTCATTCTCAACACCAAGGTTGAATATTCTAGATACACCTTTTGTACATCATCTACCTTGATTATAAATATTTATCAAATATTATCCATAATTACTATGGACCAAAACCTATTTAATCTGTTAGATTGACAAAAACTACAAAACCTAATCTATAAAAGAAAGTTTGACTTTCTCCAAAACACATCCCCATATTTTAGCTCTTTTGAAGTCTAATAATCATACCCTATCTTCGCACTTCAAAAATAAATATTTTTGAAGATTCTTAATAATTCTTTTTGTCTATTTTCTTAAATTGAAGAAACAAGAAAATAATTACTTTAAATACTTTTATTCATCAATAAATCATGAATTTTTGTCTCAAAGTATGTATTAATATCTATGACCATATATGTAACACCCCAAAAATATTAATCAAGATTATCAAATTCTAATCACCCAAGTTTAGGGTTAACACAAACTTTTATTTTTAAATCTCATATGAGTGTATGTGTGAATTACATTAGTGTATGAATGAGTGCAATTGCCATGTTTGATTGCTCCAAATGATAAATAATGGTTCAAAGATGAATACTACATCATCTAGGCCAATTACAAAAAAAAATCCAAAGAAAATAAATTCAAATATGAAGCATATGATCAAATGGTCATTTTGACCAAAATTAACCACTAGATCACTTTGAGTGTTCCTAGTAAGAGATTTCTAACAGAAACTTTCTCAATTATGTTCACCCCTTGCTAGACCAAGTAAAAGTGAACCCAAACCCACTTTACAAATTAACAGAAACAAATTCCAAATCTATTTAAAGGACAATTCAAAATTGAATGAAGTTCATATGCATAGATCACCATTTTTCAAAAACCAGTCAAATCAATTCCACTTGACTTTTCCAAGCAACCATAGACACCCAAGTATGTGACAAACACACTCACCAAAATTTAGCCAAAAACCATGCGGCCATTTGGTCGAGCACCTTGCAGACATAGTTTAAACCTTGCCTAACTTCTACTACTTGAGAAGTAATTGATCAACCCTTTGTCCCCTTTTTGTCCCACTCAGTCACCCAGTGCCCAACAGCGCAGGACACACTCCCCCCTTTGCCATTGCGCCAGTGCAGCGCCACCCGACGCTCACCGTGCCGGTCGAGCATGGACAACTCGCAGCAGCCAGCGCTGCCCTCTCCCACGATGTCCAGGAGACAGGCGACAATCCACCTCCACCCTCTGTCCAGAACTCGATCACAGGCAAGCCATGGCCCAGCCGCATTAGCCACGTCCACCTCCCTGTTTGCCATGCCGAGAGCGCGCTAGAGTGCCGCAACTGACATGTGCACACACACCGTGCCTCGCCCTCACCCAGCGTGCCCGCACATGCCGTGACCCGAGCTACCTCCCAGACATGCCCGTTCGCCGCCGTGCGGACCGTAGCCCTTGTGCACTCTCTCGAACACCGCCATTTCCACCCAGAGCACAAACCGTTCCTGACCGTTCTCGACCGGCCCTTTCCGCGCCATCACTCACACTACGACTGCCCTGAAGCACCGCGCTGAACCCTACCCGTAGCCATGCCAATAGCCCCATGTATCTCCTTCACCGACGAGCCCGAGCCATGCCGCTCTGCCCCTCTCGCCTGTGTATAAATAGAGGCCACCCTAGCCTCAATTCGACAAACCATTCCACTCCCCACTCCTCACAGAACCTCCCACACCTGTCCCTGGAGCAAGGCAATAACCACACCACTAGAATTTAGCCGGAGTCCACCACAGCAGAGGAAGAAGGAAGTCGTCGATTGGAGCGATCCCAGGAGCTGCCGTGACCGTGCCTCGAACCGCTGTCGTCTACAACATTGTTCGCCCCCATCGCCGAACCTAGTTGGAGCCCAGGTGAGCCCCCACGTACCCCACCATCGTTGTTAGGGTTCAGTCTCGCCGGAGCTATTCGTCGTAGATGATGCATGTCAGCTGTTAGATCCTAGTCTAATCGCATGACCTATATTGAAACTTACCGTTTCGGTTTAGATGAGCCACTAACCAGTGGCACATCCCTGTCAGTAGCCCGCTATGCCAGCGCAGTGCAGTTGGGCCGGCCCATTTAGTTTCCCGTGCAAAGCCCGTCGATTCAAATAATCTTTGTCCGTAGATTCAACAATCAATTCAAAGAGATGTACTAAACCAAATTGCATGATACCAATTTTGTTAGAAAGGTATTCAAATTATCTATCCAAGCCCGTTGAATTAAAACCATTTGAAATTATAGATCACCTATAGTAAAAATAACAAGACAGAGACTTTTCCACATTCAAATATTTTTCAAAAATCAACCATAAATGCTTTTGAGTTAATTCCAACTCTAAAAAATCACATTTGACAAGATCTATCTGAATTTGTAAGAATATTTAGGTTTACATGCAGTGACATTGGAATAGTAATAAAAGAATGCTATATAGGCATTTCTAGTCACTTTAATTGTATTAAATAGTAATTTTAAACTTTATAAAATATGACCAACAGTTTAAATCACATTCCCAGGTACTAGAATATGTGGTGATGACATGTGTCAACATGATCCCATATTTTAATTGGAGAATATTAAATCTTAAGTATTTTCAATGAGTAGAAATTACTTTTCTAAAGTAAGATAAATAAAACTAGGTCTTTATTTCATGTGATGTTTGTGATGATACTAGATCATCAAGTGTGACCCTTAGTGTGCTAAATAGAAGTAGTTAAGTATTGTTTGGTGATTGTGTACCTCGTATTCATTTATATATGATAGTATCGACCTGAGATACGAGGAGGAGGAGTACTACAAAAAAGAAGAAGAAGATAACTTCAATCACTGCACTACTCAAATCAAGCCTAACACTACAAGTTAACTATGCAAGCTAACACTTCCAAGTTTCTTAACCATGTAAGATAGAACTATGCAAGCTAACACTTGCAAACCTGATAACCTATGCAAGATGCATTAGGCATGCTTTGGTTATACAACTTTGTTTATACCAATCCCAAGTTTTACTCGCAATCTTTATTCTTTTCCTTTATCAAAGTTCTTTACCTTTAGTTAGTGATTTGTGAGTATTGGAAAAATAGTATAGATACCATAATGAGTATAAAACTAGGCCTAAGTAGTTATAGTTAGATGTCATCAAAAGGCTTAAAACTACAGCTGGATAGTTACACTTGATTAGCATCCCTCACTAGTGAATACCCTCAACTATAGTGGCTAGTGCTAAGCATAAAAGTTGATCACTTTAGATGGGAATACTTGGTAAAAATGACTATGAAAACCTTGGAATGATGGTTCATTCTATTGACCTGTGTTATGGACACAAAAGGATTTGATGATGAAAATGTTGAGGCATGAGCCTTGACCACTTATAAAAACTGATGGTTGGGTTCGGATGCGAGACCATTCCAATTTTACCGTACAACCACAATACCTAAATTGGGTAGGGCTTAACTGGAAGTTTATATGCCTTAGTATGGGTTCCCTCACAGAAAGAGGTTGA
Organism: Avena sativa; assembly: GCA_916181665.1. Classification (NCBI taxonomy): domain Eukaryota; kingdom Viridiplantae; phylum Streptophyta; class Magnoliopsida; order Poales; family Poaceae; genus Avena; species Avena sativa. Next base: position 296,088,134 of record OV702291.1, on the reverse strand, counting down.
GCTGAGGCTACCTCGTGAATGTGAATGTCCACCTATGCAGTGCCCAGGATGGTAGATGGCCATGGCTGGGAGGCCAAGCTCATATGGGTGGTGCCTATACTAGAATGTGTAATTGAAAGGTTAGGATTGATTATCCACATACTAAATATGATGATTCAGGGTTATCCCTGACGGATATATCAAATTTTGTGGTGAAAGTGTACCACCTCTATAGAGTGTCAAACTATTCGAATAGCCGTGTGCGCGGTCATGGACAGTTGGAGTGGCCATACTGTTCCGTTGTCAGATGTTTTCAAAATGACTTGTAAATTGAACTATGACTTGGACTTGACCGTAATAGGGTTGTGGACATGAAAACTAGGTTCCCACTTAGGTGATGTAGAATATTAAATTAGTTTTCTTTACTTCTTAACTCAGTACGAAATAAACCTGACTTTTTTCAAATAAACCTAGAGCTTAAGATTCCTACTAGAACTACCTTACTTGTTAGTGATAGTTTCCGAGGACTTAAAGAGTACTCATGGCTTTGTCCTTGGTTATTCCCATGGCCAGACTATGAGGACGACTACCAGGAAGATGGACAGCAGGAGGTCTATGACAACTAGGATCATCTCCCATCGTCAGCATTGCCTGTGACTCTAAAGATGGAGCCCCTACTACGTTTACTTTCTGCTACTTTGATTGTATTAAGACTGGATCATGAGATCCTTTATTTGTAAGACCTTTATTATGCTTTGTAATGGATGATGTACTATGGTACCAATTCTATTATGTCTCGCAAAAATGGTAATCCTGGGATTGCGATGTATGGCATAACAGGCATCTGGGATTAAAAATCCGGGTGTTGACAAGTTGGTATCAGAGCCATCCTGGCCATAGGAGAACCTAGTTAGAATGGACGTCTGAACAAAAATTAGTTTCAAAACAAAACAAGTGAGTATTTATGAAAACCTATTCCCCCTCTTATCCTTGAGATTCTTTCAAAAAAATTCATGTTCCTCAAAAATTCTTCCAATCATACATAAAATTTGACACACTTGATCACCCCACTAACTTGCTCACCCTAAATTCTTATAGATGGAGGTAAAGTATAGAAAATTCTACCAGCTGGGCAATGGAGGTCACCTGATCTTTGAGAGGATCTCGATGCACTCGCAGAATATCTTGAGCGCCTGCACCCAGAATTCTTTGGTGCCCAACTCAATGATCAGCAAGGAGGAGAACTATTGTGGCTGATAATTGTAGATCTCAGAGGAAAGATGGAAGCACCTACTTTGGAGAAGATCCAATTTAGCGTTTGGGAGAACAACTGGCTAGATGGTTTAACTAGGGCTATGCAAGAAGCTCTTGCTCGTCTATGTGGGCAAAACATCAACCAGATCCAGGGAACTCGCTTTACTCACTATGCAAGGCGAGATTCTATGGGAATGCCTTTGGAGATGCAAGGACACTAGGAGCTGAAGAACCAAGTGGATAATCTCGCCTTCATGTTGTATGATAGACAGCAGGAGTTGGACAACGCTCGTGCCTACGCCAACCACAACCATGCCATTGTAGGACCAGACCCTAGCCAACCTCGCCAGGGAGCACCAATCACTTCGTCATCAGCATGACAAGAAGGATCGCATCATCGATCGTCTTTGCAAGAAGGTGGTGTTGGCTCATGGTTGATGTAGAGCTCGTTGGGAACCCCAAGAGGAAGGTATGATGAGCACAACAGCAAGTTTTCCCTCAGTTATGAGACCAAGGTATAATCATCCAGTAGGAGCAAGGAAACACCCCAAAGTTGTTACTAGCTGAGCTTTGGCAGGGCGCACTACCGGTGCTAGTAGCAACGTGGAGACCTGCACAACACAACCACAGAACTTTGTCCCCAACTTGCGATGAGGTTGTCAATCTTACCGTGTTTTGCGGAAAACAAAGGATTAAACGTATCGAATGGAAAGAAGTAAAACTTTGCAGAAAGTAAACACAAAACAGTAAAAGATTGTAGATTGTATGTAAAGTAAAGGACCGGGATCCATAGTTCACTAGAGGTGGCTCTCCATAGATAGATAACATGCTAGGTGAACAAATTACAGCGGGGCGATTGACAAACACCGAGAAATCAATACATGCATATACTAATCATCTTGACTCCTCTGAGACTTGATTGGGCATTACAACATAATACATCGACCGCCATCCAACTACATCTATGACTAATAATCCACCTTCAGGTTATCATCCGAACCCCCTCCAGTATTAAGTTGCAAGCAACATATTATTGCTTTACGAAATGCGCGTAAAGTAAACATTACAATTGTTCTGTGAACAAAGGATCGTTGTTTTCTCCCTAGTAGCAACAACACATCTAGTACCTTAGAGATTTCTGTCACTTCCCAGATTACCAGAGGCATGAACCCACTATCGAACATAAATACTAACTCTTGGAGTTGCTAGCATCTACTTGGCCAAGATAGCTACTAACAACGGAAAGCATGCAAGATCTCAAATAACAAAGACATGATAGAATCAATAATCAATCTGAAATAGCATCTCAATATCCATCGGATCCCCGCAAACACAACATGTATGGATTACAAATAGATGATCTTGATCATGAACGGAGCTCACAAGATCTAAACATGAAAGCACAAAGTTGGAGAAACTAGCCATCTAGCTACTACATGGATCCGTAGTCCAAGGATGAACTACTCACGCATCACACCGGAGGCTTGCATGGTGATGAAGAAGGCCTCCAGGGTGAATTCCCCTCTCCGGCAGGGTGCCGGGAAGAGCTTCAGATCCCTCTCGATCTAGGGATGGAGATGACGGCGGCTACAAACTCTTTCGTTGATTTTTGATCGGGTGCCTAGGGTTTTTGTCCTGAGGGCAACTTATAGGTGGAAGGAGGGGCCGAGAGGGTACCGGGAGCCACCACACCACCCCCTGGCGCGGGCCAGGCCTGGCCGCGCGGCCAGGTGGTGTGGCCGGCCCCTGGCCCCTCTCCGTCTCGTATTCTGGCACTTGATCCGTTCCGGAAAAATAGGCACCTTGGCTTTTGTCCCGTCCAATTCCGAGAATATTCATTTTCTGACTTTCCTGGAACCAAAAACAGCAGAAAACATGCAGCTGGCACTGTGGCTCTTGTTAATAGGTTATTCCAAGAAATCATATGAAAAGTACTCCAAAGTTGGAACAAAACACAAGAAAGTGGATAAAACTAAGCATGGAACATCAAAAATTATAGATACATTTGCAATGTATCAACATCCCCAAGCTTAACTCCTTCTCGTCCTCGAGTAGGTAAGTGATAAAAAGAAATAATTTTTTAGGTGACATGCACCATCAAAGACTTGATCAAAGTATTTGCAAAACATTCAAAGATGGGATCATAGTACTTCAATCATAACATGAAAGACAAAGTTCTAGCATTAAGCAAAGAAACTATGATGCAACATTTAAAGGCACAAACAAAAGATTCATGAATAACAAGCTTTGCAAGACGTTTGTTTGTTTCACATAAAGAAAGCATAGCATAATAGTATTCAGCTTGTCCCTCAATAGAGTAGCAAATATAAATGCATAGGACACCTTCAAAGTACATAAGAGTGACTAGATACAATAGTTTCAAACAAGTAATAACAAGTTATGCATCAATCAACTAGTCTTGGGACAATGCACATAGAACTAAGAATGGCCACTACGCTCTTAAAGTAGGTGCATAAAGATAGAAGGTGGAGACTCAATATAATGGTGGAAGAAAGGCCTTTTGTAAAAAGGAAGTAGGGATTCAAGTCTCATAAAGAGCTTCCAAAAATTATGATACTTAAAGCTTTCAGCTCTCATTGCCCCTATCATAAGCATCTTGAAGTGATTAAGGTTAAAGTGAACAAACTATGATGTACAGGCTTTTGTCCCGTCCAATTCCGAGAATATTCATTTTCTGACTTGAACAAACTATGATGTACATGCTCCTCATGCTACTCAAGTTTAGTCACCGATAAGTTCTTGTCATTGTAAGTACATGTGTATTATTGAGAACCTCCAATGGGGTACCCCTTGCCCGATGATACGGAAGAATCCCCATATCAAAATGACAAGGCAAGCAGACAACGAGCATCTTAGCATTCTTCTTATTTACCATGGGAATATGGTGCTTTTTTTCTTTTCTCTTTTTTTTCTCAATATAGGACTCTTTTTTATAAGCAGAATGCTTCATAGACAGCTCATTATGGTTACGCTGCAGGTTTCCACCATGTCAGCATGGATTAGACCAGCGGCCCAGGTGTTTCTCTAACACATATACATAACTCCATGGACTTACAAGCTCCCCTTTCATTTCACACCGACGACATCCATATACAAAAGAGCATGATATCAACTAGGTACAAGTACTAAGTGCAATGTTGAAAGCGTTCCCCATGAAAGCATGGTTCTGCTAATTCCCAACAAATAAGTGCAAGCATATACAACATAGAAGACACAATGGTTCAAGTTTATTAAGGGCAAGTAAAGTAAAGTGTGCCATCAAGTTCGTAAGAGCTTTAATCACTAGTTTTCTCATAACAAGTGGAAGGTAAACAAAAGCATGAATACACTTGGAATAGCATAAGCTAGTAGGTAGGTATGGTAGACTCTTTGGAATAACTTGGTTTAGGGAGTTGGATGCATGAGTGGAACTCATACTTGGTGGTGGAGGCTAGCAAAAGACTGGGAGCGACAAACTAAGAGAGCAATAATGACCATAATCATGCAGAGCGACAAAACATCATTGATCAAAGCATAAAGTGATACTACAAGTTGAAAACTAAAGGATCATAAAGGCTATGGTGACTTGTGACAGTCATAACATGGTGTGAGCATGTGCCAAGTCAACCCAAATAAAGCATCAAAGGAGAATACCACTATACTATGCTTTAATATGCTAAAACAATGCATGATTCATACAAGGCACATTAAGCAATCTCAATTGTTTATAACAAGTCATGCTACAGCAAAGAATACTAAGCATAAAGCCAAAACAATATCAAGCATGGAATGACAAAGCATAGGCCATAGTAAAAAACGAGCTCTTTTTACCACATAAGCATGAACTTTCCCACTCTTTTCCAAACCAAACCAAACTAAATGCAAACCAAGGTGTGAAACAGGGGGTCTAACCAACTTATTCAGAAACTAAGAAAACCAAAGCAAACGAAAACCAAAACAAAAACGAAAAAGAAGACGCTCCATGAAAAACACAATTGTGCATGAAACAATAAAAATGAAGCGTTTGGAAGAAACCTGGATTTTTTATTGATGAAGAAGGGGATGCCTTCGGCATCCCCAAGATTTGACGCTTGTACTTCTTGGATATTTCTTGGGGTGACACGCGTGGCATCCCCAAGCTTGAGGTTTAGTCCATCCTTCATCTCATTACTCATTCCTTCCATACACCTAGAATTTTTCCTTCATACAAAACTTCACACAATCTCATTAGCAACATTAGTACACTTAAGATAAATAAGTCTCAAGGTTCAGTTCTAACACCACATAAACTTCCATTAGAACACTAGCTACTGTAGCACTTCCTCAAAAAGCTCAATTCCCCAAAAGAACTCAAGAAGGAACCAACAAGAAGCAAATGCAGAAAATGGCAGAAATCTGTCAAAACAGACCAGCAGGTAAAGACGAACTTTTTCGAAGACCTTATATTGCTCAAATAAAAAAGTGTTGAAATAATGAAAGTTAGATAACAACATGGGGCAGAAGCACAAACAATTACAGCTCAATCGGACGTACAGAGCTCTCTCAGGAATTTTTACGGTGAAGCACAGAAATCTGTTTCGGGACAGCAACTTCCCCAATCATTACTTCTCTCTCATTAGAGGTTACTCTTGGCACAAAAAGCAAATAAAAAGGATAAGGAGAGGTTATTACTGAAGTAATAACTTCCAAAACTCATCTAAAACTCTTGGGTTATCTCCCAACAAGTACTTTTCTTTAATGCCTTTAAGTTAGGCATGAAAATTGGAGAAGATGCTCTCATAGAAAATATGAATTGAAGTAAAAGAGAGCATCAAGAAGCAAATTCAAAACACATTGAAGTTTAACCCACTTCCTATGCATAGGAATCTTGTATGCAAATAAATGCACAAAGAACAAAGTGACAGGCATCGGAAGATAAAACAAAAGTAACTTCAAAACTTTCAGCACATAGAGAGGTGTTTCATTACCACAAAAACTTCTACAACCATATTTTCCTCTCTCATAATAATTTTCAGTAACCTCATGAATAAACTCAACAATATAACTATCACATAAGGCATGCTTTTCATGATCTACAAGCAATAGAGCTTTATTATAAACATTTTCAAAAGAATCTTCGGGAACATAACATTCACCCTCCTTTGATAAGCATGGGGGACAATCAAATAATGTAAGGGATAAATAGTTACTCTCATTAGAAGGTAGGCATGGGTAGATCCATTATTCCTCCTTTTGTCCATCACTCTCCTCCTCTTTTTCATCTAATGAGCTTTCAGGTTCAGCAATTTCTTCTTCCATGGAGGTTCTAGCAGGCGGTGGTTCATCTATTACCTTAAAAGTCATAATACTGTTCCCAAATAGGAAACTGAGTGAGTTATCCATAATGAAATAGTGATTGGAGCAGAGCTAGTCATAAAGGCAACTTAAGAAAAGGACTAATTTTTTTTTGTGTTTTTCCAATAAGAAAGCAAACTAGTAAAACTAATTTTTTGTGTTTTCTGAAGAACAAAACAAGCAAACAAAGCAAAAAGAAACCAAGCAAAACAAAAACAACAAAGTAAAGAGATTGGTTATGGGGGACTCCCCTTGTGAAGATGTCCTTGACTCCCCGGCAACGGCACCAGAAAAATCTTTGCTAGCTCGTGGTTGATGTAGAGCTCGTTGGGAACCCCAAGAGGAAGGTATGATGAGCACAGCAGCAAGTTTTCCCTCAGTTATGAGACCAAGGTTTAATCGAACCAGTAGGAGCAAGGAAACACCCCAAAGGTGTTACTAGTTGAGCTTTGGCAGGGCGCACTACCGGTGCTAGTAGAAACGTGGAGACCTGCACAACACAACCATAGAACCTTGTCCCCAACTTGCGATGAGGTTGTCAATCTCACCGTGTTTTGCAGAAAACAAAGGATTAAACATATCGAATGGAAAGAAGTAAAAGTTTGAAGAAAGTAAACACAAAGCAGTAAAAGATTGTAGATTGTATGTAAAATAAAGGACCGGGATCCATAGTTCACTAGAGGTGGCTCTCCTTAGATAGATAACATGCTGGGTGAACAAATTACAGCGGGGCAATTGACAAACACCGAGAAAGCAATACATGCATATACTAATCATCTTGACTCCTCTGAGACTTGATTGGGCATTACAACATAATACATAGACCGCCATCCAACTGCATCTATGACTAATAATTCACCTTCAGGTTATCATCTGAACCCCCTCCAGTATTACGTTGCAAGCAACAGATTATTTCTTTACAAACTGCGTGTAAAGTAAACAATACAATTGTTCTATGAACAAAGGATCGTTGTTTTCTCCGTAGTAGCAACAGCACATCTAGTACCTTAGAGATTTTTGTCACTTCCCTAGATTACCAGAGGCATGAACCCACTATCGAGCATAAATACTAACTCTTGGAGTTGCTAGCATCTACTTGGCCAAGATAGCCACTAACAACGGAAAGCATGCAAGATCTCAAACAACAAAGACACGATAGAATCAATAATCAATCTGAAATAGCATCTCAATATCCATCGGATCCCCGCAAACATAACATGTATGGATTACAAATAGATGATCTTGATCATGAACGGAGCTCACAAGATCTAAACATGAAAGCACATAGGAGGAGAAACCAGCCATCTAGCTACTACATGGATCCGTAGTCCAAGGATGAACTACTCTAGCATCACACCGGAGGTTTGCATGGTGATGAAGAAGGCCTCCAGGGTGAATTCCCCTCTCCGGTAGGGTGCCGGGAAGAGATTCAGATCCCTCCCGATCTAGGGATGGAGATGACGGCGGCTACAGACTCTTTCGTGCATTTTTGATCGGGTGCCTAGGGTTTTCGTCCCGAGGGCAACTTATAGGCGGTAGGAGAGTCCGAGGGGGTGCCGGGAGCCACCACACCACCCCCTGGCGTGGGCCCCTGGCCCCTCTCCGTCTCGTATTTTAGGACTTGATCCCTTCCGGAAAAATAGGCACCTTGGCTTTTGTCCCGTCCAATTCCGATAATATTCATTTTCTGACTTTCCTGGAACCAAAAACAGCAGAAAACAGGCAGCTGGCACTATGGCTCTTGTTAATAGGTTAGTCCAAGAAATCATATGAAAAGTACTCCAAAGTTGGAACAAAACACAAGAAAGTGGATAAAACTAAGCATGGAACATCAGGTGGCCACTCTCGAGAAGACTATCCGTGAGCAGGAGATCCAACTTGAAGCGAAGGAGGAGGAAGGTGAAGATATCCATGGAGATCTCTACTCTTACCTCAGCGATGATGATGACTACCTGGAAGACGGTGCCATGGAGTTCCACACTAATGATGATGATGATTCCGACTTCATTAATGATGATTAGATGCACTTGAGCACTACCATAGGAATGGGTTGTATCTGGTCCCACTATATCGTAGTTTCACAGAATGGTTCTTAAAACGATCTCTTTTCTATTTTGTGTTGTGGTGTGTGTTTGTATTGTGTGCTTCGAATGAATGAATGAATGAATGAGAGGAGTTGTTAGTTTACAAAACCCAAGGCAAAACTCAAATTTAAAGATTTTGAAACAAAACCATGAACCTTAGAGATTTCCCTCTTATCTCATTATCTATCTCAATCTTCAGATGACTCGTGGAAATCCTAGAGGAAGCAGTTCATCTCAGGACCCAATGCTACAGATTCTGCAAATGCTAGTTTCTGACCGTGAAGCTAGTAGAGCCGAATGTCAAGGCAACTTAGCCACTCTCCAACAGATAGCTCAGATGGCCCACAATAATCAAGGCCACAGAAACCAGGATAACCATGGATCCAAGCTTAAGAACTTTCAGAATACCAACCCACCTATCTGTAGTAAGTCTAAGGATCCCTTAGCTGCAAACCATGGAGAACAACTTAGAGGTCGCAGGAGTTGAGGCCAATGAGAAAGTACTATTTGCCACCCATTATCTGGCAGGTGATTCAAAAGCCTGGTGGAATAGCATCCGTACCATGAACGGAGGTTAGATGATGACTTGGGATGAGTTCAAACTCAAGTTCAGCAGGACTCATGTGCCCTCGGGTCTGATTAAGAGGATGAGGGATGAGTTCAGAGAATTGAAAAAGGAAGAATGACGGTGGTTGGGTACCATGACAAATTTCTGCCACTAGCTAGATATGCCCCTGATGAGATTGACACCGAAGCAAAGAAGAAAGAGAGATTCGTGATGGGTATGTTTTCTGTTAACTGAGTACTTGCAAGAGTGTTGTTTGATTCTAGAGCATCGCACTCGTATGTTACAGAACAATTTGCATGCACTAGTAAGATTCAACAAACAAAATTGAAGCATTTTATGATAGTTCAAATACCTGGTTCAACCACCAAATCTAGAAAAATTTGCAAGGCTGTACCTATCAGAATCGATGGAATAGATTTTTATGCTAATCTAATAGTACTTGGAACCAAAGGTTTGGAAGTAGTGCTAGGAATGGATTGGTTGTCGACCCATTAAGGATTGATCGACTGTGCCAAGAAATCCATAACCATGACCCGTAGCACTGGAGTATCAGTAGAGCATGTATCTGAGACGCTGCCCTGTCAATTCAAATGAAACAAGAGTCTAGCCCAACCAACCCTAGACCAAGTCAGAGTAGTCTATGAATACCCCGATGTGTTCCCATATGAATTGCCAGGTATGCCCCCAGATCGGGATATCGAGTTCATCATTGAACTACTTCCTGGAACTAGACCCATAGCCCAGAGTCCTTATAGTATGAACCCATCTGAATTAGTGGAGCTGAAGAAGCAAATTGATGCTATGCTAGAGAAAAGTCTGATTCAACAAAGCGCATCACCGTGGAGATCGCCTATTTTGTTTGTGGATAAGAAAGATGGAGGTAACCGTTTGTGCACGGATTACGGGAAGCTAAATGATGTCACCATCAAGAACAAGTACCCACTGCCAAAGATAGAGGATCTGTTTGACCAGTTGACTAGTGTCAGAGTGTTTTCTAAGATTGATCTTAGAAATGGTTATCATCAACTCAAGATTTGTGCAACGGATATTCGAAAGACTTCCTTTACCACCAGATAGGGATTGTATGAGTAAATTGTCATTTATTTTGGATTAACCAATGCCCCCGCTTATTTCATGAATCTCATGAATATGATTTTTATGAACTTCCTAGATAAGTTTGTCGTTGTTTTTATCGATGATATTCTGATCTATTCCAAGTCAGAATAAGCCCATGAGCTACACCTGAGAACCATCCTTGAAACCCTTAGAGAGCATCAGTTGTATGCCAAGTTTAGCAAATGTGAGTTCTGGTTGGAGGAAGTAGGATTCCTAGGACATATCGTGTCAGCAGAAGGAGTTGTTGTCGACCCCGCCAAGATTAAGGATGTTGAAGAATGGAAATCCCCAACAAATCAAACCTAAGTCCATGCATTTCTCGGATTATGCAAGTTCGTAGAACGATTTTCAGGCATCACATGAACAATGACTAAACTTTTGAATAAAGATAAGAAGTTTGAATGGATGGACAATTGTGAAGCAAGTTTTCAAGATCTCAAGAAGAGATTGATTTCAGCCCCAATTTTGATTATGCCGGATATCAAGAATCCTTTTGATGTGTATTGTGATGAATCCAAGATTGGTCTCGGATGTGTGTTGATGCAAGAATGCAAAGTTATATCATATCTGTCGAGACAACTGAAGCAACATGATCAAAACTACCCTACCCATGACTTAGAACAGGCAGCCGTAGTTTTAGCTTTGAAAACATGGCATCATTACCTAATGGGTAACCGCTGTGATATTTATTCGAATCACAAGAGTCTGAAGTATATCTTCACCCAGAAGGATCTTAATATGAGGCAAAGGAGATGGATAGAGTTAATCAAGGATTATGACATTGACATTCACTATCACCCCGATAAAGCCAATGTGGTAGCGAATGCTCTTAGCAGATTGCCATGTAGATTGAACACCATGATCAATGAAGCCCAACCAAGTTTGCATGAAGAGTTGAAGAAGTTTAGAACGGAGGTAGTTAGAAAAGTATTTTTAGCTAGCATTGAACTTTAACCCAGTTTGATCGGTTAGATCAAGGAGGCGCAGAAACGAAATGCAAGTGTCGACGGAATCAAGCGTCGTATCGGTACAGGGAAGGTACCTGAATTCATCGAAGATGAAGAAGGAGTTTTGTGGTACAAAGGACATATCTGTGTGCTAGAAGATTCCGAGTTGAAACAAGTCATCATGCAGGAAGCTCATGATACTCTTTATTCTATCCATCCCGGAGGAACAAAGATGTATCAGGATTTGAAGGAGCAATTTTGGTGGCACGAGATGAAGAGAGAAATCGGAAGCTACATAGCCAAGTGTGATATCTATCAGAGAGTCAAAGCGGAACATCAGAGGCCCACATGACTTTTACAACCATTGCAGATTCTGGAATGGAAATAGGATTCTGTCGGAATGGATTTCATCAGTGGTTTGCCTACTTCTAGTAGGGGAAATGTGAAGGAGTTATGCCCTAGAGGCAAATAATAAAGTGTATTGTTTGGTATATCTCCTATATGTTCATAATATGTTTCATACTGTGTTATAACTGTGTTAATACGAAACGTTAATACATATGTGGTATGTAAACAAACCGTGTCTCTAGTTACATCTAGCAAACTAGTTCATTGGTCATGAGGATGATCCGGGTTTCAAGATCATGGGCATTTATGCCAATTGACAATGAGGTCACGTCATTGGTTGAATGACGTGATAGACAAACATCCGATAGTTGTATCTCAATGAGATCTAGTTACAAAGTTCACCATTGATGATAAACGCATGAAACCTCGCAACCTGATCCTTAGACTGTGAGATAATGCAAATCGCCGTTCTGGAAGGAGCGTAGATGGTTATCAAGTAACATACCATGACTGGGTGATTGAAAAGGTGCCACTCCGGTTTCCTGAAGGAGCGCGTAGAGGAGTACATATCAGGACCAGGATTTGCCAGTCCATGTAACGGATAGATACATATGTGGCCATCTTGGTGACGTTGCATTAACGAAGCTTGCAAGCGTGTGACTGGGTCACGGAATGCAACGGCATGGGAACGAGTAAACAAGTTCATCGGTAATGAGATCGATCTACGGTATGGAGATACCAAAGATCAAGTCTCGGATGAACTAGGTATCAAGTGGCAAAGGGAACGAGAAACGACTATTCACTGTTAGAGCGATAAGATTGGTGGAATGCACGGGGGGTCGTCATGGGCATCCAGGTCCCGCTAATGATCATCGATGTCAGAGGATTCTCAATCATGTCCGGAGTATTCCCGAACCGAAGGATGTCACGCTTAAGGGTGGGGGTGCTTAGGGATAGATGAGGTACCGTAGGAGAAATATAGAGAGAGAAACCGGAATAGTTCCGAGTAACATCCGATGGTGATCGGAAGGGGTTCGGAAGGAGTTCCGGAGTAAAGGAATATGATAATATATGTATTTGAATGTTAATTGGAGAATTAATATTAAATATATATTTTATTTTATTTTATTATTAAAGGCTTCCTAATGCTAATGGGCCTCACCCGAAGGGAGGCCCAATAGGGAAAGGCGCCTAAGGGGAGGGGCCGGCCAACCTTTACTTAGTGGGGTGCCCAAGTGGGACCCACCTAGGGCAGGCGGCACCCTTAGGTGTCCCGCGGGTGTGGGGTTTAGTTCCACACCGCCTAGCCCCTGGGTGGTGAGCCCCCTCCTACTATATATAGGGGTCTCCCCCCACCCCTTTGGAGGCATCCAATTCTCTCATTCTCTCTCTCGTTTTCTGTAACACCCTCAAACCGGCCCTATGCAAGTTTTAGCGATTCCCGCCAAACCCGCATAGAAACGATTCAAACATGCCCACCAGGCAGTTGCGTGCAGCTGGAAAACAAAGTAATAACATTACACAACAGTCCACGATGGAACCCAGAGAAACATATATATATATATATATACAACAACGACTCCATGAGTCAAAAATACAGATATACAATAAAAGATCCAAATCACCTTAAAAACGATACAACATCCGAGTACGGATAATATGAAAACGGGGCTAAGAGCCCTAAAGAATAACCAATGGCGTCCATAACCCTGCCTAGGCCAAGCCGGAAGGGTAACTCTGCTAACGACGTCGATCTCAAACCTGCTAAAACAAAAGGGGTGCCGACAAAGGGCAAAGGAAAAAGAGGAGCGTCAGTACTGAGGCCAGTACACGGTGAGGTTAGAATTCGGTGGCTCTCGCCTACATAGGTATGGTGGACTGAAGCGGCAGTGAAGCATGCAGTAAAAAACCTATAGAGAATCGATAAACTGTCAGCTATTAGAGAGAGATAGGAAAGAACTATTCACAACCAACCTTATACTAACACCAATCATACCCATCCTGGTATTCCCCCTCGAGACCAAACGAGGAAGTCAAACCGAGGAACTCACACAGTTGGCAGTTTTATTCATTCCATTATAGTTGCAGCACTTACTAGTCAAATATAGATAGCATGAGTCATCCTGATATCATAAGCAGTGAGCAGTTTTAGTTAACCATTCCGTTATAGTTGTAATACTTACTAGTCAAATACAATTAGCATGTGACATCCCAAAACCAGCAGTTGTTGGCACTTTTATTTCATTCCATTGGAGTTGTGATACTTACTAGGAAGGTATAACATTACACGATACACCCCAGTTCCACCAGTTGTTGGCACTTTTATTATCCATTCCATTGTAGTGAAGCTGATTACTAGTCACATATTAAGTCAAATTTATAACACTACTTTAGTTATGCTTGTCTATGATCGAGATACTGTGCTCTAAGTCGTCCATAACCGCGGACACGGCTTTCAGAAAGATTTACCCTGCAGGGGTGCACAAATAGAAATACACGCACACGATCAACCTCGTAAAAACACAATCAAAACCCAACGAGGCTTTCACGACAAAGCAATCATAGGATTCATAAAAGATTTCAGGGTGCCACCCCACTAAGCTACCCGCAACAAAGTTGGCCGTCTCCGGAATGGACCCAGGGTTAGTGACGACGGATGTAAACGACTAGGAACCTTAAAGTCTGACTGGGCTTGTCGATACCGCGAAAACGTGGCACGATCCAAAATAGTACAGGTGCTCCACGCACAATCTTAAATAAAGCAGTAAAGCATGGCCTAGTTACAGGATAGTAATAAAACCCGAAACTAGTTTGTGGCCCCAAGAAATAAGAAATGAATCAAGTTCTGGCTAAGGGGATTCATGGTCTCACATGCGGATAGTGCGATAGTCAAGGAACAGGGATCAAGTACTCGGGGTCCTACGGGACACAAGTGAGTGTGGAAGAACCAAATAACATCTATTGCCCACCGATGCCTCTGCATTAGTTATATCTAGCAATTTAATATCAAATTGTAATTAAAGCCATGATCATCTCCTCCATTAAGCATCTCTATCAGTAAGCATGCGTCAACCTTTTATCAACGGTGGAACGACAACGACGCGAAGCAACACCTGAGCAAGCAACTACGACTCGCAAGGCCGGTTGTGTATCAATCAACAGGCAATAGGATGTGTCCAAGGCAATATAGAGGCTGCAAGGAATATAAATGGTGCACGGAAACTAAAGCATCGCAACAAGGATAGCAATAGATCAACAAGAGGAAGTAAAGACTATAAACGCAAAATAGGTAGAAAGGGGGAGAATGCTCGCCTGGGAAAACATAGCCGAAGGTTCATTATCCGAAGAACTTGTCGATACTCGCATCCACTCAACGGCCTAATCCGCGAAGAACAAAACACTAAAAGAAACACCGGATGCACTATTTAATACTACAGCAGAAGAATTAGCATGTTTATGATATGATGCATGGCATGGCAAAGATGCAATGCAATTAGGCAATATTAAGCGGAACCACGGTCCCGACAATTAATTAGGAGGTTCATATTATTTAGATACCCCGCAATTTAAATGTTGCATTAACAAGACAAAACATGGCATCGGTTCGCTACACAAATTTAAATGGAGGCGGTATAAGACTAGAAAAGCCCGCATTTAGTCTCCATATTTAATTATGAGGTGAATCGGCATAATGCCCCCAAAACCACAATATATATGCGACATGAACAATTAATGCAACAAGTAACAGGGGTCTAGAAAGAAGGGGTCACACATCAAGGTCCGAAGATCTTGGGGCTCAGATGGGTTCGGGTTCGGTCTTCGGATCCGGGGGATCGGTCTTCGGGCAACGGCCTTTGAATGCCATGAAGGAGATCTTGGCGGTTCCAGTTCGAAGGTCTTGGGGTTTTCCGGTTCCAACCTAGGAGGTGCAGAAACGAAGATAACAACTTAGCGCAGGGTTGCGGAAGGCAACAACTCGGGTAACGCCGGTGTTCACACAATCACACGAGCACCACCTGCACGGGTACACACAAGAAACTAAGCTAGGCTGTTGCAGGGTTAACACAGGGCGTGAACCGAGCACAGACCAAAGAGCCAACTGTGGCAGAGGACACGCGGCCCGTGGCGGTACCATAGTGTAGAGGAGGGTGGCCTTGGTGGCTCGGAGCAGCACAAAGAAGTGTACGAGCGGGGCAGCGTGGCTCGACGGGGCTCCGACGAGGCAGGGTGACGAAGACGGCGACGAGGAGAGGCGAGATGGCACGGGGCAGAGACCGGCAAGGGACCACGGGCATGGACGTGGAGAAGGAGCGACGTAGAGCTCGCCACGGAGGAGGACGGTGTGGGGCTTTAGGCGACGACGGCCGATGCGGAGAGGGGCGACGGTGCTCGCAAGGAGGGGCGACGACACTTGAACAGAGGGGCGGCATCACGGGACGGAGAGGCGGTGACGCGCGTGACCGGCATCGAGGATGAAGGGGCCCAGGGCGGGGTGCACAACAATGATCGTGGACGAGCGGAGTAGAGGGCGGCAACACGAAGGCCGACACGTCTGGTGGCGGAGAGGCGCAGGGAGCACGGAACACGCGACAACGGTGGTGCGGGTAGTCGGGGCGGAGCGCCTGGGTGCGACGCAGAAGGTCGACGGCAGGGCCGGCGGTTCGCGCGGGGGTCCGAGGGAGGCGAGGAAAACTGGGGATGGCGGTAGCGGTGGTAGGTGGCGATGCAGAGGTTGGGGATCGAGACGAGTGAGGGAGAAGGAATCACGAGCGAGGCGAGGCGTGCGTGCATCGCGCAGGGGTGGGGCCGGTGGCGGCGCTGTGGTAGGTGGGGCCGCAGTGAGCGAGGGTGGACGCGAGCATGTCGGTCGCTCGGGGCAGTGCGGGAGCGACGCAAAGCGACGCGGGGTGGCTCGCGTCTGGGTGCAGCGTGGCGTGTGGTGCATGGGAGGGTGGAGCGTGTCGGTCTAGTGGTGGGGCCAGAATGGCAGGTGGGGCGTGCGATGTGGCCAGGGTGTGGTGTGGGTTGTTGGCGGCGGCAGGGTGGGGGTGGTGTTAGGCTAGGGTTTGGAAAGGGTAGGATTAGAGTTTGGAGGTGACCGGCTAGGGTTTTGGGCCTGGCTGGCTGCCTCCTAAAAATAATATAAGTTTTAGTTATTTATTTATAAGACTAGTGTAATTAGTTTCTAGACAAATAAAATATTCAGGTAGACCCGAAGTTTTGATTTGAAAAAAAGGGAGGATATTAATGTAGAAAACAAAATAGGGCTTTTGGAAAATAGTTTTAGGAAAACAATATACATGCAATCATGAAGATGCTCAAATGCAATGTGGCATGATGATATGAGCATGCAGTCATGATGATGCACAAAATAAAAATAACACGCAATTTTCTAGTAGTGGTTTTATCGGGGTGCTACAATTCGACACGAGTAACAATGGATCTCACCCTCGAGGTCCGCCTCATGGTACGGGGAGGAAGGCTGATGGTCGGACTCTTCTCGCTTCGTGTAGATCCTCGCGGCACCAATAACAAGGGTTCTTTCTCCATCTTGAAATTACTGACACCACCAATAATGGATTGTTGCTCACGTTCGTCGAGAGAACACTCCGTAGAAACAAAGGCAAAGAAAGAGGTCACAAGGATACCTCTAACTTCAGTGGGAGGAGTAAATTGCATTGATCCACCAATTCAATGTACAAAAGCGAATGAAGAGAGTAGCCGGATGGGGATCAATCCATCGCGCAAACAAAACATTACTCTGCACATGAATAGGAGAATTATGCAACCCACTCTCGAATTCAGACTAAAGATCTTGATGAGCGATGTTCGGAAACAAAGAAGTGATGCAGGCTCTTCATCGGATCTAGCGTAGATGATGTCGTCACGTTGAAGAACACTGTAAAATACAAAGAACACTGAAAGGTACACAGAGAAAGATTCCTCAGATAGCATGAAGACCGGCTGCGGAGAATCGTTACCAGAGGGAGGAAGTGAAACCCTAAAGGTACGACAGAAACCCAACCACGAGAATTCCTGGACTCGAAGAAAACATAAGAGAGCAAATTCAAAACACGCAGAGGTAAGAGGAGAATAGCAGAGGGGTAAGGAGTAAAACAGACCTAATGAGATCCATCCAACCGATTTTGCAAAATACATTGACACTCTACATCGCCCGTTAGCTAGGTTATCCTACAGGCTGGACCAGTGGGGTATCGCAACTGCTGAGCTCTGATACCACTTTGTAACACCCTCAAATCGTCCCTATGCAAGTTTTAGCGATTCCCGCCAAACCCGCATAGAAACGATTCAAATATGCCCACAAGGCACTTGCGTGCGGGTGGAAAACAAAGTAATAACAATACACCACAGTCCATGATGGAACCCACAGAAACATATATATACAACAATGACTCCATGAGTCAAAAATACAGATATACAATACAAAGTTCCAAATCACCTTAAAAACGATACAACATCAGAGTATTGATAAGATGCAAATGGGGATAAGAGCCCTGAAGAATAACCAATGGTGTCCGTAACCCTGCCCAGGCCAAGCCGGAAGGGTAACTCTGCTAACGACGACAATCTCAAACCTGCTAAAACAAAAGGGGTGCCAACAAAGGGCAAAGGAAAAAGAGGAGCGTCAATACTGAGGCCAGTACACGGCGAGGCTAGAATTCCGCGGCTCTTGCCTACATAGGTATGGTGGACTGAAGCGGCAGCGAAGCATGCACT
This sequence comes from Avena sativa, assembly GCA_916181665.1. Taxonomy (NCBI): domain Eukaryota; kingdom Viridiplantae; phylum Streptophyta; class Magnoliopsida; order Poales; family Poaceae; genus Avena; species Avena sativa. The sequence continues at coordinate 296,069,766 of OV702291.1, read as the reverse complement.
AAACAACCTATAGAGACTCGATAAACTGTCATCTATTAGAGAGAGATAAGAAAGAACTATTCAGAACCAACCTTATACTAACACCAATCATACCCATCCTGGTATTCCCCCTCGAGACCAAACGAGGAAGTCAAACCGAGGAACTCACATAGTTGGCAGTTTTATTCATTCCATTATAGTTGCAACACTTACTAGTCAGATATAGATAGCATGAGTCATCATGATATCATAAGAAGTGAGAAGTTTTAGTTAACCATTTCGTTATAGTTGTAATACTTTCTAGTCAGATACAATTAGCATGTGACATCCCAAACCCAGCAGCTGTTGGCACTTTTATTTCATTCCATTGGAGTTGTGATACTTACTAGGCAGGTATAACATTACACGATACACCCTAGTTCCACCAGCTGTTGGCACTTTTATTATCCATTCCATTGTAGTGAAGGTGATTACTAGTCACATATTAAGCCAAATTTATAGCACTACTTTAGTTATGCTTGTCTATGATCGAGATACTGTGCTCCAATTCGTCCATAACCGCGGACACGGCTTTCAGAAAGATTTACCCTGCAGGGGTGCACAAATAGCAAAACACGCACGATCAACCTCGGAAAAACCAAATCAAAACCCAACAAGGCTTTCACGACAAAGCATTCAAAGGATTCATAAAAGATTTCAGGGTGCCACCCCACTAAGCTACCCGCAACGAAGTTGGCCGGCTCCGGAACGGACCCAGGGTTTGTGACGACGGCTGTAAACGACTGGGAACCCGAAAGTGTGACTGGGCTTGTCGATACTACAAAAACATGGCACGATCCAAAACAGTACAGGTGCTCCACGCACAATCTTAAATAAAGCAGTAAAGCATGGCATAGGTACATGATAGTAATAAAACCCCAAACTAGTTTGTGGCCCCAAGAAATAAGAAATGAATCAAGTTCTGGCTAAGGGGTTTCATGGTCCCACATGCGGATAGTGCGATAGTAAAGGAACAGGTATCAAGTACTCGGGGTCCTACGGGACACAAGTGAGCGTGGAAGAACCAAATAACATCTATTGCCCACCGATGCCTCTACATTAGTTATATCTAGCAATTTAATATCAGGTTGTAATTAAAGCCATGATCATCTCCACCATTAAGCATCTCTATCAGTAAGCATGTGTCAACCTTTTATCAACGGTGGAACAACAATGACGCGAAGCAACACCTGAGCAATCAACTACGACTCACAAGGCCGACTATTTATCAATCAACAGGCAATAGGATGTGTCCAAGGCAATATAGAGGCTGCAAGGAATATAAATGGTGCACGGAAACTAAAGCATCGCAACAAGGATAGCAATAGATCAATAGGAGGAAGTAAAGACTATAAACGCAAAATAGGTAGAAAGGGGGAGAATGCTCGCCTGGGAAAACATAGAGGAAGGTTCATTATCCGAAGAACTTGTCGATACTCGCATCAACTCAACAGCCTAATCCGCGAAGAACAAAACACTAAAAGAAACACAGGATGCACTATTTAATACTACGGCAGAAGAATCAGCATGTTTATGATATGATGCATGGCATGGCAAAGATGCAATGCAATTAGGCAATATTAAGCAAAACCACGGTCCCGACAATTAATTAGGAGGTTCATGTTATTTAGATACCCCGCAATTTAAATGTTGCATTAACAAGACAAAACATGGCATCGGTTCGCTACACAAATTTAAATGGAGGCGGTATAAGACTAGAAAAGCCCGCATTTAGTCTCCATATTTAATTATGAGGTGAATCGGCATAATGCCCCCAAAACCACAATATGCATGCGACATGAACAATTATTGCAACAAGTATATTATACTCATAAAAATAGGGGTCTCGAAAGAAGGGGTCACACATCAAGGTCCAAAGATCTTGGGGATCAGATAGGTTCGGGTTCGTTCTTCGGATCCGGGGGATTGCTCTTCGGGCAACGACCTTCGGATGCCGTGAAGGAGATCTTGGTGGTTCCACTTCGAAGGTCTTGGGGTTTTCCGGTTCCAACCCAGGAGGTGCGGAAACAAAGATAACAACTTAGTGTAGGGTTGCGGAAGGCAACAGCTCGGGTAACGCCGGTGTTCACACAATCACACGAGCACCACCTGCACGGGCACTGTAACATCCCAATTTTAGCAACCCTGATTAGTTGTCTAGAATGCAAAAATCAGGGGGAACAAAAACTTTTTCTTGTGATTTAGTGCAGTGCTTGCTTGTTGTTTGTTTGCACTTGTGATTTATGTGTATCTTAGGATACTACTTACCTCAACCTCAATTGGCAAAAGTTATTTACCAAAACTATCTTGGCTTACTTTACATATTCTCAAACGTTCTGGCATTTCAAAACTTGAGCCAAGATGCCTATGTAACCAAAACTATTTTGGTAGCTTCTATTGACAAAACTATGGAGAGATATATAATACAGTCTCCCTATGTTTTCAAGGCTGAAGACTCAACTAATCTTACCTCTAGGTTTCCCAAAACTCTTGTTCAAAGCTTTTAAATTCTACTCTTGGTAGAGATACCAACAACCCTCATCTTATTCAAAAACTCAACCTCTTCAAGGTGCTCCCAACCTTACCTCAAGCTAGGCTTGATGGTAACCCTAGAGTAGTTGATTTGATCATAAGATGAGTTTCCTTGATGTGCTGACTGATTTGTTTGCTTAGGAAGTAATATGAGCCACCCTAGGAGCTCATAACTAGGATCAAGAGTTCCCCAAATCCTAAATCCCTGAGAAAGAAAGCATGGATCTATTCTACTCACTCTAACCTTCCATATCACCCACCTGTTAAATCTCTGATACCTTGCAACTCCTCCCAGAACATTCCCTCTCATACTCTAGTCAAAATTCTCAAAACAACCAAATTTGGCTAAGTCTGGAAACAGTTTCACCATCACCTTTTTGAGTGCCTCCTTTCCTCAAACCATGTGCATTTTTGGAAATGCACTTGAACCATCTTGTTAACCATCCTAAGGACTACCAAGGACCACAATGGCCCCTGGTTAGAACCTCCTCCAACCCACTTGTCCATGATGGTTTTGCAGACAACAAAATAACATTTCCTGCAAAACTAGTCATCATGCCTACTTTGCTAGCAGCTCACACCCACATGCAAACTTCTTTGGACCAACTCTCTGCATGGTTGTGATCTATTCATTGATTTATATCAGAACCTACTTCACTTTCTCCAAATGGATCTCTGTGCTGACTAAACCCACATGGTTTATTAGGCATCATGACCCATATTTCATGGCAGCCTTGATTTCAACAAAGTTTGCCATCATTTCTAGATCAGACCAAATGCGATTAATTCAAACTCCTCCTGCCATGTTCATCTATATGACTTGGTCTACCAATCCATCTATCCCTTTCACCAAGGTGAGCTCTAAGATCCAAGATGCAAACATGTTTTTGTGGTATAAAAATAACACCACCCTAGATCATCAACTCTTTGTTTTCCATCCTTTTTAAGTTGGAATTTCATTCCACAAGGTTGCAAATGCTTGCTACACCTTGTCTATCACATCTCCCTTGATCACCAATATTTATCAATAATTAACCATAATTATTATGGCCTCAAAACTATTTAATCTCTTAAATAGTCAAAATCTCCAAAACTCCATCCCTAAAGGAAAGTTTGGTTTTTACCAAACCACTTCCCCAACTTTTGGCCCATGTGAGTTCCATATATCATACCTTCTCTTCTACACCTCAAAAATAAATGGCAGAATTGGAATAATAATTGTTTTAATAACTTTTATACCTCGATAAATCTTGGGAAAATTCCCCTAAGTGTGTATTCACCTCTAGGACCCTCCCACATCAAAACCCAACCTTTCCCAATGCAAATTTATGAAATGATCCCCCAAGAAATCACTTTTGTCCGTTTTGAGTAATTGGATTTGGGAGGACTAAAACTCCTCTGAAAAATCCCAATTAAATCCTAGAAGTCTACCTTGACCTTATCTATCTACTAGTACCAATTTCTCCTCAGGTCCAATGTAAGATTTTGGACTTCCTTCTTAAACCCCTAGTTTGATCAATTTTGGCAAACTAGCAATCCACTAGTCTAAACCACTTCCAAATCTCACCAAAACTTGATCAAAGCTTATCCTCAACATCAAGACACACCACTGGTCGACTAGTGCTGTAGCTCCACCCCAGCCTTGACCATTTAGCTGTTGTACTAATAGAAGGAGAGAGATACAACCCCCAGTTCTTACAAGGATCAACCTAAATTAATTACCACTGATGCCACCCCTCACTCTCTGATCCAGCATGACTTAAATACCCATCCTACCCCTCTCCACCTCCCCCTGGACCAATCCATGGCCAGCACTCCCTCCCCACCATGTCCAGTTTTGTAATTCACACCATCTAGCACTCCACCATGGTATAAAGGCCAGCAGCCCTTCCCCAGCCAGCTCCCTGCCCTCATTTGCCCCCTCTCACTCCCACTTGCCTCCCCCAACACGCCCTACCTCTCCCCTGCTCGGTGCTGTCCGAGGAACAAGAGGAGGAGAGCCTCGGCCTCCTCACAAAATCGAGCAAGGCTCCTCCCCCTCTGCCCCGTTTCTTCTGCATGTCGGCTCCCGAGCTCCCCTAGCTCTCCTCTACCTAACGGTGCGCTTATCCTTGCCCAGGACCCTCTCCTCCGTCGTCAGTGTTGACCTCCGATGAGGTCGTCGTCGGCTGCCGTCGTGCGAGCTCCCTCCCGGCGTCAGATCCTCATCGTTGTCGACCGCGTCGTCCTGCACCATCCCCGATCGTCCTCGAGCCCTCTGGTAAGCTCCCGCCTCCTCACTCTGCCGCTGCTTAGGGTTTCGTTGCCGGTGCTCTGTTCGCATAGACGACGACCCAGAGCCGCCTATCGCGACTAGATCCGACGATCACCGTTGCTCGGTCCCACTTCGGCACTCTCACTCGATGACAGCGGGCCCCGCTCGTCAGGTTCGAAACGATCCCTCCCGCGCGTTGCCCCGTGCGCCTTGGGCCGAATCCCCCTAGCCGGCCTAGTAGCCCCCCCCAGATCCGGCCCCATTGCACCCCTTTTCTCTTTCTTTTAGCAGATCTTTATTCCAGAAAAGCTCCTGCTAGGTTTAAATTCAAATAAAATGGTAAATAATTTCCAAATGGCTAGATATAATTTTCTGGTGGTTCTCTGATGTTTTCTCAAACATGCAGAGGCAACCCCATGCCCAAAATAATTTCCTTTATTTTTTGGTATTTAAATTGCTGCAGAGTATGCTTTTCATTAATTTAATTCCTCTGAGAGCTAGCCTTTTCCATTTGGGTCAAAACGAAGACCCACTGGAAGGTATTTGAAATACCTCTTTTCCAGCACAGGTCTCATACCAAGGTGATCTGTATTTTGCCTTTAAAAAAATAACAAATCTAGCAATAGTCTGTCTTAGGTAAATTCCCTAGGTCTAACCAAATGTGGTATTGACCTAATTCCACCTCCCAGAACACCCCAGTACCAATATATACCCCACCCCAGCATCTCATAATACTTTGAGTTCTGGTGGAATTTTAGTGATTTAAATACATCTGTGAAGGGTATTCTCACTAAATAAATCACTCCAGGATTTTGGCAGCACCAATTTGAGTGAATACAATTTTTATAGAAAGGTACTTTAAGTACCTATCACAAGCCCTTGGAACCAACTCTTCATCCTCTGTAGAATTAATCTGGTAAAAATAAGAAGAATTATACAGAACTGTCTTTAGGAATTTCCTGAGGGCATTCTTGTAATTATTTTGAACCAATTCCAACTCTAGGTGGTTTAGTACATCAAGTACTACCTAACTGTCCAAGGAAATAATTTTTGGAGCTCCAAACCTTTTCTGGTGAATTATTACCTTAAACTAGAGTTTATTCCACTTTAAAAAGCATAACTAATTCTAGAAAATTTATATTCAAGTGAAAGCACTTGTGTTTGTTTTGTCTTGACCAGACCTATCAGAGGATATCATTTTTGCACCTTGAAGTCCTACTGACCACAGATCCCTAATCCATGTTCACTTGATCTAGCCTTGACCACTATCTTCCAAGAGAAAACCACCTTAGTGGCAATCTTGTAAATTCCACCCTTTGGAATCCCACTCTCCAAAACCTCCCAAGTCCAGTAGAATTTCTTATGTTTGTTTGATGGATGGTTTTACTGTTTGTATGCCTTGTATTGATTGTGATATTGTCTGCTTGCATGTGTACCCGAGGACGACGATAGTGTGAGTGTCTGACGACAAGAAGAACGAGATTTCTTATTATTATATATTTGGGTATCCTTGGTCATCTGAAGAAGTACAGGGACTTATTGCTGATCACAGGAAAGCCACCACTTCTTGAACTCTATTACATGCCCTAATCTCTTTTACCTATTTTATATCTTCTTTACAAATTGGATACTCTACCTACATGTTTTGTTTTTTAAATACTGCGGTAGTAACTTGGCTCCTCCAAGTTATGATTTCGTGCCCTTCGAGGCACCAACCCGATGTACCTACCATCTTACCCCTTTAGACCGAGAGTACGATGGTTAGCATCATACCTCCTTGGAAAACCCGGTTTTGAGAAAATAAACTATTTTGGGATTTTCCCCACTACAAAGGTTTTCAAAAAGGCTTTGTAAAACCCTGGGAAGAGGCATCATTCCCAGTGGAAGTTTTAACAAAAGAAATGGTGATGAAGAGAAACAAGAATATGTTGGGATGTTCTACGCCTTTATTGGAACAATTTTTATCCGCGCAACCACATTACCCCAGGTTGCTAGGGCTTAACCCGTAGTTTGTCCGCATTAGCCGAGGCACTTCTACCATGCTTATAGGGAGAAATCCCTGGAAGACCGGGCAAGCGTCCCAGATCATGGATCTGAAGCCTGTCGCTTGCTTCGGCAAGAGTGAGCCTGAACTGGCAGGAGGCCGGTGCAACAATTGGGTCTCCCACGGACGGTATGACTTAGGTAGTACGGAAGGAAGTGGAGTCTCCAGATTTAAGGTATACGCCTAGTTGCGGCTTTGGTATGCATATGTACGGAAGGAAGTACTATGGCTGGGAGCCACATACTTGTTGCCGGGGAGAACAAACCCAAGAGGAAAAGCATGCATTTGCTAGTGTAGACAAGCGAAAAGTTAGGTTTGATTATCCGGACCCCCATCGACAGTGGTAGTGGGCCGTGGTTGAATCCCGGCGGATGTATTGATTCTTGTGGGTAAAGTGTGCAAACTCTACAGACGAATAGCCATGTCCACGGTCAAGGACGTTTGTAAAGGTGTTGGCTAGGAGTACCCAAACTGTGCTGGTTTGGGAAACAAGTACTCTGAGGACGACGGTTCCGGGGGAACCCGAGTTCGAAAATCTTTGTTTTGATCGGAGAGGGTCAAAGATGTTTAAAAAGGGTTTTTACTACAAAAACAGTTTTCAAAACTCTTTTTCAACAAAGACACGGGGATGTCTGGATTTATAAAACAGAAGCATGTTTTCAAAACTCTTCTTCAACAAAGATATGGAGATGCCATAATTTCAAAGTTAGTTTAGGGTTTCAAAAGCAACCCCAGACAGAGCTTTCTCGCCACAGCCACATTTGCATTTCCTTTGTTTACCAATCCTGGTGGTTTGCGAGTACATTCAAAAGTACTCACGGCTATGTCCCTAGCTATTTACTTGGCCAGACTTTCAGGAAATATTAAGGTGACGTCTGATACATTGCAAATGTATCTATAATTTTTGATGTTCCATGCTTGGTTTTATCCACTTTCTTGTGTTTTGTTCCAACTTTGGAGTACTTTTCATATGATTTCTTGGACTAACCTATTAACAAGAGCCATAGTGTCAGCTGCCTATTTTCTGCTGTTTTTGGTTCCAGTAAAGTCGGAAAATGAATATTGTCGGAATTGGATGGGACAAAAGCTAAAGTGCCTATTTTTCTAGAAGGGATCAAGTGCCAGAATACGAGACGGAGAGGGGCCAGGGGCCAGCCACATCACATGGCTGCGCGGCAAGGCCTAGCCCGCGCCAGGGGGTGGTGTGGTGGCTCCCGGCACCCCCTCGGCCTCTCCTTCCGCCTATAAGTTGCCCTCGGGACGAAAACCCTAAGTACCCGATCAAAAATCCATGAAAGAGTCTGTAGCCACCGTCATCTCCATCCCTATATCGGGAGGGATCTGAAGCTCTTCCCGGCACCCTGCCGAAGAGGGGAATTCACCCTGGAGGCCTTCTTCATCACCATGCAAGCCTCTGGTGTGATGCGTGAGTAGTTCATCTTTGGACTATGGATCCATGTAGTAGCTAGATGGCTGGTTTCTCCTCCTTTGTGCTTTCATATTTAGATCTTGTGAGCTCCGTTCACGGTCAAGATCATGTATTTGTACTCCATACATGTTGTGTTTGCGGGGATCCGATGGATATTGAGATGCTATTTCAGATTGATTATTGATTCTATCATGTCTTTGTTATTTGAGATCTTGCATGCTTTCTATTGTTAGTAGCTATCTTGGCCATGTAGATGCTAGCAACTCCAAGAGTTAGTATTTATGCTCGATAGTGGGTTCATGCCTCTGGTAATCTGGGGAAGTGACAGAAATCTCTAAGGTACTAGATGTGCTGTTGCTACTAGGGAGAAAACAACGATCCTTTATTCATAGAACAATCGTATTATTTACTTTACATGCAGTTCATAAAGCAATAATCTGTTGCTTGCAACTTAATACTGGAGGGGGGTCGGATGATAACCTGAAGGTGGATTATTAGTCATAGATGCAGTTGGATGGTGGTCTATGTATTATGTTGTAATGCCCAATCAAGTCTCAAAGGAGTCAAGATGATTAGTATATGCATGTATTGCTTTCTCGGTGTTTGTCAATTGCCCCGCTGTAATTTGTTCACCCAACATGTTTTCTATCTTAAGGTGAGCCACCTCTAGTGAACTATGGATCCCGGTCCTTGTCTTTTACATACAATCTACAATCCTTTACTGCTTTGTGTTTACTTTCTGCAAACTTTTACTTCTTTCCATTCGATACATTTAATCCTTTGTTTTCCGCAAAACACGGTGAGATTGACAACCTCATCGCAAGTTGGGGACAAAGTTTCGTGGTTGTGTTGTGTAGGTCTCCATGTTGCTACTAGCACCGGTAGTGCGCCCTGCCAAAGCTTAGCTAGTAACACCTTTGGGGTGTTTCCTTGCTCCTACTGGTTCGATTAAACCTTGGTTTCATAACTGAGGGAAAACTTGTTGCTGTGCTCATCATACCTTCCTCTTGGGGTTCCCAACGAGCTCTACGTCGATCGTCGAGCGCATCAAGACGTTTTCTGGCGCCGTTGCCAGGGAGTCAAGGACATCCTCACAAGGGGAGTCCCTCATAACCAATCTATTTACTTTGTTGTTTTTGTTTTGCTTGGTTTGCTTGTTTTGTTCTTCAAAAAACACAAAAAAATAAGTTTTACTTGTTTGCATTCTTATTGGAAAAACACAAAAATATTAGTTCCTATCTTGAGTGCCACTATGTCTAGCCTTGCTCCAATCACTATGTCATCCGAGGAAATGATTTTCACTTTTAAACAAGGAATTGAGGAAAGTTTTAAGGAAGCTTGGTCTAGAATCATTGATCTACATGAAAAACCTGAGCCTAAAATGACTCAAAGCTTGTTCCTTAGCAGTTTTTACCTTGGGATTGCTCTTTGCTATAGATATGCCCTCGATGCTATTGTGGGAGGAGATTTGCTCCAATGTAATGAGGATGATGCTATTAATGCTATAAATAAATTGATCCTCACTTACAACATGTCTAGCCAAACTGATACTTCCTTCGCAAATATTTGCTAGGTTGGATACTCTTGAGGCTAGCACTACTAGATTAGAAGGGTGCTATAATACGCTTATGGAGCATCACAATTATGTTCCAATAAATTCTGAACCATCAAAGTGGCTCCCTACAGTAAAGATTGAGATAAACACTGAAACTTTTCAAGCCCGCTGTGATATCATGTCTGAATTTTGCCTTATGCCCAAGGATATTTATGAATCTTTGAATCTTTCGGGGCTTACGGAAGGAGGAAAAGAAATATCTCTTGCTAATAATACTACCATATTACCTCTTGGAATAGCTGAAGGAGTGTTTACAAAGATCCTTGGGAAAATGATTTCTATTGATTATCTTGTTATTGAATGTGCAGGAAAAGGACAAATTACACTTGGAAGGTCCCTATTAGAACTCCTTGGAGCAACAATAGATGTGGGAAAGGGGACCATGCACCTCTCTTCTCCACCAAACAATCACATTTTTCCAAAGGATAAGAATAAAAATAAGGGAGGTAAGGGCAAGAAATTTGGTTTTAATGCTTCTTCATTTGAGAACACTTGATTCTTTCTTTGCTTATTATGCCTAACTTAAAGGCGTTAAAGAAAAGTACTTGTTGGGAGATAACCCAAGAGTTTTAGATGAGTCTTGAAAGTTATTACCTCTGTAATAACCGCTCCTTACCATTTTTATTTGCTTTTTGTCCCAAGAGTAACCTCTAATGAGAGTGAAGTAATGATTGGGAATGTTGCTGTCCCGAAACAGATTTTTGTGATTCACCGTAAATATTCCTGAGAGAGCTCTGTACGTCGTATTGAGCTGTAATTGTTTGTGCTTCTGACCCAAGTTGTTATCTATCTTTCGTTACTTCAACACTTTTTGATTTGAGCAACAGATGGTCTTCGAAAAAAATCGTCTTTTACTGCTGGTCAGTTTTGACAGATTTCTGCCATTTTCTGCATTTGCTTCTTGTTAGTTCCTTCTTGAGTTCCTTTGGGGAATTGAGCTTTTTGAGTGAAGTGCTACAGTATCTAGTGTTCTAATGGAAGTTTATTTGGTGTTAGAACTGAACCTTGAGACTTATTTATCTTAAGTGCACTAATGTTGCTAATGAGATTGTGTGAAGTTTTGTATGAAGGAAAAATTTCAGGTGTATGGAAGGAATGAGTAATGAGATGAAGGATGGACTAAAGCTCAAGCTTGGGGATGCCACGCGTGTCACCCCAAGAAATATCCAAGAAGTGCAAGCGTCAAAGCTTGGGGATGCCCAAGGCATCCCCTTCTTCATTAATAAAAATCTCAAGTTTCTTCCAAACACTTCATTTTTATTGTTTCATGTACAGTTGTGTTTTTCTTGGAGCGTCTTCTTTTTCATTTTCGTTTTGGTTTTTAGTTTTCTTGGTTTTCTTAGTTTTCTGAATAAGTTGGTTGGACCCCCTCTTTCATACATTGGTTTGCAATTAGTTTGGTTTGGTTTGCAAAAGAGTAGGAAAGTTCATGCTTATGTTGTAAAAAGAGCTTGTTTTTTACTGTGGCTATGCTTTGTCATGCCATGCTTGATATTGTTTTGGCTTTATGCTTAGTATTCTTTGCTGTAGCATGACTTGTTATAAACAATTGAGATTGCTTAATGTTCCTTGGATGAATCATGCGTTGTTTTAGCATATTAAAGCATAGTATAGTGGTATTCTCCTTTGATGCTTTATTTGGGTGGACTTGGCACATGCTCACACCATGTTATGACTGTCACAAGTCACCATAGCCTTTATGATCCTTTAGTTTTCAACTTGTCGTATCACTTTATGCTTTGATCAATGATGTTTGGTCACTCTGCATGATTATGGCCATTATTGCTCTCTTAGTTTGTCGCTCCCAGTCTTTTGCTAGCCTCCAAAACAAGGTATGAGTTCCACTCATGCATCCAACTCCCTAAACCAAGTTATTCCAAAGAGTCCACCATACCTACCTACTGTCTTATGCTATTCCAAGTATATTCATGCTTTTGTTTACCTTCCACTTGTTATGAGAAAACTAGTGATTAAAGCTCTCACGAACTTGATGGCACACTTTACTTTTTTGCCTCTAATAAACTTGAACCATTGGGCCCTTCTTTGTTGTGTATATGCTTGCGCTTTATAAGTTGAAGTTAGGAGAACCATGTTTCATGGGGAACGCTTTCAACATTGCACTTGTACTTTGTACCCGGGTATATGATGTTCTTTTGCTTACAGATCCCGGTGGTGTGAAATAAAAGTGGAACTTGTAAGATCATGGAGTTTGTATGTGTGTTAGATAAATGCCTGGGCTGCTAGCCTAAGCCATGCCTAATCATGGTGGAAACTCGTAGCATCACCATAATGAGCACTCTATGAAGCATCCTCAATAAAAACCTATGCAAATAGCAAATAAAAAGATCACTGAGATGCTCATTGTCTGCTTGCCTTGTCTTTTTGATTATGGGAAAGCTCCTGTATCATGTGCAAGGGGTACCCCGTTGGCGGTTCTTAATGATACACATATACTTACAATGACAAGAGCTTACTCGTGACTGAAGTTGAGTAGCATGAAGATCGGTCTTCGTAAGTAAGGGGCATGAGATTTCGGTTTATAACTTGTCAAGCATATCCTCTTAGTTATGTCACTTTAACCTTAATCACTTCAAGATGCTTATGATAGGGGCAATGAGAGCTGAAAGCTATAAGGACCATAATTTTTGGAAGCTCTTTATGAGACTTGAATCCCTACTTCCTTTTACAGAAGGCCTTTCTTCCACCATTATATTGAGTCTCCACCTTCTATCTTTATGCACTACTTTGAGAGCATAGTGGCCATTCTTAGTTCTATGTACATTGTCCCAAGACTAGTTGATTGATGCATAACTTGTTATTGCTTGTTTTAGACTATTGTATCTAGTCACTCTTATGAACTTTGAAGGTGTCCTATGCATTTATATTTGCTACTCTATTGAGGGACAAGCTGAATACTATTATGCTATGTTTTCTTTATGTGAAACAAACAAACGTCTTGCAAAGCATGTTATTCATGAATCTTTTGTTTTTGCCTTTTCATGTTGCATCATAGTCTCTTTGCCTATTGCTAGAACTTTGTCTTTCATGCTATGATTGAAGTACTATGATCCCAGCCTTGAATGTTTTTCAAATACTTTGATCAAGTATTTGATGGTGCATGTCACCTCAAAAATTCTTTCTTTTTATCACTTACATACTCGAGGATGTGCAGGAGTTAAGCTTGGGGATGTTGATACATTGCAAATGTATCTATAATTTTTGATGTTCCATGCTTGGTTCTATCCACTTTCTTGTATTTTGTTCCAACTTTGGAGTACTTTTCATATGATTTCTTGGACTAACCTATTAACAAGAGCCACAGTGCCAGCTGCCTGTTTTCTGCTGTTTTTGGTTCCAGGAAAGTCAGAAAATGAATATTCTCGGAATTGGACGGGACAAAAGCCAAAGTGCCTATTTTTCTGGAAATGATCAAGTGCCAGAATACGAGACGGAGAGGGGCCAGGGGCCGGCCACACCACCTGGCCGTGTGGCCAGGCTTGGCCCGCGCCAGGGGATGGTGTGGTGGCTCCGGGCACCCCCTCGGCCTCTCCTTCCGCCTATAAGTTGCCCTCGGGACGAAAACCCTAAGTACCCGATCAAAAATCCACGAAAGAGTCTGTAGCCACCATCATCTCCATCCTTAGATCAGGAGGGATCTGAAGCTCTTCCTGGCACCCTGCCGGAGAGGGGAATTCACCCTGGAGGCCTTATTCATCACCATGCAAGCCTTCGGTGTGATGCGTGAGTAGTTCATCCTTGGACTACAGATCCATGTAGTAGCTAGATGGCTGGCTTCTCCTCCTTTGTGCTTTCATGTTTAGATCTTGTGAGCTCCGTTCATGATCAAGATCATCTATTTGTAATCCATACATGTTGTGTTTGCGGGGATCCAATGTATATTGAGATGCTATTTCTGATTGATTATTGATTCTATCATGTCTTTGTTATTTGAGATCTTGCATGCTTTCCGTTGTTAGTAGCTATCTTGGCCAAGTAGATGCTAGCAACGCCAAGAGCTAGTATTTATGCTCGATAGTGGGTTCATGCCTGTGGTAATCTGGGGAAGTGATAGAAATCTCTAAGGTACTAGATGTGCTGTTGCTACTAGGGAGAAAACAACGATCCTTTGTTCATAGAATAATTGTATTGTTTAATTTACACGCAGTTCGTAAAGCAATAATCCGTTGCTTGCAACTTAATACTGGAGGGGGTTCGGATGATAACCTGAAGGTGGATTATTAGTCATAGATGCAGTTGGATGGCGGTCTATGTATTATGTTGTAATGCCCAATCAAGTCTCAAAGGAGTCAAGATGATTATTATATGCATGTATTGCTTTCTCCGTGTTTGTCAATTGCCCCGCTTGTTCACCCAGCATGTTTTCTATCTTAAGGAGAGCCACCTCTAGTGAACTATGGATCCCGGTCCTTGTCTTTTACATACAATCTACAATACTTTACTGCTTTGTGTTTACTTTCTTCAAACTTTTACTTCTTTCCATTCGATACGTTTAATCCTTTGTTTTCCGCAAAACACGGTGAGATTGACAACCTCATCGCAAGTTGGGGACAAAGTTCTGTGGTTGTGTTGTGCAGGTCTCCATGTTGCTACTAGCACCGGTAGTGCGCCCTGCCAAAGCTCAACTAGTAACACCTTTGGGGTGTTTCCTTGCTCCTACTGGTTCGATTAGACCCTGGTTTCATAATTGTGGGAAAACTTGTTGCTGTGCTCATCATACCTTCCTCTTGGGGTCCCCAACGAGCTGTACATCGATCATCGAGCGCATCAACGTCCATCAAGCTAGGCCGTCTTCCCAGTCAACTGCCTGTAGGTTGAGGCACGATTGGGCTCTGCGCTTGACGATGTTCCGCTGCTAATGATGTTGTAGCCATAAAGGCGTTTATGTATGTCTTGTAATTTGTTATGTTCGGATGTTGTAATGGTACCTGTCAGTTATGTTCCATGGCTCACTGATCATGGGAACGTGGGAATATGCATAACAGGGATTTCTTGGATGGATAATCCGGCGGTCCCATAGGAACACACAAGAAACTAAGCTAGGGTGCTGCAGGGTTAACACAGGGCGTGAACCGAGCACAGACCAAAGAGCCAACCGTGGCAGAGGACACGCGGCCTGTGGCGGTACCATGGTGCAGAGGAGGGTGGCCTTGGTGGCTCGGAGCAGCGCGAGGAAGGGTACGAGCGGGGTAGCGCGGCTCGACAGGGCTCTGGCAAGGCAGGGCGACGAAGCTGGTGACGAGGAGAGGCAATATGGCACGGGGCAGAGAACGGCAAGGGACCGCGGGCACGGACATGGAGAAGGAGCGATGTAGAGCTCGCCACGGAGGAGGACAGCACGGGGCTTGAGGCGACGGCGGCCGACACGGAGAGGGGCGACGGTGCTGGCAAGGATGGGCGACGACACTTGAACAGAGGGGCGGCATCGCGGGACGGAGAGGCGGTGACGCACGTGACCAGCGTCGAGGATGAAGGGGCCCAGGGCGGGGTGCACGGCGATGCTCGCGGACGAGCAGAGCAGAGGGCGGCAACACGAAGGCCAACGCGTCTGGTGGCGGAGAGGCGCAGGGAGCGCGGAATGCGCGACAATAGTGGTGCGGGTAGTCGGGGCGGATCGCCTGGATGCGATGTAGAAGGTCGACGGCAGGGACGGCGGCTCCCGCGGGGGTCCGAGGGAGGCGAGGAAAACTGGGGATGGCGGCGGCAGCGGTAGGTGGTGATGCAGAGGTTGGGGATCCAAACGAGCGAGGGAGAAGGAATCACGAGCGAGGCGGGGCGTGCGTGCATCACGTGGGGGTGGGGTCGGTGGCGGCGCTGTGGTAGGTGGGGCCGTAGTGAGCGAGGGTGGACGCGGGCGTGTCGGTTGCGCGGGGCAATGCGGGAGCGACATGACGCGACGCGGGGTGGCTCGCGTCTGGGTGCAGCGTGGCGTGTGGTGCACGGGAGGGTGGAGCGTGTCGGTCTAGTGGTGGGGGCAGAACGGCAGGTGGGGCGTGCGATGTGGCCACGGTGTGGTGTGGGTGGTTGCCAGCGGCAGGGTGGGGGTGGTGTTAGGCTAGGGTTTGGAAAGGGTAGGATTAGGGTTTGGAGGTGACCGGCTAGGCTTTTGGGCCTAGCTGGCTTCCTCCTAAAAATAATATAAGTTTTAAATATTTATTTATAAGACTAGTGTAATTAGTTTCTAGACAAATAAAATATTCAGGTAGACCCGAAGTTTTGATTTGAAAAAAAGGGAGGATATTAATGTAGAAAACAAAATAGGGCTTTTGGAAAATAGTTTTAGGCAAACAATATACATGTAATCATGAAGATGCTCAAATGCAATGTGGCATGATGATATGAGCATGCAGTCATGATGATGCACAAAATAAAAATAACACGCAATTTTGTAGTAGTGGTTTTATCGGGGTGCTACATTTTCCTTTGAGGACTTCTCCGTAATATTGGGGAGGACCTCGAGGGATTTGAGTTCTCCACCTTCACACTACCGTCATGTGATCTTCGGTCCGGAATCTTCTTCTTCTGCTGCTTGGCTAGATCTGAGCCCGAGAGACGCCGCCTACACCGGATGTGTGTAGTACTTCGGAGGCACCACACTTGGGGTGGTTGGAGCTGCTCGGCTTCATCAATATACGCCTTCCTGCGTAAGGCGTGCCTCGGTCTTCAAAGGTATGAATACCGTCTCTCTCCTCCGTTACTTATGACTACATAGTATAGATCCTAGTATTAGTGTTCGAGTAGATAGAAATTTTTTGTTTTCTAATACGGAACCCTACAATGGTATCAAAGCAAGTACATGGGTAGACATGTCGTACGGATAGAACACATAGCAATATGTGGGCATTGATTCTCTAGTTGCTACCCTCTTTTATGTTCTTGTTCATATCGTGACACTGTTTGATGAAGCGGCCCCCAACCAACCTCACGTGGTGATTCACGAGACTGGTCCATGTATCAAAGTGGCTTAGGGGGTGTCTGTCTCTCTACGGTAGTTGATATGGAATCGACATTGTAGGGCCCTAAAAAGGGAAGTAAAACGGCAATCATTGAATCCATGTTGTGGCTCTACGTTCGTAGGTGGGAAGGGGGTCTACCGCGAAAGCCCTAAAGCCGCGTAAAACATGCAATAGATAATATAGAGGAGTCTATCTTTGATTTGCATAGGGGCTAGTGTTGTGACATGGCAATGCCAAGTTTATGAAACTTCCATTGGATCTCTCGATGGTGATCAAGAAGCTGCAACCACGTCATGACACTTTACATTAAGAAGTACCTTTGTGTGCATCTTGTTATGCTAGTATGATAATATATACAATGGTAGCATAATAGGATAATCCCTCACAGAATTCTAGTCTTCGTATTCCCCTTGTGTGTCCACCACCAAGAATGTTCTCCGTTATGAGGCAGGCCGTGACGATTGGGTGTCAAACATATCTGCGTTTGCATATGGTGGGTGTTAGCCATGTTGCACTTCGGATACACACAAGTTAGAACTAGCGAGCCTAGCATGTTTAGACATGTCCTCGGAATACAAGAGACCGAAAGGTCGAGCATGAATCACATGGTTGATGTGATCGACATTGGGGAATGTCCACCTTTGAAACTGCACTGATGGCCGTGACGATTGGGGGAGGTGCAGCGGATTGGGATCATGTGATCACTGAAATGAATAGAGGGGTGTCATTTGAGCGGGAGTTCTTTTGTTTTAGTTTAGTAACATGAATTACAACTTGAACTCATTATTATGATCATGGTCTAAACACTTTGCAAATCCATTGTAGATGTCTCGCCCACCCACCTTCAACCTTAGCACTTTCCTCGAGAAGGACAAGCTGAAAACTGATGGAACCAACTTCACCGCATGGTTCCGCAATCTTAGGATCCTCCTAGTCCCCTACAAGTTGACTTATGTCATCAAGGTTGAGCTTCCAGCTAAGCCTGCAGATTCCGCCTCCCAGGATGAAAAGAATGTCTGGCAGTCCAAGGCGGATGATTTCTCCCTCATCCAAAGTAGAATGCTCTATGTCATTGAGCTAGAGCTTCAAAAGAGTTTTGAGAAGATGAATGCTTTCGAGATCATTGAAGATCCCAAGGTTGTCTTTGCTCCACAGGCTCGTGCAGAGAGGTATGACGCTTCCGAGCTCTTCTTCTCTGCTAAGATGGAATAACACAGCAGTATTGGTGAGCATGTAGTCAAAATGTTTGTCTACGTTAAGCGCTTGAAAGCTCTGGATTGCAAAATCCTAGAAGATATTGCAATTGATAGGGTGTTGCACTCGCTGCCCCCTAGCTACAAGAGCTTTGTGATGAACTACAACATGCAAGGGATGACTAATACACCTTCTGAAGTGTTCGCCATGCTCAAAACTGCTGAGGTAGAAATCAAGAAAGAGCGCACGGTATTGATGGTCAATAAGACCATTAACTTTAAAAGGTTGGGGACAAAGGGCAAGGGCAACAAGCCAAAGAAGGATGTTAAAGCAGTTGCCAACACCTCTAAGGCTACCAGGCCCAGCCCTAGGTCCGGTACCACGCGCTATTACTACGAAGGGGATGGGCACTGGAAACGCAATTGCCCCAAGTACATTGAGGACAAGAAAGCCGGCAAGATAGCCGCCAAAGACAAAGGTATATGTGATATACATGTTATAGATGTGTTCCTTACCAACGCCAGAAGCAACAACTGATTATTTGATACCGGTTCTATTGTTGACATATGTAAGTCCCAACAGGAGCTACGGAGTAAGATGCGGCTTGGAAAGGACGAGGTGACGATGCGCGTTGGCAATGGCACAAAGTTGATGTGGTGGCCGTCGGCATGTTATCTCTACATCTGCCATCAGGATTGATTCTAGTTTTGAGTAAATGCTACTATGTACCCGCATTGAGTATGAATATTGTAAGTGGATCTTGCTTGTTGCAAGATCGTTATTCGTTTAAATATGGAACAAGTTCTTGTTCTATTTATATGGATAACATATTTTATGTTTATGCGCCTCTGAGTAATGGTTTATTCTTACTAGATCTTGATTGCAATACTCACATCCATAATATTGATGCTAAACGTTGTAAGCATAATGATGATAATTCCATGTTTATGTGGCAATGCCGTCTTGGTCACATTGGCGTAAAGCGCATGAGGAAGCTTCATTCAGAAGGACTTCTTGGATCATTAGATTTCGAATCTCTTGATACATGTGAGCCATGCCTTATGGGCAAGATGACTAGGACACCCTTCTCCGGCAAGATGGAGAGAGCTGCAGACCTACTAGGAATCATACATACGGATGTATGTGGACCAATGAGTGTCTCAACGTGCACTGGTTATCGTTATTTTGTTACCTTTACTGATGATTTGAGTAGATATGGATATATCTACTTAATGAAATAGAAGTCTGAAACCTTTGAAAAGTTCAAGGAATTTCAAAAGGAAGTAGAGAATTAACTTAACAAGAGAATCAAGCATCTTCGATCGGATCAGGAAGGCGAGTATTTGAGTTATGAGTTTAACATGCACTTAAAGGACTGTGGGATAATCCCACAACTTACGCCAGCCGGAACACCGCAGCATAATGGTGTGTCGGAACGACATAACCGTACACTATTAGATAGTGTGTGGTCCATGATGTATTTGACTGATTTGTCCGTATCATTTTGGGGATATGCATTAGAAACCACTGCTTTTATTTTGAACTGAGCACCGTCCAAATCTGTGGAGATAACCCCACATGAGATATGGTATGGCAAGAAGCCAACGTTGACATTTCTGAAAGTTTGGGGATGTGAGGCTTACGTCAAGAAACTATAGCCTAACAAAATCGAACCTAAATCGGAAAAATGAATCTTTGTGGGGTACCCAAGGGAAACAATTGGGTATACTTTCTACAACAAGGCTGAAGGTAAAACGTTTGTCGCGAAAGCCGGTACCTTTCTCGAGAAAGAGTTTCTTGCCAAAGGAATTAGTGGAAGGAAAATTGAGTTAGATGAAGTTGTTGACCCTTCTCTCCAAATTCCGAGTAGCACAACGGAAGCTGTTCTAAAACCGCTCTCCAACATGGAGGAATATCCCAATGATGATGATCAAAACAACAACGTCAAGACTGTTGAGGTTCGCAGGTCTACAAGAGTTCGTGCCACTCTAGATTGGTATAGTAGTCTTATGATGTCTGTCATCCTAGATGAACAGGAAGAACCTGCAAACTACAAAGAAGCAATGGATAGTGCTGATGACGAGAAATGGCTAGAAGCCATGAAATCCGAAATAGGATCCATGTATGAGAACCAAGTTTGGACCTTGGTAGATCTTCCCGAAGGCCGCAAGGCCGTGGAAAATAAATGGATCTTTAAGAAAAAGACAGATGTGGATGCTAATGTGACCATTCACAAAGCTCGAATTGTCACAAAGGGGTTTCGACAAATTCAAGGAGTCGACTATGATGAGACTTACTCTCCCGTAGTGATGCTTAAGGCTGTCCGGATTTTACTAGCAGTTGCTGCCCATTTCGACTATGAAATTTGGCAGATGGATGTTAAGACCGCATTTCTCAATGGTTACATTGATGAAGAGTTGTATATGATGCAACCAGAAGGTTTTGTTGATCTTAAGGATGCTGGAAAGGTGTGCAAGATTCAGCGGTCCATTTATGGATTGAAGCAGGCATCTCGGAGCTGGAACCAACGTTTTGATCAAGTGATCAAGAGTTTTGGATTTGTCCAAAATCAACAAGAGTTCTGTGTTTACAAGAAAGAAAGTGGGAGCTCAATTGTTTTCCTAGTGGTATATGTGGATGACATATTACTCATGGGAAACAACGTGGATCTTATGAGAAGCGTGAAAGCATATTTGAGTAGTCAATTGTCCATGACGGACTTAGGTGAAGCTGCATACGTATTAGGCATCAAAATCTATAGAGATAGATCAAGACGCCTGATGTCATTAAGTCAAAGTACATACCTTGAGAAGATTTTGAAGAGGTTCAAAATGGAGGATGCCAAAAGAGGTTTGGCACCTATAATAAAAGGGAGCATACTGAGTTTATCTCAATGTTCGGTAACGGATGCCGATAGAGAAAGGATGTCTTACACCTCCTATGCCTCAGCCATAGGTTCTATCATGTATGCAATGCTAAGTACTCGACCTGATGTGGCATTGGCTCTCAGTTTGGTGAGCCGATACCAAAGTAATCTAGGAATGGATCACTAGACAGCTGTGAAAAATATCCTAAGGTATCTCTAGGAAACAAAGGATATGGTCCTAGTCTATGGAGGCTATGATGAAGCTCTAAATGTAACTGGTTACATGGATGCGAGCTGGCACTCAGATCCTGATGACTCGAAGTCTCAGACAGGATTTGTGTTTTTTGTGAATGGTGGGGCGGTAAGCTGGAAGAGCAAGAAGCAAGCAGTAGTTGCACAATCTACAATGGAGTCAAAATACATCGCTGCTGCTAATGCAGCGAATGAGGCTGTTTGGCTAAGGAATTTCTTCATTGAACTGGGAGTTGTTCCAAGTGCGCAAGATCCTGTGACGATCTATTGTGACAACATGGGCGCTATTGCAAAATCAAAGGAACCAAGAACTCATTCCGCAGCCAAACACATCAAGCTACGATTTCACGTCATCCGGCAGAACATTGACGAAGGTGAAATCAAGATTTGCAAAGTACACACGGATCTGAATGTGGTATATCCGTTGACTAAAGCTCTCATACAAGCCAAGCACGAATAACACCGGGATGCCATTGGTGTTAGGTTCCTGCCTATTGTAAACTAGATTAATTTGTACTCTAGTGCAAGTGGGAGACTGAAGGAGTTATGCCCTATAGGCAAATAATAAAGTGTATTGTTTGATATATCTCCTATATGTTCATAATACGTTTCATATTGTGCTATAATTGTGTTAATACGAAATGTTAATACATGTGTGGTATGTAAACAAACCGTGTCTCTAGTTACCTCTAGCAAACTAGTTCATTGGTCATGTGGATGATCTGGGTTTCAAGATCATGGCATTTATGCCAATTGACAATGAGGTCACGTCATTGGTTGAATGAAGTGATAGACAAACATCCGATAGTTACAAAGTTCACCATTGATGATAAACGCATGAAACCTCGCAGCCTGATCCTTAGACTATGAGATAATGCAAATCACCATTCTGGAGGGAGCTTAGATGGTTATCAAGTATCATACCATGACTGGGTGATCGAAAATACGGGTTTCCCAAAGGAGGGCGTAGAGGAGTACATATCAAGACCATGATTTGCCAGTCCATGTAATGGATAGATACATATGTGGCCATCTTGGTGACGTTGCATTAATGAAGATTGCAATCGTGTGACTGGGTCAAGGAATGCAACGGCATGGGAACGAGTAAACAAGTTCATCGGTAACGAGATCGAACTAAGGTATGGAGATACCGAAGATCAAGTCTTGGATGAACTAGGTATCAAGTGGCAAAGGGACCGGGAAACGACTATTCACGGTTCGAGCGATAAGATTCGTGGAATGCACGGGGGGTCATCATGGGCATCAAGGTCCCACTGATGAACATTGATGTGAGAGGATTCTCAATCATGTCGCGGAGTGTTCCCGAACCGAAGGATGTCATGCTTAAGGGTGGGGGCTCTTAGGGATAGATGAGGTACCATAGGAGAAATATAGAGAGAGAAACCAGAATAGTTTCAGGTAACATCTGATGGTGATCGGAAGGGGTTCAGAAGGAGTTCTGGAGTAAAGGAATATGATAATATATGTAATTGAATGTTAATTGGAGAATTAATATTAAATATATATTTTATTTTATTATTAAAGGCTTCCTAATGCTAATGGGCCTCACCGGAAGGGAGGCCCAATAGGGCAAGGCGCTTAAGGGGAGGGGGCCAGCCTACCTTGCCTTAGTGTGCCACCCAAGTGAGGCCCATCTAGGGCCGGCAGCAACCCCTAGGTGGCCGGCGGGTGTGGGGTTTAGTCCCACACCGCCTAGCCACTGGGTGGAGATCCCCCGTCCTACTATATATAGGGGTCTCCCCCCACCCCTTTGGAGGCATCCAATTCTCTCATTCTCTCTCTCATTTTCCTTTGAGGACTTCTCCGTAATATTGGAGAGGACCCGAGGGATTTGAGTTCTCCACCTTCACACTACCGTCGTGTGATCTTCGTTCTGGCATCTTCTTCTTCCGCTACTCGGCTGTATCGGAGTCCGGGAGACGCCTCCTACACCGGACGTGTGTAGTACTTCAGAGGCACCACACTTGGGGTGCTTGGAGCTACTCGGCTTCATCAATATACCCCTTCCTGCGTAATGTGTGCCTCGGTCTTCAAAGGTATGAATATTGTCTCTCTCCTCTGTTACTTATGTCTACATAGTATAGATCCTGGTATTAGTGTTCGAGTAGATAGAATTTTTTTGTTTTCTGCTACGGAACCCTACAAAATTACTCTATTTGGGTCATAGTGGATAGACTGTCTAAGGTAACCCATTTTATACCTGTTAAGACCACCTACCAGAGTTCGAAACTAGCAGAGCTGTACATTGCTAGAATCGTTAGTTTGCATGGAACCACTAAGACCATAGTGTTGGATCGAGGAACCGAGTTTACCTCAAGATTTTGGCAGAATGTCCAAGAAGGATTAGGAACCAAGCTAAACTTCAGCACAGCTTATCACCCGCAAACTGATGGACAGACTGAAAGAGTCAACCAAATTTTGGAAGATATGTTGAGAGCTTGTGTGCTAGAATATGGATCAAAATGGGAAGATTGTCTGCCTTTCGTAGAATTCTCATACAACAACAGCTATCAAGCTAGTTTGTAAATGGCCCCCTTTGAATTTCTGTATGGAAGGAAGTGTCGTACCTCCTTGAATTGGTCGCAAGTAGGAGAGAGTCAGATTTTTGGACCCGACATCCTATGAGAAGCCGAAGAGAAGGTTCACAGAGTCCGTGAGCACCTCAAGACCGCCCAATCTAGACAGAAGAGTTATGCTGACAAGAGACGTCGAGACCTGACTTTCAATGTCGGAGATTTTGTGTATCTCAAAGTATCACCCTTGAAAGGAATGCAACGTTTTCAACTGAAAGAGAAGTTAGCCCCTAGATATATTGGACCCTTCAAGATTTTGAATCGCCGAGGAGAAGTATCATATCAACTGGAATTGTCGGAGGAGATGTCATCCATACATGATGTGTTCCATATCTCGTTACATCGCAAATGCCTAGAAGTTCCGGAGAAGACCGAAGTTTTGAAGAACATCGATCACCGAGCCATAGATATCAACAAGGATCTAATCTATCGTGAAGTACCCATTCGTATTTTGTAAGAAGCCTTCAGAACCACCAGGACCTGGAGTATCAAGTTTCTCAAGATCCAGTGGAGCAACCATACTAAAGAAGAAGCTACTTGGGAGCGAGAAGATTACAATAGGACTGAGTTTCCAAATCTCTTTAGTTCCTAGTTTTTCTTAAATCTCGGGATGAGATTTTGTTTAAGGAGGGAAGGTTTGTAACACCCCAAAAATATTAATCAAGATTATCAAGTTCTAATCATCCAAGTTTAGGGTTAACAAAAACATTTATTATTAAATCTCGTATGAGTGTATGTGTGAATTGCATTAGTGTATGAATGAGTGCAATTGCCATGTTTGATTGCTACAAATGACAAAGACTGGTTTAAATATGAATACTACATCATACTCCATCCATCCCAAGGCTTAAGGCATATAACTTTTTAAAATGTCAAGCCATGTAAAGTTTGACCAAACTTTTAGAAAAAACTATCAAGAACTATTATATTATATAGATACCGTTTGAAAATATATTTCATGATGTATGAAATGGTATAGATTATGTAATGATAAATATTAATATATTTCTCTAAAAACTTGGTCAAATTTTAGTTGGTTTGACTTTTGAAAAAAGTTATATGCCTTAATCCTTGGGATGGAGGTAGTATAGGCCAATGACAAACAAAATCCAAAGAAAAGAAATTCAAATATGAAGCATATGATCAAATGGTCATTTTGACCAAAATTAACCACTAGACCACTTTGAGTGTTCCTAGTAAAAGATTTCTAACAGAAACTTTCTCAATTCTTTTCACCCCTTGCTAGACCAAGTAAAAGTGAACCTAAGCCCACTTTACAAATTAACAGAAACAAATTCCAAATCTATTTAAAGGACAATTCAAAATTGAATCAAGTTCATATGCATAGATCACCATTTATCAAAAACCATTCAAATCAATTCCACTTGACTTTTCCAAGCAACCATAGTCACTCAGGAATGTGACAAACACACTCACCAATATTTAGCCAAAAATTCAAATCTCAACTTCATGTGGCCATTTGGTCGAGCACCTGGCAGACACAGTTTAAACCTTGCCTAACTTCTATTGTTTGAGCAGTAATTGATCAACCCCTTGTGCCCTTTTCATCCCACTCACTCACCCAGTGCCCAGGAGGGCAGGACACGCTTCCCCCTTTGTCGTTGCGCCAGTGCACTGCCCAACGCTCACCGCGCCGGTCGACCATGGACAACTCGCAGCAGCCAGCGCCGCCCTCTATCCACCCCTCGATCGCAGGCAAGCCATGGACCAACCGCATTAGCTGCGCCCACCTCCCTGTCTGCCATGCCGAGAGCGTGCTAGAGCGCCACAGCCGACACGCGCACACACGCCGCGCCTCGCCCTCACCATGCGTGTCAGCACACGTCGTGACCCTAGCTACCTCCCAGACATGCCCGTTCGCCGCCGTGTGGACCGTAGCCCCTGTGCACCGTCTCGAATGCCACCATTTCTGCCCAGAGCACCGACCGTTCTTGACCGCCCCTTGCCGCGCCATCACATGCACTACGACTGCCCTGAAGCACCACGCCGAACCCTACCCGCAGCCATGCCAATAGCCCCATGTATCGCCGTCACCGACGAGCCCGAGCCATGCCGTTCTGCTCCTCTCGCCGGTGTATAAATAGAGGCCACCCCAGCCTCAATTCGACACACCATTCCACTCCCCACTCCTAACAGAACCTCCCACACCTCTCCCCGGAGCAAGGCGAGCACCACACCGCCGGAATTTAGCCGGAGTCCGCCGCTATAGAGGAAGAAGGAAGTCGTCGATTGGAGCCATCCCAGGACCTGCCATGACCGTGCCTTGAACCGCCATCGTCTACAATGTCGTTCGCCCCCATCGCCGACCCTAGATGGAGCCCAGGTGAACCCCCACCTACCCCCACCATCGCCGTTAGGGTTCAGTCTTGCCGGAGCTATCCGTCATAGAGGACACATGTCAGCCGTTAGATCCTAGTCTAATCGCACGGCCTAGATTGAAACTTACCATTTTGGTTTAGATGAGCCACTAACCAGTGGGACCGCCCTATCATTAGCCTGCTGCCCCAGCGCAGTGCAGTTGGGCCAGCCCATTTAGTTTCCCGCGCAGAGCCCGTCAATTCAAATAATCTTTTTCCATTTTAGTTAAAACTAGATTCTGTCAGTAGATTCAAAAATCAATTTAAAGAGATCTACTAAACCAAATTGCATGATTCTAATTTTGTTAGCAATGTATTCAAATTATATATCCAAGCCCTTTGGATTGAAACCATTTGAAATTATAGATCACCTATAGTAAAAATAACAAGACAGAGACTTTTCCACATTCAAACATTTTTCACAAATCAACCATAAATGCTTTTGAGTTAATTCCAACTCTAAAAAATCACATTTTACAAGATCTATCTGAATATATAAAAATATTTAGGTTTACATGCAGTGACATTGGACTAGTAATAAAAGAATGCTATATAGGCATTTCTACTCACTTTAATTGTATTAAATAGTAATTTTAAACTTTATAAAATATGACCAACACTTTAAATCACATTAACAGGTATTACAATATGTGGTGATCACATGTGTCAACATGATCCCCTAATTTAATTGGAGAATATCAAATCTTCAATATTTTCAATGAGTAGAAATTACATTTCTAAAATAAGATAAATAAAACTAGGTCTTTATTTCATGTGATGTTTGTGATGATGCTAGATCATCAAGTGTGAGCCTTAGTGTGCTAAATATAAGTAATTAAGTATTGTTTGGTGATTGTGTACCTCATATTCATTTATAGATGATAGTACCGACCCGGGATATGAGGAGGAGGAGTACTACGAAGAAGAAGAAGAAGAGAACTTCAATCACTTCACTACTCAAGGCAAGCCTAACACTACAAGTTAACTATGCAAGCTAACACTTGCAAGTTTCTTAACCATGCAAACTAGAACTATGCAAGCTAACACTTGAAAACCTGATAACCTATGCAAGATGCATTAGGCATGCTTTGGTTATACAACTTTGTTTATACCAATCCCAAGTTTTACTTGCAAGCTTTATTCTTTTACTTTTACCAAAGTTCTTTACCTTTAGTTAGTGATTTGTGAGTATTGGAAAAATTGTATAGATACCATAAAGAGTATAAAATTAGGCCTAAGTAGTTATACTTTGATGTCATCAAAAGGCATAAACCTAAACCTGGATTGTTACACTTGATTACCATCCCTCATTAGTGAATACCCTCAACTATAGTGGCTAGTGCTAAGCATAAAAGTTGATCACTTTAGATTGAAAATGATTATGAAAACCTTGGAATGATGGTTTATTGTATTGAAATGTTTTGACCTGTGTTATGGACACAAAAGGATTTGATGATGAAAATGTTGAGGCATGAGGCTTGACCCCTTATAAAAACTGATGGTTGGGTTCGGATGCGATACCATTCCAATTTTACCGTACAACCACAATACCTGAATTGGGTAGGGCTTAACTGGAAGTTTATATGCCTTAGTATGGGTTCCCTCATGGAAAGAGGTTGAGCTGAGGCTACCTCGTGAATGTGAATGTCCACCTATGCAGAGCCCAGGAAGGCAGATGGCCATGGCTGGGAGGCCAAGCTCATAGGGGAGGTGCCTATACTAGATTGTGTAATTGAAAGGTTAGGATTGATTATCCGCATACTAAGTATGATGATTCAGGGTTATCCCTGATGGATGTATCGAATTTTGTGGTGAAAGCGTACCACCTCTGCAGAGTGTCAAACTATTCGAATAGCCGCGTCCGCGGTCATGGACAGTTGGAGTGGCCATACTGTTTTGTTGTCAGATATTTTCAAAAGGACTTGTGAAGTGAACTATGACTTGGACTTGACCACAACAGGGTTGTGGACATGAAAACTAGGTTCCCACTTAGGTGATTTAGAAAATTAAATTAGTTTTCTTTAATTCTTAACTCAGTACGAAATAAACCTGCCTTTTTGCAAATAAACCTAGAGCTTAAGATTCCTACTAGAACTACCTTACTTGTTAGTGATAGTTTGCGAGTACTTATAGAGTACTCATGGCTTTGTCGCTAGCTATTCCCATGGCCAGACTATGAGGAGGACTACCAGGAAGATGGACAGCAGGAGGTCTATGACAACTAGGATCATCTCCCATCATCAGCATTGCCTGTGAATCTGAAGATGGAGCCCGTACTACATTTACTTTCCGCTGCTTTGATTGTATTAAGACTGGATCATGAGATCCTTTATTTGTAAGACCTTTATTATGGTTTGTAATGGATGATGTATTGTGGTACCAATTATGTTATGTCTCGCAAAAATGGTAATCCTGGGATTGCGATGTATGGCATAACATGCATCTGGGATTAAATATCCGGGTGTTGACAATATCACATCCAAAAACCCATCATTTCCCATTCAAAAATATCAAATGAACCAAATAAAACCCATTCAACACTTTTTGGAAAATTAATAAAAAGGGCATCTAAGCAATTCAGAAAATTCCCAAATAAATCAGGGACATGTATATTGACCCTACCCATCTACCAGTACCCTTAACTCACCTTGCCAAGATCAAATTTGGAGAACTTGACCATGATCATTCTATATAGAAGATTTGAGCTTTCATTAACCTTAAACCAAAAATCAACCAAACCCTCACCAACTATGGACATGTGACCACCACAGAAACTCTAACACCCCCTGGTCTTGGGCACTGTAGCAAAATACTGTAGCCCCACCACCACACCTTTGTTTCCTTATGTTTAGAAGGAGAGAGGCATGGCCTTTAAAGCAAAAGCCTAGAAAGAAGGGAGCAACAGCACACCCCCCACTGTTCCTCTGCCCTAGGCATGACCCCAAAGCACACCCACCACCTCTCCACCGCCTCTATCGCCCAATGCATGGCCAACTCCCTCCCTCCAAGCTTCCCTTGGACCTAGTCCATCCCAAACCTCTCCCTTCAGTTTATAAGGCCATACTCCACCCAGACACTCTTCCTCTGGCTCATTTGCATCCTCTCCCCCTCCCACTCATCTCCCTGTAGACCACCTCCCTCTCCCTTGCTCTGCCTTGCCTAAGAGAGGAAGAAAAGGAGCCATCGGCCTCCTTCGTGAGGTAACGTATGTACTCACCCGCAGCCTCTCCTAGCTCCCTATCTACTCTCTACCACGCCTCCCTGGATCTAACCTACCTCCCGGTGTTTCCCCTTTGCTGCAGGAACCACTAGAACACCGTCACCGGTGACATACCCGAGCCCCCTCTGCACCACCAAGGGCTCCCTCGTGGCTTCAGGACCCCTCCAGGTCCTCTCCTTCCCTTCTCCGAGGACATGCATGCCTCCATTAGCCCTCTCCGGAGAGCTACCAAAGTCGGCCATGTCGCGGATGCGTGCGACCTCGTCTTTGCACAGAAACCGCCGTGTCGCCCGTCTCCCAGCTCGCCTTCATCTACCGCGTCTTCCTGCAGCCTCCCCATCGCCGGAAACAACCCCAAGTAAGCGCCCCGCCCTTTTCTAGGGTTTCGTCTCATCATTGCTTAGACAGAGGAGGAAGACAACTCCTAGTCGTTAGATCCAACTAGATCCAATGTTGGGCATTCCCTGATACCCTCTCGCGATTTTGTTCTGCTGACCGGTGGGCCCTGCATGTCAGGCGTTTCAAAATTCCCTCCTGTATGCTGCCTCGCTGAGTGGGCTGACTACATGCTAGGCGGCCTGTTGCCCCCGTTATGTTCCCTTTATTTAATGAAATTCTCCTGGCTTTTAAATAGTCTGCTAGGATTAAATACAAATAAAAATGTAAAATACAATATTCTGCCATACCTAAATTCATACATGTTCATACAAGTTTTGTCTAACATGTAGAGCCATGCACTTTCCTAGAAATATTTATATTATTTTCTAGCAATTAATCCACTAAATAGTATAGTTTTCAGTAAGTAATTTCCACAAGGAGTTAAACTTATCCAAATAGGATGTTTCCAACTTCTTATGAAAGGTATTTGAAATACCTATCTGATAGGATTGGGCTCATGACCAATTGAGATATAGTTTACCTATAGCAAAAATACCAAAATCAATTCATATTGGTTTTACAGAAATTCTCTAGGTAAACATATTACACTTTTGGAGTTGATTCCAACTCTTAGTGTTGTGGTACTGTAAGGCCCACGAAACCATAGAATATCAGAAATATTTGAGACTTGGTTGAATATTAACAAATTAAATACTTCTGTATGTGGTTTTATCACTGAATAAATCATTTCAGAAGCTCAGAAACACCTAAAAATAGTGATTCCACTTCCTCCTAGAAGGTATTTGTAATACCTATCAAATGTCGTTGACCTCATGTTGTTTGGACCTGTAAAATAATTCTGGTTAAAAAGATAAATTCTATGCAAAACTAACTTTGGTTTTTTCCCAAGGGCATTCTGGTAAGTTTTTCGAATTGAATCCAAAACTTTCTGATTCAGTACTCAAAAATCCACCAATACATCCATGGACATAAATTTTGGACCTACGGATCTTTTCTTTGAAATTATTTACTAGAACTAGAGCTTTTATCACTAGAAAACTCATAAGAAATTAAAGAAAAATGATAAAATAGTGAAACCACTTTTGTTTTCCTTCTTATTTCATTACCTATCTATTGATATCATTTTTGTACATTGGTATCATACATACCCAAGCTTTAGTTTAAAACACCTTCATTTTGTGGTATTTGACAATTAAATCACAAAGGAAATTCTACAAAGGCAATTTTAGTAATTCCAAGTGCTATGAAATCAACCTACCAAAACCTACTGAAGTGAGTAAGTTGTTGTATGTTGGTTTGCTGTATGGTATTGGTGATTGTATGCCTTGTATTGATGGTGCCCTTTTTTCTTGCTTGCTTGTGATCCATATCGACGATAGATGCGATTAAATAAGAGACAAGAAGAGGGTTATTATTATTACTATTAATTGGGTATTCTAAGAAGAAGTCCAGGGACATATATTACCAGTTCGTTAATCTCAGGCAAGCCACCTTCTTTCTCATAAGCCTTGTCCTACTATTTTACTTATGCATGTTTTTATCTACTGTTTACGAAATTGCATTGTTTTATTATATGATGAGTTATCTCTGGTAGTGGTTTGGCTCCTCCAAACCATTACACAATGGTACTATTAAGTACAACCTCGTTGTTTACGCTAACTTGTCCCTAGTATGATAGATGGTGCACAACACCATACCCCTTTGGAGGCCCCGCTTTAGCCGAAGCAAAACTAGAGGATGGGGAGACACCAGAAAGGTTTTACAAAATGTTTTATGATAAAACCTTGGTCAGGTTTGACCTACCATGAGAAGTTTGATAAAGGAAAAATGGTTTTTGTTTTACAAAAGGCTGGAAGAAAGATGGAGGAAAAATGTGTACAAAAACACACCCGGTTCTTTGCAGCTTTAGCTATAACAACTTAACCCGTGCCACCACATTACTCTAGAATGGGACGGGGCTAGATTTGATGTTTCCTTATTCTGGTATAAGTTGCCTTGCAACGACTAAAGGGGATAAAAATCCCTGGAGGGTGGGCCTTCTCCTGTAAAGTTTGATGTGAGACATCGACCTAGAGAAGGAACTAAGGGTCTATGGGCCTCCACGCGTTACTATGAGCCCCTCATTGAAAGCACACAGTTTGTGCAGTGAAAAAAGCGCTCCAGTTGGCTTGGGAACTATATAGGGTTTCCCGGTGTTGAGGGGAACAACACTCATAGTGTACGCACTTATATTGGAGTGGGCATCCGAAGAGTCTTGATCGGTTACTCAACCCACGATCGGTAGATCAGGGTAGGGTACCCGAATGGTGTGGGTAAAGTGTACAACCTCTACAGAGTGTAAATCTATACGAATAGCCGTGTCCGCGGTTAAGGACGGGTTGGACAAACTACTATAGACCGGTGCTAGTTTTGATTTCAAAAAGGATTTCGAAAAAGCAATGGCTTTGGAAATGTTCTGACCATGGGATGATCAGAAAGGATAAATGTTTGGACCATGGGATGGTCGGAAAGAAAGGAAAGGATTTGGACATGGGATGACCAGAAGGATGAACTAATGGGTGACCCAATCCTAGTGTTTTCCAACACTTTTAAAAAAGGTTTCCAAAATGTTTTACAAAAGTTTTCAAAAAATATATGTAGATGCTATATCTACAAGAGAAACTAATTGAGAAAACAACCTCTCTTGGAGCCCTCCTACTACCATAGCCATATTGCATATCCTCTTGTTATTATTATTCTCTTAAGGTGGTTGCGAGTACATTCAAAGTACTCACTAGCATTGTCCCTGGCTATTAACTTGGTCAGATGTCAAGAAGATGATGAAGTTGACATCTATGCGAGCTAGGACGTTCTCCCAGTCAGTTGCTTGTAGGATAAGGCCTGGCCCGGGGTCCCCGCATGACGAAGTTTCGCTGATAATGGTTAACGTAGCCATAATGGCAAATAAGGTATGAATGTATCCATTTTAGTAAAATGGATGTTTACTTTGATACTTGTCGGTTATGTGCCACGACTAACTGATCATGGGATCGTGGTGTATGCATAACAAGGATTCTCAGAGGATTAATCCTGGGGCCCCACACTGTGTGTGTTGTGTGCTTGTATCAATAGGTTCATTCATCAACGTTCAGGCTAGAATGCCTTCGTGCCCACTACCTAACAAATAGGGGGTGCCTGACATCCCTGGTGTCCGCATTTGCGAGACGCAACATATTTGAGCGTCGTGCATTGGGTCCTTAGCCGAATTTGCCAGAGGCAGATTATCTGGCCCTAGCCATAAGCGTATAATCCAGCCTGACAAGCATGATTCTTCTGCCTTTGGGCAGGGGCTCTTGGAAATCTTTTGGTGTGATGTTGTTGACACAAGATAAACCTTTGGTATCTACGGCACTCAACGCACAATTAAAATATCCTTTATCATCGGATTGCGGACAAGTACGCCATGAGGGGGTCCTCGAGGCGTGGGAAAAGGTAGGGTGTGTGATGTATGGTCCTCTAGGATGGTGAGCACACAATCTTACCCAGGATTAGATCGGACTATGGTGGATGGATCCTACTCCTGCTAGCAATCCATTAGATTGGTAGAGTCGGAATTACAGGTTACAAGAGGGGTTTAGCTTGTGCAAGTTGTGGTTTTTATTGCTTTGTGCCCTAAAGGACGATCCCTAGGACGGTTTATATAGTCATCCGGTCCTCGGGTTATAGGAGAGTCCTATCCGGCTACTATACCGAGTTGTTTACATAGTACATATTAGACTACAAGTATTCCTACAAGCTTAAGTAGGTAAGTCTTCTGGGTCTTCTCGTATCCATATGGGCCTCCATCTTATCTCTCTAACTGGACTACCTATGAAGCATATCTCTAACCCAAAGTGGGCCAGCCTAGTCAGCAAGTCACAGTGGGTATACCCGGAAAGTATATCCCCAGCAGCAGCCCCCGGAAGCCTCCAAGATCAAAAGTCAAATTTCATCATCTAGCTTGATTCATATTCGGCTGTAGAATATTGAAGGGTTCCTGAAACTTTAAAACAAAAATTAGGATTTGATTAAAAAATTAGTCGGACTTGTTGATATCTCATCAATTTTTCCCTACTCGATTTCAAACTAAGTAGGAATTTGGTCGGTGGCATAACCTGACAACTTCTCCGGTCGTGTCTTGCCACTAACAAGTATTCTATTAGTGTGACCGTTGGTGGGTCCGCATTGCATGGAATCAAGGCAGCGTTTCAATGCATGCATAGAGATCGAGGTGTCGCAGCCTTCGCAAGGAAGTTGCCCCTCCTGTTCCGCGATGTGTGGCGCTATGTCTATGCGTTTAAATGCTAATCTCGGTGCATATGATAGCTTCATAAGGGGTAACCTCCTCATTTTCTTCCTCTTCCGCACCTATTCTTTCTTCTCCCCGAGAAAACCTTGCGCCTCTCACCTTGCTCCCTCTCCTTCTCCCAATCCACCAATGTCGCCTATCTAAGGTCAACCAATAGTGAGATGGTTGACGCACCGATATCAGGGGACACTGCGTCATCGGCAGCAGAGGATAAGAAGTACCGTGGGGTTTCGATCCCGTGCGTACTATACGATGAGAATCTCGAAGCCACGGAGGAGGAAGGACTTCTCCACATCGGCGAGTGGTGGAGCGGCTATGAAGAGATTCTTCCCACCCCCACAAAGACGAGCGGATTCATTTTGGGACCCATATGGATCACAGTTTGAGCTTCCGGCCATCGGAATTCTTTTTCGAGGTAATCTCCTATTACGGCGTCTAGCTCCATAATCTCCCCCAAATTCTATTCTAGAGCTTGGTGCCCATGTTTATATTTGTGAGTATCTTGGAATTAAACCAAGTCTTGTCCTCTTCTCGTCATACTTTCGTACTAGGAAAAACTCTATCACTTCCAATGTTCCATACAATATCAAAACTCTTAGCCTAGTCCTTAGGAGAGACCAAATGTACCCCAAGGTCATAGCTAGCGAGTCAGTGAAGAGATGGCCAGCCATTTTCTTTTATCATAAGGATAAGTTGGCTCCTGGCAAGCCATAAAGCTTGCCAGTTTTTGTTGACAGTGCAACCGCACACCAAGAATCTTGGGACATGAAGGTGCTGACTCTAATTGAAGACTTAATCCGCACCAAGTGGCAGATTGAGTTTCTAATGAAGAACGAAGGCATGAAATGATCTGACATAATCCACTTCTAACTAACTCGTCGGATTCAACCTCTACAATATCACAGGGACCAGATGATGCACACGATCACCCTCAACAAGAAGGACATCCTGAAGGGGAGTTCGATCTCAATCCCCTCCAAGGAATACGAGTCCTGGGTCAGGTGGCTTGTAACATCCCAATTTCAGCAACCATGATTAGTAGTCCAGAATGCAAAAATGAGGGGGAACAAAAACTTTTACTGTTTAATGATGCAGTTTTTGCTTGTTGGTTGCCTGTTCTTATACATCTGAATGTGTAACAGATGATATACTCCTGACCCCACCCTCAGTTGACAAAAGAAATTTCACAAAATTTTCTTGGCTTATTTTACATTTTCTCAAATGTTCTGGCTTTTCAAAACTTGAGCCAAGATGCCCTTGCAACCTAAACTATATGAGTATCTTCTATTGACTAAACTATGGAGATATATATGATATAATCTCCTTATTATCTCAAGATAAAATTTTCAACTATTCTTACCCCTAAGTTTTTCCAAAACCTTTAATAGACATTTTAACTCTACTCTTGGTAGAAATACCAAGGGACTCTCGTCTACTTCAAGATACAACTTTTTCAAAATACCATCCCTACCCCAAGCTAGGCTTGGAGGTATCCAGGGTGATAGATTTGATTTGCTTGTAATATAAGTTGCATGGATCTGCTAAGGTGAGTTGCCTTGATCTCCTATTTGACTTCCTTGCATAGGAATAGTATGAGGTACCCTAGGAGCTCATCATATAGCATCTATCTAATCCAAGGGTATCAACCCAAAGCAATTTAATCAAGTTGGACCTGATCTGTAGCCGCTAGGTGCTCATGTAAAACCATTAACCAGATCACTTCTAAAGTTTCCTTCTAGAAGCTTCCAAGTCAATGAAGACTAATATGAAGGAAGGACTCTTTCTACTCAATATAAACTTCAACATCATCCATTTTATGATGATTTGGAACCTTGCAACCAATCAAGAACTTTAATTCTTGTATTCTAGTCAAAATCCCATAATCTGCCAGAAATGGCTGAGTCTAGAAAAATGTTAACAAAATCACATCTTTGGGACTCCCTCTTTCTCAACCGTTGTGAATTTTTGGAACTGCACTTAAACCATATTGTAAGCCACCCTAAGGACTACCAAGGGCCAGCCTTTATATTGGCTATAGCATCCTTTAACCCACTTGTTATTGATGGTTTTGCAGGCAAGAAAATAATCCTCTCTGACATTCTTATCAACATGCCTACTTTGGCAGAGGCTCACATCTCTATACTATCTTCTTTGGACAAACTCTTTGCATGATTTTACTCTACTCATAAAGGTATAGCCATCCCTACTTCATTTGTTCCAATTGGATCCTTGTGCTTATTAAACCCACATAGTTTTGGAGCCTATTTGATAATCTGTTCTAGCACCCTTATTTTATTCATAGTTTGGCATCAATCCTTGAAAAGATCAATACTAATCCACCCCAACCTTATATACCATGGTGATCTACCCAACTTGTTCTATCTATACATATATCCCATGACCCCATAGGAGCTCTGAGATCCAAGATCCAACAAGGTTTTGATGGTATCACTACTACGAAACAGCTTATCTGTGGCACATGTAAATGACACTTCTGTGGCGCATATGCTAGTCACCACTGTTACCTCGCCACTGATAACTACTTCCTGTGGCGCATATGGATATGCGCCATAGGAAGAACTTCAGTGGCGCATTTACATATATGCGCCACTGACTATATAATTATATGCGCCACTGATTGTGTAACACATATTCGAAGTAAAATACGTTCCTGGTGTGTAATCAGGTATTTATACAGGATTTATACAGTATTTATCCAGATGAGTATAAAGTACATTGCACAAGTAGTAGATGCATGAAAACCGACATATATATAATACAAACACTTAGAGCCCGATCTAGATACATATATAGTGTCAAGTGCCGAATTTTTACACAAGTGCCGAATACAAAGTTCATATCATCTCACATTACAAATATGAAGTGGCCACCGCCGCCTACACTAGGATCAAATAGAATGCAGTTGTGATAATGGTGAGCAAGAGGATGAGCCCGACCAATATCTTCATCCGGTTCTTCTTCCACAGTTGGTTCCTCCACTTGGCTACCGCCTCCTCTCTAGTCGTGTATCCTTTGTAGATGTTGCCACTGAACTTGTTCACTTGTTTGTGACAATCCTCCCACTCCTCGTAGACTCCTGGAACCCTACTCATGTACACCACATACCACCTCATCACCATCTCTATAGACGACAAGGCATATTAGTAAAAATACAACGAAAAGAATTAATAAATGGTTCACATCCATATATATATATATGTTCACAGAATATAAAACAAAGGATCCATAAACCTAAAAGATAGATCATCATAGAAGCAATAAGTTTAACGACAAGACGACCACAAGGAAGTTTAAGTCTAACAACAATGACCATTTCGACCACAAGAGAGTAAAGTTTATGACACAAACACACTAATACAGCAGGCGTCCATCAAGAATATGCACACACTGGATCATTCTAGAGGAACACATCGATCATGAAGACTTCTTCTGCTTGCTCGGCTTCGGGAACGGTACACAACCCTATTTCATCATCCACGTCCTTGTGTCACCCTACTTACATAGGCGTTCTTTGATCTCCCTCTTACTCAACCCTCTGGCTTGTTGTACGACACCCCCCTTGTGTTGACATCTTCAATGATGATTTGCAATAACTTCATATGAATGCGATGGAAGTCTTCGCTAAGATCATCATCGTGGATTCGCGCCAAAGTTTCGGCCCATCCTCAGAGACTAGATGGCAGCGTTAGGTTCTGGCAATCCCGAACATAGCCTTTAAGGTGATGGAGGATGTAGAAGGCCTCCTTGGCACTAGTAGTCGACTGCTTGACGCAGGGGAACTCGAGCACGTGCTTGAACACATGTTTTCCATCCTTGATACATTCCCCCTTATCTACGAAGGTGCATCCCTTCTTGGCATAGCCCTCGAGAGCCTCATTGAGAACGCCCCTTATTTTGGTGTAGTATTTCTTCTTCGTCAAACTTGCCGAGTCGAAATACGTGGCTAGAGAATACCTCGGGGCAAGGATGATGAGTGTGCAGTATTTGTCTCTGCGCAACACAACTGGAACGGAATGTTGGAAAAAGAGCAAAGGAAGAAATCTATAAGAAATGCATAAGTTATGGCGGCGATGAGCGAGTGTGTGTACTTACTCGGGAAAGAAAGGAAAAAGAAGTGTGTCCTTCCTCTTGTTGTCCACCATGAACTTCTCAAGGTACACCGTCGCCTTGGTCCGTGTCTCTGAACCTTCGACCAACTGGCTGTCCCGCATGTAGTAGGGATCCACTATCGCGATTTCCAGGGTACTCTCTCTCTCTTGATCTTGATCGCCAAATTGAGCGCCTATAGGCGGACCAAGTTATAGTCCAGCCGTTTCGTGAGAAACAACTTGAATATGTCCTCGTGTGCTATGAAGAATATATTCGCGGATGGTTCATCAACGAAGCCCACGTCCAATGGCACCTTGGCTGTGAAAACCGGGTAATTTGGATCTTTGTCTTAACACCCTCGTGCAAAGTTAACATGGCTCCAACCGCCATGTGGAGCATATCCGGAGTCAATATCGGATCACCAGCTACATGCACTCGGGGCAAGCAATATTGTGTGGATGGTACGACGACGGTGTCCTGACCCCGGATCCTCTTCGGAAGAGGCTGGCTCGCACCCTTCTTATTATTATTTAACCTCTCTTCCTGTAGTGCTTCTTCTTCACAACAGTGTCAGCCACTGCCATTTGCTCATCAGCCGCCTTTCAGAGTGTGTTGGGGATAAAAACTAATCCCGGTTTCACTTGTGGTGGATCGGCGGTCGGAGGTGTCTCTTGAGAAAGACCATGGAAGACCAGGCGCTGCGTGCATGTATTGGGCTGACCAGCTTGATGGTCGTCGCGAGCTGTGAAGGGTTCTTCATCCACAGAAGGCATATACAATCCTTTGGTGGCGCCGGTGTTGATGAAGTCATCAACGTTGACCAATTCATCATCATCTTCATGGGTGCCATCATGTGGTGGTGGTAGCGGGGGCGGCGGCGGTTGCGGCACAACGTCTTTGCCATGTGGCGGTACACACGCTGCCAAGAGTTGGTGGTGACGGCTGGTGGTGGCGACGACAGCGGCTGCTAGCTTCCGAGGTGGTGGTCGGGCGATCGATCGAGAGGTGGCGCCAGTTCTCCCCCCGCATGATGAATTTGGGTCTTCGGCCATGTCAAGGGCCAGTTGTAGCATTCTCCAAGGGTCTTGTGTTCGTTGGCTCCTTGAGGTTGAAAGGGGGGTCCATGTCATCGCACCCTGGCAACACCCGAGCCAACCTGACTCTCATCACGTCATCATCCATTGGATTGTTGAGCATCATGCGGCTCATCGGTTGTATGAGAGTGCCCTTGGCAACATCCTTCCACTCACCGCCGACATCTTTAAGCAGGAGTACGCAAGAAGTGTCCTGAGGCAAAACATGATGTTGGGCGTCATGAGATGGCAGCAGTCATGCATCAAAGGCATAAATGAGATGACATGCACTAACTAATCAGTTACCTTGGTGATGGCGTGGAGCTCGTTTAATGTAGATACACGGCCGATGCCGGCGGCCGGCCTATCATCATCTGTAATCTCCCACTTGGGTGCCTCACGAAGCACCACCACCGTCAGCTGCGCCTTATTGGTATCTTTGGTGGGACGGGGCGTCGGTGTGACCAAAACGAGCGGCTATGTACCGACATTGACGGCCGGCAGGGTCACCA
This sequence comes from Avena sativa, assembly GCA_916181665.1. NCBI lineage: Eukaryota > Viridiplantae > Streptophyta > Magnoliopsida > Poales > Poaceae > Avena > Avena sativa. The sequence goes on along the minus strand of OV702291.1, from coordinate 296,029,975 downwards.
GGTCCAGCGACACGGTAACATTGATGCCCGAGTTGCTGCTGCTTAAACTGGGCAGATGTATCGGCCCCTGTCGACCTGCCGCATTCCAGGCAGTAAGCCCCTCGAAAAACTTAGGGAGGATCATCGAGTGGAGCTTATCTTCCACTAACTTGTCCACCGTTTTCTCGTCCACCGTCTTCTCCTCTAGTGTCTGCACCTTCATCTTTAGCTCTTTAATAGCGGCTTTATCCTTAGCACCAACTGGTTCTTCCTCTCCCTTCTTTTCTCGGCGTCCTCTTTGTAGAACTCCTTGAACTTCATGCTCGTACCGAAGCCGGACACACGGACAACTGAGGACGGTGGCAACCCCTTGTCCCTCTTCTTATAAGCATTGGTCGCCCTGTTGAAAACCGTGTCCCACGGCTCCGTCGAATCCTAGGACGACTCTGTGGCAGTAGCGTTCAGTTCATCCTCTTGCCGAGACAAGGAAAGGTGAACCCATTTAGATTCTTGGCTTCATTATTTTAATTAGAATGCAATAGACTTGAGATCAGCGATAAATTCCTTACCACATTCTTCTTGAACTCCTTCACCTCCGGATCGTCGGTGATGAACTCCCCTGTTTACCTGTCTAGGTAGTAGCAGGCCCGAAAAAATTGCCTAAGCTGCAAGTCCGTGATTTTAAGCCAAGGGTTGTCATTACCAAGGCGTCCAAGCTCGGCGTCCTCCTTGTCCCAAATGGCCTGTTTCCCCCTGTAACTGCCGCTTCAAAGGCGGTGGTTACCTATGTCCTGTTCCCGCATACTCCTTCCCCATTTAGTCCATTTTATGGCGTCAGCGGTAGGTATATCCGCCTTGAATATCTTAAACTCCTCTTCATCGAGCATCGGATTTTTCTTACTAATAACCTCCCAGCTTTCACCTTTGTCAATGCTAGTCTTCACCCGGGTTTTCCAACTGCTCAAGGTGTTGCTCATCTTCGTGAGGGCTAGTTTGTTCACCGGGTCTTTCGCTTGAGGTTTCTAAACCGCTCTGGGAATCTGTATCGCTTGTGAAGCTTCTTAAGGAGGTTATCGACCAAAGTTGCATTGTCAGCATGTCTGATGTACTTTGTGTTGATCGACATGCTTTCCCGGACGATGCACCCGAGTTGCAGGCCGTAGCCTTTAGCAATCGCCTCAGGTGCAATGGGTAGGCCACTTTCTGTGACCTCAGTGAACTCATCGCAGACGGTGGCGAGCACTGGCACCTTCCGCTCCTTCTGTTCCTTCTTCTTCCGAGAAGCAGTCGGGTTGCCGCTACTGCCATCCGTGCGCTCGCCACCATCAGTGCGGGCGCCGCCATCGGTGGTGTCATCCTCTTCGCCGCCGCCTTCACTAGTTCCATTGTAGTCGTCTTCGTCCCCCTCGTAATCAGGATCTCCTCCCTCATTGGCCCTAGCAGCTCTGGTGACGGTCGCCTCCTCCTCCGGTGGTGGTGTCATCCTCATCGCCTCCTCCTCCTGTTGGGACCCCTGCCAGAATGACTGGTTGGCCTGTCTAGCTTGTTCTTCGATGCTGATCATGTGCTTAGAAGGGCCAACATCGTTGTTGCCCAACATGTTTGCACTACTCTATTAAAAAGAGGCAAAAAGTTAGCACAAATCTCGGCCGAAAAATTCGGCATGACCTTTGCTAATTTTTTGACCTAGGAGTGCCCATTTCTCAATCGAAACGGAAGTGAATCGACACATCGGGAGAAATGGGAAACTCAAATAAAATCCCTGCAAGACAAAACACCCCATCCCCATATTCACAGCCCCATGCATTGACCCCAGCATCCATCATATCCATCATCCACATGCAGTATATATATAACAGATATACTAGGCCATCATCACATCACAACCCCATGTATATATATAACAGATATAGTAGTACTTGCTGAACAACATAAGTGTAACAGCAGTAGTATTTGCTGTAGAAGTGTAACAGAAGTACTTGCTGAACAGCAGAAGTGTAACAGAAGTGTAGTACTTGCTGTTATGTGAAACGTAACAGCAGTAGTACAATAGTAAAATATGACCAGGTAGCATTACACACTATCTTAAGACCAGCAAAATATGACCAGGTAGTAAAATACAGCAGCAGTAGTACAGTGTAACAGCAGTAGTCCTTCTTTGAGCAAAGAACGTGAGCAGTCAACACGAACCATCATGGGGACAGAATATAGTGAAATTGTTTCATCATATATAGCCACATAAACAGCAATTAGTCTCCTTTCTTTTCCAACCTGCATGGGTCAGCACATACTAAAGGAAGATCTTATTCCTTTAAGGAACTTTCACAAACCAAAGCTTTCCATGTGGCCATTTCACAAAGGGGTATAGGTGAGACTGAGAATTCTTCCAAGTTGAGTAGGTTGTGCTCTTCTTGTTTAATCAAGTACCAGCATTAATACTACTATTTGTTCTTAGATAATGTCCAAGAGTTATATTAATCCTGGTCAGCTAGCACTCAAACTGATTCTACCATGTTGCCCTGACGAAATGTCATAGAGGTGTGGAAAGCCTAATAATCACGGTTATGGATAAATGTTGGTAGATTTTTTTTTCCTGTGAGGTGTTGCTACGTTTTAGTACTAGCTGAGATGTGATTAGTAGTACTAGCTCATGGGTAGTGTTCAACTTAATTTAAGCTGGCCATAAGTCTGGATTTAGTTACTCGTCGTAGGCAAAGACGATGATGCGGTGGGGCTGCCCCAAGCATGCGGCAAGTACTTAATGTTACGGTTCATACGAAGGAGCTACCAGTGATTTAAATTTTGTAGGTATTAATAGCTTACTTGACCCTGTACTAGCTGGATAAAAGGATCTCATGTAAATCTTGATTCAGATTAAACATATCGACAAGTAAAATCCACCTTAACTCTGGAATCCTTGGGCATCCAGAGTCGGCACAAATCAAACCTATGATAATGCCACAGATATTTGTGTTGGCATTGTTGTATCGATCTGTAGCATATGGATCAAAGTAAATGGCAGTATCAACCCTGAAGGTTGGTTGTGAGAGCATCAATGCAGGCTTTGTGGCAGGCCCAAAACATGTTCTGCGAGCTATCCGCCAGCTACATTAACTGTACACTAATCCGAGTTAAAAATAATACATCCATCAACAGAAGTTGCAACTACAAGGGAGTATGGGCCAAGCACCGAATGCTGGATGACAGTTAGACAATAAATTGCAGACGAGTTCATCGCCGGCAGAAGGGCAAGCTACTTACATGCACACATAATAACAGTAGTAGTATCTAACAGCATGAGAACGACGATTGCACGCAGAACCCATGGAGAGGAAACAGGTAGGTGTTAGCTGATTCATGGGCGAGCGATTCGAGACTTGCCTGGCCCCTTTTGCAGTTGAAGTAGGTCTCCCGCAGTCCAACGCACTCGCTGGTGATGTAGGGCACCTTCTCCCCCTACTGCAAACGGCGAGGTGTGCACTGCCCTTCTCCTCCTGCTGCGGACGGCGAGGATGTGCACTACCCTTCTCCTCCTCCTCCTGTTGCGGACGGGCTCCAACGGCTCCTACTCCACGGGCTCGGCCGACGGCTCTCCTCCACCGGCTCCAGTGATGGCGAGAAGGATTAGGGTTGCGTGCGGCCAAGAGAGGTAGCTAGGGTTGCGCTTGGGGGGAAGAACTGGAGAAGGGACGGTTCGTCGGGCGGCGCTAGGGTTCCGGCGCGGCGGTGGCAGGGCTCTCCAGTGGCAACGGCGCGGCGGTGGCGGCTGCAGCGACGAGGACGACTACTAGGGTTGCGCGTGGGCGACAGACAAAGGGGAAGAAATTGGATCGAGAGATTAGGGGGATTAGAGGGAGGCCAAACCGTTTATTTGGCTAAGTGTGGAAGTTCTGTGGCGCATTCCTCTAAAATGCGCCACTGAATTTACAACTTATGTGGCGCATTACTATGATATGCGCCATAGAACTTATGGTACAGGGAAAAGTGGTGGGACTCAGGGTTAGGTTTCTGTGGCGCATGTGTGGATATGCGCCACAGAAGTGAAACATATCTGTGGCGCATATCCACACATGCGCCACAGATCGTGGGTGAAAAAGTATCTATGGTGGGGCCCGCCTCCAAGTTCTGTGGCGCATAGTGGAATATGCGCCACAGAGGAGGCAACTTCTCTGGCGCATACCTCATTATGTGCCACAGAACTTGGATCGCCCCACCCCGGCTGGCCGGTCCCACCAATCTTCTGTGCCGCATATTGTATGAAATGCGCCACAAAACTTCTAGGTTTCTGTGGCGCATGTTTCCTAGTGCACCACTGACAAGTCTCTGTGGCGCATGGATATACATATGGGCCACATATTAACTTGTCTACCTATAGGTTGTTTCCTAGTAGTGTACCTCCTAGACATACAAGCCGTCCGGCTGAGCCCCACCACGATGGGAGTGACGGACGAAGGAACGACGGACATCGTGCCGAGTCAAGCTGGTAGGAGGCTCGTCGCAATGAATACCCTCCCCGGAACCGGAATAATGACGCTCCGGAAGGAGGCCGGCGATCAGCCGGAAACAATCCAGCTGCTCCACCCTCTCCACCAAGTAGCCATCACAACGGCTCTCAAGGAGGCCAAGGAGGGCGTCGTGGCGGAGGAGGTGGTGGCAGAAGCCGAAGTCCGGCTCCAAGGCACCGCATCTATAGTGAACAACCAAGATGGGGTTCCTTGTCACCAAGTGACACGAGACACCGGATTAACTCCAATATAGAGGCGCGGCGCTATGAAAATGATGATATATATGTGGGCCCGAAATGCTTCGGACCACGGATTCAACAAACACACTTCCCGGAAGGATTTGCTATCTCAAGACACATCCAAGCCTACGATGGTGTAGCCTGGCCAGATACTTGGCTCCAGGATTTTTTCCAGGCTTGCTGCATCGCCAAAGGCGGAAACAGCTTGGTCGCGACCCGATATCTCCCACTTATGTTGTGGAAGACGGTGCGATCATGGCTCAATGAACTTCTTGAGAACACCATCCACAGCTGGTATGACATGCAAAGCGCGTTCTTTTGGAATTTTGAAGGCACATATCGGAGGCCCTGTACGGTAGGAGATCTACAACGTTGCACCCAGAAAGCCAGAGAAACTTGCCGAGATTACCTCGTATGATGGATCGACACCAAGAACTCCTGTGAAGGAGTAAATGACCAAACTGTGATTGAAGCTTTCATTGCAGGACTCCCAATTGGTTTACTACGTCATCACTTGAAGTGTGACAAGGTCACTAACCTGGGAGAGATGATAGAAACATCAAGCAAGTATGCAGATGCTAACGACGATGCAGAGGCATTGCTAAACGCCCTAGTTGTGCCATAGTCGGCAAAACAACCAAAGCAGCAAGCTCAGAAACGCAAGAACACCTCAGAAGAAAAACCCAATGCGAAAACGGCAGTGGTCACTGCTACTTTTGGGTCTGGAGGACGAGGAGGACATGGCGGAGGCCATAGACGCGGCCGTGGGACATCAAGAGTCCAGGGTAGAGGAGACTAGCAACCTGGCAAAACCTACTTCTGGGCCGACATTGCCAATAATACATGTGTGCATCACTTAGATGCTAGTGGGGGCTCGTCTCACACAAATGTCGAGTGTCGTTTTAATGACGACATCACAAAAGAAGATACTACTGGCTACATGGCTAAGCGGAAGAAGGGAAAGAAGAATCTCGAGAAAGATAAAGAGGCCAAGGAAGATTCCAACATGGAGGAAGCTGATCCTTCAAATCCCAAGCCAGAGGGAAAGAAAAACTTCCTGACAAAGAAAGCAGTTCTGCATGAGCTCAATGCAACTATTCCGGCTGTCCCACAATTCCTCGATTGGTCAGAAGTGGTAATCACCTTTGACCGTGCTGATCATCCACCTAAGTTGCACAGGCATGGAAAATACACCTTAATCAACCCACTTATTGATGGCTATGGTTTCTCCAAGACTCTCATGGATGGCGGCAGCAGCATTAACATTCTGTATGTCGAAACACTATGTCGGCTGCGGATGTCGGAGACTCAGCTGAATCATAGCTCTGAGATCTTTCACAGAGTTGTCCCAGGAAGACAAGCAAATTCCCTGGGAGAGATCACTTTGAATGTTATCTTTGGAACTCCAAAGAACTATTGGATGGAGGCACTTTCCTTCGATGTGGTCCCTTTCAAGAGCGCGTACCACGCTATATTCGAACGTTTGGCTTATTGGGCTTTTATGGTGCATCCGTGTTACATTTACAATATGATGAAAATTCTAGGTCCTAAAGGCGTGATCACAATCAGGGGAGACCCAAAGAAGGCGCGAGAGTGCGAAGACGGAAATGCCGCCTTTGTTGAAGCCGTGCTACACGCCCAAGAGTACCAGGAGATCAAGAAGACCATTGATCCATCCGAGATGCCCGGAACAAAGAAGGAGGTGACAAAGCCGAATAAGGAGTTCAAGGCATCGGAAGAGAAGAAGAAGACGTTGTTGAAGGATGATGATACCTCCAAGGTGACCTAGATAGGTGTAGGCCTAGATAGGTGCCCGAATTGTTTCTAGAATAACACATTGTTTGTTCTGATGCTCTACGATGCAGGGGGAGAGGAAGGAGCTGTCGGCTCACTGGAGACATCAACCTCGCCTCGATATATTTCCGAGATAGTTTATTCATCATCGGAAACTTCACCAGTTTCTTCGGTGGGTGGAGGCAGTGTCTCTACGCGAGTGAAGAAGGGAGTGTCGTAGCTGGTCAAGTCAACTACGTGGCACCCATATCCGGCACAGGAGTCCATGATTGCTTTGATGTCCTGCTCCTGACCGTCTTCATCCACAGTACAATACCCTCTGTTCACTTGCCAGATTTCCATGCTTCCATGGTGGATCAAAACCATTGTGAGCGCATTCTGCGCTGCGGTACACGCGTAGGACATGTTCCAGTCCTGGATGATATGGGGCATGTAACACCCTTGAATCGGCCCTATGCAAGTTTTAGCGATTCCCGCCAAACCCGCATAGAAAAGATTCAAAGATGCCCACCAAGCACTTGCGTGCAGGTGGAAAAACGAAGTAATACCAGTACACAATAGTCCACTTTGGAACCCACAGAACATATATATACAACAACGACTCTATGAGTCAATAATACATATATACAATACAAGATCCAAATCACCCTAAAAACGATACAACATCCAAGTACGGAATAAGATTCAAATGGGGCTAAGAGCCCTGAAGAATAACCAATGGCATCCATAACCCTGCCCAGGCCAAGACGGAAGGGTAACGCTGCTAACGACGTCGAACTTATACCTTCTAAACAAAAGGGGTGCCGACAAAGGGCAAAGGGAAAAAGAGAGCGGTCAGTACGAAGGCCTGTACATGGCGAGTCTAGAATTCGGTGGCTCTCGCCTCATGCACTAAACAATCTATAGAGACTCGATTCAATTGTCGGCTATTAGAGAGGGATAAGAAAGACCTATTCGGATCCAACCTGATAGTAACACCAAAAACATACCCATCCTGGTATTCCCCCCTCGAGACCATACGAGGAAGTCAAACCGAGGAACTCACACAGTTGGCAGTTTTATTCATTCCATTATAGTTGTGGCACTTACTAGTCTGATACAATTAGCATAATACATTCCAAATCTAGCAGTTATTGGCACTTTTATTAATTCATTCCGTTGTAGTGAAACTGATTACTAGACATGTCAAAGTCAAATTTATAGCACTACTTTAGTTATAGTTGTCTGTGATCGAGATACTGTGCTCCAAGTCATCCATAACCGTGGACATGGCTTTCAGAAAGTTTTACCCTGCAGGGGTGCACAAATAGTAACACACACACGATCAACCTCGGGAAGAACCAACTAGAAAGCAACAAGGCCTCACGACAAAGCATTCACAGGATTCATAAATCATTTCACGGGGCCACCCCACTAAGCCACCCGCAACAAAGTTGGCTGGATCCGAGACGGACCCAGGGTTTGTGCCAATGGCTATAAACGACTGGGAACCCGAAAGTGTGACTGGGCTTGTCGATACCGCAAAAACATTACACAATTCCTAAACAGTACAGGTCTCCACGCACAATCGTAAATAAAGCATGGCATAAATACAGGATAGTAATAAAGCCCCAAACTAGTTTGTGGCCCCAAGAAATAAAGTGTGAATCAAGCTCAGGCAAAGGGGGATTCATAGAGTCTCCCATATGTGGATAGTGCGAATAGTGAAGGAAGAGGTATCAAGTACTCGGGGCCTACGGGACAGAAGTGAGCGTGGAAGAACCAAATATTAGCTATTGCCCACCGGTGCCTCTACATTAGTTATATCTATTCCCAACATTTTTATTATCATTTGAAACTAAAGTCACGATCATCTCCACAATTAAGCATGTGCCAACGTTCCAACAATGGTGGAACAACAACGACGCGAAGAAGCACCTGAGCAAGCAACTACGACTCGCAAGGTCAACTGTGTATCAAACAACAGGCAATAGGATGTGTCCAAGGCAATATAGAGGCTATAGGGAATATAAATGGTGCACGGAAACTAAAGCATCGCAACAAGGATAGCAATAGATCAATAGGAGGAAGTAAAGACTATAACTGCAAAATAGGTAGAAAGGGGGAGATTTCTCACCTGGGAAACACTGCCAAGGATAGACTGGAGAACTTGTCGATACTCGCTTTAACTTAATGGCCTAATCCGCGAAGAAGCAAAACACTAAAAGAATCACCGGATGCAATGTTTAATACTACGGCCGAAGATCGAGCATGATGCATGTATGATGTATGACATGGCAAAGGTGTGATGCAACTAGGCAATATTAAACAGAACCGTGGTCCCGACAATTATTATATGATTCAAATTGTTTAGATACCCCCACAATTTAAATGTGGACTTAACAAGTCAAAACATGGCATCGGTTCGCTACACTAATTTAATTGGAGACAATATAAGAATAGAAAAGCCCGCATATGGTCACCATATTTAGTTATTAAGTGAGCTGACAAAATACCCCCAAACAAATGAATATGTATGCGAGCATGAACAATTTAATATGCAACAAGATATATGTTATATATCATAAAAATAGGATTCTTAGAAAAGGGGATCACATATTGGGGTTCGGATCCGGGGATCTTGGGGTTTGATGGAACGGTCTTCGGATCCTAGGTCGGTCTTCGGGGTATCGACCATCAGATACGAGGTCTTCGAGTCCACACAAAGGAGGTCTCGGGCTTCCGGCGTCACCATATCTCTGATGACGGTCTTGGGTTCCGTCTAGTCCGTGAAGGAGAGCTTGTCGAGGGGTCGGGATCGAAGAACTTGGCATCTCTCCACTGGCCTTCAAACACCAACCGAAGATCGTCACACGAGGGCCCAACTTGGTTCAGGCATTAGCACAAACACCTTGCTCGCGTTCGAAGAGGAAAAACCCACAAGGAGAGGATCCCGAGTGGTGCTCGTCAGCTGCAGACGGGGACACATGGCCGAGAACCGCGGCGAGGCAGCAGCGCGTAGGCCTGCGGGGCGACGAGGCGAGCAGCCAAAGTGATACCTGCGAGGCAGGGTCGAGGCAGAGGATGGTGCGGCGGTCATCTGCATTGCGGGTCCGATGAACGGGAGAAGGACATCAACAAGGGGCGTGCATGTCACGGCAGCGGGCAGCAGGACAACACGAGGAGGATGTTGCAGGGGAGGGGTTCGCTGACGGTAGGGCGAGCTCGGCTCGGCGGCGGGCTTGAGGCGGGGAACTCAGTGGTGCCGGGGTTAAGGTCGAGGAGGCCACGGGAGCGCGGGGTCGCAGAGAGGGCGATGGTGGTCGCTGATGTGGCCGGTGGCGCTCGGACAACTTCATGCAGACACGGGCGGAAGGCGGGCATGTCATGGCGGGGAGGCGCACAACAGACGGGGCTGAAGTGGCAAGAGCTCCACGAGGTGAGGGCGTCACGTTCGGAGGGGAAACGGTAGAGGGGCGCCACGAGAGGGAGGCCGACACGCTCGTGGAGGGTGGCGCTCATGGGGTCGAGGAGGCGGGCTGTGTCGGGTTAGGGGAAGGAGGCGTGAGGTGGGGATCGTGGCATCGCTGTGCAGGTGAGGGTGAGGGACACGCGTGGGGAGAAGGGTCAAGATGATGAGGTGGGGCCGGGATGGTGGGGATCGAGGGAAGCGTGTCGAGGCTTCGCGTGCGTGTACCAAGGCGGGTGGGTCGTGTGCGGTGCGCCTGCGTCGCTAGGTGGTGAGGCAACACAGAGGTGGGGTGTGGCGGCTTTGTGGCGTGCGACGCGTGGGTGGCCTGGGGGAGTGGCGGCTGGGTAGGTTAGGTCTAGGGTTAGGCTAGGTAGGTCTAGGGTTTGGGCTTTGGTCCGAACCTACAGGGTAGTAGGTGGCCTGGCTTGAACGGTTGGGCTGCCTCCCTAGTAGAAAAATAGTTTTATATTTTTTTGTTCTCTTCTATTTTAAAGACCTTTTGTAAATATTTTTTATACAAAACAAAATATCGGGAAGAGACAGGGGTTTGATTTTGAAATAAAGACGGGGATAGTTAGAAAACAAAGATAGGCTTTTATAAGATAGTTTTAGGCAAACATATGCATGATGCCATTATGATGCTCAAATGCAATGGCATGATGACATGAGCATGCTATTATGATGATGCGCAAAGATAGAAATAACAAGTGATTTTCTAGTAGTGATTTTATCAGGGTTCCACAGGGCATCTTCTTGGCCTTGTCTCGCACTTCAAAGCTGGACATTCTATGCATGTCCAGAACCTTGAGAACCTCGCCAATATCTTCAAGGGATTGGCGGAAATCATGAAGTAAATCGCCGACTTGGGTACGCCGGCTAGTGCGAGACTCGGTGGAGGCTGAATCCAGTAAATTCAGAGGACCTGTGCATGTAATGCCAAAGCCAAAGGTTAGCAAATATATACGAATTCCATAAGTCGGAAAAGACAGAAATTCAGAAAAGGGGAAACATACCGAAGATGACATCGTCAACTTTGGTCTTCTCTTCACGAAGGCTCTGGAGTTCAGCCCAGAGTGCCTTGGTAATGTCCTTCTCTCTAAACAGTTCATCATTGATATTCGAGATTCTCTGAACCTAAGCAGTGATCCTTCAATCACGTTCGTCGGTGGCCATGGAAGAGGATTCAAGAATATGAGCAATTCTCCATTCATGATCTGCTTTTAGTTTGTCCAGCTCCTGACGTAAATCGGTGTTCTCCACCACCAGGGTTTTCAGATTTTTGGTTTGTTCAATCATAGCACATGATTGCTTTACCAGTGCTGTACTCAAAATAACAATAGTTGAATAAAAATTCGACTATGAAATAGAAGGCAAGGTTTGAGAACTGGAATGTTTACCTTTAGCCTCATCCCTTGACACTTTCAGTTGAGCATTTTCAAGCCGGAGAGCTCTGATCCCTCTCTGCTTATTACAGATATTCTTCAACAATTCCTAGTTATACGAATTAACTTTCTGTAAGTCAGAATACCCAGAGTCAGAAGTCTACTAAAGACTCGGGCTAATATTTTTACTAATATCAGCACGAGCCTCGAGGGCTACACTAGTTCATTCTTTGGCATCCTAAGGAAGCATAAATCCGGATTGTCTATCCAACTTCATGCTTGGGGGCTAGAGGATATGATATGGAATAAAGTAAAAAAGATAAGTTGGAATTCGACTTAATGATGTTCATGGGTGAGTTTGCTTAAGCTCATGGACACCTCGGTGCTAACCTTCTCGGTGAGGGTTAGCGGGATTACTGGAGGTGTCGGAAGCACACCGGTTCTCAGCCCCTCGTCGCGAAGACGGATCTGCTCGAGGAGTTCAGAGTACTTGATGTCCTTTGCTTCTTGTGCCTCTTCATCGATAGTAATATTCTGACTCTCCAAGCATTGTTGGGCTAGCCATTGGATATCCTCCACAGATTTCCGAGTAATTCCAAGCTTGGCAAGACCCGGATTGTTGAGGAGGTTTTTAGCGAAGACCTCTACCAAGGGATCATTACCCAAAGAGGGTCCACCCTTATCAAAACCTGAGTCACCCATGGTCATTCAGTTTGCAATCCGAGGATCACTGGCTCTGCTTGTTGAGCTGGATCTTCTACGACGGTCGGGGATGGATTAATCTCCAGCGCCGTAGAAGGCTAAGGGGCAGGAGTCAGAGGAGCCGGATCTTCTACGACAGTCGGAGATGGATCCAATTCAGCTTTGACTGGCTCAGGAGCTTTGACGAACCTCCTTTCCCCTTGCCCGTGGTGAGTTGTCTAGCTCTAAGTAAGTAATAGAACATAGAACATTACACCTCAGAAAGAATTAAGAAATAAAATACAAAGACCTTGTGAGGAAAGATTACCTCTTCACAACGGGCACCTCCTTTGTGCCAATAGCAAATGTCGGAGCCTTACGCTTCCGAGGAATTATGTCCGGCAGTGGAACCAACTCTCCATCGTCCTGAGACAACTCAGGAGGATATCCCTCGATAGGAGCAAGCTTTGACTCTGGGTGGTTAGCAAGCTGAAAAAGAAGAGATATCTCAGTATTACAAAACAATGTAAAGATGAACACATAATTCGAGTTACTACTGGAAACTTACCGGTACCACAGGATATTCAGCTGTATGCATGTCCAAAGATAACTCCGGGATTTTCCTCTCGATCTGCTCCCTTATCAGCCACTTGATTTGAGACTCGTATTCTTTATCCGTGTAAGGCTGGGAGCATATTCGGAGGGAATCTTTCTTGGACGCCGTAATGGAGTGCATAACCCGGTCTCCATGATGTTGAAGTAGCTAGATCCGGTGTGCCACCCAGCAGTGAACTAAGTCGGACCCCTTAAGGTGTCAACACCCGGATTTTTAATCCCAGATGCCTGTTATGCCATACATCACAATCCCAGGATTACCATTTTTGCGAGACATAACAGATTGGATATCACAGTACATCATCCATTACAAACCATAATAAGGTCTTACAGAAATAAAGGATCTCCTTATCCGGTCTTAGTACAATCAAGTAGCGGAATAAATAGCATAGCAGTGGGCTCCATCTTTAGTGTCACATGTAATGCTGACAATGGGAGATGATCCTAGTTGTCGTAGCCGTCCTGATGTCCTTCTTCTGGATAGTCCTCCTCATAGTCTAGCCACGGGAATACCCAGGGACAAAGCCATGAGTACTCTTTAAGTACTCGCAAACTATCACTAACAAGTAAGGTAGCTCTAGTAGGAATGCTAAGTTCTAAGTGTATTTGTAAATTTAAGTTTGAAACCTAAGCTGAGTTCAAAAACAAAGGAAGATAAAATAAAGTTCTAAATCACCTAAGTGGGAACTTAGTTGTCATAGTCACAACCATGTTGTGGTCAAGTCATGTCACAATTCATTTCATAAGTCATTTGGAAAACATCTGACAATGGAACAGTATGGCCACTCCAACTGTCCATAACCACGGACGCGACTATTCGAATAGTTTGACACTCTGCAGAGGTGGTACACTTTCACCAAAAAATTCGATACATCTATCAGGGATAACCCTGAATCATCATACTTAGTATGCAGATAATCAAACATAACTTTTCCTTTACACACTCTAGTATAAGCACCTCTCCTATGAGTTTGGCCTCCCAGCCATGGCCATGTGCCATCATGGGCACTGCATAGGTGGACAACATTGAGAGGTAGCCTCAGCTCAAAATTCTCCCGTGATGGAACTCATACTAGTGCATATAAACTTCCGGCTAAGCCTTAACTAATTCGGGTATTGTGGTTGTACGGTAAAATTGGAATGGTATCGCATCCGAACCCAACCATTAGTTTTTATAAACGGCTAAGGCTCATGCCTCAACATTTTCATCATCATCATAAACCAGTTGTGTTTCTGAACACATGTCAAATCATCTCAATAGTATGACTCATCATTCCAAGGTTTTCACAAGTCATTTTCAACAAGTATTCCCATCTAAAGTGATCAAGTTTTTGGTTTAGCTCTGAACTACTAACTTAAGAGTGTTCACTAAGGTGGGATGCTAATCTCAATCTCATGCCATAGAATGACATCTAAGTCTAACTAGATAGGCCAACTTTTATACTCTTTATGATATCTATAAATAAAGTAAATAACTTTGGTAAAGTAAAAGAAAGTAAAGATTGTAAGAAAACTTGGGATGGTATAAATCACGAGGTATAACCAAAGCATGACTAATGCATCTTGCTTAGGTTATCTAGCTTACAAGGGTTATCTTGCATTGTTAATGATGGCTTGCCTTGGTTGTGTGCAGTGGTTGAAATTCTCCTTGTCTTCTTCGGGGTAGAACTCCTCCTCCTCGTAGACTTGGTCGGTACTATCGTCTATAAATACATACGGGATACACAATCACCAAACAATACTTAACTAGTCTATTTAGCAAACTAAGGCACACATTTGATGATCTAGTATCATCACATTCATCACAAGAATTTAATGAATTAGTTTCATTTATTTTATTTGAGAAAAGTAATTTCTACTAATTGAAAATAACTAAGATTTAATATTCTCCAATTAAAATATGGGATCATGTGGACACATGTCATCATCACATATTTAATACATGGGAATGTGATTTAAATGTTGGATCACATTTTAATAAGTTTAAGCTAAATATTTTGTACTAGTCCAAAGTCATTGCATGCAAACCTAAATATTATTACATATTCAGATAGGTAATATCAAATGTGATTTTTTAGAGTTGGAATCAACTCAAAAGCTATTATGGTTGATTTTTGAAAAATGTTTGAATGTAGAAAAGTCTCTATTTGTTATTTTTATTGTAGGTGATCTATAACTCTAATTGATTTAAATCTAACGGGCTTGGATAGAGATTTAAATTATCTTTCCAACAAAACTGGAATCATATCATTTGGTTAAGTAAATCTTTCTGAATTGATTTTTAAACAAGGGGACAAAATTAAGTTTTAAGTCTATAAAGAAAAACGCTTATTTGAATTCTAGGGCCAGCGCGGGAACACTAACGGGCCGGCCCAGTGACACTCTGCGGCACGGCTGGCAACTGACAGGCGGGGTCCACATGTCAGCGGCACAACTCAAAGCGAAGCGGTACGGTACGGGGCGATGTGGACCGCACGATTGGAACCTAGATCGACGGTGGTGGCTCGTCGTTGACGATGGACAGGTCGCCGGTGAGACGGAACCCTAGCGGCTCGGTGGGGGTGCAATGGGGGCATACCAGGGCTCCAGCTAGTGTGGCGATGGGGGCGATCGAACGAGGAGACGACGGCACGCTCAGGAGAGGTCAGGGTGGCTCCTGGGGTTGACGAAATCGTCGGGCCCCTTTCTTCTCTGCTATGGCGAACTCCGACACAATTCCGGCGAACTGCTGCTCGAGCTGCTTCGACGATGGTGTGAGGTGGTTCTGAGAGAGTGGTGAGTTGAGTGGTCTGAGGAAATGGTGCTGGGGAGGGCTCCTTATATAGGCTCGACGAGGAGACCATGAGGGCGGCGGTGAGCTCGTCGGTGACGATGGTACAGGGTGCTAGAGGCATGGGCGGTGTAGGCAGACGGTGGCTTGCCTCCTGGCGGTCAGCTATGACGTAAAGGCGATGCTAGGGGCAGTGGCGTTTGGTCAGGAAAGGGCGATGCTCTGCGCGACAGAGGCGGTGCTTGACGCGGCGTGCGGTGGCTGCTGGTCGTGCAGCGGGAAAAGAGCATGTCTGGGGAGGTGCTGGGGTAATGGCGGAGCGGTGCACACGAGCTGAGGGCAATGCATAGCTTGTGCGGGCCTGTCGGGGATGGCGCTCTAGCGTGAGCTGTGCACGGTGCAGAGGTGGTGGGCGCGAGCTTTCCTCGGTGGTCCAGAGGCTGGCAAGGCTCGGGGAAGGGACCAAGTGCGGCAGTAGGGTTCGATGGAGCTAGGTGGTGTGCTGGATTAGCGTGGCCCTGTCTCTCGCACGTTGCCCACACTCGAACGACGGCGACCAGGAACGGGCGGCGCGCTCTGCTGCTCCAGGTTAAATGGTAGCTTGGTGTTGGCGTGGTTAGAGCTACGGGAGACCAGGGGACACGAATTAAACCAAATGGCTCAAGAATGTTTTGATCACAAATATTGTTAGTTAGGCAGATTTGATTTTTCTCCCAAGGTGTTTGACGCCATGGCCGCAAGAACAAAAAGTTTTGAATTTTGAAAAGACTTTTGCTGGAGTTGTTGGTCCTATGCTTGAGCACCTGTGGTTTCTTGGGATTGTCAAGGTGGAATCATTTGAGTGGTTTTTACAAAAGTGTGATCTATGCATATGAAATGGATTCCATTTTCAAATGCCATTTAAATTTAGTGTTTAAATGTTTTTGTAGGATCACAAAGTGGTCCTTGGTAGATATTTACTTGTACTAGAAAGGGGTGCAAACATTCATAAATGTTTCTGTTGGACTTTGAGTTCTAGGAACACCTAAAGTGACCTAGTTGATTAAAATGGCAAAAGTGACCATTTGCCTTTATTAATTCCAATTGGTTTCTTTTTCTTTGGATTTTGCTTGGGAATGATCTAGAATCATTTTAGAACGATTAGAACAAACAAACGTGGCAATTCAAAACAATTCTATATTAATACAACACACATATGTATTCTTAATTATTTAAAAGAGAAAAAGTTTTTGTGAACCCTAAATTGGGTGATTTGAACTTGATTAAGCTTGATTAAAGTTTTGGGATGTTACATAAGGCCCTTGTGCTTCATAAAATATTCAATCCGCCTCTTGGCAAGAAGCATATCGTCACTAAGAGCTAGTGCATCTACATCCTAGGACTCTTGGGGTGTGGCAGCATCGTCGACAAAAGCCGGCAAAGCAGTAGCTTTGCCGGGACCAGGAATATCCTGGTGATAAAAGAAAGTTGACGGCCATTATTTTCACCGATTCATTGGCCCTAATCCGAGCATAGACGCGCTCTATCCTAACGGAAAAACTAATAGTTCCGGTAATATATGGACTACCGACGGTGATAGAATTTCTCCGAACATGAAAGTAAAACCGGAAAAGAGTGAGACTCGGCCTAATGCCGAGGTAGCCCTTGCACAAAGAAGCGTATGCGCTCATCTCTAAAAGAGAGTTCGGTGGGAGATGATGGAGTTGATCTCCGTAGTGATCTATAACCTCAGAAAAGAAGTCTAGGGGAGGGAAACTCAAACCTTTGTCGAGGTGGGTGCCGAAGTGTACCCGCTCGCCGGCGCGAGGATTAGGGACGGTTTCACCAAAGCCTCTCCGCCAGTCGCCGGCAGGGAGGGGCCCTTCGTTTTCCATGATGCGGAGCTTGGCATCATCAAGGACGCACGGGATCCAAACCCCGCAGTTGCTCTCCTTTTCCGCCGCCGAAGCCGTCACTGTCGTCGCTGCCGCACCGGAAGATGATGCTGAAGCCATTTTCCCATGGGTCAGTGACCCGGGATGGGCGGCACTAGAGGATTCTAGGGAGGCAGAGGAGCTCTGTGTTTCGTGGGAAGCGTTGGGAGGAAGGAAACGGCACAAGTGCTGGTGAAGAAGATGGGAAGGAGAATGCTAGTCACTTATATCCTCTAGCTGCGCCAAGATTCGTGTAAACGCGATAGTCAAACACGCCACATGTCGTGGAAGGAGGTGGGTAACCCCCGTGCGATGATTACATCGCCTCGATCTCCGCGCACGCATTAAAACGATGCCTCGGTTCCGCAAAAGGCGGACCCACCAATGGTCATGCTGACGAGAATGTCTGTTAGTTACGTGACTTGACCATGACTAGTGTCAGATTACGTCAGAGACCAAGTTCCGGCTTACTTTGAATTTCAAGCTAGAAACCCGAATAATGTATTTGTAGGTCCGACTCATTTGAGACCCGGATCCTGTCCTTTCTATTGAAGTTTCACGAACCCTTCAAGATTCTGCAAGCCGAAGATCAAGCTAGACGATGATGAAGTCCGACTTTGGATCTTGGAGGCTTCTGGGGCTACTGTTGGGGATATACTTTCCGGCTATCCTCAATGTGCCTCACTGACCAGGGTGGCCCACTTCAGGTTAGAGCTTTGCTTCAAGGGCGACCCAATCAGGGAGAAGAGACGGAGTCCAGCCCGGCTACAGGAAGGCCCAGATGACTTACCGACATAGGCCCATAGTGTTACTTGTAGTTCAAGATATACTCTGTAACCAACTCTTAGTCGTAGCCGGATAGGTCTGTCCTGTAAACCTTAGGCTAGATATATATATAAGTCGTCCTAGGGAGAGCCTTTAGGGCACCCTCACAATAGTCTACAATCTCAACTCGCATAGGCGAAACCCTTGTAACACATATTCCGGCTCTACCGTATTACTGGATTGCTAGCAGGAGCAGGATCCATCCAAAGCCGACGGATTTGAACCTGGGTAAACTTGTGTGCTCACCGTCCCGCAACACCGTACGTCTCACACCCCTCTCTTCTGCATGCCTCAAGGACCCCCTCATGGCGTACTTGTCATCAATCCGACGATAGTTTTCCCACGACCTGGGATAGGATAAAGCATGGCTGGATTGATTCCTAGAGATTATGATTAGAGAGAGAGACAATGGAAGTATATAAGAGGGGTCAGAGGTCAGTAAAACTCGCGAGAAACACCAAATTGTCGCCCAAGAAAAGAATCTTAACGAAACAGGGAAAGAAATCACAGATTTGTAAGAGTCATGCCGCGTAACGACCAACTATACGGGCGCGGCCCGTATAGCTCTGGCCGTATAGTTGGTTTCGGGCAGATATTTCCAAATATCTCCAGTCCAGGTCGGTTAACTCATGACTTGGAACTGCCAATAAGGTTTTGTTTAAGATAAAAACATAAAGGCAAATGAAAAGTTTCTGGTAGTTTAACGACCAACTATACAGCTGGAAAATTTGCTCTGGTCGTATAGTTGCGACCGTATAGATACAGACACAAAAAAATCGAAAGTGTCTGATAGTTTAACGACCAACTATACGGCCAAAATTTTAGCTTCGGTCGTATAGTTGTGATCATACAGATACAGACATCAAAAAGCGAATGTGTGAGATGTTAACGACCAGAATTTTAGCTCCAGTCGTATAGTTGTGCCCATATAGGTCCATACTTCGAAAACAATTTCACGAAGAAGATATAGAGAGTTTAACGACCAACTATACGGCGGGAGATTTTTCTCTGATTGTATAGTTGGTAAAAACCCTTAGAAGCTTCAGAAAAACACAAGGAATTCAAAGGCAAAATTTTCAGAAGTAAAATCTCTGAAAACAAATCACTTATTTGAGTCGGAACACTTACCTTGAACCTACCGTTTGCTTATTCCGGGATGAAAAGCTCCTCCAACAATAAAGACTTCTTCTCTTTTGGAGGATTGACCTTAGTTCATAAAATAATTCTCGTAAACGAAAATCACCAGGACTAAAGTTCCTCTCAACAAGATTGGTGTCTTGCTGGGCAAACATGGAGACTACATCCAACATCTTTATTTCTTGCCTCTACATAATTTGCAACTCAAATTCTTGAAGTGAAAGAATCGAACGGATCAGTCTTGGCTTATGGTCTTTCCTCTCAAGGAGTTCTTTTAAACCATCACGATCCGTATGAACTCTTACTTTTGCATCAACTATATAGGAATGAAATTTATCACAACAGAAAAATACAGGAAAAAGTTCCATTTCTTCCTTAGGATAATTCTTTTGAGCACTATTAAGAGTTCTACTAGCATGATGTATAATATTAAATCTATGACCTATGTATTGTACCAGAGTTACTCCTACAACATCATCACTAGCTTCAAATATTAAGTCAAAAGTCATATCCCAGATAGGTCATTTAATGATAGGAGCATGGGATAAAGCATATTTATGTTTATCAAAGGCTACAAGACATTTGTCATCAAAATTAAATCTTACTCGCTTTTGCAGAAGGTTAGTCAAAGGTTTAGATATTCCAGAGAAATTTCTAATGAACCTTCTATAAAAACCCACATGACCAAGGAAACTTCTTATACCTTTTATATCCCTAGGTTGTGGCATTCTCTATATGGCTTCAACCTTAGCTCTATCCACTTAAATTCCCTTACTTGCTACCTTATGTCCAAGGACGATACCTTCTTTGACCATAAAATGGCACTTCTCCCAGTTTAGAACAAGATTGGTTTCTTTGCAACGCTACAAAATTCTTTTGAGATTATCCAAGCAACTAGTAAACAAAGTTCCATAGACAGAAAAGTCATCCATAAATATATTCCATTATCAGTTCTGTAAAATCTGCAAAAATAGCAGTCATGCATCTTTGAAAAGTAGCTGGAGCATTACATAAACCAAAAGGCATACATCGGTAAGCATGTAAACCATAAGGACAAATGAAAGTTGTTTTAAGTTGGTCATCAGGATGAACAACTATTTGAGAAAAACTAGATTATACGTCCAAGTAGCAAAAATGATTGTGGTTTGCTAGCCTTTCTATCATTTGATCTATGAACAGTAGAGGATAGTGATCTTTCCTAGTTTCTTTATTTAATTTTCTGAAGTCTATGCACATCCTATGACCAACAATAGTTTTAGTAGGTATCAATTCATTGTTTTCATTGGGAACAATATTAAAACCGCCCTTCTTAAGGAAACAATGAACATGACTTACCCATTCACTTTCTTTAACATGATAGATTATACCTACGTCCAGTAGGCGTACAATTTCTTTTCTTACCACTTCCTTCATTTCAGGCTTCAATCTTGAATTAAATTCTGCAACTGGTTTAGCACCTTCTTCCATGAATATTCGATGGACGGTTATCATGGGACTAATGCCTTTCAAATCATGCATTGAGTACCCAAAGGCCTTACGATGCTCCTTAAGTATTTTTCATGAGTTCTTCTTCTTCTCCTGAAAGTTTAGCACTAATAATTACAGTGAATTTATTTGTATCATCTAAAAATCTTTATTTAAGATTATCTGGTAGAGTTTTTAATCTCGGCGTGGTAATTCCTCGTCCCCTCTCTTTTTTGGCTCTTCAAAAGCTTCATCAATTGGAGGCCCCATAATGGGAAGTGAATCGAATTCATCTTGTAGTTCTTCTAGGGACTTGTCCTCCATAACTATTTCTTCATAATTTGAGTCTTCATTTATTTATTCTTCTTGATTACTAAAGAAAAGAGATACCATTCCCTCAATAGTTTTCTCTTCCTCTTCTTCTTGTATTTGTGGAGGCCCGTCTTTAAATTTAGAAAAGTGGAATTCCTTTTCCGCTCCCCCAAGCTTAAGAGACACAATCTCCTTTTTGAAATCAACATAGGCACCTATATCACTCAAAAAGTTTCTTCCAAATATAATTGGGAAAAGAGTGTTAGCTAGCATATCAACAACTACAAAATCAATAGGAAAGTTTTTGTTGCCAATTGTAAAAGTTGCATATTCAACTACTCCCATTGGAATTCTAAGATTTTTATTCGCTAACATAATTGTCATATCAATATTTTCAATTGTAGCCGGTCCTATTTCTTCTTTTATTTCTAAGTAGAAATCATAAGATATAACATTGACTTTGGTGCCAAGATCTCATAAACCATAATGCGAGGTTTCTTTAAATATGCAGGGAAGAATAGGCTTACCCACATCTTTTACCTTTGTTTTACCCTCAACCAATACGGAAGTCTCTTCATCAAGTTCAACTATGTTACAATGTGCGTAGATAGCCAGAATTGCTTCCTTGGTTACCTCTTCATCTTTAGTTTCTTCTAGATGTTCCACGACTTCTGGCATACTTTCTTGTTCCTTCTTCGCTTGTACTGCTTTGACCTGTTCATAGTCAAGAATATGCTTTTGTGCAGTGTTAGGGAAAGGCATCTCATGTATTGGTTCTAGGGAGGCCAGTGTTGCTTTATCTTCTCTTTTCTTCTCAGGTTCGGGTGGTGGATCATATTTGACCACACCCTCTTTCGGACCTTTGATATGTTCTATAAAAGCTTTAACAACTTGCAACACAAGATCTGAATCCAAATAAAGTTCTTTAGATAAATCTTTAACATGGCCCTTTTTATTATAGTTACGAATACAATCATGTTCTATTTCTATGCCTCCTTCACTTCCTAGACCAAAATTCCATGAAACTCTATGATCACGAATTCTATTAAGTAATGCCCAAGCTTTAGTTATAGGAAGATTCATAAAGGATCCTTCCGCGAAAGAGTCTAGTTCAATTTTATTAGATTCAATTAAACCACCATAAAAGATATGCAATAAATACCATTCAGGAAAATCATGATGAGGACATAGACATAGTACATCTCTGAATCTGATATAAGCTCTTACTAGTCCTTCATTAGAACGGTTCCTCCAAGTCATTATAAGACGCCTGATTCAAAAAGACTTTGATAATGGATACCAATTAGTAGTGGCTTCCGGGGTAGAGATCCATACCATGAGAGAGCTATAGTAGTCAAAGTCTGACTAAAAAGTTTAACCCTTACCTCATCAGCAGTATATCCCGTCAATTAAAAAGTGCCACATATATCCTTGAAACATGCAATATGCTCATATGGATCAGGATCTTCTTCATCTCTAGTAAATTGCTTCTTGTGTAGAATACCCAGTAGTAGAGGATTTATTTCAAACCCCCTTGTCTTCTCATTGGAGTTGGCTCTTTTATAAATATCATAGAGCTTCCCAAAGTGGTTGAGTGGGTTAACACTAGTCATATGCTCAAACTCCATCATGTTGGTGGAAACCTGTAACTCAAAACAAAATTTAGCAAGACAAAAATAAATAAGCAAAAACTAAAAGACCTACAACGCTTAGCTCCCCGACAACGGCGCCATAAAATAGCTTGATGACTGCAAGTGCACGGATCATTTGTAGCTAGTTTCAAAATAAAGATATCGATCCCACAGGTAGCAGGAGTCTGAAGTCTAATTACTCTTGAAATAAATATTATAATAGAAATGCTAAATAAAGTTCTAAATTACAATATAAAATGCGAGTATTGTGTAAAAAGGTGTTTTGGGGTTTTTGGTATAACAGAAACAATAAATAAAGTAAAACAACTGAATACAAAAAGTAAGTATCGCATATGTATGATAGATTGGAATTGCAATAAGGGAAAAGCGTTCTGAGGGAGTAGCGGATACACCACTAGCATTATAAGGAGCTAAGGTAAAGATTATTATCATGAACATTCTCAACTATGTATGTGTGGGAGGAACTCCATATTTGGAAAAATAGGCAGCAACTATTGCTCACATCATCCTCATAACCACAACAGTCAGCAATCGACATCATTCGAATTACTGAACTATTAAGGGACGTAATCCCATAGGACGTATACCATGGCATGAATAGTGTTCTGTGAGTTTCCTCGGTTTCCCAAGTTGATACGTAAGGAGTGCCAACTGCTTTATAGTCATTGTAAGTGCTAGCAGACCTCCATCTACCAACAAGTAGTTCCCTCCATCAAGTCCCCATGAGAGGCAAATATTGAGAGGTCGACTTTTCTCAACATCAAGATGAAGACAATCTAACACATGGTCACAATGATGAATATCATAATAAACTTTATCTTATTTCAATCTCATACTAGGGTTTCTCCATCTCCCCAAGAACTAATGATCTACTGAGACATGGAGGAAATCAACATCATGGCAATAACAATGGAATCTATCATAGATGAATAGTACTTGTATAAATCCACAACGAGTATGGAAATTACAACAAGATCTAGACAAGATGTAGATGGGATGGATGGAGATGGTGGTGATGCAGTGGTGGATGATGAAGATCGATGCATTAGCGTCACGGATCTGCGCAGGGCGAAGATGGATCCCCAGTGGATGTGTTCCCCCTCTAGATGCCGTCCGGAGATGAGGTTTCTACGATTTCTAGGTGTTCTGTATGTCGTCTTCCTCATCCAGTTGCATGTGGTGAAACTATTTTAGGAGGTGGTGGTGGCGCCAACTATACGGCCGGAACTATACGGCTAGAAAATTTATTCTGATCATATAGTTGGTCATTGAACCGTCTGTACATCTTCTTCACTTCGGGTTTTCTTCTAGTATTATTAATATTTCCCAAATAAGCTATTTATGTTGTTTTTTACTTCTTTTCTCCTCAGTACAACTTCTCCAAGAATTGTGTCCATTGGATCCATCATATGTCCTGAGCCTGGTGAAAACAGACATAAAATGTGCACGCGAGCGCTGTAAAATATCAAGATCCTACATCTACAATGCAAAATAATAGTGTAAAACATGATGCAAATATGCACTCATCAAATAGCCGTGTCCACGGTCATGGACGGTTGGGAAGGTTGCTGTAGAGCGGTGCTAGTTTTGAATTCAAAAGGATTTTCAGGAAAGCAAAGGCTTTTGGAAATGTTTTGACCATGGGATGGTGAGAGAGGTTAAATGTGTTGACCATGTGATGGTCGGAAACAAAGGAAAGGAGTTGGTCATGGGATGACCACAAGGAGGAACAAATGGGTGACCCAATCCTGGTGTTTTCCAAAACTTTTGAATACGGCTGTCTAAAAGTTTTCCACAAAGATATGTAGATGCTATATCTACAAGAGAAACTATTTTAGAAAAGAACCTCTTCTGGATCCCTCCTACTACCACAACCATATTGCATATCCTCTTGTTATTATCCTCCTAAGGTGGTTTGCAATTACATTCAACATACTCATTGGCATTGTCCCGAGCTATTAACATGGTCAGATATCGAGAAGAAGGTGATGTCGACGACTCTTCGAGCTCTCATTCCCCTATCATAAGCATCTTGGAGTGATTAAGGTTAAAGTGAACAAACTATGGAGTATATGCTTGACAAAGTATAAGTTGGAAATCTCATGTCCCTTGAATACGAGGGCCGCTCCTCATGCTACTCAAGTTTAGTTACCGGTAAGTTCTTGTCATAGTAAGTACATGTGTATCATAGAGAACCGCCAACGGGGTACCCCTTGCCCGATGATACATTAGAATCCCCATATCATAATGACAAGGCAAGCAGACAACAAGCATCTCAGCAATCTTCTTATTTACCATGGGAAAATGGTGCTTTTTTCTCTCTTTCCTCTTTTCTCATCTCTTTTTTTTCTTTTTTCTGAATCTCTATCTCTTTTTTATAAGAAGAATGCTTCATAGATTTCTCATTACGGTTACGCTGTAGGTTTCCACCATGATTAGGCATGGATTAGACCGGCGGCCCAAGCGTTTCTCTAACACACATACATAACTCCATGGACTTACAAGCACCCCTTTCATTTCACATCGACAACATCCATAGACAAAAGAGCATCATATCAACTAGGTACAATGTACAAGTGCAACTATGACAACATGGTTCTGCTAATCCCCAACATATAAGTGCAAGCATATACAACATAGATGACACAATGGTTCAAGTATATTAGGGGAAAGAAAAGTAAAGTGTGCCATCAAGTTCATGAGAGCTTTAATCACTAGTTTTCTCATAACAAGTTTAATTCGGAAGGTAGATAAAAGCATCAATATACTTGGAATAGAAAATGCTAATATGTAGGTATGGTGGACTCTTTGGGATAACTTGGTTTTATTTGGAGTTGGATGCATGAGTGGAACTCATACATGATTATGGAGGCTAGCAAAAGACTAGGAGCGACCAACTAAAAGAGCAATAATGGCCATAATCATGCAAAGCGACAAAACATCATTAATTAAAGCATAAAGTGATATTACAAGTCGAAAACTAAAGGATCATAAAGGCTATGGTGACTTGGGATAGTCATAACATGGTGTGAGCATGCGCCAAGTTAACCCAAATAAAGCATCAAAAGAGAATACCATAGTACTATGCTTTAATATGCTAAAACAATGCATGATTCTTTCAAGGCACATTAAGCAATCTCAATTGTTTATAACATATCATGCTACAGAAAAAATCACTAAGCATAAATCCAAAACAATATCAAGCATGACATGACAAAGCATAGGTCACCGTGAAAAACGAGCTCCTTTTACCACTTAAGCATGAACTTTTCCTACTCTTTTCCAATTCAAACCACACTTATTTGAAAACTAATGTATGAAAGAGGGGGTCCAACCAATTTATTCAAGCAAACTAATCAAACCAAGCAAATGAAAACCAAAAACGAAAATGAAGACACTCCAAGAACAACACAATTGTGCATGAAACAATAAAAGTGAAGTGTTTGAAAGAACCTGAGATTTTTATTGATGAAGAAGGGGATGCCTTGGCCATGCCCAAGCTTTCACGCTTGTACTTCTTGGATATTTCTTGAGGTAACACTGGGTGGCATCCCCAAGCTTGAGCTTTAGTCCATTCTTCATCTCATTACATCATTCTTTCCTTAACACCTGAATTTTTTTCTTCATACACAACTTCACATATCTTCATTAGCAACATTAGTGTACTCAAGATAATAAGTCTTTGGGTTCAGTTTCAACACCAATAAAACTTCTATTAAAACATAAGCTACTGTAGCACTTGCCTTAAAAAGCTCAATTCCCCAAAGAGAACCCAAAAAAGAATCAACAAGAAGCAAATGCAAATAATGGCAGAAATCTATCAAAATAGAGCAGTAGATAGAAACCAATTTTTTCGAAGACCTTCTGTTGCTCAAATCGAAAAGTGTTGAACTAAAGAAAGTTGGATAGCAACCTGGGGCAGAAGCACAAAACATTACATCTCAAAACGACGTACAGAGATTTTACATGAATTTTTACAGCAAAGCACAAAAATCTGTTTCGGGACAACAACTTTCCTAAACATTACTTCTCTATCATTAGAGGTTACTCTTGGCACAAAAAGCAAATAAAAAGGATAAGGCGAGATTATTACTGAAGCAATAACATCCAAGACTCAACTAAAACTTTTGGATTATCTCCCAATAAGTACTTTTATTTAATGCCTTTAAGTTAGGCATAGGATCAAGATTCAAGTATTTTCGAATGAATAAGCATTAAGATCAATACCAGAAATATCTTTCTTTTTCAAGGCTTCATGCATTCCTACAAGTTTTTAACTGAAAAGCTTCCATGGAAAGATTTGTTTTGGTTTCATATGCATGAACACAAGTGCTCAAGGTCGACCCACACTAAAAACGTTTTTAGGTAACAAGTACAACTATTTTTTTGTAATTCACATTCTATATCCATACTAATATAGAGAACAACTTAAAACTGAAAGTAAAACCTACTTAGTGATAAACCAAACAAGTGCACACAAGAATATTCACCCACACGCTATTGCTCCCCGGCAACGGCGCCAGAAAAGGTCTTGATAACCCACAAGTATAGGGGATCGTGTGTAGCCTTTTCGATAAGTAAGAGTGTCGAACCCAACGAGGAGCTAAAGGTAAGATAAATATTCTCTCAAGTTCTATCATCCACTGATACAACTCTACACACACTAAACGTTTACATTATCTAGGAAATAAAACTAGAGCAACAATACAAGTAATAGAGATAGCTTTGCATGATAATAAATAACAAGAAAGTAAAGCTAGTTGCTGCAGCAATAAAATACACTAAACTAACAGAACCATGAGTGTGGAATAGTGGTGGTAATTGTGGTGGCTTTGTCCAAATTTAAATAGCGAATAGATCGGGTTCATTGTCTTCGGTGTAGTTTTCTATGTGGGAGAGGCTGAATATACATGCGCTTGACTACATGGAATTACATGTACTATATGATTGGATTGTTAGCAAACATCCGTAAGTACTAATCAATGCATTAAGGTTCCCCCAACCATAGCCTTAAGTTTAATTTTCCTCTTACTCCCATACGTGCAACGTTCCGGTTCGCGTCCTCAGGTTTCTGTCACTCCGACAGAACTTCCCCCTTCCTCTTACACATACTACAAACCCTATGATGTTTAATCCATACGCGCACAAATATATTAGACACCAAAGGACTGTACCATATCAACATACAATTCTAATGAACCAAAGACGTTCAACCATTCAATCTAAGAACAAAGAAACTACAAAAACATGACATAGATCATAGGATTATAACTTATAGCATCAAACACCATGTTTACATAGGACGGTACAGAGGTGTGTGGGAGGATTAACCACTGTATACTATGAGGATTAGATGATGGAGATGTTGGTGAACATGGTGAAGAGGGCGGCGACGGCGCCGGCGGCGGCGCGGGGGACTCCTTCCCCACCGCCGGTATCATGGGGGAGCACCGCCGCTTAGCCCCCTTCCTTCCGGACTCGGAATCAGCTAAATTGTATATCCAGAACGTTTACCACGAAATTTCCAACAACTTTATAGTTTAAGAGTTTTCCGCTTGACGCTGTATTTGACCCGAAACTTGACAATATTCAAAAAACGTTCCGAGACAGACTTCTGGAAAAATCCCAATTTGACTCCAACAAGGTTTCCACTTGTATTATTGCTATTCCTACACATCAAAGTGTAAAATAAGAACGTTGTGCACTTTTGCAACTATTAGTAGGTTAGTCCAAATAAATCATAAACTTTATACAAAAAGGAGTGTCAAAAGCATATTATTAGCATAAAACCATCAAAAATTATAGATACGTTATGGACGTATCAGAACTCCATAGACTTGGTATCAGAGCCATCCAGACTGTAGGAGACCTTAGTTAGCATGGACGATAGAAAAGAAACGACAAACCTATTGTCTAAAAGACAAGGGAGAAGAGATGACTAATTGCAAAAGTGCTTATATCTTTTCCCCTCCATTTTGAAAACTACTTGCATTAATATGATTTTTCAATCTTAAAATCTTGCACACTTGTCACTAACCCAACCCCATCTCAAAAAGATTGCTGTAGATGACCTTTTTCCGCTCGGAATGCATCATCATTGGAGACAGTTTCTGGCCTTTTGAAGAGCAGCTTCACAACCTGTTGAGGAGTGTTAATAGGTCCTAGCCGACGATTGAACGAACCGAACTTCCTCGCAATAACACCAATGTGATGCAATGGGTCATCAAGGATGTAATTCCCTCCCCTGAAGATGATACTACGCCCACAATCTTCACCTTCCTCGACAACAACTTGGTAGATGGCATGGTGCGAGCCATACAGGAGATCATGGCGTGCCTCTGCCAGATCCACGAAGATGATTTGAAGGATACCCCCTACCACCTGTTTGGAAAGCGCGACCAAGATGGACTTCCTACCGAGTCGTTCCTCACCTGCTGCATCGGGAATCAGTTAGAGAACATGGAATACCTACTCCAACGTTCCCAGGAAGATCTTGACAAGGCCAGGCGAGAGAATCTGCTTCTAAAGATGGATATCCACCTACTTCGTAACCGCGAAAGAAGTCTTAGAGCCACCAATGCTCGCTTGGAGAAGAAGCTGACCATTGAAGTACCCCCAACCCCTGAATATGAAAATCCCGGGACTGACGATGAACTCCCCTTCCTCAATGAGTACCACCCTATCGTACAGTCACCCGCGCCGGCTGAGCCAACATCCAACCCGGCACCTTGGGAAGGCACCACTCTCACCTTCACTGAAGCCGAGCTGAATATCCCACATACCCCAGAGGATCTGCAGTAGCTGGAAACCACCCCTGGAGTCAACAACAAACCACAGATGCACCCTCCAAGGGAAGAGTCATGTATCGTCCCTGACGCGTTTTGTAATGTTAAGTACTATTGACACCTCCAGGTGCGGACTGGCTTGTTATGTAATAACTTCCTTGGATTTCTATGCTTACTCTAACGTTTTCCCTCTTGTGTGTTCTACCCAAGACTTTGCATTAGACCCAACCCGGAACGAAAATGCCCCAAATGAACACATATCCTGGTTGTCTAGTATTTTTTTCCCGAACACAGGATGATTGCTGGTACCCCGTTAAGTACACCTTGTGAGACCTAGAACCTCGGTTGAATCTGCTTGATTAGACCAAAATCGCTATCCTATAGTCCTATACCCCATTAATCCCCCCGAGTTGAACTCCGGAAGCTAACCGTTTATTATAGCTTGCTCCCATAACCGGAACACTTACCACCAACAGGAACTCCCTCAAGATGGCCATGAGGACCGGAAGCTCGAAGAAAGCATCTAGCCATTGCGGAGAAGAAGGACATCCAGCTAGCTGGTGCTTAGGCAACTGCCCAAACTGTGGGACACCTCATTCGCCCAAAGTTTGTCCAACTCTGTTTGTCACTTGTTTCCTCTACAAATGTGAAGACCATGTCCCTGCCGACTGCCCCGTATATCTCCTCATTGGCAAGGCCCGTTAACTCCCCTGTGTCAACATAGGAAGGTCGTCAAGTAAGTCAAGTCGAGATAAAGGTACTTGTTTCTCGTGTGATCAACCCAGTCACTTCAGCCGAAAATGCCCTCAGCATACATCAATCAATGCCTCTGCAAAGGTGAAGCCCGAAGCATCAACGTTCGTCACCAAGTTTCAGAAGCAACAACCCAAACAAACCAAAGCTAAGCAACCTCTTTGCTTCAAATGTGACCAACCGGGTCATTTCTACCGAGCCTGTCCACAAACAAGAAGCCCTCACCCCAACCCCTTTACCAAGGGAGAAACTGCAGCCATTCGAAATAGACCTACAAAGCGGAAGACCTGCCCCAGCTATGGACAACACAGCCATCTTCTTCAACATTTCCCTGCTAGTGGTTATATCCCAAGAAAATCAAGAGCTTCCCTGAGACACCAAGAGCGTCAGCAAGAAACCACTAGAAGGCTGGGATCCTTTTCTCGCCTAGACCAACAAAAGCCTGAATGCACCAAGGTCCTTATCTCCAGAAGAGACGACCATCCTACTTTCTGCAACCCGGTAACTCAAGATTGAGGAATCAAACCCCATCTCCAATCTACTACATCTCGTTGGTGTAGAATCGAGAGAGAAGCTCCTTAACCCTACCCTAGAAATCTCCGGATGTCAGGAACTTGAGTTTGTGGTAGACTAGTCCACTGTATTTTGAGCGACCCCTGTGATGTTACCCTCTTCTATGTTGTCTCATGGCTACCCTCAAGGATCCTCTTTTGCCACTCCCATATGTTTGTAATAAGGATGTCCTTGTCTTGTAACTCTCTGAGCTGCCTAGTTTAGCCCTAAGGGGAAATACTAAGTCTTTCCCACGTGAAGAGAATTAACAAATGGACCAAAGCCTATGCCTCCTCCGGAATTAATAATCCTGCCGTAAACTTAGTATCCCTGAGTTACCCAGGACATAGCCCGACGTGGCGACACAGCTCCTCCAACCCTATCTATCCCGAATCTCGGGACGAGATTCTTTCAAGGGGGAAAGGTCTGTAACATCCCAATTTCAGCAAACCTGATTAGTTGTCCAGAATACAAAAATCAGGGGGAACAAAAACTTTTTCTTGTTTAATGATGAAGTGTTTGCCTGTTGTTTGACTATGTTTATGCTTATGACTGTCTATTAGAAGATATACTCCTTACCTTAACACCAGTTGATAAAAGCTACTTCCCAAAACTGTCTTTGCTTACTTTCCATATTCTCAAATGTTCTGGCATTTCAAAACCTGAGCCAAGAAGCCTTTGCAAACCAACTATTATAGTAGCTTCTATTGATCAAACTATGGAGAGC
The DNA here is from genome assembly GCA_916181665.1 of Avena sativa. Lineage (NCBI taxonomy): Eukaryota > Viridiplantae > Streptophyta > Magnoliopsida > Poales > Poaceae > Avena > Avena sativa. The sequence continues at coordinate 295,998,439 of OV702291.1, read as the reverse complement.
TATAGAATACTATCTCCTTATGTTTTCAAGACATAACCTTCAACTACTCTTCTCTCTAGGTTTCCCAATACACCTTTATTAAGCTTTTGAATTCTACTCTTGGTAGAAATACCAAGGAATCTCATCTTATTCAAACTCCAACCCGTTTCAAATTTCCCAACCTTACCTCAAGTCAGACTTGATGGTAACCCCAGTAGTGGATTTGCCTAGTTTATAAGATGAGTTGCCTTGATCTGCTGTCTGATGAATTGCCTTAATCTGCTGCTTGATTTGTCTGCTTAGGAGATAGTATGAGCTACTCTAGGATCTCGTCACTAGGATCAAGACGTTTCCAAATCATCACACCCTAAGCAAGAATACAAATCTGGATCTAATCCCTAGCTACTAGGTGATCATCTAAAACCCTTAACTAGATCAATTCTGCAGTGATCTATTATACAAGTTTCTAAGTCAATGAAGACCAATATCCCGCATGGATCCCTTCTACTCAATCTACTCTTCAACCTCATCCACTTGATGATTCTTTGGTACCTTGCATCCCATCCAAAATCATCACCACCCACATTCTAGTCAAAAACCCTAAATCTGCCAAATTTGGCCAAGTCTGTAATCTGTTTCAACATCACCTTTATGAATGCCTCCTTCTCTCAACCCTTGTGAATTTTGGAAAATGCATTTGAACCATCTTGTTAACCATCCCAAGGAATACCATGGCACACTCTTTACCTTGGTTAGATCATCCTCCAACCCACTTGTTCTTGATGGTTTTGCAGGCAAGAAAATAACTTTTCCTGCAAATCTTATCAACATGCCTACTTTGACAAAAGCTCACACCATCCTCCCATCTTCTATGGACCAACTCTTTGCATGGTCCTGTTCTAATCATATAGGTCTATCATTATCTACTTCACTTGTTCCAAGTGGATCTTTGTTCTTCTTAAACCCACAAGGTTTTGAAGGCCAGTTGATAATCCGCAAGATTAAGCTCCAACCTCTATACCATGTTGATGTACATCATTCGGTCTATCCATCCATCTAAACCATGCTCCAGGGGGAGCTCTGAGCTCCAAGATCCAGCAAGGTTTTGTTGGTATGACAACAACTTTACCCCAAATCCCTTTTTCCTTGTTTTCCACCAAAATCACCTTGCCTTCTCAAATCCCAAGGTTGATAATGCTTGTTCCACCTTGTGTTAATCATCTACCTCTCTTATAAAGATTTATCAATAATTACCCATATTTATTATGGACCAAAATCTATTAAATCTCCTAAATTGCCAGAAACTCCAAAACTATCTTTCTAAAGGCAACATTGCTTTTCTCCAAATCACCTTGCCAACTCAAGCTACATTTGAGGCATATATATCATACCATACCTTCCCATCTCAAGAATAAATATTTTTTGGTTCCTTTGTTATTTATTTTTGCCTATTTTCTTAAATGGCAGAAGTGGAATAATAATTATTTTAAATGCTTTTATGCCTCAATAAATCTTAGGAAAATTCGCCTAAGTTAAGGTATTCACATTTGGGACCAACCCCCATCAAAAACTCCACCCTTCCAATTCAAAAATACCAAATAAATTCCTCAAAACCATTATGCACTATTTGAATAATTTATATAAAGTTCAGCATCTAGAATTCTCTGAAAAATCCCAAATAAATCCTAGAGATGTACCATAACCATACCCATCTACCAGAATCATCTCCCCCACCTTTCCAATGCAAATTTATGAACTCCTTCACAAGCTCTATTGTGATCAAAGTTTGCAAAACAATCAAAACTTGAGCTAAATCAAATCCAACCTACCTCAAACTTGTCTAATACACCACCATAGAAACATCACTCCCTCCTAGTCGTGTACCCCTGCAGCAGCTGCCCTACCCTTGCCTCCTTAGCTCTTGATCAAGTGAGAGAGAGAGAGATGGCCCTACCTTGACAAAATATCTTGCAATTAAAAGCAGCAGCAACCACCACCCTCCTCTCCACCCAGGGCTCGACCCAAAGCCCCGCCACTCCCCTCTCCATCGCCCCTAACAGCCAATGGCAAGCCCATGGACTTGCCCTTGCCCTCCTTGGACATGGTCCACCCTACAGCCTCCCCCTCGAGTTAAATAGGCCAGAGGCAATCCAGCCTGCCCCTGCCCCCCTCATTCTACTCCTCTCCCGTCCACTTACCTCCCTAGAGCTCCTCCCCCTTTCCCTTGCTCTGTACTGCCCGAAAGAAGGAGGAGAAGCTTCAGCCCTCTCTCAAACACCAAGCAAGGCTCCCTCCGCAGCCCCTCTCCTCATGTATGCCACTGTCCCGACATCTCCTTGCTCTCCTGCATCTAACCCTACTCTTTTTGTCGACATGCAGCAATCCCCGAAGGCTCTCCGGTGAGCCCCGACGAGCTCCGTTCGGGCGTCCTCGCGCGAGCTGGTTCCCGGATGCATAAGCCACCGTGCCGCCCATCCCCGAGCTCCCCTCAATTGACCGTGTCGCCTTGTTGCCTTCTCAACTTCCCCTGAGCCCTAGGTGATCTCCCCGTCCCTCTCGGCCCTCTGCTAGGGTTTGCACCCTGCCGCCGCGTCGAGAGCTGGGAGGCGACGCCGTGCCGTTGATCTCCCCTCTAATCCGACGATCCACGCGCGCCCTTACCGCTTCATCGCGTCGAGCCGCTGACGAGCGGGCCAGCTCTGTCGGGTTCATATCCGCACCGCGCGTGCTCCTTCTGGCGTCGCGTGGGCCGGCCTGCCTATGCGCGGCACAGCACACCCCAGATCTAGCCTAGTTACCCTTTTCTCCTTTTCCCTTTTTCTTTTAATTCCAGATCCAGAAATGTACCAGTTAAATTAAATCGTTTTGAAAATATAAATAAGATCCAAATGCCAAGATCTAAAATTCTGTTAGTCCTCATATGTTCTCTGAAACATGTAGAGCTAACACCTGGTCAAAAATAATTTCTATTATTTGTTGGCAATTAATCTACAACAAGGTGTAGTTTACACTAAATAAATTCATCAGTGACCTACACCTCTCCAAAATGAATGAAACCAAGCTCCATTGAAAGATTACCCATAGGCCTACCATCTAGAATTTATCCCAGGTCAAGGTGAACTAAGGTCACCCTATAAAAAATAACAAAAATAGAGAATAACTTCCTTAGGAAATTTCTCTAGGTCAAACCAAATGAGATATTGATCTAATTCCAACTCCCCTAGATGTGTCTTATCGAAGTCTACCCGCCCCCAGCAGCTCATATTTTATTGAGCTTTGGTTGTTTTTGAATGAATTTAACTAATCTATGTAGACCTTTTTCACTAGATAAATCCCTCCAGTAGTTCTGGTGAAAAAGACAAATACCTTACAGAACTGACTTTGATGATTTATTAAGGGCATTCTGGTAATTATTTTGACAAGATTCCAACTCTATGTAGTTCAGTACGTCAAACACTACTTAACCACCCAAGGAAATAATTTTTGGGCCTCCAGATATATTCTGGTGAATTATTTCCTTAAACTAGAGTTTATCCCACTATCAAAAGCATAACTAAATCTAGGTAAGTGATAATCTATTTAAACCACTTGTGTTGGTCTTGTTTTGTCAAGACCTATCTAAGGATATCATTGTTGCACATTGGTATCCTACAGACCTCAGGCCCCCACCCCAAGTCCTTGGTAAATAGCCTAGACAACTATCTTCCAAAGGAAAACTCTTCTATGGCAATCTAGTAATTCCATTACTAGAACCCAACTTGTCCAAAACCTACCAAATTAAGTCGTATGCCATATGTTTGTTTGCTATATGGTTTGATGCCTGCATGCCTTGTATTGACTGTGGTATTGTCTGCTTGCATGTATACTCGATGATGGCGATAGTGTGATTGTTTGACGACGAGAAGAAAGGGACTTCTTATTATTATTTATTGGGTATTCTTGGTTATCTAAGGAAGTCTAGGGACTTATCGCTGATTACAGGAAAGCCACCATTCCCAATTTCCGATACTTGTCCTACTCTTTTTATTACCTATTTGGTATCTTCTTTATAAATTGCATTATTCATCTGCATGTCTTGTTTTATAAATACTGCGCTAATGACTTGGCTCCTCCAAGTTATGACTTGGTGTCCCTCGTGGCACCCACCCTAATGTAAACCTACCACTTACCCCCTTTAGATCGAGGTTGAGGATTAGCATACTACCCCGTTGGAAACCACAATTTTTTGTTGAATAAATTGTTTTGGGATTTACCCTACTACACTTGTTTAAAACCTGCTTTGTAAAACCCTTGCGAAGAGGCATTGTTCCAAGCGGATGTTTTAACTAAAGAAGTGGTGATGATGAGAACTGAGAAAATGGACAAAAGAAAGAGAAGGTATGTTCTACGCCTTTACCGGAACAATTTATATCAGTGCAACCACATTACCCAGGTGTTGGGGCTTAGCTCGTAGTTTGTCTTCTTTAGCCGAGGCAGCCTGTACAATGCTTATGGGGAGAAATTCCTTGAATTCCGGGCAGGCGCTAATAGTTCTACGGATCTGGAGCCTGTAGCTTGCTTCGGCAAGAGTGAGCCTGTCTTGGCAGGAGTGCCGGTCCAACAATTGGGTCTCCCGCGGACGGTATGACTTAGGTAGTACGGAAGGAAGTGGATTCACCAAGTTAAGGTATATGCCAAGCTGCGGTTTGGGTATACGCGTGTACGGAAGGCGGGACTATGGTCGGGGGACACATACTCGTTGCCGGGGAGAACAAACCCAAAAGGAAAAGCAACCTTTTCTAGGGTTGACAAGCGAAAGATTAGGTTTGATTATCCAAACCCTCGTCTACCATGTGTAGAGGGCCGTGGTTTTATCCTGGCGGATGTATTGATTCTGGTGGGGAAAGTGCGCAAACTCTGTAGAGTATAATCTATTCGAGTAGCCGCGTCCACGGTCAAGGACGGTTGGAAAGGTGATGGCTAGGAGCACCAAATGGTGGTTTTTGGAAAAATGGATGGAAGTATGGACGTTCCGAGGGAACCCGAGTTTAAAGTTTTGTTTTGACCAGAGGTGGTGAAAGAGGTTTAAAAAGGGTTTTTCTCGAAAACTGATTTCAAAAAGGTTTCCAACAGGGATATGGGGATATCCTGATTTATAAAATGGAGGCATGTTTCAAAACTCTTTTCCAACAAAGATGTATAGATGCCATAACTACAAGAGATAGTCTAGGCTTTTCAAAAACAACCCTAGATAGAGCTATCTCGCCACAGCCAGAATTGCATTTCCTTATTTAACTTATCTTGGTGGTTTTCGAGTACATTAAAAAGTACTCATGGCATTGTCCCTGGCTATTTACTTGGCCAGGCTTTCAGAGGTTTGACAACAGAAGATTAAGGTGACGTCCAGTGATCTAGGTCGTCTTCCCAGTCAGTCGCCTGTAGTTGGGGCCTGACTGCGCCCGACGTGTATGAATCCCTGCTGCTGAAGGTTGTGTAGCCATAAGGGCAACTATGTAAGTCTTGTATTCGTTATGTTTCGGATGCTGTAATGATACTTGTCGGTTATGCTCCACGGCTCACTTATCATGGGAACGTGGATATTTACATAACAGGGATTTCTCGGATGTTGAATCCGGGGAACCCCACAACATGCTTGAGTGTCTATGGTTGCTTGGGTTTGCCAAGGTGAATTGATTTGAGTGGTTTTTGAAAAGTGGTGATCTTAGTACATATACTTGATTCAATTTTGAATTTTCCTTTAAATATATTTGGAATTTGATTCTGTTAATTTGTAAAGTGTGATTGGTTTCACTTTTATTTTGTCTAGCAAGGGGGGAAAAGAATTGAGAAAGTTTCTGTTAGAAATCTTTTACTAGGAACACTCAAAGTGGTCTAGTGGTTAATTTTGGTCAAAATGACCATTTGATCATATGATTCATATTTGAATTTCTTTTCTTTTGAATTTGTTTGTAATTGGCCTAGATGATGTAGTATTCATCTTTCAACCATTCCTTATCATTTGTAGCAATAAAACATGGCAATTGCACTCATTCACACACTAATCTAGTTCACACCTCATATTAGATTTAATAATAAAAGTTTTTGTTAACCCTAAACTTGGGTAATTAGAACTTGATATACTTGATTAATATTTTTGGGGTGTTACACCGTGGTTCACAAACCGACGTCACCATGAGTGACTCTTTAAGGGCAATGATCCCTCAGATGAAAACTTTGTCGACAATTCCCTAAAGATTCCTGGTGCGGCCAATCTTGGCCTCACCAGAAAAGTGCAGAAGAACTTCGAAAGCTAGCCTTCAATTTCCTAGAGACCAGAAATATTACTATTGAGGAAGAGGCCCAGGAAGCTAAAGATGTGAAGCTTGCGTATATACTAGATAAAGTATGCCTTAGCAATGAAAAGTTAAAGGCTGGTGCAGTTCCGCCTCCACCAATTATACCTTTAAGTTTGGCCGAGAAGGTTTCTGCTAAGATCAACAGTAGCCTCAACAAGTTGCAACATGAGAATTTTGTAAGTCATTTCTCGACTCTTTGTTGTATTTATATCATATACTCTGTCCCCCCAAGCATAATGCTCGATAGAAATAGAATATGAGTTTATGCTTTTATAGGATGCCAAAGAACGAAGTAGTGTAGCCCCCAAGGATCATGCTGAAATTTAACTTATTTAAAATAGTAGCCCGAGTCTTAGTATACTTCTGACGCTGGTCCATTCTTACATAAAATTAATGTTTACAACTAGGAATTATTGAATAACATGTGCAACAAGCGGAGAGATGTCAAGGTTATATGACTTGAAAATGCTCAACTTAAAGTTGAGAAGGATGAAGCGGAAAGTAAGTTTTTACAGCCCCTCTTCTCAGAATTTTACTCAATGCCGAATTCTAATTTCAATTAAATTTGTCCTTTCCAATCCAGGTTTGCTGACTCGGTCTTGCCAACTTGTGGAGCAAGCTGAGAATTTCAATGTCTTGGAAAATCTGAGAATGTTGGATTACGAGAGGAGCTCAAAAAATTGATGGCTAACCATGAATGTAGAGTCAGTAATATCTTGGAATTCAGCAACATGGACACCAAAGAGCATGACCGAGTCATTGCTTGCCAAGACAAGGAAAAATCTCTGACTTGAAGGCAGAATTGGATCAGCAAAAGGATACGACTCAAGCCCTTCGGGATGAACTCCAAAGTTTGCGAGCTAAGAAGACCAAAATAGATGATGCTATACTTGGTAATTTTTGCTTCCAAAACGATATACTTTTCTTGCTTCAATGTGTTCCAACTGAATTTTTTCAGTATTTACTAATGTTGTCTTTTCACAGCACCCTCAGCATTTCACATTCCTCCTCGTCCGAGTCCCGCAACGACTGATTCGTTGTAGTCGGAGATTTGATCCATGACTTCCACCAAACTCTTGAAGAGGTTGGCGAAGCCGTTAATATCTCTGACCTGAATGAGCTTTCTGCCTTCGAGTTGCAGGACATGTCAAAAGAGTTTCTGAAGGTTGTTGAGGACTAGAAGATGGCATATGCCTGGAATGCTACCCAGAATGCCCTTAACATGGTGACGAATCACCATGGTAGCATGGAAATTAGGTAGGTCACGAATCGAATATTGACAATTGATGAAGACAGAAATGACCAAAACGTCGGACCCATATGGGAGTCTTGTGCCGGATACGCTTGCCATGTGGCTGAGATGACCAGCTACGAGAAGTCGTTCTTCCAGTCCTTCGAAGTACCACCAAGCCCCCCAGCGGAAGATGCATCTAACGATGACGAGAAGACTGAGTCCGACGTCATCGCGGATAAGGATCAGTGCAACATGCATACTGGTGTTAGCAAGTTCGCAACTCCTCCTTCACCTGCAGCATTGGATTGAAAAAACTATGCATCATTGTGAAACAAGTGTTGTAATAGCTAAACTATTTATCTAGGTGTGCTAGTTTGTAAGAACTTATGCTATATGCTAACCCTTTTGTTTATTTGTGTTGTGCTTGAAAAATTACTTAAGCACTTTCTGTTTATACTTATCGTTTATCTGGCTTTTTGCCTCGTCCCTTTCATGAGACGGCAAACCTTTAGGATGGAAACACTACCAAGCAATGGATCTCAATTGCAAAACCAGTTTAAACTCGGAAACAGAGCCAGCTTCCAATACCAACAATTCACTACTCGGAAAATACCCGCATCTAAGCAATCAGACAAAAAAATATAAACAAATAAATGAGACTTATAGCCAAAGGTAGAATTTTTAGAGAATAGGAACTCTAACCAGAACAAACATGAGCATAAAATACTTTCAAGTATTCTGGAATTTTCAACTACGACATGATCATTCAAAATAAGATGGTACTTTTAAAACATCTTAGAAAAACATCGAGGGGACCAATAATTTATTTCACTTTTAACATGTACATTGATATGATAACAAAGAAAGAAACTTAAGAATAAAGGGACGTAGCTGAGCAATAGTCCATGGACCCACTAATTCATCTAGATCTGTACTACCTCCAACTCTCTTTTTTTCCTTGTAGCAGATCTTTCTTTGTTTGGCATCATGTCTGTTAGGTAGTATGGACCATTATGCAATACTCTGCTAATCATAAAGGGCCCTTCCCAGATTGGGGAAATTTTGTGCTTTCTTTGTTACACTAGTCGGAGAACTAGATCGCCCTTTGTAAAAGACTGATTTTTGACTCTCTGACTATGATACTTACGTAGCTTCTGCTGATAGGCTGTAGATCTCTGTTCATCAATGACGTGAACTTCCTCGAGCACATCGAGGTCATCTTGTCGAGAAACTTCGGCATCCTCTTCGACATACACAATGACTCAGGAGAAAGATGGATAAGATCACTCGGAAGAACTGCCTCGGTGCCGTAGACCAAGAAGAATGGTGTATATTCGGTTGACCTGTTAGGAGTAGTTCGTAAGCTCCATGTAACAGACGGAAATTCTTCTGCTCAAGGCCCCGCAACACGATAAAGTGGTGCTCCGAGCCTAGATCGTAGGCCTTGTAGAATTAAACCATTTGCCATTTCGACTTTTCCATTGGCTTGTGGATGTGCGACTGATCCAATATCAAATTGGATTCCTTGATATTCTCAAAACTCGGCAAGTTCTCCCATTGAAAAATTTCTCCCGTTGTTTTTAATAATACTGTGCGGATAGCCGAATCGGATTATGATGTCCTTGATGAATCTTTTGGATGTAGCTCCATCACAACTTGTGATGAGTTTAGCCTCAATCCATTTTGTAAATTTATCCACCATCACTAGTAGGTGGGTAAATCCACTTGGAGCCTGTTTAATTGGTCCTACCATATCAATCCACCAGACTGCAAAGGGCCATGTAATCGGAATTGTTCTCAGCTGATCATCCGAAACATAGGCTTTCTTGGCGTACTTTTGGCAGCCTTAGCACAAATTGACTAGCCTCTCGGCATCCGCCTTAGATATAAGCCAGCAAAATCCATGTCGAAAAGCTTTTTCCACTAAGGATTTCGCTACTGTGTGGTATCTGCATTCGCCTTCATTGATTTCCATTAGATTTTCACTCCTTTTGGAGAAACACAGCCCTGGAAAACCTAGATACACTCCTCTTACAGAGCTCGCCACTGAATATTATATAGGATTTTGCTCGTATTATGACCTACCGTCTTAGAACCTCATCTTCGAGTAAATTGCCATCTACCAAGAAATTGAGGTAGGGTTTTGTCCAGCTGGGAATAATAGCCCGAACTGCTATGAGCGGTAAGTTGGATTTGGTCGGATACTCCTCATCAACTCCTCTGATAGAGGGAATTTTTAGGTGCTCCAAAAACACATCATCTAGGACCTTTTTTTGTGCAAAGCCTATTCTTGACAGTGCATTTGCTTCCTCATTTTCTATTTGGGGAATGTGTTGAACTTCAAACCCTTCGAACAATTTTGCTAGTTCATCCACAACAACTTGATATGTTGCCATGTGTTTATTTTCCCTACAGTGATCGGATACTTGGTGAGCAACTAAATCCAAGTCTTCGTAGCACATGAATCGGTGAATGCTGATGTATTTTGCGATTTGAATTCCATGCAGTAGTGCTTCATATTCGGCAATGTTATTAGTCACCATGAAGTGAATCTGCAACACATAGAAGAATTTATCTCCTTGGGGTGATTTGAGTACAACGCCAGCCCCTAAGCCCCCAAGAACTTTTGACCCATAAAAATGCAAAGTCTAGTATTCCGACTCTGGTATGTTAATGTCTTCTGATGTCTCTGTCCAATTAGTGACAAATTCAAAAAGGATCTAGGATTTAATTGATGTCCGTGATTTATACTCAATGTCAAAAGTTGCTAGCTCGATTCCCCACTTCGCAACACATCATGTGGCGTCGTTGTTGTTTATTATATCTCTCATGGGAGCTGTGCTCACCACGGTAATCTTGTGCTCTTGAAAATAGTGCCGTAGCTTTCTCGCTACAAAAAACACACCAAAGGCTAAATTTTGGTAATGGGGATACCGTTGTTTTGATTCTGTCAGAACCTTGTTGAGGTGGTAAGTTGGACACTAGACCAACTGTTCCTATTTTTCCTCCTTCAATTCCACCACCGTGACGATGCAGATGACTCTGTTTATTGAAGAAATGTAAAGCAACATGGGTTCATGAGATTCTGGTGCTGCAAGAATGGGGGCAGATGAGAGTAATGCTTTCAGGTCTTGGATTGTAGCCTCAGCCTCATTGGTCTAGACAAACTTATTTGTCTTCTTCAAGAGCTTGTATAATGGTGCAGCTCTTTTACCGAGCCGGCTGACGAACTGATTGACTACTGCAATGCAACCAGTGAGTCATTGTACATCCTTCAGGTGAGTTGGCCTGGTAATGTTGAGTATTGCCTTTATCTTGTCCCGGTTCACCTCTATGCCTCTTTGAGACACGATGAAACCTAACAATTTTCCATCTGGAATTCGAAAGAAACCCTTTTTCGGGTTAAGCATGATGTTGTATTTTCGAAGATTTGTGAACGTTTCCTCCAAGTCGGAAATTAATGTTCCTTATTTTTGGACATCACAACTATGTCTTCCACGTATGCATGAACGTTGCATTCGATTTGATCATGGAGGCAACGTTGCATAGTGCGCTGGTAAGTAGCTCCTATGTTTTTGAGCCTAAAAGGCATCGTTACGTAGCATAAGGTTCTGAAGGGGCGTGATGAACAAAGTCATTAATTTGTATGACACCTTCATGCCTATTTGGTGATGACCGTAATATAAGTGGAGAAAACATAGGATTTCCAAGCCTGCCGTAAAGTCGATAACTTGGTCGATTCTAGGCAGAGCGAATGGGCGGTCTCTGGGACAAGCCTTGTTCAAGGCAGTATAATCGACCCACATTCTTAAATCAGTAGTGCCCTTTTTAGGGACCATTATAGGATTGGATGAATACTCAGTGTGGATGACCCCTTCGATAAATCTGGCTAATTCTAACCAGGGTAACTCCTTCTATAGCTTTGCGATTTTCATCGCCGAAACATCGTACGGACTGTTTGACGGGTCTAGCATCAGTATAAACATTGAGAGAGTCCTCGACAAGTTTCGTAGGTACTCCGGTCATGTCAGAAGATTGCATTGCAAATATCTTTATTATCTTTGAGGAACTCGACAAGGGCGCTTTCCTATGCATAATCTAAACCTACAACTATTTGCGTCACCTTGCAGGGGTCATCATCCTTCAGCGGTGTTGTCTTTGTCTCCTCCGATCCCTTGAACTATAGAGTCATATTCAGCACCTCCTTCTTTGTAGCGGGCATCTCAGACAGATTAGTGTTTTTCTTGATCTCCTAGTACTCCTCGGCATGCAACACGGCTTCGATGAATGTAGCAAATCCGTCTTCACATTCTCGCACTTCCTTCAAGTTTCACCAAATTGTAATGACGCCTTTAGGACCCAAAAGTTTCATCATGTTGTAGATGTAGCCGGGGCGGGCCATGAATTGCCAGTATGATGGGCGCCTGAATATAGTGTGATATGCGCTCTTGAACGGCAGAACCTCAAATGAGAGTGGTTCAATCCGATAATTTTTCGGTGTTCTGAAAGTTACGTCCAAAGTGATTTCTCCTATATAGTTGGCTTGTCTTCCAGGGACTATTCCATGGAAAACCACGCTACTATGGTTTAGCTGGGTTTCTAATATCTTCATGGGGTGCAACATTTCGACGTTGAGGATGTTGATACTGCTGGCACTGTCCATGAGGATTTTTGAGAACTCATAGATGTCAATAAGTGGATTGATGACTAGAGTATATTTTCTGCTCCTATGAGGCTTATTCGGGTGATCACATCGGTCAAAGGTGATCTTCACTTCCGACCAGTCTAGATACCGGGGGCTAGCCAGAACAGTTGCGTTGAGCTCATGCATTACTGCTTTCCTCACCTTGGCATCTTGGGATCCAAGGAAGCAGGCGTAAGTGTCCCTTTTGTTTGGTTAAGCCTTCTTACCATCCGACTTAGGATTTGAAGCTTTTGCCTCCTCCATGTCGGAATCTTCCTTGTACTCCTTATCTTTGTGAGAATTTTCTTTCCTTTTCTTTGCTTGACCCTGTAGCCAGTAGTTTCATCTTTTTTGATGTCATTGTTAAAACGACAATGAGCATTTGTGTGGGAAGAGCCCTCGTTACCATACGGGTGATGCACACATGGATTATTGGCAATGTTAGTCCAACAGTAGGTTTTACTAGGTTGCTGGTCTCCTCTATGTTGGACCTAGGAAGTTCCGCGGCCTCATCCCCGGCCGCCTCCATGCCTTCCTCGGCCTCCTGATCTAAAAGTTCCGTTGATAGTTGCATTTTACAGATTGGGTTTATCTTCCGAGGTGTTCTTGCACTTCTGGGTTTGCTATTGTTTCGGCTGTTTTGCCGATTGAGGAACAGCTAGAGCGTTCAACAGTCCTTCTGAATCATCATCCGCATCTGCATATTTGCTTGACATTTCTATTATCTCCCCCAAGTTGGTAACTTTGTCGCGCTTAAGCTAGTGACGTAGCAATCTGATTCGGAGACCTGCGATGAAATCTTCGATCACAGTCTGGTCATTGACACACTCGCAGGAGTTTTTGTGTCGATCCATCATCCGAGGTAGTCCCAACAAGTTTCCCCGGTTTTCTGGACACAGCGCTTTCAAGTCTCCGATTGTGTAGGGCCTCCGGTAGGTACCTTTGAAATTCGGAAAGAACGCACTTTGCATATTGTACCAGTTGTGAATTGTATTTCCAGGAGTTCATTGAACCATGATCGAGGCATCTTCCATAGCATAAGTGGGAGATATCAGACTGCGACCAAGTTGTTTCCTCCTTTGGCGATGCAGCAAGACTGGAAAAAATCCTAGAGCCAAGTATCTGGCGAAGCCACACCGTCGTAGGGATGGATGAGTCTTGAGATGGCGAACCCTTCCGTAAAGTTGGTTTGTGGGACATGTGGCGCAAAGCATTTTGGACCCACGTATATGTTATTCGACTCATAGCGACGCACCTCTATGTTTGAGTTGATCTGGTTCCTGGCATCATTGGGCGATAGGGAGCACCGTCTTGGATGTTTTCTAAGGCACCGGTGTCACCTCCTCTACCACGGCATCCTCCCTGGATCCTATGGGAGCCATTACGATCTTTGCTTGGCAGAAAGGGTGCTGATGGTGGGTTATTTCCGGCTAAATGCCAGACTTTGTTTGGAGCATTGTTATGCTGACTCTAGGGAGGGTCTTCGTGGAGACGGCCATCGTACAGGCTTGATCCAGTGGTTTTCGTCATTTCTTTGTCCGTTGTTATCTACATTATGGTGAGGTTCGGCCATACAGCTTGTATGTCTAGGTGGTTGCATTTTGTGTCGATCATGCTCCTGACGCCATTCTTCATATTCTTCACTACGGTGCTTCGACTGCCACTAGTGAGGTTGTTGTGGAACCAGTGCAACCACGGCATCTTGCTCTACGGCTGGGAAAACGTTGTTCCAATGGCATGCGGTTCTATGCCGCTGTCCTACAGAGCTGGTTGTTGAATCATGAGGGTCGGAACGGTGGTGCCGATCTAGTTCCCGACTGTTGGGGATATATTTTCCGGGTATCCTCATAGTTCCTCACTGACCAGGGTGGCCCACTTCGGGTTAGAGCTTTGCTTCACGGGCGGCCCAGTCAGGCAGAAGATGCGGAGTCCAATCCGGCTACGGGAAGGCCCAGGAAACTTATCGACATAGGCCCATAGTGTTGCTTGTAGTTCAAGATGTACTCTCTAACCAATTCTTAGTCGTATCTGGATAGATCTCTCCTATTAACCCTAGGTCGGATATCTATATAAGCCGTCCTAGGGAGAGCCTTTAGGGCACCTACCCTCACAATAGTCTACAATCTCAACTCGCACAGGCGAAACCCTTGTAACCCATATTCTGGCTCTGTCGTATTACTGGATTGCTAGCAGGAGTAGGATCTGTCCAAAGCCGGCGGATTCGAACCTGGGTAAACTTGTGTGCTCACCGTCCTGGAACACCATACGTCTCACACCCCTCTCTTCCGCATGCCTCGAGGACCCCCTCATGGCGTACTTGTCATCAATCCAACGACAGTTGGCACCCACCATGGGGCAAGTGATCCGAGCGAAATCTGCAAGAATCGGAATCAGCAAGACTATCGCCGTTGGTCGCATCCTCTACGCCAGCGACGTCCCTCTCATCGTTCTCCACGAGACTTGGATTCCAGCTAGGGAGGCCGTGACTGCCTACACATCATGTCTTTTGGCGAGATCGATGTATACATCGGATTCGTTGAACCTTCCCACCCCACCCCAGCGGGGATGATAGAGGCAAAAGAAATTTCTGGGTCCCCTTTGTTCGTGAAGGTGGCAAAGTTCCGGATCTCATAAAACCCTAACCGCACCCAGCCCGCACCACTGGCGGATATAGTGGAGAAATCTGAGCCTGAAGCAGACCTGGCAGTTCAAGTCGAATCTGGAGTGGATCTCCCTGGCGAGGTTGAATCCCAGATCGATCCACCCGCTGAGGTCGAAATCCAGGAGGATCATAGCAACAACCTTGATTTTGGCCCTGCCAACGCCGGAACAGATCAACCGTTCCTGAGGCATACGTTGCGGTGTATAATGATGCAAGATGCAAGCGTGGATGAGGTTCTCCAGACTATTAGGATCTTCGAGGAAGCCCACGAGGAAAGCCGCAACTACCTCAGGACCCACACGTCACACTTTGTCGGATATGTTGGATTCGGATCCGGCTCTACCGATGCTGGAGAAAACACCGACTCGGTGCTGGAGGTGATCAGAACAAACACCGACTTACCCGCATCCTCGGATGACTCAATGACGACGGAAGATTGCTGAAAGTTCTCCGCGGAGTATGAAGAGGAGTATAACTCCAAGGCTGCAGAGGAAGGAGAAGCCATGGATGAAGGATCCAGAGAAAACTCTCCCAAAGCACAGGATGACATGGATATCGGAGATAATCCCGAGGTCCGGAAGTCCGAAAGTACCGATCAGAGCTTGACTCCGGGAAACGGACCCAAAGCCGTCTTTGCTACCGGCACTGCCAAGAAGGCAAAGAAGAAGAACAAGAAGAACAAAACCCTGGAAAAAGTTCCTCCGGCGGATGAAGTGATTGCTGAGGAATTCGAGGAAGACTCTGATGGATCATTGATCCCAGAAGAGCCCAAATAAGAGTCGGTGGATGGACAAGTGATCACCGAAGGTGCGTGTAAACTCATCGATGTTGCATTAACCACACTTATTCCTTTAGCTGCAAAACTTACTGCTGAAGAAGCGCGTCGCCAAGTACTCCTTGATGAAGCCAAAAACCTTGAGGAAGAAAAGAAACGCATGGCAACTACAGAGAAGTACAACTCCCGGCAGCATGAGAAGACCATGAAACGTCATATTCATGACGACCAATTCCCGCAGATTCACAAAGTCCTCTTTGGAGGAGACCATGGGATGCCTCGGCATGACAGCAACTCATACTAGGTGTACCCAACACCAGCGCAAAACACTGTTGCAGCTCGAGAAATCCTATCAAGTAATCCAGGCCTGGAGCAGATTCGATTGAGCATTAAACTACTCAACAAGGGTCTGGAGCAGCTGAAGGCCGCCCTGTCTGGAAGCAGAAAACTGGTCTCCCAATCGGACCAATGCCGCACAGATCCGGACTGGAATGATGTAAGACCCCAACGTGTTCCGGAATAGCATCACCGTTTCGACCGTCGGGAAGACAACTACTGAAGAACCGGATCTTCAGGACAGCACCACAAAACTGCACATGACTGGCGCAACATTGCCCCAGCTGCGGAGCAAGAGGCAATTGCTGCACTGAATCCAAATAATCCTCCCCGGCGAGAGTCGAATGATCGCAGGGAAGAAGATAAAGAGAAACGTCGGGAGGAGGACCGTCAAAGAATACCACCTCCTAGACACACAAGCTGTCCGGCTGATGGACGAGGGAACGACGGACACCGTGCCGAGTCAAGCCGGCAGGGGGATCATCATAATGAAGATCCTCCCCGGAACCGAAATAATGATCCTCCGGACGCAGGCCGACGATCAGCCGAAAACCATCCAGCTGTTCCACCGTCTCCACCAAGTAGCCATCACAACGGCTCCCAAGGAGGCCAAGGAGGGCATCGTGGTGGAGGAAATGGTGGTAGAAGCCGAAGTCCGGCTCCATGGCACCACAGCCATAGCCGTCATTCGGGACGATCTTTATCCCCAAGTGACACAAGGCACAGGATTAACTCAAACATAGAGGCGCGACGCTAAGAAAACGATGATATATACGTGGGCCCAAAATGCTTCGTACCATGCATAAGAGCTACAAAATTCCCGAAAGGATTTGCTATCTCAAGACACATTCAAGCCTATGACAGTATAGCTCGGCCAAATACTTGGCTCCAGGATTTTTTCCAGGCTTGCTGTATCGCCAAAGGTGGAAATAGCCTGGTCGCGACCCGATATCTCCCACTCATGTTGCGGAAGATGGCACGATCATGGCTCAATGAACTTTCGGAGAACACCATCCACAACAGGTATGATATGCAAAGTGCGTTCTTTCGGAATTTCGATGGGACATATCGGAGGCCCTGTACGGTAGGAAACCTACAGCGTTGCACCCACAAAGCCGGAGAAACTTGCCGGGATTATCTCGGACGATGGATCGACACCAAGAACTCCTGTGAAGGAGTAAATGACCAAACTGTGATTGAAGCTTTCATTGTAGGACTCCCAAATGGTTTACTACGTCGTCGCTTGAAGTGTGACAAGGTCACTGATTTGGGAGAGATGATAGAAACAGCGAGCAAATATGCAGATGCTAACGATGACTCAGAGGGATTACTTAACGCCCTGGCTATGCCATAGTCGGAAAAACAACCAAAGCAACAAGCTCAGAAGCACAAAAACACCTCGGAAGAAAAGCCCAACGTAGAAACGGCAGTGGTCACTGCTACTTTCGGGTCTGCAGGACGAGGAGGGAGCGGCAGTGGCCGTGGGCGCAGTCGTGGGACATCAAAGGTCCAGGGTAGAGGAGACCAACAACCCGGAAAAACCTACTCCTAGGCCAATATTGCCAATAACCCTTGTGTGCATCACTTAGATGACAATGGAGGCTCGTCCCACACAAACGCTGAGTGTCGTTTCAATGACGACATCAAGAAAGAAGATACCGCTGGCTACAGGACTAAGCGGAAGAAGGGAAAGAAGAATCCCGCTGGCTACATGGAGGAAGCCGATGCTTCAAATACCAAGCCGGAAGGGAAAAAGAATTTCTCGACAAAGAAAGACACTTACGTCACCTTCCTCGGATCTCAACCAGCAAAGGTCAAGAAAGCAGTTCTACATGAGCTCAATGCAACAGTTCCGGCTGTCCCCTAGTTCCTGGACTGGTCAGAAGTGGCAATCACCTTAGACCGTGCTGATCATCCGCCTAAGTTGCACAGGCGAGGAAAGTATGCCTTAGTCCTCAATCCACTCATTGACGGCTATGGTTTCTCCAAGACTCTCATGGACGGTGGAAGCAGCATCAACATTTTGTATGTCGAAACACTACACCGGATGAAGATCTCGGAGACCCAGCTAAACCATAGCTCGGTGATTTTTCACGGAGTTGTCCCAGGAAGATAAGAAAATTCCCTAGGGGAAATCACTTTGGATGTTACCTTTGGAACTCCAAAGAACTACCAGACGGAAGCACTTTCCTTCGAAGTGGTCCCATTCAAGAGCACATACCACGCTATATTCGGACATCCGGCTTACTAGGCTTTTATTGCTCATTCGTGTTACATTTACAATATGATGAAAATTACAAGTCCCAACAGCGTGATCACCATCACGAGAGACCCAAAGAAAGCGCGAGAGTGTGAGGATGGAAATGCCGCCTTTGTTGAAGGCATGTTGCACGCCTAGGAGTACCAGGAGATCAAGAAGACCATAGATCCGTCTGAGATGCCCGTGACAAAGAAGGAGGTGACAAAGCCGAATCCAGAGTTCCAGGCATCAGAAGAGACGAAGAAGACGTCGTTGAAGGATGATGACCCCTCCAAGGCGACCTAGATAGGTGTAGGCCTAGATAGCGCATAGGAAAGCGCGCTCGTCATGTTCCTCCAAGCAAATCAAGATATCTTCGCATGGCAGGCATCTAACATGACCGAAGTACCTAGGGAACTTGTCAAGCACTCTTTAAATGTACACGCGAATGCTAAACCCGTCAAACAGTCCTTACGACGTTTGGGCGACGAAAAGTGTAAGGCAATAGCTAAGGAACTAGCACAGCTCGAGTTAGCCGGATTCATAAAAGAGGTCATCCACACTAAGTGGTCGGCCAATCCTGTAATGGTCCCTAAAAAGGACACCACTGATTTAAGGATGTGTGTTGATTATACTGCCTTGAACAAGGCTTGTCCCAAAGATCCGTTCGCTCTGCCTAGGATTGATCAAGTTATCAATTCTACGGCAGGCTCGGAACTCCTATGTTTTCTTGATGCATATTCCGGTTATCACCAAATTCGGATGAAGGAATCCGACAGAGTCAAAACTTCGTTAATAACACCCTTCGGAACCTTTTGTTTTGTTACGATGCCCTTTGGCTGAAAAACGCAGGAGCTACGTACCAATGCACAATGTAGCGTTGCCTCCACGATCAAATCGGATGCAATGTACATGCATATGTGGATGATATTGCGGTGATGTCAAAAAAGAAGGAAACCCTGATTTCTGACTTGGAGGAAACGTTCGCCAATCTACGAAAATACAACATAATTCTTAACCCGAAGAAATGCTTCTTTGGAATCCCAGCCGGAAAATTGTTAGGTTTTATCGTGTCTCAAAGAGGCATAGAGGTAAGCTGAAACAAAATCAAGGCTATACTCAATATTTCCAGGCCGACTCACCTGAAGGACGTACAAAGACGAACTGGTTGCATTGGCACAGTCAGTCGTTTTGTAAGATGGCTTGGTGAAAGAGCCGCACCCCTATACAAACTCCTGAAAAAGACCAAGAATTTTGTTTGGACTGACGAAGCTGAAGCTGCACTACAAGACCTGTAAACAGTACTCTCATATGCTCCCATCCTTGCAGCACCGGAACCACAAGAACCGATGTTCTCTATCTTGATGCGACAAACAAAGTCGTCAGTATCGTCATGGTGGTGGAGAGACCGGAGGAAAATCAGGAACACTTGCTGCAGCGTCTGACTTTCTATCTCAACAAGGTCTTACGATGTGTTCTTAGCATCTCGTAAGTTACGACATTATTTTCAACAACATCCAATTACCGTGGTGAGGACAACTCCCATGAGAGATATAATCAACAATAGTGACGCCATAGGACACGCCGCCAAATGGGGCATAGAGCTTTCAGCTTTTGATATTGAGTATAAACCTCGGACAACAATCAAATCCTAGATCCTTGCTGACTTTGTCGCTGATTGGACAGAGACGAAGGAGAATATGACCCTCCCTAAGTCGGAATATTAGACCCTCTACTTTGATGGGTCTAAGGCTCGAGGGGGCTCGGGGGCTGGCGTGGTGCTCAAATCACCCCAAGGAGATACACTTCTATACGTGTTGTAGATCCAGTTCACAGCGACAAATAATATTGCCGAGTATGAAGCACTGCTGCATGGAATCCGGATTGCTAAGGATATTGGTATCCAACGTTTGATGTGTTACGGAGATTCGGATCTTGTTGCTCAACAAGTGTCGGATATTTGTAATGCAAATAAGCACATGGCAGCGTATAAAGCTATCGTGGATGATCTATCTATCGTTCGAAGGGTTTGAGGTTCAACACATCCCTCGAGCAGAAAACGAGGAAGCCGATGCACTATCTTGGATAGGCTCTGCGTGGAAAGAGGTCCCGGATGGCGCTTTTATAGAGCACCTCAAAGTTCCCTCAATAAAGGGAGTAGATGAGGAATACCCGACCAAATCCGACTCACCTCTAATAGCAGTTCTGGCTGTAATTTCCAGCTAGACTCAACCCTACCGTGATTATTTGGTAGATGGCAAACTACCCGACGACGAGGTTCTGAGCTGGCAGATTATCCGACGAGCAAAAGCCTACACTTTAGTTAAAGGTGAGCTCTATAAGCGGAGTGTTTATGGGGTTTTTCAGCGCCGCGTATCTCCGGAAGAAGGAGTGGAAATCTTAAGAGAAATCCACAAAGGCGAGTGTGGTCACCACACTACAGCCAAATCTTTAGTGGCAAAAGCTTTTAGACACGGATTTTTTTGGCTTACCTCTCAGGCAGATGCCGAACAATTAGTCAACACGTGCAAAGGCTGCCAAAAGTACACCAAACAAGCTCATGTTCCGGCTGATTAGCTGCGAACAATACCTATAACATGGCCTTTTGCGGTCTGGGGGCTTGATATGGTAGGACCATTTAAACAAGCTCCAAGTGGATTTACTCATCCCTTAGTGATGGTGGATAAATTCACCAAATGGGTTGAGGCTAAACTTGTCACTAATTGTGATGGAGCAACAGACAAAAGATTTGTCGAGGATGTTATAATCCGGTATGGTTATCCGAATAGCATTATCACGGACAACGGGGGTAACTTTTCTATGGGAGAATTGCCCGAAGTCTGCAACGAGCAAAATATCCGGCTTGCCATTGCGTCAGTCCAACATCCACAGGCTAACGGACAAGTCGAACGAGCAAATGGTTTAATCCTACAAGGCCTAAAACCGAGACTCAAAGCACCACTACGACATGCTGCAGGGGCTTGGGCAGAAGAATTACCTTCTGTAATATGGAGTTTATGAATGTCGCCCAATAGGTCAACCGGATATACACCTTTCTTCTTGGTCTATGGCGCAGAAGCAGTTCTACCTAGTGATTCGATTCACACCTCTCCTAGAGTGGCAGCGTCTATTGAAGAGGATGCCAAAATTTCTCGACAAAATGATCTCGACTTAGTCGAAGAAGTTCGCGTTGTTGCCGAGATGAGATCAACAGCCTATCAGCAGAAGTTACACAAGTATCATAGCCAGAGAGTCAAAAACCGATCTTTAAATAAGGGCAATTTGGTTCTCAGGCTTGTGCAGCAAAGAAAGCATCAACTTTCCCGGATATGGGAAGGGCCATTTTTAGTTAGCAGAGTATCACACAATGGTTTGTATTATTTAACTGACATGAGGCCAGTCAAAGAAAGACCTGCTACTAAGAAGAGAAAGAGAGTTGGAGGCAGTACAAATCCGGTTGAGTTAGACAGATCGTGGAATATTGCTCAGCTATGTCCCTTTTATTCTTAGTTTTTCCTTCTTTGTAATCATATATATGTGTACATGTTCAATGAGAAATAAAGTCTTGGTTCCCTGAAAATATTTCTGAGAAGTTTTTACCATCTTATTTCCGAATGATCATGTCGCAGTCGAAAATCCCAGAATACTTGAAAGTACTTTATGCTCATGTTTGTTCTGGTTTAGATTTCCGATTCTAAAATTGATACCTTTGGGTATAAATCCAAATTTTCTAGTCTATACACTGTTTATTTGTCTGATTACTGGTTGCGGGCATTTTCTGAGTAGTGAATTGTTGGTACTGGAAGCCGGCTTTGTTTCCCGAGTTTAAACTGGTTTACCAATTGAGCTCCATTGCTTGGCAAAGTTTCCATGCTAAAATTTGGTCGGCTCATGAACGGGACAAGGCAGAAAGCCAGATAAACGATAAGTGCAGACAAAAAATATAAGTGCTTATGCAAACATTTCAGGCACATAATATCAAAGCCAAAAGTGCTAAATAGATAAATGAAAACTTAGCACTAGCAAAAGTATTGTACTACTTATTTACAAACCCAAATTGTTTTTCAGAATAACATATTGTTCTTCTAATACTCTATGATGCAGGAGGAGAGGTAGGAGCTGCCAGCTCGCTGGATACATTGGCCTCGGCTTGATAATGTTCCGAGATGTTCAAGTCCGATATGGTTTGATCATCGTCGGAAACTTCAGCTGTTTCTTCGGAAGGCGGAGGCGGCGTGTCCACGCGGGTGAAGAAGGGAGTGTCGTAGCTGGTCAAATTAGCTATGTGGCACCCATATCCGGTGCAGGAGTCAATGATGGCCATGATGTCTTGCTCCTGTCCGTCTTCATCGACCTTGTAGTACCCTCTGGTTACTTGCCAGATCTCCATGTTTCCATGGTGGCTCATAACCATGGTGAGAGCGTTTTGCACTGCGGTTCGCGCGTAGGACATGTTCCAGTCCTGAACAAGCTGCGGCATATCCTTGGCCTTGTCTCGCACCTCAAAACCGGACATGCTATGCATACCGGAACCTTGAGAGCTTCGCCAATATGTTCGAGGGATTGGCGGAAGTCATGTAGAAAATCACCGACTTGGGTAAGCCGGTCGGTGCGCGGTTCAATAGAGGCCGAGTTCGTCAAGTTTAGAGGACCTGTGCATATAATGCAAAGGGGTAAGTCAAATAAAACCCGGACTCCAAAAAGAGTCGAAAGATGCATATAAGTCAAAAAAAGGGAAACATACCAAAGATGACATCGTCGATGTTGGCCTTCTCTTCACGAAGACTCTGGAGTTCAGCCCGGAGTGCATCGGAAATGTCCTTTTCTCTGACTAACTCATTGTTGAGATCCGCGATTTTCATATCTTCAAGTGTAATCTTGCGATCACGTTCCTTGGTGGCCATGGAGGAGGATTCGAGAATTTGAGCAATGCTCTTCTCATGATCTGCCTTAAGCTTATCCAGCTCTTGGCGAATTTCTTTGTTTTCCACCACCAAGGTCTTATGATTCTCGCCCTCTTCGATCATAGCGTAGGGCTGTTTTACCAGTGCTGTAAGTCAAAAGAACAGACAGTTCAACAAAAAATCGACTATGAAATAAAATACAAGGTTTGATTTCGGATTGTTTACCTTCGGCCTTGGAAACCTTCAGATGTGCATTTTCAAGCCGAAGAGCTTTGATCTCTTTCTGCTTGTTGCAAACATTCTTCAACAAATCTGGTTATAGGAATATACTTTCTGTAAGTCAGAATACCCAGAGTCAGAAGTGTACTAAAGACTCGGGCTAATATTTTTATTAATATCAGCACGAGCCTTGGGGGCTACACTAGTTCATTCTTTGGCATCCTAAGGAAGCACAAAACCGGATTTAAATTTTCCAGCTTCATGCTTGGGGGCTAGAGGATATGATATGAAATAAGGAAAAATGGGAATTGGAATTCTGACTTACATATTGTTCAAGAATGAGTTTGTCTAAAATCGCATTCACCTCGGTCGTAACCTTCTCGGCGAAAGTGAGGGGAAGAACCGGTGCAGTTGGAAGCATGCCAGACCTTATCTTCTTGTCGTGAAGACGAACTTGTTCAAGAAGATCAGAGTGTTTGATATCCTCTACTTCTTGCGCATCTTCTTCAGCAGAGAGAGTCCGCTTCTCCAGGCATTCCCGGGGCAGCCATTGAATCTCCTCCACAGACTTCCGAGATAAGCCAGGTTTGGCAAGTCCCGTATTGTCCAGGAGATTCTCGGTAAAGGTTTCTACCGAGGGATCATTACCCGAAGATTGTTCACCCTTATCAACACCTGAGTCACTCATGGTGACATAAGTTTGCGATTCAACGACCGCTGGCTCTGATGGTTGAGCCGGATCTTCTACAACAGTCGGAGATGGAATAATCTTCGGCACTGCAGAAGGCTGAGGGGTAGGAGTCGGAGGAGCCACGGCAGGAGAAGCTAGTTTGAGCTTCCACTGGCGCAGAGGTTTCGAGGCAGCTTCTTTGGAACAAAGAACATTACATCTCAGAAGGAATTACGAGTAAAATACAAATATCCTGTGAGGAAAGATTTCCTCTTTACAATGGGCACTTCTTTGGTGCCGATGGCCAATGTCGGAGCCTTGCGTTTCCGAGGAACGACATCCGACATTGGAACCAATTCACCCTCGTCTTGAGAAAACTCAAGAGGACATCCCTCGATAGGAGCGAACTCCGACTCGGGGAGGTCAGCAAGGTGAAAAGGAAAAGTATCTCAGTATTGCAAAAAATAACCTAAAAAGAGTTACTGCTGAAGTTTACCAGCACAACAGGATTTTCCACTGTATGCATGTCCAGGGACAGCTCCGGAATTATCCTCTCAATCCGCTCCCTTATCAACCATTTGACTTGGCATATATAATCTTTCGGCTTTAAGGTCTTGGAGCTGATGCGGATGAAATCCTTCTTCGACGACGTGATGGAATGCATCAGTCGATCTCCATGATGTTGAAGGGGTTGGATCCGGCATGCCACCCAGCATTGAACCAAGTTGGACCCTTTCAGGCCCTTGTGCTTCATCAGATATTTGATCCGTCTCTTGGCGAGAAATAGATCGTCACTGAGAGTCAGAGCGACCTCGTCCCAGGACTCTTGGGGCGTGGCGGCTCCATCGATTAAAGCCGGCAAAGCATGATCTTTGCTGGGAGCGGGGATATCCTTATGATAGAAAAAGGTGGACGGCCATTGTTTGACCGACTCACTTTCCATAATCCGGGGATAAACGCGCTCTCGCCTAACCAAAAAACTAATGGTACTAGTAATATAACGATTACCAGAAGTGATGAAATTTCTCCGGACTTGAAAATAGTACCAGAAAAGTGTAAGGCTCAGCTTAATGCCGAGATACCCCTCGCCCAAAGAGGCGTACGCACTCATCTCTAAGATGGAGTTCGGGGGGAGATGGTGGAGATGAACACCATAATGATCTATCACCTCGGAAAAGAAATCTTAGGGAGGAAAAGAAAGACCTCTGTCAAGGTGAGTGCCGAAGTGCACTCGCTCGTTGTCACGGGGGTTGGGGATGATTTCGCTGAAGCCGCTCCACCAGTCGTCGGCACGGAGGAGCCCTTCATCTTCAACGATGCAGAGTTTGGGGTCGTCGAGGACGCACGGGATCCAAACTCCACGGTGGCTCTCCTTCTCTGCCGCCGCCGCCGTAGCCGCTGCCACTGTAGCTGCTGCCAAGCTGGAGGATGATGAAGAAGCCATTTATTTCCGGTGCGCCGGTGACCTTGGATGGGTGGCGCTGGAGGTTTTTTCTAGGAGCAGAGGAGCGCTATGTGTGTGGGAGGCGTAGAGGAGAAGGAAAGGGCGCTGAGAATTGGTGAGAAGATGGGGGAAAGAATCCACACCACTTATATCTGCTAGGCGCGTCAAGATTTGTGTAAACGCTACAGTGAACATGCCATGCATCGTGGAAAGGACAGGGAAACCCCCGCGTGATGATTACGCCGCCTCGATGTCCAACATGCATTGAAATGGTGCCTTGGTTCCGTGAAAGACGGACCCACCAATGGTCGTGCTGACAGGAAATGTCTGTAGTACGTGACTTGACCATGACTGTTGTTAGATTATGTCAGAGACCAAGTTTCGGCTTAGTTTGAATTTCGAGTTGGAAGCACGAATAAACTCACTCATAGGTCCGACTTATTTTTAAGACCCGTATTGTATATTTGGTTTTGAAGTTTCAGGAACCCTTCAAGATTCTGCAAGCCGAAGATCAAGCTAGATGATGATGAATCCGAATTTGGATCTTGGAGACTTCCGGGGGCTGCTATTGGGGATATACTTTCCAGGTATCCTCATAGTTCCTCACTGACCAGGGTGGACCACTATAGGTTAGAGCTTTGCTTCATGGGTGGCCCAGTTAGGGAGAAGAGACGGAGTCCAATACGGCTACAAGAAGGCCCAGGAGACTTACCGATATAGGCCCATAGTGTTGCTTGTAGTTCAAGATGTACTCTGTAACCGACTCTTAGTCGTAGCCGGATAGATCTCTCCTATAAACCGTAGGCCGGATATCTATATAAGCCGTCCTAGGGAGAGCCTATAGGGCACCTACCCTCACAATAGTCTACAATCTCAACTCGCACGGGCGAAACCCTTGTAACCCATATTCCGGCTTTGCCGTATTACTGGATTCCTAGCAGGAGTAGGATCCGTCCAAATCCAACGGATTCGAACCTGGGTAAACTTGTGTGCTCACCGTCCCGGAACACCGTACGTCTCACACCCCTCTCTTCTGCACGCCTCGAGCACCCCCTCATGGCATACTTGTCATCAATCTGACGACACCGACGGGGCCATGTATCGTGCTGCTAATCCGTGTCTGTGCGGCATTGGTCGGATTTCAAGACCAGCTTTCTACTCAAAGACGTGGCGGCTTTCTATTACTCTAGGTCCTTGTTGAGTATTGTTACACTCAACAGAACCTGCTCTGGAGTCTTCTTCTCTTTCGGTACTACTTTGGTACTAGGAAAAACTCTATCATTGTCAATGTTCCATACAATACCGGAACTCTTAGCCTAGTCCTTAGGAGAGACCGAGTCTACCCCAAGGTCATAGCTAACGAGTCAATAAAGAGATGACCATCCACTTTCTTTTATCATAAGGATAAGCCAGATCCTAGCAAGCCATAAAGCTTGCCTGTTTTTGTTGACGGTGCCGCCACCCAACAAGAATCTTGGGACACAGAGGCACGAACTCTGACTAAAGACTTAATACGTGCCAAGAGGCGGATTGAGTTTTGATGAAGAACAAAGGACTGAAAGGATCTAACTTAGTCCACTTCTGGCTAACTCGTCGGATTCAACCTCTGCAATATCACGGGGACCGGCTGATGCACACGGTCACCCTCAACAAAAAGGACAGCCTGAAGGTGAGTTCGACCTCTATCCCCTCCAAGGAATATGAGTCCTAGGTCAGGTGGCTGATCAAGGAGTGAGTTACCAGAAAGTTCTGGAAATCTCAATGCATATGAATACAGCAGAGAGACCCCTGACCCCAGTGTGTTTTCTAACAGGCCCACCTTGTCTTTGTCTATTTGCACATGTTTTCTTATATCACAATGCTGAGATATTTCTGATTTTCAGCTTGATGACCTCCCCGAGTTAGAGCTTGGTCCCATCGAGGGATATCCACCAGAAGATTCAGTTCCTTTGGAAGATGAAGAACTTTAAGAATTGCCAGAAGCGCTTACCTGGAAGCGTAAAACTTTGGTTGTTTTGGGTGGCCCGCAAACACTGCTAGTCGTAATGAAGTAAGTTCTTCTGTTAGATCTCGTACTTTTGTTTGTATTCTTTCCAGGTCATAACGATTCCAATCTGTTACTATCCAGAGCTCAACCATTGGGAAAAGGAAAGGGGAAGCCTGGGAAGACTCTGTGCTAGCAGAAATTAACTTTGGTTTCACCAGCGGTTGTGCCTCCGACTCCTAGTCCCATATCATCATCAGCGCCGGAAGATATTATGTCTCCGCGTGCTGGGGATGTTGAGGCTCATCCTCAAGAGCCAGTGAACCTTGGTTCACAAACCTACGTCACCATGAGTGAATCTGGAATTGATAAAGGTGAACCCTTTACGGGTAATTATCCCTAACCTGAAAACTTTTCCGACAATCCCCTAAAGGTTCCTGGTGCGACCAATCTTGGCCTCACTTGGAAAAGTGCAGAAGAACTTCAGAAGCTTGCTTTGAATTGCGTGGAGACCAGAAATATTACAGCTAAGGAAGAGGCTCAGGAGGCTGAAGATGTGAAGCTTGCAAATATGCTGGATCAAATTCGCCTTCGCGACGAAAAGTTAAAGGGTGGTGCAGTTCCGCCTACACAAATTATACCTTTAACTTTGGCCGAGAAGATTTCTGCTTAGATCAACAACAGCCTCAACAAGTTGCAACATGAGAATTTTGTAAGTCATTTTCCGACTCTTTGTTGTATTTATATCATATGCTCTAGCCCCGAAGCATGAAGTTGGATAGATATAGAATCTGAGTTTATGCTTTTATAGGATGTCAAAGAACGAAGAAGTGTAGCCCCCAAGGCTCATGCTGAAATTTAACTTGGTTAAAATAGCAGCCCAAAACTTAGTAGACTACTAACTATAGTTACCATTCCGACTTATAGAAAGTTAATGTTTTCAACTAGGAATAATTGAAGAACATCTGCAACAAGCGGGGAGAGGTCAAGGCTCTCCAACTTGAAAATGCTCAACTTAAATTTGAGAAGGATGAAGCGGAAAGTAAGTTTGTTAAGCCTCTCTTCTCAGAATTTTACTCAATGCCGAATTCTAATTTCAATTAAATTTGTCCTTTCCAATCCAGGTTTGTTGACTCGGTCTTGCCAACTCATATAGCAAGTTGAGAATTTCATAGTCTTGGAATCCAAGAATTCTAGATTACGAGAGGAGCTCAAAAAATTGAGGGTTAACCATGAATGTAGTGTTAGTAATATCTTGGAATCTAGCAACATGGCCACCGAAGAGCATGACTGGCTCATTGCTCGCCAAGACAAGGAAATCTGCAACTTGAAGGCAGAATTGGATTGGCAGAAAGATAGGACTCAAGCCGTTCGGGATGAACTCCAAAGTTTGTGAGCTAAGAAGACCAAAATAGATGATGTTATACTTGGTAATTTTTTCTGCCAAAACCATATACTTTTTCTTCTTCAATGTGTTCCAACTGAATATCATTAGTATTTACTAATGTTGTATATTCACATCCCCCGTCAACATTTTAGGTTCCTCCTTGTCTGAGTCCTGCAACAACCGATTCGTTGTAGTCATGACTTCCGACAAAGTCTTGAAGAGGTTGGCGAAGTCGTTAATATCTCCGACATGCACGAGATTTCTGCCTTCGAGTTGCAGGACATGTCGAAGGAGTTTCCGAAGCTCGTGGAAGACTAGAAGATGTCATATGCCCGGACTGCTTCCCAAAATGCCCTTACCATGGCGATGAGTCACCATGGTAGCATGGAAATTTGGCAGGTCACAATGTGAATATCTACTTTTGATGAAGACAACAATGAAAAAACATCGGATCCATAGGGGAGACTTGTGCCGGATACGCTTTCCACGTGGCCGATATGACTAGCTACGAGAAGTCGTTCTTCTAGTCCGTCGAAGTACCACCAAGCCCCCCGCCGAAGATGCATCCGACAATGACTAGAAGACTGAGTTTGACGTCATCGTGGATAAGGATCAAGGTGAAGTGGATACTGGTGTCAACAAGTCGGCAACCCCTCCTTCACTTGCAGCATAGGATTGAGAAAACTATGCATTATTATGAAACAAGTATTGTAATAGTTCAACTATTTATCGCGGTGTTCTAGTTTGTAAGAACTTATGCTTTACACTAGTACTTTCGTTTATTTTTGTTGTGCTTGAAAAAATACATAAGCACTTTTTGTTTATACTTATCGTTTATCTGGCTTTCTGTCTCGTCCCTTTCATGAGCCGGCAAACCTTTAGCACAAAAACACTGCCGAGTGATGTCTCCAAGATCATAGATCTTTTGTAGCTAGTTTTGAAGCTCAGATATCGATCCCATAGGGATCCCAAAGGTAAGTGTTTATAGGTGAAGTCTCTGTCACACCGGAAGTTGTCACATGTCTTCGAGTGAATTGACTGCAAGTGTTGAAAATAGGAATGGGGTTTTTATTAAATGAGATGTATTTAAATAAAACTAAAATGTAAACTTCAGAAATATAAAGCATAAAAGTAAAGAATGGCTTTGTTGTTTGTTGTTTCCAAAAAATGGCGAAAGAAGGCGCGGGGAGATTCAGTTCATGGTGATAATGACGGTGCCGGGTGGACGAGTGATAAATGTAAGAATTATAGTCTTATAAATATATGTGTAGGCGAGCAACCGATAATTAGCCGGAACTCCTATTGGTAGATTTCATCACAACTTCAATAATCCTACTAGTCTGTTACCAAAACCTTGGTCAGATACTAGACGATTAAGACCCTTCAAGTTGCTTAGTGCTTAAGCTCCTTGGATCATACTAATGCAATAAGCATAGTGGTTACAAGTTATCCATGACTCAACTAGCTTTACACTGATATCCCCATGTCACCCGGGGGTCGCCGGTCCACTAGCGAACAAGATCTTATCTATGTAGAACAAAGCATCATGTTGTTTGGGCCCTTAATTGGACAACAAGCATTAGGCATCCCGTAGATAGTCAAGCACACATAATATAGTAATTGGAATCAATTACAAACTAATACAAAACATGAAGGCACATCACATCTCACCAATCCCCTACATCTCCCACGCCCAAAAGAATTACTCACACATGAGAGAAGAATAGATCATCAATATAATTGAATAAAGGGAATTCCTCTTTGTATTACCGTGGAGATCCACAATAACAATAGAAAAATATCCAAAACAATTCAAGATGGGAAGAAACAATCTCAAACCCGAGTCTTGCAAGTTGGAGATTCCTCTCTCTCTCTCAAGTACAAGTAGTGGCTATGGGGGTGTATTGGCTAGGAGGTTGAAGATCGTGGAGCAAGATAAAGAACGTCTTCCCCTTCTTCTTCGGATCTCTTCTTTCTCCCTTCTGGATGGTATGGCAGCTGTTGTGTTGTGTTTTCATCCTCGGTCCCTTCACGGAAGTTGTCCCTTCAGACGAGACAGAGGTGACGATAACTATACGGCGAGAACTATATGGCCGGAAAAATATTCCCCCCGTATAGTTGCTCGTAAAAGCTTCTGTGAGCTCCCCTCGCGTGCTTCCAAGGTGGGACTCTCTTGTTTTCTGCAGAATATTGTGCTTCTCTAGTTAAATCCCTCTGTTGATGTTCAGAACCTGAAACATACATGAAAAACCAAGTTTTCTTTGCTACCGAAGTATTAGCGTTAGGTAAACCCAGAAAACGATCAAATCCAGAAGAAAAGCCATCAATAAAATCCATAAAAAATGTATCGAATCTCACAACTATCAACTCCCCCAAGCTTAGATGTTGCTCTCCCTCGAGTGACAAGGAAATACGAAAGAATAGCGGAGATTCGAGACTGAAAATAAAAGAACTCACAAGTTTTTATCGTTGTCAAATTCTTTTCTTCATAATCCCTGCAATCTTAAATACGATGATACAAGTATTCACAAGATTTCACTGAGTCCACTTCCTAACCTCGTATATCTTGTTAGCAAATAAATCATATGCCCAAGCAAGTGTCGAAGGTTTTAGCTAGGAAAGTGAGACAAATTCTTTTGGTGCCTCTCTTTATGGAGAGATGAAGACTTTTTGTTCTTGTTTGTCTAATCAATTAAGAGTACTCAAGTTGGCATCAAAGCATGTAATTTAAGAACAACTCATCTATCCCATGTCAACATTTCAAGAATATCAAAGCACCTCTTTCTTTTCTTTTACCTTTCAAAAACTTTAGCTCTTTCATATTTATCATGTTTTATCATGCCACTATTTCTATCATGCCACTATTTTTATCATGTTTAATTGGGCTGTGTTGTGCACTTGTGACCATGCCAATAAATAATTGTTGAGCAATGATGGGTCAGAGGAGTACTACAACTTCACTTGGAACATGAAACCATGAGGAGACTAAATTTTTTACCCATCATAGCATTCTTGCTACAGACGTTTACATAACTCAATAGCGGAAATCAAGTGGTTTCCCATATTTAGGTCGTTCGTTGGCCAGCGGAGTTAATAGTTCCACATGGAGCACGATAGAGTTGTAATGACACGTGTAAAGCAATATCTTATGGTAATTATTAGAAAAAGTAGTGGCATAATTTCTACTACTTCAAAGCATCCATTTTATCAAACAATTTCAATCAAAGGTACTATCAAGTCTATCTATATTAAGCTCAAATGGAATGGAGTAGTTCTAAAATTAATATCTTCGGGCTAAACATGGACTCAAGTCATATTTCAAATGCTTTTTATTTTTGTAAAAATGTAGGAAGTATTTTTAACCAAGTTCTTTGCTCATTATTTCAAGTCCAAAAAGGAGACACTAACAAAGGAATAGAATTTATAGGATAACAAGCTAAGTGGGGAGCGACCTTAGTGCAAGAGAGTAAATATTTGTAGGATCAATTTAAGGTTGTAGAAAGGATGATGAAAGGAACATGATACCTCTTCTAACTCACTTCATTCTTGTATTTGAGTCGAACCCCCTCTAAGCTTCCCTATTGTCAAGTCACCTAAAATTAAGCAATCTACGAGAGAAACAAAGAAATGAACTTGCGAATAAAGTTACAACTAATTTTTTTTGTATTTTTTGTTTAGAAATGCAAAGCTGAAAATAAAGATGCAAATTTGAAGAAATAAAATAAATCAAAAGAAAAAATGAAAATATGAATGCAAAGTTTCGAGGTTGACAAACCTCCTCCAAGGTTAGGCGATTGCCAGACTCAGTTGTTGCTGTCATTTGGCGGCTGGTATGGATACTGCTGGTAGTAGTCAAGGAAGTGGGTCATGAAGTGATTGAAGTTGTGAGTCAAAGTATTCACATCTTCATTCACATCCTGAAGAGTGTGGTCGATCTCTCCAACGCGATTGTTGAGCTGCTGGAACTCCTGATAGGGGACGTAGTTGTACCCCTGTTATGGCTGGTTGGCCCACGGGTCCCATGCTCCTCCTTGCTACTATTGTTGTTGTCCCTCCCAAGTAGGGTTGTGTCCCTGCTCTTCCTCCTCCTCCTGCTCCTGCTCCTCATCATCCCGCTGCCCTTCACCTTCTTCTTCCTTGGGTTGGAGCTCGGCCAAGATCTTCGTCACTTGGTCCTTAGTGAGGTTCCAAGTGTTCTTGTCCACAATTGCGAAGGCTTGGGGACAGGGTAACTGAACCTTCTCACCCGATACATCATTAAGATAATTGAATTTATATGCTCGGAGCCTCCGGTTAGCATGGTAAACACCAACGAAGCCACAAGCAGTCAAATATTTGATGTCCATGAGTTTGGAGCCGTCAACAGGTTCCATAACAGGTAGTACAATGTTCAATGCATAGGCAAGGTCGGTTACCAATCCACCAATGCGAATATCACCTTTGGTCTTGTTTCTTTGGTGGCAGAAGTGCTTGATGAGTAGAGTTGCAGGACTGGGGCTTTGCGGTGAAGTGGGGAAGAGAGCCTTGGTGATCATTGCCATGTCCGCATTGGCCATGGAGCCTGTGTCACCTCTCCCTAGTAGTGTGTTGGAGACGAACAAAGCATATCAGTGTCTGCCACCATTAACAGAAATAACCTCCCAAGTCGTTCCACTTGTGACACTATAGAGGTTAGTAGCATTGGGCTCCCCAGTATGAGGGAAGCTAAAAGCAGTGCAAAATTGTTCGAAACTTATGTCATAGTGTTGTCGGTTCATGGTGAAGCTTACCGTGCACAAGTTACCTTTCTCCTTGTTGTCGCTGTAGAAGGAGGCAAGGAACTCATGGGTAAGCTCCGCGTAGGTGTCATGGCTTGCGAAGCCAAGTACCATCAACCCCGCCCTATTGCACATGCGGTTGAAATCCCCCTTCAACCCTGCCGTGGTGAGAAAGTTTTGGTCGGCCCAACGTGTGGGAAGTACCCTCCTCGATGAGACAATGTCCAACTTGGAGTTGTGCGAGGCTCGGGACCCCGAGCTCGAGCCCTCACCCTGTTGGCGCTTGCTCGAACGAAAGAGGTTACCGATTTTGTTCATCGTGATGCACTGAAAAATTTCACCATGAAACCTTGGGCATGTATTTTCTATAAGATATATAAACGATCCTACGTGGAAAAATTCAATCCTAACATGAGAAATTAATAGAAAAAACAAAATAAGCTTGAGTTCATCCACTAGATCAATGTGAAAGTTTCAACCATGGAAATCTAAAAATAAAGCATGGATAGGGAGAGAAACATACCGATCTGTTGATTCCCCCACTCAAACGAACGAAATCCGCGAAGAATCAAGAATTCTAGGTGGATTTTGAGAGGTTTGGAGAGAGAATATGAGAGAAATAATGAGGAGAGGAGGAAGACCTAGCCGCCCTGGTGTGATTTTGTGGCCGCACCGAACTATACACCTGGAACTATACGGGCGGGTGAGGTTGCTCCGCCTGTATAGTTGTGGCGGCACCGCCAAATAGGGTTTCTTTATACAGGAAACAGCTATATGGACGCAACTATACGGCCGGATCACAATGATCCCGTCGTATACTTGGTCATTAAACTATCTGCATCTCGAGATAAATTTCTAAAACTAGCATCGATATCTATACGACCGAAACTATATGGCCGGAATTTTTATTCCTGCCGTATAGTTGGTCGTTAAACTCTTAGTACCTTTGGGATGAAAATCTTCGAAGGCATCGATATCTATACGACCGGAACTATATGGCCGGAATTTTTATTCCCGCTGTATAATTGGTCATTAAACTCTCAGTACCCTTCAGATATTTTTTTATGAAGGCATCGATATCTATACGATCGGAACTACACGGCGATTTTTTATTCCCGCTGTAAATTGGTCATTAAATTCTCTATGACTTCGAAGAAAATTTGTTGATGACAAAGATATCTATACGAGTGGAACTACGCCGGAATTTTTATTCCCGCCGTAGAGTTGGTCGTTAAACCATCAGTAATCATAAAAAAAATTCTATTTCTTAGAGGATTCCTTCTTATCCTGTAACTTAGTTAAATGCCTTGTTTTTAACAGAAAATTGATAGTAAAAACTGTTGACCAACATTAGCATATTAAAATCAAAATTTAATTTTTTAAAATAGAAAACTCAAACTTGTATTCTTCTTATTATTCTCTACTCATTTAATCGACGTTTCTACTACTTTTTAACAACTGCATCTTCATGGTGCGCTTCCACAAGAATGTCTGTGAAAAAGTGGTAGGAATGCGATGAACTTTTTATTTTCTAATCGATTTAATTGACAGCATGGGTTGACTCCCATTAAGCATTTATTAAGAATGGTTGAGTAACTCAACTTCTTCTCTCTTCTCGAATTCTTACCTTGGGTTGCCCCTTATCAAAGGTACTTACCACATAAACACGTTTTGCCGGTGGAACATTGTTGGCGATATACTTTCCGTGTATGCTCACTGTGCCTCACTGACCAGGGTGACCCACATCAGGTGAGAGCTTGGCTTCACGGGAAGCCCAGTCAGGGAGAAGAGACAAAGTCCAGTCCGCCTACGGGAAGGCCCAGATGACATACCTGCATAGGCCTATAGTATTACTTGTAGTTCAAGATGTACTCTGTAACCGACTCTTAGTCATAGCCGGATAGGTCTCTCCTGTAAACCCTAGGACGGATATCTATATAAATCGTCCTAGGGAGAGCCTTTAGGGCACCCACACAATAGTCTACAATCTCAACTCGCATAGGACAAACCCTTGTAACCCATATTCCGGCTCTGTCATATTACAGGATTGCTAGCAGGAGTAGGATATGTCCAAAGCCGGTGGATTTGAACCTGGGTAAACTTGTGTGCTCACCGTCCCGAAACACCGTACGTCTCACACCCCTCTCTTCCGCACGCCCCGAGTACCCCCTCGTGGTGTACTTGTCATCAATTCGACGATAGTTGGTGCCTACCATGGGGCAAGTGAGCTTTGGATCTGTGTTCTGAGCGGAATCTGCAAGAATCGGAATCAGAGAGACTATCACTGTCAGTCACGTCCTCTACGCTAGCGACGTTCCTCTCATCGTTCTGGACGAGACCTGGATTCCGGCTAGGAAGGTCGTGACTGCTAACACCATCATGTCCTTTGGTGAGATCGATGTGTACAACGGATTTGCTGAACCTGCCCCACCCACCCCAACGGTGATGATAGACGTAGAAGAAATTTCTGGATCCCCTTTGTATGCGGAGGCAGCAGAGTTCTGGATCTTAGAAAACCCCAATCCCACCCAGCCCGCACCCGTTGCGGAGATAGTGGAGAAAGCCGAACCTGAAGCAGATCTTGCGGTTCAAATCAAATATGGAGTGGATCTCCCTAGCAAGGCCGAATCCCAGATCAATCTACCCACCGAGGTCGAAATCCAGGAGGCGCAGAACAATAACCTTGGTTCCGGCTCTACCAATGCCAGAACAGACCAACCTTTCCTGAGGCATACGTTGAGGCGCATGATGCTTCAAGGCGCAAACGTGGATGAGGTTCTGAAACCATCAGGATTTTCGAGGAAGCCCATGAGGAGATCCGTAACTACCTCAGGACACACTCGTTGCACTTTGTCGGATATGTTCGATCCGGATCCGGCTCTGCCAATGCTGGAGACAACGAAAACTCGGTGCTGGAGGCGATCTAAACAAACACCGACTTACCTGCATCCTTGGATGACTCGATGACGTCAGTAGATTTCCAGAAGTTCTCTGCGGTATATGAAGAGGAGTTCAACTCCAAAGCTGTAGAAGAAGGAGAAGCCATGGATGAAGGATCTGGAGAAAACTCTTCCAAAGCGCAAGATGACATGAATCTCGAAGATAATCCCGATGCCTACCAGAGCTTGACTCCGGGAAACGGACCCAAAGCCGTCTTTGCTACCGGCGATGCCAAGAAGGAA
This sequence comes from Avena sativa, assembly GCA_916181665.1. Lineage (NCBI taxonomy): Eukaryota > Viridiplantae > Streptophyta > Magnoliopsida > Poales > Poaceae > Avena > Avena sativa. The sequence goes on along the minus strand of OV702291.1, from coordinate 295,961,648 downwards.
AAGAGGAAGAACAAGAAGAACAAGACCCCAAAAAAGAACTTCCGACGGGGGGGGGGGGGTGATTGCCGAGGAATATGAGGAAGACTCGGATGGAGCACTTATCCTAGATGAGCCCAAAGAAGAGTCGGTGGGCGGACACGTGGTCACTACATGTGCCCGTAAACTCATCGACGATGCGTTAATGATGCGCTCGACTTTCAACGTAGATCTCGTTGGGAACCCCAAGAGGAAGGTATGATGAGCACAACAGTAAGTTTTCCCTCAGTTATGAAACCAAGGTTTAATCGAACCAGTAGGAGCAAGGAAACACCCCAAAGGTGTTACTAGCTGATCTTTGGCAGCGCGCACTACCGGTGCTAGTAGCAACGTGGAGACCTGCACAACACAACCACAGAACTTTGTCCCCAACTTGCGATGAGGTTTTCAATCTCACCGTGTTTTGCGGAAAAAAAGGATTAAACGTATCGAATGGAAAGAAGTAAAAGTTTGTAGAAAGTAAACACAAAGCAGAAACAGTTTATAGATTGTATGTAAAGACAAAGGACCGGGATCCATAGTTCACTAGAGGTGGTTCTCCTTAAGATAGATAACATGTTGGGTGAACAAATTACAGCGGGGCAATTGACAAACACCGAGAAAGCAATACATGCATACTAATCATCTTGACTCCTTTGAGACTTGATTGGGCATTACAACATAATACATAGACCGCCATCCAACTGCATCTATGACTAATAATCCACCTTCAGGTTACCATCCGAACCCCCTCCAGTATTATGTTGCAAGCAACAAATTATTGCTTTACGAACTACATGTAAAGTAAACAATATGATTTTTCTATGAACAAAGGATTGTTGTTTTCTCCCTAGTAGCAACAGCACATCTAGTACTTTAGAGATTTCTGTCACTTCCCCAGATTACCAGAGGCATGAACCCACTATCGAGCATAAATACTAACTCTTGGAGTTGCTAGCATCTACTTGGCCAAGATAGCTAATAACAACGGAAAGCATGCAAGATCTCAAATAACAAAGACATGATAGAATCAATAATCAATCTGAAATAGCATCTCAATATCCAATCCGCAAACACAACATGTATGAATTACAAATAGATGATGTTGATCATGAACGGAGCTCACAAGATCTAAACATGAAAGCACAAAGGAGGAGAAACTAGCCATCTAGCTACTACATGGATCCGTAGTCCAAGGATGAACTACTCACGCATCACACCGGAGGCTTGCATGGTGATGAAGAAGGCCTCCAGGGTGAATTCCCCTCTCCGGCAGGGTGCCAGGAAGAGCTTCAGATCCCTCCCAATCTAGGGATGGAGATGATGGCGGCTATAGACTCTTTCGTGGATTTTTGATCGGGTACCTAGGGTTTTCGTCCTGAGGGCAATATATAGGTGGAAAGAGAGGCCGAGGGGGTGCCGGGAGCGGCCACACCACCCCCTGGCACAGGCCAGGCCTGGCCGCGCGGCCAGGTGGTGTGGTGGCTCCCTGGCCCTTCTCCGTCTCGTATTCTGGCACTTGATCCCTTTCGGAAAAATAGGCACTTTGGATTTTGTCCCGTCCAATTCTAAGAATATTAATTTTCTGACTTTCCTGGAACCAAAAACAGCAGAAAACAGGCAGCTGGCACTGTGGCTCTTTTTAATAGGTTAGTCCAAGAAATCATATGAAAAGTACTCCAAAGTTGGAACAAGACACAAGAAAGTGGATGAAACCAAGCATGGAACATCAAAAATTTTAGATACATTTGCAATGTATCAACATCGCCAATCTTATCTCCTGCTCGTCCTCGAGTAGGTAAGTGATAAAAAGAAATAATTTTTGAGGTGACATGTACCATCAAAGACTTGATCAAAGTATTTGCAAAACATTCGAAGCTGGGATCATAGTACTTCAATCATAGCATGAAAGACAAAGTTCTAGCAATAAGCGAAGAGACTATGATGCAACAAGAAAAGGCACAAACAAAAGATTCATGAATAACATTGCTTTGCAAGACGTTTGTTTGTTTCACATAAATAAAACATAGCATAAAAGTATTCAGCTTGTACCTCAATAGAGTAGCAAATATAAATGCATACGACACCTTCAAAGTTCATAAGAGTGACTAGATACAATAGTTTAAAACAAGCAATAACAAGTTATGCATCAATCAACTAGTCTTGGGACAATGCACATAGAACTAAGAATGGCCACTATGCTCTCAAAGTAGTGCATAAAGATAGAAGGTGGAGACTCAATATAATGGTGGAAGAAAGGCCTTTTGTAAAAGGAAGTAGGGATTCAAGTCTCATAAAGAGCTTCCAAAAATTATGGTACTTATAGCTTTCAGCTCTCATTGCCCCTATCATAAGCATCTTGAAGGTGATTAAGGTTAAAGTGACACAACTAAGAGGATATGCTTGACAAGTTATAAACCGAAATCTCATGCCCCTTACTTACGAAGACTGATCCTCATGCTACTCAACTTCAGTCACGAGTAAGCTCTTGTCATTGTAAGTATATGTGTATCATTAAGAACCGCCAACGGGGTACCCCTTGCACATGATACGGAAGCTTTCCCATAATCAAAATGACAAGGCAAGCAGACAATGAGCATCTCAGCGATCTTTTTATTTGCTATTTGCATAGGTTTTTATTGAGGATGCTTCATAGAGTGCTCATTATGGTGATGCTGCAAGTTTCCACCATGATTAGGCATGGCTTAGGCTAGCGGCCCAGGCGTTTCTCTAACACACATACAAACTCCATGATCTTACAAGTTCCACTTTTATTTCACACCACCGGGATCCGTAAGCAAAAGAACATGATATCAACGGGGTACAAAGTACAAGTGCAATGTTGAAAGCGTTCCCCATGAATATACTTGGAATAGCATAACCTAGTAGGTAGGTATGGTGGACTATTTGGAAGAACTTGGTTTAGGGAGTTGGATGCATGAGTGGAACTCATACTTTGTTGTGGAGGCTAGCAAAAGACTGGGAGCGACAAACTAAGAGAGCAATAATGGCCATAATCATGCAGAGCGACAAAACATCATTGATCAAAGCATAAAGTGATACTACAAGTTGAAAACTAAAGGATCATAAAGGCTATGGTGACTTGTGACAGTCATAACATGGTGTGAGCATGTGCCAAGTCAACCCAAATAAAGCATCAAAGGAGAATACCACTATACTATGCTTTAATATGCTAAAACAACGCATGATTCATCCAAGGCACATTAAGCAATCTCAATTGTTTATAACAAGTCATGCTAAAACAAAGAATACTAAGCATAAAGCCAAAACAATATCAAGCATGGCATGACAAAGCATAGGCCACAGTAAAAAAGAAGCTCTTTTTACCACATAAGTATGAAATTTCCTACTCTTTTCCAAACGAAACCAAACTAATTGCAAACCAACGTATGAAAGAGGGGGTCCAACCAACTTATTCAGAAAACTAAGAAAACCAAGCAAACTAAAAACCAAAACGAAAACGAAAAAGAAGACGCTCCAAGAAAAACACAACTGTGCATGAAACAATAAAAATGAAGTGTTTGGAAGATACCTGAGATTTTTATTGATGAAGAAGGGGATGCCTTGGGCATCCCCAAGCTTTGATGCTTGTACTTCTTGGATATTTCTTGGGGTGACACGTGTGGCATCCCCAATCTTGAGCTTTAGTCCATCCTTCATCTCATTACTCATTCCTTCCATACACCTGAAAATTTTCCTTCATACAAAACTTCACACAATCTTCATTAGCAACATTAGTGCACTCAAGATAAATAAGTCTTAAGGTTCAGTTCTAACACCAAATAAACTTCCATTATAACACTATCTACTGTAGCACTTCCCTCGAAAATCTCAATTCCCCAAAAGAACTCAAGAAGGAACCAACAAGAAGCAAATGCACAAAATGGCAGAAATCTGTCAAAACAGACCAGCAGGTAAAGACAAAAATTTTCGAAGACCTTCTGTTGCTCAAATAAAAAAGTGTTGAACTAATGAAAGTTAGATAACAACCTGGTGCAGAAGCACAAACAATTACAGCTCAATCCGACGTACAGAGATCTCTCAGGAATATTTATGGTGAAGCACAAAAATCTGTTTCGGGACAGCAACTTTCCCAATCATTACTTCACTCTCATTAGAGGTTACTCTTGGCACAAAAAAACAAATAAAAAGGATAAGGAGCGGTTATTACAGAGGTAATAACTTCCAAGACTCATCTAAAACTCCTGGGTTATCTCCCAACAAGTACTTTTCTTTAACGCCTTTAAGTTAGGCATAACAATCAAAGAAAGAATCAAGTGTTCTCAAATGAAGAAGCATTAAGATCAATACCAGAAATATTTTCAACAAGGCAAGGTATATCATCCAAATAAGTTCTAGAGGATCCTCCCTCAATGCTCTTAGGTTCACTATTCTCATCAAAAGGGTTTGCAGGAACAATCCAATAAAGATTCTTTTCTATGGCATCATGTATTGCTACTAGTTTAAAGGGTATTGGTATCTTAGGTTCCTCCCCATTAGGTTCGGTTTTGTTCATCTTTTCTCGTGTACCAACAACATCTACACATGAGCCTAGCATATTGAAACGTTCAAAAACTTTTCTAGCTTCCTTGGCAACATCATAGAACTCCTTAAACAGAGTTTCTAGTATAAAATCCCTGTTTTCAAGGTCTTCAATTTCCTTAAGCTTAAGAAACATTACTTGCATTAAGGGGTTGTGATTAACAAACCTAGCTTCTAACATGTGAATTAAAGAAGCTGCAGCAATCTCATAGTTTGGAGCAAGTTCTACAAGGGATCTATCCTTAGTATCTTCATGCTTACTAACATGATTAAAGAATTCTTCAATATTTTCTTTCCCAAGTATAGAACCACTACCAATTGAATGGTCTTTCAAGGTGAAAGTAGGGATCAAGATGGTGAGCTAAGGAAGGGGTGACAACTAAAGGAGACTTAATTTTTTTTTGGGTTTTCAAATAAGAAAGCAAACTTGTAAAACTAATTTTGTTTTTGTTTTTTGAAGAACAAAACAAGCAAACAAAGCAAAAAGAGACTAAGCAAAACAAAAACAACAAAGTAAAGAGATTGGTTATGAGGGACTCCCCTCGTGAAGATGTCCTTGACTCCCCGGCAACGGTGCCAGAAAATGTCTTGATGCGCTCGACTTTCAACGTAGAGCTCGTTGGGAACCCCAAGAGGAAGGTATGATGAGCACAGTAGTAAGTTTTCCCTCAGTTATGAAACCAAGGTTTAATCGAACCAGTAGGAGCAAGGAAACACCCCAAAGGTGTTACTAGCTGAGCTTTGGCAGGGTGCACTACCGGTGCTAGTAGCAACGTGGAGACCTGCACAACACAACCACAGAACTTTGTCCCCAACTTGCGATGAGGTTGTCAATCTCACCGTGTTTTGTGAAAAACAAAGGATTAAACGTATCGAATGGAAAGAAGTAAAAGTTTACAGAAAGTAAACACAAAGCAGAAACAGTATATAATTGTATGTAAAGACAAAGGACCAGGATCCATAGTTCACTAGAGGTGGCTCTCCTTAAGATAGATAACATGCTGCGTGAACAAATTACAGCGGGGCAATTGACAAACACCGATAAAGCAATACATGCATATACTAATCATCTTGACTCCTTTGAGACTTGATTGGGCATTACAACATAATACATAGACCGCCATCCAACTGCATGTATGAAAAATAATCCACCTTTAGGTTATCATCTGAAACCCCTCCAGTATTAAGTTGCAAGCAATAGATTATTGCTTTACGAACTGCGTGTAGAGTAAACAATATGATTGTTCTATGAACAAAGGATTGTTGTTTTCTCCCTAGTAGCAACAGCACATCTAGTACCTTAGAGATTTCTGTCACTTCTCCAGATTACCAGAGGCATGAACCCACTATCGAGCATAAATACTAACTCTTGGAGTTGCTAGCATCTACTTGGCCAAGATAGATACTAACAACGGAAAGCATGCAAGATCTCAAATAACAAAGACATGATAGAATCAATAATCAATCTGAAATAGCATCTCAATATCCATCATATCCCCACAAACACAACATGTATGAATTACAAATAGATGATCTTGATCATGAATGGAGCTCACAAGATCTAAACATGAAAGCACAAAGGAGGAGAAACCAGCCACTAGCTACTACATGGATCCGTAGTCCAAGGATTAACTACTCACGCATCACACCGGAGGCTTGCATGGTGATGAAGAAGGCCTCCAGGGTGAATTCCCCTCTCTGGCAGGGTGCCGGGAAGAGCTTCAGATCCCTCCCGATCTAGGGATGGAGATTACGGCGGCTACAGTCTCTTTCGTGGATTTTTGATCGGGTACCTAGGGTTTTTGTCCCGAGGGCAATATATAGGCGGAATGAGAGGCCGAGGGGGTGCCGGGAGCAGCCACACCACCCACTGGCGCGGGCCAAGCCTGGCCGCACGGCCAGGTGGTGTGGTGGCTCCCTGGCCCTTCTCCGTCTCGTATTCTGGCACTTGACCCCTTCTGGAAAATAGGCACTTTGGGTTTTGTCCCGTCCAATTCCGAGAATATTCATTTTCTTACTTTCCTGGAACCAAAAACAGCAGAAAACAGGTAGCTGGCACTGTGGCTCTTGTTAATAGGTTAGTCCAAGAAATCATATGAAAAGTACTCCAAAGTTGGAACAAAACAGAAGAAAGTGGATAAAACCAAGCATGGAACATCAAAAGTAATAGATACATTTGCAATGTATCAGTTAACCACACCTATCCCTACTGCGGCAGAACTCACTGCCATGGAATTGGAAGAAAGGGCCCATGCCCTAGAAGCGTGTCGCCAAGTACTCCTGGATGAAGCCAAAAACATCAAGGAAGAAAAGAAGCGCATGGCTACTGCGGAGAAACTCATCTCTCTACAACATCAGAAGAACCGGAAAGGCCACATACGGGCCGACAAATTTCTAGAAGTACGCAAGGTTCTCTTCGAGGGAGATCCGGGGATGCCTCGGCTCGATAGTAATGGAGATCTAGTGTATCCAACAACAGTGCAAAACACTGTCGCAGCTCGAGATATCCTGGCAAATAATCCAGGCCCAGAATAGGTTCGTTTGGACTCAAGCCGACAGGGGGCTCTTGATAATAAAGACCTTCCCCGGAACCGGAATAATGACGCTCCGGACGGAAGTCGGTGATCAACTGGAAACTATCCAGCTGCTCCACCCTCTCCACCAAGTATCCATCACAACGGTTCTCAAGGAGGCCAAGGAGGGCGTCGTGGTGGAGGACATGGTGGTAGAAGACGAAGTCCGGCTCCGAGGCACCACCGCTATAGTGAACAACCACGTTCCCTGTCACCAAGTGACGCGAGACACCGGATTGACTCCAATATAGAGGCAAGGCACTATGACAACGATGATATATACATGGGCCCAAAATGCTTCGGACCACGGATTTGACAAACACATTTCCCAGAAGGATTTGCTATCTCAAGACACATCTAAGCCTATGATGGTGTAGCCTAGCCAAATACTTGGCTCCAGGATTTTTTCCAGGCTTGCTGCATCGCGAAAGGTGGAAATAGCTTTGTTGCAACCAGATATCTCCCACTTATATTGCGGAAGATGGCATAATCATGGATAAATGAACTTCCGGGGAACACCATCCACAACTGCTATGACATGCAAAGCGTGTTCTTTCGGAATTTTGAAGGCACATATTGGAGGCCCTGTACGAGGAGACCTATAGCGTTGCACCCAGAAAGCCGGAGAAACTTGCCGAGATTACCTCGGACGATGGATTACACCAAGAACTCCTGTGAAGGACTAAATGACCAAACTGCGATTGAAGCTTTCATTGCAGGACTCCCAATTGGTTTACTACGACATCGCTTGAAGTGTGACAAGGTCACTGATCTAGGAGAGATGATAGAAATAGCGAGCAAGTATGAAGATGTTGATGACAACACAGAGGGATTGCTAAACGCCCTCGCTGTGCCACAGTCCGCAAAACAACGAAAGAGCGAGCTCAGAAACGCAAGAACATCTCGGAAGAAAAAACCCAGTGCGGAAACGACAGTGGTCACTACTACTTTTGGGTCTGGAGGACAAGGAGGACGTGGCAGAGGCCGCGGACGCGGTCGTGGGACATCAAGAGTCCAGGGTAGAGGAGACCATCAACCTAGCAAAACCTACTCCTGGGACGACAATGCCAATAACCCATGTGTGCATCACTTAGATGCCAGTGAGGGCTCGTCTCACACAAACACCGAGTGTCGTTTTAATGACGACATCAAAAAAGACGATACTGCTAGCTACAGGGCTAAGAGGAAGAAGGGAAAGAAGAATCCCGAGAAAGATAAAGAGGCCAAGGAAGATTTTGACATGGTGGAAGCTGATCCTTCAAATCCCAAGCCGGAGGGAAAGAAAACTTCCTGACAAAGAAATATACTTACGTCACTTTCCTCGGATCTCAACCAACTAAGGTTATGAAAGAAGTTCTACATGAGATCAATGCAATTGTTCCGGCTGTCCCACAATTCCTCGATTGGTCTCAAGTGGCAATGACCTTTGACCGTGCTGATCATCCGCCTAAGTTGCACATGCGAGGAAAATACGCCTTGGTCGTCAACCCACTTATTTATTTCTATGGTTTCTCCAAGACTCTCATGGACGGCGGCAGCAGCATTAACATTTTGTATGTCGAAATGCTATGTCGGATACAAATCTCGGAGACCCAGCTAAATCACAGCTCTGTGATCTTTCACAGAGTTATCCCAGGAAGACAAGCAAATTCCCTGGGAGAGATCACTTTGGATGTTACCTTTGGAACTCCAATGAACTATCGGACGGAGGCACTTTCCTTCGAAGTGGTCCCGTTCAAGAGCGTGTACCACGCTATATTCGGACGTCCGGCTTACTAGGATTTTATGGATCGTCCGTGTTACATTTACAATATGATGATAATTCCAGGTCCCAAAGGCGTGATCACTATCAGGGGAGACTCGAAGAAGGTGCGAGAGTGCGAGGACGGAAATGCCGCCTTTGTTGAAGCCGTGCTGCATGCCCAAGAGTACCAGGAGATCAAGAAGACCATTGATCCATCCGAGATGCCCGCAATGAAGAAGGAGGTGAAAAAGTAGAATCCAGAGTTCAAGGCATCGGAAGAGACGAAGAAGACAGCATTGAAGGATGATGATCCCTCCAAGGTGAGCCAGATAGGTGTAGGCCTAGATAGCGCATAGGAAAGCGTGCTCGTCAAGTTCCTCCAAGCAAATTAAGATATCTTTGCATGGCAGCCATCTAACATGATCGGAGTAACTAGGGAACTTGCCGAGCACTCTCTAAATGTACACCCAAACGCTAAACCCGTCAAACAGTCCCTACGATGTTTCGGTGATGAAAAGCGTAAGGCAGTAGCTAAGCAGATAGCCTAGCTCGAGTTAGCCGGATTCATAGAAGAGGTCATCCACACTAAGTGGTCGGCCAATCCTGTAATGGTCCCTAAAAAGGACACCACTGATTTAAGGATGTATGTTGATTATACTGCCTTGAACAAGGCTTGTGCCAAAGATCCGTTCGCTCTGCCTAGAATTGATCAAGTTATCGATTCTACGGCAGGCTCGGAACTCCTACGTTTTCTTGGCGCATATTCTGGTTATCACCAAATCCGGATAAAGGAACCAAACAAAGTCAAAAATTCATTCATAACCCCCTTAAGAACCTTTTGTTTTGTCACGATGCCCTTTGCAATCAAGAACACAGGAGCTACATATCAGCGCACTATGCAACGTTGCCTCCACAACCAAACCAGACACAATGTACATGCATATGTGGACGACATTGCGGTGATGTCCAAAAAGAAGGAAACACTAATTTATGACTTGGAGGAAACATTTGCCAATCTACGAAAATACAACATAATGCTTAACCCGAAGAAGTTCTTCTTTGGAATACCAGCGGGAAAATTGTTAGGTTTTATCGTGTCTCAAAGAGGCATAGAGGTAAACCGAGACAAGATTAAAGATATACTCAATATTCCAGGCCGACTCGCCTGAAGGACGTTCAAAGACTAATTGGTTGCATTGCTATAGTCAGTCGGTTTGTAAGCTGGCTCGGAGAAAGAGCCGTACGACTCTACAAGCTCCTGAAAAAGACCAAAAATTTCGTTTGGACTGACAAAGTTGAAGTTGCACTACAAGACCTGAAAGAAGTACTCTCATCTGCCCCTATCCTTGCAGCACCGGAACCACAAGAACTGATGTTGCTCTATCTCGCTGCGACAAACAGAGTCATCAGTGTTGTCATGGTGGTGGAGAGACCAGAGGAAAATCAGGAACACCTAGTGCAGCGTCCGACTTATTTTCTCAGCGAGGTCCTAACTGAATCAAAGCAGCTGTATCCGCACTATCAAAAGTTGGCTGATGGTGTGTTTTTTGCATCTCGTAAGTTACGGCATTATTTTCAGGAACATCCAATTACCATGGTGAGCACAGCTCCCATGAGGGAGATAATCAACAACAGCGATGCTATAGGACGCATCGCAAAATGGGGCATAAAGCTTTCAGCATTCGACATTGAGTATAAACCTCGTACAACAATAAATTCCCAAATCCTAGCTGACTTTGTCGCTGATTGGACAGAGACAACAGAAAATATGACCCTACCAGAGTCAGAATATTGGACCTTGCATTTTGACTGGTCTAAGGCGCTTAGGGGCTCGGGGGCTGGCGTGGTGCTCAAATCACCCCAAGGAGATAAACTTTTCTATGTGTTGCAGATCCACTTCGCGGCGACGAATAACATTGTCTAGTATGAAGCACTACTGCATGGAATCCAGATTGCTAAGGATATTGGCATCCGACGTTTGATGTCTTATGGAGATTCGGATCTTGTTGCCCAACAAGTGTTATGGAGATATCTGTAATGCGAATAAACACAAGGCAAAATATAGAGTTGTCATGGATGAACTATCTAAATTGTTTGAAGGGTTTGAAGTTCAACACATCCCTCGAATAGAAAATTAGGAAGCAAATGCACTATCTAGTATAGGCTCTGCACGGAAAAAAGATTCCGGATGGCGCTTTTTTGGAGCACCTCAAAGTTCCCTCTATGAAAGGAGTAGACGAGGAATATCCGATAAAATCCGACTCACCTTTAGTAGCAGTTCTGGCTGTAATTCCTAGCTGGACTCAACCCTACCTGGATTACTTCGTAGATGGCAAATTACCCAAAGACGAAATTCTGAGCCGGTAGATCGTCCGACGAGCAAAAGCCTACACTATAATTAGTGGTGACCTCTATAAGCGGAGCGTGTCTGCGGTCTTTTAGCGATGTGTATCTCCAGAAGAAGGAGTGGAAATCTTACGATAAATCCATGAAGGCGAGTGTGGTCACCATGCTGCAGCCAAATCTCTAGTGGCAAAAGCTTTCTGACACATTTTTTTCTGGCTTATAGCCAAGGCAGATGTTGAACGACTGGTCAAGACGTGCAAAGGCTGCCAAAAGTATGCCAAGCAAGCTTATGTTCCGGCTGATCAGCTGCGAACAATACCTACAACATGACCTTTCGCGGTCTAGGGGCTTCACATGGTAGGACCGTTTAAACGGGCTCCAAGCGGATTTACTCACCTCTTAGTAATGGTGGATAAATTCACAAAATGGATTGAGGCTAAACCCGTGACTAGTTATGATGGAGCAACAGCCAGAAGATTTGTCGAGGATGTCACAATCCGGTACGGTTATTTGCATAGCATTAGAACGAACAACGGGAGTAACTTCTCTATGGGAGAGCTTGCCAAATTCTACAACAAACAAATTATCTGGCTTGATATTACGTCAGTCGCACATCCATAAGCTAATGGACAAGTCGAAAGAGCAAATGGTTTAATCCTACAAGGCCTAAAACCAAGACTCGAAGCACCACTACGACGTGCTGTGGTGGCTTGGGCAGAGGAATTACCTTCTGTAATATGGAGCTGTCGAACAACTCCGAATAGGTCAACCGGATACACACCTTTCTTCTTGGTCTATGGTGCAGAAGCAGTTCTTCCTAGTGATTTGATTCACACTTCTTCTAGAGTTGCCGCATATATTGAAGAGGATGCCGAAATTTCTCGACAAAATAATCTCGACTTAGTGGAAGAAGTTCGTGTCGTTGCTGTGATGAGGTCAATAGCCTATCAGCAGAAGTTACGCAAGTATCATAGCTAGAGAGTCAGAAACCGGTCTTTCAATAAGGGTGATTTGGTTCTCCGGCTTATGCAAAAAAGAAAGCACAAACTTTCCCCAGTATGGGATTGGCCCTTTTTAGTTAGCCCAGTATTGCACAATGGTTCTTACAATCTAACTGATATGCGGCCAGTCAAAGAAAGACCTGCAACTAAGAAAAGAAAGAGAGATGGAGGTAGTACAGACCCGAAAGAATTAGACAGACCATGGAATATTGCTCAGCTACATCCCTTTTATTCTTATTTTATCTCTCTTTGTAATCATATATGTGTACATGTTCAATGAGAAATAAAGTATTGGTTGCCTCAAAAAAAATTCCAAGAAGTTTTTTACCATATTATTTCCAAATGATCATGTCACAGTCGAAAACCGCATAATACTTGAAAGTACTTTATTCTCATGTTTGTTCTGGTTTAGATTTCTGATTCTAAAATTGATACCTTCGGGTATAAATCTAAATTTTCTAGTCTATACTTTGGTTATTTATCTAATTACCGGATGCGGGCATTTTCCGAGTATTGAATTGTTGGTACTAGAAGTCGGCTTTGTTTCCGAGTTTAAACTGGTTTAGCAATGGAGCTCCGTTGCTCGGCAAAGTTTCTGTGTTGAAGGTTGGCCGGCTCACGATAGGGACAAGGCGGAAAGCCAGATAAACGATAATTATAGACAAAAACATAAGTGCTTATGTCAAGATTTCAGGCACGAAACTTATAAAGCCAAAAGTGCTAAATAGATAACATAAAACTTAGCACCAGCAAAAGTATTATACACTTAGTTACAACCCGAATTGTTTTTAGAATAACACATTGTTTGTTCTGACGCTCTATGATGAAGGGGAGAGGAAGGAGCTGCCGGCTCACTGGAGACATTAGCCTGGCCTTGATATCTTTCCGAGACGTTCAAACACGAGATGGTTTGTTCATCGTCGGAAAATTCACCAGTTTCTTCGGTAAGCGGAGGTGGCGTCTCTACGTGAGTGAAGAAGGGAGTGTCGTAGCTGGTCAAGTCAGCTATGTGGCACCCATATCCGGCAGAGGAGTCCATGATTGCTTTGATGTCCTGCTCCTGACCATCTTCATCCACAGTAGAATACCCTATGGTCACTTGCCAGGTTTCCATGCTTCCATGGTGGCTCATAACCATGGTGAGAGCATTCTGCGCTGCGGTCCGTGTGTAGGACATGTTCAAGTCCTAGATGAGCTGGGGCATCCCTTGGCCTTGTCTCGCACTTCAAAGCCGGACATTCTATGAATGTCCGGAACCTTGAGAACCTCGCCAATAACTTCAAGGGATTAGCGGAAATCATGAAGTAAATCGCCGACTTGGGTAAGCCAGCTAGTGCGAGACTCGGCGGACGCTGAATCCAGTAAATTCATAGGACCTGCACATGTAATGCCAAAGGTTAGCAAATATATCCGAATGCCAAAGGTTAGCAAATACATCGTCAACTTTGGTCATCTCTTCACAAAGACTCTGGAGTTCAGCCTAGAGTGCCTCGATAATGTCCTTCTCTCTAAACATTTCATCATTGATATCCGAGATTCTCTGATCCTGGGCAGCGATCCTTCGATCATGTTCATCGGTGGCCATGGAAGAGGATTCAGGAATCTGAGCAATGCTGCATTCATGATTCGTTTTTAGTTTGTCCAGCTCCTGATGTAAATCGGTGTTCTCCACCGCCAGGGTTTTCAGATTTTCGGCTTCTTCAATCATAGCACAGAATTGCTTTACCAGTGCTATAGTGAAAATACCAACAGTTGAATAAAACTTCAACTATGAAATAAAAGGAAGGTTTGAGAACTAGAATGTTTACCTTCAGCCTCATCCCTTAACACTTTCAGTTGAGCATTTTCGAGCCGGAGAGCTCTGGTATCTCTCCGCTTGTTGCAGATATTCTTCAACAATTCCTCGTTATACGAATTAACTTTCTGTAAGTCAGAATACCAGAGCCAGAAGTCTACTAAGGACTCGGGCTAATATTTTTACTAATATCAGCATGAGCCTTGGGGGCTACACTAGTTCATTCTTTGGCATCCTAAGGAAACATAACATTGTATCGTCTATCCAACTTCATGCTTGGGGGCTAGAGGATATGATATGGAATAAAGTGAAAAAGATAAGTTGGAATTCGACTTACAAGATGTTCATGGGTGAGTTTTCTTAATCTCATGGACACCTCGGTGCTAACCTTCTTCACGAGGGTCAACGGGATTACTGGAGCTGTCGAAAGCACACTGGTTCTCAGCCCCTTGTCGCGAAGTTGGATCTGCTCTAGAATTTTGGAGTACTTGATGTCCTCCGCTTCTTGTGCCTCTTCCTCGGCAGTAATATTCTGACTCTCCAAGCATTCCTAGGATAGCCATTGGATCTCCTCCACAGATTTCCGAGTAATTCCAAGCTTGGAAAGACCTAGATTGTTGAGGAGGTTTTCAGCGAAGACCTCTGTCCAGGGATCATTACCCGAAGAGGTTTCACCCTTATCAAAACCTGAGTCACCCATGGTGACGTTAGTTTGCGATCCGAGGATCACTGGCTCTACTTGTTGAGCTGGATCTTCTACGACGGTCAAAGATGGATTAATCTCTGGCACCGCAGAAGGTTGAGGGGCAGGAGTCAGAGGTGCTGCGGCAGGAGAAGTTAAATTCAGCTTTTACTAGCATAGGAGCTTCGACAAACCTCCTTTTCCCTTGCCCTTGGTGAGCTGTCTAGCTCTAAGGAACTAATAGAACAAAGAATATTACACCTCGGAAAGAATTATGACATAAAATACAAATACCTTATGAGGAAAGATTACCTATTCACAATAAGCACCTCCTTTGTGCCAATAGCAATTGTCGGAGCCTTACGCTTCTGAGGAATTATGTCCGACAGTGGAACCAACTCTTCGTCGTCCTCAGACAACTCAAGAAGATATCCCTCGATAGGAGCAAGCTCCGACTCGGGGAGGTTAGCAAGCTGAAAAATAAGAGATATCTCAGTATTGCAAAACAATGTAAAGATGAACACATAATTCGAGTTACTCCTGAAAACTTACTGGTACCATAGGATCTTCAACCGTATGCATGTCCAAAGACAGCTCCGGGATTTTCCTCTCGATCTGCTCCCTTATCAGCCACTTGATTTGAGACTCGTATTCTTTATCCGTTTAAGGCTGGGAGCATATTTAGAGGGAATCTTTCTTGGACGCTGTAATGGAGTGCATAAGTCGGTCTCCAGATGTTGAACAGGCTGGATCTGGTGTGCCACCCAGCAGTGAACTAAATCGGACCCCTTAAGGCCTTTGTGCTTCATCAAATATTCGATCTGCCTCTTGGAAAGAAGCAGATCGTCACTAAGAGCCGGCGCATCTACGTCCTAGGACTCTTGGGGCATGGCGGCACTATTGACAAAAGCCATCAAAGCAGTAGCTTTGCCGGAAGCAGGTATATCCTTGTGATAAAAGACAGTGGATGGCCATTGTTTCACCGACTCACTGGCCCTAATCCGAGGATAGATGCGCTCTCTCCTAACGCAAAAACTAATAGTTCCGGTAATATATGGATTACCGGTGATGGTAGAATTTCTCCGGACATGAAAGTAAAACTGGAAAAGAGTGAGACTCGGCCTAATGCCGAGGTACCCCTCGCACAATTAAGCGTATGCGCTCCACTCTAAAAGAGAGTTCAGGGGAAGATGATGGAGTTGAACTCCATAGTGATCTATAACCTCAGAAAAGAAGTATGAGGGAGGGAAACTGAAACCTCTGTCGAGGTGGGTGCCGAAGTGTACCCGCTCGCTGGCGCGAGGATTAGAGGACGGTTTCGCTGAGCCGCTCCGCCAGTCGCAGGCACGGAGGAGCCCTTTGTTTTCCATGATGCGAAGCTTGCCGTCATCAAGGATACACGGGATCAGACCCCACGGTTGCTCTCCTTCTCCGCCACCGAAGCCGTCGCTGCCGTCACCGTCGTGCCAGAAGATGATGCTGAAGCCATTTTCCCGTGGGCTAGTGACCTAGGATGGGCGGCGCTGGAGGATTCTAGGGAGGCAGAGGAGCTCTGTGTTTCGTGGGAAGCGTTGGGAGGAAGGAAACGGTGCAAGTGCTGGTGAAGAAGATGGGAAGGAGAATCTTAGCCACTTATATCCTCTAGCTGCGCCAAGATTCATGTAAACGCGACAGTGAAACACGCCACGCGTCCTAGAAGGAGCTGTGTAACCCCCACGCAATGATTACGCCGCCTCGATCTCCATGCATGCATTAAAATGACGCCTAGGTTCCACAAAAGGCGGACCCACCAATGGTCATGCTAGCGAGAATGTCTGTCAGTGACATGAGTTGACCATGACTAATGTCAGATTATGTTAGAGACCAAGTTCTGGCTTAGTATGAATTTCGAGCTGGAAACCCGAATAACGTATTCATAGGTCCAACTCATTTGAGACCCGGATCCTATCCTTTCTTTTGAAGTTTCAGGAACCCTTCAAGATTCTGCAAGCTGAAGATCAAGCCAGACGATGATGAAATCTGACTCTAGATCTTGGAGGCTTCTGGGGGCTGCTGTTGGTCATATACTTTCTGGGTACCCTCACTGTGCCTCACTAACCAGGGTGGCCCACTTCGGGTTAGATCTTTGCTTCATGGGCGGCCTAGTCCGAGAGAAGAGACGGAGTCGAGTCGGGCTACGGGAAGTCCCAGATGACTTACCGACATAGGCCCATAGTGTTACTTGTAGTTCAAGATGTACTCTGTAACCGACTCTTAGTCGTAGCCGGATAGGTCTCTCTAGTAAACCCGAGGATATCTATATAAGCCGTCCTAGGGAGAGACTTTAGGGCACCCTCACATTAGTCTATAATCTCAACTCGCATAGGCGAAACCCTTGTAACCCATATTCCGGCTCTGCCATATTACTGGATTGCTAGCAGGAGTAGGATCTGTCCAAAGCCAGCAGATTCGAACCTGGGTAAACTTGTGTGCTCACCGTCCCGGAACACCGTACGTCTCACACCCCTCTCTTCCGCACGCCTCGAGGACCCCCTCATGGCGTACTTGTCATCAATCCAATGACAAACATATCTTTCTCCTTCTGTTAGCTTCTTTCGAAAATACCGATGATTTCAGCATCATAAACATTGAAGATTATCTTTCCTTCAGCACAATCTACTGATGCACCTGCAGTACTGACGAAAGGTCTTCAAAGTATTATAGATAATCTTTCATCTTCTGGCATTTCAAGGATAATAAAATTAGTGGGAATAACATGCTCATCAATCCTAAGTAAGACATCCTCAATCATACCAACGGGTCGTTTAGTGGATTTGTCAGCCATCTGTAAAATGATAGTAGTAGGAGAATATTCCCTTAATCCTAACCTTTTATAGAGGGGGTATGGCATTACACTAACTCCTCCTCCTAGATCACACAAGGCATTATGAATACCAGTTTTGCCTATTGAGCATGAAATAGTTGGTCTTCTGGGATCTCCAGACTTAGACAACAGCTTCCCATTAACAGGATAGCTAGTTACCATGGCAACAATTTCAGTTATTTCTTTCTTTCTACTAAAAAATAACACAGATGAATTTACCATAAGTAGGAACTTTGATTACATCCGCAAATGGAATTTCCAGAAGAAGGTCACTAAGTGCCTTTGTAAAACAATTATAAATGACCTGATCCGATGCTTTCTTTTTTCGATCTGGATAAGGAAGCTTTTCCGCACCTGACTTACTCTTGTATTTTACCTTTTGTGGAGGGTCAGGATCTTTCGTTGATTTCTTTTGTTGTTGCTTATTCCTTTTCTTATTTTCTACTATAACAACTTCATCTTCCTTGCTTATTTCTTTATCTTCTCTTGGATCAACCGTCTCTACATCAGAGTCATAATGGTCATCTTGTGAATCATTTTTCTCCTCCTTGGTTTGATCTTGCATTTCAGTTTCATCTTGAGGATCCACCAATGTATCATTTTCTTGGCTTGCTTCGAGTAAGGCTTTTTTCCTTTCGCTCTTTTTCAGCTTCGTATTCCGGTGGTCCTAAGGGTCTTGTAACAACTGCATCCCTTCTTGTGACAACATTAGTAGAAACAGGAATATCTTTATCTTCACGAAGAAAATTTTGATAACTAGATGCTATTTGTTCACATTGGGTTTAATCATACTAAGTTATCTGTGAAATAATTTTATTTCTTGGCCAATCTCATCATAATTTTCATTGAGTTCCGCCAAAATCTTTTTTTGTTTTTGGAAATGCTGATGCAAGTTATTATGATATTTTACTTCTCGATGTTTTAATTCTTGGAATTTTTTTCTAGTTTCATCTTCTTCAGTTAAAACTTGTAACAAATCTACTTTGTTTTCCTTAAAAAATTCAGAAGTGTACCTTTTTCTTTTATATTCTTGCGTTCCTCGGATATACGATCAGGAGTTATGCGAAGTATCCCTTTTTTCGGCTTCGTACTAAAATTAGGATTATATAAAGAATCATTCTTAGCCCTAGTAGACATTA
Organism: Avena sativa; assembly: GCA_916181665.1. Taxonomy (NCBI): domain Eukaryota; kingdom Viridiplantae; phylum Streptophyta; class Magnoliopsida; order Poales; family Poaceae; genus Avena; species Avena sativa. Next base: position 295,942,927 of record OV702291.1, on the reverse strand, counting down.
ATTCCAAACATTATTTAATAGTCAAAGTATTTATTGATCCTCCTGCTGAGAAGTCAAGTAACCCTCTACATTGAGTATTGAGACCGTGGTAAAATAAATGGAAAATTGTTAGTTCAGAATAGCCATGATTAGGAATACTATTGATCAGTCCAAAGAATCTTTCCCAGGCTTGTGGGTAGTTTTGTCCCACGTTATGACTAAAGTTTCCTATGTTCTTTCTTAGTTCAGTTACCTCTTTAAAAGGAAGAAACCTTTTTATGAATTTAGTAATGCAGTTTTCCCAACATTTAATGTAATGGCGAGGGAGAGAATATAACTAGTCTAGACGTTTACCTTTAAGAGACCATCAAAATAGTTTAAGACGAGAGAAGTCTCTTGGCAAACCTTTTGGTCCAAGCGATGTTATCACATCGTCAAACTCTCTAATATGTATTCCTGGGTCTTCATCTTCCCTTCGACTTAAAGATTTCTCCTGCAAAATTTTAATATTTCACCATAAAAATGATATTCTCTAACTCCGGTATTAGGGAACTCTATTGGTTGTTTAAGAAATTCAGAACTTGGAGCACTATATCCCCTGAGAGTTTTCTCAGGTTTCATATGAGTTGTATTATAAATAGACATTATTTCCATAATATCACTCAGGTTTTCAACTTCAACTTTATTTGATCTTAAAAGTTTTTCAATAATTTCTTCGCGCCTCTGAGCAGGCACGCGCTTAATATAATCTGGTAGATAGGTCCTACCAGAGCGTGTAGACCCCTTTGTCTCCTAGGGAGAACATTTTGTAATAGAAACACCTAAAATGTCAAAATACAAACACTTAGCACTAAGCTCCCTGGCAAAGGCACCATAAAATAGCTTGATGTCTTCAAGATCACAGATTGTTTGTAGCTTGTTTCGAAGTTCAGATATCGATCCCATAGGGATCCCAAAGGTAAGTGTTCACAGGTCTTCGAGTGAGTTGACTGCAAGTGTTGAAAATAGGATGGGGGTTTGATGAAATGTGATATATTTTAATAGAACTAAAATGTAAACTTCAGAAATATAAAGCATAAAAGTAAAGAACGGCTTTGATGTTTGTTGATTCCTGCGGATGGCGAAAGAAGGCGCGGGGAGATTCAGTTCATGGTGATAGTGACTGCGCTAGGTGGACGAGTGATAAATGTAACAATTATAATCTTATAAATATATGTGTAGGCGAGCAACCCATAATTAGCCGAAACTCCTCTTGGTAGATTTCATCCCAACTTCAATAATCCTACTAGCCTGTTACCAAAACCATGGTCAGAAACTAGACGATTAAGACCCTTCAGGTTGCTTAGCGATTAAGCTCCTTGGATCGGACTAATGCAATAAACCAAGTGGTTACTCGTTATCCTTGAGTCAACTATCTTTCCATTGATATCCCGTTGTCACCTGGGGGTCGCGGTCCACTAGCGAACAAGATCTTATCTATGTAGAACAAAGCATCATGTTGTCTGGGCCCTTAATTGGACAACAAGCATTAGGCATCCCACAGATAGTCAAGCACACATAATATAGTAATTAGAATCAATTACAAACTAATGGAAAATATGAAGGCACATCACATCTCACCAATCCCCTACATCTCCCACACCCAAAGGAATTATTCACATATGAGAGAAGAATGGATCATCAATATAACTGAATAAAGGGAATTCGTCTTTATATCACCATGGAGATCCACAATAAGAATAGAAAAATATCCAACACAATTGAAGATGGGAATAAACAATCTCAAACCCTAGTCTTGCAAGGTGGAGATCCCTCTCTCTCACAAGTCCAAGTAGTGGCTATGGGGGTGTATTGGCTAGGAAGTTGAAGATCGTGGAGCGAGTTGAAGAACATCTTCCCCTTCTTCTCCGGATCTCTTCTTTCTCCCTTATGGATGGTATGGCGGCTGCTATGTTGTGTTTTCGTCCTCGGCCCCTTCATGGAAGTTGTCCCTTTTGACGAGACAGAGGCGGCGACAACTATATGGCGGGAACTATACGGCCGAAAAAATATTCCAGCCGTATAGTTGCTCGTTAAAGCTTCTGTGAGCTCCCCTCGCGTGCTTCCAAGGTGGGACTCGCTTGTTTTCTCCAGAATGTTGTGTTTCTCTAGTTAAATCCTTTTGTTGATGTTTAGAACCTGAAACATACATTAAAAACCAGGTTTTCTTTGCTACCGAAGTATTAGCGTTAGGTAAAGCCAGAAAAAAATTAAATACGGAAGAAGAACCATCAATAAAAGCTATCCAAAATGTGTCGAATCTTACAGCTATCATCGAGCAATGCAACTCAATTGCTAAACCAGATTTAACTCGGAAACAAAGTCAGCTTCTAGTACAAAAAATTCACAACTCAGAAAAATACCAGCGTCTAAACAATCAGACAAAAATCAAAGTATAAACAGAAAATGAGACATACATCCGAAGGTAGAATTTTTTAGAGAATTGGAAATCTAGCCAGAAAAACATAAGCATAAAGTATTTCAAGTATTCTGGGATTTTCGACTATGACATGATCATTCGGAAATAAGATGGTACTTTTAAAACATCTTAGAAAAATATTGAGGCGACCAATACTTTTTTTCACTTTGAACATGTACATTGATATGATTACAAATAAAGAAAAATTATGTATAAAGGGACATAGCTGAGCAATATTCCATGGAAGGTCTAATTCATCTAGATCTGTACTTCCTCCAGCTCTCTTTATATTCCTAGTACCAAGTATTTCTTTGTTTGGCTTCATGTCTGTTAGGTAGTATTAACCATTGTACAATACTCTACTAACCATAAAGGGACCTTCCTAGATTGGGGAAAGTTTTTGCTTTATTTTTTACACTCTGACTATGATGCTAGCGTAACTTATACTGATAGCCTATAGATCTTTGTTCAACAATGACGCGAACTTCCTCAAGCACATCGAGGTCGTCTTGTCGAGAAACTTAGGCATCCTCTTCGAAATAGGCAACATCTCGGGGAGAAAGATGGATAAGATCACTCGAAAGAACTGCCTCGGCGCCCTAGACCAAGAAGAAAGGTGTATATCCAGTTGACCTGTTAAGAGTAGTTTGTAAGCTCCATATAATAGACAGCAATTCGTCCGCCCAAGCCCCCACAGCACGATGAAGTGGTACTTCGAGCCTAGGTCGGAGGCCTTATAGAATGAAACCATTTTCCCTTTTGACTTTTCCATTTGCTTGTGGATGTGCGACTGATGAAATATCAACTCAGATCCCTTGATATTCACAAAACTCGGCAAGTTCTCTCATTGAAAAATTGCTCCCGTTGTCTGTAATAATACTGTGTGGATAGCGAAATCAGATTATGACGTCCTCGATGAATCTTTTGGCTATAGCTCCATCACAACTTGTGATAGGTTTAGCCTCAATCCATTTTGTAAATTTATCCACCATCACTAGTATGTGGGTAAATCCACCATGAGCCCATTTAACGGTCCTACCATGTCAAGCCCCTAGACCCTAAAGTGGCATGTAATCGGAATTGTTCTCAGCTGATCAGCCGGAACATGGGCTTGCTTGGCGTACTTTTGGTAGCCTTTGCATCTATTGACCAGCCTCTCAGCATCCCCCTTAGCTATAAGCTAGAAAAATCCATGTCAAAAATCTTTTACACTAATCAGGATTTGGCTACTTTGTGGTGTCCACATTCGCCTTCGTGGATTTCCCTTAGGATTTCCACTCCTTTTTTTGGAGAAACACGGCGCTGAAAATCCCCGGATACACTCTCCTTATAGAGCTCACCACTGATTATTGTATAGGATTTTGCTCGTTGGGTGATCTGTCGGCTCAAAACCTCATCTTCAGGTAGTTTGCCATCTACCATGAAATCGAGGTAGGGTTTTGTCCAGCTGGGAATAATAGCTAGAACTATTATGAGCAGTAAGTCAGATTTGGTCGGATACTCCTCATCAACTCCTATGATAGAGGGAACTTTTAGGTTCTCCAAAAAAGCGCCATCCGGGACCTTTTTCTCTGTAGAGCCTATTCTTGATAGGGCATCTGCTTCCTCATTTTTTGTTCGGGGAATGTGTTGAACTTCAAAACCTTCGAACGATTTTGCTAGTTCATCCATTATAACTCGATATGTTGCCATGTGTTTAATTTCCCTACAATGATCAGATACTTGCTGAGAAACTAAATCCGAGTCTTCGTAGCACATGAGTCGGTGAATGTCAATGTATTTTGTGATTTGAATTCCATGTATCAATGCTTCATATTCAGTAATGTTATTGGTCATCGTGAAGTGAATCTCCAACACATAGAAAAAATTCTCTCCTTGGGGTGATTTGAGTACCACGCTAGCCCCTGAGCTCTTGAGCGCTTTTGACCCATCAAAATGCAAGGTCCAATATTCCGACTCTGGGAAGTTAATGTCTTATGCCGTTTCTTTCCAACCAGTGACAAAGTCGGCAAGGACCTGGGATTTAATTGTTTTTCGCGGTTTATACTCAATGTCAAAAGCTTCTAGCTCGATTCCCCCACTTAGCAACGCGTCTTGTGGCATATCTATTGTTGATTATATCTCTCACGGGAGTTGTGCTCACTACAGTAATCTTGTGCTCTTGAAACATGTGTTGTAGCTTTTTATCTGCAAAAAATACACCATAGGCTAACTTTTGGTAATGACGATACCGTTGTTTCGATTCTGTTAGAACCTCGCTGACGTAGTAAGTCGCATGTTGCACCAACTATTCCTATTTTTCCTCCTTTGGTTCCACCAATGTGACGATGTTGATGACTCTGTTTGTCGCAGTAATGTAAAGAAAAATGGGTTCTTGAGGTTTTAGTGTTGCAAGAATGGGGACGGCTGAGAGTACTGCTTTCAGGTCTTGGATTGCAACCTCAGCTTCATTGCTCCAAACAAACTTGTTGGTATTCTTCAAGAGCTTGTATAATGGTGCGGCTCATTCACTGAGTCGGCTGATGAATCAGCTGACTCTTACGATGCAATCATTGAACCGTTGTACGTACTTGATGCGAGTTGGCCTGGTAATGTTGAGTATAGCCTTTATCTTGTCCTGGTTCATCTATATGCCTCGCCGAGACATGATGGATCCTAACAATTTTCTGACTAGAATTCTACAAAAACACTTTTCAGGTTAAGCATGATGTTGTATTTTCCTAGATTTGTGAACATTTCCTCCGAGTTGGAAATTAAATTTTCCTTCTTTTTGGACATCACAGATATGCCATCCATGTATGCATGTATGATGTGTCTGATTTGATTGTGGAGGCAACGCTGCATAGTGCACTGGTAAGTAGCTCTTTTTTTTGAGCCCAAAAGGCATCATTACGTAGCAGAAGGTTTCGGAGGGGGTGATGAATGAAGTATTTAATTTTTCTAACTCCTTCATGCGTATTTGGTGATAACCGTAATATGCGTCAAGAAAACATAGGAGTTCCGAGCCTTCCATTGAGTCGATAACTTGGTCGATTCTAGGCAGAGCAAACAGATCTTTGGGACAAGCCATGTCAAGGAACTATAATCGACACACATTCTTAAATCAGTAGTGTCCTTTTTAGGGACCATTACAAGATTGGCCAACCACTCAGTGTCGATGACCTCTTTAATAAATCCGGATAATTCTAACCGGGCTAACTCCTCGGCTATAGCTTTGTGCTTTGCATCGCTGAAACATTGTAAGGACTATTTGACAGGTCTAGCATTAGGATAAACATTGAGAGAGTGCTCAGCAAGTTCCCTAGGTACTCTGGTCATGTCAGAAGGTTGTCATGCGAAGATATATTTATTAGGTTTGAGGAACTCAACGAGCGTGCTTTCCTATGCGTGATGTAAACCTACGCCTATCTGCGTCACCATGGAGGTGTCATCATCCTTCAGCTGTGTTTTCTTTGTCTCTTATGATGCCTTGAACTCCAGAGTCGGCTTTAGCAGCTCCTTCTTCGTAGCGGGCATCTCGGACATATTAGTGTTCTTCTTGATCTCCTAGTACTCCTCAGCGTGCAGCACGGCTTCAGCGAAGGCAGCAAATATATCTTCACATTCTTGCATTTTCTGCGGGTTTCTCCGGATTGTAATGACGCCTTTGGGACCCGGAAGTTTCATCATTTTGTAGATATATCAGGGGAGAGCCATGAATTGAAAGTAGGCTGGGTGCCCGAATATAACGTGATATGCGCTCTTGAACGACACCACCTCCAAAGAGAGTGGCTTAGTCCGATAATTTTCCGGTGTTCTGAAAGTAATGTCCAAAGAGATTTCTCCTAGAGAGTTCGCTTGTCTTTTGGGGACGATTCCATGGAAAACCACGTTGCTATGGTTCAGCTAGGTTTCTGATATCTTCATGGGGTGCAACGTTTCGACGTAGAGGATGTTGATACTGTTGCCACCGTCCATGGGGGTTTTTGAGAAGTCATAGCCATCAATAAGTGGATTGGCGACCAGAGCATATTTTTGACGCCTATGAGGCTTATTCGAGTGATCGTGTGAGTCAAAGGTGATCTTCACTTCCAAACAGTCTAGATACTAGGGGACAACATGCGTTGAGCTCATGCATTACTCCTTTCCTGACCTTGGTGGGTTGGGATCCGAGGAAGAAGATGTAAGTGTCTTATTTGGTTGGGTAAGCCTTCTTACCATACGACTTAGGATTTGAAGCTTATGCCTCCTTGATGTTAGAATCTTTCTTTGAAGCCTTATCTTTGCTGGAATTTGTCTTTCCTTTTCAACGCTAGGCCCTATAGCTAGCGGTTTCGTCTTTCTTGATGTCATCGTTAAAACGACACTCAGCATTTGTGTGGGAAGAGCGCCCGTTACCATTTGGGTGATGCACACACGTATTATTGGCAATGTCAGCCCAACAGTAGGTTTTACCAGGCTGCTGGTCTCGTCTACCTTGGACCCGAGAATTCCATGGCCTTGTCCCCAACCGCCTCCACGCCCTCCTCGGCATCCTAATCTAAAAGTTGCAATGATAGTTGCATTTTCCGGATTGGGTTTATTTTCCGAGGTGTTCTTGCACTTCTAGGTTTGCTGCTATTTGGGTTGTTTTGCCGATTGAGGCACAACTAGAGCATTCAGCTGTCCTTCTGGATCATCGTCGGCGTCTGCATATTTGCTTATCGTTTCTATCATCTCCCCCAAGTTGGTAACTTTGTCGCGATTAAGCTGGTGACGCAGCAATCCGATTGGGAGCCCTACAATGAAAGCTTCGATCGTGGTCTGGTCATTGACTCCCTCGCAGGAGTTTTTGTGTAGATCCATTGTCTGAGGTATTCCTGGCAAGTTTCTCCGATTTTCTGGATGCAACGCTACAAGTCTTAGACTGTGCAAGGCCTCCGGTAGGTACCTTTTAAATTTCAAAAGAACGCACTTTGCATATCATACCATTTGTGAATTGTATTTTTTGGGAGTTCATTTAGCCATGATACAGCCGTCTTCCACAGCATAAGTTGGAGATATCGTACTGCGACCAAGCTATTTCCTCCTTTGGTGATGCATCAAGCCTAGAAAAAAATCCTAGAGCCATGTATCTAGCCGAGCCATGCCATCGTAGGGCTAGATGTGTCTTCAGATGGCAAACCCTTTTGGAATTTTGGTTTGTCAGACAGGTGGGCTCAAGCATTTTGGTCCCACATATATGTTATTCGAATCATAGAGTCTCCCCTATATGTTTGAGTTGATCCGGTTCCTAGCATCACTGGGCGACACGGAGTGCTATCTTGGATGTTTGCTAAGGCTGCGGGACCACGTACTTGGATCTCTGCTTCTTCTATCACCTCCTCTGCCCTGATGTCCTCCCTGGCTCCCATGGGGCTCTTACGGTCGCTGCTTGGCAGAGAGGGTGGTGTTGGTGGGTTATTTCTGGCTAAACATCGGCCTTTGTATGGAGTTTCATTATGCCGACTCTAGGGAGGGTCTTCATGGCGATGACCATCGTGTTGGCTTGATCTCGCGTGGTTGCATTGTTGCTTCGTCCATCGTTATCTCCATTGTGGCGAACTTAAACCATACGGCTTGTATGGCTAAGAGGTGGCATTCTTTGTTGATCCTGCTCCCGACGTCGTTCTTCATCTTCTTCCCTACGGTGATTCGACTGCCGCTGGGGAGGTTACTATAGAACTAGTGCTACCACGGTGTCTTGCTCAGCGGCTGGGGCAACATTGCTCCAATCACGTGCGGTTCTACGTCACAGTTCTAAAGAGCCGGTTCTTGAGTGAGTATCATCCCGAGGGTCAGAACAGTGGTGCCAATCTGGTTCCCGATGGGATCTTGTATCATGCCGTCGATTCATGCCTATGCGTCATTGGTCGTATTTCAAGACCAGCTTTCGGTTGAAAGACATGGCAGCTTTCTATTGCTCTAGCCCCTTATTAAGAAGTGTTACACTCAGCAAGACCTATTATGGAGTTGGATTATTTTCTAGGATATCTCGGGCTATGGCAGTGTTCTCTACTAGTGTGTTATACACCTAGTTTCCCTTGTGGACATCCGGATTTTATTTGCCAGCTTAGGGCCATTCTAGGTCTTCTGATGCTGCAGGGAGTTAAACTTTCATGCATCTGCAATGCATGGCTTCTCCTCGACGAGGTGAGTAGATGCGGTGACCTAGCATACCACTGCATGATGTAGTACACTATAGTCATTGACATAACACCAATCAAACATTGTTCACTAGTATTACATCCCTTAGAGTGGTACAACAGAAACACAGCAGGTCCAAGACATGACTATAGATTACAACTCGGCTCTTTACAAAAGATCTAGAGAACACTCTAGGTTAAAGAGGAGGAAAATAACTTCTTACAAAGAAGAACCAGAAATAAAAACTCCGAACTATCTAGCTAAAAGGACTAATATCTAAACCATAAGTCTTGCAATTGCTACTAATTGTGGCACCCCGCTAAAACCACTACTAGAAAATCGCTGTGTTTTTGTGCATTGCATCATCATGACCGCATGCTCATGCCATCATGCCACATTGCATTTGAGCATCGTCATCATCATGCATGGTTTGCTTAAAAACTATTTTCGAAAAGTCTAGTTTTGGTTTTCTAAATACCCCGTCTTTATTTCAAATCAAAACGCCGGGCTTTTTCGGGTCTTTTATTTGTCTAAAAACTAATTGCAAAAGTCTATTCAAAATTAAATAAAATTTGATATTGTTTTGAGGAGGCAGCCCGCCAGGCCCGAAAGCCCAGCCGGCCACCTCCAATAAAACTCTAACCCTAACCCTAAGCTAACCTATCCCACCTAGTCCCCTTGTGCCGCCGCCGGCCCCACCGCGCGAGCACACGATGCCGCACCATCCTACACGCACGCTGCAGCGTTGCAAGGCATCGACGCGACCGTCCCTGCCCGCCTACGCTCGCTTCCAAACTCGCACGGCTTGGACCTGCAGTGCGCCTGCAAGTGGCCCACCACCGGACACGGCCCCGACCCCAGCCCCGTGACACGCCACACGTGAGCGAGCGATGCCACCTCCCAGCTTTCTCTCGCGCGTGCCCCGCTCCCCTTGTCCGTTTCTTCGCCCTGTCCCCATCGCGCCCCACCGACCACGTCCCCCGCACGTAATCTTCTCCCTCCCTCGCGGCGCCTCTTTCTCACCTCCTATCTCGCCGCTGCTATCCATCCCCACCAACCGCTCTCTCCGGCCCGCCACCGGGACCACTCCCCTTCCCACAACCCAGCGCCGAGGCCGCCCTCCACCGCCTCGCTCGCCAGCATCGTCCTCCTTCCCGGCAGGGCCCCGCCGGTCTCCTCCTCCGGCCGCCACCTGCATGTCCGAGCGCGCCGCTGCCCAGGCTCCCCACCACCAGCGAGAACCGCCGCCGCCCTCCTCCGTTCCGTCCTTGTCCGCCGCGCCACGCACCCCCGAGCCCGAGCCGCCGTCGACCTCTCGCCACCAGCGCCTCGTCTGCTAGGTCCCCGACCTCCTCCTCTTCCCCATCATCAGCCACGCGACCCCCTCGGCTGCCGCGCCCCCTCTGCTTCAGGCCGCCCTCTGCCGTGCTCCTGCAAGCCTCGCTGGAGTCGTCGCTGCCCCAGGAGCTCCACCCCTCCACCGCCATGACCGGTACCGCACCTCTAGGTCGTTGCGTGACCTCGCCCTTCAGCCCCCGCTCCTCCGCCAGCGGGCTCTGCCCCGAGCGCCGCCGCCTCCCGTCAACCCCGGCCATGCCCCCTGCGTGCCTTCGGCGCGCCATCTCCCTCTGTCGTTCTCCCGCAGGCCTTCCCTGACGTAGAAGCTCACCGGCCGTGCGTCGCTTCTCGCGGGTGTTGGCCTTCCTCCGGTCGCTGCCAGTCATGCGTGCCAAACACCCCCGGCTACCTCCTGCTCGTCTTCACTGTGCGCGAGGGTTCCCGTTGATATCCTGCAGGTTCCACCGTGGATATTGGTGTTGGGTTTGTGGTTTCGGGAGGTGTTTGTTGATGGAAGACCTGGATGAACCTTGTCACTGCTGTGTGCACATGACAGAATCCTCGCCAAGTTTTCCCCAGCAGCCAAATTCCTCTTGGCAAGGTCTTCTTTGTTGGCATGATCGTATCAACCTTGTACCGAGAAGTCACCCAGTACCCCTACACGGATCCACCGACGTTGTTACCGGGGGATTCTGAGTAGACATGCAGGTTCTTCTTCATGGATCCAGTGAAGCGGGAACGACAAGATCGCCGCACGGGAAAAAACCCCAAGGCCTTTGATGTAGAACCGACAAGATGTCCTTCACGGTTTCGAAGCCCCGAGCTCTCCCTCACGAACGCCATGATCTCCTGATGGACCAGATCGTCCAAGGCGGCTAGTTGTACTAGGACCACACCAAGATCGATAGTGATGAACTGTCGGCACCGATCCAAGTTCTTCACCAACCACAAGATCTTCTCGGAACCCGAAGACCCCCGTACTAGAAGGCCTTCGACGTGGAACCCCAAGATCTTCTCCGGGACGACAAGCGCTTCATCTCGGAGCACCAAGTCCTTCTTCTTGCTGGCCCCGTCGGACCCTGAGACCTGGACCCGAACACCCCCGGAACCCAAGATCTTCCGAACCTAGATGTGTGAACCTTTTTCCCGAGCCCCTATTTTATAAATGCTATATATAAAACCTATCGCATATTAAATTGTTCATTTCGCATCGCATCATGTGGTTTGGGGCATTATGCCGATTCATCTCATAATTAAATATGGAGTCGATATGAGGAATATTGTTGTCTTCTTCCGGACTCCATTTAAATTGGTGTAGCGAACCGATGCCATGTTTTGTCTTACTAAGTCAACATTTAAATTGAGGGGTTGTTAAATAACTTGAACCGTTTAATTAATTGTCGGGACCCGGTTTCCGCTTAATACTGCCTAATTGCACCGCATCTGCATCATATCATAATCATGTCGGATCTTCTGCCATAGTATTAAATATTGCATCCGGTGTTTCTTCTAGTGTTTGCTTCTTCGCGGATTAGGCCGATGAGTTGATGCGGTATTGACAAGTTCTACGGATATGATCCGTCGGCAGTGTTTCCCAGGCAAGCATCTCTCCCCCTTCTACCTATTTTGCATTTATAGTCTTAATTTTCTCCTGTTGATCTATTGCTATCCGTGTCGCGATGCTCTAGTTTCCGTACACCAGTTACACCCTGTGCAACCTCTATATTGCCTTGGACACCTCCTATTACCTGTGTTTGGTAGATAGCTGGCCTTGCGAGTTGTAGTTTCTTGCTCAGGTGCGATCTCGTGTTGTCAAGTACCCCAGTTGTTGGAATGCTGGCAGATGTTTATGGTGGCAATGATCATGACTTTAAATACAACTATTAAAATGCTAGATATAACTAATGCAGAGGTATCGGTGGGCAATAGATGTTATTTGGTTCTTCCACGCTCACTTGTGTCCGCTAGGACCCCAAGTACTTGATACATGTTCCTTGATTTTTCGCACTATCCACATCCGGGAGGCCTTATGGACCCCCCTGAGCCAGAGCATGATTCATTAATATTTCTTGGGGCCACAAAGTAGTTTGGGGCTTTATTACTATCCTGTACCTATGCCATGCTTTACTGATTTATTTAAGATTGTATGTGGAGCACCTGTACTGTTTAGGATTGCGGAGTGTTTTCGCGGTATCGACAATCCCAGTCACACTTTCGGGTTCCCAGTCGTTTATAGCCATTGGCGCAAACCTTGGGTCCGTCTCGGAGCCGGCCAACTTCGTTGCGGGTAGCTTAATGGGGCGGCCCCCTGAAATATTTATGAATCTTGTGATCGCTTTGTCGTGAATGCCTCGTTGGGTTTTGAGTTGGTTTTTCCGAGGTTGATCGAGTGTGTGTTGCTATTTGTGCACCCCTGCAGGGTAAAACTTTCTGAAAGCCGTGTTCGCGGTTATGGATGACTTGGAGCACAGTATCTCGATCATAGACAAGCATAACTAAAGTAGTGCTATAAATTTGACTTAATATGTGACTAGTAATCAGATGCAACTATAACGGAATGGATATTAAAAATGCCAACAACTGGTGGATCTGGGTTGTTTTGTGACATGCTATACCTGCCTAGTAAGTATTACAACTCCAACAGAATGTGATAAAAGTGCCAACAACTACTGGGTTTTGGGATTCCTCGGGACAATTATATCTGAATAGTAAATATTCCAACTACCACAGAATGGTTAATTAAAACTACCCACTACTTATGCTTTAGGATGACTCATGCTATCTATATCTGATTAGTAAGTGCTGCAACTATAATGGAATGAGTAAAATTGCCAATTGTGTGAGTTCCTTGGTCCGACTTCCTCGTTTGGTCTCGAGGGGGAAATACCAGGATGGGTTTGTTTGGTGTTAGCTTCAGGTTGGATCCGAATAGGTCTTTCTTACCCCTCTCTGATAACCGCCAGTTATCTCGAGTCTCTATAGGTTGTTTAGTACCGCTGCGCTGCCGCTCCAGCCCACCATACCTATGTAGGCGAGAGCCGCCGAATTCTAGCCTCACCGTGTACTGGCCTCAGTACTGACGCTCCTCTTTTTCCTTTGCCCTTTGTCGGCACCCCAGTTGTCTTAGCAAGTGTCAGATTGACGTTGTTAGCAGGGTTACCCTTCCGGCTTGGCCTGGGCAGGGTTATGGATGCCATTGGTTATTCCTCAGGGCTCTTAGCCCCATTTACATCTTGTCTGTAGTCGGACGCCCTATAGATTTCAAGGTGATTTGGATCTTTGTATTGTATATCTGTATTCTTGACTCGTGGAGTCGTGCTGTATATATATCTGTTTTATGGGTCCCATCGAGGACTGTTTTGTAATAGTATTGCTTCATTTTCCACCCGCACGAAAGTGCCTGGTGGGCGTCCTTGAATCGTTTCTATGCGGGTTTGGCGGAAAGGACTAAAACTTGCATAGGGCCGATTCGAGGGTGTTACAGAGTGGTATCAGAGCTCAGCAGTTGCGATATCCCACTTGTCCAGCCTGTAGGATAACCTAGCTAACGGTCAATGTAGAGTGTCAAAACTACTTTGCAAAATCGGTTGGATATATCTGATTAGGTCTGATTTTACTCCTTATCTTTATGCTATTCTCCTCTTACCTTTGCGTGTTTTAAATCTGCTCTCTCATCTTTTCTTCGAGTCCAGGAATTCTCGTGGTTGGGTTTCCGTCGTACCTTCAGGGTTTTGCTTCCTCCTTTCGTAACGGTGTTTCTACATCCGGTCTTCATGCTATTTGAGGAATCCTTCATATGTTGGACTTCCCTTTGTTCCTCCTTTGAGCCTTCCTGTGTTTCCAACGCAACGACATCATCTATGCCAGATCCGATGCAGAGTCTGTATCGCTCCTTTGTTCCGAATCTCGACTATCGAGATCTTCAGTTTGATTCCGAGAGTTGGTTGCATAATTCTGCTATTCATGTACGGAATAATGATATGAGTGCGGGATGGAGTCGCGAGCATACCACTACTCTGATCATTCGCTTTTCTATATTGAATCGGTGGGTTCAGCAATTTACTCCGTCCAAGGAAGCTAGAGGTGGCTTTATTTGTTGATACCTCTACCTTCGCCCTTTGTTCCTGGAGTGTTCTCTCGATGATCACGGACAACGACCTTTTGTTAGTGGTGTCGCGAGGATCTACATGAAGCGAGAAGATTCAGATCACCGACCTTCTTCCCGGTACCATGAGGCGGATCTCGAGGGCTAGTTCCCTTGTTAGTGGTGTCAAATTGTGGCACCCCGCCAAAACCACTACTAGAAAATCGCTGTGTTTTTGTGCATTGCATCATCATGACCGCATGATCATGTCATCATGCCACATTGCATTTTAGCATCGTCATCATCATGCATGGTTTGTTTAAAAACTATTTTCAAAAAGTCTAGTTTTGGTTTTCTAAATACCCCGTCTTTATTTCAAATCAAAATGCCGGGCTTTTCCGGGTCTTATATTTGTCTAAAAACTAATTGCAAAAGTCTATTCAAAATTAAATAAAATTTGATATTGTTTTTAGGAGGCAGCCCGCCAGGCCCGAAAGCCCAGCCGGCCACCTCCAATAAAACTCTAACACTAACCCTAAGCTAACCTATCCCACCTACTCCCCTTGTGCCGCCGCCGGCCCCACCTCGCGAGCACACGATGCCGCACCATCCTACACGCACGCTGCAGCGTTGCAAGGCATCGACGCGACCGTCCCTGCCCGCCTACGCTCGCTTCCAAACTCGCACGGCTTGGACCTGCAGCGCGCCTGCGAGTGGCCCACCACCGGACACGGCCCCGACCCCAGCCCCGTGACACGCCACACGCGAGCGAGCGACGTCCCCTCCCAGCTTTCTCTCGGGCGTGCCCCGCTCCTCTTGTCTGTTTCTTCGCCCTGTCCCCATCACGCACCACCGACCACGTCCCCCGCACGTAATTTTCTCCCTCCCTCGCGGCGCCTCTTTCTCGCCTCCAATCTCACTGCTGCTATCCATCCCCACCAACCGCTCACTCCGGCCCGCCACCGGGACCACTCTCCTTCCCCAACCCCGCGCCGAGGCCGCCCTCCGCCGCCTTGCTCGCCAGCATCCTCCTCCTTCCCCGTAGGGCCCCGCCGGTCTCCTCCTCCGGCCGCCACCTGCGTGTCCAAGCGCACCGTTGCCCAGGCTCCCTACCACCAACGAGAACCGCCGCCGCCCTCCTCCGTTCCGTCCTTGTCCGCCGCGCCACGCACCCCCAAGCCCGAGCCGTCGTCGACCTCTCGCCGCTAGGGCCTCGTCTGCTCGGTCCCCGACCTCCTCCTCCTCTGCCCTGTCATCGGCCGCACGACCCCCTCGGCTGCCGCGCCCCCTCTACTTCAGGCCGCCCTCCGCCGTGCTCCTGCAAGCCTCGCCGGAGTCGTCGCTGCCCCGGGAGCTCTAACCCTCCACCGCCATGACCGACCCCGCACCTCCAGGTCATTGCGCGACCTCGCCCTGCGGGCCCCGCTCCTCCGCTAGCTGGCTCTGCCCCGAGCGCCGCCGCCTCCCGTCAACCCCGGCCATGCCCCCTGCGAGCCTTCGGCGCGCCATCTCCCTCTGTCATTCTCTCGTAGGCCTTCCCCGACGCAGAAGCTCACCCGGCCGCGCGTCACTTCTCGTGGGTGTTAGCCTTCCTCCGCTCGCTGCCAGTCATGCGCGCCAAACACCCCCGGCTACCTCCTGCTCGTCTTCATCGTGCGCGAGGGTACCCGTTGATGTCCTGCAGGTTCCACCGTGGATATCGGCGTTGGGTTTGTGGTTTCGGGAGGTGTTGGTTGATGGAAGACCTGGATGAACCTTGTCACCGTTGTGTGCACATGACAGAAACCTCGCCAAGTTTTCCCCAGCAGCCAAGTTCCTCTCGGCAAGGTCTTCTTTGTTGGCATGATCGTATCAACCTTGTATCGAGAAGTCACCCCAGTACCCCTACACGGATCCACCGACGTTATTACCAGGGGATTCCGAGTAGACATGCAGGTTCTTCTTCATGGATCCAGTGACGCAGGAACGACAAGATCGCTGCACGGGAAAAAACCCCAAGGCCTTTGATGTAGAACCGACAAGATCTCCTTCACGGTTTCGGAGCCCCGAGCTCTCCCTCACGAACGCCATGATCTCTTCATGGACCAGATTGTCCAAGGTGGCTAGTTCTACCAGGACCACGCCAAGATCGACAGTGATGAACCGTCGGCACCGATCCAAGTTCTTCACCAACCACAAGATCTTCTCGGAACCCGAAGACCCCCGTACCAGAAGGCCTTCGACGTGGAACCCCAAGATCTTCTCCGGAACGACAAGCGCTTCATCTCGGAGCACCAAGTCCTTCTTCCTGCTGGCCC
The DNA here is from genome assembly GCA_916181665.1 of Avena sativa. Classification (NCBI taxonomy): domain Eukaryota; kingdom Viridiplantae; phylum Streptophyta; class Magnoliopsida; order Poales; family Poaceae; genus Avena; species Avena sativa. The sequence continues at coordinate 295,926,627 of OV702291.1, read as the reverse complement.
CGTTGGACCCTGAGACCCGGACCCGAACACCCCCGGAACCCAAGATCTTCTGAACTCGGATGTGTGAACCTTTTCCCGAGCCCCTATTTTATAAATGCTATATATAAAACCTATCGCATATTAAATTGTTCATTTCGCATCGCATCATGTGGTCTGGGGGCATTATGCCGATTTATCTCATAATTAAATATGGAGTCGATATGCGGAATATTGTTGTCTTCTTCCGGACTCCATTTAAATTGGTGTAGCGAACCGATGCCATGTTCTGTCTTGTTAAGTCAACATTTAAATCGCGGGGTTGTTAAATAACTTGAACCGTTTAAATAATTGTCGGGACCCCGGTTCCGCTTAATACTGCCTAATTGCACCGCATCTACATCATATCATAATCATGTCGGATCTTCTGCCATAGTATTAAATATTGCATCCGGTGTTTCTTGTAGTGTTTGCTTCTTCGCGGATTAGGCCGATGAGTTGATGCGAGTATCGACAAGTTCTACGGATATGATCCGTTGGCAGTGTTTCCTAGGCGAGCATCTCTCCCCCTTCTACCTATATTGCATTTATAGTCTTTATTTCCTCCTGTTGATCTATTGCTATCCGTGTCGCAATGCTCTAGTTTCTGTACACCACTTACACCATGTGCAGCCTCTATATTGCCTTGGACACATCCTATTACCTGTGTTTGGTAGATAGCTGGCCTTGCGAATCGTTGTTGCTTGCTCAGGTGCGATCTCGTGTTGTCAAGTACCCCAGTTGTTGGAATGCTGGCAGATGTTTATGGTGGAAATGATCATGACTTTAAATACAACTATTAAAATGCTAGATATAACTAATGTAGAGGCATCGGTGGGCAATAGATTTTATTTGGTTCTTCCATGCTCACTTGTGTCCCGTAGGACCCCGAGTACTTGATACCTGTTCCTTGATTTTTCGCACTATCCACATCTGGGAGGCCTTATGGACCCTCCTGAGCCAGAGCTTGATTCATTTCTATTTCTTGGGGCCACAAAGTAGTTTGGGGCTTTATTACTATCCTGTACCTATGCCATGCTTTACTGCTTTATTTAAGATTGTGCGTGGAGCACCTGTACTATTTGGGATTGCAGAGTGTTTTTGCGGTATCAACAAGCCCAGTCACACTTTCGGGTTCCCAGTCGTTTACAGCCATTGGCGCAAACCTTGGGTCCATCTCAGAGCCGGCCAACTTCGTTGGGGGTAGCTTAATGGGGTGGCCCCCTGAAATATTTATGAATCTTGTGATCGATTTGTCGTGAATGCCTCGTTGGGTATTGAGTTGGTTTTTCCGAGGTTGATCGAGTGTAATCTGGAAGGTTCCGAACTAGAAGAATTCGGCCATAATCTACAAGGATATTTGCAAGGCACATTAGACTAATTCATAATATGAGTTCAATATTGTAATCTCATTACCAACCAAACTCTCACTAAAATTATCTTCCCTATGATAGTTTTAGCGATCACACGATCCCTTTACACCATATCATCCTCGATCATCACGCCCTTTGATACAGCTGCCAGGGTAGACAATATGTCGTCAATCACAACATACTTGTGCCTCATGCTCGATCTTTTGATCACTGTGTTCCGAGGCCATGTCTATTGATGCTAGGCTTGCCAACTCAACCTTACTATATTTGGAGTGCATACATGGATTACACCCACCGCATGCGAACGTAGAGATGTCTAGCACCTGATTGTCACAGCATGCTTCATAACTACGAACTTTCATGGTGGTGCACACTAATGGGATAACACTACAGTTGGAATTTTAATAGGGATTATCTTATTATATCTAATATATAGGCTACCTAATAATAGCACACAAAAAATGTATAAACAATCAACATCATATGTACATTAAAATGATATGATATGGTTTCTTCATGTGCCTTGCCTCCATCATGTACCCCGACATGATATCCATCTTGCCATCAGTACGGTGTTAAGTCCACAACATCGCCAGCTCGTAGCTCATCATGAAGATGACTATCACTATACTACTTAGCAATAAAGTAAACAATTTTACCTTTACTACGAATTAGACCATATAACATCATGTGCCTCCTGCAAAACCAAGTTAGACGCCTCTATCTTTTCTTTTGCAAGTTTTACATGGTTGTTAGACTTTCGGAAAGAACCTCTTCTAACTATGAACTTCTAGCCAAAACATGGATCAACAGTTGTCTCTACTACACCCCTTTTGGGGCCTTCTGTTGTATATGCTATATCAACTACTGTGAGAGAGAAATACACCCGCTAGCCACTATTACGGTACAAGACGTATGTCAAGCGTGGAACCAGTCTCATGTAAGATTACACATAAAGTTGGTCCGGGCCACTACATCTCATAGTACCAAGACATAAGCAAATACATGTGGGAAGGTAACAAAAATAAGATCAATGCCCACCCAATCTATGTGTGTATTTGTTGTACAGCAGTATTATGCAGAGATATGGCTCTTATACCACTGAAGGGGTTCTGTGGCAGAAAACAAAAAAGTTCCTACGGTGGAACACACGTAGCCAGAATCTATCTATGAGTAAAGCTGTAATGGAGGAGGTTTTGGTAACATACCCTTGTAGGCCAAAAGAGTTTGATGTTCCGAGGGGAACGCTGTTGATGTAGACGTTGTCGTAGCTGAACTCAAAGTCGTGAATCTCCTCGCAAGTCATCCCAGTTCATAGCACGACAACCTCGGTGCTACTAATGGTAGCCCCTTCGAGGTTTCGCACATGTATGCTGTATGATGAGGACTTCCGGCCCCTGATTCCTGCTGGGTTTGCGGAAATAGATCTCTGTCTTGGAATCCTTGCAGCACCTCCTTGCGCTGCGACGAAGTCCTCCCTTTGTGTGCACAACCCCAACTAGGAGCCACGGTTGCAAGAGAGAAAGAGAGAGTACTTTTCTAAGGAAATTTCCTTTGCAAAAGATTGGTGTTGGTGTGTTTTTACTCCCACCCCAAGCCCCTCTTTATATAGGGTAAAATGGAATACATCATTCCCTAAAGTCTCGGGGTAGGACTAATAGTCAAAGGAAAAAGGGAAAGTGTGGGCCGCACGTGCCCAACGGCAACCAGCGGCAGCAACCCATACTGCAACGGCCGGGTGGGCCGGCTTGTGGCCCAACACCGTCTCCCGCGCTCGCCCGCATGGGCCCTGGGCTGTGGCCTAGCAGCGCCAGCCTCGACCCCACCCCCGCTTCTGCACCCTCGCCCGGGTGGGCCGGTAGCTGCGGCCTACTAGGCGACGTCTTGTTGTCACCCACCCGCGTGGCTCATGCTAGCGACCGCTCGGTTGGTGGGCTAGTTGGGTCCCACCAGCGGTTGTTCCTTGCTTTTCCTAGGGTGGCTTCCCTTCTAGGTCATTTCCCTCCAGGGATTCGGCCCAGTAGAGGAATTTGCCCCATAATAAAACATTTAAAATATTTATTTAATATATTAATACATAATTAATATAGCAATGCATATTATAAAACCTTTATTAATCCAAAAACACCTTTTCGGAATTTTCTTTCTTTCGAACCATTTCAGATCCTCTTCGAAACTTTTCAAGCATTCTCTCTTCAAAACAATTCCGAAGTTCTTTCTCTTTCTTACTTCATTGATTCCTTTCTACAAAAGATCTACATTGGTCATCGTACCCTTAAGTGTGTTACCCCTATGGTTAGAGAACATCACAGACATGACTGCGATCTCTCTTGAATCAATGATCATTAGCGGGACTGGGATGCACATAATGACCCCTATGCATTCCACGAGACTATTGCCGTTTGAACCTTTAAAGTTGAGTCCAACTCCCTTTGTTACATCGATGCATGATTTGTCCTAGACCTGATCATCGGTGCCCAATACCTTTTTGAATCTCGTTTCCAACAAATGCAGTTTTATTCATTCCGTGATATTCCATCCCCGTGACCTAGTCACATGTTGCGCAACATTTATGGATGTAATCTTACTGAGTGGGCCTAATGTATCTTCCTATCACAGAGGCAACCAAATCCTGATCTCGATGCATAGGCCTCAACTATTCCTCTGGAATACCTAACATACACCTTTATGGCCACCTAGTTATGGACATGATGTTTTATGTAGTTAAAGTAGCCTCAGGAGATAGTGACTAATATGCTCTCATGGTCAAAGGATAAGGATATTACGCTTCTAATATTGCGAAGATGAACATATGACTTGATCGTGTTGCAATACATGTAAATGAGGTGTAATACCTCGGACCCAACGCTCTAAGAAACAAGTCTGGATGAACTAAAAGTGGATAAGGTGTGCTACCGTGGATGCCCAGGGGTCACCCACGTGTAGGACTGTCTAAGCGGAGTAGGGAACGGTACCGACCAACCACCCTACCCACTTTTCTAGAATATCGTAACAAGTGTGAGCGGCGTAGTCGACATGTATGCATCAAAACATACACAAATGTACATCAGAGCAATTCCATCTATAAAGGAAGAAAATATTGCAACGCCATACGGCAAGATCCAAATATACCAGATAGATATAATAGTTTAGGATATATCCTCATACATCAATCAACATAGTATCAAGAGAAACAGAAAGACAAGATCCGGGTATGGATTAAGAAGCAAATCGGCATAAGATTCCATAGAAATAAGCACTTTCCCGCCCATAGATCTCGGAGATCTCCATCCCCGAAATCTCTACACAAGAGGGTCATTGCCTCCTTCATCAACCTCGTCGACGTAGTAGCCGCTGTAGGGGTATACCTGACACTCTAATCAATATTTATGGTGTGCGACCCTAGGGCACTTAGCAAGTCTTTATGCATCTAAAGGGAACAACCTTGGGGTGAAACAATTGCAGCGAAAGATAATATCTAAACCGTTCTATAGCAACACTCTACAACATCCGCCCAACCAGATATGGACGGCCACTCGTTAAGTAGAAACAATAGTTACATAAGTAACATAAAAACATCGCTCGCTGTCATCGGATTGAGGACAAGTACGCCATGAGGGGGTCCTCGAGGCGTGCGGAAGAGAGGGGTGTGAGACATACTATATTCCGGGATGGTGAGCACACAAGTTTACCCAGGTTCAAATCCGCCGGCTTTGGATGAATCCTACTCCTGCTAGCAATCCAATAATACGGCCGAGCCGGAATATGGGTTACAAGGGTATCGCCTGTGCGAGTTGAGGGTCTAAAGTATTGGGTGTTATCTGGTGCCCTAAAGGCTCTCCCTAGGACAGCTTATATAGATATCTGGCCTAGGGTTTACAGGAGTGATCAATCCGGCTATGACTAAGAGTTGGTTACAGAGTACATCTTGAACTACAAGTAACGTTATAGGCCTCAGTCGGTAAATATTCTGGGCCTTTCCTTAGCTGGATGGGACTCCGTCTTCTCTCTCTAACTGGGCCGCCCATGAAGCAAAGCTCTAACCCAAAGTGGGCCACCCTGGTCAGTGAGGAACTGTGAGGATACCTGGAAAGTATATCCCCAACAACAGCCCCCGGAGGCCTCCAAGATCCAAAGTCGGATTTTATCATCGTCTAGCTTGATCTTCAGCTTGCAGAATCATGAAGGGTTCCTGAAACTTCACAACAAAAAATACAATCCGGGTCTTAAAAGTAAGTCGGACCTTTCAATTAGTTACTCGGATTTTCCAGCTCGCTTTTAAACTAAGCCGGAATTTGGTCTCTAACGCCACCTGACACAAGCATGGTCAAGTCACGTCATTTGACAGAACGTTCCGTCAGCACGACCGGTTGTGGGTCCGTGGTTCGCGGAACCGAGGCGTCGTTTCAATGCGTGCGTGGAGATCGAGGCGGCGCAATCATCGCGTGGGCCCTTCCCAGTTCCTTCCATGACACGTGGCAGTTACACTGTAGCGTTTGCACGAATCTTGGCGCAGGTAGGTGGATATAAGGGGTCTAGATTTTTTCTTCTCCTCTTCATCTTCCTTTCGCCGTTCCTTTCTTCCCAAATCTCCAGCGTGCCCAGAGCCTTTCCGTTTTCTTCCCACAGAGCTCCTAGCGCCGCCACTTTAGGGTCACCCTTTTCCACCAGAGAGAAAATGGCTTCATCCTCTTCTTCCTCTCTGGTGGCGGCGGCGGCAGAAGTAGCTGCGGAGAAAGAGAGCTTCCAGGGACTCTGGATCCCCTGCGCCCTCGACGAGGTTGGCCTCAAGAACGTGGAGAAGGAGGGGCTCCTCGCCGCCAGCAACTGGCGGAGCGGCTCCGGCGTGACCGTCCCCAATCCGCACGAGGGCGAGCACGTCCACTTCGGCACCCATCTAGACTGAGGTTTGTCCTTTCCACCCTCGGAGTTCTTCTCCGAGGTGATTGACCACTATGGAGTTCAACTCCACAATCTTCCTCCCAACTCCATTCTAGAGATGAGCGCATATGATGCGCTTTGCGAGGGCTTTCTCGGCATTAGGCCGAGTTTGCTTCTCTTCCGGTTTTACTTTCATGTCCGAAGGAATTCCATCACTGCCGGTGTTCCTTACATCACCGGCACCATTAGTTTTTCTCTTAGACGAGACCGGGCATATCCCAAAATTTCTGCCAGTGACTCGGTCAAGCAATGGCCAGCCACTTTTTTCTACCATCGGGATATTTCGGATCCCGGCAAAGCTACTACTTTGCCGGCTTTTGTCGACGGAGCCGCCACTGCCCAAACTTCCTGGGACGAGGCTGCTCTGGCTCTCACAGATGATCTGATCCTCGCAAAGAGGCGGATCGAATATTTGATCAAGCACAATGGTCTGAAGGGATCCGACTTGGTCCAGTGCTGGGTCTCACACCGGATCCAGCCACTTCAGTACCACGGGGATAGACTGATGCATTCTGTCACGTCTTCCCTGACCGACTCCCTCCACATCAGCCACAAAGCCTACACCACTCAAGGCTACATAAGCCAAATTAGGTGGCTGATCAAGGAGCGGATCGAGAGGCGGATTCCAGAGGTTTCTCTAGACATGCACACGGCGGAAAACCCCGTGGTGCCGGTAAGCTTTTATCATCACATCTTTTATGTGTTTCTATCTTCGAGTTACATTGCAATGCTGATATGTTTTCTTGTTTTCAGCTTGCTGACATCCCCGAGTCGGAACTTGCTCCGCTCGAAGGATACCCTCCGGAGTTCTCTCAGGAGGTGGAAGTGGTTCCACTGCCGGATCTTGCGCTCAAGAAGCGCAAAGCTCCGACAGTAGCGGTTGGCACAAAGGAGGTGCCTGTCGTGAAGAGGTATCCTTTCCGTCACAACTTTTCCGTCTTTGTGCTTTATTTAAACTTCTTTCTGAGATGTAACGTTTCCGACTTTGTTACCTTCCCAGAGCAAAATCGATCATCAAGGGCAAGGGGAAAGGGATTTCTTCGAAGCCCTTACGCCAGACGAAGCTTACCATAGCTTTGCCTGCCGTAGTTCCTCCGACTCCGGCCCCTCAACCTTCTGCAACTCTGGTTATCTCGTCGGATGCTGCAGAAGATCTGGCTCCTCAAATAGAGCCTACGATCCTTGGGTCGCAAACTGACGCCACTGTGGGTGCGTCAGGTCAAGATAAGGGTGAACCCTCTTCGGGTAATGATCCCTTGGCTGAAGTCTTCGCCAAAAACCTCCTCAACAATCCGGGTCTTGCAGAATTTGGCCTAACCCGGAAATCTGCAGAGGAGATCCAGCGGCTAGCTAGGCAAGTCCAGGACAAAAGCCATTTATCCCCCGAGGAGGAAGCGCAAGAAGCAGAGGACGTCAAGTTCTCTGAACTTCTCACTCAAGTCCGCCTTCGCGACGAGAGGATTAGGATTGGCGAGCTTCCAACAGCCCCAGTGACCCCTCTTACTCTCGCCGAAAAGGTGGCAAATGAAGTGAACGCGGGTTTAGACAAACTCAGCCGCGAGCAATATGTAAGTCGGAATTCCAACACTTGTTTTTACATTATGTTATATCATATCCTCTAGCCCCCAAGCATGAAGTAGGATATAGAATCCGAGTTTATGCTTTCATTAGGATGCCAAAGAACAAACTAGTGTAGCCCCCAAGGCTCGTGATGATATTTAGTAAAAATATTAGCCCGAGTCTTAAGTAGTTTTCCGACTTTGGGTATTCTGACTTACAGAAAGTATGTTCCTATAACCAGGAATTATTGTCCAATGTCTGTAATAAGCGGAGAGAAATCAAAGCTCTCCAGCTTAAAAATGTTGAGCTCAAGGTAGCCAAGGATGAAGATGAAGGTAAATATTTCGAGATTCAAACCTTGTCTTTTGCTTTTTCTATGTCAAATTTTTCTGAACTATTGTTCTTTTTGTCTTACAGCGTTGGTGAAACAATCCATCGCTATGATTGAAGAGGCCGAGAACCTCAAGACCCTGGTGGTGGAGAACAAAGGACTTCGCCAAGAGCTGGATAAGCTCAAGGCGGATCATGAAACGAGCATAGCTCAAGTCCTAGAATCTTCCTCCATGGACACTGAAGAGCGCGATCGCAAGATTGCTGCTCAAGATAAAATTATCTCGGACCTCAGAAATGAGCTTAGCAGAGAGAAGGACATCTCCCAGGCGCTCCGGGATGAACTCCAGAGTCTCCGGGAGGAGAAAACCAAGGTTGACGACGTCATTTTCGGTACGTTCCATCTCTCTGACTTTTCCTTTTTCTTCGACTCTTATCAATGTTGTTTTTTTCTTTAACTTTAACTTGTGTATAGGTCCTCTGAACTTGACGGACTCCTCCTCATCCGAGCCCTGCACTCACCGACTTAACCAAGTTGGTGATCTTCTTCATGACTACCACCAGTCCCTTGAGGACATTGGCGAGTCCCTCAGGATTCCGGATATGCCAAGCATGTCGGACTTCCAGGTGCGGGAGAAGGCCAAGGAGATGCCGCGGCTCGTTCGGGACTGGAACATGTCCTACGCGCGAACTGCTGCGCAGAACGCTCTCACCATGGTCATGAGCCACCATGGAAACATGGAGATATGGCAAGTGACCAGAGGGTACTGCAAACTAGATGAAGACAGCCAGGACCAAGACCTTCAAGCTATCATGCACTCCTGCGCCGACTATGGGTGCCACGTAGCTGACCTGACCAGCTACGAGGTGCCCTTCTTCACCCGCGTGGATACTCCGCCACCTCCTCCAGAAGACGCCGAAGAAGTTTCCGATGATGAAGGGACCACCTCGGATCCGGACATCTCGGCACGATATCAAGGTGGAGTAACCAGCGAGTCGGCAGCTCCTTCATCTCCTCCTGCATCATAGACCAAAAAACTATGTATTATTCTGGAAAAACATAATGCGTTTTATAATTATGAAGTACTATGGCTTTTGGTAGTGCTAAGTTTTTTTATCTATTCAGCACTTTTTTTTAGACTTTTTGTGTGCTTGAAATGTTTGCATAAGCACTTAGAATTTTTCATCTCTACTTATCGTTTATCTGGCTTTCCGCCTCGTCCCTTTCGTAAGCCGGCTAAACCTTTAGCCGAAGACTTTGCCGAGCAGTGGAGCTCAATTGCTAAACTAGTTTAAACTCGGAAACAAAGTCGGCTTCTAGTACCAACAATTCACTACTCGGAAAATACCCGCATCCAGCAATCAGACAAATAACCTAAGTAAAGACTAGAATTTTTTAGAGTTATACCTGAAGGTAGCAGTTTTAGAGTCGGAAATCTAAACCAGAACGAACATGAGCATAAAGTACTTTCAAGCATTCTGGGATTTTCGACTATGACATGATCATTAGGAAATAAGATGGTAAACACTTCTCAGGAAAACTTTGAGGTAACCAAAACTTTTATTTCTCACAGAACATGTACATATGTATGATTACAAAGAAGGATAAACTAAGAATAAAAGGGACGTAGATGAGCAATATTCCATGGTCTGTATAACTCATCCGGATTTGTACTGCCTCCAGCTCTCTTTCTCTTCTTAGTAGCATGTCTTTCTTTGACTGGCCTCATGTCAGTTAAGTAGTACGATCTGTTGTGCAATACTCGACTAACTAAAAAGGGCCCTTCCCATACTGGGAAAGTTTATGCTTTGTTTGTTGCATAAGCTGGAGAACCAAATCACCTTTATTGAAAGATCTAGTTCGGACTCTCTGGCTATGATACTTGCGTAACTTCTGCTGATAGGCTGTAGATCTCATTTCAGCAACAACACGAACTTCTTCAACTAAGTCGAGATCATTTTGTCGAGAAATCTTGGCATCATGTTCAATATACGTCGCCACTCTAGGAGAAGTATGAATTAAATCACTAGGAAGAACTGCTTCTGTGCCATAGACCAAGAAGAAAGGTGTATATCCTGTTGACCTGTTCTGAGTTGTTCGCAAACTCCAAATTACAGAGGGTAGTTCCTCTGCCCAAGCCCCCGCATCACGTCTTAGTGGTGCTTCGAGTCTCGGTTTCAAGCCTTATAGAATTAAACCATTTGCTCTTTTGACTTGTCCGTTAGCCTGTGGATGTGCAACTGACGCAATGTCAAGCCGGATATTTTGCTCGTCGCAGAATTCAGCCAATTCTCCCATGGAAAAATTACTCCCATTGTCCGTGATAATGCTATGCGGATAACCATACTGGATTATAACATCCTCGACAAATCTTTTGGCTGTTGCTCCATCACAACTAGTGACAGGTTTAGCCTCAATTCACTTTGTGAATTTGTCCACCAACACTAAGAGGTGCGTGAATCCACTTGGTGCTCATTTAAAAGGTCCTACCATATCAAGCCCCCAGACCACAAAAGGACATGTTATAGGTATTGTTCGTAGCTGATCAGCCGGAACATGAGCTTGCTTGGCGTACTTTTAGCAGCCTTTGCATGTCTTGACTAATCGTTCGGCATCTGCCTGAGCTGTAAGCCAGAAAAATCCATGTCGAAAAGCTTTTGCCACTAAAGATTTGGCTGCAGCGTGGTGACCACACTCGCCTTCGTGGATTTCTCTTAAGATTTCCACTCCTTCTTCCGGAGATACACAACGCTGAAAAACCCCAGAAACACTTCGTTTATGGAGCTCACCATTAACAATAGTATAGGCTTTTTCTCGTCGGACGATCTGTCGGCTCAGCACCTCATCTTTGGGTAATTTGCCATCTACCAAGTAATCTAGGTAGGGTTGAGTCCAGCTAGGAATTACAGCCAGAACTGCTATTAAAGGTGAGTCGGATTTGGTCGGATATTCCTCATCTACTCCCTTTATCGAGGGAACTTTGAGGTGCTCTCAAAACGTGTCATCCGGAACCTCTTTCCGTGCAGAGCCTATTCGAGATAGTACGTCTGCTTCCTCGTTTTCTACTCGAGGGATGTGTTGAACTTCAAACCCTTCGAACGATTTAGATAGATCATCCACGATAGCTTTATATGCTGCCATGTGCTTACTTGCATTACAAATATCTGAGACTTGCTGAGCAACAAGATCCGAATCTCCGTAACACATCAAACGTCGGATGCCAATATCCTTAGCAATCCGGATTCCATTTAGCGGTGCTTCATACTCGGCAATGTTGTTTGTCGCTGTGAAGTGTATCTGCAACACGTATAAAAGTTTATCTCCTTGGGGTGACTTGAGAACCACGCCAGCCCCCGAGCCTCCTCGAGCCTTAGACCCATAAAAAAAGAGGGTCCAATATTCCGACTCAGGGAGGATCATGTTCTCCTTGGTCTCTGTCCAATCAGCGACAAAGTCGGCAAGGATCTGGGATTTGATTGTTGTCCGGGGTTTGTACTCAATATCGAAAGCTGCAAGTTCTATGCCCCATTTAGCGACGCGTCCTGTGGCATCGCTATTGTTGATTATATCTCTCATGGGAGCTTTGCTCACCACGGTAATTGGATGCTCCTGAAAAATAGTGTCGTAACTTACGAGATGCTAGAAAAACACCGTAAGCCAACTTTTGATAGTGCGGATACCACTGTTTTGATTTTTTCAGGAGCTCGCTGACAAAGTATGTCGGACGCTGCACCAGGTGCTCCTGATTTTCTTCCGGTCTCTCCACCACCATAACTATACTGACAACCTTATTTGTCGCAACAATGTAAAGCAACATCGGTTCCTGAGGTTCCGGCACCGCAAGGATAGGAGCAGATGAGAGAACTTTCTTCAGGTCTTGTAGTCCAGCTTCAACTTCGTTAGTCTAGACAAAATCCTTGGTCTTCTTCAGGAGTTTGTATAATGGTGCGGCTCTTTCACCAAGCCGGCTTACAAATCGACTGACCGCAGCAATGTAACCAGTTAATCTTTGTACGTCCTTCAGGCGAGTTGGCCTGGAAATATTGAGAATAGCCTCGATCTTGTCGCGGTTCACCTCTATACCTCTTTGAGACACGATAAAACCTAACAGTTTTCCGGCTGGTATTCCAAAGAAACATTTCTTCGGGTTAAGCATGATGTTGTATTTTCGTAAATTGGCGAACGTCTCCTCCAAGTCGGAAATCAATGTTTCATTCTTTTTGGACATGTCCGCGATATCATCCACGTATGCATGTACATTGCGTCCGAGCTGGTCATGGAGGCAACGCTGCATCGTGCGCTGGTACGTAGCTCCGGCGTTCTTCAGCCCAAAGGGCATTGTAACAAAACAGAAGGTTCCGGAGGGGGTTATGAATGAAGTCTTGACTTTGTCAGATTCCTTCATCCGTATTTCGTGATAACCGGAATATGCGTCGAGAAAACAAAGGAGTTCCGAGCCTGCCGTAGAATCGATAACTTGATCAATTCTAGGCAGAGCGAACGGATCTTTTGGACAAGCCTTGTTCAAGGCAGTATAATCAACACACATCCTTAAATCAGTGGTGTCCTTTTTAGGGACCATTACAGGGTTGGCCGACCAATCAATATGGATGACCTCTTCTATGAATCCGGCTAACTCGAGCCGTGCTAGTTCCTTAGCTATTGCCTTACGATTTTCATCACAAAACCGTCGTAAGTACTATTTGACGGGTTTAGCGTTCAGGTTTACATTTAGAGAGTGCTCGGCAAGTTCCCTAGGTACTCCGGTCATGTCAGATAGCTGCCATGCGAAGATATCTTGATTTTCTTGGAGGAACTTGACGAGCGCGCTTTCCTATGCGCTACTTAGGCCTACGCCTATCTGGGTCACCTTGGAGGGGTCGTCATCCTTCAACGGCATCGTCTTCGTCTCCTCTGATGCCTTGAACTCTAGATTTGGCTTTGTCACCTCCTTCTTCGTCGCAGGCATCTCGGACGGATCTATGCTCTTCTTGATCTCCTGGTACTCCTGGGCGTGCAGCACGGCTTCGGCAAAGGCGGCATTTCCATCCTCGCACTCTCGTGCCTTCTTCGGGTCTCCCCTGATGGTGATTACGCCGTTGGGACCTGGAATTTTCATCATATTGTAAATGTAACATGGACGAGCCATAAAAGCCTAGTAAGCCGGACGTCCGAATATAGCGTGGTGCCTCCGTCCGATAATTCTTTGGTGTTCCAAAAGTAACATCCAAAGTGATCTCTCCCAGGGAATTAGCATGTCTTCCTGGGACAACTCCGTGAAAGATCACAGAGCTGTGGTTCAGCTGTGTTTCCGAGATCTTCATCCGACGTAGCGTTTCGACATAGAGAATATTGATGCTGCTACCACCGTCCATGAGGGTCTTGGAGAAACCATAACCATCAATAAGTGGATTGACGATTAAGGCGTATTTTCCTCACCTATGTTGCTTAGGCGGATGATCAGCACGGTCAAACGTTATTGCTACTTCCGACTAGTCCAGATACTGAGGAACAACCGGAACTGTTGCGTTGAGCTCGTGGAGAACTGCTTTCTTGACCTTTGCTGGTTGAGATCCGAGGAAGGTGACGTAAGTGTCCTTCTTGGTGGGAAAAGTTTTCTTCCCTTCCGACTTGGGATTTGAAGTGTCGGCTTCCTCCATGTCGGAATCTTCTTTGGTCTCTCTGTCTTTTTCGGGATTTTTCTTTCCCTTCTTCCGCTTAGCTTTGTAGCCCGCGGTATCATCTCTCTTGATGTCGTCGTTAAAACGACATTCAGCGTTGGTGTGGGATGAGCCCCCATTGGCGTCCAAATGATGCACACATGGGTTATTGGCAATGTCGGCCCAAGTGTAGGTTTTGCCTGGTTGTTGCTCTCCTCTACCTTGGACCCTTGATGTACCATGGCCACGCCAGCGGCCTCCGCCACGTCCTCCTCGTCCTCCAGACCTGGAAACAGTAGTGACTACCGCTGTCTCCGCGTTGGGTTTTTCTTCCGAGGTATTTTTGCGCTTCTGAGCTTGTTGCTTTGGTTGTTTTGCCAACTGAGGCACAGCCAGGGCATTGAGTAATCCCTCTGCATCGGTTGTCAGCATATGCATACTTGCTCGCTATTTCTATCATTTCTCCCATATCAGTAACCTTGTCACACTTCAAGCGATGGCGCAGTAAACCAATTGGGAGACCTATGATGAAATCTTCTATCGCAGTTTGATCATTTACTCCTTCGCAGGAGTTCTTGGTGTCAATCAATCGTATGAGGTAATCCCGGCAAGTTTCTCCGGCTTTCTAGGTGCAACGCTGTAGGTCTCCAACCGTACAGAGCCTCCGATATGTGCCTTCAAAATTCCGAAAGAACGCAGTTTGTAAATCATACCAGTTGTGGATGATGTTCACCGGAAGCTCATTGAGCCATGATTGTGCCATCTTCCTCAGCATGAGTGGGAGATATCGAGTTGCGACCAGGCTGTTTCCGCCTTTGGCGATGCAGCATGCTTGGAAGAAATCATGTAACCAGGTGTCTGGCCGAGCAATACTGCCGTAGGCTTGAATATGTCTTGAGATAGCAAATCCTTCCGGGAACTTTGTAGCTCTGATGCATGGTCCGAAACACTTTGGGCCCATGTATACGTCATCGTTTTTGTAGCGCCGAGCCTCTATGTTGGAGTTGATCCTATGCTTTGTGTCGTTCGGGGATAGGGATCGTCCCGAATGCCGGTTGTGGTTGCGGTGCCATGGAGCCGGACTTCGGCTTCTGCCACCACCTCCTCCGCCATGTCCTCCTTGACCTCTGTGGGGGCCGCTGTGATAACTGTGTGGTGGAGAGGGTGGTGCAGCGGGGTAGTTTCCGGCTGATCGCCGGCCTCCATCCAGAGCGTCATTATTCCGGTTCCGGGGAGGTTCTTGACTATGACGAGCTCCCTGCCGGCTTGTGCCAGCATGGTTTCTGTCGTTCCTTCGTCCGTCGTTCCCACCATGGTGAGGCTCAGTCGGATGGTTATCATGTCTAGGAGGTGGCATCCGTTGACGATCCTCCTCCCGACGTTTCTCTTTATCTTCTCCCTTTCGGGGAGGATTCTTCAGATTCAGTGCAGCGATCGCGTCTTTCTCGGCTACTGGAGCGACGTTGCTCTAGTTATGTGTAGTTCTGCGATGCTGTCCCGATGATCCAGTTCTTGAATAATTGTCTTCCCTGCGTTCGGGGTGACGATATTGTGCCCGGACATAGGGGTTTTGACGTCAGCCCATGCCGGATTTGTGCGACATTGGTCGGAATCCGAGACCAGTTTTTGGCTTCCGGATAGGGCGACCTTCTGCTACTCCAGTCCCTTATTGAGTAGCTTGATGCCCAAACGTATCTCCTCTGGTCCTGGATTAGCCGATAGAATTTCGTGAGCTGCCATGGTATTTTGCACTGGTGTTGGGTAAACGCAATCTCCGTTGCTATCCTTCCATGGTTTTCCCATCTCATCTCCAAAAAGGACGGCACGGACACATGGGAATTGGTTGTCATCCATGTGGCGGTTCCGTGTCTTCTGATGCAGACGGGACATGTACTCCTTGTTTGACATGTGCTTCTTCTCCACCTCGATGTTTTTGGCTTCATCAAGGAGTTGTTGACGACGCGCTTCTAGGGCTTGGGCCCTTTCGTCCAGCTCATTTGTAGTAAGTTCTGCAGCTATAGGGATAGTTGTGGTTAATTCGGCATCGATGAGTTTACACGCACCTTCAGTGACCACGTGTCCATCCACCGATGCTTCTTTTTTCGGCTCGTCTGGGATAAGAGCTCCATCCAAGTCTTCCTCGTATTCCTCGGCAATCACCTCCTCTGTCAGAGGGTCTTTTGTCGGGGTCTTGTTCTTCTTATTCTTCTTTTTTGCCTTCTTGGCAGCGCCGGTAGCAAAGACGGCTTTGGGTCCGTTTCCCGGAGTCAAGCTCTGATCGGTACTTTCGGACATCTGGACTTCGGGATTGTCCCCGATGTCCATGTCATCCTGTGTTTTGGGAGAGTGTTCCCCGGATCCTTCATCCATGGCTTCTCCCTCCTCTGCAGCTTTGGATTTGTACTCCTCTTCATATTCCGCGGAGAACTTTCGGAAATCTGCCGACGTCATAGATTCATCCGAGGATGCGGGAATGTCGGTGTTTGTTCCAATTGCCTCCAGCACCGAATCGGTGTTTTCTCCAGCATCGGCAGAGCCGGATCCGGATCCAACGTATCCGACGAAGTGCGACACGTACTTCCTGAGGTACCTGCGGCTTCTGCGATCAGCCCTATCGAAACTTTTAATGGTTTCAAGGATTGCATATGTGCTAGCGCCTTGCAGTATCATACGTCTTAGTGTGTACTTGAGGAAAGGCTTGTCTGTCCTGACATCATCAGAGTCAGAATCAGCGTCGTTGATGTGGTCCTCCTGGATTTCGACTTCCACGGGTGGGTCGATCTGGGATCCGGCTTCTCCGGGGAGATCCACTCCAGATTCGACTTGGACCGTGAGGTCTTCTTCAGGCTCGGATTTTTCCACTATTTCCGCAACTGGCGCGGGTTGGGTGGGATTAGGGTTTTCTGAGATCCGGAACTCTGCCGCCTCCGCGGACAAAGGGGACGCAGAAGATTCTTCTGCCTCTATCGTCACCGCTGGGGTGGGTTGGACAGGTTCAGTGAAACCGATGTAAACATCGATCTCGCCAAAAGACATGATTGTATAAGCAGTCACGGCTTCCCTAGCCGAAACCCAAGTCTCGTCGAGTACGATGAGAGGGACATCGCTGGCGTAGATGATGCGACCGACGGCGATGGTCTCGCCGATTCCGATTCTTGCAGATTCCGCTCGGAACGCAGATCCAAAGCTCACTTGCCCCACGGTGGGCGCCAACTGTCGTCGGATTGAGGACAAGTACGCCATGAGGGGGTCCTCGAGGCGTGCGGAATAGAGGAGTGTGAGACGTACGGTATTCCGGGACGGTGAGCACACAAGTTTACCCAGGTTCGAATCCGCCGGCTTTGGACGAATCCTACTCCTGCTAGCAATCCAGTAATACGGCAGAGCCGGAATATGGGTTACAAGGGTATCGCATGTGCGAGTTGAGGGTCTAAAGTATTGGTTGTTATCTGGTGCCCTAAAGTCTCTCCCTAGGATGGATTATATAGATATCCGGCCTAGGGTCTACAGGAGATATCAATCCGGCTACGACTAAGAGTTGGTTACAGAGTACATCTTGAACTACAAGTAACGTTATAGGCCTAAGTCGGTAAATCTTCTAGGCCTTTCCGTAGCCGGATGGGACTCCATCTTCTCTCTCTAACTGGGCCGCCCGTGAAGCAAATCTCTAACCCGAAGTGGGCCACCCTGGTCAGTGAGGAACTATGAGGATACCCGGAAAGTATATCCCCAACACTCGCCCTCTTTCTAGCTTACCGAATGAGAAGGCGGAAGAACATCCCATTTGTTGTCAATTTTATTAACCATTCCATGAGTGTTGTACTATTTACTAGTCATGTTTAACTTAAATTGAACATGGTACTTTAGTTATGGTTATCTATTGTAATACCTTAGGCCCTACGGTCTAAGATCAAGCCTGGATGAACCCAAAACTAGATAAGGGATTCTACCGCGGAGGCCCAAGGCCACCCATGTGTAGGCCCGTAGAAGCGGAGCGAGGCACGGTACCGGCTCACTTTCAAGAACATTGGGACAAGAGCAAGCGGTCTAGTTGACAGGTAAAGCGATCAAAAACATACACAAATGAGTATGTATGTTAGCAACATACAATAGTCATCAGAGCCACACCATCTAAAAACAATAGAGATAGAAATATTCAACACCATACGGCAAGATCCAAATATCCTAGATAGAGATAATAGTTTATGACACATCCTCATACATCACACATTAGAGTATCAAGCCGAAGCGGAAAACAAGATCCGAGTACGGGCAAGAAGCAAATTGGCATAAGATGTCCTGAAAATAAGCACATCCTGCCCACAGATCTCCATCCCCGAAATCTCTACACCTGACAGCCGTTGCCACCATCACCAGTCTCTTCGACCCAGTAGCCTTCCTGAGAGTATAACTGTCCATCTGAATGAAATATTTATCGTGTGAGACCCTAGGGGTACTCAGCAAGTCTTAATGCATCTAAGGGGAACAACCTGGGGTGACGCAATTGGAGCGAAAGATAACAGCTAACAGTTCTATAGAGACACACTATACATCCGCCCAACCAGAGATGGATGGATGCTCGTTAATTAGTAACAATAGTTATGTATGTAATATAAATAAACAACGCTCGCCCTCCTTCTCGCTTACCAACGAGAAGGTGGAAGAACATCCCATCCGTTGGCAGATTTATTAACCATATCATGAGTGTTGCACTATTTATTAGTCATGTCTTAGTCAAATTAAAGGCGGTACTTTAGTTATGCTTTTCTATGATCAAGAAACTGTGACCCAAGTCGTCCATAACCGCGGACATGGCTTTCAGAAAGATTTACCCTGCAGGGGTGCACAAATAGCAACACAAGCACGATCAATCTCAGGAAGAACCAAATAAAAAGCAACAAGGCCTCACGACAATGCATTCACAGGATTCATAAATCATTTCAGGGGGCCACCCCAATAAGCTATCAGCAATGAAGTAGGTTGGCTCCGAGACGGACCCAGGGTTTGCAAAAATGGCTATAAATGACTAGGAACCTGAAAGTTTGACTGGGCTTGTCGATACCGCAAAAACATTCCACATTCCTAAATAATACATGCGCTCCATGCGCAATAGTAGATAAAGAAGTAAAGCATGGCATAAGTACAGGATAGTAATAAAGCCCCAAACTACTTTATGGCCCTAAGAAATAAAGTGCGAATCAAGATCAGGCAATGGGGATTCATGGTTGCACATGTGGATAGTGCGATAGTCAAGGAACAGGAATCAAGTACTCGGGTCCTACGGGACACAAGTGAGCAGAGAAGAACCAAATAACTATTTCCCATCGGTGCCTCTTTCTTTAGTTATGCCATTACTACATAGTTGAAGTTGTTTAGGTATCTAGTTATCCAAAGACTCGCACAAACCCTACACATGCAATTCTATGACTCGCATGGCTCGAACAACTACTATAGTAATGGCTCATGTGATTGAGGATAAAAGCTTTAGTGAGGTTTAAAAGAAAATGTTATGCAATACTTGGGATTGAATTTAATGCAATCATGACTCTATGATGCAAGAATAAGATAGAAGCATAGGTGCTATATGTATGCAAGCATGGGGAATTGCTTGCCTGGCAGTTCAGTTGCAGAATAGCGAGGATCCGGGTAATACTCCTGATACTCCTAATATTCTCTTTGCTCAGTGTCTATCCAGATAAAAACCAAACACATAAGGGCCAAAATAAATACATTGCGCAAGCATATAACTCATATGCAACAAACAAAAAGGTATACCATGATGGATTGATGCACAATTACATGGTATAACATAGCATGGCATGGTTGAGGTGTGGAAACAATAATTAAGCATTTTTAGTATTTATTAACTCAACTTTCACTTGCATATTCCTTGTTGTTTTCTTAATATTCATATGATGCATGTTTCAATTCATATCATGGAATGCATATTTAGAACGGGCTTGTCGCACTAATCGATTTAGACATATTATTGGTCGAATTTGGAATTACGGAATTAAAGTTATGAATTTAATAAGAAAAGGCATTTATGGGCATTTAAATAATTTCGAAATTTTAAATTTCTCAAAAATTATTTTGTGATGGCATATTTGAATTCCTGGCATTTTTATGATCAAAAAACATATATCATATGCATTATTTGAATTTATGGATTCAAAAAAATATTTAAATCATACTCCCTCCGTCCCAAAATGTAAGGCCGCGCCTAAGCTTTAGTTAAAAGTCATCATATTTTAAGTTTAACCAAATTTATACATAAAAATATAAACATTCACAATACCAAACCAATATTAATAAATTCCCCAGAAAGTATAGTTTCTTAAAATGTCCATTTGATATTGTAAATATTTATATTTTTTCGTATAAACATGGTCAAACTTAGAAGATATTGACTTTTAGCTAAAGCTTAGGTGCCTTACATTTTGGGATAGAGGGAGCATTATATTAAAAAGGGGTAAAAATCATAGGTTAGACTAGTTAGATTTGACTCTGGTCAAATTTTTAAATTTGTTTGAATTCACAATTAAGTATGAATTATATTTCATTTTGGAAATTTTGTGAAATTCCAATTATTTAAATAGATATGAATTTATTTCTATTGAATCAATTTTCTGTATTTTTATTTAAATAAGAAAATGTTTCAAGGGTTTTCTCACTCATGCTCAGCTAGCCATAGACAAGCGGGGCCGTGCTGACTAAGCGTTGAGCTGGCGGAAACTGCCGCGCGGGAACTTTTCTCATGTGGGCTTGGGTCACACCCAGCCACCGACAGGTGGGGCCATAGGGGAAACGGGCCCAGCTCGCGTGCGGCCAGCAGCGACGTGACACACGGCGAATCTAGGGACGGATTTGTAAATATCAGAAAAGCCTGGTTCCTATTTAGAAAATTCACCATATGGTGAGAGATGTGAGGCTGACAAGTGGGCCAGCGATGAGGACTGCAGGTTGAGGAAATAAAAGAGCCAGAGGGTTATGTGGAAAGTGGCCACGCAACACCGTAACAGCATAGTTTATCGTTCTCTGCACTCGTTCTCTAAACCTGACGGTCAGGTCATGGCGACAGGCAAAACAGCCGCCGCTGGGGATCGAACTGGCGACCCCAGGCATGGGCTAACAGGGAGAAGCAACTACGGTGGTTGTAGGATGGTTCTAGGATAGGTGGTTCTCGTCATAGGATAAGCTACAGGAACTCGGTGCAGACGAGCACAGAGACAGCGGTGCTGGGCTAGCATGCCGTGTTGGGTGGCGTGGTTAGGTGGCGTTCTAGCGGCTGGGTTGGGGAAAACTAGTGCGGAGCAGCAAGGCGGGCATGGTGGGACTAGCATGCAACTGCGAGGTGCACCGTTGCGGTAGCCAGCCAGTGCGACAGCGACGAATGGTGGTGCATAGGATCTGCTCAGAAAAATGATCCAGCACTACAGGAAATGAGAAAGGCTGAGAGGATGTTTGGGGGATCAGGCTGCTCACTGCGGGCCCGTTGGTGGTGTTGATCTTAGTCGGGGCAGCGGCGATCTGCGGTGATGTTGGTGACCCGATAGTCTAGGGTTCCGGCTAGCGTGCTCCTGGTACTACGAGTTCCAGTGCTTACCCTCCTCTACTCCTTGAATTGGTGTGCTCCTCTGGTCCTGGTAGGCTTCCTCTATGACCTAGATCCTCTCTGAAGGGATTATGCCCAAGAGGCAATAATAAAGTGGTTATTATCTTATTCCTTGTTTATGATAAATGTTTATTTTGCATGCTATAATTGTATTAAATTGGAAACGTTAATACATGTGTGTTTAATAAACAAATAAATTGTTCCTAGTTATGCCTCTCTTATAAACAAGCTCGTTGATTAACAGCATGATCAAGGTTTCCTAATCATGGACATTGGATGTTGTTAATAACAAGGTCACATCATTGGTAAATGATGTGATGAATATTCATCCGAATTATAGCATTATGATCAAAGTCATTATGTTTATATTGCTATAACATCATACGAAGTAATCTTAGTCCTTCGACCATGAGATCATGTCAATCACTAACACTAGAAGAGTATCTTGATAACATCAAATGTCACACAGTGACAGGGTGACTATAAAGGTGGGTTCAGTTATATGAAGGTGTTATGTAGAGGCTCATGGATCAAGAGTGAGATTTGTCCATCCCGATGACGGATAGATATATTCTGGGCTCTCTCGGTAATATCACATTGAGATAGCTTGCAAGCAAGTGATGTGATCACTAGAATGTTATATCACGTGAACGAGAAAAGAGTGCATGTAGGTAACGAGATGAAACTAGGTATTGAGATACCGATGATCGAATATCGAACATTTAATATATCGTGAGAAAAAGGTATTTAGTTACGACATTAAAGGTTCACACTATCACTAGAGTCATCATTGAATGTGTGGGAGTCAATACGGATATCTAGGTCCCGCTACTGATTATTGATTGTAGAGGGGTCTCGATCATGTCTACATTATTCGCAAACCATAGGGTGACACACTTAAGGGATACTGACACCATTTGGAGCAAATATGTTTCAGATAAAAATTAATAAAGCGCTGGAATCATTTAGATGGAAACCGGAATTATTTCGGGTGAAATTGCAGAAACTAGTTCTGCATGTGATATGGAAATGTTGTGGGGGTTTTATGTGAATGTTTGTTAATTAAAATAATTACCAAAATTCTGAATAAAATAAATAAAATAGTTTTATTTAATGAGAGCTTGCATTAAATTTGGTGGAAAATTAATGCATGTGTGAGTGGAATTTTGAGTGGAGGTCTTTTATGTGAGTGGGTGCTTCACCCACATGAATGAGGAAGAGGTGGGGGCACCCACCATGGCTGCCACGCCATGCCCCTTGGCTGGCCCCCTCCTCCTATAAAAGGCACCCTTGTCACTCCATATCACTTACACCTCCTCGTGAAGGATCTCTCTCCCCCTCTAGAAATTATTCCCCATGGTCTTGGATTAGCGAGATACATGTTCCTTCTGGCTTTATCTAGAAAGGAGCTGCTTCCACTGCTTTTCTGGAGCGAGGGATGGAGGTTATCGGCGTACCGGACATGTGTGCGATCATGGATACACCGCTGCTTTGCGGTGCTAGACTTGCTGGTGTTGGACCTGGTGGACTCGCTGAACTTCATCACGAGCTTGAGATCGTCAAGTATACGACTACATCAACCACGAAATCAGTTTCATTAACAATGCTTTGTTGCTCTTCAAGGGTATGTTCTTTATGGATGTATATCGACCCATTGATTGTATCTAGGTAGATAGATCTTGGTGCTTAGATGTTCACATCATAAGAAATTTTTTGTTTTCTGTGATGCGAAACCGACAGTGGTATCAGAGCCTGATCTATGTGTAGATGCTTTGCACGGGTAGAACACATATGATTATGTGGGCGTTGATGGTCATATTATTGCATCTTCTATGTATTTTGGATATTGATGGCATAGTGGGATGAAGCGGCCCGAACTAACTTTACATGTCCTCGCACATGAGACATGTTCCATGCTTGACATGCAACTAGTTTTGCATAAGTGGCTAGCGGGTGTCTGTCTCTCCTACTATAGTCAATATCGGATTTACAATGATTTGCTAATAATTTGATTATCATCATTGTGGTTCCATGTTTGTAGGTAAGACCGGTAAGCCCTAAGCCACGTAAAACTTGCAATTGATAAATTAGAGGCGTCTAGTTTAGATTGTTGCTAGGCTAGTGTCATGATATGGTATTGTTAAAATATTAAGTTTAGTTGATACTCTTGGAAATTATAGCATACCTAACATGTAAGTTCCATAGACCTTGGCCTTACACATAAAGGAATGATAAAGATCATACCACGATGCACATGATAGTGATCAAGTGCAAGAACCATATCATTTCACTTATATGATGTTTGCATCTTATATTGCTTGTTTGGCGTTTTAGTAGCATTACAAGATGATCCCTCTTTTAGATGTCAAGATAAAAATGTGTCCTTCCTTAAGTATGCACCATTCTATGTGTCAGGGGGATGACGCCCAGGTACCCCAACCGGAAAAGAACCGGGCAGTCGGATCGCGTCCGGCTGACCAAGCACAGCCGGACAGGGCAGGACAGGCCGGCTACCGTTCGGTAGCCGGGTCAGCAAGAAGTAGCTGGCTACGGCAACATAGCCAGACCCAATCACTGAGATAGGACGACGTGCGTATCAGTGCACAGTGCGCCCTGTACCATGACAAGACTGGCAACCACCCGGCCATACCGAAGACTTTGTGGGGGTGACGCAGGAAAAGTGGCCCGATGCTGACGACAGGCTCGCACGGCGTCCACTGTGCCTACGACAACCATACCACTTGTAATCCGATAAGACATACCATACCGGACAATGTAGATGACCAGTTGGCTAGGACCCGCATGTGGGGCCCGCCAGTCGGATTGGCCAGGGAGACCGTTGCCTCTCTACCTATATAAGGGGAGGCAAGGCCTCAGTAGAAAGGGTTGGTCTCACAGCATTTAAGGCAGTATCTAGCGAATACAGCTCAAGGAGAACTTGTAGTTCATTTATCCCACATAGTCAGATCCGGCAGGAGTAGGGGCTTTACCTCCTCACGAGGGCCCCGAACCTGGGTACTTCCTGCGTCCCGCTACGCTCGCTTGTATCCAATCTCGCCTGCGGACGCCGTCGATAGCTTCCCTACTAGTCCCCGCACCTCTATCTAACATCTTTAGGTACTGCCGTTCCCAATACAATGACACTACGTGATGATCGGGTGTACTCGACTCTACGGTTCCATACAACGGGTGTAAGACAGTTTTACACACGTGAGTACTAAGGTTCTTATGTGGCGAGCCTAGAATGTACAGACATGGCCTTGGAACACGGACTTAAAGGTTAAGCATGAGTCATATGGTAAATATGATGCCCATATATATGCTCTGCTTTGAAGCTACGCCGACTCACGTGATGATCATACTTGGTGTAGTGGATTTAGTTCATGTAATCACCAAAACAACTCGAGGGATGTTGGTTTTGAGTGAGAGTTCATTTGTAACTTGGATTATTCGAACTCATTTTATCATAAACTAAAATCAAAGTGAATTTGCATAATTTGTTGTAGTCATTGGAATATGTTTACTACCTTGCGCTTAGTTTTAATTGAGATAATAGAACTATAGAATTCTGGATATTTACTTTACGAACTGGTATCGTATTGTTTTGAATCTCAATTTAAAGTTTAGAAGTCCTATTGCAAACTTTTAGCAAACTCTATTTACTCCATGAAGTTTAATAATTAGTATTAAACCAAGAGTAAGAATTCCAATGTTAGTATCTAAAGTATCATGTTTGCCTCCATGATTCTTCATATTCAAATGTTGTTTTAATATTGAGGTATCTAGCAGCTGAAAGAATTGTTTCAGAAACCATCATGTGTGGAAGATATTGTGATATGTGAAACAATGTTTATGGTTGCAATATGATAGAGTATAATTTGGCAAAATACATGTTTCTCATATTGTATGAGAATTTCTGAAGGTTGGAGACGCTAATCGTCCTAATCTTCCAAAAAGGTTTTGTGAACTGACATTATACTCACAATTCGTCCTTATAGGCTATAGTAGCTTGATCATCAAAGTTATCATGATAAGTATGAAAAGAAGATGTAGGTAAAATGTTTACTACATATTAGATTACTAAAGAATGTAATTTTGAAAGAATGTCAAACATTTGATGATGGTGATCAACTTCAAAAGGCAAGTACAAAGGTACTAGTATTTGACTATACACGCTTTAGACTATGTGGCATATGTATGGCGCCACTGTTGATGTTGATAGATTCTTTTAAAAGAAAAGGAAATGCTGAAAGAGAATCTATAAAATATTTCGTCGAAAATAAAAGACCGAAAATGTCCAGCTAAGGTATATAGATGATATACATGTTATGATTGTATTATTTGCTTGTTAAACAATATGGTTATTGGGTATTGAATACTTAATTGGTTGGTATGAAATGTCATACAGAACGACGCAATTCATGAACTACAATGGCCTAAGTAACTGGCAAATATAATATGTGATGATGTTCATCGAAAACAATTGAAGTGTTATTATGTTTCTTGTTGGCATCAAAGCTTATCTTCAAGGTTTGTTTAAATAATTGTTATTTTGTTCCGGTATTACGAGAACAATGGTTGTTCAAATAATTACCGTATTCCATAGAAGATGGATGAACTTTTACAAGTCTATTTGGAGAAATCACATCCATAAAAACTAATGCTAAAATGTCGTAAGAAAAATGATTGAAAGATCACTTATAAAGTGACATCGCCATTTAAATTATATTGGAAAGAAAACATGAGAAACTCCATGTTGATGGATTTTTGGAGTCTTGGATTTTTATCAAATGATGCTTGTGAGACTTTCCTCGAGATGTCGTGCTGGGTATGTTTTCTGTTAACTTAGTACTTGCAAGAGTGTTATTTTATTCTGGAGCATCGCACTCGTTTGTTATAGAAGAATTTGCATGCACTAGTAAGATTCAACCAACAAAATTGAAGCATGTTATGATAGTTCAAATACCTGGTTCAACCACCAAAGCTAGAATTTTTTTGCAAGGATGTACCTATCAGAATCCATGGAATAGATTTTTATGCCAATCTAATAGTACTTGGAACCAAAGGTTTGGAAGTAGTACTAGGAATGGATTGGATGTCGAAACATAAAGGATTAATCAACATGTGAAGAAAGCCATAACCATGACCAGTGGCACTGGAGTATCAGTAGAGCTTGTATTTGAGACATTGCCCCATCAATTCAAATGCAACAAGAGTCTAGCCCAACCAACCCTAGACCAAGTCAGAGTAGTCTGTGAATACCCCGAAGTGTTCCCAGATGAATTGCCTAGTATGCCCCCATATCGGGATATCGAGTTCATCATTGAACTAGTTCCTGGAACTGTACCCATAGCTCACAGACCTTATAGTATGAACCCATCTGAATTAGTGGAACTGAAGAAACAACTTGATGCTATGTTGGAGAAAGGTCTGATTCAACCAAGCGCATTGCCATGGAGATCGCCTGTATTGTTTGTGGATAAGAAAGATGGAGGTAACCGTTTGTGCACGGATTACCGGAAGCTGAATGATGACACCATCAAGAACAAGTAGCCACTGCCGAAGATAGAGGATCTGTTTGACTAGTTGACTTGTGCCAGAGTGTTTTCTAAGATTGATCTTAGAACTAGTTATTATCAACTCAAGATTCGTGCAACCGATATTCCAAAGACTGCCTTTACCACCAGATATGGATTGTATGAGTATATTGTCATGTATTTTGGATTAACCAATGCCCCCGCTTATTTTATGAATCTCATGAATAAGATTTTTATGAACTTCCTAGATAAGTTTGTCGTTGTTTTTATCGATGAAATTCTGATATATTCCAAGTTAGAAGAAGACCATGAGCTACACCTGAGAACCATCCTTGAAACCCTTAGAGAACATTAGTTGTATGCCAAGTTTAGAAAATGTGAGTTCAGGTTGAAGGAAGTAGGATTCCTAGGACATATTGTGTCCGCAAGAGGAGCCGTTGTTGATCCCGCCAAGATTAAGGATGTTGAAGAATGGAAAGCCCCAACCACTCAAACCCAAGTCCGTGCATTTCTCGGATTTGCGGGATACGACCGCCAGTTCGTTGAAGGATTTTCAAGCATCGCACGACCGATGAATCAGTTGTTGAAGAAAGATAAGAAGTTTGAATGGCCGGATAAATGTGAAGCAAGTTTTCAAGAGCTCAAGAAGAGATTGATTTCAGCCCCAATTATGATTATGCCGGATATCAAGAAGCCTTTTTATGTGTATTGTGATGCATCCAAGATTGGTCTCGGATGTGTGTTGATGCAGGAAGGCAAAGTCATAGCATATCTATCCTCACAACTGAAGAAACATGAGAAAAGCTACCCTACCCATGACTTTGAACTAGCAGCCGTAGTTTTAGCATTGAAGACATGGCGTCATTACCTTATGGGTAACCGCTGTGAGATTTATTCAGATCACAAGAGTCTGAAGTATATTTTCACCTAGAAGGAGCTGAATATGAGGCAAAGGAGATGGATAGAGTTAATCAAGGATTATGACCTTGACATTCACTATCACCCCGACAAAGCCAATGTGGTAGCGTATGCTCTTAGCAGATTGTCGTGTAGATTAAACACCATGATTAAAGAAGCCTAGCCAAGTTTGCATGAAGAGTTGGAGCAGTTTAGAACGGAGCTAGTTAGCAAAGGATTTTTAGCTAGCATAGAACTTCAACCCACTTTGATCAGTCAGATCAAGTAGGTGCAGAAAGGAAATGCAAGTATCGATGGAATCAAGCATCGTATCGGTACAGGGAAGGTACCCGGATTCACCAAAGATGAAGAAGGAGTTTTGTGGTACAAAGGACGTATCTGTGTGCCAGCAGATTCCGAGTTGAAGCAAGTCATTATGTAGGAAGCTCATGATACTCATTATTCTATCCATCCCCGACGAACGAAGATGTATCAGGATTTGAAGGAGCAATTTTGCTGGCACAAGATGAAGAGAGAAATCGGAAGCTACATAGCTAAGTGTGATATCTATCAGCGGGTCAAAGCGGAACATCAACGACCCGCAGGACTTTTGCAACCATTGCAGATTCTAGAATGGAAATGGGATTCTGTCGGAATGGATTTTATCACCGGTTTGCCTACATCTAGTAGGGGAAATGACTCTATTTGGGTCATAGTTGATAGACTGTCTAAGGTAGCCCATTTTATACCTGTCAAGACTACCTACCAGAGTTCTAAGCTAGCAGAGTTGTACATTGCTAGAATTGTCAGTTTGCATGGAACCCCTAAGACCATAGTGTCAGATCGAGGAACCCAGTTTACCCGAAGATTTTGGCAGAAAGTCCAAGAAGGATTAGGAACCAAGCTGAACCTCAGCAAAACTTATCACCCGCAGACCGACGGACAAACCGAAAGTGTCAACCAAATCTGAGAAGATATGTTGAGAGCTTGTGTGTTAGAATATGGATCAAAATGGGAAGATTGTCTGCCTTTCACAGAATTCTCATACAACAATAGTTATCAAGCTAGTTTGCAAATGGCCCGATTTGAATTTCTGCATGGAAGGAAGTGTCGTACCCCCTTGAATTGGTCGCAAGTAGGAGAGAGTCAGATTTTCGGACCCGACATTCTACGAGAAGCCGAAGAGAAGGTTCACAAAGACCGTGAACACCTCAAGACCGCCCAATCCAGAAAAAAGAGTTACGTGGACAAAAGACGTCGAGATGTGACCTTCAATGTCAGAGATTTTGTATATCTCAAAGTATCACCCTTGAAAGGAATGCAGCGTTTTCATCTGAAGGGGAAGTTAGGTCCCAGATATATTGGACCCTTCAAGATTTTGAATCGCTGAGGAGAAGTATCATATCAACTGGAACTGCCAGAGGAGATGTCATCCATACATGATGTTGTCCATATCTCGTTATTTCGCAAATGCCTAGAAGTTCCGGACAAGACCGAAGTGTTCAAGAACATCGATCACCGAGCAATAGATATCAACAAGGATCTAACTTATCGTGAAGTACCCATTCGTATTTTGGAAGAAGCCTTCAAAACCACCAGGACTCAGAGTATCAAGTTTCTCAAGATCCAGTGGATCAACCATACTGAAGAAGAAGCTACTTGGGAGCGAGAAGAGTACATTAGGACCGAGTTTCCAAATCTCTTTAGTTCCTAGTTTTTCTTAAATCTCGGGACGAGATTTTGTTTAAGGAGGGAAGGTTTGTAACACCCCAAAAATATTAATCAAGATTATCAAGTTCTAATCACCCAAGTTTAGGGTTAACAAAAACTTTTATTACTAAATTGAATATGAGTGTATGTGTGATTTGCATTAGTGTATGATTGAGTGAAACTGCCATGTTGATTTCTACAAATGATAAAGAATGGTTTAAAGATGAATACTACATCATCTAGGCCAATTACAAACAAATTCAAAAGAAAATAAATTCAAGTATGAAGCATATGATCAAATGGTCATTTTGACCAAAATTAACCACTAGGCCACTTTGTGAGTTCCTAGTAAAGAATTTCTAACATAAACATTTCCATTTATTTTCACCCCTTGCTAGACCAAGTAAAAGTGAAACCAAGCCCACTTTACAAACTCACAAAAACTATTTTCAAATCTACTTAAAGGACAATTCAAAATTCAATAAAGTGTAGGTACTAAGATCACTTTTTTGCAAAAACCACTCAAATCAATTCACCTGGACTTTTCCAAGCAACCATAGACACTCAAGCAAGTGCTCAGAACACTCACCAAATTTCATTTAAAATTTTCAAATTTGAATTCATGCGGCCATTTGGTCGAACACTTTGTAGACACACAAAACTACTGTCTAACTTCCACTATTTAGAGCAGTCATCACTCAACCGTTTGTCCCCTCTTCACTCCCTGGTCTCCCCCAGCACCTAGCAGCGCAGCATACCACTTCCCCCTTTGTCGTTGCACCAGTGTAGCACCGCCTGATGCTCACCAGTCGACCATGGACAGCTCACCACAGACCGCGCCGCCCTCTCCCACGACGACTAGGAGACAGTCGACCGTCCACCACCATCCCTTGTCCAACCCTCAAGCGCAGGCAGGCCATGGACCACCCAGAACCGCCGCACCCATTTTCTCTACGCCATGCCGAGAGCACGCTAGAGCGCCGCAGCCGACCAGCATGCACACGTCGTGCCTCGCCCTCTCCGCGCGTGCACGCACTCGCCGTGACCCTAGCTATCTCCTAGACATGCCCGTTCGCCGCCGCGCGACCCACAGCCCGCGCCCGACCATTATCGATCTCCCCGTGCCGCGCCTTTAAGCCTGTGATGAACGCCAGGAAGCACCGGGTCGCCCCTACCCTCAGCCACGCTAATAGCTCATTATACCATCGTCGTCGGAAGAGCCAGCCTAGGCCGCAATGTCCCTCTCGCCGGTGTATAAATAGAGGCCACCTCCACCTGATTTCACCACACCATCTCACTCACCATTCCTCACAGAACCTCCCACACCTCTCCCCGGAGCAAGGCGAGCACCACATTGCCGGAATTTGGCCGGAGTCCGCCGCTGTAGAGGAGAAGAGGAGTCGTAGATTGGAGCCGCCCCAGGAACCGCCGCGAACACCATTCGAACCGCCGTCATCTACAACGTCGTTCGCCCCCATCACCGACCCTAGCTAGAGCCCTGGTGAGCCTCACACGACCCCCACCGCCGTGTTAGGGTTAGAATCTCGCCGGAGCTATTCGTCGTAGACGATGAACCTCATCCGTTAGATCATGTTCTAATCGCACGGCCTAGACTGAAATGTACTGATTCGGGTTAGATGAGCCACTAAATATTGGGACCCCCCTGTCAGTAGCCAGCTGTGCCCGCGGTGTGCAGCTGGGCCGGCCCATTTGCTTTCCCGCGCAGAGCGCGTCAATTCAAATTAGATTTTTCTATTTTAGTTGAAACCACATTCTGTCAGTAGATTCAAAAATTAATTCAAAGAGTGTCACTGAACCAGATTGCATGGTTACAATTTGGTTAGAAAGATATTCAAGTTATCTATCCAAGCCCGTTGGATTCAAACCATTTGAAATTATAGATCATCTATAGTAAAAATAACAAGATAGAGACTTTTCCACATTCAAACATTTTTCAAAAATCAACCATAAATGCTTTAGAGTTGATTCCAACTCTCAAAAATCACATTTGACAAGATCTATCTAATATGTAAAAATATTTAGGTTTACATGTAGTGACTTTGGACTAGAACTAAAAGAATGCTATATAGGCATTTCTAGTCACTTTAATTGTATTAAATATTAATCTTAAACTTTATAAAATATGACCACCGCTTTAAATCACATTCCCATTTATGATAATATGTGCTGATGACATGTGTCAACATGATCCCATATTTTAATTGGAGAATAATAAATCTTAAGTATTTCCAATGAGTAGAAATTACTTTTCTAAAATAAGATAAATAAGACTAAGTCTTTAGTCCATGTGATGATTGTGATGATGCTAGATCATCTAGTGTGAACCTTAGTATTCTAAATAGAAATAGTTAAGTATTGTTTGGTGATTGTGTACCTCGTATTCATTTATAGACGATAGTACCGACCCGGTTGACGAGGAGGAGGAATACTACTAAGAAGAAGAAGAAAACTTCAACCACTTCACTACTCAAGGCAAGCTAACACTTGCAAGTTTCTTAACTATGCAAGCCATCACTAATTGCATGGTATAACTATGCAAGTTAATACTTGCCCACTTCATAACCTATGCCAGATGCATTTGGCATGCTTTGGTTATACAACTCTGATTATACCAATCCCAAGTCTTACTTACAAACTTTATTCTTTTACTTTTCCCAAAGTTCTTTACTTTTAGTTAGTTCTTTGTGAGTATTGGAACAATAGTATAGATACCATAAAGAGTATAAAACTAGGCCTAACTAGTTATACTTAGATGTCATCAAAAGGCATAAAACAAGAGCTGGATAGTTACACTTGATTAGTCCCTCATTAGTGAATACCTTCAACTTTAGTGGCTATTGCTAAGCATGAAAGTTGATCACTTTAGATGGGAATACTTGGTGAAAATGATTATGAAAACCTTGGAATGATGATTCATTCTACAAGTGTTGAGAAACATGATGATTGATGATGAAAATGTTGAGGCATGAGCCTTAGCCCTTAATAAAAACTGATGGTTGGGTTCAGATGCGATGCCATTCCAATTTTACCGTACAACCACAATACCTGAATTGGGTAGGGCTTAACTGGAAGTTTATATACATTAGTATGGGTTCCCCCACGGAAAGAGGTTGAGCTGAGGCTACCTCCTGAATGTGAAAGTCCACCTATGTAGTGCCCAGGATGGCAGATGGCCATGGCTAGGAGGCCAAGCTCATAGAGGAGGTGCCTATACTAGAGTGTGTAATTGAAAGGTTATGATTGATTATCCGCATACTAAGTATGATGATTCAGGGTTATTCCTGAAGGATATATCAAATTTTGTGGTGAAAGTGTACCACCTCTACAGAGTGTCAAACTATTCGAATAGCCGCGTCCGTGGTCATGGATAGTTGGAGTGGCCATACTGTTCCGTCGTCAGATGTTTTCAAGATGACTTGTGAATTGAACTATGACTTTGACTTGACCACAACAGGATTGTGGACATGAAAATTATGTTCCCACTTAAGTGATTTAGAACATTAACTTAGTTTTCTTTACTTCTAAACTCAGTATGAGATAAACCTGCCTTTTTGCAAATATACCTAGAGCTTAAGATTCCTACTAGAACTACCTTACATGTTAGTGATAGTTTGCGAGAACTTAAAGAGTACTCATGGCTTTGTCCCTGGCTATTCCCGTGCCCAGACTATGAGGAGGACTACCAGGATGATGGTCAGCAGGAGGCCTACGACAACTAGGATCATGTCCCATCGTCAGCATTGAATGTGACCCTGAAGATGGAGCCCCTACTACATTTATTTTCTGTCGCTTTGATTGTATTGAGACTGGATCATGAGATCCTTTAGTTGTAAGACCTTATTATGGTTTGTAATGGATTATGTACTGTGGTGCCAATTCTGTTATGTCTCGCAAAAATGGTAATCCTGGGATTGCGAGGTATGGCATAAAAGGCATCTGGGATTAAAAACCTGGGTGTTGACAATTTCTCTAATTGGGTTAACTTGTTCTAGTACTGCACCCTCCGTTTGTGCCTCGTCTTGGAACCTATTTTGCTGAATGTCCATATCCTGAACCTAAACTTCCTGAAATATGTGTATCAAGGATGAATCGGTCTCTACATACTGATTGATGACGATTGAGTCTTGCACCTATTCGTCATCAGCTGGTACAAAGATTTGTTTCTCCACTGGCTCTAGGGCGGATGTCGATTTTGGCACCCACCTCTGCGATTTGTTAACTTTATTATGAAAGCATTTCTTTGCAATATGACCGTATCTGTAGCAATCTCTACACTTGATTTGATTAACATGATCTTGTACTTTGTGATCCAAGATTAAGCATCGTGAACAATTCTAGAATTTGAAAGCCATATCGTCAATCATCACATTAAACTCTATAAAATATTTCTCCTCACTTGCCGCCACATCCGCTGCAGGACCAGGATCAACGTTACGCGGTTGCACAGTTAACTCCTGCAGCGTGGAGAGCGGATTCACCATGCCAAACTGAATCCTTGGTTCAGTTTCAGTCTATTGAACTTTAGTAGGTGGAGAAGCTGGAACCATCTCATTAGGCAGTAGGTCATACCTAGCCTGCTTAAGAACTCCAATTTGCTCAGTTGTTGCTCTATAACGATAACCTTTGCAGGAATCATAATGCAGAACTGTCACAAAGTTTAGACTCCTACACATAGATTTTCCCTTTTTAACTAAAGACTTTGGAGGCTTAGCTCTCAGAGAATTCATGCCTAATTGAAACCTACGCTTGCTAGGGCTGATAAGAGTCCACTTTTGTTCACATTCTTTTTGCCAGACTGAGAATTCTCGAAGACAATTTGCACCTCCAAATCCCCATAGATGATAATAACATTTGAATTGCTGACATGAATAGGAGTGCATCCGATGGATCATAAATCCAACCTGTTTGCAGGATACTGTGAAAGAGAAAACATGGTCCCGAAGAATAGATACCATACGATTTCCACAGTAACCTCCAATGGATGCCTCAAGAGCCATTGAAACTAAATCCTCAGTTAATTGAAAACTGGAACGTTTGAAGGAAACAACCATTGTAAAATGGCCAGAGTCAGTAGATGGATGAACTATCTGAAATCCAGCCTTTGCCACTTCTTTGGCGAAGATAAAACCAGGTGAGAAATCCAGACCCATAGAGATGGCCTCATGAATAGACATCAACAAAGAATCCTCGGCAGAATGAGAATCCTGGAACGCTGTCTCTTGCCTTGGGTAGATCTCCGAGGGAACCCCCGCATCCATCAGAGGAATTACATCCGAGTGGAGCCATCTTATTATATAGGAGCTAGACATAATACCCAAAAGAAATACAAATTCTCATATATAGTTTGAATGGTGGAATTATAAGGTGGTAACAAAGAAAGGTGGTGGAGTCAAGAAAAGATATGCCCCCAACTCAACTTGGGCATGAAACAAATTATCAAGAGGCAAATACAATATATCAAGAAGCAAATACAAGTGACACAATATAATGCATAAGGGATAAGAACCAAATAGAGGGGTTTTATATGATGCTCAAATGCAAGGTGGCATGGTGACATGAGCATGATATAATGATGATGCAACAATAACATGTAGGAAGTAGCATTTTATTAATAGACCATGTAGCATTACAGATGTTAGACATATGGGATGCTACAACTCTCTCCCACTAAACAGGAATCTCGCCCTGAGATTCTAGGAAGAAGAAGACTCGAAGAGGGTAGGATACTCGGAATGGAGGTCATCCTCGTGCACCCAAGTGGCTTCATCAACGGAATGGTGCGACCACTACACCTTGTAGAACTTGATGGACTTGTTGTGAGTCTTTCGTTCTATGACTTCAAGAATTTTGACAGGGTGTTCTTTATAGGAGAGATCTTCTTGGAGATTGATGAGCTCATGATCCACGGCCCTGCTGGGATCCTTGAAGCACTTCTTGAGTTGAGAGATATGGAAGACATCATGTGTAACATCCCAATTTCAGCAACCCTAATTTGTTGTCCAGAATGCGAAACTCAGGGGGAACAAAAACTTTTTCTTGTTCTTTGGTGCAGTTTTTGCTTGTTGTTTGTTTGTGCATGTGAGTGTATGCCATATTCTACTCCTTACCTCACCATCAGTTGACAAAATCTATTTACCAATACTATCCTGGCTCATTTTACATATTCTCAAATGTTATGGCATTTCAAAACATGAGCCAAAGATGTTTATGTAACCAAAACTATTTTAGTAGCTTCTATTGACAAAACTATGGATAGTTATAACCCCATTATGTTTTCAAGACAGAACCTTCAACTATCCTTATCTCTAGGTTTCCCAAAACCTCTTTTTCGTAAAGATTTTGAATTCTACTCTTGGTAGGGATACCAAGGAATCTCATCTTATTCAAACTCCAAACTTTTCAAAATACCCATCCATACCTCAAGCTAGGCTTGATGGTAACCCTAGTAGTGGAGTTGCTTAGTTTATAAGATAAGTTGCTTTGATCGGCTGTCTGATGAGTTGCCTTGATCTGCTGTTTGACTTGTTTGCTTAGGAAGTAGTATGAGCCACTCTAGGAGCTCATCACTAGGGTCAAGATGTTTTCCAAATCACAACACCCTAAGCAAGAATACAAGCTGGATCCAATCTCTAGCCACCAGATGACCATCTAAAAACCTTAACCAGATCAATTCTGTAGTGATCCATTCTAGAAGCCTCCAAGTCCATGAACACCAATCTCAAGAATGGATCCATTCTACTCAATCTACACTTAAACATCATCCACTTCATGATGCTTTGATACCCTGCAACCCCTCCAAAAACATTCCCACTCATACTCTAGTCAAAATCCCCAAAACTGCCAAATTTGACCAAGTCTAGAAACTATTTCAACATCACCTTTTTGAATGCCTCACTTTCCCAAACCATATGCATTTTTGGAAATTCACCTGAACCATCTTGTTAACCATCCTAAGGAATACCAAAAACCACTCTTTCCCTTGCTTAGATCATCCTCCAACCCACTTGTTCTTGATGGTTTTACAGGTAAGAAAATAACTTTTTCCTGCAAATCTAGTCCTCATGCCTACTTTGACAGAAGCTCACACTAGCATCTAACCTTCTATGGACCAACACTTTGCATGGTTGTGTTCTACTCATATAGGTCTATAAAAATCTACTTCACTTGTTACAAGTAGATCTATGTGCTTCTTAAACCCACCTGGTTTATAAGGCATCATCACTCATCTGTTATGGCAGCCTTATTTTCATCAAAGTTTGCCATCACCTCCATATCACCTCAAATGCAACCACTCCAAACTCCTTCTGCCATGATCATCTATCTGACTTTCTCTAACTATCCATCTATCCCGTGCATCAAGGTGAGCTCTGAGCCCCAAGATCCAACAAGGTTTTGGTGGTATAAAAATAACATCACCCTAGATCCCCACTGCCTTGTTCTTTCATCTAATTCAAGTTGGAATTCCACTTCCCAAGGTTGCAAATGCTTGATACACCTTGTCTACCTCACCTACCTTCATCATCAAGATTTATCAAATATTATCCATAATTATTATGGATCCAAATCTATTTAATCCCTTTATTAGACAAAATCTCCAAAACTCCTTCCATAAAGGAAATTTTGGTTTTTGCCAAAACACTTCCCAAACTCCTGGCTCAATTGAGGTCCACATATCATACCCAATCTACCCACTTCAAAAATAAATATCTTTGAAGAGCTTTAGTAATTCTTTTTGCCCCTTTCCTAAATGGCAGAAACAACAAAATAAATGTTTTAAATACTTCTATGCCTCAATAAATCTTGGGAAATTTCCCCTAAGTGTGTATTCACAATTGGGACCCTCCCACACCAAAAACCAACCTTGTCCAATGTAAATATATCAAATGACCTTCTAGAATCTACTTCTGCCCTTTTTGAATAAGTGGATTTAAAAGGACTAAAATCCCTTATAAAAATCCCAAATAAATCCTGGGAGTGTACCTTGACCATGCCCATCCACCAGTACTATCTGCCCCATCTCTTCCAATGCAAATCTATGAACTCCTTCACAAGCTCCCTTGTGATCAAAATTTTGCAAAACAATCAAACTTGAGCTAAACCAAGACCAAGCCCTCCCCAAAGTTGCCAAGCACTCCTCCACAGCAACCCACACTCCCCTGGTCGTGAGCACTATAGCTCCACCCTAGCACTTGCCCCTTTTACCCTTGGACTAGTAGAGAGAGAGAGACAACCATATCTTACAAAGATTGCCCATTTAAGTACCCCAGCTGCCACAACCCTCTCTGCCCGAGCCAACCCCCCTCTTACCCCTCCCCACCACCCTCTAGGCCAATCACAGGCCTGCACCCCCCACCTCCATGTCCAAATTGGACATTTGCACATCTATCCCTCCCCCTCGGTATAAAGGCCAGAGGCCACCCCCAGCAAGCCCCTGCCCCTCATTTGCTCCCTCTTCCCCTCCACTTACCTCCCCTAGCTCCACACTCTCTCCCCTACTCTGAGCTGTCCGAAAGAAGAAGAAGGAGGAGCCTTGGCCTCCCTCAAAAATCGAGCAAGGCTCCCTCCTCTCAGCTCCTCTCCCCCTGCATGTCACCTCACTGTGACCCTCTCCTCCTCCTCCATCTAACCATGGCCTTTTGTTTCCTAGGGCCGTCTCCTCCGTCATCGTCGTTGAGCTCCAACAAAGTATCCTTCGGCCACCGTCGTGTGAGCTGTTTCCCGGAGGCCACCACCGCCGTGCCGCCCATCGATCTGCTCGTCGTCAAGCACCGCTTCACCTCCGCCGCTCCTCATCGCCTCCCGAAGCCCCACGGTAATCCCCACAGCCGCCCAGCTCCGCCCTAGGGTTCCGGCCGGCGGACCTTCTGTCCTTTAGAGATGATGAGCGCCGGCCGTCGGATCCCCTTAAAACCGACGGCCAGATCTGGTCAGTACCCCCCTGGACCGACCCGTGCCACTGACGTCGTGCCCTACCTAGCAGTTCAAGCCGCGGGCTCCCGCACGCCGCGCCGCCCGCCGTGGGCCAGATCCCC
Organism: Avena sativa; assembly: GCA_916181665.1. NCBI lineage: Eukaryota > Viridiplantae > Streptophyta > Magnoliopsida > Poales > Poaceae > Avena > Avena sativa. The sequence continues at coordinate 295,887,935 of OV702291.1, read as the reverse complement.
TCTGTGCAGCCCAGCCTCCCCAGAAACCCTAGCCCAGTTACCCCTTTCTTTTAAACATTTATTTCGGAGCTGAAAACTACCTGCTAGGATTAAATTCAATTAAAAATTAAAATTACAATAATGGTTCCTTCATGTTTCTAATGGTTCCTTCATGTTTTATCCAACTTGTAGAACTAGAACTTGCCAAAAATAATTTCTATTATTTTCTGGCATTTAATCTTCTAGAGAGTATCTTCTACACTAATTAATTTCCTTAGAGAGTTTTACATCTACAATTGGGGAGAACCAAAGCTCTACTGGGAGGTATTTGATATACCTGTCATCTAGCATAGATCCTATGCCAAGGTGAACAGTAGTGTGCCCATAGCAAAAATAACAAATACAGCCATTATCTTCCTTGGGTAAATTCTCTAGGTCAAACCAAATGTGGTATTGACCTGATTCCAACTCTCAGAGAGGTGGCACACAATTATCCATCTAAAACCAGGAGATGAGCATTTATTGACCCTCTTTAGGATTTTAGTGATTTAAATACTTTTGTAAGTGGTATTATCACTAAATAAATCACTCCAGGAGTTTGACAACTCTAAAATGAGTAAATCCAATTCCTGCAGAAAGGTATTCTAACTGCCTGCCACCTTCCCTTGGAATCAACTCAAGAGATTCTGTAGAATTAATTTGGTAAAATGGAGAAAAACACCATAAAACTGCCTTTGGGAATTTCCTAAGGGCATTCTGGTAATTCTTTTGACAAGATTCCAACTCTATGTGGTTCAGTACATCAAACTGTACCAAACCACCCAAGGAAATCATTTTTGGCCTCCAGATAAATTCTGGTGAATTATTTCCTCAAACTAAAGTTTATTCCACCATAAAAAGCTAGTGAAACCACTCGTGTTGGTCTTGTTTTGTCAAGACCTATCTGAGGGTATCATGGTTGCACATTGATATCCTACAGACCTCAAGTCTCCACCACAAGTCCTTGGTATATACCCTAGACAACTATCTTCCAAGAGAAAAACACCTCAATGGCAATCTAGTAATTCCACTCCTAGTATCCCACTCCTCCAGATTGCCAGAGGCATGAACCCAGATTGCCCAGATTGCCAGAGGCATGAACCCACTATCGAGCATAAATACTAACTCTTGGAGTTGCTAGCATCTACTTGGCCAAGATAGCTACTAACAACGGAAAGCATGCAAGATCACAAATAACAAAGACATGATAGAATCAATAATCAATCTGCAATAGAATCTCAATATCCATCGGATCCCCGCAAACACAACATGTATGGATTACAAATAGATGATATTGATCATGAACGGAGCTCACAAGATCTAAACATGAAAGCACAAAGGAGGAGAAACCAGCCATCTAGCTACTACATGGATCCGTAGTCCAAGGACGAACTACTCATGCATCACACCGGAGGCTTGCATGGTGATGAAGAAGGACTCTAGGGTGAATTCCCCTCTCCGGCAGGGTGCCGGGAAGAGCTTCAGATCCTCCCAATCTAGGGATGGAGATGACGGTGGCTACAGACTCTTTTATGGATTTTTGATCGGGTCCTGAGGGTTTTCGTCCCGAGGGCAATATATAGGCGGAAGGAGAGGCCGAGGGGGTGTCGGGAGCGGCCACACCACCCCCTGGCGCGGGCCAGACCTGGCCGCGCGGCCAGGTGGTGTGGTGGCTCCCTGGCACTTCTCCGTCTCGTATTCTGGCACTTGATCCCTTCTGGAAAAATAGGCACTTGGCTTTTGTCCCGTCCAATTCCGAGAATATTCATTTTATGACTTTCCTGGAACCAAAAACAGAAGAAAACAGGCAGCTCGTACTGTGGCTCTTGTTAATAGGTTAGTCCAAGAAATCATATGAAAAGTACTCCAAAGTTGGAACAAAACACAAGAAAGTGGATAAAACCAAGCATGGAACATCAAAAATTATAGATACATTTGCAATGTATCAACATCTCCAAGCTTAAATCCTGCTCGTCCTCGTGTAGGTAAGTGATAAAAAGAAAGAATTTTTGAGGTGACATGCACCATCAAAGACTTGATCAAAGTATTTACAAAACATTCAAGAATAGGATCATAGTACTTCAATCATAACATGAAAGACAAAGTTCTAGCAATAAGCAAAGAAACTATGATGCAACATGAAAAGGCACAAACAAAAGATTCATGAATAACAATGCTTTGCAAGACGTTTCTTTGTTTCACATAAAGAAAACATAGCATAATAGTATTCAGCCTGTCCCTCAATAGAGTAGCAAATATAAATGCAAAGGACACCTTCAAAGTTCATAAGAGTGACTAGGTACAATAGTTTAAAACAAGTAATAACAAGTTATGCATCAATAAACTAGTCTTGGGACAATGCACATAGAACTAAGAATGGCCACTATGCTCTCAAAGTAGTGCATAACGATAGAAGGTGGAGACTCAATATTATGGTGGAAGAAAGGCCTTTTGTAAAAGGAAGTAGGCATTCAAGTCTCATAAAGATCTTCCAAAAATTATGGTACTTATAGCTTTCAGCTCTCATTGCCCCTATCATAAGGATCTTGAAGGTGATTAAGGTTAAAGTGACACAACTAAGAGGATATGCTTGACAAGTTATAAATCGAAATCTCATGCCCCTTACTTACGAAGACCGGTCCTCGTGCTACTCAACTTCAGTCACGAGTAAGCTCTTGTCATTATAAGTATATGTGTATCATTAAGAACCCCCAACGGGTACCCCTTGCACATGATACGGGAGCTTTCCCAAAATCAAAATGACAAGGCAAGCAGACAATGAGCATCTCAGCGATCTTTTTATTTGCTATTTGCATAGGTTTTTATTGAGGATGCTTCATAGAGTGCTCATTATGGTGATGCTACAAGTTTCCACCATGATTAGGCATGGCTTAGGCTAGCGTCCCAGGAGTTTCTCTAACACACATACAAACTCCATGATCTTACAAGTTCCACTTTTATTTCACACCGCCGGGATCCGTAAGCAAAAGAACATGATATCAACGGGGTACAAAGTACAAGTGCAATGTTGAGAGCATTCCCCATGAAACATGGTTCTGCTAACTTCAACTTATAAAGCGCAAGAATACACACAACAAAGAAGGACCCAATGGTTCAAGTTTATTAGAGGCAATAAAGTAAAGTGTGCCATCGAGTTCGTGAGAGCTTTAATCACTAGTTTTCTCGTAACAAGTGAAAGGTAGACAAAAGCATGAATATACTTGGAATAGCATAAGATAGTAGGTAGGTATGGTGGACTCTTTGGAAAAACTTGGTTTAGGGAGTTGGATGCATGAGTGGAACTCATACTTGGTGGTGGAGGCTAGCAAAAGACTGGGAGCAACAAACTAAGAGAGCAATAATGGCCATAATCATGCAGAGCGACAAAACATCATTGATCAAAGCATAAAGTGATACTACAAGTTGAAAACTAAAGGATCATAAAGGCTATGGTGACTTGTGATAGTCATAACATGGTGTGAGCATGTGCCAAGTCAACCCAAATAAAGCATCAAAGGAGAATACCACTATACTATGCTTTAATATGCTAAAACAACGCATGATTCATCCAAGGCACATTAAGAAATCTCAATTGTTTATAAAAAGTCATGCTACAGAAAATAATACTAAGCATAAAGCCAAAACAATATCAAGCATGGCATGACAAAGCATAGCCACAGTCAAGAAAAAGCTCTTTTTACCACGTAAGTATGAACTTTCCTACTCTTTTCCAAACCAAACCAAACTATTTGCAAACCAATGTATGAAATAGGGGGTCCAACCAATTTATTCAGAAAACTAAGCAAAACAAGCAAACTAAAAACCAAAACGAAAATGATAAAGAAGTTGCTCCAAGAAAAACACAACTGTGCATGAAACAATAAAAATGAAGCGTTTGGAAGAAACCTGGGATTTTAATTGATGAAGAAGGAAATGCCTTGGGCATCCCCAAGATTTGACGCTTGTACTTCTTGGATATTTCTTGGGGTGACACGCGTGGCATCCCCAAGCTTGAGCTTTAGTCCATCCTTCATCTCATTACTCATTCCTTCCATACACCTGAAAATTTTCCTTCATACAAAACTTCACATGATCTTTATTAGCAACATTAGTGCACTCAAGATAAATAAGTCTTAAAATTCAGTTCTAACACCAAATAAAAATCCATTATAACACTATATACTGTACCACTTCCCTAAAAAATCTCAATTCCCCAAAAGAACTTAAGAAGGAACCAACAAGAAGCAAATGCAGCAAATGGCAGAAATCTGTCAAAACAGACCAGCAGGTAACGACGAATTTTTTCGAAGAACTTCTGTTGCTCAAATCAAAACGTGTTGAACTAACGAAAGTTAGATAACAACCTGGGGAAGAAGCACAAAAAGTTACAGCTCAATCCAACACACAGAGCTCTCTCAGGAATTTTTACGGTGAAGCACAGAAATCTGTTTCGGGACGGCAACTTTCCCAATCATTACTTCACTCTCATTAGAGGTTACTCTTGGCACAAAAAGAAAATAAAAAGGATAAGGAGCGGTTATTACAGAGGTAATAACTTCCAAGACTCATCTAACACTCTTGGGTTATCTCCCAACAAGTACTTTTCTTTAACGCCTTTATGTTAGGCATAAGAACCAAAGAAAGAATCAAGTGTTCTCAAATGAAGAAGTATTAAGACCAAATTTTGTTTTCATAGGAGAAGCAAAAGAAATCTTTTCTCTATTTTTAGGGAAGTGTTCTATACCTTTCTTGAGTCGGAGTTGATATTTAATGGTGCCTTCTTTCATATCAATGATGGCACCAACAGTTCTAAGAAAAGGTCTTCCCAAAGTAATAGGACAAGAAGCATTGTATTCAACATCCAAAACATAGAAATCAACGGGGACATAGGAAACATTAACCATAATAATAACATCATTAAGACTCCCCATGAGTTTCTTTTTAGCATTATCATCAAGTGGGACATTCAAATAGCAATCTTCAAGAGGAGGCAAATCAAGCATATCATAAATCCTTCTAGGCATAATAGAAACACTACTATCAAGATCACACAAAGCTTTGAAATGAAAATCATTCACTTTCATATTAATGATGGGTTCCCAACCATCTTCTTGTTTTATAGGAATAGAAGCTTTATGTTTCACCTTTTCTTCTTTAATTTTTATGAGAGCATCAGTAATGTGTTTTGTAAAAGCCATGTTCATAGCACTAGCATTAGGACTTTTAGCAAGCTTTTGTAGGAACTTAATAACTTCAGAGATGTTGCAACCATAAAGATCAAAATCAACTTTATCATCTAAAGTAGTAGAAATATTACTAGCCTCAACACTATTGGTGGTAATAGTAGAAACACAAATGTTTCTAGCAATTTTGTCTTCTCTTTCCCACTTAGCATGTAATTCAACTAATAGTCTAACATTTTCATCAATTCTTACTTGTATAGCATTAGTAGCTGCAAAGGGATTCTCATTAGTTTCAGGTTTAGCAGCCATTTTATTCAAAGAAGATTGAGCTTCAGCCAAAGATGCTATATTTCTTTCAGCATTAGAGAGTTCTTCCTCAATAGTTTTATTGAAAGCAGTTTGTTTACTAATAAACTCTTTAAGCATAACCTCAAGTTCAGAGGGAGCACTCTTATTATTGTTGTAAGAATTTCCATAAGCATTACCATTGTTGGGAGGATATGGCTTATAATTGTTGTTACCAAAATTGTTCCTATAAGCATTATTACCATAAGCATTGTTGCCAAAATTGTTATTTCTTATGAAGTTCACATCAACTTGCTCTTCTTGGGCAACCAAAGAAGCTAAAGGAACATTATTTGGATCGATATGGGCTTTCCCATTAACAAGCATAGACATAATAATATCAATCTTATCACTCAAGGAGGAGGTTTCCTCAACAGAATTTACCTTCTTACCTTGTGGAGCTCTCTCAGTATGTCATTCAGAATAATTAACCATCATATTGTCTAGAAGTTTTGTTGTAGCACCCAAAGTGATGGTCATAAAGGTACCTCCAGCATCTGAATCCAGTAGGTTCCTTGAAGAATAGTTCAATCTTGCATAAAAAGTTTGGATGATCATCCAAGCAATGAGTCCATGAGTGGGACAATTCTTTACCAAAGATTTCATTCTTTCCCAAGCTTGAGCAACATGCTCATTATCAAGTTGTTTAAACTTCATTATTTCACTTCTCATGGATATAATCTTAGCAGGAGGATAGTATTTTCCAATAAAAGCATCTTTGCACTTAGTCCAAGAATCAATACTATTCCTAGTTAAGGAATTCAACCACTTTTTAGCTTTTCCTCTCAAAGAGAAAGGAAACAATTTCAGCTTAATAATATCACCATCTATATCCCTATGCTTTTGCATCTCACAAAGTTCAACAAAGTTATTTAGATGGGAAGCAGCATCTTCATTACCAATACCAGAAAATTGCTCTCTCATAACAAGATTGAGCAAAGCAAGTTTTATCTCAAAGAAAGTATTTTTAGCCACAGGTGGAGCAATAGGTGTGCTCATAAAATCATTGTTGTTGGTGCTAGTGAAGTCACACAACTTAGTGTTTTCAAGAGTAGTCATTTTTTGGGTTTTCAAATAAGAAAGCAAACAAGTAGAACTAAATTTTTTTTGTGTTTTTGAAGAACAAAACAAGCAAACAAAGCAAAAAGAAAGCTAAGCAAAACAATAACAACAAAGTAAAGAGATTGGTTATGAGGGACTCCCCTTGTGAAGATGTCCTTGACTTCCCGGCAACGGCGCCAGAAAACGTCTTGATGCGCTCGACGATCGACGTAGAGCTCATTGAGAACCCCAAGGGGAAGGTATGATGAGCACAGCAGCAAGTTTTCCCTCAGTTATGAAACCAAGGTTTAATCGAACCAGTAGGAGCAAGGAAACACCCCAAAGGTGTTACTAGCTGAGATTTGGCACGACGCACTACCGGTGCTAGTAGCAACGTGGAGACCTGCACAACACAACCACAAAACTTTGTCCCCAACTTGCGATGAGGTTGTCAATCTCACCGTGTTTTGCGGAAAACAAAGGATTAAACGTATCGAATGGAAAGAAGTAAAAGTTTGCAGAAAGTAAACACAAAGCAGTAAAGGATTGTAGATTGTATGTAAAGACAAAGGACCAGGATCCATAGTTCACTGGAGGTGGCTCTCCTTAGATAGATAACATGCTAGGTAAATGAATTACAGCGGGGCAATTGACAATACCGAGAAAGCAATACATGCATATACTAATTATCTTGACTCCTTTGAGACTTGATTGGGCAATACAACATAATACATAGACTGCCATCCAACTGCATCTATGACTAATAATCCACCTTCAGGTTATCAACCGAACCCCCTCCAGTATTAAGTTGCAAGCAACAGATTATTGCTTTTTAATTGCGTGTAAGGTAAACAATACGATTGTTCTATGAACAAAGGATTGTTGTTTTCTCCCTAGTAGCAACAACACATCTAGTACCTTAGAGATTTCTGTCACTTCCCCAGATTACCAGAGGCATGAACCAACTATCGAGCATAAATACCAACTCTTGGAGTTGCTAGCATCTACTTGGCCAAGATAACTACTAACAACGGAAAGCATACAAGATCACAAATAACAAAGACATGATAGAATCAATAATCAATCTGAAATAGCATCTCAATATCCATCGGATCCCCGCAAACACAACATGTATGGATTACAAATAGATGATATTGATCATGAGCGGAGCTCACAAGATCTAAAAATGAAAGCACAAAGGAGGAGAAACCAGCCATCTAGCTACTACATGGATCTATAGTCGAAGGATGAACTACTCACGCATCACACCGGAGGCTTGCATGGTGATGAAGAAGACCTCCAGGGTGAATTCCCCTCTCCGGCAGGGTGCCGGGAAGAGCTTCAGATCCCTCCCGATCTAGGGATGGAGATGACGGTGGCTACAGACTCTTTCGTGGATTTTTGATCGGGTCCTTAGGGTTTTGCGTCCCGAGGGAAATATATAGGCGGAAGGAGAGGCCGAGGGGGGGCCGGGAGCGGCCACACCACCACCTGGCGCGGGCTAGGCCTGGCCGCGCGGCTAGGTGGTGTGGTGGCTCCCTGGCCCTTCTACGTCTCGTATTCTGGCTCTTGATCCCTTCTAGAAAAATAGGCACTTGTCTTTTGTCCCGTCCAATTCCGAGAATATTCATTTTCTGACTTTCCTGGAACCAAAAACAGCAAAAAACAGGCAGCTGGCACTATGGCTCTTGTTAATAGATTAATCCAAGAAATCATATGAAAAGTACTCCAAAGTTGGAACAAAACACAAGAAAGTGGATAAAACCAAGCATGGAACATCAAAAATTATAGATACATTTGCAATGTATCATAGCCCCAATGGCATTTATGTAAGTCTTGTAAATTCGTTATGTTTTGGATGTTGTAATGATACTTGTCGGTTATGTTCCATGGCTCACTGATCATGGGAACATGGATATATACATAATAGGGATTTCTCGGATGGTTAATCTAGGAAGCCCACAGAGTTGGTATCATAGCCATCCTAACTGTAGGAGACCTTAGTTAGCATGGACGTTAGACAGGAAACGACAAACCTATTTTCTAGAGGACAAAGGAGAAGAGATGACTATTTTCAAAAGTGCTTATGTATTTTCCCTCTATGTTTTGAAAAATACTTGCATTAATATGATTTTATAATCTTAAAATCCTGCACACCTGTCACTAACCCAACCCCATCTCAAAAATTTCCTGTAGATGGTCTCTTTCCACTCGGAACGCATCATCATTGGAGACAGTTTCTGGTCTTTTGAAGAGCAGCTTCATGACCTGCTGAAGAGAGTCAATAGGACCATGCCAACGATTGAAGGAACCGAACTTCCTCGCAGTAACACTAATGTGATGCAATGGGTCATCAAGGCTGTGATTCCCTCCCCCGATGAGGACACTGCGCCCACAATCTTCACCTTCCTCGACAACAACTGGGTAGATGGTGTGGTGAGAGCCATACAAGAGATCATGGCGTGCCTCTGCAAGATCCATGAAGAAGAGTTGAAGCATACCCCTTACCACTTGTTTTGAAAACGCGACCAAGATGGACTTCCTACTGAGTCCTTCCTCACCTCCTGCATTGGGAATCAGTTAGAGAACATGGAATACCTACTCCAACATTCCTAGGAAGATCTTGACAAGGCCAGGCGAGAGAATCTGCTTTTGAAGATGGATATCAACCTACTCCGTAAGCACGAAAGGAGTCTTAGAACCACCAATGCTCGCTTGGAGAAGAAGGTGACAATTGAAGTACCCCCAACCCCTGAAGACGAGAATCCTGGGACTGACAACGAACTCCCCTTCCTCAATGAGTACCACCCCATCATACAGTCACCCGCGCCGGCCGAGCCAACATCCAACCCTGCACCTTGGGAAGGAACCACTCTCACCTTCACTGAAGACGAGCTAAATATTCCGCATACCTAGAGGATCTGCAGTAGCTGGAACCCCTCCCCCCCGGAGTCAGCAACGAACCACAGATGCACCCTCTGAGTAATCACCCGTGTTGTGGTACTCGCTCATCTAGCAATAGGGTAGAGTCATGTATCGTCCCTGAACGCGTTTTGTAATGCTTAAGTACTATTAGCACCTTCGGGTGCAGACTGATTGACAATGTAATAACTTCCTTGGATTGCTATGCTTGCTTAGATTGTTTTTCTTCTTGCGTGTTTTACCCAAGACATTGTGTGGACACCCCGGATTTTTACCCGGGATTACCGAATTATGCCAACCACCACGATCCCATGATCAGTGCTTCGTGGAGAATAACCGACATGATATCAAAGTACACACATCCATTACAGTATGATACAATAAGTCTTACAATAATAGTCTTACAAACTTGCCTCCTTGGGCACAAATAGATAGTAGCAGCGGTACTAAATAACGTGGATGACCCGAGTCAAGCTATAGCCCAACACGTGCCTGACTCGGAGAAACGCCCTAGTTCGCGAAGTCGTCCTCATACCCTCCGCTGTCCTCTTCATCCTGCTCATAGTCTGACCAAGTTGATAGCGAGGGAACATTGCTAGTGAGTACTTTGAATGTACTCGAAAACCACCATACAAGATAATACATATGGTATGCATTATGGTTGTGGATAGGATGGCTCCAAAGTGGCTATTTGAGAAATCTGTTAGAAGTAAAATCCTACCCTTGTTGTTTGCCAAAAACCTTTTTAGGGTAAAAGTAGTTGGTAAAACTTGAAAATACTAGACTGGGGTCAACCCTGTGGTCCACTTCCACTCGGGTCATCCCATGACCACAACTTCAACTAGGTCCGACCATCCTATGGCCCATCCTCCTTACCCTTTCGACCATCCCATGGTCGAGTCTCTTCTATAAAACCTTTTTATAAACCAAAACCAGGACCGCTCTGCAGATGTTTGTCCAACCCGTCATTGACCACGGACACGGCTATTCGAATAGATTTCTATCCTCTGCAGAGGTTGTACACTTTACCCACAAGATCCGATATATCCGCCACGAACTATCGCGGATCGTCATACATCAGTATGCGAGTTTCGGATAACCGGACGAGACCTTCCGGATAGTCCCCTCTTAACACCAGCACCTACCCTATGGGTGTTAATCCCCTGAAAACCGGGACGTCAGGCGAGGACCAACCGGAGTGCTTTTTCCACTCCTTGAGAGTGTGCACTTTCAATGAGAGGCCCATAGTAACGCGTGGAGGCCTGCCGACCCTTTGTTCCTTCTCGAGGTCCCACCTTTATCGGAGAAGGCCCACCCTCCAGGGATCCTCGATCCCCTATAGTAGTTGCGAGGCACCGGTATCAGAGGGAACCACTTTCGGGTCAAGCCCCTTCTCATATAGGAGTAGTGTGGTTGCACGGGTTTAAGATGTTATAGCTAGACTGCAAAGAACCAGGTGCGTTTTTGAAAACAGTTTTTCCTCCTTCTTCAACTTTGGTGCCTCCAGCATTGGCATGAATACCAAAACATTTTTTGAAAATTTCCTCGACAAGTCCCACTTGCCTGGTTTTCTGTCAAAAACTTTTTAATAAACCATCCCTGCCTTCGGGTTCCCAACCTAGTGTTTTTGGTAGGCTAAATCGGGGTTTCCAAGGGGTTGTGGTATATTAGACCACCTGAACTACTAGGATAGGAGTAGGAGGTCCAAGGGGGAGTACTTAGACAGTACCATAGGCATAAGTTTGGTGGAGCCAAACTAATACCATAATAATAATTTAGCAAGTAAAACCAATGCAATAATAATATAAGTAAAATAAGATGCATGGAAATAAAGATGGGACAATTCTCATGAACTTGTAGGTGGCTTGCCTTGTTTGGCATCTTGTTCCTGGTCCTCTTCTTCAAAATCCTCCCAATTACCTTCCTCGAATTCGTCCTCGTTCGTATCTATCGCCAAAAAAGGGAAAGTATAAGCAAACAACTATACCAAGCATCACCCAAGGCACAAACAATAAAATCAGTACAGAACAATTGCTCAACTGAACCAATCCAACCACATAGTAGCAGCTACTAACTCTAGCAATCCTAGGCCATTGAAAACAATCAAAAAGATTTCATCAAACTTAGTTGGTGATTTTTGTGGTTAAGACTAAATTAGCCCTTAAGCAGTTATTTTGACCAATACAAGTTGGTGAAAGTTGACCACAAAATACATATCTGAGTAGCTACAGAGAAAACCAAGCTAACCCCACTGGTTTCACAAATTTATGAAAAAGGGTTGATTTTAATAAATAAAATACTGAAAACATAGCAGAAACTAGTACTAAAATCACCAGGGAAAAACTACAGGGCCAAAATTTATGCTCTTCCAGGAAATACTAGTGTCTGCAGTGGCCTAACTGTGGGAGTTGGTTTCATCCCAAAATTAGCTTCACAACAACCACTGGAAAATAAACAAGAACTCTTTGTCCATAACTTGCAAAAATAAGAACAGAGGCCTCATACATCCAAAAATGATGATTCTAGTTTTGCACAGTAGACAATTGCGAGGGCAGTGTCTGGGACTTGGTTTCACATTTTTCTGAGCTCTAGAAGTGAAACCATGAATTTATTATTCTAAAGAGACACTATTTACTACAAAAATTCTCAGTAAGGATACAAACAAGCTTTGGAATAGCTACCAAGGACATGCACTAGGGAATTACCAGGGCTACTCTACAAAATTGGAATCATGCAAGAACACTACACAGATTTTATTTGGTGGAATTAAAGCTACAGAACAAGTTTCTGGGAATTAATATGCCTAAAAATAAAAGAAATGGGGCAGTGCAGAGGCTGGGTCACGGCCCGCTGCGGAGCTGGGCCGGCCTGCGTACACGGTGGCCTGTGCGGGGTGCCGGGTATTTAAATCCCGCAGCCGGGCCCACATGTCATAGGCACACCGAGGTGAAGGGGTATCTGGCAAAGCTGGCCGTTGGATTAGAATCCAGATCGACGGCCTGCAACGCTTCTTCTTCCTGGATCGAAAACTCGGACGAGCTAACCCTAGCTGGCATGGGCGGGGCTCGGGTGGCTCACCTAGGGGCGGAGAGGGGTCGGCAACGGTGTGGTTCGAAGCAGTCGAAGGAGGGACGTCCAATGAGGTACGACACGGCGGCTCAGGTCGTCTAGGTGCATCGCGACAGCAGCGGCGTGGCTCGGGACCGTCGGCTTCCACGCAACTCCGGCGTGCCTGCCGACAAGAAAAGCCAGAGGAAGGGGGGATTAGGGCCTAGTTAGGGAGGGGAGTGCAGTGGGTGGGTTGCATGGAGGAGAGGTAGAGCAGGGAGGGGAGAACCTTCCTGTTCATCGTCGGCACCGAGGCAGGGTGGAACGGCAGGGAGAGAGGGAGAGAGCCAGAGGCTCTGCCTCCGCTCTGAGGTGGTGCTAGGGAGCTTTGGGGTGGAAATGAGGGGCGAGAGGAGCGCGTGAGGGGTAGGAGAGATTTTAAAGGGGGCAGGGCCAGAGGTGGTGCACCGGGTGCACGGCGAGCTGGAGCGGTCGCGCTGGGGGCTAGGGATTGGCCAGGAGGGGCGGTGGCGACGCCGTGGTGGTGAAATGGGGATAGTCTTACCCCAGGGGGCGGGCTGGGCCTACTGGACACCAAGAGAGGGCGGCCTATGCTCGGTGCGGGGAAGCTGTTCGACGAGACAACACGGAGCGGCAGCATGCTGTCCGCGCGGCTAGGTGTCGACACCCGGATTTTCAATCCCAGATGCCCGTTATGCCATACCTCGCAATCCCAGGATTACCATTTTTGCGAGACATAACAGATTGGATATCACAGTACATCATCCATTACAAACCATACATAAGGTCTTTACACAAATAAGGATCTCATCATCCCGTCTTTAATACAACAAGCAGTGGAAATAAAAGATAAGCGTAGCGGTGGGGTCCATCTTCAGGGGCACAGGCAATGCTGACGAAGGCAGATAGTCCTAGTTATCATAGTCGTCCTGATGACCATCCTCCTAATAGTCTCCTTCATATTCTGGCCATGAGAATAGCCAGGGACAAAAGCCATGAGTACTCTTTAAGTACTCGCAAACTACTATTAACAGGTACTATAGTTCTAAGTTAAAGTGCTAAATCTAAGTTTAACTATAAAGTTAAGTTTGAAACCTAATCTGAGTTCATAAGCAAAGAAAGATAAAGTAAAGTTCTAAAATCACTTAAGTTGGGAAGCTATTATCATAAACACAACCCTGTTGTGGTCAAGTCAAAGTTCATCATTCATTTCAAGTTATTTGGAAAACATCTGACAACGAAACAGTATGGCCATTCCAACTGTCCATAACCGCGGACGCGGCTATTTGAATAGTTTGACACTCTACAGAGGTGGTACACTTTCACCACAAGATTAGATACATCTGTCATGGATAACCCTGAATCATCATACTTAGTATGCAGATAATCAAACATAACCTTCCCTTTACACGCTCTAGTATAAGCACCTCTCCTATGAGCATGGCCTCCCAACCATGACCATCAGTCATCTTGGGCACTGCATAGGTGGACATCATTGAGAGGTAGCCTCAGCTCAGACCTCTCCCGTGAGGGAACTATTACTAATGCATATAAATTTCCAGCTAAGCCTTACCCAATTCAGGTAATGTGGTTGTACGGTAAATTTGGAATGGTATCGCATCCGAATCCAACCATCAGTTTTATGAAAGGGTTAAGGCTCATGCCTCATCATTTTCATCATCATAAAGCAGTTGTGTTTCTCAACACATGTCAAAACATCTCAATAGAATGACTCATCATTCCAAGGTTTTCACAATTCACTTTCACCACTTGTTCCCATCTAAAGTGACTCAAGTTTTTGATCTACTCTAAAATACTAAGTTAAGAGTGTTCACTAAGGTGGAAGGATGGGATCAATCTCATGCCATAGAATGACATCTAAAGGTTTCTAAGTAGGTCAAGTTTTATACTTTTATGCTACGTTCAAAACAAGTAGAGAACTTGTGTAAACTAAGGGGGGTAAAACTTGTCAATAAGACTTGAAGTACTAATAGTTAAAGGGGGTGTGATCAAAGCATGCTTAAGGCATCTTTGCTAAACCATCTAGTTTGTTTCTAGTTTGCTAAGCACTAAACTTGCAAGGGTTAGCTTGCATGGTTAATGGTGGCTTGCAAGTATAACTTTCAAGGGTTAATCTTGGATAGTGCTAGCTTGCTAAGGGTGGCTTGCACTGTTAATGGTGGATTGCCTTGGTTGGTGCAGTGGTTGAAGTTTTCTTCGTCTTCGTCTTGATAGCACTCCTCCTCCTCGTAAACTTGGTCGGTACTATCTTCTATAACAATACATACGGAGTCGACAATCAACAAACAATACTTAACTAGGCTAGATAGCATTCTAAGACACACAATTGATGATCTATTATCATCACAAGCATCACAAGTTTAATTCAATAGTTCCATTCTTTTTAATTTAGAAAAGTAATTTCTACTCGTTGAAAAATTAACTAAGATTTAATATTCACCACTTCAAATATGGGATCATGTTGACACATGTCATCACCACATATTATAACATGTGGGAATGATAATTAAGGGTTGGATCAATATTACTTTGGTTTAAGTTCATTATTTAATGATTTAAGGTGACTAGAAATTCCTATATAGCATTATTTTGGTACTAGTCCAAAGTCACTGCATAAACCTTAATATTATTACATATTTTGATAGATATGATGAAATGTGATTTTTGAGAGTTGGAATCAACTCAAAAGCTAACTTGGTTGATTTTATAAAAATGTTGCAAGTTGCAAATGCTTCTGTTTTGCTATTTTTATTAGGAGAGATCTATAACTCCAATTGAATTAAATCCAACGGTCTTGGATAGATTATTTCAATAC
Source organism: Avena sativa (assembly GCA_916181665.1). Lineage (NCBI taxonomy): Eukaryota > Viridiplantae > Streptophyta > Magnoliopsida > Poales > Poaceae > Avena > Avena sativa. The sequence goes on along the minus strand of OV702291.1, from coordinate 295,872,521 downwards.
CTTTCAGACAAAATTAGTTTCATGCAATTTGGATTTCTAAAACTCTCTGAATTGATTATCAAACTAGGGGACAGAAACTAGATTCAAACTAAATAGAAAAATCCTAATTTGAATGGGTGGGCTAGCGCGGGAAAAGACTTGGGCCGGCCCAGTGGCACTCTGCGGCGCGGGGCTCAGCTAACAGGGGGGTCCCACTTGTCAGCAACACTTAAAACGCGAAACAGTACGCGCGCTGTGGGTCGTAGGATTAGAATAGGAATCTACGGCTGAGGGTCGTCGTCGACGACGAATAGGTCGCCGGCGAGATCGAACCCTAGTGGCTCGATGGGGGTCTGCTGGGGACGTACAAGGGCTCCAGCGGGGTCAGCAAGGCGGGCAAACGAACTGGAAGACGACGGCGAGGCGAGGCGTGGTTGTGGCGGAGCTTGGGGTGGTCGCAATCAGCGGCGCCCTTCTCCTCGAAAGGCGGTGTCTCCGGCTCCAATTCCGGCGAGCTACTGCTCCCTTTGCTCCAGCGAGAGGTGGGTGAGGTTCAGAGAGGTGAGGGGAGTGGAATGGTCTGGAGAGAAGAGGCTGGGGAGGGATCCTTTTATAGGCCAGACGGTGAGACCGAGCGGGATGAGCAGTCGATGGTGGCGACATAGCTACGACGGGGTAGAGGCATGGCTGAGGGTGGCAATCGATGGGCGGTTCCCTGGCGGTGCTCTAGGAATTGAATGCGGCCATAGGGGCGGTGGCACACGGTCTGGGCGAGGTGGCGCTCTGAGAGGCAGAGGCGGCGGTGTCCACGGCGAGCGGTGGCTGTGGGGCTTTGGGCGGCCAGCGGGGGTGTTTGGGGTGTTCTCCAGGTCGTGGCGGAGCGGCGGGGGCGGACTATGGCCAAGGGGTGGTCTGAGTGAGTGGGGACAGGGCATGCTCTGGGGGCGGCGTCGGCATTCTTGACCAGCTCCGGGCGCGACGGTTCCTGGCCGCTCTGCCCTCTGTCTCTAGCCTGGGGCTGGTTGGGCAATGGAGGTGGACCACTGGCGGTGTGCTAGACATGGCGAGAGTGGTTGGAGAGGGCTGCTGCTGCGAGTGCACGGTCGACCGGCGAGAGAGGGCTCAGCATGGCAGTGCAGTGCAGCTAGGGGGGTAGGGAAGAGGGTGGGGTTGGTCTGGTCAGGCTTGAGGGGGACAAGATGATCAAAGCACATTGCAATTGCTAGACAAAATCAACCCAAAACAGTATTAGTTAGGCCAATATGATCTTGCCAGCAAGGTGTTTGATGAAATGGCCGAAAGAAAAAAGTTTTGAATTTTGGTTTCAAATTTTTTGAGTGATCTCCACTAGTGCTAGGTAGTCTCTGGTTGCAAGGGTTTTGAAAGTGGAGCTCAAATAGATGGGTGTTGAAATAGGGGTGATCTATGCATATGCATTAGATTCAATTTTCAATTGTCATTTAAAATAAGTAAAAGAATGTTTTTAGCAGATCAAAAGGTGGGCCTTGGTACCTCATTATGTGTACTAGCAAGGGGTACAAAGATCAAGAATTGTTTCTATTAGGAAATGAGTACTAGGAATAGCCAAAGTAGTGTAGTGGATTAAAATGGCCAAAATGACCATTCCTCCTCTTTAATTCTTTTTGATTTGATTTTCTTTAGGAAAAGTTTGGGAATGATGTATATGATGTTTAAATCACCTAGGAAACATTTTACAAGCATTGGATCACACAATCATGGCAATTCAAAACAACTCCTATTTTAAATGCACACACATATGAATGCTTTCATATTAAATTTGGAAAAGTTTTGTTAACCCCTTTTTTTGGATGATTTGATCTTGATAAGCTTGGATTAAAGTTTTGGGATGTTACAAACCTTCCCCCCTTAAACAAAATCTCGTCCCGAGATTTACAAGGAAAACTAGGAACTAAAGAGATCTAGGAACTCTGTCCTAATGTAATCTTCTCGCTCCCAAGTGGCTTCTTCCTTGGTATGGTTGCTCCACTGAATCTTGAGAAACTTGATGCTTCTGGTCCTGGTGGTTCTGTAAGCTTCTTCTAAGATACGGATGGGTACTTCTCTGTAGGTCAAGTCATTGTTGATTTCCACAGCTCTGTGATCGATGTTCTTGAAAACTTCAGTCTTCTCGGGGACTTCCAGACATTTGCGAAGTAACGAGATATGGAACACGTTGTGGATGGTAGACATCTCTTCAGGTAGTTCCAACTGATATGATACTTCTCCTCGATGGTTCAGAATTTTGAAAGGTCTGATGTATCTAGGGGCTAACTTTCCCTTCAGACTAAAGCGTTGAGTTCCCTTCAATGGTGAAACCTTGAGATATACAAAATCTCCGACATTGAAAGTCAGGTCTCTCCTTCTCTTGTCAGCATATCTCTTCTGTCTAGATTGGGCGGTCTTGAGGTGCTCACGGACTTTGTGAACTTTCTCTTCTGCTTCTCGGAGAATGTCGGGTCCAAAGATCTGACTCTCTCCTACTTGCGATCAATTCAAAGGGGTACGACACTTTCTTCCGTATAGGAATTCAAATGGTGCCTTCTGCAAACTAGCTTGATAACTGTTGTTATATGAGAATTCTGCGAAAGGCAGGCAGTCTTCCCATTTTGATCCGTATTCCAACACACAAGCTCTAAGCATATCCTCCAAGATCTAGTTGACTCTCTCAGTTTGTCCATCTGTTTGCGGGTGATACACGGTGCTGAAGTTCAACTTGGTTCCTAATCCTTCCTGAACTTTCTGCCAAAATCTTGAAGTAAACTGGGTTCCTCGATCTAATACGATGGTCTTGGGGGTTCCATGCAGACTAACAATCCTAGCAATATACAACTCTGCTAGTTTTGCACTCTGGTAGGTAGTCTTGACAAGTATGAAGTGGGCTACCTTGGATAGTCTATCAGTGATGACCCAGATTGAGTCATTTCCCCTACTATAAGTAGGCAAACCGGTGATAAAGTCCATTCCGACGGAATCCCATTTCCATTCCGGAATCTGCAATGGTTGCAATAGTCATGCAGGTCTCTGATGCTCTGCTTTGACTCTTTGACAGGTGTCACATTTGGCGATGTAGCTTCCGATTTCTCTCTTCATCTTGTGCCGCCAAAATTGCTCTTTCAAATCCTGATACATCTTTGTTCCTCCGGGGTGGATAGAATAAAGAGTATCATGAGCTTCCTTCATGATAATTTCTTTCAGCTCCGAATCTGCTGGCACACAGATACGTCCTTTGTACCACAATACTCCTTCTTCGTCTTCGGTGAATCCAGGTACCTTTCCTGTACCAATACAACGTTTGATTCCGTCGATACTTTCATTCCCCTTCTGGGCTTCCTTGATTTGGCTAATCAAAGTGGGTTGAAGTTCAATGCTAGCTAGGAATCCTTTGCTAGCTAATTCAGTCCTGAACTGCTCCAACTCCTCATACAAACTGGGTTGTTTCTCCTTGATCATGGTGTTAAGCCTACACGGCAATCCGCTAAGGGCATCCGCTACCACATTGGCTTTGCCGGGGTGATAGTGAATGTCAAGGTCATAATCCTTGATTAACTATATCCATCTTCTTTGCCTCATATTCAGCTCCTTCTGAGTGAAGATATACTTCAGGCTCTTATGGTCTGAGTAAATCTCACAGCGATTACCCATCAAATAACGACGCCATGTCTTCAATGCTAGAACCACGGCTGCTAGCTTAAGATCATGGGTTGGATAGTTTTGCTCATGCTGCTTCAGTTGTCGAGACAGATACACGATGACTTTGCCTTCTTGCATCAATACACATCCTAGACCAATCTTGGATGCGTCACAATATACATCAAACGGCTTCTTGATGTCTGGCATGATCAAAATTGGGGCTGATATCAATCTCTTCTTCAGCTCCTGGAAACTGGCTTCACACTTGTTTGTCCATTCAAACTTCTTGTCCTTCTTCAACAATTGGGTCATTGGTCGGGTTATGCTCGAGAATCCTTGTACGAACTTGGCGGTAATATACCGCTAATCCGAGAAATGAATGGACTTGGGTCTGATTGGTTGGGGCTTCCCATTCTTCGACATCTTTGATCTTGGTGGGATCAACAGAGACTCCTCCGGCAAACACAATATGTCCTAGAAATCCTACTTCTTTCAGCCAAAACTCACACTTGCTGAACTTGGCATATAACTGATGCTCTCTCAGGGTTTCTAGGATGATTCTCAGATGTTGCTCATGCTCTTCTTTCGACTTGGAGTAGATAAGGATGTCGTCGATAAACACAACTACAAACTTATCTAGGAAGTTCATAAAGATCTTATTCATGAGATTCATGAAATAAGCAGGGGCATTGGTTAATCCGAAAGACATAACCGTATACTCGTATAAACCATAGTGAGTAGTAAACGCGGTCTTCGGAATATCCGTTGCACGAATCTTAAGTTGGTGATAACCAGTCCTAAGATCAATCTTTGAGAATACCTGGGCTCCAGTCAACTGATCAAATAGATCCTCTATCTTTGGCAAGGGGTACTTGTTCTTGATGGTGACATCATTCAACTTTCTATAATCTGTACACAGATGATTGCCTCCATCTTTCTTGTCAATGAATAACACTGGTGATCTCCATGGCGATGCGCTTGGTTGAATCAAGCCTATTGCTAACATGGCATCCAACTGCTTCTTCAGTTCCACTAACTCTGAGGGGTTCATGGTATAGGGTCTCTGGGCTATAGGTCCGGTTCCAAGGATTAGTTCGATAATGAACTCAATATCCCTATATGAGGGCATACCTGGCAATTCATCTGGGAATACATCGGGGTATTCACAGACTACTCTGACTTGGTCTATGGTGGGCAGGTCTACACTCTTGTTGCACTTGAATTGACGGGGTAAGGTTTCAGAGATATGCTCTACTGTTACTCCAGAACTACTGGTCATGGTGATGGCTTTCTTAGCACAGTCTATCAGTCCTTTATGCCTTGACATCCAGTCCATACCTAGTACTACTTCCAATCCTTTGGTTCCAAGTAGAATTAGGTTGGCATAAAAATCTATCCCATGTATTCTGATAGGTACAGCTTTGCAAATTTTTCTAGCTTTTGTAGTTGAACCGGGGATTTGAGCTATCATGACATGCTTCAGGTTGGTTGGGTGAATCTTACTAGTGCATACAAATTCTTCGGTGACAAATGAATGCGATGCTCCAGAATCAAACAATACTCTTGCTAAAACTGAGTTGACAGAAAACATACCCAGCACTACATCTGGCGCTTCCTGGGCTTCTTCTACGTTCATGTGGAAGAGACGACCGTTGCGGTTGTGAGGGTTCCCTGGGGCAAATCTCCTTCCTGGTTGAACATGACGCTGCTGCTGAGATGGGGCATTCACAGGGGCATTGGTGGAAGTCTTCTTGGGACACTCATTGGAGTAGTGACCCTTCACTCCACACTCGAAACAAGTGATCTGGGACTTGTCCTTGACTGCGACAGGCACAACATTGCTGCCAGTTCTGGGAGCAGTGTTGTTGTTGTTGTTGCTCTTGGGAGGGGCACGGTTGAAATTGTTGGCATTGCCGGAGTTGTGATTGTTTCCTCCGGACTTCACATTACCTCCGCTATGGTTGGGGTAGCTGGGGCGAGGATTTGGGGGTCGGTTGTTCCTTGGTGCATATCCTGGTGAGGGGTTGGGACGGTACTTCTGGTGACTACTGGATCCAGACTGCTGCATCATACGACGCTTGCGGTTGTCATTTGCCTGGTTAATCTTCCCTTCCATCTGAATGGCAGAGTCGACTAGCTTTTCGAGATCTGGGAAACAGATGTTGACAAGGACAGTCTGCATCTCATCATGCAGTCCATTCAAGAATCTCTCCTTCTTCTTGGCCTCAGTGTTGATCTCATCCGGTGCATATCTAGCAAGTGACAAGAATCTGTCACGGTACTCCACCACAATCATTCTTCCTTGCTTCAATTCACGGAATTCATCTCTTATCCTGTTGACGAGACCTTGCGGCACGTAGGTGCGGCTGAACTTGACTTTGAATGCTTCCTAGGTCATCACCTGGCCATGGTTCATATTGCGGATGCTATTCCACCAAGCTCTTGCATCTCCCGCCAGATAATTGGTGGCAGAGAGAACTTTCTCATTTTCATCAACTCCTACAACTTCAAGGTTGTTTTCCATGGTCTATAACAAGTCATCAGCATCTAATGGGTTCTCGGATTGGTTGAAGATTTGGGGATTTGTGTTCTGAAATTTTTTGAGTTTAGAGCGTTGGTGATCCTGATTTCCATGTCCTTGGTTGTTGAGAGCCATTTGGGCGATCTGCTGCAATGTTGCTAAGTTGGCTTAACGCTTGGCCCTGCTTGCTTCACGGTCCGCGATGAGATTCTGCAAGATCTGCAGCATTGGGTCCTGCGACGAGCTGCTCCCTCCTTGGTTTCCACGAGTCATCTGAAGATTGAGATAGATATAGGGGTAAGAGGGAATTTCTAAGGTTCATGGTTTTGGGTTTTAAAGCTAAAAAATTGAGTTAGACTCAGGTTTTTCATCTAACTTCATTTTCATTCATGCAAGAAAGCACCCGATACAATACACACCACAACAATCAAAGGGGAAAACAGATGGTTTGAAGAACCATTCTGCAAGCTACGATACAATGAGATGATACATCTCATGCTAAGACAGTGCATCTACTCATCGTCGATGAAGTCGGAGTCTTCATCATCAGTGTAGAAGTCCACAGATCCAGAAAGTCGTCATCGTTGCTGAGGTAAGAATCCATATCTCCCTGGATGTCTTCACCCACATCATCTTCTTCCTTGGCGGCAAGCTGAGCTTCCTGATCCTTGACGGTCTTCTCCAGGTCGGCCACCTTATTGCAAAGACGGGCGATGGTGTGATCCTTCTTGGCACGCTGGCGGCGAAGAGACTGGCGGTCTTGGACGAGCAGTGCGAAAGTCTGGGCCTTCTGGTTGGCAATGGCACGGTTCTGGTTGGCTAACTCTCTAGCATTGTCCAGTTCCTGCTATCTGTCATGAAGCAAGAAGTCAAGATTCTCCACTTCACACCTCAATTCTGGGTGACTTGGCATCTCCATCGGCATTCCCATGAAGTCACGTCATGCATAGTGGGCAAAACGGGTTCCTTGGATCTTGTTGACGCTGAGGGCACATAGACGTGCGAGAGATTCATGCATTGCCCTGGCTAATCCATCTAGCCAGTTGTTCTCTCTCACGGAGAACTGAATTCTTCCAGAAGTTGGTGCTTCGATGCTTCATCGAAGATCCGCGGTGACTAGCCATTGTAGGTCTCCTCCTGGGGGTCCTGGAAGTTGAGCTCCAAGAAACTCCAGATGTCGGCGTCCTAGTAACTCTGACAGTGAATCCAGATCCCTCTCGAAGATCAGCCGACCTCCGTTTCCCAACTGGTAAAACATGCTGAACTGTGTCTCCATCTACAAGAATTAAGGATGAGGAAGGTAGTGAAGTGATCAAGTGTGTCAAATTTTAAGTAGTAATGTAAGAATTTTGAGGAACATGAATTTTTGAGAAAGAATGAGTCCACGAGGGTAAGAGGGGAAATAGTTTTTCAGAAATACTCACTTTGGTTTTGAAACTAAGTTTTTGTTTGACGTCCATTCTAACTAGGGTCTCCTATGGTCAGGATGGCTCTGATACCAACTTGTCATCACCCGGATTTTTAATCCCAGATGCCCGTTATGCCATACCTCGCCATCCCAGGATTACCATTTTTGCGAGACATAACGGATTAGATATCACAGTACATCATCCATTACAAACCATACATAAGGTCTTTAAACAAATAAGGATCTCATCATCCAGTCTTTAATACAACAAGCAGTGCAAATAAAAGATAAGCGTAGCGGTGGGGTCCATCTTCAGGGGCATAGGCAATACTGATGAAGGCAGATAGTCCTAGTTATCATTGTCGTCCTGATGACCATCCTCCTAATAGTCTTCTTCATATTCTGGCCATGAGAATAGCCAGGGACAAAAGCCATGAGTACTCTTTAAGTACTCGCAAACTACTATTAACAGGTACTATAGTTCTAAGTTAAAGTGCTAAATCTAAGTTTAACTATAAAGTTAAGTTTGAAACCTAATCTGAGTTCATAAGCAAAGAAAGATAAAGTAAAGTTCTAGAATCACTTCAGTTGGGAAGCTATTATCATAAAGACAACCCTGTTGTGGTCAAGTCAAAGTTCATCATTCATTTCAAGTTATTTGGAAAACATCTAACAATGAAACAGTATGGGCATTCCAACTGTCCATAACCACGGACGCGGCTATTCGAATAGTTTGACACTCTACAGAGGTGGTACACTTTCACCACAAGATTCGATACATCTATCAGGGATAACCCTGAATCATCATACTTAGTATGTAGATAATCAAACATAACCTTCCCTTTACAAACTCTAGTATAAGCACCTCTCCTATGAGCATGGCCTCCCAACCATGACCATCAGTCATCTTGGGCACTGCATAGGTGGACATCATTGAGAGGTAGCCTCAACTCAGACCTCTCCCGTGAGGAAACTAATACTAATGCATATAAATTTCCAGCTAAGCCTTACCCAATTCAGGTAATGTGGTTGTATGGTAAATTTGGAATGGTATCGCATCCGAATCCAACCATCAGTTTTATGAAAGGGTTAAGGCTCATGCCTCATCATTTTCATCGTCATAAACCAATTGTGTTTCTCAACACATGTCAAAACATCTCAATAGAATGACTCATCATTTCAAGGATTTCACAATTCACTTTCACCACTTGTTCCCATCTAAAGTGACTCAAGTTTTTGATCTACTCTAAAATACTAAGTTAAGAGTGTTCACTAAGGTGGAAGGATGGGATCAATCTCATGCCATAGAATGACACCTAAAGGTTTCTAAGTAGGTCAAGTTTTATACTTTTTATGCTACCTTCAAAACTTGTCAATAAGACTTGAAGTACTAATAGTTAAAGGGGGTGTGATCAAAGCATGCTTAAGGCATCTTTGCTAAACCATCTAGTTTGTTTCTAGTTTCCTAAGCACTAAACTTGCAAGGGTTAGCTTGCATGGTTAATGGTGGCTTGCAAGTATAACTTGCAAGGGTTAATCTTGGATAGTGCTAGCTTGCTAAGGGTAGCTTGCACTGTTAATGGTGGCTTGCCTTGCTTGGTGCAGTGGTTGAAGTTTTCTTCGTCTTCGTCTTGATAGCACTCCTCCTCCTCGTAAGCTTGGCCGGTACTATCTTCTATAACAATACATACTGAGTAGACAATCACCAAACAATACTTAACTAGGCTAGATAGCATTCTAAGACACAGAATTGATGATCTATTATCATCATAAGCATCACAAGTTTAATTCAATAGTTCCATTCTTTTTAATTTAGAAAAGTAATTTCTACTCATTGAAAAATTAACTAAGATTTAATATTCACCACTTAAAATATGGGATCATGTTGACACATGTCATCACCACATATTCTAACATGTGGGAATGAGAATTAAGGGTTGGATCAATATTACTTTGGTTTAAGTTCATTATTTAATGATTTAAAGTGACTAGAAATGCCTATATAGCATTATTTTGGTACTAGTCCAAAGTCACTGCATGTAAACCTTAATATTATTACATATTTGGATAGATATGATGAAATGTGATTTTTGAGAGTTAGAATCAACTCAAAAGCTAACTTGGTTGATTTTATAAAAATGTTGCAAGTTGCAAATGCTTCTGTTTTGTTATTTTTATTAGGAGAGATCTATAACTCTAATTGAATTAAATCCAACGGTCTTGGATAGATTATTTCAATACCTTTCAGACAAAATTAGTTTCATGCAATTTGGATTTTTAAACTCTCTGAATTGATTTTCAAACTAGGGGACAGAAACTTGATTCAAACTAAATAGAAAAATCCTAATTTGAACGGATGGGCTAGCGCGGGAAAAGACTTAGGCCGGCCCAGTGGCGCTCCGCGGTGCGAGGCTCAGCTGACAGGGGGGTCCCACTTGTCAGTGGCACTTAAAACACGAAATGGTACGCGCGCTATGGGTCGTAGGATTAGAATAGGAATCTACGGCTGAGGGTCGTCGTCGACGACGAACAGGACGCCGGCGAGCTCGAACCCTAGTGGCTCGGTGGGGGTCTGCTAGGGACGTACTAGGGCTCCAGCAGGGTCGGCGAGGTGGGCAAACAAACTGGAAGACGACAGCGAGACGAGACGCGGTTGCGGCGGAGCTTGGGGTGGTCGCAATCAGCGGTGCCCTTCTCCTCTAGAGGCGGCGGCTCCGGCTCCAATTCCGGCGAGCTGCTTCTCCCTTTGCTCCAGCGAGAGGTGGGTGAGGTTCAGAGAGGTGAGGGGAGTGGAATGGTGTGGAGAGAAGAGGCTGGGGAGGGCTCCTTTTATAGGCCCGACGATGAGACCGAGCGGGTTGGGCAGTCGACGGTGGCGACATGGCTACGACGGTGTAGAGGCATGGCTGAGGGTGGCGATCGATGGGCGGTTCCCTGGCGTTGCTCTAGGAATTGAATGCGGCCGTAGGGGCGGTGGCACGCGATCTGGGCGAGGTGGCGCTCTGAGAGGCAGAGGCGGCAGTGTCCACGGCAAGCGGTGGCTGTGAGGCTTTGGGAGGCCAGCGGGCGTGTCTGGGGTGTTCTCCAGGTCGTGGCGGAGCGGCGGGCGCTGGTTGTGGCCAAGGGTGGTCTGAGCGAGCGGGGATAGGGCGTGCTTTGGGGGCGGCGTCGGGATGCTCGACCAGCTCCGGGCGCGGCGGTTCCTGGCTACTCTTCCCTCTGTCTCTGGCCTGGGGCTGGTTGGGAGGTGGAGGTGGACCACTAGCAGTGTGCTAGACATGGCGAGAGAGGTTGGAGAGGGCTGTTGCTGCGAGTGCACGGTCGGCCGGCGAGAGAGGGCTCGGCATGGCAGTGCAGCTAGGGGGGTAGGGAAGAGGCTGGGGTTGGTTTGGTCAGGCTTGAGGGGGACAAGATGATCAAAGCACATTGCAATTGGTAGACAAAATCAACCCAAAATAGTATTAGTTAGGCTAATATGATCTTTCCAGCAAGGTGTTTGATGAAATGGCTGAAAGAGAAAAAGTTTTGAATTTTGGTTTCAAAATTTTTGAGTGATCTCCACTAGTGCTAGGTAGTCTCTGGTTGCAAGGGTTTTGAAAGTGGATCTCAAATATATGGGTTTTTAAATAGGGGTGATCTATGCATATGCATTAGATTCAATTTTCAATTGTCATTTAAAATAAGTAAAAGAATGTTTTTAGTAGATCAAAAGGTGGGCCTTGGTACCTCATTATGTGTACTAGCAAGGGGTACAAAGATCAAGAATTGTTTCTATTAGGAAATGAGTACTAGGAATAGCCAAAGTAGTGTAGTGGATTAAAATGGCCAAAATGACCATTCCTCCTCTTTAATTCTTTTTGATTTGATTTTCTTTAGGAAAAGTTTGGGAATGATGTAGATGATGTTTAAAGAACCTAGGAAACATTTTAAAAGCATTGGATCACACAATCATGGCAATTCAAAACAACTCCTATTTTAAATGCACACACATATGAATGCTTTCATATTAAATTTGGAAAAGTTTTTGTTAACCCCCTTTTTTGGATGATTTGATCTTGATAAGCTTGGATTAAAGTTTTGGGATGTTATACTAGGGCCTGGGTGAGTAGGAGGGTAGGGCGACGTAGGGTGGAGGGGAGGGAGTGGTCACGTCCGGGCGGAGGTGGCGTCGAGACCTACCGACCGAGCGGGGGAAACGGCGTGGCGAGCGCGGCGCTCTGCCGACATGGCCGGCGCGGGTTAGGGGTGATCGGGGTCGTGGGTGAGGGAGTGGGAGGTGGAAGTAGGGCGATGGGGCTACCTTCTATCCCCCGAGGGCTTTTTGCACCGCGAGGAGGGAGGGAGCAAGCGGGCGGTTGGGGTGGGCTGGGCGCACGGGAGAGATAGAGAGAAGGGTAGAGGGGGCGCCTGGGGAGTTGGCGCTGTCCAAGGCAGGGCCAGATGGGACAGGAGAGAGGAGGGGTTGCTGGTTCTCGAGGTGGGCAGGGATCTGGCGATGATCTCTCGTGTCCCTCCTCGATGTAGTGTGCCAGAGCGCGCGTGTGGGCTGGGTGTGTGCAAGGGGGTAGCTAGGGTGGTGTTGCAACGAGGCAAGGCCAGGGAGAAGGGATGGCACGAGCAGAGAAGAGGGAGGGTGTTTGGGGGATGATCTAGTTTAGTGTTACTAGGGGTGGCCACTTTGGGGGCTTTACATTTAGGGTTAGGGTCACAAAAGGCCGAGGGAAGGGTTCAGGATGGTAGAGGGTGACTTGGTGATCAAGCTTAGGCCATGGTTGATCCTTGGATCACAGCCATATGCTCACAAGGGCCAACCAATCTTGGAATAAAATACGAGTGTCATTCCTTAAGTGATCACTAGAGAGGAAAGCACCTACATGCAAGAGGCTAGGGCTTTTGGTTTTACCAAGACTAAGGGATGGTTCACAGGTACTAGTAGCCTAGTACCACTTGGTACTCTTGCATGGTTGGGAAAGGGAAGGATTTACTCAAACCATTGCTCCAAAGTTGGAGGAAAATTAGTTTTTCCAAGACTTAACCAATTTAGGGGAGGGTGAACCCTTGGTGGTCAAACAAGCATGTATACTAACAAACAAGATTACCAAAACAACACAAGTGATCAAACAATTCTAAATAAGCTAGGCATAAAAGCACACAAGTAGAAATGTTGAAATTCCCCCTACTTTCTAGCTTCCCAACCATCAACAAACATGGATGTAGAAAAAAATGGGATGTTACAGACCTTCCCCCCTTAAAATAATCTTGTCCCGAGATTCGCTGGCTTTGCTGACAGGAGATGGGGAAATTCCTTCTGGAGGAAATCCTCTCGTTCCCAGGTGGCTTCGTCTTCCAAATGGTTGCTCCACTATACTTTGTAGAAGTTTATGTTCCGACGCCGGGTGAGCCTGTTAGCCTTGTCTAGGATCTTGATGGGCACCTCATGATAGGTTAAATCACGGTTGAGGTCAATGGCTTGAAAGTCGATCTCTTTGAATGCTTCGGGCTTGCTGGGTGTTTGGAGGCACTTCCGAAGTTGGGACACATGAAAGACGTTGTGGAACTCTGCCAATTCCTTGGGTAACTCTAGTTTGTATAACACCTATTCTCGCTGGGCGAGGATCTTGAATGGCCCTATATACCTAGGGGCAAGCTTTCCTTTTTCATGAAACCTCTGCATTCCCTTGAGAGGGGAGACGCGAAGATACATGAAGTCTCCTTTTTTGAAACTTATTTCCCGGCATTTGCTGTTGGCATAGCTTTTCTGACGAGACTATGCAGCTCTCAAGCGATCACAAGCTAGTTGTACCTGCTCTTCTGCTACTTTGATCACATCCGGGCCGAAGATTTGGCTCTCTCCGGTCTCAGTCCAGTTTAGAGGGTTTCTACACTTCCTTCCGTAAAGTAACTGAAAAGGTGCCATCTTCAGACTGGCTTGATAACTGTTATTGTAGGAGAATTCCGCGAATGCAGACAGTCCTCCCACTTAACTCCATAGGCTAGAACGCAAGAACGAAGCATATCTTCCAGGACTTGATTGACTCTTTCTGTCTGTCCTCCGGTCTGGGGGTGATAAGCGGTGCTAAAGGAGAGAGTGGTGCCTAAGGCCTCTTGTAGCTTGCCCTAGAAACGGGAGGTAAATTGCGGTCCTCTATCCGACACAATCTCCTTAGGGACACCATGGAGACTGACGATACGGGAGATGTACAGTTCCGCTAACTTGTTTCCATTAAAGGTTGTCTTCACAGGGATGAAATGGGCGACCTTGGATAGGTAGTCGACTATAACCCAGATTGAGTCGTGACCTCTGCTGGAGGTAGGTAAGCCTGTGATAAAGTCCATCCCAATCTTTTCCCATTTCCACTCTAGAATCTTCATGGGTTGGAGCAGTCCAGCGGGTCGCTGGTGCTCAGCTTTGACTCTCTGGCATATATCGCACTTAGCTACGACCAACGCGATTTCGCGCTTCATTCCATGCCACCAGAATTGTTCCTTCAGGTCCTGATACATCTTGGTGCTACTGGGGTGGATGGAGTAGAGGGTCTCGTGGGCTTCCTTCATAATCATCTGCTTCAAGTCATGGTTGCTGGGTATGCAGATGCGCCCTTTGTACCATAGTACACCTGTGTCATCGACTTTAAATCCAGGGACAGTTTCTCTCTCCGTTCTTCTCTTAATGCCTTCAATGCTTTTGTGACCTTTCTGAGCTTCTTTAATTTGGTCTAACAGGGTTGGTTTTAGTTCGAGATGGGCTAGGAATCCATGACTGACTATGTCAAGTCCTAGACTTTCTTGTTCTCGGCTTAGTTCTGGTTGTTCTTTTACGACCATAGCATTCAAGGAATAGGGTTCCCGACTAAGGGCGTCAGCTACAACATTAGCCTTTCCCGGGTGATAGTGAATGCCAAGATCGTAATCCTTTATTAGTTCAATCCATCTTCGTTGTCTCATGTTCAACTCTTTTTGGGTAAAGATGTATTTCAGACTTGTGATCTGTGTAGATCTCGCAGCGATTCCCCATCAGATAGTGGCGCCAAGTCTTCAGTGCATGAACCACTGCTGCGAGTTCCAGATCAAGGGTGGGGTAGGCGATGACCTTGCCTTCCTGCATAAGCACACTTCCAAGTCCTAACTTGGAGGTGTCACAGTAAACATCAAAGTTCTTGGAGATATCCGGCATGGTCAGGACAGGGGCAGATACTAGTCTCCTCTTGAGTTCCTGAAAACTCTCTTCGCACTTCTCGGTCCACTCGAACTTTTTATCCTTCTTCAGTAGTTGCGTCATTGGCCTCGCGATACTTGAGAAACCTTCCACGAATTTATGGTAGTATCCGGCTAAGCCCATGAAGCTTCGGATTTCCGAGGGGTTTGTGGGGGCTTTCCATTCTAACACCGACATAATTTTGGTGGGGTCGACTGAGATTCCTCCTGCAGACAGGATATGGCCAAGGAATCCAACTTCCTTTAACCAAAATTCGCACTTGCTGAACTTGGCATACAGTTGATGCTCCTTGAGCGTTCCCAGTATGACTCTCAGGTGTTGCTCATGCTCGGCTTCATTCTTGGAGTATATGAGGATGTCGTCAATGAACACTACAACGAACTTGTCCAGGTAGGGCATGAATACCTTATTCATGAGGTTCATGAAATAGGCAGGGGCGTTGGTTAAGCCGAAAGACATAACTGTGTATTCATAGAGACCTTACCGGGTGGTAAAGGTGGTCTTAGGAATATCTGGCTCTCGGATCTTGAGTTGGTGGTATCCGGTGCGGAGATTTTATTTGGAGAAGATTTGGGCTCTATTTAACTAGTCAAAAAGATCTTCGATCTTAGATAAGGGATACTTGTTTTTGATTGTGACTTCGTTGAGCTTCCGGTAGTCAGTCACTAGCCGGGTGGTTCCATCTCTCTTATCCACAAAGAGAATGGGTGATCCCCACGGGGAGGCACTCGGCTGTATGTGACCCTTGCATTCCAGGTCGTCCAACTGTTTCTTCAACTCGACCAGTTCTTCGGGGTTCATACGGTAAGGCCTCTGAGCTATGGGGGTTATTCTAGGGACTAGTTCTATGATGAACTCGATATCCCTATCAGGGGGCATACCGGGCAACTCTTCCGAGAACACATCCGGGTACTCACAGACTACGGGGACTTGATCTAGAGTAGGTCCAGCTATACTCTTCTGGCAATAGATTCGAGATGAGGGCACAATTGCCTTATACTCAACTTGTATCCCATCACTACTTGTCAGGGATATGGACTTTCTGACACAATCAATGATTCCATGATACTTGGTCATCCAATCCATTCCTAGGATCACATCTAGACCTTGGGTTCCCAAAACTATTAGGTCAGCCGTGAAGGTTTTACCATGGATAACTATGGGAATATCTCGGCAGACGGATTTGGTTTTGGCCATCGAACCGGGTATTTGCACTAACATGAGCCTGCTCAGATGGCTACGCTCCATCCCACTTGTTTCAACAATCGACTCTGTAACAAACGAATGCGAGGCCCCGGAGTCAAACAGTATTGTAGGAGGGATGGAGTTGACAAGGAACATACCCAGAACAATGTCGGGGGACTCCTGGGCTTCCTTAGTAGTGATGTGGTTCAGATGTCCTCTGGCAGCATTAGCAGGCTTCTTGGGGGCGGCGCCCTTAGCTGGGGCTCCCCTGGCGTGACCTTGATTCAGGCGGGCTGCATTAGGGCGAGGTGTGTTATCCTTCTTCCTTTCTGGGCACTCACGGGAGAAGTGCCTCACTTGACCATAGTTAAAGCATCCAGCAATATTGGGATGGGCATTGGTGTTGACAGGAGCTCTTGGGGCGGTTCTTGGGTTCCTGCCTCCGGGGCGAGGGTTGTTGTAGTTATGATTGGGGTTGTTGGGGCACGGAGCATAGGACGGAGTCCTCTGCGGTGGGGGTGCAGGCCTTGAGGGTGGCATGCTTCGCGACCTCTGTCCACTGGATCCTCCCTGCTGCATCATCCAGCGCTTGCGATTTTCAATCACTCCCTTGCACTTGTTTTCTACCAATATGGCGGCATCAACGAGAGCATCCTATTCTTCTCCCCTTCAACCATCCTGGGAAGGAAAGCGCCTTGGATCTCCGGTGTGGGACGGCCCACAAGCTTGGCCAAGTCTCTCAGCTCAGCCTCAGACAACTGGAGTGGCAAGTCCAGTCCGACTTGACGATACATGTTGAACACCACTGCCATCTACAAAATTTTAGTTAAGTTTAAGTTAGTGAACAGTGTGCAAAATTTTACTTATGCAGAAATGTAATTTAATGCAAGTTGTTTTTGAAATAGAGGAGAGGAGGCATAAGCAATATTTTTGCAAATATCAAACTCCTTCCTTTGTAAAGAAAATAGTTTTTGGGGTCCGGGTATACGCCCAAGCTAACTAGGGTCTCCTAAGGTCAGGATGGATCTGATACCAAGTCTATGGACACCCCAGATTTTTATCCGGGATTAGCAAATTATGCCAACCACCATGATCCCATGATCAGTGCATCGTGGAGCATAACCGACATGATACCAAAGTACACACATCCATTACAGTACGATAAAATAAGTCTTACAATGATAGTCTTACAAACTTGCCTCCTTGGGCACAGATAGATAGTAGCAGCGGTACTAAATAACGTGGAGGACCCAAGTCAAGCCATAGCCCAACAGGTGAATGACTCGGAGAAACGCCCTAGTTCATGAAGTCGTCCTCGTACCCTCCGCTGTCCTCTTCATCCTGCTCATAGTCAGACCAAGTTGATAGCCAGGGAACATTGCCAGTGAGTACTTTGAATGTACTCGCAAACCACCATACAAGATAATACAAATGGTATGCATTATGGTTGTGGGTAGGATGGATCCAAAGTGTCTATTTGAGAAATCTATTAGAAGTAAAATCCTACCTTGTTGTTTGCCAAAAACCTTTTTAGGGTAAAAGTAGTTGGTAAAACTTGAAAATACTAGGTTGGGGTCAACCCTGTTGTCCACTTCCACTGGGGTCATCCCATGACCAAACTTCAACTAGGTCCGGCCATCCTATGGCCCATCCTCCTTACCCTTTCGACCATCCCATGGTCGAATCTCTTTTATAAAACCTTTTTATAAACCAAAACCAGCACTGCTCTACAGAAGTTTGTCCAACCCGTCCTTGACCACGGACACGGCTGTTCGAATAGATTTCTATCCTCTGCAAAGGTTGTACACTTTACCCACAAGATCCGATACATCCGCCACGAACTATTGCGGATCGTCATACATCAGTATGTGGGTTTCGGATAATCGGACGAGACCTTCCGGATAGTCCCCTGTTAACACCAGCACCTACCCTATGGGTGTTAATCCCCTCAAAACCGGGACGTCGGGCGAGGACCAACCAGAGCGCTTTTTCCACTCCTCGAGAGTGTGGACTTTCAATGAGGGGCCCATAGTAATGCGTGGAGGCCTCCCGACCCTTTGTTCCTTCTCCAGGTCCTACCTTTATCAGAGAAGGCCCACCCTCCAGGGATCCCCGATCCCCTGTAGTAGTTGCGAGGCACCGTTATCAGAGAGAACCACTTTCGGGTCAAGCCCCTTCCCATATAGGAGTAGTGTGGTTGCACGGGTTTAAGTTGTTATAGCTAGACTGCAAAGAACCAGGTGCGTTTTCGAAAACAGTTTTTCCTCCTTCTTCAACTTTGGTGTCTCCACCATTGGCATGAATACCAAAACATTTTTTGAAAATTTCCTTGACAAGTCCCACTTGCCTGGTTTTCTGTCCAAAACTTTTTAATAAACCATCCCTGCCTTCGGGTTCCCAACCTAGAGTTTTTGGTAGGCTAAATCGGGGTTTCCAAGGGGTTGTGGTATATTAGACCACATGAACTACTAGGATAGGAGTAGGAGGTCCAAGGGGGAGTACTTAGACAGTACCATAGGAATAAGTTTGGTGGAGCCAAACTAATACCATAATAATAATTTAGCGAGTAAAACCAATGCAGTAATAATATAAGTAAAATAAGATGCATGGAAATAAAGATGGGACAAGTCTCATGAACTTATAGGTGGCTTGCCTTGGTTGGCAGCTTGGTCCTAGTCCTCTTCTTCAAAATCCTCCCAATTACCTTCCTCAAATTTGTCCACGTTCGTATCTATCGCCGAAAAAGGGAAAGTATAAGCAAACCACTATACCAAGCATCACCCAAGGCACAAACAATAAAATCAGTATAGAACAGTTGCTCAACTGAACCAATCCAACCACATAGTAGCAGCTACTAACTCTAGAAATCCTAGGCCATTGAAAACAATCAAAAAGGTTTCATCAAACTTAATTGGTGATTTTTATGGTTAAGACTAGATTAGCCCTTAAGCAGTTATTTCGACCAATACAAGTTGGTGAAAGTTGACCACAAAATACATATCTGAGTAGCTACAGAGAAAACCAAGCTAACCCTACTGGTTTCACAATTTTATCAAAAAGGGTTCATTTTTAATAAATAAAATACTAAAAATAGAGAAGAAACTAGTACTAAAATCACATGGGCAAAACTGCAGGGCCAAAATTTATGCTCTTCCAGGAAATACTAGTTTGTGCAGAGGCCTGACTCTGGGAGTTGGTTTCATCCCAAAATTAGCTTCACAACAACCTCTAGAAAATAAACAAGAACTCTCTGTCCATAACTTGCAAAAATAAGAACGGAGGCCTCATACATCCAAAAGGGATGATTCTAGTTTTGCACAGTAGACAATTGCAAGGGCAATGCCTGGGACTTGGTTTCACATTTTTCTGAGCTCTAGAAGTGAAACCATGAATTTATTATTCTAAAGAGACACTATTTACCACAGAAATTCTCAATAAGGATACATACAAGCTTTGGACTAGCTACCAAGGACATGCACTAGGGAATTACCAGGGCTACTCTACAAAATTGGAATCATGTCAGAACACTACACATATTTTATTTGGTGGAACTAAAGCTATAGAACAAGTTTCTGGGAATTAAAATGCCCTAAAAAGAAAAGAAAAGGGCAGTGCAGAGGCTGGGTCTGGCCCGCTACGGAGCTAGGACGGCCCGCATACACGGTGGCCTGTGCGGGGTGCCGGGGATTTAAATCCAGCAGCAGGGCCCGCATGTCATAGGCACAGCGAGGCGAAGGGGTATCTGGCGATGCTGGCCATTGGATTAGAATCCACATCGACGGCCTGCATCGCTTCTTCTTCCTGGATCGAGAACTCCGGTGAGCTAACCCTAGTTGGCACGGGCGTGGCTCTTGGTGGCTCACCTAGGGGCGGAGAGGGGTCAACGACGGTGTGGCTCGAAGCGGTCGAAGGAGGGACGTCGAACGATGAACGGCACGATAGCTCTGGTCGTCTGGGTGCATCGTGACAGCAGCGGCGCGGCTCGAGACTGTCGGCTTCCACGCAGCTCCGGCGTGCCTGTCGACAAGAAAAGCCATAGGAGAGGGGGATTATGTCCTGGTTAGGGAGAGGAGTGCAGTGGGTGGGTTGCATGGAGGAGAGGTAGAGCAGGGAGGGGAGAACCTTCCCGTTCATTGTCGGCACCGAGGCGGGGTGGAATGGCACGGAGAGAGGGAGAGAGCTAGAGGCTCTACCTCCGCTCTAGGGTGGTGCTGGAGAGCTTTGGGGTGAAAATGAGGAGCGAGAGGAGCGCGTGAGGGGTAGGAGAGCTTTTAAAGGGGGCAGGGCCAGAGGTGGTGCACCGGGTGCACGGCGAGGTGGCGGGGTCGCGCTGGGGGCTACGGATTGGCCAGGAGGGGCAGTGGCGACACCGTGGTGGTGACCTGGGGAAGGTCTTACCCTAGGGGGCAGGCTGGGCCTACTGGACAGCGAGAGAGGGTGGCCGATGCTCAGTGCGGGGAAGCTGTTCGATGGGACAGCACGGAGCGGCAGCGTGCTGTCCGCGCGGCTAGGGCCTGGGGGAGTAGGAGGGTAGGGTGCCGTAGGGTGGAGGGGAGGGAGTGGTCATGTCCGGGCAGAGGTGGCGTCGAGACCTACCGAGCGAGCGGGGGAAACGGCGTGGCGAGCACGGCGCTCTGCCGATGTGGCCGGCGCGGGTTGGGGTGATCGGGGTCGCGGGTGAGGGAGTGGGAGGTGGCAGTAGGGCGACGGGGCTACCTTCTGTCCCCCGAGGGCTTTCTGCACTGCGAGGAGGGAGGGAGCGAGCGGGCCAGGGGGTGCTCTACTGACGTGGACGCCGGTGATTGGGGGTGGCTGGGCACATGGGAGAGATAGAGAGAAGGGTGGAGGGGGCGCCTGGGGAGTTGGGGCTGTCCAAGGCGGAGCCATATGGGACAGGAGAGAGGAGGGATTGCTGTTTCTCGAGGTGGGCAGGGATCTGGCGATGATCTCTCATGTCCCTCCTCGATGTAGTGTGCCAGAGCGCGTGTGTGGGCTGGGTGTGTGCAAGGGGGGGTAGCTAGGGTGGTGCTGCAACGGGGCAATGCCAGGGAGAAGGGATGGCACGAGCAGAGAAGAGGGAGGGGGTTTTGGGGATGATCTAGGTTAGTGTTAGTGGGGTGGCCACTTTGGGGGCTTGCCATTTAGGGTTAGGGTCACAAAAGGCAGAGGGAAGGGTTCAGGCTGGTAGAGGGTGACTTCGTGATCTAGCTTAGGCCATGGTTGATCCTTGGATCACAGCCAGATGCTCACAAGGGCCAACCAATCTTGGAATAAAATACGAGTGTCATTCCTTAAGTGATCACTAGAGAGGAAAGCACCTACATGCAAGAGGCTAGGGCTTGTGGTTTTACCAAGACTAAGGGATGGTTCACATGTACTATTAGCCTAGTACCACTTGGTACTCTTGCATGGTTGGGAAAGGGAAGGATTTACTCAAACCATTGCTCCAAAGTTGGAGGAAAATTAGTTTTTCCAAGACATAACCAACTTAGGGGAGGGTGAACCCTTGGTGGTCAAACAAGCATGTATACTAAGAAACAAGATTACCAAAAAAACACAAGTGATCAAACAATTCTAAATAAGCTAGGCATAAAAGGACACAAGTAGAAAAGTTTTAATTCCCCCTACTTTCTAGCTTCCGAACCCTCAACAAACATGGATGTAGAAAAAATGGGATGTTACACGTTGCATCAGACCCACCCCAGAACGAAAACGCCCCAAAAGAAAGCCTCCCCTGGTTGTCCAATATGCTTCCCGGTAGCTAGATGATTGAAGGTACCCCGTTAAATACACCACGTGAGATCTAGAACCTCGGATAGATCTACTTGATTAGACCTAAGTCGCTATCCTACAGATCTATACCCCAATAACCCCTCCAAGTTGAACTCCCAAAGCTAACCATTTAACACAGCTTACTCCCATAACCAGAACGCCTACCCCCAACAGGAACTCCCTCTAGATGGCCGGAAGACCAAAAGCTCGAACAAAGAATGTAGCGTTGCGGAGAAGAAGGACACCAAGCCAGCAAGTGTTCCGGCCACTGCCCAAACTGTAGAAAACCTCACTCGCCCTAGGTTTGTCCAACTCGGTTTGTCACTTGTTTCCTCTATGAAGGCCAAGACCATGTCCCTATCGACTGCCCAGTATATCTCCTCATTAGAAAGGCATGTCAACTTCCCGGTGTCTGCATAGGAAAGTCGTCACTTCAGTTACACCGAAAGAAAGGTACATGTTGTCATGTGATTAACATGGTCACTTCAGTCGAGAATGTCCCAAGCGTTCACCCATCCAGGACTCCGAAGTGGTGAAGCCCGAAGGCACCAAGGTCTTTACCCCAAGAAAGGACGACCATCCGACCTATCGCAACCCTACACCTCAAGATTGAGGAATCAACTCGCATCTCTAAGCTACTACATCTCGTTGAAGTACAATCGAGAGAGAAGCTCCTTAACTTACTCTAGAACTCCCTGAACATCGACAAGTACAACTTGTAATAAACTAGTCCATGTCCTTCCCCCCCCCTAGAATGACACCAATGATGCTACCCTCCCTTATGTCGTTGTACGCTACCTTAAGAACTATCTTTTGCCGCCCTCATAAGGATGTCCCCAGTTTGTAGCTCTCCGATCTGCCCCAGTCTAATCCTAAGGGGGAAAGACTGCGTCTTTCCCGCAGAAATAGAATAACCCTATGCTAGAAGCAATCCAACAGTTGGACCCAAGGACGCAAACTAGGATACGATAATCCCTTAGGACAGACGCCGTAAATCCTTACAGCAGGAGGATCACTCCTCGCAATCCTGGTGGAACCCAGCGCAACACTTATGCTTCCAAGACGATTGGAGTTCAACCTCACTGTCGAAGTGACCCTGTTCCAAGACAAAGCCAACAAGATAGTACGCAGGAAACACGTAGCACTAACTCCAAGACGAATCCCCTAATCTTACTCTCCCAAATCTCAGGACGAGATTCTTTTAAGGGGGAAAGGTCTGTAACATCCCAATTTCAGCAACCCTGATTTGTTGTCCAGAATGCAAAAATCAGGGGGAACAAAAACTTGTTCTTGTTCTTTGGTGTAGTGTTTGCTTGTTGTTTGTTTGTGCATGTGCATGTGAGTGTATTCCATATGCTACTCCTTACCTCACCATCAGTTGAAAAAAGCTATTTACCAAAACTATCCTGGCTCATTTTACATATTCTAAAATGTTCTGGCATTTCAAAACATGAGCCAAAGATGCTTATGTAACCAAACCTATTTTAGTGGCTTCTATTGACAAAACTATGGAGAGTTATAACCCCTTATGTTTTCAAGACAAAACCTTCAACTATCCTTATCTCTAGGTTTCCCAGCACGTGAACCATCTTTTTAAACATCCTAAGGACTACCAAGGAACACTCTTTCCCTTGGTTATATAATCTTCCAACCGACTTGTTCTTGATGGTTTTATAGGTAAGAAAATAACTTTTTCCTGCAAATCTAGTCCTCATGCCTAATTTGACAAAAGCTCACACCAGCATCCAAATTTCTATGGACCAACTCTTTGCATGGTTGTGTTCTACTCATATAGTTATATCAAAATCTACTTCACCTGTTCCAAGTAGATCTATGTTCTTCTTAAACCCACTTGGTTTATAAGGCATGATGACTCATCTGGTATGGCAGCCTTATTTTCATCAAAGTTTGCCATCACCTCCATATCACCTCAAATGTAACCACTCCAAACTCCTTCTGCCATGATCATCTATATGAAATTCTCTAACTATCCATCTATCCCCTTCATCAAGGTGAGCTCTGAGCCCCAAGATCCAACAAGGTTTTGGTGGTATAAAAATAACATCACCCTAGATCCCCAATGCCTTGTTCTTTCATCTAATTCAAGTTGGAATTCCAATTCCCATGGTTGCAAATGCTTGCTACACCTTTTCTACCTCACCTACCTTGATCATCAAGATTTATCAAATATTATCTATAATTATTATGGCTCCAAATCTATTTAATCCCTTTATTAGACAAAATCTCCAAAACTCCTTCCATGAAGGAAAGTTTGGTTTTTGCCAAAACACTTCCCAAAATCCTGGCTCAATTGAGGTCCACATATCATACCCCATCTTCCCACTTGAAAAATAAATATTTTTCAAGAGATTTAATAATTCTTTTCGCCCCTTTTCCAAAATGGCAGAAACAACAAAATAAATGTTTTAAATACTTATATGCCTCAATAAATCTTGGTAAATTTCTCCTAAGTGTGTATTCACAATTGGGACCATCCCACACCAAAAACCAACCTTTTCCAATGTAAATATATCAAATGATCTTCTAGAATCTACTTCTCCCCTTTTTGAATAAGTGGATTTAAGAGGACTAAAACCCCTTATAAAAATCCCAAATAAATCCTAGGAGTGTACCTTGACCATGCCCATCCACCAGTACTATCTCCCCCATCTCTTCCAATGCAAATCTCTGAACTCCTTCACAAGATCTCTTGTGATCAAAATTTTGCAAAATATTCAAACTTGAGCTAAACCCAGACCAAGCCCTCCCAAAAGCTGCCAAGCACTCCTCCACAGCAACCCACACTCCCCTAGTCAGGAGCACTGTAGCTCCACCCCAGCACTTGCCCCTTTTACCCTTGGACTAGTAGAGAGAGAGACAACCATATCTTACAAAGATTGCCCATTTAATTACACCAGCTGCCACAGCCCTCTCTGCCCGACCCAATCCCCCTCTTACCCCTCCACATCTCCCTCTAGGCCAATCACAGGCCTGCACCACCCCTCCTTCATGTCCAAAGTGGGCATTTGAACATCTATACCTTTCCCTCGGTATAAAGGCCAGAGGCCACCCCCAGCAAGCCCCTTCCCCTCATTTGCTCCCTCTTCCCCTCCACTTACCTCCCCTAGCTCCACACTCTCTCCCCTGCTCTGAGTTGTCCGAAAGAAGAAGAAGGAGGAGCCTCGGCCTCCCTCAAAAATCGAGCAAGGCTCCCTCCTCTTAGCTCCTCTCCCCCTGCATGTCACCTCAGTATGACCCTCTCCTCCTCCTCCATCTAACCGTGGCCTTTTCTTGCCCAGTGTCGTCTCCTCCGTCATCGTTGTTGAGCTCCGACGAGGTAACCTGCGGCCACCGTTGTGCGTGCTGTTTCCCGGAGGCCACCACCGCCGTGCTACCCCTCGATCTACTCGCCGTCAAGCACCGCTTCACCTTCGTCACTCCTTGTCGCCTCCTGAAGCCCCACGGTAAGCCCCTCCGCCGCCCAGCTCTGCCCTAGGGTTCCGGCCGGCGGACCTTCTGTCCTCTGGAGACGACGAGCACCGGCTGTCGGATCCCCTTAAAACCGATGGCCAGATCTGGTCGGTACCCCTTGGACCGACTCGTGCCACTGACGCTGGGCCCCGCCTGGTAGTTCAAGCCGTGGGCTCCCGCGCGCCACGCCGCCTGCCGTGGGCCAGATCCCCTCTGTGCGGCCCAGCCTCCCTAGAAACCCCGACCCAGTTACCCCTTTCATTTAAACATTTATTCCGGAGCTGAAAACTACCTGCTAGAATTAAATTCAAATAAAAATGAAAATTACAATAATTGTCCAGATCCAATTTTCTAATGGTTCCTTCATGTTTTATGCAACTTGCAGAACTAGAACCTTGCCAAAATAATTTCTATTATTTTCTGGCATTTAATCTTCTAAAGAGTATCTTCTACACTAATTAATTTCCTCATAGAGTTTTACATCTCCAATGGGGAAGAACCAAAGCTCTACTGGTAGGTATTTCATATACCTGACTTCTAGCATAGGTCCTATGCCAAGGTGAGCAGTAGTCTGCCCATAGAAAAAATAACAAAAACAACCATTATCTGCCTTGGGTAAATTTTCTAGGTCAAACCAAATGTGGTATTGACCTGATTCCAACTCCCAGAGAGGTGGAACCCAAATACCCATCTAAAACCAGTAGATGAGTATTTATTGACCCTCTGTGGGATTTTAGTGATTTAAATACTTTTGTAAGTGGTATTATCACTAAGTAAATCACTCTAGGAGTTTGACAACTCTAAAATGAGTAAATCCAATTCCTACGTAAAGGTATTATAAATTCCTGCCACCTGACTTGGAATCAACTCAAGAGATTTTCTAGAATTAATTTGGTAAAAAGGACAAAAACACCACAGAACCGCCTTTGGGAATTTCCTGAGGGCATTCTGGTAATTCTTTTGACAAGATTCCCACTCTATGTGGTTCAGTACATCAAACCCTACCTAACCACCCAAGGAAATAATTTTTGGGCCTCCAGATAAATTATGGTGAATTATTTCCTCAAACTAAAGTTTATTCCACCATAAAAAGCATAGCTAAATCTAGGTAAATGATAATCTAGTGAAACCACTTGTGTTGGTCTTGTTTTGTCAAGACCTATCTAAGGATATCATGGTTGCACATTGATATCCTATAGACCTCAAGTCTCCACCACAAGTCCTTGGTATATACACTAGACAACTATCTTCCAAGGGAAAAACACCTCAATGGCAATCTAGTAATTCCACTCCTAGTATCCCAGTCCTCCAAAACCTACTAAGTTAAGTAGGATTCCTTATGTTTGTTTGCTATATGGTTTGATGCATGTATGCCTTGTATTGATTGTGGTATTGTCTTCTTGCATGTATACTCGATGACGGCGATAGTGTGAGTGTTTGACGACGAGAAGGAAGAGACTTCTTATTATTATTTATTGGGTATTCTTGGTTATCAAAGGAAGTCCAGGAACTTATTGATAATCACAGGCAAGCCACCATTTCCGACTTCCGATACTTGTCCTACTCTCTTTAATACCTGTTTTGCATCCACTTTATAAATTGCATTATTTAGCTGCATGTCTTGTTTTATAATTACTGCGCTACTAACTTGGCTCCTCCAAGTTATGACTTTGTGTCCCTCGTGGAACCACCCTGATGTACCTACCAATTTATCCCTTTAGACCGAGTGTACGATAGCCAGGATCTTACCTCATTGAAAACCTCGGCTTTAAGAAAATGAACTGTTTTGGGATTTTCCCTACTACAAATGTTTCAAAACTGCTTTGTAAAACCCTTGGGAAGAGGCATCGTTCCAAGCAGGTGTTCTAACTAAAAGAAGTGGTAATGATGAGGAATGAGAAAGTGAAGGGATGTTCTACGCCTTTACCGGAACAGTTTTTACCTGTGCAACCACATTACCCTAGGTGTTGGGGCTTAGCTCGTAGTTTCTCTTCATTAGCCGAAGCAGCTTGTCCCATACTTATAGGGAGAGATCCCTTGAATTCCGGGCAGGCGCTAACAGATCTATGGATCTGGAGCCTATAGCTTGCTTCGGCAAGAGTGAGCCTGTTCTGGCAGGAGTGTCATTGCAACAATTGGGTCTCCCACGGACGGTATGACTTAGGTGGTACGGAAGGAAGTGGAGTTACCAGATTAAGGTATATGCCAAGCTACGATTGGGTATACACGTGTATAGAAGGCAGGACTATGGCTAGGAGCCACATACTCGTCTCCGGGGAGAACAAACCCAGAAGGAAAGCAGCCTTTGCAAGGTTAGGTTTGATTATCTGGTAGGTATTTCATATACCTGTCTTCTAGCATAGGTCCTGTGCCAAGGTGAGCAGTAGTCTGCCCATAGAAAAAATAACAAAAACAGCCATTATCAGCCTTGGGTAAATTTTCTAGGTCAAACCAAATGTGGTATTGACCTGATTCCAACTCCTAGAGAGGTGGAACCCAAATACCCATCTAAAACTAGTAGATGAGTAAGCAAAGAAAGATAGCTCTAAGTTAAAGTGCTAAATCTAAGTTTAACTATAAAGTTAAGTTTGAAACCTAATCTGAGTTCATAAGCAAAGAAAGATAAAGTAAAGTTCTAGAATCACTTAAGTTGGGATGCTATTATCATCAACACAACCCTGTTGTGGTCAAGTCAAAGTTCATCATTCATTTCAAGTTATTTGGAAAACATCTGACAACGAAACAGTATGGCCATTCCAACTGTCCATAACCGCGGACGCGGCTATTCGAATAGTTTGACACTCTACAGAGGTGGTACACTTTCACCACAAGATTCGATACATCTGTCAGGGATACCCCTGAATCATCATACTTAGTATGCAAATAATCAAACATAACCTTCCCTTTACACGCTCTAGTATAAGCACCTCACCTATGAGCATGGCCTCCCAACCATGACCATCAGTCATCTTGGGCACTGCATAGGTGGACATCATTGAGAGGTAGCCTCAGCTCAGACCTCTCCCGTGAGGGAACTATTACTAATGCATATAAATTTCCAGCTAAGCCTTACCCAAATCAGGTAATGTGGTTGTACGGTAAATTTGGAATGGTATCGCATCCGAATCCAACCATCAGTTTTATGAAAGGGTTAAGGCCCATGCCTCATCATTTTCATCATCATAAACCAGTTGTGTTTCTCAACACATGTCAAAACATCTCAATAGAATGACTCATCATTCCAAGGTTTTCACAATTCACTTTCACCACTTGTTCCCATCTAAAGTGACTCAAGTTTTTGATCTACTCTAAAATACTAAGTTAAGAGTGTTCACTAAGGTGGAAGGATGGGATCAATCTCATGCCATAGAATGACATCTAAAGGTTTCTAAGTAGGTCAAGTTTTATACTTTTATGCTACGCTCAAAACAAGTAGAGAACTTGTGTAAACTAAGGGGGGTAAAACTTGTCAATAAGACTTGAAGTACTAGTAGTTAAAGGGGGTGTGATCAAAGCATGCTTAAGGCATCTTTGCTAAACCATCTAGTTTGTTTCTAGTTTGCTAAGCACTAAACTTGCAAGGGTTAGCTTGCATGGTTAATGGTGGCTTGCAAGTATAACTTGCAAGGGTTAATCTTGGATAGTGCTAGCTTGCTAAGGGTAGCTTGCACTGTTAATGGTGTCTTGCCTTGGTTGGTGCAGTGGTTGAAGTTTTCTTCGTCTTCGTCTTGATAGCACTCCTCCTCCTCGTAAACTTGGTCGGTACTATCTTCTATAACAATACATACGGAGTCGACAATCACCAAACAATACTTAACTAGGCTAGATAGCATTCTAAGACACACAATTGATGATCTATTATCATCACAAGCATCACAAGTTTAATTCAATAGTTCCATTCTTTTTAATTTAGAAAAGTAATTTTTACTCGTTGAAAAATTAACTAAGATTTAATATTCACCACTTCAAATGTGGGATCATGTTGACACATGTCATCACCACATATTCTAACATGTGGGAATGATAATTAAGGGTTGGATCAATATTACTTTGGTTTAAGTTCATTATTTAATGATTTAAGGTGACTAGAAATTCCTATATAGCATTATTTTGGTACTAGTCCAAAGTCACTGCATAAACCTTAATATTTTTACATATTTTGATAGATATGATGAAATGTGATTTTTGAGAGTTGGAATCAACTCAAAAGCTAACTTGGTTGATTTTATAAAAATGTTGCAAGTTGCAAATGCTTCTGTTTTGCTATTTTTATTAGGAGAGATCTATAAATCTAATTCAATTAAATCCAACGGGCTTGGATAGATTATTTAAATACCTTTCAGACAAAATTAGTTTCATGCAATTTGGGTTTCTAAAACTCTCTGAATTGATTATCAAACTAGGGGACAGAAACTAGATTCAAACTAAATAGAAAAATCCTAATTTGAATGGGTGGGATAGCGCGGGAAAAGACTTGGGCCGGCCCAGTGGCGCTCTGCGGCGCGGGGCTGAGCTAACAGGGGGGTCCCACTTGTCAGCAGCACTTAAAACGCGAAACGGTACGCGAGCTGTGGGTCGTAGGATTAGAATAGGAATCTACGGCTGGGGGTCGTCGTCGACGACGAATAGGTCGCTGGCGTGATCGAACCCTAGTGGCTCGATGGGGGTCTGCTGGGGACGTACAAGGGCTCCAGCGGGGTCAGCAAGGCGGGCAAACGAACTGGAAGACGACGGCGAGGCGAGGCGTGGTTGCGGCGGAGCTTGGGGTGGTCGCAATCACCGACGCCCTTCTCCTTGAAAGGCGGCGTCTCCGGCTCCAATTCTGGCGAGCTGCTGCTCCCTTTGCTCCAGCGAGAGGTGGGTGAGGTTCAGAGAGGTGAGGGGAGTGGAATGGTGTGGAGAGAAGAGGCTGGGGAGGGCTCCTTTTATAGGCCAGACGGTGAGACCGAGCGGGATGAGCAGTCGATGGTGGCGACATGGCTACGACGGGGTAGAGGCATGGCTGAGGGTGGCGATCGATGGGCGGTTCACTGGCGGTGCTCTAGGAATTGAATGCGGCCATAGGGGCGGTGGCACACGGTCTGGGCGAGGTGGCGTTCTGAGAGGCAGAGGCGGCGGTGTCCACGGCGAGCGGTGGCTGTGGGGCTTTGGGCGGCCAGCGGGGGTGTCTGGGGTGTTCTCCAGGTCGTGGCGGAGCGGCGGGGGCGGGCTATGGCCAAGGGGTGGTCTGAGTGAGCGGGGACAGGGCATGCTCTGGGGGCGGCGTCGGCATTCTTGACCAGCTCCGGGCGTGGCGGTTCCTGGCCGCTCTGCCCTCTGTCTCTAGCCTGGGGCTGGTTGGGCAATGGAGGTGGACCACTGGCGGTGTGCTAGACATGGCGAGAGAGGTTGGAGAGGGCTGCTGCTGGGAGTGCACGGTCGGCCGGCGAGAGAGGGCTCAGCATGGCAGTGCAGTGCAGCTAGGGGGGTAGGGAAGAGGGTGGGGTTGGTCTGGTCTGGCTTGAGGGGGACAAGATGATCAAAGCACATTGCAATTGCTAGACAAAATCAACCCAAAATAGTATTAGTTAGGCTAATATGATCTTGCCAGCAAGGTGTTTGATGAAATGGCCGAAAGAAAAAAAGTTTTGAATTTTGGTTTCAAATTTTTTGAGTGATCTCCACTAGTGCTAGGTAGTCTCTGGTTGCAAGGGTTTTGAAAGTGGAGCTCAAATAGATGGGTGTTGAAATAGGGGTGATCTATGCATATGCATTAGATTCAATTTTCAATTGTCATTTAAAATTAGTAAAAGAATGTTTTTAGCAGATCAAAAGGTGGGCCTTGGTACCTCATTATGTGTACTAGCAAGGGGTACAAAGATCAAGAATTGTTTCTGTTAGGAAATGAGTACTAGGAATAGCCAAAGTAGTGTAGTGGATTAAAATGGCCAAAATGACCATTCCTCCTCTTTAATTCTTTTTGATTTGATTTTCTTTAGGAAAAGTTTGGGAATGATGTAGATGATGTTTAAATCACCTAGGAAACATTTTACAAGCATTGGATCACACAATCATGGCAATTCAAAACAACTCCTATTTTAAATGCACACACATATGAATGCTTTCATATTAAATTTGGAAAAGATTTGTTAACCCCTTTTTTTGGATGATTTGATCTTGATAAGCTTGGATTAAAGTTTTGGGATGTTACAAACCTTCCCCCCTTAAACAAAATCTCGTCCCGAGATTTACAAGGAAAACTTGGAACTAAAGAGATCTAGGAACTCTATCCTAATGTAATCTTCTCGCTCCCAAGTGGCTTCTTCCTTGGTATGGTTGCTCCACTGAATCTTGAGAAACTTGATGCTTCTGGTCCTGGTGGTTCTGTAAGCTTCTTCTAAGATACGGATGGGTACTTCTCTGTAGGTCAAGTCATTGTTGATTTCCACAGCTCTGTGATCGATGTTCTTGAAAACTTCAGTCTTCTCGGGGACTTCCAGACATTTGCGAAGTAACGAGATATGGAACACGTTGTGGATGGTAGACATCTCTTCAGGTAGTTCCAACTGATATGATACTTCTCCTCGACGGTTCAGAATTTTGAAAGGTCCGATGTATCTAGGGGATAACTTTCCCTTCAGACTAAAGCGTTGAGTTCCCTTCAATGGTGAAACCTTGAGATATACAAAATCTCCGACATTGAAAGTCATGTCTCTCCTTCTCTTGTCAGCATATCTCTTCTGTCTAGATCGGGCGGTCTTGAGGTGCTCACGGACTTTGTGAACTTTCTCTTCTGCTTCTCAGAGAATGTCGGGTCCAAAGATCTGACTCTCTCCTACTTGCGATCAATTCAAAGGGGTACGACACTTTCTTCCGTATAGGAATTCAAATGGTGCCTTCTGCAAACTAGCTTGATAACTGTTGTTATATGTGAATTCTGCGAAAGGCAGGCAGTCTTCCCATTTTGATCCGTATTCCAACACACAAGCTCTAAGCATATCCTCCAAGATCTAGTTGACTCTCTCAGTTTGTCCATCTGTTTGCAGGTGATACGCAGTGCTGAAGTTCAACTTGGTTCCTAATCCTTCCTGAACTTTCTGCCAAAATCTTGAAGTAAACTGGGTTCCTCGATCTAATACGATGGTCTTGGGGGTTCCATGCAGACTAACAATCCTAGCAATATACAACTCTGCTAGTTTTGCACTCTGGTAGGTAGTCTTGACAGGTATGAAGTGGGCTACCTTGGATAGTCTATCAGCGATGACCCAGATTGAGTCATTTCCCCTACTATAAGTCGGCAAACCGGTGATAAAGTCCATTCCGACGGAATCCCATTTCCATTCCGGAATCTGCAATGGTTGCAATAGTCCTGCAGGTCTCTGATGCTCTGCTTTGACTCTTTGACAGATGTCACATTTGGTGATGTAGCTTCCGATTTCTCTCTTCATCTTGTGCCGCCAAAATTGCTCTTTCAAATCCTGATACATCTTTGTTCCTCCGGGGTGGATAGAATAAAGAGTATCATGAGCTTCCTTCATGATAATTTCTTTCAGCTCCGAATCTACTGGCACACAGATACGTCCTTTGTACCACAATACTCATTCTTCGTCTTCGGTGAATCCAGGTACCTTTCCTGTACCAATACAACGTTTGATTCCGTCGATACTTTCATTCCCCTTCTGGGCTTCCTTGATTTGGCTAATCAAAGTGGGTTGAAGTTCAATGCTAGCTAGGAATCCTTTGCTAGCTAATTCAGTCCTGAACTGCTCCAACTCCTCATACAAACTGGGTTGTTTCTCCTTGATCATGGTGTTAAGCCTACACAGCAATCCGCTAAGGGCATCCGCTACCACATTGGCTTTGTCGGGGTGATAGTGAATGTCAAGGTCATAATCCTTGATTAACTCTATCCATCTTCTTTGCCTCATATTCAGCTCCTTCTGAGTGAAGATATACTTCAGGCTCTTATGGTCTGAGTAAATCTCACAGCGATTACCCATCAAATAATGACGCCATGTCTTCAATGCTAGAACCACGGCTGCTAGCTTAAGATCATGGGTTGGATAGTTTTGCTCATGCTGCTTCAGTTGTCGAGACAGATACACGATGACTTTGCCTTCTTGCATCAATACACATCCTAGACCAATCTTGGATGCGTCACAATATACATCAAACGGCTTCTTGATGTCTGGCATGATCAAAATTGGGGCTGATATCAATCTCTTCTTCAGCTCCTGGAAACTGGCTTCACACTTGTTTGTCCATTCAAACTTCTTGTCCTTCTTCAACAATTGGGTCATTGGTCGGGTTATGCTCGAGAATCCTTGTACGAACTTGGCGGTAATATACCGATAATCCGAGAAATGAACGGACTTGGGTCTGATTGGTTGGGGCTTCCCATTCTTCGACATCTTTGATCTTGGTGGGATCAACAGAGACTCCTCCGGCAAACACAATATGTCCTAGAAATCCTACTTCTTTCAGCCAAAACTCACACTTGCTGAACTTGGCATATAACTGATGCTCTCTCAGGGTTTCTAGGATGATTCTCAGATGTTGCTCATGCTCTTCTTCCGACTTGGAGTAGATAAGGATGTCGTCGATAAACACAACTACAAACTTATCTAGGAAGTTCATAAAGATCTTATTCATGAGATTCATGAAATAAGCAGGGGCATTGGTTAATCCGAAAGACATAACCGTATACTCCTATAAACCATAGTGAGTAGTAAACGCTGTCTTCGGAATATCCGTTGCATGAATCTTAAGTTGGTGATAACCAGTCCTAAGATCAATCTTTGAGAATACCTGGGCTCCAGTTAACTGATCAAATAGATCCTCTATCTTTGGCAAGGGGTACTTGTTCTTGATGGTGACATCATTCAACTTTCTATAATCTGTACATAGATGATTGCCTCCATCTTTCTTGTCAATGAATAACACTGGTGATCTCCATGGCGATGCGCTTGGTTGAATCAAGCCTATTGCTAACATGGCATCCAACTGCTTCTTCAGTTCCACTAACTCTGAGGGGTTCATGGTATAGGGTCTCTGGGCTATAGGTCCGGTTCCAAGGATTAGTTCGATAATGAACTCAATATCCCTATCTGAGGGCATACCTGGCAATTCATCTGGGAATACATCGGGGTATTCAGCAACTACTCTGACTTGGTCTATGGTGGGCAGGGCTACACTCTTGTTGCACTTGAATTGACGGGGTAAGGTTTCAGAGATATGCTCTACTGTTACTCTAGAACTACTGTTCATGGTGATGGCTTTCTTAGCACAGTCTATCAGTCCTTTATGCCTTGACATCCAGTCCATACATAGTACTACTTCCAATCCTTTGGTTCCAAGTAGAATTAGGTTGGCATAAAAATCTATCCCATGTATTCTGATAGGTACAACTTTGCAAATTTTTCTAGCTTTTGTAGTTGAACCGGGGATTTGAGCTATCATGACATGCTTCAGGTTGGTTGGGTGAATCTTACTAGTGCATACAAATTCTTCGGTGACAAATGAATGCGATGCTCCAGAATAAAACAATACTCTTGCTAAAATTGAGTTGACAGAAAACATACCCAGCACTACATCTGGCGCTTCCTGGGCTTCTTCTACGTTCATGTGGAAGAGACGACCGTTGCGGTTGTGAGGGTTCCCTGGGGCAAATCTCCTTCCTGGTTGAACATGACGCTGCTGCTGAGCTGGGGCATTCACAGGGGCATTGGCGGAAGTCTTCTTGGGACACTCATTGGAGTAGTGACCCTTCACTCCACACTCGAAACAAGTGATCTGGGACTTGTCCTTGACTGCGACAGGCACAACATTGCTGCCAGTTCTGGGAGCAGTGTTGTTGTTGTTGTTGCTCTTGGGAGGGGCACGGTTGAAATTGTTGGCATTGCCGGAGTTGTGATTGTTTCCTCCGGACTTCACATTACCTCCGCTATGGTTGGGGTAGCTGGGGCGAGGATTTGGGGGTCGGTTGTTCCTTGGT
Organism: Avena sativa; assembly: GCA_916181665.1. Classification (NCBI taxonomy): domain Eukaryota; kingdom Viridiplantae; phylum Streptophyta; class Magnoliopsida; order Poales; family Poaceae; genus Avena; species Avena sativa. Next base: position 295,837,345 of record OV702291.1, on the reverse strand, counting down.
GCATATCCTGGTGAGGGGTTGGGACGGTACTTCTGGTGACTACTGGATCCAGACTGCTGCATCATACGACGCTTGCGGTTGTCATTTGCCTGGTTAATCTTCCCTTCCATCTGAATGGCAGAGTCGACTAGCTCTTCGAGATCTGGGAAACGGATGTTGACAAGGACAGTCTGCATCTCATCATGCAGAATCTCTCCTTCTTCTTGGCCTCAGTGTTGATCTCATCCGGTGCATATCTGGCAAGTGACAAGAATCTGTCACGGTACTCCACCACAATCATTCTTCCTTGCTTCAATTCACGGAATTCATCTCTCATCCTGTTGACGAGACCTTGCGGCACGTAGGTGCGGCTGAATTTGACTTTGAATGCTTCCCAGGTCATCACCTGGCCATGGTTCATATTGCGGATGCTATTCCACCAAGCTCTTGCATCTCCCGCCAGATAATTGGTGGCAAAGAGAACTTTCTCATTTTCATCAACTCCTACAACTTCAAGGTTGTTTTCCATGGTATATAACAAGTCATCAACATCTAATGGGTTCTCGGATTGGTTGAAGATTGGGGGATTTGTGTTCTGAATTTTTTTTAGTTTAGATCCTTGGTGATCCTGATTTCCATGTCCTTGGTTGTTGAGAGCCATTTGGGCGATCTGCTGCAATGTTGCTAAGTTGGCTTAACGCTTGGCCCTACTTGCTTCACGGTCCGCGATGAGATTCTACAAGATCTGTAGCATTGGGTCCTGTGACGAGCTGCTCCCTCCTTGGTTTCCACGAGTCATCTGAAGATTGAGATAGATATAGGGGTAAGAGGGAATTTCTAAGGTTCATGGTTTTGGGTTTTAAAGCTAAAAAATTGAGTTAGACTCAGGTTTTTCATCTAACTTCATTTTCATTCATGCAAGCAAGCACCCGATACAACACACACCACAACAATCAAAGGGGAAAACAGATGGTTTGAAGAACCATTCTGCAAGCTACGATACAATGAGATGATACATCTCATGCTAAGACAGTGCATCTACTCATCGTCGATGAAGTCTGAGTCTTCATCATCAGTGTAGAAGTCCATAGATCCAGAAAGTCGTCATCGTTGCTGAGGTAAGAATCCATATCTCCCTGGATGTCTTCACCCTCATCATCTTCTTCCTTGGCGGCAAGCTGAGCTTCCTGATCCTTGACGGTCTTCTCCAGGTCGACCACCTTATTGCAAAGACGGGCGATGGTGTGATCCTTCTTGGCACGCTGGCGGCGAAGAGACTGGCGGTCTTGGACGAGCAGTGCGAAAGTCTGGGCCTTCTGGTCGGCAATGGAACGGTTCTGGTTGGCTAACTCTCTAGCATTGTCCAGTTCCTGCTATCTGTCATGAAGCAAGAAGTCAAGATTCTCCACTTGACACCTCAATTCTGGGTGACTTGGCATCTCCATCGGCATTCCCATGAAGTCACGTCTTCCATAGTGGGCAAAACGGGTTCCTTGGATCTTGTTGACGCTGAGGGCACATAGACGTGCGAGAGATTCATGCATTTCCCTGGCTAATCCATCTAGCCAGTTGTTCTCTCTCACGGAGAACTGAATTCTTCCAGAAGTTGGTGCTTCGATGCTTCATCGAAGATCCGCGGTGACTAGCCATTGTAGGTCTCCTCCTGGGGGTCCTGGAAGTTGAGCTCCAAGAAACTCCAGATGTCGGCGTCCTAGTAATTCTGACAGTGAATCCAGATCCCTCTCGAAGATCAGCCGACCTCCGTTTCCCAACTGATAAAACTTGCTGAACTGTGTCTCCATCTACAAGAATTAAGGATGAGGAAGGTAGTGAAGTGATCAAGTGTGTCAAATTTTAAGTAGTAATGTAAGAATTTTGAGGAACATGAATTTTTGAGAAAGAATGAGTCCACGAGGGTAAGAGGGGAAATAGTTTTTCAGAAATACTCACTTTGGTTTTGAAACTAAGTTTTTGTTTGACGTCCATTCTAACTAGGGTCTCCTATGGTCAGGATGGCTCTGATACCAACTTGTCATCACCCGGATTTTTAATCCTAGATGCCCGTTATTCCATACCTCGCAATCCCAGGATTACCATTTTTGCGAGACATAACGGATTAGATATCACAGTACATCATCCATTACAAACCATACATAAGGTCTTTAAACAAATAAGGATCTCATCATCCAGTCTTTAATACAACAAGCAGTGCAAATAAAAGATAAGCGTAGCGGTGGGGTCCATCTTTAGGGGCATAGGCAATACTGATGAAGGCAGATAGTCCTAGTTATCATTGTCGTCCTGATGACCATCCTCCTAATAGTCTTCTTCATATTCTGGCCATGAGAATAGCCAGTGACAAAAGCCATGAGTACTCTTTAAGTACTCGCAAACTACTATTAACAGGTACTATAGTTCTAAGTTAAAGTGCTAAATCTAAGTTTAACTATAAAGTTAAGTTTGAAACCTAATCTGAGTTCATAAGCAAAGAAAGATAAAGTAAAGTTCTAGAATCACTTAAGTTGGGAAGCTATTATCATAAAGACAACCCTGTTGTGGTCAAGTCAAAGTTCATCATTCATTTCTAGTTATTTGGAAAACATCTGACAACGAAACAGTATGGCCATTCCAACTATCCATAACCACGGACGCGGCTATTCAAATAGTTTGACACTCTACAGAGGTGGTACACTTTCACCACAAGATTCGATACATCTATCAGGGATAACCCTGAATCATCATACTTAGTATGTAGATAATCAAACATAACCTTCCCTTTACACACTCTAGTATAAGCACCTCTCCTATGAGCATGGCCTCCCAACCATGACCATCAGTCATCTTGGGCACTGCATAGGTGGACATCATTGAGAGGTAGCCTCAACTCAGACCTCTCCCATGAGGAAACTAATACTAATGCATATAAATTTCCAGCTAAGCCTTACCCAATTCAGGAAATGTGGTTGTATGGTAAATTTGGAATGGTATCGCATCCGAATCCAACCATCAATTTTATGAAAGGGTTAAGGCTCATGCCTCATCATTTTGATCATCATAAACCAATTGTGTTTCTCAACACATGTCAAAACATCTCAATAGAATGACTCATCATTTCAAGGATTTCACAATTCACTTTCACCACTTGTTCCCATCTAAAGTGACTCAAGTTTTTGATCTACTCTAAAATACTAAGTTAAGAGTGTTCACTAAGGTGGAAGGATGGGATCAATCTCATGCCATAGAATGACACCTAAAGGTTTCTAAGTAGGTCAAGTTTTATACTTTTTATGCTACCTTCAAAACTTGTCAATAAGACTTGAAGTACTAATAGTTAAAGGGGGTGTGATCAAAGCATGCTTAAGGCATCTTTGATAAACCATCTAGTTTGTTTCTAGTTTCCTAAGCACTAAACTTGCAAGGGTTAGCTTGCATGGTTAATGGTGGCTTGCAAGTATAACTTGCAAGGGTTAATCTTGGATAGTGCTAGCTTGCTAAGGGTAGCTTGCACTGTTAATGGTGGCTTGCCTTGCTTGGTGCAGTGGTTGAAGTTTTCTTCGTCTTCGTCTTGAGAGCACTCCTCCTCCTCGTAAGCTTGGCCGGTACTATCTTCTATAACAATACATACTGAGTAGACAATCACCAAACAATACTTAACTAGGCTAGATAGCATTCTAAGACACAGAATTGATGATCTATTATCATCACAAGCATCACAAGTTTAATTCAATAGTTCCATTCTTTTTAATTTAGAAAAGTAATTTCTACTCATTGAAAAATTAACTAAGATTTAATATTCACCACTTAAAATATGGGATCATGTTGACACATGTCATCACCACATATTCTAACATGTGGGAATGAGAATTAAGGGTTGGATCAATATTACTTTGGTTTAAGTTCATTATTTAATGATTTAAAGTGACTAGAAATGCCTATATAGCATTATTTTGGTACTAGTCCAAAGTCACTTCATGTAAACCTTAATATTATTACATATTTGGATAGATATGATGAAATGTGATTTTTGAGAGTTAGAATCAACTCAAAAGCTAACTTGGTTGATTTTATAAAAATGTTGCAAGTTGCAAATGCTTCTGTTTTGTTATTTTTATTAGGAGAGATCTATAACTCTAATTGAATTAAATCCAACGGCCTTGGATAGATTATTTCAATACCTTTCAGACAAAATTAGTTTCATGCAATTTGGATTTTTAAACTCTCTGAATTGATTTTCAAACTAGGGGACAGAAACTTGATTCAAACTAAATAGAAAAATCCTAATTTGAACGGGTGGGCTAGCGCGGGAAAAGACTTAGGCCGGCCCATGGGCGCTCCGCGGTGCGGGGCTCAGCTGACAGGGGGGTCCCACTTGTCAGTGGCACTTAAAACGCGAAATGGTACGCGCGCTATGGGTCGTAGGATTAGAATAGGAATCTACGGCTGAGGGTCGTCGTCGACGACGAACAGGTCGCCGGCGAGCTCGAACCCTAGTGGCTCGGTGGGGGTCTGCTAGGGACGTACCAGGGCTCCAGCAGGGTCGGCGAGGCGGGCAAACAAACTGGAAGACGACAGCGAGACGAGACGCGGTTGCGGCGGAGCTTGGGTGGTCGCAATCAGCGGTGCCCTTCTCCTCTAGAGGCGGCGGCTCCGGCTCCAATTCCGGCGAGCTGCTTCTCCCTTTGCTCCAGCGAGAGGTGGGTGAGGTTCAGAGAGGTGTGGGGAGTGGAATGGTGTGGAGAGAAGAGGCTGGGGAGGGCTCCTTTTATAGGCCCGACGATGAGACCGAGCGGGATGGGCAGTCGACGGTGGCGACATGGCTACGACGGCGTAGAGGCATGGCTGAGGGTGGCGATCGATGGGCGGTTCCCTGGCGTTGCTCTAGGAATTGAATGCGGCCGTAGGGGCGGTGGCAAGCGATCTGGGCGAGATGGCGCTCTGAGAGGCAGAGGCGACAGTGTCCACGGCAAGCGGTGGCTGTGAGGCTTTGGGAGGCCAGCGGGCGTGTCTGGGGTGTTCTCCAGGTCGTGGCGGAGCGGCGGGCGCGGGTTGTGGCCAAGGGTGGTCTGAGCGAGTGGGGATAGGGCGTGCTTTGGGGGCGGCGTCGGGATGCTCGACCAGCTCCGGGCGCGGCGGTTCCTGGCTACTCTTCCATCTGTCTCTGGCCTGGGGCTGGTTGGGAGGTGGAGGTGGACCACTGGCAGTGTGCTAGACATGGCGAGAGAGGTTGGAGAGGGCTGTTGTTACGAGTGCACGGTCGGCCGGCGAGAGAGGGCTCGGCATGGCAGTGCAGTGCAGCTAGGGGGGTAGGGAAGAGGCTGGGGTTGGTTTGGTCAGGCTTGAGGGGGACAAGATGATCAAAGCACATTGCAATTGCTAGACAAAATCAACCCAAAATAGTATTAGTTAGGCTAATATGATCTTGCCAGCAAGGTGTTTGATGAAATGGCTGAAAGAGAAAAAGTTTTGAATTTTGGTTTCAAAATTTTTGAGTGATCTCCACTAGTGCTAGGTAGTCTCTGGTTGCAAGGGTTTTGAAAGTGGATCTCAAATAGATGGGTTTTTAAATAGGGGTGATCTATGCATATGCATTAGATTCAATTTTCAATTGTCATTTAAAATAAGTAAAAGAATGTTTTTAGCAGATCAAAAGGTGGGCCTTGGTACCTCATTATGTGTACTAGCAAGGGGTACAAAGATCAAGAATTGTTTCTGTTAGGAAATGAGTACTAGGAATAGCCAAAGTAGTGTAGTGGATTAAAATGGCCAAAATGACCATTCCTCCTCTTTAATTCTTTTTGATTTGATTTTCTTTAGGAAAAGTTTGGGAATGATGTAGATGATGTTTAAAGAACCTAGGAAACATTTTAAAAGCATTGGATCACACAATCATGGCAATTCAAAACAACTCCTATTTTAAATGCACACACATATGAATGCTTTCATATTAAATTTGGAAAAGTTTTTGTTAACCCCCTTTTTTTGGATGATTTGATCTTGATAAGCTTGGATTAAAGTTTTGGGATGTTACACTAGGGCCTGGGTGAGTAGGAGGGTAGGGCGCCGTAGGGTGGAGGGGAGGGAGTGGTCACGTCCGGGCGGAGGTGGCGTCGAGACCTACCGACCGAGCGGGGGAAACGGCGTGGCGAGCGCGGCGCTCTGCCGACATGGCCGGCGCGGGTTAGGGGTGATCGGGGTTGTGGTTGAGGGAGTGGTAGGTGGAAGTAGGGCGATGGGGCTACCTTCTATCCCCCGAGGGCTTTTTGCACTGCGAGGAGGGAGGGAGCAAGCGGGCGGTTGGTGTGGGCTGGGCGCACGGGAGAGATAGAGAGAAGGGTAGAGGGGGCGCCTGGGGAGTTGGGGTTGTCCAAGGCAGGGCCAGATGGGACAGGAGAGAGGAGGGGTTGCTGGTTCTCGAGGTGGGCAGGGATCTGGCGATGATCTCTCGTGTCCCTCCTCGATGTAGTGTGCCAGAGCGCGCGTGTGGGCTGGGTGTGTGCAAGGGGGTAGCTAGGGTGGTGTTGCAACGAGGCAAGGCCAGGGAGAAGGGATGGCACGAGCAGATAAGAGGGAGGGTGTTTGGGGGATGATCTAGGTTAGTGTTACTGGGGGTGGCCACTTTGGGGGCTTTACATTTAGGGTTAGGGTCACAAAAGGACGAGGGAAGGGTTCAGGATGGTAGAGGGTGACTTGGTGATCAAGCTTAGGCCATGGTTGATCCTTGGATCACAGCCATATGCTCACAAGGGCCAACCAATCTTGGAATAAAATACGAGTGTCATTCCTTAAGTGATCACTAGAGAGGAAAGCACCTACATGCAAGAGGCTAGGGCTTTTGGTTTTACCAAGACTAAGGGATGGTTCACAGGTACTAGTAGCCTAGTACCACTTGGTACTCTTGCATGGTTGGGAAAGGGAAGGATTTACTCAAACCATTGCTCCAAAGTTGGAGGAAAATTAGTTTTTCCAAGACTTAACCAATTTAGGGGAGGGTGAACCCTTGGTGGTCAAACAAGCATGTATACTAACAAACAAGATTACCAAAACAACACAAGTGATCAAACAATTCTAAATAAGCTAGGCATAAAAGCACACAAGTAGAAATGTTGAAATTCCCCCTACTTTCTAGCTTCCCAACCCTCAACAAACATGGATGTAGAAAAAAATGGGATGTTACAGACCTTCCCCCCTTAAAATAATCTTGTCCCGAGATTCGCTGGCTTTGCTGACAGGAGATGGGGAAATTCCTTCTGGAGGAAATCCTCTCGTTCCCAGGTGGCTTCGTCTTCCAAATGGTTGCGCCACTATACTTTGTAGAAGTTTATGTTCCGACGCCGGGTGAGCCTGTTAGCCTTGTCTAGGATCTTGATGGGCACCTCATGATAGGTTAAATCACGGTTGAGGTCAATGGCTTGAAAGTCGATCTCTTTGAATGCTTCGGGCTTGCTGGGTGTTTGGAGGCACTTCCGAAGTTGGGACACATGAAAGACGTTGTGGAACTCTGCCAATTCCTTGGGTAACTTTAGTTTGTATAACACCTATTCTTGCTGGCCGAGGATCTTGAATGGCCCTATATACCTAGGGGCAAGCTTTCCTTTTTCATGAAACCTCTGCATTCCCTTGAGAGGGGAGACGCGAAGATACATGAAGTCTCCTTTTTTGAAACTTATTTCCCGGCATTTGCTGTTGGCATAGCTTTTCTGACGAGACTGTGCAGCTCTCAAGCGATCACAAGTTAGTTGTACCTGCTCTTCTGCTACTTTGATCACATCCGGGCCGAAGATTTGGCTCTCTCCGGTCTCAGTCCAGTTTAGAGGGTTTCTACACTTCCTTCCGTAAAGGAACTGAAAAGGTGCCATCTTCAGACTGGCTTGATAACTGTTATTGTAGGAGAATTCCGCGAATGGCAGACAGTCCTCCCACTTAACTCCATAGGCTAGAACGCAAGAACGAAGCATATCTTCCAGGACTTGATTGACTCTTTCTGTCTGTCCTCCGGTCTAGGGGTGATAAGCGGTGCTAAAGGAGAGAGTGGTGCACAAGGCCTCTTGTAGCTTGCCCCAGAAACGGGAGGTAAATTGCGGTCCTCTATCCGACACAATCTCCTTAGGGACACCATGGAGACTGACGATACGGGAGATGTACAGTTCCGCTAACTTCTTTCCATTAAAGGTTGTCTTCACAGGGATGAAATGGGCGACCTTGGATAGGTAGTCGACTATAACCCAGATTGAGTCGTGACCTCCGTTGGAGGTAGGTAAGCCTGTGATAAAGTCCATCCCAATCTTTTCCCATTTCCACTCTGGAATCTTCATGGGTTGGAGCAGTCCAGCGGGTCGCTGGTGCTCAGCTTTGACTCTCTGGCATATATCGCACTTAGCTACGACCAACGCGATTTCTCGCTTCATTCCATGCCACCAGAATTGTTCCTTCAGGTCCTAATACATCTTGGTGCTACTGGGTGGATGGAGTAGAGGGTCTCGTGGGCTTCCTTCATAATCATCTGCTTCAAGTCATGGTTGCTGGGTATGCAGATGCGCCCTTTGTACCATAGTACACCCGTGTCGTCGACTTTAAATCCAGGGACAGTTTCTCTCTCCGTTCTTCTCTTAATGCCTTCAATGCTTTTGTGACCTTTCTGAGCTTCTTTAATTTGGTCTAACAGGGTTGGTTTTAGTTCGAGATGGGCTAGGTATCCATGACTGACTATGTCAAGTCCTAGACTTTCTTGTTCTCGGCTTAGTTCTGGTTGTTCTTTTACGACCATAGCATTCAAGGAATAGGGTTCCCGACTAAGGGCGTCAGCTACAACATTAGCCTTTCCCGGGTGATAGTGAATGCCAAGATCGTAATCCTTTATTAGTTCAATCCATCTTCGTTGTCTCATGTTCAACTCTTTTTGGGTAAAGATGTATTTCAGACTTGTGATCTGTGTAGATCTCGCAGCGATTCCCCATCATATAGTGGCACCAAGTCTTCAGTGCATGAACCACTGCTGCGAGTTCCAGGTCAAGGGTGGGGTAGGCGATGACCTTGCCTTCCTGCATAAGCACACTTCCAAGTCCTAACTTGGAGGTGTCACAGTAAACATCAAAGTTCTTGGAGATATCCGGCATGGTCAGGACAGGGGCAGATACTAGTCTCCTCTTGAGTTCCTGAAAACTCTCTTCGCACTTCTCGGTCCACTCGAACTTTTTATCCTTCTTCAGTAGTTCCGTCATTGGCCTCGCGATACTTGAGAAACCTTCCACGAATTTATGGTAGTATCCGGCTAAGCCCATAAAGCTTCGGATTTCCGAGGGGTTTGTGGGGGCTTTCCATTCTAACACCGACATAATTTTGGTGGGGTCGACTGAGATTCCTCCTGCAGACAGGATGTGGCCAAGGAATCCAACTTCCTTTAACCAAAATTCACACTTGCTGGACTTGGCATACAGTTGATGCTCCTTGAGCGTTCCCAGTATGACTCTCAGGTGTTGCTCATGCTCGGCTTCATTCTTGGAGTATATGAGGATGTCGTCAATGAACACTACAACGAACTTGTCCAGGTAGGGCATGAATACCTTATTCATGAGGTTCATGAAATAGGCAGGGGCGTTGGTTAAGCCGAAAGACATAACTGTGTATTCATAGAGACTGTACCGGGTGGTAAAGGTGGTCTTGGGAATATCTGGCTCTCGGATCTTGAGTTGGTGGTATCCGGTGCGGAGATTTTATTTGGAGAAGATTTGGGCTCTGTTTAACTAGTCAAACAGATCTTCGATCTTAGGTAAGGGATACTTGTTTTTGATTGTGACTTTGTTGAGCTTCCGGTAGTCAGTCACTAGCCGGGTGGTTCCATCTCTCTTATCCACAAAGAGAATGGGTGATCCCCACGGGGAGGCACTCGGCTGTATGTGACCCTTGCATTCCAGGTCATCCAACTGTTTCTTCAACTCGACCAGTTCTTCGGGGTTCATACGGTAAGGCCTCTGAGCTATGGGGGTTATTCTAGGGACTAGTTCTATGATGAACTCGATATCCCTATCAGGGGGCATACCGGGCAACTCTTCCGGGAACACATCCGGGTACTCACAGACTACAGGGACTTGATCTAGAGTAGGTCCAGCTATACTCTTCTGGCAATAGATTCGAGCTGAGGGCACAATTGCCTTATACTCGACTTGTATCCCATCACTACTTGTCAGGGATATGGACTTTCTGACACAATCAATGATTCCATGATACTTGGTCATCCAATCCATTCCTAGGATCACATCTAGACCTTGGGTTCCCAAAACTATTAGGTCAGCCGTGAAGGTTTTACCATGGATAACTATGGGAATATCTCGGCAGACGGATTTGGTTTTGGCCATCGAACCGGGTATTTGCACTAACATGAGCCTGCTCAGATGGCTACGCTCCATCCCACTTGTTTCAACAATCGACTCTGTAACAAACGAATGCGAGGCCCCGGAGTCAAACAGTATTGTAGGAGGGATGGACTTGACAAGGAACATACCCAGAACAATGTCGGGGGACTCCTGGGCTTCCTTAGTAGTGATGTGATTCAGATGTCCTCTGGCAGCATTAGCAGGCTTCTTGGGGGCGGCGCCCTTAGCTGGGGCTCCCCTGGCGCGACCTTGATTCAGGCGGGCTGCATTAGGGCGAGGTGTGTTATCCTTCTTCCTTTCTGGGCACTCACGGGAGAAGTGCCCCACTTGACCATAGTTAAAGCATCCAGCAATATTGGGATGGGCATTGGTGTTGACAGGAGCTCTTGGGGCGGTTCTTGGGTTCCTGCCTCCGGGGCGAGGGTTGTTGTAGTTATGATTGGGGTTGTTGGGGCACGGAGCATAGGACGGAGTCCTCTGCGGTGGGGGTGCAGGCCTTGAGGGTGGCATGCTTCGCGACCTCTGTCCACTGGATCCTCCCTGCTACATCATCCAGCGCTTGCGATTTTCAATCACTACCTTGCACTTGTTTTCTACCAATATGGCGGCATCAACGAGAGCATCCTATTCTTCTCCCCTTCAACCATCCTGGGAAGGAAAGCGCCTTGGATCTCCGGTGTGGGACGGCCCACAAGCTTGGCCAAGTCTCTCAGCTCAGCCTCAGACAACTGGAGTGGCAAGTCCAGTCCGACTTGACGATACATGTTGAACACCACTGCCATCTACAAAATTTTAGTTAAGTTTAAGTTAGTGAACAGTGTGCAAAATTTTACTTATGCATAAATGTAATTTAATGCAAGTTGTTTTTGAAATAGAGGAGAGGAGGCATAAGCAATATTTTTGCAAATATCAAACTCCTTCCTTTGTAAAGAAAATAGTTTTTGGGGTCCGGGTATACGCCCAAGCTAACTAGGGTCTCCTAAGGTCAGGATGGATCTGATACCAAGTCTATGGACACCCCAGATTTTTATCCGGGATTAGCAAATTATGCCAACCACCATGATCCCATGATCAGTGCATCGTGGAGCATAACCGACATGATACCAAAGTACACACATCCATTACAGTACGATAAAATAAGTCTTACAATGATAGTCTTACAAACTTGCCGCCTTGGGCACTGATAGATAGTAGCAGCGGTACTAAATAACGTGGAGGACCCAAGTCAAGCCATAGCCCAACAGGTGAATGACTCGGAGAAACGCCCTAGTTCGTGAAGTCGTCCTCGTACCCTCCGCTGTCCTCTTCATCCTGCTCATAGTCTGACCAAGTTGATAGCCAGGGAACATTGCCAGTGAGTACTTTGAATGTACTCGCAAACCACCATACAAGATAATACAAATGGTATGCATTATGGTTGTGGATAGGATGGATCCAAAGTGGCTATTTGAGAAATCTATTAGAAGTAAAATCCTACCTTGTTGTTTGCCAAAAACCTTTTTAGGGTAAAAGTAGTTGGTAAAACTTGAAAATACTAGGTTGGGGTCAACCCTGTTGTCTACTTCCACTGGGGTCATCCCATGACCAAACTTCAACTAGGTCCGACCATCCTATGGCCCATCCTCCTTACCCTTTCGACCATCCCATGGTCGAATCTCTTTTATAAAACCTTTATATAAACCAAAACCAGCACTGCTCTACAGAAGTTTGTCCAACACGTCCTTGACCGCGGACATGGCTGTTCGAATAGATTTCTATCCTCTGCAGAGGTTGTACACTTTACCCACAAGATCCGATACATCCGCCATGAACTATCGCGGATCGTCATACATCAGTATGTGGGTTTCGGATAATCGGACGAGACCTTCCGGATAGTCCCCTCTTAACACCAGCACCTACCCTATGGGTGTTAATCCCCTCAAAACTGGGACGTCGGGCGAGACCAACCAGAGCGCTTTTTCCACTCCTCGAGAGTGTGCACTTTCAATGAGGGGCCCATAGTAATGCGTGGAGGCCTCCCGACCCTTTGTTCCTTCTCTAGGTCCTACCTTTATCAGAGAAGGCCCACCCTCCAGGGATCCCCGATCCCCTGTAGTAGTTGCGAGGCACCGTTATCAGAGAGAACCACTTTCGGGTCAAGCCCCTTCCCATATAGGAGTAGTGTGGTTGCACGGGTTTAAGTTGTTATAGCTAGACTGCAAAGAACCAGGTGCGTTTTCGAAAACAGTTTTTCCTCCTTCTTCAACTTTGGTGCCTCCACCATTGGCATGAATACCAAAACATTTTTTGAAAATTTCCTTGACAAGTCCCACTTGCCTGGTTTTCTGTCCAAAACTTTTTAATAAACCATCCCTGCCTTCGGGTTCCCAACTTAGAGTTTTTGGTAGGCTAAATCGGAGTTTCCAAGGGGTTGTGGTATATTAGACCACATGAACTACTAGGATAGGAGTAGGAGGTCCAAGAGGGAGTACTTAGACAGTACCATAGGAATATGTTTGGTGGAGCCAAACTAATACCATAATAATAATTTAGCGAGTAAAACCAATGCAGTAATAATATAAGTAAAATAAGATGCATGGAAATAAAGATGGGACAAGTCTCATGAACTTGTAGGTGGCTTGCCTTGGTTGGCAGCTTGTTCCTAGTCCTCTTCTTCAAAATCCTCCCAATTACCTTCCTCAAATTTGTCCGCGTTCGTATCTATCACCGAAAAAGGGAAAGTATAAGCAAACCACTATACCAAGCATCACCCAAGGCACAAACAATAAAATCAGTATAGTACAGTTGCTCAACTGAACCAATCCAACCACATAGTAGCAGCTACTAACTCTAGAAATCCTAGGCCATTGAAAACAATCAAAAAGGTTTCATCAAACTTAATTGGTGATTTTTATGGTTAAGACTAGATTAGCCCTTAAGCAGTTATTTCGACCAATACAAGTTGGTGAAAGTTGACCACAAAATACATACCTGAGTAGCTACAGAGAAAACCAAGCTAACCCTACTGGTTTCACAATTTTATCAAAAAGGGTTCATTTTTAATAAATAAAATACTAAAAACAGAGAAGAAACTAGTACTAAAATCACAAGGGCAAAACTGCAGGGCCAAAATTTATGCTCTTCCAGGAAATACTAGTTTGTGCAGAGGCCTGACTCTGGGAGTTGGTTTCATCCCAAAATTAGCTTCACAACAACCTCTAGAAAATAAACAAGAACTCTCTGTCCATAACTTGCAAAAATAAGAACGGAGGCCTCATACATCCAAAAGGGATGATTCTAGTTTTGCACAGTAGACAATTGCAAGGGCAATGCCTGGGACTTGGTTTCACATTTTTCTGAGCTCTAGAAGTGAAACCATGAATTTATTATTCTAAAGAGACACTATTTACCACAGAAATTCTCAGTAAGGATACAGACAAGCTTTGGACTAGCTACCAAGGACATGCACTAGGGAATTACCAGGGCTACTCTACAAAATTGGAATCATGCCAGAACACTACACATATTTTATTTGGTGGAACTAAAGCTATAGAACAAGTTTCTGGGAATTAAAATGCCCTAAAAAGAAAAGAAAAGGGGCAGTGCAGAGGCTGGGTCGTGGCCCGCTATGGAGCTAGGCTGGCCCGCATACACGGTGGCCTATGCGGGGTGCCGGGGATTTAAATCCCGCAGCAGGGCCCGCATGTCATAGGCACAGTGAGGCGACGGGGTATCTGTCGATGCTGGCCGTTGGATTAGAATCCACATCGACGGCCTGCATCGCTTCTTCTTCCTGGATCGAGAACTCCGGTGAGCTAACCCTAGTTGGCACGGGCGTGGCTCTTGGTGGCTTACCTAGGGGCGGAGAGGGGTCAACGACGGTGTGGCTCGAAGCGGTCGAAGGAGGGACGTCGAACGATGAACGGCACGACAGCTCCGGTCGTCTGGGTGCATCGTGACAACAGCGGCGCGGCTCGAGACCGTCGGCTTCCACGCAGCTCCGGCTTGCCTGTCGACAAGAAAAGCCAGAGGAGAGGGGGATTATGTCCTGGTTAGGGAGAGGAGTGCAGTGGGTGGGTTGCATGGAGGAGAGGTAGAGCAGGGAGGGGAGAACCTTCCCGTTCATCGTCGGCACCGAGGCGGGGTGGAATGGCACGGAGAGAGGGAGAGAGCTAGAGGCTCTGCCTCCGCTCTGGGGTGGTGCTGGAGAGCTTTGGGGTGAAAATGAGGAGCGAGAGGAGCGCGTGAGGGGTAGGAGAGCTTTTAAAGGGGGCAGGGCCAGAGGTGGTGCACCGGGTGCACGGCGAGGTGGTGGGGTCGCGCTGGGGGCTACGGATTGGCCAGGAGGGGCGGTGGAGACACCGTGGTGGTGACCTGGGGAAGGTCTTACCCTAGGGGGCAGGCTGGGCCTACTGGACAGCGAGAGAGGGTAGCCGATGCTCGGTGCGGGGAAGCTGTTCGATGGGACAGCACGGAGCGGCAGCGTGCTGTCCGCGCGGCTAGGGCCTGGGGGAGTAGGAGGGTAGGGTGCCGTAGGGTGGAGGGGAGGGAGTGGTCACGTCCGGGTAGAGGTGGCATCGAGACCTACCGAGCGAGCGGGTGAAACGGCGTGGCGAGCACGGCGCTCTGCCGATGTGGCCGGCGCGGGTTGGGGTGATCGGGGTCGCGGGTGAGGGAGTGGGAGGTGGCAGTAGGGCGACGGGGCTACCTTCTGTCCCCCGAGGGCTTTCTGCACTGCGAGGAGGGAGGGAGCGAGCGGGACAGGGGGTGCTCTACTGACGTGGACGCCGGTGATTGGGGGTGGCTAGGCGCATGGGAGAGATAGAGAGAAGGGTGGAGGGGCGCCTGGGAAGTTGGGCTGTCCAAGGCGGAGCCAGATGGGACAGGAGAGAGGAGGGGTTGCTGTTTCTCGAGGTGGGCAGGGATCTGGCGATGATCTCTCATGTCCCTCCTCGATGTAGTGTGCCAGAGCGCGTGTGTGGGCTGGGTGTGTGCAAGGGGGGGTAGCTAGGGTGGTGCTGCAACGAGGCAAGGCCAGGGAGAAGGGATGGCACGAGCAGAGAAGAGGGAGGGGGTTTTGGGGATGATCTAGGTTAGTGTTAGTGGGGTGGCCACTTTGGGGGCTTTCCATTTAGGGTTAGGGTCACAAAAGGCAGAGGGAAGGGTTCAGGCTGGTAGAGGGTGACTTCGTGATCAAGCTTAGGCCATGGTTGATCCTTGGATCACAACCAGATGCTCACAAGGGCCAACCAATCTTGGAATAAAATACGAGTGTCATTCCTTAAGTGATCACTAGAGAGGAAAGCACCTACATGCAAGAGGCTAGGGCTTGTGGTTTTACCAAGACTAAGGGATGGTTCACATGTACTATTAGCCTAGTACCACTTGGTACTCTTGCATGGTTGGGAAAGGGAAGGATTTACTCAAACCATTGCTCCAAAGTTGGAGGAAAATTAGTTTTTCCAAGACCTAACCAATTTAGGGGAGGGTGAACCCTTGGTGGTCAAACAAGCATGTATACTAAGAAACAAGATTACCAAAACAACACAAGTGATCAAACAATTCTAAATAAGCTAGGCATAAAAGGACACAAGTAGAAAAGTTTTAATTCCCCCTACTTTCTAGCTTCCGAACCCTCAACAAACATGGATGTAGAAAAAATGGGATGTTACATGTTGCATCAGACCCACCCCAGAACGAAAACGCCCCAAAAGAAAGCCTCCCCTGGTTGTCCAATATGCCTCCCGGTAGCTAGATGATTGAAGGTACCCCGTTAAATACACCACGTGAGATCTAGAACCTCGGATAGATCTACTTGATTAGACCTAAGTCGCTATCCTACAGATCTATACCCCAATAACCCCTCCAAGTTGAACTCCCAAAGCTAACCATTTAACACAGCTTACTCCCATAACCAGAACGCCTACCCCCAACAGGAACTCCCTCTAGATGGCTGGAAGACCAAAAGCTCGAACAAAGCATGTAGCGTTGCGGAGAAGAAGGACACCAAGCTAGCAAGTGTTCCGGCCACTGCCCAAACTGTAGAAAACCTCACTCGCCCTAGGTTTGTCCAACTCGGTTTGTCACTTGTTTCCTCTATGAAGGCCAAGACCATGTCCATGTCGACTGCCCAGTATATCTCCTCATTAGAAAGGCATGTCAACTTCCCGGTGTCTGCATAGGAAAGTCGTCACTTCAGTTACACCGAAAGAAAGGTACCTGTTTGTCATGTGATTAACACGGTCACTTCAGTCGAGAATGCCCCAAGCGTTCACCCATCCAGGACTCCGAAGTGGTGAAGCCCGAAGGCACCAAGGTCTTTACCCCAAGAAAGGACGACCATCCGACCTATCGCAACCCTACACCTCAAGATTGAGGAATCAACTCGCATCTCCAAGCTACTACATCTCGTTGAAGTACAATCGAGAGAGAAGCTCCTTAACTTACTCTAGAACTCCCTGAACATCGACAAGTACAACTTGTAATAAACTAGTCCATGTTCTTCCCCCCCTAGAACGACACCAATGATGCTACCCTCCCTTATGTCGTTGTACGCTACCTTAAGAACTATCTTTTGCCGCCCTCATAAGGATGTCCCCAGTTTGTAGCTCTCCGATCTGCCCCAGTCTAATCCTAAGGGGGAAAGACTGCGTCTTTCCCGCAAAAATAGAATAACCCTATGCTAGAAGCAATCCAACAGTTGGACCCAAGGACGCAAACTAGGATACGATAATCCCTTAGGACAGACGCCGTAAATCCTTACAGCAGGAGGATCACTCCTCGCAATCCTGGTGGAAGCCAGCGCAACACTTATGCTTCCAAGACGATTGGAGTTCAACCTCACTGTCGAAGTGACCCTGTTCCAAGACAAAGCCAACAAGATAGTACGCAGGAAACACGTAGCACTAACTCCAAGACGAATCCCCTAATCTTACTCTCCCAAATCTCGGGACGAGATTCTTTTAAGGGGGAAAGGTCTGTAACATCCCAATTTCAGCAACCCTGATTTGTTTTCCAGAATGCAAAAATCAGGGGGAACAAAAACTTGTTCTTGTTCTTTGGTGTAGTGTTTGCTTGTTGTTTGTTTGTGCATGTGCATGTGAGTGTATTCCATATGCTACTCCTTACCTCACCATCAGTTGAAAAAAGCTATTTACCAAAACTATCCTGGCTCATTTTACATATTCTAAAATGTTCTGGCATTTCAAAACATGAGCCAAAGATGCTTATGTAACCAAACCTATTTTAGTGGCTTCTATTGACAAAACTATGGAGAGTTATAACCCCTTATGTTTTCAAGACAAAACCTTCAACTATCCTTATCTCTAGGTTTCCCAGCACGTGAACCATCTTTTTAAACATCCTAAGGACTACCAAGGAACACTCTTTCCCTTGGTTATATAATCTTCCAACCGACTTGTTCTTGATGGTTTTATAGGTAAGAAAATAACTTTTTCCTGCAAATCTAGTCCTCATGCCTAATTTGACAAAAGCTCACACCAGCATCCAAATTTCTATGGACCAACTCTTTGCATGGTTGTGTTCTACTCATATAGTTATATCAAAATCTACTTCACCTGTTCCAAGTAGATCTATGTTCTTCTTAAACCCACTTGGTTTATAAGGCATGATGACTCATCTGGTATGGCAGCCTTATTTTCATCAAAGTTTGCCATCACCTCCATATCACCTCAAATGTAACCACTCCAAACTCCTTCTGCCATGATCATCTATATGAAATTCTCTAACTATCCATCTATCCCCTTCATCAAGGTGAGCTCTGAGCCCCAAGATCCAACAAGGTTTTGGTGGTATAAAAATAACATCACCCTAGATCCCCAATGCCTTGTTCTTTCATCTAATTCAAGTTGGAATTCCAATTCCCATGGTTGCAAATGCTTGCTACACCTTTTCTACCTCACCTACCTTGATCATCAAGATTTATCAAATATTATCTATAATTATTATGGCTCCAAATCTATTTAATCCCTTTATTAGACAAAATCTCCAAAACTCCTTCCATGAAGGAAAGTTTGGTTTTTGCCAAAACACTTCCCAAAATCCTGGCTCAATTGAGGTCCACATATCATACCCCATCTTCCCACTTTAAAAATAAATATTTTTCAAGAGATTTAATAATTCTTTTCGCCCCTTTTCCAAAATGGCAGAAACAACAAAATAAATGTTTTAAATACTTATATGCCTCAATAAATCTTGGGAAATTTCTCCTAAGTGTGTATTCACAATTGGGACCATCCCACACCAAAAACCAACCTTTTCCAATGTAAATATATCAAATGATCTTCTAGAATCTACTTCTCCCCTTTTTGAATAAGTGGATTTAAGAGGACTAAAACCCCTTATAAAAATCCCAAATAAATCCTAGGAGTGTACCTTGACCATGCCCATCCACCAGTACTATCTCCCCCATCTCTTCCAATGCAAATCTCTGAACTCCTTCACAAGATCTCTTGTGATCAAAATTTTGCAAAATATTCAAACTTGAGCTAAACCCAGACCAAGCCCTCCCAAAAGCTGCCAAGCACTCCTCCACAGCAACCCACACTCCCCTAGTCAGGAGCACTGTAGCTCCACCCCAGCACTTGCCCCTTTTATCCTTGGACTAGTAGAGAGAGAGACAACCATATCTTACAAAGATTGCCCATTTAATTACACCAGCTGCCACAGCCCTCTCTGCCCGACCCAATCCCCCTCTTACCCCTCCACATCTCCCTCTAGGCCAATCACAGGCCTGCACCACCCCTCCTTCATGTCCAAAGTGGGCATTTGAACATCTATACCTTTCCCTCGGTATAAAGGCCAGAGGCCACCCCCAGCAAGCCCCTTCCCCTCATTTGCTCCCTCTTCCCCTCCACTTACCTCCCCTAGCTCCACACTCTCTCCCCTGCTCTGAGTTGTCCGAAAGAAGAAGAAGGAGGAGCCTCGGCCTCCCTCAAAAATCGAGCAAGGCTCCCTCCTCTTAGCTCCTCTCCCCCTGCATGTCACCTCAGTATGACCCTCTCCTCCTCCTCCATCTAACCGTGGCCTTTTCTTGCCCAGTGTCGTCTCCTCCGTCATCGTTGTTGAGCTCCGACGAGGTAACCTGCGGCCACCGTTGTGCGTGCTGTTTCCCGGAGGCCACCACCGCCGTGCTACCCCTCGATCTACTCGCCGTCAAGCACCGCTTCACCTCCGTCACTCCTTGTCGCCTCCTGAAGCCCCACGGTAAGCCCCTCCGCCGCCCAGCTCTGCCCTAGGGTTCCGGCCGGCGGACCTTCTGTCCTCTGGAGACGACGAGCACCGGCTGTCGGATCCCCTTAAAACCGATGGCCAGATCTGGTCGGTACCCCTTGGCCCGACTCGTGCAACTGACGCTGGGCCCCGCCTGGTAGTTCAAGCCGTGGGCTCCCGCGCGCCACGCCGCCTGCCGTGGGCCAGATCCCCTCTGTGCGGCCCAGCCTCCCTAGAAACCCCAGCCCAGTTACCCCTTTCATTTAAACATTTATTCCGGAGCTGAAAACTACCTGCTAGAATTAAATTCAAATAAAAATGAAAATTACAATAATTGTCCAGATCCAATTTTCTAATGGTTCCTTCATGTTTTATGCAACTTGCAGAACTAGAACCTTGCCAAAATAATTTCTATTATTTTCTGGCATTTAATCTTCTAAAGAGTATCTTCTACACTAATTAATTTCCTCATAGAGTTTTACATCTCCAATGGGGAAGAACCAAAGCTCTACTGGTAGGTATTTCATATACCTGACTTCTAGCATAGGTCCTATGCCAAGGTGAGCAGTAGTCTGCCCATAGAAAAAATAACAAAAACAACCATTATCTGCCTTGGGTAAATTTTCTAGGTCAAACCAAATGTGTTATTGACCTGATTCCAACTCCCAGAGAGGTGGAACCCAAATACCCATCTAAAACCAGTAGATGAGTATTTATTGACCCTCTGTGGGATTTTAGTGATTTAAATACTTTTGTAAGTGGTATTATCACTAAGTAAATCACTCTAGGAGTTTGACAACTCTAAAATGAGTAAATCCAATTCCTACGTAAAGGTATTATAAATTCCTGCCACCTGACTTGGAATCAACTCAAGAGATTTTCTAGAATTAATTTGGTAAAAAGGACAAAAACACCACAGAACCGCCTTTGGGAATTTCCTGAGGGCATTCTGGTAATTCTTTTGACAAGATTCCCACTCTATGTGGTTCAGTACATCAAACCCTACCTAACCACCCAAGGAAATAATTTTTGGGCCTCCAGATAAATTATGGTGAATTATTTCCTCAAACTAAAGTTTATTCCACCATAAAAAGCATAGCTAAATCTAGGTAAATGATAATCTAGTGAAACCACTTGTGTTGGTCTTGTTTTGTCAAGACCTATCTAAGGATATCATGGTTGCACATTGATATCCTATAGACCTCAAGTCTCCACCACAAGTCCTTGGTATATACCCTAGACAACTATCTTCCAAGGGAAAAACACCTCAATGGCAATCTAGTAATTCCACTCCTAGTATCCCAGTCCTCCAAAACCTACTAAGTTAAGTAGGATTCCTTATGTTTGTTTGCTGTATGGTTTGATGCATGTATGCCTTTTATTGATTGTGGTATTGTCTTCTTGCATGTATACTCGATGACGACGATAGTGTGAGTGTTTGACGACGAGAAGGAAGAGACTTCTTATTATTATTTATTGGGTATTCTTGGTTATCAAAGGAAGTCCAGGAACTTATTGATAATCATAGGCAAGCCACCATTTCCGACTTCCGATACTTGTCCTACTCTCTTTAATACCTGTTTTGCATCCACTTTATAAATTGCATTATTTAGCTGCATGTCTTGTTTTATAATTACTGCGCTACTAACTTGGCTCCTCCAAGTTATGACTTTGTGTCCCTCGTGGAACCACCCTGATGTACCTACCAATTTATCCCTTTAGACCGAGTGTACGATAGCCAGGATCTTACCTCATTGAAAACCTCGGCTTTAAGAAAATGAACTGTTTTGGGATTTTCCCTACTACAAATGTTTCAAAACTGCTTTGTAAAACCCTTGGGAAGAGGCATCGTTCCAAGCAGGTGTTCTAACTAAAAGAAGTGGTAATGATGAGGAATGAGAAAGTGAAGGGATGTTCTACGCCTTTACCGGAACAGTTTTTACCTGTGCAACCACATTACCCTAGGTGTTGGGGCTTAGCTCGTAGTTTCTCTTCATTAGCCGAAGCAGCTTGTCCCATACTTATAGGGAGAGATCCCTTGAATTCCGGGAAGGCGCTAACAGATCTATGGATCTGGAGCCTATAGCTTGCTTCGGCAAGAGTGAGCCTGTTCTGGCAGGAGTGTCATTGCAACAATTGGGTCTCCCACGGACGGTATGACTTAGGTGGTACGGAAGGAAGTGGAGTTACCAGATTAAGGTATATGCCAAGCTACGATTGGGTATACACGTGTATAGAAGGCAGGACTATGGCTAGGAGCCACATACTCGTCTCCGGGGAGAACAAACCCAGAAGGAAAGCAGCCTTTGCAAGGGTCGACAAGCGAAAGGTTAGGTTTGATTATCTGGTAGGTATTTCATATACCTGTCTTCTAGCATAGGTCCTGTGCCAAGGTGAGCAGTAGTCTGCCCATAGAAAAAATAACAAAAACAGCCATTATCTGCCTTGGGTAAATTTTCTAGGTCAAACCAAATGTGGTATTGACCTGATTCCAACTCCTAGAGAGGTGGAACCCAAATACCCATCTAAAACTAGTAGATGAGTAAGCAAAGAAAGATAGTTCTAAGTTAAAGTGCTAAATCTAAGTTTAACTATAAAGTTAAGTTTGAAACCTAATCTGAGTTCATAAGCAAAGAAAGATAAAGTAAAGTTCTAGAATCACTTAAGTTGGGATGCTATTATCATAAACACAACCCTGTTGTGGTCAAGTCAAAGTTCATCATTCATTTCAAGTTATTTGGAAAACATCTGACAACGAAACAGTATGGCCATTCCAACTGTCCATAACCGCGGACGCGGCTATTCGAATAGTTTGACACTCTACAGAGGTGGTACACTTTCACCACAAGATTCGATACATCTGTCAGGGATACCCCTGAATCATCATACTTAGTATGCAGATAATCAAACATAACCTTCCCTTTACACGCTCTAGTATAAGCACCTCTCCTATGAGCATGGCCTCCCAACCATGACCATCAGTCATCTTGGGCACTGCATAGGTGGACATCATTGAGAGGTAGCCTCAGCTCAGACCTCTCCCGTGAGGGAACTATTACTAATGCATATAAATTTCCAGCTAAGCCTTACCCAAATCAGGTAATGTGGTTGTACGGTAAATTTGGAATGGTATCGCATCCGAATCCAACCATCAGTTTTATGAAAGGGTTAAGGCTCATGCCTCATCATTTTCATCATCATAAACCAGTTGTGTTTCTCAACACATGTCAAAACATCTCAATAGAATGACTCATCATTCCAAGGTTTTCACAATTCACTTTCACCACTTGTTCCCATCTAAAGTGACTCAAGTTTTTGATCTACTCTAAAATACTAAGTTAAGAGTGTTCACTAAGGTGGAAGGATGGGATCAATCTCATGCCATAGAATGACATCTAAAGGTTTCTAAGTAGGTCAAGTTTTATACTTTTATGCTACGCTCAAAACAAGTAGAGAACTTGTGTAAACTAAGGGGGGTAAAACTTGTCAATAAGACTTGAAGTACTAGTAGTTAAAGGGGGTGTGATCAAAGCATGCTTAAGGCATCTTTGCTAAACCATCTAGTTTGTTTCTAGTTTGCTAAGCACTAAACTTGCAAGGGTTAGCTTGCATGGTTAATGGTGGCTTGCAAGTATAACTTGCAAGGGTTAATCTTGGATAGTGCTAGCTTGCTAAGGGTAGCTTGCACTGTTAATGGTGGCTTGCCTTGGTTGGTGCAGTGGTTGAAGTTTTCTTCGTCTTCGTCTTGATAGCACTCCTCCTCCTCGTAAACTTGGTCGGTACTATCTTCTATAACAATACATACGGAGTCGACAATCACCAAACAATACTTAACTAGGCTAGATAGCATTCTAAGACACACAATTGATGATCTATTATCATCACAAGCATCACAAGTTTAATTCAATAGTTCCATTCTTTTTAATTTAGAAAAGTAATTTCTACTCGTTGAAAAATTAACTAAGATTTAATATTCACCACTTCAAATATGGGATCATGTTGACACATGTCATCACCACATATTCTAACATGTGGGAATGATAATTAAGGGTTGGATCAATATTACTTTGGTTTAAGTTCATTATTTAATGATTTAAGGTGACTAGAAATTCCTATATAGCATTATTTTGGTACTAGTCCAAAGTCACTGCATAAACCTTAATATTTTTACATATTTTGATAGATATGATGAAATGTGATTTTTGAGAGTTGGAATCAACTCAAAAGCTAACTTGGTTGATTTTATAAAAATGTTGCAATTTGCAAATGCTTCTGTTTTGCTATTTTTATTAGGAGAGATCTATAACTCTAATTCAATTAAATCCAACGGGCTTGGATAGATTATTTAAATACCTTTCAGACAAAATTAGTTTCATGCAATTTGGGTTTCTAAAACTCTCTGAATTGATTATCAAACTAGGGGACAGAAACTAGATTCAAACTAAATAGAAAAATCCTAATTTGAATGGGTGGGATAGCGTGGGAAAAGACTTGGGCCGGCCCAGTGGCGCTCTGCGGCGCGGGGCTGAGCTAACAGGGGGGTCCCACTTGTCAGCAGCACTTAAAACGCGAAACGGTACGCGAGCTGTGGGTCGTAGGATTAGAATAGGAATCTACGGCTGGGGGTCGTCGTCGACGACGAATAGGTCGCTGGCGAGATCGAACCCTAGTGGCTCGATGGGGGTCTGCTGGGGACGTACAAGGGCTCCAGCGGGGTCAGCAAGGCGGGCAACAAACTGGAAGACGACGGCGAGGCGAGGCGTGGTTGCGGCGGAGCTTGGGGTGGTCGCAATCAGCGACGCCCTTCTCCTCGAAAGGCGGCGTCTCCGGCTCCAATTCCGGCGAGCTGCTGCTCCCTTTGCTCCAGCGAGAGGTGGGTGAGGTTCAGAGAGGTGAGGGGAGTGGAATGGTGTGGAGAGAAGAGGCTGGGGAGGGCTCCTTTTATAGGCCAGACGGTGAGACCGAGCGGGATGAGCAGTCGATGGTGGCGACATGGCTACGACGGGGTAGAGGCATGGCTGAGGGTGGCGATCGATGGGCGGTTCACTGGCGGTGCTCTAGGAATTGAATGCGGCCATAGGGGCGGTGGCACACGGTCTGGGCGAGGTGGCGTTCTGAGAGGCAGAGGTGGCGGTGTCCACGGCGAGCGGTGGCTGTGGGGCTTTGGGCGGCCAGCGGGGGTGTCTGGGGTGTTCTCCAGGTCGTGGCGGAGCGGCGGGGGCGGGCTATGGCCAAGGGGTGGTCTGAGTGAGCGGGGACAGGGCATGCTCTGGGGGCGGCGTCGGCATTCTTGACCAGCTCCGGGCGCGGCGGTTCCTGGCCGCTCTGCCCTCTGTCTCTAGCCTGGGGCTGGTTGGGCAATGGAGGTGGACCACTGGCGGTGTGCTAGACATGGCGAGAGAGGTTGGAGAGGGCTGCTGCTGCGAGTGCACGGTCGGCCGGCGAGAGAGGGCTCAGCATGGCAGTGCAGTGCAGCTAGGGGGGTAGGGAAGAGGGTGGGGTTGGTCTGGTCAGGCTTGAGGGGGACAAGATGATCAAAGCACATTGCAATTGCTAGACAAAATCAACCCAAAACAGTATTAGTTAGGCCAATATGATCTTGCCAGCAAGGTGTTTGATGAAATGGCCGAAAGAAAAAAAGTTTTGAATTTTGGTTTCAAATTTTTTGAGTGATCTCCACTAGTGCTAGGTAGTCTCTGGTTGCAAGGGTTTTGAAAGTGGAGCTCAAATAGATGGGTGTTGAAATAGGGGTGATCTATGCATATGCATTAGATTCAATTTTCAATTGTCATTTAAAATTAGTAAAAGAATGTTTTTAGCAGATCAAAAGGTGGGCCTTGGTACCTCATTATGTGTACTAGCAAGGGGTACAAAGATCAAGAATTGTTTCAGTTAGGAAATGAGTACTAGGAATAGCCAAAGTAGTGTAGTGGATTAAAATGGCCAAAATGACCATTCCTCCTCTTTAATTCTTTTTGATTTGATTTTCTTTAGGAAAAGTTTGGGAATGATGTAGATGATGTTTAAATCACCTAGGAAACATTTTACAAGTATTGGATCACACAATCATGGCAATTCAAAACAACTCCTATTTTAAATGCACACACATATGAATGCTTTCATATTAAATTTGGAAAAGTTTTGTTAACCCCTTTTTTTGGATGATTTGATCTTGATAAGCTTGGATTAAAGTTTTGGGATGTTACAAACCTTCCCCCCTTAAACAAAATCTCGTCCCGAGATTTACAAGGAAAACTTGGAACTAAAGAGATCTAGGAACTCTATCCTAATGTAATCTTCTCGCTCCCAAGTGGCTTCTTCCTTGGTATGGTTGCTCCACTGAATCTTGAGAAACTTGATGCTTCTGGTCCTGGTGGTTCTGTAAGCTTCTTCTAAGATACGGATGGGTACTTCTCTGTAGGTCAAGTCATTGTTGATTTCCACAGCTCGGTGATCGATGTTCTTGAAAACTTCAGTCTTCTCGGGGACTTCCAGACATTTGCGAAGTAACGAGATATGGAACACGTTGTGGATGGTAGACATCTCTTCAGGTAGTTCCAACTGATATGATACTTCTCCTCGACGGTTCAGAATTTTGAAAGGTCCGATGTATCTAGGGGCTAACTTTCCCTTCAGACTAAAGCGTTGAGTTCCCTTCAATGGTGAAACCTTGAGATATACAAAATCTCCGACATTGAAAGTCAGGTCTCTCCTTCTCTTGTCAGCATATCTCTTCTGTCTAGATTGGGCGGTCTTGAGGTGCTCACGGACTTTGTGAACTTTCTCTTCTGCTTCTCAGAGAATGTCGGGTCCAAAGATCTGACTCTCTCCTACTTGCGATCAATTCAAAGGGGTACGACACTTTCTTCCGTATAGGAATTCAAATGGTGCCTTCTGCAAACTAGCTTGATAACTGTTGTTATATGAGAATTCTGCGAAAGGCAGGCAGTCTTCCCATTTTGATCCGTATTCCAACACACAAGCTCTAAGCATATCCTCCATGATCTAGTTGACTCTCTCAGTTTGTCCATCTGTTTGCAGGTGATACGCAGTGCTGAAGTTCAACTTGGTTCCTAATCCTTCCTGAACTTTCTGCCAAAATCTTGAAGTAAACTGGGTTCCTCGATCTAATACGATGGTCTTGGGGGTTCCATGCAGACTAACAATCCTAGCAATATACAACTCTGCTAGTTTTGCACTCTGGTAGGTAGTCTTGACAGGTATGAAGTGGGCTACCTTGGATAGTCTATCAGCGATGACCCAGATTGAGTCATTTCCCCTACTATAAGTCGGCAAACCGGTGATAAAGTCCATTCCGACGGAATCCCATTTCCATTCCGGAATCTGCAATGGTTGCAATAGTCCTGCAGGTCTCTGATGCTCTGCTTTGACTCTTTGACAGATGTCACATTTGGCGATGTAGCTTCCGATTTCTCTCTTCATCTTGTGCCGCCAAAATTGCTCTTTCAAATCCTGATACATCTTTGTTCCTCCGGGGTGGATAGAATAAAGAGTATCATGAGCTTCCTTCATGATAAATTCTTTCAGCTCCGAATCTACTGGCACACAGATACGTCCTTTGTACCACAATACTCATTCTTCGTCTTCGGTGAATCCAGGTACCTTTCCTGTACCAATACAACGTTTGATTCCGTCGATACTTTCATTCCCCTTCTGGGCTTCCTTGATTTGGCTAATCAAAGTGGGTTGAAGTTCAATGCTAGCTAGGAATCCTTTGCTAGCTAATTCAGTCCTGAACTGCTCCAACTCCTCATACAAACTGGGTTGTTTCTCCTTGATCATGGTGTTAAGCCTACACGGCAATCCGCTAAGGGCATCCGCTACCACATTGGCTTTGTCGGGGTGATAGTGAATGTCAAGGTCATAATCCTTGATTAACTCTATCCATCTTCTTTGCCTCATATTCAGCTCCTTCTGAGTGAAGATATACTTCAGGCTCTTATGGTCTGAGTAAATCTCACAGCGATTACCCATCAAATAATGACGCCATGTCTTCAATGCTAGAACCACGGCTGCTAGCTTAAGATCATGGGTTGGATAGTTTTGCTCATGCTGCTTCAGTTGTCGAGACAGATACACGATGACTTTGCCTTCTTGCATCAATACACATCCTAGACCAATCTTGGATGCGTCACAATATACATCAAACGGCTTCTTGATGTCTGGCATGATCAAAATTGGGGCTGATATCAATCTCTTCTTCAGCTCCTGGAAACTGGCTTCACACTTGTTTGTCCATTCAAACTTCTTGTCCTTCTTCAACAATTGGGTCATTGGTCGGGTTATGCTCGAGAATCCTTGTACGAACTTGGCGGTAATAACCCGATAATCCGAGAAATGAACGGACTTGGGTCTGATTGGTTGGGGCTTCCCATTCTTCGACATCTTTGATCTTGGTGGGATCAACAGAGACTCCTCCGGCAAACACAATATGTCCTAGAAATCCTACTTCTTTCAGCCAAAACTCACACTTGCTGAACTTGGCATATAACTGATGCTCTCTCAGGGTTTCTAGGATGATTCTCAGATGTTGCTCATGCTCTTCTTCCGACTTGGAGTAGATAAGGATGTCGTCGATAAACACAACTACAAACTTATCTAGGAAGTTCATAAAGATCTTATTCATGAGATTCATGAAATAAGCAGGGGCATTGGTTAATCCGAAAGACATAACCGTATACTCCTATAAACCATAGTGAGTAGTAAACGCTGTCTTCGGAATATCCGTTGCATGAATCTTAAGTTTGTGATAACCAGTCCTAAGATCAATCTTTGAGAATACCTGGGCTCCAGTCAACTGATCAAATAGATCCTCTATCTTTGGCAAGGGGTACTTGTTCTTGATGGTGACATCATTCAACTTTCTATAATCTATACACAGATGATTGCCTCCATCTTTCTTGTCAATGAATAACATTGGTGATCTCCATGGCGATGCGCTTGGTTGAATCAAGCCTATTGCTAACATGGCATCCAACTGCTTCTTCAGTTCCACTAACTCTGAGGGGTTCATGGTATAGGGTCTCTGGGCTATAGGTCCGGTTCCAAGGATTAGTTCGATAATGAACTCAATATCCCTATCTGAGGGCATACCTGGCAATTCATCTGGGAATACATCGGGGTATTCAGCAACTACTCTGACTTGGTCTATGGTGGGCAGGGCTACACTCTTGTTGCACTTGAATTGACGGGGTAAGGTTTCAGAGATATGCTCTACTGTTACTCTAGAACTACTGTTCATGGTGATGGCTTTCTTAGCACAGTCTATCAGTCCTTTATGCCTTGACATCCAGTCCATACCTAGTACTACTTCCAATCCTTTGGTTCCAAGTAGAATTAGGTTGGCATAAAAATCTATCCCATGTATTCTGATAGGTACAGCTTTGCAAATTTTTCTAGCTTTTGTAGTTGAACCGGGGATTTGAGCTATCATGACATGCTTCAGGTTGGTTGGGTGAATCTTACTAGTGCATACAAATTCTTCGGTGACAAATGAATGCGATGCTCCAGAATAAAACAATACTCTTGCTAAAATTGAGTTGACAGAAAACATACCCAGCACTACATCTGGCGCTTCCTGGGCTTCTTCTACGTTCATGTGGAAGAGACGACCGTTGCGGTTGTGAGGGTTCCCTGGGGCAAATCTCCTTCCTGGTTGAACATGACGCTGCTGCTGAGCTGGGGCATTCACAGGGGCATTGGCGGAAGTCTTCTTGGGACACTCATTGGAGTAGTGACCCTTCACTCCACACTCGAAACAAGTGATCTGGGACTTGTCCTTGACTGCGACAGGCACAACATTGCTGCCAGTTCTGGGAGCAGTGTTGTTGTTGTTGTTGCTCTTGGGAGGGGCACGGTTGAAATTGTTGGCATTGCCGGAGTTGTGATTGTTTCCTCCGGACTTCACATTACCTCTGCTATGGTTGGGGTAGCTGGGGCGAGGATTTGGGGGTCGGTTGTTCCTTGGTGCATATCCTGGTGAGGGGTTGGGACGGTACTTCTGGTGACTACTGGATCCAGACTGCTGCATCATACGACGCTTGCGGTTGTCATTTGCCTGGTTAATCTTCCCTTCCATCTGAATGGCAGAGTCGACTAGCTCTTCGAGATCTGGGAAACGGATGTTGACAAGGACAGTCTGCATCTCATCATGCAGAATCTCTCCTTCTTCTTGGCCTCAGTGTTGATCTCATCCGGTGCATATCTGGCAAGTGACAAGAATCTGTCACGGTACTCCACCACAATCATTCTTCCTTGCTTCAATTCACGGAATTCATCTCTCATCCTGTTGACGAGACCTTGCGGCACGTAGGTGCGGCTGAACTTGACTTTGAATGCTTCCCAGGTCATCACCTGGCCATGGTTCATATTGCGGATGCTATTCCACCAAGCTCTTGCATCTCCCGCCAGATAATTGGTGGCAAAGAGAACTTTCTCATTTTCATCAACTCCTACAACTTCAAGGTTGTTTTCCATGGTATATAACAAGTCATCAACATCTAATGGGTTCTCGGATTGGTTGAAGATTGGGGGATTTGTGTTCTGAAATTTTTTTAGTTTAGATCCTTGGTGATCCTGATTTCCATGTCCTTGGTTGTTGAGAGACATTTGGGCGATCTGCTGCAATGTTGCTAAGTTGGCTTAACGCTTGGCCCTACTTGCTTCACGGTCCGCGATGAGATTCTGCAAGATCTGTAGCATTGGGTCCTGCGACGAGCTGCTCCCTCCTTGGTTTCCACGAGTCATCTGAAGATTGAGATAGATATAGGGGTAAGAGGGAATTTCTAAGGTTCATGGTTTTGGGTTTTAAAGCTAAAAAATTGAGTTAGACTCAGGTTTTTCATCTAACTTCATTTTCATTCATGCAAGCAAGCACCCGATACAACACACACCACAACAATCAAAGGGGAAAACAGATGGTTTGAAGAACCATTCTGCAAGCTACGATACAATGAGATGATACATCTCATGCTAAGACAGTGCATCTACTCATCGTCGATGAAGTCTGAGTCTTCATCATCAGTGTAGAAGTCCATAGATCCAGAAAGTCGTCATCGTTGCTGAGGTAAGAATCCATATCTCCCTGGATGTCTTCACCCTCATCATCTTCTTCCTTGGCGGCAAGCTGAGCTTCCTGATCCTTGACGGTCTTCTCCAGGTCGACCACCTTATTGCAAAGACGGGCGATGGTGTGATCCTTCTTGGCACGCTGGCGGCGAAGAGACTGGCGGTCTTGGACGAGCAGTGCGAAAGTCTGGGCCTTCTGGTCGGCAATGGAACGGTTCTGGTTGGCTAACTCTCTAGCATTGTCCAGTTCCTGCTATCTGTCATGAAGCAAGAAGTCAAGATTCTCCACTTGACACCTCAATTCTGGGTGACTTGGCATCTCCATCGGCATTCCCATGAAGTCACGTCTTCCATAGTGGGCAAAACGGGTTCCTTGGATCTTGTTGACGCTGAGGGCACATAGACGTGCGAGAGATTCATGCATTTCCCTGGCTAATCCATCTAGCCAGTTGTTCTCTCTCACGGAGAACTGAATTCTTCCAGAAGTTGGTGCTTCGATGCTTCATCGAAGATCCGCGGTGACTAGCCATTGTAGGTCTCCTCCTGGGGGTCCTGGAAGTTGAGCTCCAAGAAACTCCAGATGTCGGCGTCCTAGTAACTCTGACAGTGAATCCAGATCCCTCTCGAAGGTCAGCCGACCTCCGTTTCCCAACTGGTAAAACTTGCTGAACTGTGTCTCCATCTACAAGAATTAAGGATGAGGAAGGTAGTGAAGTGATCAAGTGTGTCAAATTTTAAGTAGTAATGTAAGAATTTTGAGGAACATGAATTTTTGAGAAAGAATGAGTCCACGAGGGTAAGAGGGGAAATAGTTTTTCAGAAATACTCACTTTGGTTTTGAAACTAAGTTTTTGTTTGACGTCCATTCTAACTAGGGTCTCCTATGGTCAGGATGGCTCTGATACCAACTTGTCATCACCCGGATTTTTAATCCTAGATGCCCGTTATGCCATACCTCGCAATCCCAGGATTACCATTTTTGCGAGACATAACGGATTAGATATCACAGTACATCTTCCATTACAAACCATACATAAGGTCTTTAAACAAATAAGGATCTCATCATCCAGTCTTTAATACAACAAGCAGTGCAAATAAAAGATAAGCGTAGCGGTGGGGTCCATCTTTAGGGGCATAGGCAATACTGATGAAGGCAGATAGTCCTAGTTATCATTGTCGTCCTGATGACCATCCTCCTAATAGTCTTCTTCATATTCTGGCCATGAGAATAGCCAGTGACAAAAGCCATGAGTACTCTTTAAGTACTCGCAAACTACTATTAACAGGTACTATAGTTCTAAGTTAAAGTGCTAAATCTAAGTTTAACTATAAAGTTAAGTTTGAAACCTAATCTGAGTTCATAAGCAAAGAAAGATAAAGTAAAGTTCTAGAATCACTTAAGTTGGGAAGCTATTATCATAAAGACAACCCTGTTGTGGTCAAGTCAAAGTTCATCATTCATTTCAAGTTATTTGGAAAACATCTGACAACGAAACAGTATGGCCATTCCAACTATCCATAACCACGGACGCGGCTATTCGAATAGTTTGACACTCTACAGAGGTGGTACACTTTCACCACAAGATTCGATACATCTGTCAGGGATAACCCTGAATCATCATACTTAGTATGTAGATAATCAAACATAACCTTCCCTTTACACACTCTAGTATAAGCACCTCTCCTATGAGCATGGCCTCCCAACCATGACCATCAGTCATCTTGGGCACTGCATAGGTGGACATCATTGAGAGGTAGCCTCAACTCAGACCTCTCCCGTGAGGAAACTAATACTAATGCATATAAATTTCCAGCTAAGCCTTACCCAATTCAGGAAATGTGGTTGTATGGTAAATTTGGAATGGTATCGCATCCGAATCCAACCATCAATTTTATGAAAGGGTTAAGGCTCATGCCTCATCATTTTCATCATCATAAACCAATTGTGTTTCTCAACACATGTCAAAACATCTCAATAGAATGACTCATCATTTCAAGGATTTCACAATTCACTTTCACCACTTGTTCCCATCTAAAGTGACTCAAGTTTTTGATCTACTCTAAAATACTAAGTTAAGAGTGTTCACTAAGGTGGAAGGATGGGATCAATCTCATGCCATAGAATGACACCTAAAGGTTTCTAAGTAGGTCAAGTTTTATACTTTTTATGCTACCTTCAAAACTTGTCAATAAGACTTGAAGTACTAATAGTTAAAGGGGGTGTGATCAAAGCATGCTTAAGGCATCTTTGCTAAACCATCTAGTTTGTTTCTAGTTTCCTAAGCACTAAACTTGCAAGGGTTAGCTTGCATGATTAATGGTGGCTTGCAAGCATAACTTGCAAGGGTTAATCTTGGATAGTGCTAGCTTGCTAAGGGTAGCTTGCACTGTTAATGGTGGCTTGCCTTGCTTGGTGCAGTGGTTGAAGTTTTCTTCGTCTTCGTCTTGAGAGCACTCCTCCTCCTCGTAAGCTTGGCCGGTACTATCTTCTATAACAATACATACTGAGTAGACAATCACCAAACAATACTTAACTAGGCTAGATAGCATTCTAAGACACAGAATTGATGATCTATTATCATCACAAGCATCACAAGTTTAATTCAATAGTTCCATTCTTTTTAATTTAGAAAAGTAATTTCTACTCATTGAAAAATTAACTAAGATTTAATATTCACCACTTAAAATATGGGATCATGTTGACACATGGCATCACCACATATTCTAACATGTGGGAATGAGAATTAAGGGTTGGATCAATATTACTTTGGTTTAAGTTCATTATTTAATGATTTAAAGTGACTAGAAATGCCTATATAGCATTATTTTGGTACTAGTCCAAAGTCACTTCATGTAAACCTTAATATTATTACATATTTGGATAGATATGATGAAATGTGATTTTTGAGAGTTAGAATCAACTCAAAAGCTAACTTGGTTGATTTTATAAAAATGTTGCAAGTTGCAAATGCTTCTGTTTTGTTATTTTTATTAGGAGAGATCTATAACTCTAATTGAATTAAATCCAACGGCCTTGGATAGATTATTTCAATACCTTTCAGACAAAATTAGTTTCATGCAATTTGGATTTTTAAACTCTCTGAATTGATTTTCAAACTAGGGGACAGAAACTTGATTCAAACTAAATAGAAAAATCCTAATTTGAACGGGTGGGCTAGCGCGGGAAAAGACTTAGGCCGGCCCATGGGCGCTCCGCGGTGCGGGGCTCAGCTGACAGGGGGGTCCCACTTGTCAGTGGCACTTAAAACGCGAAATGGTACGCGCGCTATGGGTCGTAGGATTAGAATAGGAATCTACGGCTGAGGGTCGTCGTCGACGACGAACAGGTCGCCGGCGAGCTCTAACCCTAGTGGCTCGGTGGGGGTCTGCTAGGGACGTACCAGGGCTCCAGCAGGGTCGGCGAGGCAGGCAAACAAACTGGAAGACGACAGCGAGACGAGACGCGGTTGCGGCGGAGCTTGGGGTGGTCGCAATCAGCGGTGCCCTTCTCCTCTAGAGGCGGCGGCTCCGGCTCCAATTCCGGCGAGCTGCTTCTCCCTTTGCTCCAGCGAGAGGTGGGTGAGGTTCAGAGAGGTGTGGGGAGTGGAATGGTGTGGAGAGAAGAGGCTGGGCAGGGCTCCTTTTATAGGCCCGACGATGAGACCGAGCGGGATGGGCAGTCGACGGTGGCGACATGGCTACGACGGCGTAGAGGCATGGCTGAGGGTGGCGATCGATGGGCGGTTCCCTGGCGTTGCTCTAGGAATTGAATGCGGCCGTAGGGGCGGTGGCAAGCGATCTGGGCGAGATGGCGCTCTGAGAGGCAGAGGCGACAGTGTCCACGGCAAGCGGTGGTTGTGAGGCTTTCGGAGGCCAGCGGGCGTGTCTGGGGTGTTCTCCAGGTCGTGGCGGAGCGGCGGGCGCGGGTTGTGGCCAAGGGTGGTCTGAGCGAGTGGGGATAGGGCGTGCTTTGGGGGCGGCGTCGGGATGCTCGACCAGCTCCGGGCGCGGCGGTTCCTGGCCTGGGGCTGGTTGGGAGGTGGAGGTGGACCACTGGCAGTGTGCTAGACATGGCGAGAGAGGTTGGAGAGGGCTGTTGTTACGAGTGCACGGTCGGCCGGTGAGAGAGGGCTCGGCATGGCAGTGCAGTGCAGCTAGGGGGGTAGGGAAGAGGCTGGGGTTGGTTTGGTCAGGCTTGAGGGGGACAAGTTGATCAAAGCACATTGCAATTGCTAGACAAAATCAACCCAAAATAGT
This sequence comes from Avena sativa, assembly GCA_916181665.1. Lineage (NCBI taxonomy): Eukaryota > Viridiplantae > Streptophyta > Magnoliopsida > Poales > Poaceae > Avena > Avena sativa. Next base: position 295,802,441 of record OV702291.1, on the reverse strand, counting down.
ATTAGTTAGGCTAATATGATCTTGCCAGCAAGGTGTTTGATGAAATGGCTGAAAGAGAAAAAGTTTTGAATTTTGGTTTCAAAATTTTTGAGTGATCTCCACTAGTGCTAGGTAGTCTCTGGTTGCAAGGGTTTTGAAAGTGGATCTCAAATAGATGGGTTTTTAAATAGGGGTGATCTATGCATATGCATTAGATTCAATTTTCAATTGTCATTTAAAATAAGTAAAAGAATGTTTTTAGCAGATCAAAAGGTGGGCCTTGGTACCTCATTATGTGTACTAGCAAGGGGTACAAAGATCAAGAATTGTTTCTGTTAGGAAATGAGTACTAGGAATAGCCAAAGTAGTGTAGTGGATTAAAATGGCCAAAATGACCATTCCTCCTCTTTAATTCTTTTTGATTTGATTTTCTTTAGGAAAAGTTTGGGAATGATGTAGATGATGTTTAAAGAACCTAGGAAACATTTTAAAAGCATTGGATCACACAATCATGGCAATTCAAAACAACTCCTATTTTAAATGCACACACATATGAATGCTTTCATATTAAATTTGGAAAAGTTTTTGTTAACCCCCTTTTTTTGGATGATTTGATCTTGATAAGCTTGGATTAAAGTTTTGGGATGTTACACTAGGGCCTGGGTGAGTACGAGGGTAGGGCGCCGTAGGGTGGAGGGGAGGGAGTGGTCACGTCCGGGCGGAGGTGGCGTCGAGACCTACCGACCGAGCGGGGGAAACGGCGTGGCAAGCGCGGCGCTCTGCCGACATGGCCGGCGCGGGTTAGGGGTGATCGGGGTTGTGGGTGAGGGAGTGGTAGGTGGAAGTAGGGCGATGGGGCTACCTTCTATCCCCCGAGGGCTTTTTGCACTGCGAGGAGGGAGGGAGCAAGCGGGCGGTTGGTGTGGGCTGGGCGCACGGGAGAGATAGAGAGAAGGGTAGAGGGGGCGCCTGGGGAGTTGGGGTTGTCCAAGGCAGGGCCAGATGGGACAGGAGAGAGGAGGGGTTGCTGGTTCTCGAGGTGGGCAGGGATCTGGCGATGATCTCTCGTGTCCCTCCTCGATGTAGTGTGCCAGAGCGCGCGTGTGGGCTGGGTGTGTGCAAGAGGGTAGCTAGGGTGGTGTTGCAAGGAGGCAAGGCCAGGGAGAAGGGATGGCACGAGCAGATAAGAGGGAGGGTGTTTGGGGGATGATCTAGGTTAGTGTTACTGGGGGTGGCCACTTTGGGGGCTTTACATTTAGGGTTAGGGTCACAAAAGGACGAGGGAAGGGTTCAGGATGGTAGAGGGTGACTTGGTGATCAAGCTTAGGCCATGGTTGATCCTTGGATCACAGCCATATGCTCACAAGGGCCAACCAATCTTGGAATAAAATACGAGTGTCATTCCTTAAGTGATCACTAGAGAGGAAAGCACCTACATGCAAGAGGCTAGGGCTTTTGGTTTTACCAAGACTAAGGGATGGTTCACAAGTACTAGTAGCCTAGTACCACTTGGTACTCTTGCATGGTTGGGAAAGGGAAGGATTTACTCAAACCATTGCTCCAAAGTTGGAGGAAAATTAGTTTTTCCAAGACTTAACCAATTTAGGGGAGGGTGAACCCTTGGTGTTCAAACAAGCATGTATACTAACAAACAAGATTACCAAAACAACACAAGTGATCAAACAATTCTAAATAAGCTAGGCATAAAAGCACACAAGTAGAAATGTTGAAATTCCCCCTACTTTCTAGCTTCCCAACCCTCAACAAACATGGATGTAGAAAAAAATGGGATGTTACAGACCTCCCCCCCTTAAAATAATCTTGTCCCGAGATTCGCTGGCTTTGCTGACAGGAGATGGGGAAATTCCTTCTGGAGGAAATCCTCTCGTTCCCAGGTGGCTTCGTCTTCCAAATGGTTGCTCCACTATACTTTGTAGAAGTTTATGTTCCGACGCCGGGTGAGCCTGTTAGCCTTGTCTAGGATCTTGATGGGCACCTCATGATAGGTTAAATCACGGTTGAGGTCAATGGCTTGAAAGTCGATCTCTTTGAATGCTTCGGGCTTGCTGGGTGTTTGGAGGCACTTCCGAAGTTGGGACACATGAAAGACGTTGTGGAACTCTGCCAATTCCTTGGGTAACTCTAGTTTGTATAACACCTATTCTTGCTGGGCGAGGATCTTGAATGGCCCTATATACCTAGGGGCAAGCTTTCCTTTTTCATGAAACCTCTGCATTCCCTTGAGAGGGGAGACGCGAAGATACATGAAGTCTCCTTTTTTGAAACTTATTTCCCGGCATTTGCTGTTGGCATAGCTTTTCTGACGAGACTGTGCAGCTCTCAAGCGATCACAAGTTAGTTGTACCTGCTCTTCTGCTACTTTGATCACATCCGGGCCGAAGATTTGGCTCTCTCCGGTCTCAGTCCAGTTTAGAGGGTTTCTACACTTCCTTCCATAAAGGAACTGAAAAGGTGCCATCTTCAGACTGGCTTGATAACTGTTATTGTAGGAGAATTCCGCGAATCGCAGACAGTCCTCCCACTTAACTCCATAGGCTAGAACGCAAGAACGAAGCATATCTTCCAGGACTTGATTGACTCTTTCTGTCTGTCCTCCGGTCTAGGGGTGATAAGCGGTGCTAAAGGAGAGAGTGGTGCCTAAGGCCTCTTGTAGCTTGCCCCAGAAACGGGAGGTAAATTGCGGTCCTCTATCCGACACAATCTCCTTAGGGACACCATGGAGACTGACGATACGGGAGATGTACAGTTCCGCTAACTTCTTTCCATTAAAGGTTGTCTTCACAGGGATGAAATGGGCGACCTTGGATAGGTAGTCGACTATAACCCAGATTGAGTCGTGACCTCCGTTGGAGGTAGGTAAGCCTGTGATAAAGTCCATCCCAATCTTTTCCCATTTCCACTCTGGAATCTTCATGGGTTGGAGCAGTCCAGCGGGTCGCTGGTGCTCAGCTTTGACTCTCTGGCATATATCGCACTTAGCTACGACCAACGCGATTTCGCGCTTCATTCCATGCCACCAGAATTGTTCCTTCAGGTCCTGATACATCTTGGTGCTACTGGGGTGGATGGAGTAGAGGGTCTCGTGGGCTTCCTTCATAATCATCTGCTTCAAGTCATGGTTGCTGGGTATGCAGATGCGCCCTTTGTACCATAGTACACCCGTGTCGTCGACTTTAAATCCAGGGATAGTTTCTCTCTCCGTTCTTCTCTTAATGCCTTCAATGCTTTTGTGACCTTTCTGAGCTTCTTTAATTTGGTCTAACAGGGTTGGTTTTAGTTCGAGATGGGCTAGGAATCCATGACTGACTATGTCAAGTCCTAGACTTTCTTGTTCTCGGCTTAGTTCTGGTTGTTCTTTTACGACCATAGCATTCAAGGAATAGGGTTCCCGACTAAGGGCGTCAGCTACAACATTAGCCTTTCCCGGGTGATAGTGAATGCCAAGATCGTAATCCTTTATTAGTTCAATCCATCTTCGTTGTCTCATGTTCAACTCTTTTTGGGTAAAGATGTATTTCAGACTTGTGATCTGTGTAGATCTCGCAGCGATTCCCCATCATATAGTGGCACCAAGTCTTCAGTGCATGAACCACTGCTGCGAGTTCCAGGTCAAGGGTGGGGTAGGCGATGACCTTGCCTTCCTGCATAAGCACACTTCCAAGTCCTAACTTGGAGGTGTCACAGTAAACATCAAAGTTCTTGGAGATATCCGGCATGGTCAGGACAGGGGCAGATACTAGTCTCCTCTTGAGTTCCTGAAAACTCTCTTCGCACTTCTCGGTCTACTCGAACTTTTTATCCTTCTTCAGTAGTTGCGTCATTGGCCTCGCGATACTTGAGAAACCTTCCACGAATTTATGGTAGTATCCGGCTAAGCCCATAAAGCTTCGGATTTCCGAGGGGTTTGTGGGGGCTTTCCATTCTAACACCGACATAATTTTGGTGGGGTCGACTGAGATTCCTCCTGCAGACAGGATGTGGCCAAGGAATCCAACTTCCTTTAACCAAAATTCGCACTTGCTGGACTTGGCATACAGTTGATGCTCCTTGAGCGTTCCCAGTATGACTCTCAGGTGTTGCTCATGCTCGGCTTCATTCTTGGAGTATATGAGGATGTCGTCAATGAACACTACAACGAACTTGTCCAGGTAGGGCATGAATACCTTATTCATGAGGTTCATGAAATAGGCAGGGGCGTTGGTTAAGCCGAAAGACATAACTGTGTATTCATAGAGACTGTACCGGGTGGTAAAGGTGGTCTTGGGAATATCTGGCTCTCGGATCTTGAGTTGGTGGTATCCGGTGCGGAGATTTTATTTGGAGAAGATTTGGGCTCTGTTTAACTAGTCAAACAGATCTTCGATCTTAGGTAAGGGATACTTGTTTTTGATTGTGACTTTGTTGAGCTTCCGGTAGTCAGTCACTAGCCGGGTGGTTCCATCTCTCTTATCCACAAAGAGAATGGGTGATCCCCACGGGGAGGCACTCGGCTGTATGTGACCCTTGCGTTCCAGGTCGTCCAACTGTTTCTTCAACTCGACCAGTTCTTCGGGGTTCATACGGTAAGGCCTCTGAGCTATGGGGGTTATTCTAGGGACTAGTTCTATGATGAACTCGATATCCCTATCAGGGGGCATACCGGGCAACTCTTCCGGGAACACATCCGGGTACTCACAGACTACGGGGACTTGATCTAGAGTAGGTCCAGCTATACTCTTCTGGCAATAGATTCGAGCTGAGGGCACAATTGCCTTATACTCGACTTGTATCCCATCACTACTTGTCAGGGATATGGACTTTCTGACACAATCAATGATTCCATGATACTTGGTCATCCAATCCATTCCTAGGATCACATCTAGACCTTGGGTTCCCAAAACTATTAGGTCAGCCGTGAAGGTTCTACCATGGATAACTATGGGAATATCTCGGCAGACGGATTTGGTTTTGGCCATCGAACCGGGTATTTGCACTAACATGAGCCTGCTCAGATGGCTACGCTCCATCCCACTTGTTTCAACAATCGACTCTATAACAAACGAATGCGAGGCCCCGGAGTCAAACAGTATTGTAGGAGGGATGGACTTGACAAGGAACATACCCAGAACAATGTCGGGGGACTCCTAGGCTTCCTTAGTAGTGATGTGGTTCAGATGTCCTCTGGCAGCATTAGCAGGCTTCTTGGGGGCGGCGCCCTTAGCTGGGGCTCCCCTGGCGCGACCTTGATTCAGGCGGGCTGCATTAGGGCGAGGTGTGTTATCCTTCTTCCTTTCTGGGCACTCACGGGAGAAGTGCCCCACTTGACCATAGTTAAAGCATCCAGCAATATTGGGATGGGCATTGGTGTTGACAGGAGCTCTTGGGGCGGTTCTTGGGTTCCTGCCTCCGGGGCGAGGGTTGTTGTAGTTATGATTGGGGTTGTTGGGGCACGGAGCATAGGACGGAGTCCTCTGCGGTGGGGGTGCAGGCCTTGAGGGTGGCATGCTTCGCGACCTCTGTCCACTGGATCCTCCCTGCTGCATCAACCAGCGCTTGCAATTTTCAATCACTACCTTGCACTTGTTTTCTACCAATATGGCGGCATCAACGAGAGCATCCTATTCTTCTCCCATTCAACCATCCTAGGAAGGAAAGCGCCTTGGATCTCCGGTGTGGGACGGCCCACAAGCTTGGCCAAGTCTCTCAGCTCAGCCTCAGACAACTGGAGTGGCAAGTCCAGTCCGACTTGACGATACATGTTGAACACCACTGCCATCTACAAAATTTTAGTTAAGTTTAAGTTAGTGAACAGTGTGCAAAATTTTACTTATGCATAAATGTAATTTAATGCAAGTTGTTTTTGAAATAGAGGAGAGGAGGCATAAGAAATATTTTTGCAAATATCAAACTCCTTCCTTTGTAAAGAAAATAGTTTTTGGGGTCCGGGTATAAGCCCAAGCTAACTAGGGTCTCCTAAGGTCAGGATGGATCTGATACCAAGTCTATGGACACCCCAGATTTTTATCCGGGAATAGCAAATTATGCCAACCACCATGATCCCATGATCAGTGCATCGTGGAGCATAACCGACATGATACCAAAGTACACACATCCATTACAGTACGATAAAATAAGTCTTACAATGATAGTCTTACAAACTTGCCGCCTTGGGCACAGATAGATAGTAGCAGCGGTACTAAATAACGTGGAGGACCCAAGTCAAGCCATAGCCCAACAGGTGAATGACTCGGAGAAACGCCCTAGTTCGTGAAGTCGTCCTCGTACCCTCCGCTGTCCTCTTCATCCTGCTCATAGTCTGACCAAGTTGATAGCCAGGGAACATTGAAAGTGAGTACTTTGAATGTACTCGCAAACCACCATACAAGATAATACAAATGGTATGCATTATGGTTGTGGATAGGATGGATCCAAAGTGGCTATTTGAGAAATCTATTAGAAGTAAAATCCTACCTTGTTGTTTGCCAAAAACCTTTTTAGGGTAAAAGTAGTTGGTAAAACTTGAAAATACTAGGTTGGGGTCAACCCTGTTGTCCACTTCCACTGGGGTCATCCCATGACCAAACTTCAACTAGGTCCGACCATCCTATGGCCCATCCTCCTTACCCTTTCGACCATCCCATGGTCGAATCTCTTTTATAAAACCTTTTTATAAACCAAAACCAGCACTGCTCTACAGAAGTTTGTCCAACACGTCCTTGACCGCGGACACGGCTGTTCGAATAGATTTCTATCCTCTGCAGAGGTTGTACACTTTACCCACAAGATCCGATACATCCGCCACGAACTATCGCGGATCGTCATACATCAGTATGTGGGTTTCGGATAATCGGACGAGACCTTCCGGATAGTCCCCTCTTAACACCAGCACCTACCCTATGGGTGTTAATCCCCTCAAAACTGGGACGTCGGGCGAGACCAACCAGAGCGCTTTTTCCACTCCTCGAGAGTGTGCACTTTCAATGAGGGGCCCATAGTAATGCGTGGAGGCCTCCCGACCCTTTGTTCCTTCTCCAGGTCCTACCTTTATCAGAGAAGGCCCACCCTCCAGGGATCCCCGATCCCCTGTAGTAGTTGCGAGGCACCGTTATCAGAGAGAACCACTTTCGGGTCAAGCCCCTTCCCATATAGGAGTAGTGTGGTTGCACGGGTTTAAGTTGTTATAGCTAGATTGCAAAGAACCAGGTGTGTTTTCGAAAACAGTTTTTCCTCCTTCTTCAACTTTGGTGCCTCCACCATTGGCATGAATACCAAAACATTTTTTGAAAATTTCCTTGACAAGTCCCACTTGCCTGGTTTTCTGTCCAAAACTTTTTAATAAACCATCCCTGCCTTCGGGTTCCCAACTTAGAGTTTTTGGTAGGCTAAATCGGGGTTTCCAAGGGGTTGTGGTATATTAGACCACATGAACTACTAGGATAGGAGTAGGAGGTCCAAGAGGGAGTACTTAGACAGTACCATAGGAATATGTTTGGTGGAGCCAAACTAATACCATAATAATAATTTAGCGAGTAAAACCAATGCAGTAATAATATAAGTAAAATAAGATGCATGGAAATAAAGATGGGACAAGTCTCATGAACTTGTAGGTGGCTTGCCTTGGTTGGCAGCTTGTTCCTAGTCCTCTTCTTCAAAATCCTCCCAATTACCTTCCTCAAATTTGTCCGCGTTCGTATCTATCACCAAAAAAGGGAAAGTATAAGCAAACCACTATACCAAGCATCACCCAAGGCACAAACAATAAAATCAGTATAGAACAGTTGCTCAACTGAACCAATCCAACCACATAGTAGCAGCTACTAACTCTAGAAATCCTAGGCCATTGAAAACAATCAAAAAGGTTTCATCAAACTTAATTGGTGATTTTTATGGTTAAGACTAGATTAGCCCTTAAGCAGTTATTTCGACCAATACAAGTTGGTGAAAGTTGACCACAAAATACATACCTGAGTAGCTACAGAGAAAACCAAGCTAACCCTACTGGTTTCACAATTTTATCAAAAAGGGTTCATTTTTAATAAATAAAATACTAAAAGAGAGAAGAAACTATTACTAAAATCACAAGGGCAAAACTGCAGGGCCAAAATTTATGCTCTTCCAGGAAATACTAGTTTGTGCAGAGGCCTAACTCTGGGAGTTGGTTTCATCCCAAAATTAGCTTCACAACAACCTCTAGAAAATAAACAAGAACTCTCTGTCCATAACTTGCAAAAATAAGAACGGAGGCCTCATACATCCAAAAGGGATGATTCTAGTTTTGCAGTAGACAATTGCAAGGGCAATGCCTGGGACTTGGTTTCACATTTTTCTGAGCTCTAGAAGTGAAACCATGAATTTATTATTCTAAAGAGACACTATTTACCACAGAAATTCTCAGTAAGGATACAGACAAGCTTTGGACTAGCTACCAAGGACATGCACTAGGGAATTACCAGGGCTACTCTACAAAATTGGAATCATGCCAGAACACTACACATATTTTATTTGGTGGAACTAAAGCTATAGAACAAGTTTCTGGGAATTAAAATGCCCTAAAAAGAAAAGAAAAGGGGCAGTGCAGAGGCTGGGTCGTGGCCCGCTACGGAGCTAGGCCGGCCCGCATACACGGTGGCCTATGCGGGGTGCCGGGGATTTAAATCCCGCAGCAGGGCCCGCATGTCATAGGCACAGTGAGGTGACGGGGTATCTGTCGATGCTGGCCGTTGGATTAGAATCCACATCGACGGCCTGCATCGCTTCTTCTTCCTGGATCGAGAACTCCGGTGAGCTAACCCTAGTTGGCACGGGCGTGGCTCTTGGTGGCTTACCTAGGGGCGGAGAGGGGTCAACGACGGTGTGGCTCGAAGCGGTCGAAGGAGGGACGTCGAACGATGAACAACACGACAGCTCCGGTCGTCTGGGTGCATCGTGACAACAGCGGCGTGGCTCGAGACCGTCGGCTTCCACGCAGCTCCGGCGTGCCTGTCGACAAGAAAAGCCAGAGGAGAGGGGGATTATGTCCTGGTTAGGGAGAGGAGTGCAGTGGGTGGGTTGCATGGAGGAGAGGTAGAGCAGGGAGGGGAGAACCTTCCCGTTCATCGTCGGCACCGAGGCGGGGTGGAATGGCACGGAGAGAGGGAGAGAGCTAGAGGCTCTGCCTCCGCTCTGGGGTGGTGCTGGAGAGCTTTGGGGTGAAAATGAGGAGCGAGAGGAGCGCGTGAGGGGTAGGAGAGCTTTTAAAGGGGGCAGGGCCAGAGGTGGTGCACCGGGTGCACGGCGAGGTGGCGGGGTCGCGCTGGGGGCTACGGATTGGCCAGGAGGGGCGGTGGAGACACCGTGGTGGTGACCTGGGGAAGGTCTTACCCTAGGGGGCAGGCTGGGCCTACTGGACAGCGAGAGAGGGTGGCCGATGCTCGGTGCGGGGAAGCTGTTCGATGGGACAGCACAGAGCGGCAGCGTGCTGTCCGCGCGGCTAGGGCCTGGGGGAGTAGGAGGGTAGGGTGCCGTAGGGTGGAGGGGAGGGAGTGGTCACGTCCGGGTAGAGGTGGCGTCGAGACCTACCGAGCGAGCGGGTGAAACGGCGTGGCGAGCACGGCGCTCTGCCGATGTGGCCGGCGCGGGTTGGGGTGATCGGGGTCGCGGGTGAGGGAGTGGGAGGTGGCAGTAGGGCGACGGGGCTACCTTCTGTCCCCCGAGGGCTTTCTGCACTGCGAGGAGGGAGGGAGCGAGCGGGCCAGGGGGTGCTCTACTGACGTGGACGCCGGTGATTGGGGGTGGCTAGGCGCATGGGAGAGATAGAGAGAAGGGTGGAGGGGGCGCCTGGGAAGTTGGGCTGTCCAAGGCGGAGCCAGATGGGACAGGAGAGAGGAGGGGTTGCTGTTTCTCGAGGTGGGCAGGGATCTGGCGATGATCTCTCATGTCCCTCCTCGATGTAGTGTGCCAGAGCGCGTGTGTGGGATGGGTGTGTGCAAGGGGGGGTAGCTAGGGTGGTGCTGCAACGAGGCAAGGCCAGGGAGAAGGGATGGCACGAGCAGAGAAGAGGGAGGGGGTTTTGGGGATGATCTAGGTTAGTGTTAGTGGGGTGGCCACTTTGGGGGCTTTCCATTTAGGGTTAGGGTCACAAAAGGCAGAGGGAAGGGTTCAGGCTGGTAGAGGGTGACTTCGTGATCAAGCTTAGGCCATGGTTGATCCTTGGATCACAGCCATATGCTCACAAGGGCCAACCAATCTTGGAATAAAATACGAGTGTCATTCCTTAAGTGATCACTAGAGAGGAAAGCACCTACATGCAAGAGGCTAGGGCTTGTGGTTTTACCAAGACTAAGGGATGGTTCACATGTACTATTAGCCTAGTACCACTTGGTACTCTTGCATGGTTGGGAAAGGGAAGGATTTACTCAAACCATTGCTCCAAAGTTGGAGGAAAATTAGTTTTTCCAAGACCTAACCAATTTAGGGGAGGGTGAACCCTTGGTGGTCAAACAAGCATGTATACTAAGAAACAAGATTACCAAAACAACACAAGTGATCAAACAATTCTAAATAAGCTAGGCATAAAAGGACACAAGTAGAAAAGTTTTAATTCCCCCTACTTTCTAGCTTCCGAACCCTCAACAAACATGGATGTAGAAAAAATGGGATGTTACACGTTGCATCAGACCCACCCCAGAACGAAAACGCCCCAAAAGAAAGCCTCCCCTGGTTGTCCAATATGCCTCCCGGTAGCTAGATGATTGAAGGTACCCCGTTAAATACACCACGTGAGATCTAGAACCTCGGATAGATCTACTTGATTAGACCTAAGTCGCTATCCTAGAGATCTATACCCCAATAACCCCTCCAAGTTGAACTCCCAAAGCTAACCATTTAACACAGCTTACTCCCATAACCAGAATGCCTACCCCCAACAGGAACTCCCTCTAGATGGCTGGAAGACCAAAAGCTCGAACAAAGCATGTAGCGTTGCGGAGAAGAAGGACACCAAGCTAGCAAGTGTTCCGGCCACTGCCCAAACTGTAGAAAACCTCACTCGCCCTAGGTTTGTCCAACTCGGTTTGTCACTTGTTTCCTCTATGAAGGCCAAGACCATGTCCATGTCGACTGCCCAGTATATCTCCTCATTAGAAAGGCATGTCAACTTCCCGGTGTCTGCATAGGAAAGTCGTCACTTCAGTTACACCGAAAGAAAGGTACCTGTTTGTCATGTGATTAACACGGTCACTTCAGTCGAGAATGCCCCAAGCGTTCACCCATCCAGGACTCCGAAGTGGTGAAGCCCGAAGGCACCAAGGTCTTTACCCCAAGAAAGGACGACCATCCGACCTATCGCAACCCTACACCTCAAGATTGAGGAATCAACTCGCATCTCCAAGCTACTACATCTCGTTGAAGTACAATCGAGAGAGAAGCTCCTTAACTTACTCTAGAACTCCCTGAACATCGACAAGTACAACTTGTAATAAACTAGTCCATGTTCTTCCCCCCCTAGAACGACACCAATGATGCTACCCTCCCTTATGTCGTTGTACGCTACCTTAAGAACTATCTTTTGCCGCCCTCATAAGGATGTCCCCAGTTTGTAGCTCTCCGATCTGCCCCAGTCTAATCCTAAGGGGGAAAGACTGCGTCTTTCCCGCAAAAATAGAATAACCCTATGCTAGAAGCAATCCAACAGTTGGACCCAAGGACGCAAACTAGGATACGATAATCCCTTAGGACAGACGCCGTAAATCCTTACAGCAGGAGGATCACTCCTCGCAATCCTGGTGGAAGCCAGCGCAACACTTATGCTTCCAAGACGATTGGAGTTCAACCTCACTGTCGAAGTGACCCTGTTCCAAGACAAAGCCAACAAGATAGTACGCAGGAAACACGTAGCACTAACTCCAAGACGAATCCCCTAATCTTACTCTCCCAAATCTCGGGACGAGATTCTTTTAAGGGGGAAAGGTCTGTAACATCCCAATTTCAGCAACCCTGATTTGTTGTCCAGAATGCAAAAATCAGGGGGAACAAAAACTTGTTCTTGTTCTTTGGTGTAGTGTTTGCTTGTTGTTTGTTTGTGCATGTGCATGTGAGTGTATTCCATATGCTACTCCTTACCTCACCATCAGTTGACAAAAGCTATTTACCAAAACTATCCTGGCTCATTTTACATATTCTAAAATGTTCTGGCATTTCAAAACATGAGCCAAAGATGCTTATGTAACCAATCCTATTTTAGTGGCTTCTATTGACAAAACTATGGAGAGTTATAACCCCTTATGTTTTCAAGACAAAACCTTCAACTATCCTTATCTCTAGGTTTCCCAAAACCTCTTTTTCTTAAAGCTTTTGAATTCTACTCTTGGTAGGGATACCAAGGACTCTCATCTTATTCAAACTCCAACCTTTTCAAAATACCCATCCTTACCTCAAGCTAGGCTTGATGGTAACCCCAGTAGTGGAGTTGCTTAGTTTATAAGATGAGTTGCTTTGATCAGCTGTCTGATGAGTTGCCTTGATCTGCTGTTTGACTTGTTTGCATAGGAAGTAGTATGAGCCACTCTAGGAGATCATCACTAGGGTCAAGATGTTTTCCAAATCACCACACCCTAACAAGAATACAAGATGGATCCAATCTCTAGCCACCAGATGAGCATCTAAAAACCTTAACCAGATCAATTCTGTACTGATCCATTCTAGAAGCCTCCAAGTCCATGAAGACCAATATCAAGAATGGATCCCTTCTACTCAATATACACTTCAACATCATCCACTTGATGATGCTTTGATACCCTGCAACCCTCCAAAAACATTCCCTCTCATACTCTAGTCAAAATCCCCAAAACTGCAAAATTTGACTAAGTCTAGAAACTGTTTCAACATCACCTTTTTGAATGCCTCCCTTTCCCAAACCATTTTGCATTTTTGGAAATGCACCTAAACCATCTTTTTAAACATCCTAAGGACTACCAAGGAACACTCTTTCCCTTGGTTATATAATCTTACAACCCACTTGTTCTTGATGGTTTTATAGGTAAGAAAATAACTTTTTCCTGCAAATCTAGTCCTCATGCCTAATTTGACAAAAGCTCACACCAGCATCCAAATTTCTATGGACCAACTCTTTGCATGGTTGTGTTCTACTCATATAGTTATATCAAAATCTACTTCACCTGTTCCAAGTAGGTCTATGTTCTTCTTAAACCCACTTGGTTTATAAGGCATGATGACTCATCTGGTATGGCAGCCTTATTTTCATCAAAGTTTGCCATCACCTCCATATCACCTCAAATGTAACCACTCCAAACTCCTTCTGCCATGATCATTTATATGAAATTCTCTAACTATCCATCTATCCCCTTCATCAAGGTGAGCTCTAAGCCCCAAGATCCAACAAGGTTTTGGTGGTATAAAAATAACATCACCCTAGACCCCCAATGCCTTGTTCTTTCATCTAATTCAAGTTGGAATTCCAATTCCCATGGTTGCAAATGCTTGCTACACCTTTTCTACCTCACCTACCTTGATCATCAAGATTGATCAAATATTATCTATAATTATTATGGCTCCAAATCTATTTAATCCCTTTATTAGACAAAATCTCCAAAACTCCTTCCATGAAGGAAAGTTTGGTTTTTGCCAAAACACTTCCCAAAATCCTGGCTCAATTGAGGTCCACATATCATACCCCATCTTCCCACTTGAAAAATAAATATTTTTCAAGAGCTTTAATAATTCTTTTCGCCCCTTTTCCTAAATGGCAGAAACAACAAAATAAATGTTTTAAATACTTATATGCCTCAATAAATCTTGGGAAATTTCCCCTAAGTGTGTATTCACAATTGGGACCATCCCACACCAAAAACCAACCTTTTCCAATGTAAATATATCAAATGATCTTCTAGAATCTACTTCTCCCCTTTTTGAATAAGTGGATTTAAGAGGACTAAAACCCCTTATAAAAATCCCAAATAAATCCTAGGAGTGTACCTTGACCATGCCCATCCACCAGTACTATCTCCCCCATCTCTTCCAATGCAAATCTCTGAACTCCTTCACAAGATCTCTTGTGATCAAAATTTTGCAAAATATTCAAACTTGAGCTAAACCCAGACCAAGCCCTCCCAAAAGCTGCCAAGCACTCCTCCACAGCAACCCACACTCCCCTAGTCAGGAGCACTGTAGCTCCACCCCAGCACTTGCCCCTTTTACCCTTGGACTAGTAGAGAGAGACACAACCATATCTTACAAAGATTGCCCATTTAATTACACCAGCTGCCACAGCCTTCTCTGCCCGACCCAATCCCCCTCTTACCCCTCCACATCTCCCTCTAGGCCAATCACAGGCCTGCACCACCACTCCTTCATGTCCAAAGTGGGCATTTGCACATCTATACCTTTCCCTCGGTATAAAGGCCAGAGGCCACCCCCAGCAAGCCCCTTCCCCTCATGTGCTCCCTCTTCCCCTCCACTTACCTCTCCTATCTCCACACTCTCTCCCCTGCTCTGAGTTGTCCGAAAGAAGAAGAAGGAGGAGCCTCGGCCTCCCTCAAAAATCGAGCAAGGCTCCCTCCTCTTAGCTCCTCTCCCCCTGCATGTCACCTCAGTATGACCCTCTCCTCCTCCTCCATCTAACCGTGGCCTTTTCTTGCCCAGTGTCGTCTCCTCCGTCATCATTGTTGAGCTCCGACGAGGTAACCTGCGGCCACCGTTGTGCGTGCTGTTTCCCGGAGGCCACCACCGTCGTGCTACCCCTCGATCTACTCGCCGTCAAGCACCGCTTCACCTCCGTCACTCCTTGTCGCCTCCTGAAGCCCCACGGTAAGCCCCTCCGCCGCCCAGCTCCGCCCTAGGGTTCCGGCCGGCGGACCTTCTGTCCTCTGGAGACGACGAGCACCGGCTATCGGATCCCCTTAAAACCGATGGCCAGATCTGGTCGGTACCCCTTGGACCGACTCGTGCCACTGACGCTGGGCCCCGCTTGGTAGTTCAAGCCGTGGGCTCCCGCGCGCCACGCCGCCTGCCGTGGGCCAGATCCCCTCTGTGCGGCCCAGCCTCCCTAGAAACCCCGGCCCAGTTACCCCTTTCTTTTAAACATTTATTCCGGAGCTGAAAACTACCTGCTAGAATTAAATTCAAATAAAAATGAAAATTACAATAATTGTCCAGATCCAAATTTCTAATGGTTCCTTCATGTTTTATGCAACTTGCAGAACTAGAACCTTGCCAAAATAATTTCTATTATTTTCTGGCATTTAATCTTCTAAAGAGTATCTTCTACACTAATTAATTTCCTCATAGAGTTTTACATCTCCAATGGGGGAGAACAAAAGCTCTACTGGTAGGTATTTCATATACCTGTCTTCTAGCATAGGTCCTATGCCAAGGTGAGCAGTAGTCTGCCCATAGAAAAAATAACAAAAACAACCATTATCTGCCTTGGGTAAATTTTCTAGGTCAAACCAAATGTGGTATTGACCTGATTCCAACTCCCAGAGAGGTGGAACCCAAATACCCATCTAAAACCAGCAGATGAGTATTTATTGACCCTCTATGGGATTTTAGTGATTTAAATACTTTTGTAAGTGGTATTATCACTAAATAAATCACTATAGGAGTTTGACAACTCTAAAATGAGTAAATCCAATTCCTACAGAAAGGTATTATAAATTCCTGCCACCTGACTTGGAATCAACTCAAGAGATTTTCTAGAATTAATTTGGTAAAAAGGACAAAAACACCATAGAACCGCCTTTGGGAATTTCCTGAGGGCATTCTGGTAATTCTTTTGACAAGATTCCCACTCTATGTGGTTCAGTACATCAAACCCTACCTAACCACCCAAGGAAATAATTTTTGGGCCTCCAGATAAATTATGGTGAATTATTTCCTCAAACTAAAGTTTATTCCACCATAAAAAGCATAGCTAAATCTAGGTAAATGATAATCTAGTGAAACCACTTGTGTTGGTCTTGTTTTGTCAAGACCTATCTAAGGATATCATGGTTGCACATTGATATCCTATAGACCTCAAGTCTCCACCACAAGTCCTTGGTATATACCCTAGACAACTATCGTCCAAGGGAAAAACACCTCAATGGCAATCTAGTAATTCCACTCCTAGTATCCCAGTCCTCCAAAACCTACTAAGTTAAGTAGGATTCCTTATGTTTGTTTGCTGTATGGTTTGATGCATGTATGCCTTGTATTGATTGTGGTATTGTCTTCTTGCATGTATACTCGATGACGGCGATAGTGTGAGTGTTTGACGACGAGAAGGAAGAGACTTCTTATTATTATTTATTGGGTATTCTTGGTTATCAAAGGAAGTCCAGGGACTTATTGATAATCACAGGCAAGCCACCATTTCCGAATTCCGATACTTGTCCTACTCTCTTTAATACCTGTTTTGCATCCACTTTATAAATTGCATTATTTAGCTGCATGTATTGTTTTATAATTACTGCGCTACTAACTTGGCTCCTCCAAGTTATGAATTTGTGTCCCTCGTGGAACCACCCTGATGTACCTACCAATTTATCCCTTTAGACCGAGTGTACGATAGCCAGGATCTTACCTCATTGAAAACCTCGGCTTTAAGAAAATGAACTGTTTTGGGATTTTCCCTACTACAAATGTTTCAAAACTGCTTTGTAAAACCCTTGGGAAGAGGCATCGTTCCAAGCAGGTGTTCTAACTAAAAGAAGTGGTAATGATGAGGAATGAGAAAGTGAAGGGATGTTCTACGCCTTTATCGGAACAGTTTTTACCTGTGCAACCACATTACCCTAGGTGTTGGGGCTTAGCTCGTAGTTTGTCTTCATTAGCCGAAGCAGCTTGTACCATGCTTATAGGGAGAGATCCCTTGAATTCCGGGCAGGCGCTAACAGATCTATGGATCTGGAGCCTATAGCTTGCTTCGGCAAGAGTGAGCCTGTTCTGGCAGGAGTGTCATTGCAACAATTGGGTCTCCCACGGACGGTATGACTTAGGTGGTACGGAAGGAAGTGGAGTTACCAGATTAAGGTATATGCCAAGCTACGATTGGGTATACACGTGTACGGAAGGCAGGACTATGGCTAGGAGCCACATACTCGTTTCCGGGGAGAACAAACCCAAAAGGAAAGCAGCCTTTGCAACGGTCGACAAGCGAAAGGTTAGGTTTGATTATTCGGACCCCCATCTACCATGGGTAGTGGGCCGTGGTTTTATCCCGGCGGATGTATTGATTCTTGTGGGGAAAGTGCGTAAACTCTGCAGAGTATAATCTATTTGAATAGCTGTGTCCATGGTCAAGGGGGTTGGAAAGGTGATGTCTAGGAGTACCCAAACGGTGTTTGTTTGGAAAGAATGATGAAAGTATGAAGGTTCCGGGGGAACCCGAGTTTGAAAGTTTTGTTTTGACCAGAGGTGGTCAAAGAGGTTTAAAAAGGGTTTTTACTCCAAAACTGTTTTCAAAACTCTATTTCAATAAAGATATGGAGATATCTTGATTTATAAAACATAGGCATGATCCAAAACTCTTTTTCAACAAAGATATGGAGATGCCATAACTATAAGAGGTAGTTTAGGATTTTCAAAAACAACCCGAGATAGAGCTATCTCGCCATAGCCAGACTTGCATTTCCTTACTTCATATATCTTGGTGGTTTGCGAGTACATTCGAAAGTACTCATGGCATTGTCCCTGGCTATTGACTTGGACAGACTTTCAGAGGTTCGACATCGGAAGGTTAAAGGTGACGTCTAGCGAGCTAGGCTGTCTTCCCAGTCAGTTGCCTGTAGGTTTAGGCACGATTGGGCTCTGCGCGTGATGTTGTTCCACTGCCGAAGATGGTCTAGCCCTAATGGCATTTATGTAAGTCTTGTAAATTTGTTATGTTTCGGATGTTGTAATAATACTTGTCGGTTATGTTCCACGACTCACTGATCATGGGAACGTGGATATATACATAACAGGGATTTCTCGGATGGTTAATCCGGGGAGCCCACATCATGAACCTTGAGTTTTTCAGGAAGCTCAAGTGCATAAGCCAGTTCTCCTCTTTTGCCATGGATTTTGAAATGACCGATATATCTAGCTGCAAAATTTCCTTTGATACCAAAGCGATGAGTGCCTCTCATGCGAGTGACACAAAGGTAAACAAGATCACCAGGGACATACTCCATGTCCGTGTTTTTTCTGTCATAGTTGCTTTTCTAGCGACTCTAAGCAATTTTCAAGCTCTCAAGAATGATAAGAACATTTTCTTCTACTTGAGTGACAATGTCGAGACCAAAGAATTTTCTTTCACCTGCCCCTGACCAACCAATTGGAGTTCGACACTTGCGACCATAGAGGACCTCAAAGGGTGCCATCTTGAGACTCTTCTGGAAGCTATTATTGTAGGAGAATTCAGCATATGGGAGGCACTCTTCCCACTTCATGCCAAAATAAATGACGCAATCACGAAGCATATCTTCGATAATCTGGTTGATCCTTTCAACTTGCCCTTGCGATTGAGGATGGTATGCGGTGCTGAAATTCAACTTTGTTCCCAAGTCTTTTTGGAAACTTTCCCAATACTTGGAGGTAAAAATACTCCCACGATCTAAGCTAATTACAAGAGGAACCCCATACAGAGAGGCAACTCTGTTGATATAGAGCTTGGCCAGCTGAATACCAAAGATTGTTTCCTTGACTAGAAAGAAATGAGCCACTTTTGAGAGCCTGTCAATGACAACAAAGATTGCATTGTTTACTTTCTAAGACCTTGGAAAGCTAGTTATGAAGTCCATCTCTACTTTCTCCCATTTCCATTCTGTAGGCTTCAAAGGTTGAAGAAGACCAGATGGTTTTTAATGAACGGCTTTCACTCGACGGCAGACATCACACTCTGAGGCATACTTGGCACAGTCCAGTTTCAATCTAGGCCACCAATATTGTGTTTTTAGGTCCATGTACATCTTTGTGCTTCCAGGGTGGATAGAAAGAAGAGAATCATGAGCTTCCTTAAGGACTTGATCTCTTAAGCCGGGAAGTTCTAGAACAACCATCCGGTGATCATAGAAAAGAGTGCCTTGATCATCCAGGTGGTAAGACTCATACATAGGATTACAAGACTTTATGGAGAATTCTTTATGGAGCGAATATTTTCTTCCAAGGAAGAAGTAGCTACCAAGTTGACGAGATAGCCACGGGGTACAAGATCGAGGTTGAGTTGACAGAATTTCTTGCACAAGGGAAGTTCATCTTCTTTGACCAAGAGGTTGTTCACATATGCCTTACGACTGAGGGCATCGACCATCACATTTGCTTTTCTTGGAGTGTAGTTGATCGAAAGATCAAAGTTGTTGATGGTTTCAATCCATGTCCTCTGGAGAAGGTTGAGGTCCGGCTGCGTGAAGATATACTTCAGACTTTTGTGGTCAAAAAATGACATAGGTATGGTTACTCAGGTCCCCATGATTTGGTACCTAGGGCTTGTGGAAAGGATTACGGCCCATGAAGAGTCAAGATGAAGATCCAAAAGAGCAACCGACAAAGATTATAGTTATAGTAGGAAAGAGGAACAAAGACCGATCTGGAGTTGGTATTGTAATTATGTAACCTATCCGCATACAGCTTTGAGACCCAGCCTATTATATATAGGACAGGAGAAGCATAGGAGAGATCTCGGAACAATCCCCAGGCAATCTGTAACCAAACATTCCCTTGTAATATTCAGACGACTTTGATCACATTGTTTCCTGACTTCCAATGAAATCCCTAGTGTTCTTTTTTACGCAAAACCCTAAGTCCTTCTTTATGGACATTACCGAGATCCCCCAGGGAAACTTGAATGCTAGAACCATGGATTCGGCAGAATTCTTTTTGCCAAATAGCAACCCCACAAAATCAGATCCATGCCCGCCCACCCCTGTTATAGTACCCACCGATTTCAACTGTGGATCCGATCTGATCATCGGAAGCTTCCACTTCCAAGTTGATGACCCCCAAGAGCCACGCCCTTCGGCCCTGATTGCACCAGAACCTTCGGCGGGGCAAACTATGTTTACAACGATTCCAGCATCATCTATCGGATCATCCATGGATGCCACGGTGGAAATCAAAGCACCTGACGAAAACAAGCAATATGAGATAGATCTTGGGGCCGTTGATGGTCTTTATGACAATCTCTCCTTCGGATCAGATTCCCCACTTACTCCACCACACGGAACAAGTCCACCAAACTCTAAACCCAAAGAAAGTAGCGAAATCATTGACTTTGGAATAAGGATGGCAGAAATATACCCAGAGCAGAAATTTATGGACTTCACTAATCCACCCGCAGTGTCTACTCCAGCCGAGATAGCGACGTCACAAGTCCATATATGACACGCCACCAAGTGTGCATGATCAATGGAGCCACCTTGACACCATGTGACTCTAACGGTAACCCTATCCCTGACCCTAATGATATTTTATCGGATGACAACACAGGAAATCGCAATAACGAAGGAAATCGCTGCAATGAAGGAAATCGCTGCAACAAAGGAGATCATGGAAACGGAGGAGGTGCAGTGGATAACCGCATAGTCCAAGGAGGAAGAGCGGAACCAGACGAGGAAGAGAGACGAACTCTTCGGCTACCAGCAATGGCATGGAAAAAGGCTAGAGAAGCAATTTTGGGTGTGGTCCCAATGACAGCTGACACCTCACACGAAGACTTACTAGCATATCAATACCTGCTTCACCATAAAAATAGAGACCTACTAAGGATGCAGGGGCATCTAGACGAAAGAAAAAGTCTAGCCAACGAATCTAGCCTACGATGGACACAACTCAGCTTGACCCGAAGGTCCGGAAGTGTAACAGGAGAAGCACCACCAGGAAGGGGAACATCTTGGCTGCAAAACATCCCTGAAGCAGAAAGAAACGAATTGATCTGAAACCTCGATCTATCATTCATGTCCGTAGATCAAGCAAGGAATATCAAAGAAAAACTGGCCCAAGTAGCAATTGTGGCCGCACAAACATACCTGATCACAACCCAACCTGCATCCGATGATCCTCGTGTAGCTCTTCACCGCTCTTCCCTAATGAACCTTGGCATGGTGGGAGCAGCTCTCACACAAGAAGAACAAGGACTTACGCATCAACCCAATAGATCACCACGCCGTCACAGCAGCTCTGGACACACGGGCCACACTAGGCGATCACAATCGCCATATCAGGAGTGTATTTCAAGACTAGAGCCACGAAGCAATACAAGAGACGACAAACGCAGCCGAAGAGGGCACGACAATGACAATGAAGACAACTATGAGTTATGTGGAACCAGCTGCTTCACTCACCGAATTCGAAAAGCCACAGTACTCAAGGATTTTAAACTTCCAAATGACCGTCAAAAATACAATGGACTCCAAGAACCCAAAGCTTGGCTAGCAGATTACCTGGCCACTGTCAAGCTACACGGCGGCTCAACAACCACAACAATGCAAAGCTTACAATTGCACCTCACGGGTGCCGCAAGGTCATGGCTTAGACAGCTACCCAAAGATTATATTTGTCACTAGAACAACCTCGAAGACAAGTCCATCGGACCCTTTCATTCCAC
This sequence comes from Avena sativa, assembly GCA_916181665.1. Lineage (NCBI taxonomy): Eukaryota > Viridiplantae > Streptophyta > Magnoliopsida > Poales > Poaceae > Avena > Avena sativa. The sequence goes on along the minus strand of OV702291.1, from coordinate 295,780,903 downwards.
ATTCAAACGACCGGCATCTTTTGAGCAATTACGAGCATGCAAACAGAAGCCCGAAGAGTCAATAAGAGCATTCATCCAGCGATGGAACATCATCAAAAATACAGCTCAATCCATATACGACGAAAGAGCAATTGATGCCTTCAATGATGGCCTCCATCACCGAGAATTCATAGAAGAACTAGGGCGAGTCAAACCCAAGACAACCTCACAGTTAATGGACATAGCAAATCGATGGCCTGATGGAGAAGATGTGTTGCATAAAAAACAAGCAAGATCACCCGAAGAAGACAGGGATAAACGCGGTAAAAATAGGAGGGGACGAAACAATGACGAAAACACGGGACCAAGATATGTCACGGCCAGTTTTTCGGGTGAAGGCAACAACAGGGACATTGACTACAATAGCGGGTACCGCAGCATCAGGGATGAAGACGGAGGAGGTCAATCAGCATAGTGATATTAGCAAAGAACTCAGGACCCACCCATGTCTGCAGTGCAAATACTGGAAGGGCCCTGTACTATGCACATTTACATCGATTCAGCAGGAAGAAGACAATCTAATCACCTCATGAAAGATTGACGAACATTCTTAAAAATGCAAGAGCTATGTAATGCAAAAGCAACCGAAGCAACAAGAAGAGGATGCACATCAACACCTGGCACATTATCCATCGGTGCACTGCCTCCGCTAGCAGGACAACCACAAAACACAACCAATCAAAATGATGATTACCCAAGATCAAAAGGGGCAATGTCGATGATTCAAAAAGGGCATCCATCCAACAGAATTCAGAAGCTAATCACGAGACAAGTCAATATGGTAGAAATGGATCCTCCAAGCACAGCCGAATATCTCCACTAGTCAGAACAGGAAATCACATTCAGCAGAGCTGACTACCCTCATCGCGTACCAAGATCGGGCCATTCACCCTTGATAGTTGAAGCACAAATTAGCGGATTCAACATGAGTAAAGTCTTCATGGACGCAGGAAGCAGCATAAATCTGATCTACGCCAAAACACTTAGGGCAATGAATTACCCCTTGGCAAATTTGGCACCAATAGAAACATCCTTCCACGACATAGTACCAGGTAAAGCCGAAATTCCTTTAGGTAAAAAAATTCTTGACGTTGTGTTTGGATCCAAAGAAAATTTTAGGCAGGAAACTCTCGAATTTGATGTCATGGACTGGTCATCGCAGTATCACGTGATTGGGATGCCTGAATTTCGCACGATTCATGGCAGTTCCTCACTATGCATACCTAGTCATGAAAATGCCAACACCAAAAGGAATAATCTCAATAAATGGGAGCTTTACACGTTCCGATAATTGTGATTAGGAATTCAACAAAATTTCTGAATCTTTCGAGAGGGCAACCAAGTTTGAGCGGCTCAAAACGACAGCAATCGCAGAGCCTCTCGTAGTAACATGCATTAACCCCGACCAGGCCTTCGACACCGCAAAGGACACTAAATAAGTACAGATCCATCCCACTGATCCTAAGAAGACAATATTTGTGGCCTCCTACCTTGATCCCACATAGGAAAGCATGCTCATCGAGTTCCTCCGTGAGAACTGGGAAATCTTTGCATGGCTACCTTCTGACATGCCGGGAATTCCCAGGGAACTCGTTGAGCACGCAATGAATTTGGATCCAAAAGCAAAACCAGTCAAGCAATAGCTTTGTCATTTTGCGGAACCAAAGCACAAAGCTATTGCAAAAGAGCAACATCGTCTCACTAATGCTAATTTCATAAAGGAACTAAAGAAAGCAGAGTGGGTTGCAAACCCAGTATGTGTCCCGAACAAGAACACCAAAGAACTATGGATGTGTATCGACTTCATAGCACTGAACAAACACTGTCCAAAGGATCACTTTCGACTACCGCTAATCGACCAAATAATCGATGCAACTTCAGGATGTGAACATCTTTCCTTTCTGGATGCATACTCAGGATACCACCAAATACAGATGAAGGAGGAGGATCAGGATAAAATAGCATTCATCACACCTTATGGCGTATTCTGCTACATAATAATGTCGTTTGGCCTCAAAAATGCTGGAGCAACATATCAACTAATGATGCAAAGTTGCCTAGGAAACCAAATTGGCACAAATGTAGAAGTGTATATTGACAACATCATAGTTACATCAAAACAAAGTTCATCACTTATCAAGGATCTCAAAGAAACATTCAGTATCCTAGACATGTTTTGCATCAAGTTAAACCTGACGAAGTGTTCCTTTGGAGTCCCAGCACGGCAACTCCTCAAATACCTGGTATTAGCAAGAGGAATCGAAGCTAATCCTGAGAAAATACAGGCAATCTTAACAATGAAAAAACCAACAAATTTACAAGGAGTGCAACAGCTGGCTGGATGAGTGGCAGCGCTTAACCATTTAATTGCACGGTTAGGAGAGAAAGCATTACCGCTCTACGACCTGGTGAGAAAAGTAGATTAGTTTGAATGGACTGAAGAGGCTCAGCATGCATTTGAATACCTCAAGAAGACACTTTCGATGCCTCCCATCGTCATGTCCCATGAGAAAAAGAGCCACTACTTCTCTACATAGTGGCCACAAATCAAGTGGTCAGCACGGTCCTAGTTGTGGAGCGACCCGAAGAAGGAAAAACCCATGGGGTTCAGAGGCCAGTTTATTTTTTGAGCGAGGTTCTCTCACCATCCAAACAAAGGTACCCACATTACCAAAAATTAGCATATGGAGTATTGATGACAGCACAGAAACTACACCATTATTTTTCAGAACATCCGATCATAGTGGTCAATGAGGCACCTATGTTGAACATCCTTAATAACCCAGAAGCAACTGGGTGTGTCTCCCTATGGGGTATCGAATTATCCCCTTGGGACATCACATATGAGAAGCGAAAAGCCATCAAATCACAAGTTTTGCTAGATTTCATCATAGAATGGACCGAGCTACAATGTGCGGGTCCACCTGATCTTTCAAGCGCCTGGACAATGTACTTAAATGGATCAAAAAGAACAAAAGGAGCAGGAGCAGGGGTCATATTAATATCAAAACAAGGCGACAAGATGCGATATATACTTCGGATGAGTTTTGCGAATGCATCCAACAATGAAGCTGAGTGTGATGCCTTGTTGCACGACATGCGAATGGCAAAGGCTTGCGGGGCAACTCGTCGAAAAATCTTCGGTGACTCTAACCTCATAGCACAGCAAATGATGAACAAATATGATGCTATTAGCAACAATATGATTGCTTACCGAGATCTCTACAGCATCATGGAAGCCCGGTTCAATGGATGTGAAGTATCGCATATAGGAAGAGCAAGTAATGAAGAAGCCCACAATTTGGAAAACATCGGGTCTTTGTGCTTACCAGTGCCACCCGGGGTTTTTTAGGAAGAAATATCCGAGTGTTCTATCAACGCAAAAAGAGTTTCCGAGGTCATATCTCCTAAGACTGGAAAAAGAATAAACCGAAAAAAGACTCAGGGGCTTCATCAGCAAGTACAAGGATAGAGGAGACCTTCGAATAAGAACTAGATATTAATGAGGTCATGATAATCGAACCCACATAGATGCAGCCGTACATAGCCTCTATGACTCAAGGAGAATTACCCGAAGATGTGATAGAAGCCCGATGAATCACTCATAGATCGAAAGCCTTCAGGATAGTTAAAGGAGAATTATATAAAAGAAGTATTTCGGGTGTGTTGCAGCGATGTGTTACACCCGAAGAAGGAAAATCCATACTCAAGGATATACATGAAGGAGTTTGTGGTCATCACACCAGCAGACGAGCAATTTCTACCAAAGCTTTTAGCGCAGGATTTTATTGGTTTACAGCAGTACAAGACACAAAAGATATAGTCAGAACATGTTAAGCATGTCAACGATTTGCAACAAAACCAGGAGCACTAGCAGCCAAACTAAACCCTATACCTCTAGCTTGGCCTTTCACTCAGTGGGGGCTTGATATGGTAGGTAAACTTCACAAATCATCTCCAGGAGGACACTTCTTTCTGCTTGTAGCAGTCGACAAATTTGCTAAATGGATTTAAGCAATGCCAGTCACCACTCAAGATAGAACTACGACTGTCAATTTCATAAAGTTCATAGTATTTCGGTTTGGCGTGCCAAACAGCATCATCACGGACAATGGAACGAACTTTACTTCCAATGAATTTAAAGAATACCGCGACGAGATGGGAATCAAAGTAAGCTATGCTTTTGTGGCTCATCCGCAAACCAATGGACAAGTGGAAAACGGCAATGGCTTAGTAACTGATGGATTCAAGAAAAGATTGCTTGCACCACTCGACAGAGCGAAAGGAGCATGGGTTGATGTATTACCTTCTGTTTTGTGGAGTTTGCGAACCACCCCCAATACTGCAACACAAGAAACACCCTTCTATCTGGTCCATAGTACTGAAGCCATCCTTCCAGTCAAAGTTTCACATGAATCTCCCAGGATAGATTCATATGATGAAGATGAATCAAGAAAATCACTCGAAGATGACGTTGATGCACTCGATGAAGCTCGATATGAAACCCTGCAAAGAGCTACTATATACCAGCAAAACTTGCGCAACTATCATGGGGGACGATTACATCCAAGATCCTTCGCAATAGGAGATCTAGTTCTTCGACTCAAGCAAGATGGTCACCAAAATATGGAATCACCTTGGGAAGGACCCTACATCGTTACAGAAGTTATTCCTGGAAGAGCGTATCATCTAAAAGACAAGAAGACAGGAGTACATTATTCGAATCCATGGAACGTTGCATAGCTATGATGCTTTTATGCTTAGAAGACCCTATGTTTACTTATAAATTCAATAAGGCCTATGGCCTGGCTTTTTAAAAGCCAAAATACATCAGCCTATGTCCAGATATAAATTCGCTAGAATAATGTATCCACGGTTATGCCATATATGTATAAAGATAAGTTCTTCATACCTTTCAATTTCGTTCATATAAACTCGAAAGGATGACTTATATGTTTGCATGATTTAACATCAGTTATGAGCCTATGTCCAGATACAGGCATCCGAACAAAGCCTCGAGGGCTACCCCCATCGGGAGCGCTTTCGGGCACCCGATAGAAAAATTATGCAGTCCAATAAAAAGGCAATCATTGCCTAAAAAACTTGTGAGTTTTACATTTATGTATCCTCCGAAGGTTACTCCCATCAGGAGATTTCATGAAATCTCAAAATATATTGCAAAATTCAAAAATATTAGCAGCCAGCAGGGCAACTGACAAAAAATATATAAAACTCAGATCCTAGATAAATGCGAAAAATTCCGGATGTCGTGGTTAGAAACATGAAGGTAAGACCTCGGGATTCGTCCTGTGTGGCCTGGTAATCGCACAAGAATGCGCTCTGCTAGTATTATATCCATATCTACGATACGATGAAAAATCCCGAAGGACGCGTTGGGTACCTGATAAACTAAAACTAGAACTTAGTATTCGATAAGACCTCAGCGGCCCGAGCTGAGTTACGCCAGTAATAAATCCTGACTTCAGGCCTGGGGACTTGAATTTGAAGTAGGACCGCTTGCTTTTGCCCAGGAGCAACTAACTGATTTCCGATCCATCGGAAGCATCAGTCTCATTGCACCAAATCCATATAAAAGCTTAAAAATAGTAAAAACAAAGGATTAAGCATTTTCTTGAGACTTGACCCGAATTTACGGTTTGGGTAGAGTCTTGGCGGCTACTGACATAGGTATGGTTACTCGGGTCCCCATGATTTGGTACCTAGGGTCTGTAGAAAGGATTACGACCCATGAAGAGTCAATATGAAGATCCAAAAGAGCAACCAACAAAGATTATAATTATAGTAGGAAAGAGGAACAAAGACCGACTTGGAGTTGGTATTGTAATTATGTAACCTATCCGCATACAGCGTTGAGACACGGCCTATTATATATAGGATGGGAGAAGCATAGGCGAGATCACAGAGCAATCCCCAAGTGATCTATAACCAAACAATCCTTCGTAATATTCAGGCAACTTTGATCACATTATTTCCTGACTTCCGACGAAATCCCCAGCGTTCTCTTTTCCGCAAAAACATAAGTCCTTCTTTATGGACATTGCCGAGATCTCCCCTCGTCAAAAAAGATCTCACAATAGTTTCCAAGCAAGTAGTGCCTCCATACTTTCAAAGCAAAGACAACCATTTTAAGTTCAAGATCATGCGTAGGAGAGTGGATCTCATGGGTTTTCAATTGATGGGATGCATAAGAAACAAATTGCTTTTCTTGCATGAGTACCGCACCAAGTCCCTGAAGAGAGGCATCACAGAAGATCTGAAATGGTTTTGATGTATCTGGAGGAATCAAGACAGGTGTGGAGGTGATATTTTCCTTGAGTGTTTCAAAGCTTTCTTGACACGCCGGTGACCAAAGAAATTTCTTGCCTTTCTTGAGGAGATCGGAAGAGGCTTACCAAGTTTTGAGAAGTTCTGAATGAAGCGATGGTAATATCAAGCCAATCCAAGAAAACTCTGGAATTCTTTGACATTTTTAGGAGGGAGCCACTCCAGAATCATCCAAACAGTATCTAGGTTGATGGATAATACCTTTGATCCGGATTACGGATGTAGTATAGCTTGTTTTTCCCTAGTAAACCTAGGTTATTGAATCCTCTGGAAGCATATTCATAGTGAAGTTACTTTAATGGACCTTCGGGAGTTTTAGAGTTACTTTTGTGTTTTTACTGGACCAAGAGTTTGCGTCTTTTTGTTGTTGTCAATGATGGAGAGAGAGGGCCTAGGGCGTTCGGTTTCACATGTAGTTTTACAAAACATCTGATAGGAATAAAAGATAAAGATGAAGTGTGCATGTTAGAGCAAGATAAATTATATATGAGCAGTGCATCCATAATTGCTATTGCATCCACAAGTGCTTATAGCAATAACCTACTAGTCTCATCCATAGAAGAAAGAGAACTAATGATATGCATAGTTATGTCACCGTTAATCCCAAGTAAGTCCCTCACATACAGCCGTACTACCCCTTCTGTCACTAGGGTTCCCAACCTGTAGATCAGTCATTACTCATACTCCCTATACCTGGCTTAACCCTCGGGGTCTTGGGTACCTGACAAGTCCTTGGATTGAGGCAAGAGATAATACAATAATCATCACGTCATACAAACAAATACATGATCCCATCTAGGATAAATAACATGCACAAATGCTACATGGCTAGCCCGAAGCCCTTAGCCCAAGGAAAATTACTCACACATAGAAATGAGATCAATTATCACAAGCATTGTAATGAAAATCATGAGATTGATAGCAATAGTCTTACAATGTCGCCAATCGAAGAAGAGATCTACTATTACAAGTGGTGGAATATGGCTATGGAGATGGAGAAGGGTTTTGTGGGGCCCCCAGATTTAATCCTCCGAGAATCCCTGTTATGCATACACCATGATCCCACGATCAGTTAGTCGTGGCACATAACCGACAAGTATGAAAGTAAACATCCATTACTTAAGCCGATACATCTCATACCTTACATGCCATTATGACTACATCAATAATCTTCAGCGGAACTTCATCAAGCGTAGAGCCTGAGCCATGCCTTAACCTACTGGCAACTGACTGGGTGAACGTCCTAGCTCACATGGCCATCAACTTCATCCTCTTCTTGATATCTGACCAAGTTAATAGCCAGGGACAATGCTAGTGAGTACTTTGAATATACTCACAAACCACCTTAAGGGAATAATAATAACAACAAGATATGCAATATGGCTGTGGTAGTAGGAGGGCTCCAAGAGTGGTTATTTTCTCAGCTAGTTTCTCTTGTAGATATAGCATCTAAATAACTTTGTTGAAAACCTTTGTAAAACATTTTGGAAACCTTTTTGCAAGTTTTTTGGGAAACTCTAGGATTGGGTCACCCATTTGTTTTGTCCTTCCGGTCATCCCATGACCAAACTCCTTTCCTTCCTTTCCGACCATCCCATGGTCAAAACATGTATCCTTTCCGACCATCCCATGGTCAAAACATTTCCAAAGCCATTGCTTTTCCGAAATCCTTTTTGAAATCAAAACCAGCACCGCTCTACAACAACCTTCCCAACCGTCCATAACCATGGATATGGCTATTCGAATAGATTTACACTCTGCAGAGGTTGTGCACTTTACCCACACCATCCGGGTACCCTGCCCTAATCTACATCAATCATGGGTCGAGTAACCGATCAAGACTCTCCGAATGCCACTCCAGTATAAGTGCCTACCCTATGAGTGTTGTTCCCCTCAACACCGGGATGCCCTATATAGTACACAAGCCAACCGGAGCGCTTTTTCCACTTCCCAAGTGTGCGCTTTCAATGAGGGACTCATAGTAACGTGTGGAGGCCCGCAGACCTTTCGTTCCTTCTCCCGATCGATTTTTTACATGGACCCAGCCAGAGAAGGCCCACCCTCCAGGGATTTTTATCCCCTGTAGTCATTGCGAGGCAGCTTATAACAGAATAAACAATCATCAAATCCAGCCCTGTCCCATTCTAGAGTAATGTGGTTGCACGGGTTAATTGTTCTAGCAAGACTGCAAAGAACCGGGTGCGTTTTCTTAAACCTTTTTCCTCCAGCTTTCCTTCAGCATTTTGTAAAACAAAACCTTTTTCTTTCTCAACATCTCTTGGGATGTCCCACCTCACCAAGGTTTTATCATAAAACATTTGGTAAAAATTTTTCGGGGTTCTTCCCATCCTCTAGTTTTGCTTCGGCTAAAACGTGGTCTCCAAAGGGTTTTGGTGTAATACACCATCTATCATACTAGGGTTAAATAGGTTTCATCGAGAGGGTTGTACTTAATAGTACAAAAGGGTAATGGTTTGCAGAAGCCAAGCCACTACCAAGTAGAGATACTCATATAGTAAAACAATGCAGTTTTTAGAAAGTAGTAAGTAAAACATGCATAAGTCAAACTATAGGACAAGGCTTATGAGCAAGAAGGTGGCTTGCCTAAGATAAGCAATCCGGCAATATATGTCCATGGACTTATTCTTAGAATACAATAATAACCAAATATAATAAACAACTTCTTCTAGTCTCCGATATAATCGCATCTATCGTCGATATGGATGACATGCAAGCAAACAAATGACACAATCAACACCAAGCATACAAACATAAATACATACAACAAGCAATGAACAATACAAGCTTACAAATTAGTAGGTTTTGAGTGGTTGGCTTATACTAAAGTGGAATTACTTGAAATGCCTTTGTGGGTTTTCTTTAATGATTTGGATGCCAAAACTACTTAATTAAGGGGTTTAAATATAAGGTACCAGTTCTGTAGGATACCTTTGTATAAAAATGTTACCATCATATAGGTAGTGATAATATGAAACCAACAAAAGTGGTTTCACCAAATTATCAATTTCCATTGATTTATAATGAATTTTCTAGTGGGAAATACTCTAGTTTTAGGAGATAATTCCCCAGAAGAGTTTTGTGAGTCCAAAAATTAATTCCTTGGGTGGTTGTGTAGGGTTTGATGTACTTATACACGGAAAGTTGGAATCATGTCAAAATATTTACCAGAATGCCCTCAGGAAATTCCCAAAGTTAGTTATGTAGCTATTTTGTCTTTTTCACCAGATTAATTATACAGAAGATTTTGATATGATTCCAAAGACACATGGTAGGTAATTTGAATACCTTTGTTTATAAATTGGAATCACTATTTTTGGATATACATAAATACTGGAGTGATTTATTTAGTGAACTAAACATACACAAAATAGTTTAATTCATAATAAATCAACCAGGGCTTGTAAAATTTTCTGGCTCCTATGGTTTGGGGGATATTGGTGTGCATGTGTTCTGGAGTTGGAATTAGGTAAATACCAAAAAAAAAATTTGCACTCAAGAATTTCCTAGATGTATATTAGGGTTGTTTTTGTTAATTTGGATATGGGAAAACCATGTGTCTTTTGGGGTAGGGTCGAAGGGGTATGTAAGGTACTAGAAGTACCTCTCTGTACAAACAGGTACCACTCTAATTGGAGTTACTAAACCCCAATAGATAAACATATAGTGGAAAAATACACCCTTAGGAAATTAATTTAAAATGATAAATATAGCTATAATTTTGGCTAGATACTCTCTCTGAATGATATACAAAATGTTTTTGCACATGTTAGAATTTAGATCTGGTTTATTCCCATTAGTTTTTATTTTTATTTCAATTGAAACTAAACAGCTAGTAAAAAGGATTCTAGAAAAAGAAAATGGGAAAAGGGGTTTGGCAGGCCAGATCTGGCTGGAACTGGCCTTACTGGGCCGTTTCGGCCCAGCCGGGCGACACACGGCGCGGGAGGAGGTAATTTCGAACCCAACAGGTGGGACCCAGCGGTCAGTGGGAGAGCGCGACCGAAGAGGTATGGAGGATTTATGGCCGTGGGATTAAGAGGAGATCGATGGCCTCCGCGCGTCTTCCTCCTGGCGAGGCGGCGAACAAAAGAAACCCTAGGGCGCGCATGGGAGGTCGTGGGGGGGCTCACCTGAGGGCCTTACCAGCGGCGGGGAGGCGGCAGAGCAGAGACGGGACTCTAGGGCGAGCAGAACGAGGGGCCGGAGCGAGAATTCGGGCGCGAGAGGCGGCTCACGCGTTCACGCCGGCGAGCAAGCTTCGGGAGCTTGATGGGGCGCTAGTGGAGAGGTCTCTGAGATGAAACTCTGGTGGTGTTAGACTCAGGGGAGTGAGAGGAGTTCAGCAAGGCAACATAAAGGGAGAGAGAGGGGCAAGGAGGGAGCACCGGGCAGATCCTTGAAAGCGGCCGAGAGGCCTTCTCTTCCTTGTTCTGGCCAGTTCAGAGCATAGGTGAGGGAGGGATGCTAGGGATTGTTGAGTGGGAGGGAGAGGGGGAAAATGAGGGCAGAGGGAGGTGCTGGGGTGGAATGAAATCTTATATCCAGGGAGGGGGCATTCTAGGTGCACCGAGTCCATTTTGGACATGGGGGGAGTGCGGCAGCAGTGGATTGGTCGAGAGGGGCGATGGGAGCTCGTGGAGAGGGAGTGGGGGATGTGTGAGAGGCTTTTGCTAGGCTGCAAGGTACAGGGGGAGTGATTAGACCATTCTCTCTCTAGCCTCGGGCATAGGAAAGAAAAAGAGAGAGAGGGGGCTTAGGGTTAGCCATGGGCAGCTGCCAGGTGGGGTAGGGAACAACAGTGGGTGTAGGTACATGCCAGATAAGTGGAGAGGGAAGAGGGTGGCTGCTGTATGTGAGATATGGGGAGATATCCATTAATGACAAGATCTTATCCTCTCCTTCTTCCAAGTACAAAAGGCAAAAGAAGAGATGCTATAGTACTCGTCACTCGTGTTACAGTGCAGCACGACCATTGGGGTGTAGGGTGCTGGAGATAAATGTTGGTCAAGTTTTGATGATGGTTGGAGGTGGTTTGATTAGTGAATTTGATTATTTTGCAAAATTGGTCGAATCAAGGGTTATGAAGGAAGTACATAGATGTTGTATTTATAAAATGAGGGAGTGGTACTAGTGGGTAGATATAGTCAAGGTATCCCTCCTAGAATTATTTGAGATTTTTCAAGGGAGTTTTATTCCACTTAAATTCATTTATTCAAAAAGTGTAGAAGTGGTTTATAGAAGCTCATTTGATATTTTTACATTGAACAAGGGTGGTTTTGTGATGTGAGATGGTTCCAAATACCATATCAGACATTGAGAATTTTCTTGTAATTTATTTGGAAGGAAAAATATTTTTAAGGCTTTATTTCTTGTTTCTGGCATTTAAGAAAATGGGCAGAAGGAATTATTAAAACTCTTCAAAAATATTTATTTTTGAAGTGGGAAGATAGGGTATGACATATGGGCCTCAAAAGTGCTTAGAGTTGGGCAAGTGTTTTGGAGAAAAACAAATTTGCCTTTATAGAGAGGGTTTTGGAGTTTCTATTAATTTGGCAGATTAAATAGGTTTCGGTCCATAATAATTATGGATAATATTTGATAAATTTTTATTTACGTGGTATACGATATCCAAAGTATGTTTACATCATTTTAAGCATTGGGTCTTGAGAAATCAACTTTATTTGGAAGAAAGGCAAGGTTTGAAGGATCTTGGGCATTATTATTTTTATACCCTCAAAGGTTTGTTGGATCTTGGAGCTCAGAGCTCCCCTTGTGGTATTGAATATATGGATGGATAGACCAAGCGATTTAGATCACCACGGTACAATAAGTTGATCTTGATCTTGCTTGAGTTCTCTAAGAATTGATTTCAAACTTGGAATAAAATAAGACTGCCAAAGTAGATTACCAAATAACCTTCAAAACCTTGTGGGTTTCTGAAGCACAAGGATCCACTTGGATCAAGTGAAGTAGTTATTGCTGGACCTTTATGAGTAGAACACAATCATGCAAAGAGTTGGTCCACAGAAGGTAGGATGAGGGTGTGAGCTTCTGCTGAAGTAGGCTTGTTGATAAGATTTGCAGGAATTGTTATTTTCTTGCCTATGAAACCTTTAAGAACAAGTGGGTTAGAGGATTCTCTAAGCAAGGTAAAGAGTGGGACTTGGTAGTACTTATTATGTTCTACAAGATGGTTCAAGTGCATTACCAAAAATTCACAAGGGTTGAGAAAGAGAGGCACGCCCAGAAGTGATGTTGAAATAGTTTCCAGACTTGGTCAAAATTTAGCAGATTTAGGGTTTTTTACTAGAATATGAGTGGGGATGTTTTTGATGGGTTGCAAGGTATCAAAGCATCATCAAGTGGATGATGTTGAAGTATATATTGAGTAGAATAGATCCATGCTTGATATTGGTCTTCATTGACTTGGAAACTTCTAGAATGGATCATTTTAGAATTGATCTGGTTAAGGGTTTTAGATGATCACCTAGTGGCTAGAGATCAGATCCAGCTTGGTTAACTTGTGTAGGGTTGAAACTCTTGTATTAGACAGATGCTATGTGATGAGATCCTAGGGTATCTCACTTTAGTTCCCAAGCAAACAAGTTAGACAGCAGATCAAGGCAATTCATCTTACGAGCAAGTTAATCTACTAATACTAGGGTTACCATCAAGCTTAGCTTGGGGTAAGGATGGTATTTTGAAGAGGTTGGAGTTTGAACAAGGTAAGCTCCTTGGTACTTTTACCAAGAGTAGGATTCAAAATCTTGATAGCAAGGTTTTGGAAAACCTAGTAAGAGTAGTTGAAGATTCTATGGTGAAAATATGGGGAGATTAATAGCACTCCCTAGTTTTGTTAATAGAAGCTATTGGAATAGTTTTGGTTTGCAAATGCATCTTGGCTCAGGTTTTGAAATTCCAGAAAATTTGAGAATATGTAAGAAGAGCCAGGACAATTTTGTTAAGTAGCTTTTGTCAACATATGTTGAGGTAAGGAGTATATCCTATGCTATACATTCAGATGCATAAGCATAGACAAACAATAAGCAAGCACTGCATCATTGACAAGAAAAGTTTTTGTTCCCCCTAATTTTTGCAATTTGGAGAACTAATCAGGGTTGCATAAATTGGGATGTTACAGGTTTTGAGATCTGGAGGCGGCTAGTGATCTGGGGCAGAGAATTTTGGGCGAGGCGGGCCTTTTTTCTCATCGCCCAAGGCTTCTTTATATAGGCGTCCCTTCACGAAAGTTGTTTTGTTTGACCTAGCGGCGGCGGCACCAACTATACGACCGGAACTATACGGCCAGAATTTTGTTCCGGTCATATAGTTGGTCATTAAAGCGTCTGCCTCCGCTTGACGGCTCCTGGTTTCTTCTGGTTGGTGGAAATCTCGTATCTTTGACTTTAATGTAGTGATTCCCATCTTCAAACGACATTATCTACTCAGGAAAAGTATAGAAAGAAAGGATTACATACCCCTTTGAATATTAGGCATTAGTGGCAGGGTTTAGAGAGATATTTCGTCAAAAATATGAATAATATCTAGTTTAAATGTGGACGTATATGGCTCTATTTCAGAGCCATCAACCTCCCCAAGCTTAAACTTGATCGTCCCCGAGAAAGAAAACCAAATCAAAAAGGAACTCAGCATTTAAACTGAAATAACGAGATGGTGATATTACTCATGATTGGCAGTCTCATGTTTCCTCCACTTCATAAATCTGAAAAACTTCAGCATAGGTAGAGTAATGGCAAGCATATCATACGGGTTTTATGCATCCTTATAGTGCAGCAAAATTATTGTTAATATGGATGATTCAAATAGGATACTTTATTCCATGCCATGTAATCAACTCATAGGCTTGCCTTTGAACAATAAACTGTAATCATGTAAATTGAGATTGTGAGAGTTTTCATGAAAAGCATATACACTAGAGTATCTCAATTTTCCCACATGAATAAATCAAGACTTTTCAAGCACTACTTTTCTATTCATTGTCCTTCAAGAATTTCAGTTTTTGAGTAATTGAGAGCATGCCAAAGATTTTTATTAGTTTATCGGGCTATGATGGACACTCGTGGAATTACTAAGTTTTTTGTTACTTTTGCATAATGATTGCTCATAATAGCCATATGAGTGATTCCATCATGATTACAGCTACCTGGGAGTGCCAAGAATCTTACCCATTATAGCATTGCTGCTACATGTGTTTAACTCATAGCCGAAATCTTGGAGTTTCCTCCATGAAGATCGTTCATAGGCCAGCGGAGTTGTTGGCATCCCATGAAGTTTGACACGCATAAAGCTATATCATTCTTAAGATTAACAAGTCAAACTTTGGCAAGCTCACAAAAACTACTAAACATTAATTCAATCGAACAAATCATTTTAAAGAGAGCTATCAAGTCAATCAACATTTTCAGTGGTGTTGAGTGTCTCTAGAAATAAGCCTTCAAGACTAAGCACTACAACACCCAAGCCTTCAATTGTGAGAATTTTTATTATTACAATTGTTTAGCAATTTTTAGGCAAGACTTGGTTAATTATGAGAGATGGAACAAAACATACCCATTTAAACAAAAATCTTACTACAATACAAAGACTCACTCCACCAATATAATATCTCAACATTTACTACTAACTAGCATGGGTTTCTCAAACTTCAAAAGTGGGGAGTCATAAGGCATACCTCTCATGTTTGGTTCCACTTCTCTCTTCCCTTTTTTATTTGCATCTTGGAAACTCGAAGTCGATCACTCTCCTGCAAATACATGAAAACCTCGAGGCGGAAAGAAAAGAAAGAGGAAAAATAAGGAAAAATGGAGAAATCCTTTTGTTGTTTTTAAGAGGGCAGTTTAAAGAATAGAAAATTGGCGGCAAAGCTCGGCTAGAAAATCTCGAAAGCAAATAGAAAGAACTAAAAATAAGGTGTTGGGGAAGCCACTTATAAACTCGAACTAACAACACAACCTCGAAATATATAAAAGAAAATGAGCGCCAAATAAAGATACATGAGGAAACTTCCCCAAGCTTAGGCTTTTGAAACCCCTTCAAATCATTGTGGTGGCGGGAAAAAGTTGTTACTCTAGTTTGCAAATTGAGTTGAGAGGATACTAGTTGATCCTCAGAGGTTCAAAGAGAGGCTATGCATCCTCTCCATAGTGCCTCCAAGTTCTTAGAAATCTTGGTATGTGGCGAACCGGGTTTGTGGCTGCTCCTCTTGATAAGGAACGTCTTTATCCTCCTCTTGGTCCTCATTCTCCTCCGGAACATCCTCATGTTGGTGTTTCTCAACCTACAATTCATATAGAAAACGTCCTTCCTCAATAGAGAAAAGACCATTATGCATAGGAGTGGGGTAGAGATGCCCAACTCCCACAATATGTAGGTAATAAACACCACTTCTCCTAGTGAGCATTCCACAAGCTTTTAAAGTAGAGAAACCAACACGTCGCTCACCTAGGATGGGTTGCAACTCACCTAGGTTGATGCCTAGGGCAGTGGCAAGCACGGTGATGAAGCATCCACCTATGATTGGTCCTTGGCTTTGGGAGGCTTGGTGCTCCAGGTAGCGCACAAGGATGGCACCCAAGTTGAGTGACAAGCCGTAGTTGATGTAAGCAGCCTTTGCAAGGACTAAGATGTCCTCCTCGTTGAGTCTCGTGAACTCATTGCATGCCTTCAAGGTGTTAGCCATAACATAGAACAAATAGCGAATTGCAGGATGTTGAATATTCTTCCCCTTGCTCACTCTAGTAGTGAAACTCATTCCATTATAATATTGTTCAGGGGAAGGGTCTAAGCTAGTAAAGGATGCGCGTAAGGCATTAACATCATTGGTTGTCAAATTAAAGCATGTGCACCATTCATCTAATGTTAAAGTGTAGTTATTGTTCATAAGTCGGAAACAAATCATGTCCTCTCCTTGCCATTGTTTAACGGTGCTTTGCAACAAACTTAGGAATTCAATAGTTAAGCGGCGATAAGTAGGCACATCATTGTACACAAAGTTTTGTAGGCTAGCTCTATTGTGAAGTAAATTGAAGTCATCAGAAATACCGAGTTGGTTCAATATAATGGGGCAAGCCCACTTGGTGGCCTTCAATTCGCGGTTCTTGATCCTGTCGAAGCGATCATGTTGGAGCTCATTCCTGAACCGTATCCCCATGCATTCTTGAGCGACAGCCCGAGAGGCGCTAGCGGTGGCACGAGCACGAGTTTGGCTCCTTCTGTTCATCATCTATAACATTGAAGAAAGAAAAAAAACTTTTTGATCCAACAACAGTAAGTACAACATATTCCTCATCATAGCACACTAAAGAATCTCCTCAAAATAATAATCTAGGAAAGAGAATCATGGCAATTGGTTCATAGTAGGTCTCAACCTAGATTGTTAATGCCAATATATCGAAGATGAATTTGCAAAAACTAATTGGAGGATCGGAGGAGAAACATACCATAGATCACTTGTGTGCGAGAAAATCGAATGAAATTGAGTACAGATGAATATCTCTTGAGGTTTTGAGAGAGTTTGGAGGTAGAAGAGAGAAAAAGGATTGAAGTTTTAGGGTTGTAGGTACCTTCCCGTGCGATTTTGTGGTCGGACGCAACTATACAGGCGCAACTATATGGTTGGAACAATCCGTTCCCGCCGTATAGTTGGCCTTCTGTCAAAATTTTAGGGTTTCCACCTAGTGGTGCAGCTATACGACTGGAACTATACGGCTAGAACAATATGTTCCCGCCGTATAGTTGGTTGTCAAACCGTTTGTACCTGGGAAAATAAATTATACAAAGGCATCGATATCTATACGATCGGAGCTATACAGCCAGAATTTTTATTCCCGCAGTATAGTTGGTCGTTAAACTATCAGTACATTGGAAAATAATTTGTACGGAGGCACCAATATCTATACGACTGGAGATATATGGCCAGAATTTTTATTCCCGCCATATAGTTGGTCGTTAAACTTTTAGTACATATGAAAGTAACATTGTAGATGGCAAAGATATCTATACGACCGGAACTATACGGCCAGAATTTTTATTACCGATGTATAGTTGGCCGTTAAACTCTCTGTATGCATCAAAAAAATTCGTTTCTTCAAAAATTATTTCTTATCTTGTAACTTAGTGATATACCTTGTTTTTAACAGAAAATTGACAGTAAATATTGTTGACCAACAACATCATGTATAAATCAGTATTTTTAGTACTACCGAACTTCTTCTCCTCAATTAGAGTTTTCTAGCACTCTTTATTAAACATAAACTTAAACTAAAACTTAAAAACTTTACTCAAACCTTTATTTCACATGGGTTGCCTCCCATGAAGCACTCTTTTATGGTCAATAGCTTGACCTCAATGTTGCTCACTTAGGCCAGATGAGTGGAACACCCACTCCAAAGTAGTTGGCCTTCAAAGTGATGGCCTCCTTTTCATCATGCTTAGCTTTCTTCTTTCTGGGGAAATGAATAACAAAAGGATTCCGTGAAGGCAATTCAAGCTTTAAGTTCCCTTGATGTAGATTAATCAAAGCCTTAATAGTTCTTAAGAAAGGACGGCCTAATATAATAGGAGCAGTAGCATCTTCAGGCATGTCAACAATAACAAAATCAATAAGAGCGGGACATCCTTTAATGTATACTAAAGTATTCTCCTTAATTCCTACAGCTTGCTTGTAGGTAGAATTTGCTAGATGCAATTTTAACTCGGTGATCTCAAAAGAACCAAGATTTAACTTGTTAAAAAGACTCTTTGGAATTGTTGAGATGCTTGCACCTAGATCACAAAGTGCATCTATCTCATTGGTCCCAATTTTAATCTTAATAGTAGGCTCAAATATGTTATCAAGCTTCACAGGTAATTTTTCAGCAATTTTCTTATATTCTTCCTCAAGCTCACGTACCTTTATTGCTACCTGATTAACAAAGTGTCAGTACATAGCTTCCTCACTACCTTCACTTACCGGAATCTTAATGTTGATCCTTTTTACGAGATCTTCAACGGTATAACTTGGTGAAGGAGCATTACTATAATCAAGTTCTTCAGGCTCCTCCCTTCGGATTCTCATCATCTTGAGGTCTTTAACGGGATTGGGCTCAGCTTTACCTGCAAATTTGTCTAGAATAAGAGTTTGACTCTCGGTTATATTACCTAGTTGTGCTTCAACAAACCTCGTTCTTTCTTGGAGGGCCTGCAAATCATTTCTCAAACTAACAGTTTGGTTAGATAATTTACCAAGCATAGCATCATGGTTCTCTGTTATTTTAACAAGAATATTATTTTGTTCATTTTGTGAGTCTACAAAAGACTTCACTGTTTCTTGGAGACTACCATAACTATTTCCCATATTATTATTAGAGTTACATGCAGGACTAGAATAATGTTTCTGAAAAATAGGATTATAATTCTTCATCCAAGCTGGGTTATAATCATTATGAGCTATGAAGTCTATTTCTTCAAAAAAATTTAGGGATAACTCTTACCTGGGTTTCCTTACCTTTTACAGCTTGTATGAGCTCATCCAACTTAGCATTGAGTTCTTCATTTTCTTGTGGTGAGAAGGAGTTCACCTTCTTCGTGTTCGATCTATCCACATGCCATTGGGCATGGTTGTCTTGCATATTGTCTAGTAGTTGCTTTGCTTCGGTAATATGTTTACCCATAAATGTTCCTCCAGCTACAGTATCAAGCATAGACTTAGACACAGGGTTAAGAGCATTATCAAAAATATGTAGAATTAACCAGTCTTCCATCACATGATTAGGATAGTTTCTCATGCATTCTTTCATCCTCTCCCATGCAAGCACTAGCGGCTCACGCTCTTCTTGTCTAAAACCAGTAATATTAGATCTGAGTTGCATAGTCTTTGCATGTGGGAAAATTTTAGTCATAAATAAAGAAGTACATTCCACCCATGATGTAATAGTATTTCTAGGCAAAGATAGCAACCATTATTTTGCACTTCCTCTAAGAGAGAAAGGAAATAAGCGCAGTTTGACTGCATCAGGGTCAACATCTTTTATACGCATCATATCACATATTTCAATGAAAGTATTCAAGTGCATACCTGCGCCTTCAACAACACAACCTCCAAATTGATTATGTTGAACCAAACTTAAATAATGGGGCTTAATTTCACAGTCATCAGCAACAATTGTTGGCTGAGTAATAGGAGTACGCAAATAATCATTGTTGGGAGTAGCAAACTCCCCAAGCTTCTTTTCAACCATATTTCCTATGTTTTTGGGTTTTCTTAAACAGAGAATTATAATAGTAAAAGCAATAATTTAAAGGATAACTAATTTTTTTGGTTTATCAAATAAAGACTGAAAGCAAACTAACAAAATTAAAAACAAGAATTAAAACTAGCAAGGTTCCTAATAACCTCACCAGGGTAGCTATTGCTTCCCCCGCAAAGGCACCGAAAAAAGGGTTGATACCTTCGATTCGGATTACGAATGTAGTATAGCTTCTTTTTCCCTAGTATACCTAGGTTATCGAATCCTCCGGAAGCAGATGCGTAGTGAAGTTACGTTAACGGACCTTTGGGAGTTTTAGAATTCCTTTTGTGTTTTTACCAGACCAAGAGTTTGTCTCTTTTTGTTGTTGTCGATGATGGAGAGAGATGGCCTAGGGTGTTCGATTTCACCTGTAGCTGTCCAAAACATCTGATGGGAATAAAAGATAAAGATAAAGTGTGCATGTAATTGTTAGAGCAAGATAAATTATATGTGGGTAGTGCATCCATAATTTCTATTGCCTCCGCAACCTATTATAGTAATAACCTACTAGTCTCATCCATAGAAGAAAGAGAACTAATGATATGCATAGTGATGTCACCGTTAATCCCAAGTAAATCCCTCACATACAGTCGTACTACCCCTTCTGTCACTAGGGTTCCCAACCTGCAGATCCGTCATTACTCATACTCCCTATACCTAGCTCAACCCTCGGGGTCTTGGGTACCTAACAAGTCCTTGGATTGAGGCAAGAGAGGATACAATAATCGTCATGTCATATAAACTAATGCATGATCCCATCTATGATAAATAACATGCACAAATGCTACATGGCTAGGCCGAACCCCTTATCCCAAGGAGAATTACTCACACATAGAGATGAGATCAACAATCACAAAAATTGTAATGAAAATAATGAGATTGATAGCAATAGTCTTACAATGTCGCCAATCGAAGAAGAGATCTACCATTACAAGTGGTGGAATATGGCTATGGAGATGTTGAAGGGTTTTGAGATCTAGAGGCGGCTGGTGATCTGGGGTAGAGACTTTTGGGTGAGGCATGCCTTTTTTCTCGTTGCCCGAGGCTTCTTTATATAGGGGTCCCTTCACGAAAGTTGTTCTATTTGACCTAGCGGTGGCGGCGCCAACTATACAATTGGAACTATACGGCCGGAATTTTGTTCCGGTTGACCTAGTGATTCCCATCTTCAAACGAAATTATCTACGCAGGAAAAATATAGAAAGAAAGGATTGCATACCCCTTTGAATATTAGGCATTAGTGGCAGAGTTTAGAGAGATATTTCATAAAAAATATGAATAATATCCAGTTTAAATGTGGACGTAGATGTCTATATTTCAGAGCCATCAACGGCAATGCCGTTTCCAGAAATGACGTGGCCCAGATAGGTGACTTTAGGGAGCCAGAATTCACACTTTGAGAAATTTGCATACATGCGGTTCTCACGAAGCTTGGTAAGGACACAATACAGATGTTCCGCATGCTCTTCTTTCGTCTTGGAATAGACCAGGATGTCATAAAGATAGACCACCACGAACGTATCAAGGCACTCCATGAAAACTGAGTTCATAAGCCTTGAAAACATAGCGGGAGCATTGGTGAGGCCGAAGGACATGACCGTGTACTCATACAGGCCATAGCGAGTCACGAAAGCTATTTTAGGAACATCTTCCTTGTGGATTTTTATTTGATGATATCCACTTCTCAAATCAAGTTTAGAGAATACCACTGCTCCTGCAAGCTGATCAAAGAGATCGTTGATCCGCGGACGTGGATATTTATTCTTGATGGTTTTTGCATTCAGAGCACGATTGTCAACACAAAGTCGATTAGTCCGGTCTTGCTTCTTCACAAAGATTGTTGGGCTACCCCAAGAGGAAGTGTTATACTGAATAAAACCCAACTTCTCGTGTTCATCAAGTTGTTGTTTGAGTTCGGCCAACTCTACAGGACCCATCTTATAAGGCTTCTTGGATATAGGAGCGGTCCTAGGTTCAAGCTCAATAACAAACTCAACCTCTCGGTCAGGAGGCATACCTGGTAGATCTTCTGGAAAAACATCTGGGAACTCATGGACCACTGGGACACTTTGCAAGGCTTCCATAACATCAATGTTTTGTACACCCAAGAAGTAGAGCTGAATAGAAGGAGTTTGCCTTGGAGAATAGACTATATGGCCTTCATGAATTTTCAGAGAGACCGAGTGTTCAGCACAATCAATCACAGCTTTGTTAGCTTTCAACCAGTCCATACCCAATATGACATCAATATCTGAACTGCCAAGAATAATTATGGAAGTCGGAAATGAAGAACCACCAATTTGGGTTTGATTGTCATCACTGACCTTTGAAGATAGCATTCTTGCCTCGGGAGAGAGAACCATCAGATTTTTAGGTAACGAATCGGACGACAACCCATTTCCTGAGCAAACTTGAATGACACAAAAGAATGTGATGCTCCAGAATCAAACAAAACTCGTGCAAGGACATAGTTTATGGGAAGCGTACCCATCACAACTCCAGGTGCATGCTCAACTTGCACAATGTTGATGTTGTTGGTGCGAGCAGCAGTAGACCTGGGCTTGGTGTTTATGTTGATATCCCATGGTGCATGTGCGCGAGCAGTAGTTGTCGAAGCAGGTATTGGAGGGGGTGGAGGAAGAGCCTTGTTGTTCATTGGACAGTTCCACTGCTGGTGTCCAGTGTTCCCACAAGTGAAACGAGCACCACTCGGGCGAGGAACAGATTATCCAGGAACTCCACCATACCGCACTCTAGGGTATTTGTTGTTGTAGCCCCTTGGAGCAACGTTATAAGAGTATGGTGGCCTTGGCGAGAAGCTTGACAGTCTTGAAGGAGCGGGGAGTGGCAGTGCGGTATTAGGGACCCACACATGACGCTTAGAGGGAGCGGCCATTGCCTAGGAACCACCAGTATCACGGATGTACTTCTTGGATTCATCATAAGAATGTTTGCTTGCTTCCTCTTGAAGAGCTGCTTGTTGAAGTTTGAGCAAATATCTTGTTGTAGTATGAGTAAGAGCATACTTGATAGAAGCATTGAGCCCTTGATGGAACCTCTTTTGTCTTTTCTTATCATCATAAACCTCATCACCCCATAGCGAGATAGATTTGCAAAGTTCTTGATGTAAGTGTTGACATTGTCGTTGTCCTGTTTGAGATTCAGGAACACCTCCTTCATTCGTTCCATGACAATTTCAGAAAGATATTGTTGCTTGAAAGCATCAGTGAATTGCCCCCATCATGGCTGAAATCTAGGTGGGCTTGATCTTAGATATCTCTCCCACCAAAGAGCGGATTATCCACGTAGAAGGTGAGTAGCGAACTTGACCATGTATTGTTCAGTCACATCTGCGGTATCCAGTAGCCTCGAGATCTCTCGGAACCAATCGTCGACATCCAACGGCTCGATGGTCACCTCAAAGTGCCGCGGGGTGAACTTGAGGAATTCTTTCATGTTTCCACCATGGGGAGGCAGAGGGGGTGGTGCAAACTCATTCCTCCGAACACTCTCCTCAAACCTCTACTGGTTCTGCTAGATAGTTCCCAGAGTGTTTGCAAGACTAACAAGTGCGGCACCCAGCTCTACAAAATCTGGAACCTCGTCTTCTCCAAGAGGGTGGCGTGGAGGAGCCATCCTGTTATTGATTTAATAACTTGTGTTAGTACCATAATGGAGAATTATTAATAATCCAAAATAGCACTAAAACAGAATTAACCAAGATTAAAGGATATAATTTACTAAGATGATGTTAAAATATCATGAAAAGTTCATAGCACCTAGAAGATACCAAAGAAAAGGAGTGTGGAACACAAATCTACCAAAGAAAAAAATCCACAAAATTCGGCATTAAAATACCAACTAGATGCGCAAAACCACTTAACGGATAGAGATTAGTGGTATGGTCATGACTCCATCCTGCACTCAAAACATTACTCCGCACATGAATAGGAAAAACGTGCAACCCAACTCTTATCCTTGTTAAGAATAACTGAAAGAGATTTAGTAGCTAAAGAATGAACACCCCTAACTATATCGCGTCGGTTAACAAAGAATAAGACATATCACATCTGTTTACAAAGAGTCGGATAGATTGCGTCGGTTTATAAATAAGCCTGTCGGTATGGAATGTACCAACAGTTGATAACCAAAGGCAGATTGCGACAACAAGGTTGGATGCAATAGATAGACAAAGAATTAACACACATTCTAGTTTGAATTTTTAGATGAGAATAGACAACATTACACTTCCTTACAAGAAAAGGGTGAGTGGGTGGGTAAAAAAAGGGAAGCAGACCTACTCTCACCTTTAATTTTTCCCTAGTATACATAGCTACCAAAATATTTTCTAGACTGACAACGACCATCTTGGCTGAGACCCTGAAGGGCGGAATGGCTCTGATACCAATTGTAATACCTCGGACCCTACACTCTAAGCTCAAGCCTAGATGAACCCAAAATTGGATAAGGGATTCTACCGCGGAGGCCCAAGGCCACCCACGTCTAGGCCCGTACAAGAGGAGCAGGGAACGGTACCGGCCAACCACCCTACCCACTTTCAAGAACATCGGGACAAGAGATAGCGGCATAGTCGACAGGTAAAGCAATCAAAAACATACACAAATGAGTATGTATGTCGATGACATATAATAGTCATTAGAGCCACACCATCTAAAACAATAGAGACAAAAATATTCAACATCATATGGCAAGATCCAAATATCCTAGATAGAGATAATAGTTTAGGATACATCCTCATATATCACACATCAAAGTATCAAGCGGAAGCAGAAAACAACATCAGAGTACGGACAAGAAGAAAATTGGCATAAGATGCCCTGAAAATAAGCACATCCTGCCCACAGATCTCACGGATCTCCATCCTCGGAATCTCTACACCTGACAGTCGTTTCCACCATCATCGGTCTCTTCAATCCAGTAGCCTTCCTGAGAGTATACCTGTCCATCTGAACCAAATATTTATCGTGTGAGACCCTAGGGGTACTCAACAAGTCTTAATGCATCTAAAGAGAACAACCTGGGGTGACACAATTGTAGCAAAAGATAACAACTAACACTTATATAGAGACACACTATACATCCGCCCAACCAGAGATGGACAAACGCTCGTTAATTAGTAACAACAGTTATGTAAGTAATATAAATAAACATCACTCGCCTCCTTCTCGCTTACCGACAAGAAGGCAGAAGTACATCGCATCCGTTGGCAGTTTTATTAACCATTCCATGAGTGTTGCACTATTTACTAGTCATGTCTTAGTCAAATTAAAGGCGATACTTTAGTTATGCTTGTCTATGATTGAGAAATTGTGACCCAAGTCGTCCACAACCGCGGACATGGATTTGATGGATCCAAAATTAGCCATCTTACACCGCGTTTAAACATTGTTTTTGGTCAAGAAATTGCCAAGAAACTCTCAATACTTGTCACTAATGACTAATAATTGCAATGTTATGCAAAACCTCTCTTTGAAAGATGGTGTGCAGGAAATCACGGCTTTAATGCGAAATCAGGAGTCATAATGAAGGTTTTTGAGGAAGTCCACACGGCCAAGTAATTGGGAAGTCATTCCAGGGTGTCAGCACGCTTAACAACCACTAGTACGGGGAGGGCCTGCCCGTATCGTCCACCCGTATCAGGTGGCGTTGGTCTCGTCTTGTCAAACCCTACGACTTTCATGAAGACACGTATATATTTTGAGGCTTCAGGTTTTACGTCAAACACCACCAAATCATTTGTAGCTAGTTTCAAAGTATAGATATCGATCCCACTGGGAGCCCAAAAGGTAAGTGTTTATGAGTGAAGTCTCTATCACACCCAAAGTTTTTACAGGTCTTCGTGTGAATTGACTACAAGTGTTGAAATTAGAATAGAGTTTTCATTAAACTGGATGTATTTAAATAAAACTAAAATGTAAACTTCAAAAATAAAAAGAATAAAAGTAAGAACGATTTGGTTGTTTTGTTGTTTTCTACACATGACAAAGAAGGCGCGAGGAGATACAGTTCATGGTGATAGTGACTGTGTCAGGTGGACGAATGATAAGTGTAACAATTATAATCTTATAAATATATGTGTAGGCTAGTAACCCATAATTAGCCAGAACTCCTCTTGGTAGATTTCGTCCCAACTTCAATAATCCTACTAGTCTGTTACCAAAACCATGGTCATACACTAGTCAATTAAGACCCTTCAGGTCGCTTAGCGATTAAGCTCCTTGGATCAGACTAATGCAATAAGCACGGTGGTTCCTCATTATCCTCGAGTCAACTAGTTTTCCATTGATATCCCTGTGTCACTCGGGGGTCGTCGGTCTACAGCGAACAAGATCCTATCTATATAGAACAAAGCATCATGTTGTCTGGGCCCTTAATTCGACAACAAGCATTAGGCATTCCATAGATAGTCAAGCACACATAATATAGTAATTAGAATCAATCACAAGCTAATGGAAAATATATGGAGGCACATCACATCTCACCAATCCCTTACATCTCCCACGCCCAAGGAACTTACTCCCACATGAGAGAAGAAAGCATCATCGATATAATTAAATAAAGGAAGTTCTTCTTGATATTACCGTGGAGATCCACAATAAGAATAGAAAAGTAATCCAACACAATTCAAGATGGGAAGAAACAATCTCAAACCCTAGTCTTGCAAGGTGAAGATCTCTCTCTCTCAAGTACAAGTAATGGTTATGTGGGTGTATTGGCTAGGAGGTCGAAGATCGTGGAGCGAGATGAAGAACGTCTTCCCCTTCTTATCCGGATCTCTCCTTTCTCCTTTCTAGATGGGATGGCGGCTGTTATGTTGTGTTTTCGCTTCTGGCCTCTTAACGGAAGTTGTCCCTTTTGACAAGACGGAGGCGGCGGCAGCTATATGGCGGGAAAAATGTTCCCGTCATATAGTTTCTCGTTAAAGCCTCTATATGCTCCCCTCAATTTCTTACAAAGAGAGACTTGCTTGTTTTCACCTGAATATTGTGTTTCTCTAGTTAAAACCTTCTATTGACGTTCAGAACCTAAAACACACATTAAAAACCAAGTTTTCTTCACTACCAAAGTATTAGCGTTAGATAAAGCTAGAAAACGATCTCCTTGTATCGAATCATCAAAATTGTGTCGAGTCTCACAGCTATCAATCCACACCATTGTTCATCCATTGTTCATCACTTCCACCATCCATGCCATCCACTAGCCATAGCCATTGCTTTATACTTTAGATCTCCTTGTGATTTGGCAACCATTGTAAGAATATTTGATTTCAATCTAAGTATTTGTATGATGTTTTCCATCTCCGATCTATTAGCTATGAGTGAGTAGTCCTCATGGGCTGCGGGTTGGGGAGAAACCTCGCAGCGACTATGTGCATATAATTCATGGGAGTATTGTATTTCGTTTGAAATTGAGATTTGTACCTTTTGTTTCTTTGTCTCTTGTGTCGATCTATGGACTTGTAGGTGCCCAAGCCCATAGATTGATAAATGCTTGAGGTGAGATACTTGGCTAGCGGCGATCTCATAGGAACCCAAGTGACAGAAAGGGTAGTACGATCTTCGCTTAACGACCCATTTGGGATCACAAAAACATCACCACGTAAATCTTTGATTTGTGTTTTGCACTTAATAATCATTTGTAGCCCGTTTCTTTGGTGCGCACTCGCTTGGATTAAAAGACTATTGCTATACCTGCTACATCACGTGGGCTCTAGTATATTAGGATGTGTTGCCCACAAGAGGTTATCTCCGTTCAAACATAACACATGACTAAGCTTATTATTATCTTTTATCCCATATGATGTGCAGTTGCAGGTGGATCTTCAACCCTGGCCTATCTCCATCCATCGACTCAACCCATTATAAAGTAAACTCGATTGGTCCTATAAACTAACAAACAAAGTCTTGTAGATGTTCCCTATTTATTTCCTTTTAGCATTGCTTTCCGAGGTTCGATTAAACCTAGGTCTTCTAGGGAAAAAGCTATTATACTACATCCATGAATCTGGATCGAAGGTATCAACCCTTTTTCTAGTGTTGTTATCAGGGAAGCAGTTTTGCTATCCTTAACGCCAAATTTGGGCGCTCTTATTGTGTTTTACCTTAAGCATCAAGATATTCAATCTCGAGGACCCATATGTGGAGGAGGAGTTGTAACCATTCTTGCACACGCACTTCGCATCAATCTAGGTAACATTCAACCATTGACAGGAAGTCACCGTCTCGGTCTGTCTACTCTAAGAGCATGTGGTATGGTTTCTAAAACTCATGGTAGATACTTCTTCGATATACCTAGAGCGGATCACTTGATCCTGACTCCTTTGTCTAATGGTTTATTCTCTATCGAGGATGGACGTTTGTGTTTTGACGCGCAGGTTGAGGCTAATCTACCCCAACAAGAAATACCCATGGGAGGAGGAGAAAATGAAGAAGTAGAACAAGAAGGACACAAACAAGATGAGCAGCCACCAAACTACTACACCACCTATGAAGACATCTATGCACTCGAAGGAAATATCCAACACATGAACAACCTCTCCATCAACCTTCGAGATGCTACTGCAAGCATCGCCACCCAGTTCCATGTTTGGAGAAGCCAATGGAATGTGGGAGACTATCCACCGCCACCACAATGAGCAATAAAAGGGATTACAAAAGCCTGAGCTTGGGGATGTGTTCCCCTAGCAAATTTATTCGTGTAATAACTAGGTTGTACTCCATATCCTTAGGAGCTTTGAAACACCCATGTTGGCTTGTTCCAACACTTAGCTTTTTCCTTTGCTTTTTAGTTTGCCTTCATTTTTAGTTTGTTTTGTTTTTCATTTGTTTTTATTTTCTTAAAATTGTTGCTTGGTTGCAAGTTCTTTTCTATTCTTTACATCTCTATCCTCAAAAATACAAAAACATTTTTGTTTTTTTCCTTTTTCGTCAATGTGGATTCACACTTTTCCTCTTTTCTTTAATATTATTATGTGATTAATCACGTTTGAATTTTGAACGAACACATCCCCATAAGGAAGGGGATCATGAATTCACTTATGAGTGGTATGTCCTATGTCTCCCGCTTATGAAGTTTGAGTTGTTTATCTTGGTTGGTTGATTTGCTAAGATGCCATTCTAGTGGGAAGTAATTTAATATGGTTAGAGTAAGACTTTTTATTAGTATGATGATTAGTTGTTGAATCTCTTTCTCTAGTTCTTTTAGTTAACCAAGTCTTGCCTTGGAAATAATATTGCCAAACAAGTACAGTAAGAAAAAGTCTGAAATTTACAACTTGTTTGATGAATGATTGTCTTGAGAGTATACCCTTGAAGATACTTAACCGCGTAGATATTTTGATAGTCTTGATAGCACTCATGAAAGGAGTTGTTTGATTGAAATAAAGTCTAGTGGTAATTGTGATGCATGCCAGAGCTAACCATGTGGATCAAACCACGATACTAGCTCAAAAAAAGAGAAAGAAGTGAGACAATTTTGTTCTATGTCTCTAATGCACACCTTTGGGATACCAACAACTCCGCTAGCTTTTGAACGATCTATGGTATAACCCCGGATTTTGGCTATGAGTTGATGACATGAGTGGCATACTTGTCAAGATATGGGCAAAAGTATTGGTACTCTCAAAGGTTGTGCAAATACTTGCAAAAGAAAAATTCGGCGATCGTTGAAAGAATAAAACAATGTCTATGAGGATCCACATAACATGTCCTTGACATGTTCTCATTACTACTTTACAAGTTTTTCTTGAAAAACAATGATTGGATTAGAAGTGTTTTTGATTGACTTGATTTATTGATATGTGGTGTAAATAAGACACTTGATTATTATACTACTTAGGACATGAAACTCTCTTACTCAATTATGCTATTTAAACATCCTAGTGTTCCTTGGCAAGTTGAGAGTTAATTAGAAGAATTTGATTGATTGCTACACTTCTAGTTACTTATACTTGTATTAAACTTTACTTTGATTGTCTTTACTTACCGAAGCTTGTATAGTATTCTTGTCATCTCTCTAACTTTGATAAGCCTCACAAATGAATGAAGTGTTGAGCACATATGACTACCAACCGTAAGTGAATTCTTATTCTCGTTGTTTCAATTTTAAACACTGAATTCCTTATAGTTATTTTGTTTCTTCTTGCTCGAGGGCGATCAAGGTTTGAGCTTTGGGGAAGTTGATGGCTCCAAAATTAGCCATCTTCCACCATGTTTAAACATTTTTTGGTCAAACAATAGCCAAGAAACTCTTAATCCTTGCCACTAATGACTAATAATTGCAAAGATATGCAAAAACTCTCTTTGAATTATGTTGTGCAGGAAATCATGGTTTTTAATGCAAAATCAGGAGTCATAATGAAGGTTTTTGAGGAAGTCCACATGGCCAAGAAATTGGGAAGTCATTCCAGGGCGTCAGGACTCTTAACGACCACTGGTATGGGCAGGGACCGCCCGTACCAGGTGGCATTAGCCACATCTCATCAAACCCTACGACTTTCGTGAAGACGCCTATATATTTTGAGGCTCCAACCACCGGCCAAAGAGCCGCCATTCTCAGATTACATCACAACACCACCAAAGGAGATCCACACCATTGTTCATCACTTCCACCATCCATCCCACCCACTAGCCATAGCCATTGCTTTGTACTTTAGATCTCCTTGTGATTGGCGACCATTGTAAGAATATTTGATTTCAATCTAAGTATTTGTATGATGTTTTATATCTCCGATCTATTTGTTATGAGTAGGTAGTCCTCACGGGCTATGGGTTGGGGAGAAACCTCGCAGCGATTATGTGCATCTAATTCATGGGAGTATTGCATTTCGTGTGCAATTGAGATTTGTATCTTTTGTTTCATTGTCTCTTGTCTCGATCTGTGGACTTGTAGGTACCCTAGATCCCATAGATTGATAAAGGCTTAAGGTGAGATACTTTGCTAGCGGCGATCTCATAGGAACCCCAGTGATAGAATGGGTAGTACGGTCTTTGCTTAGCGACCCATTTGGGATCACAACACATCACCACTTAAAGCTTTGATATGTGTTCTAAACTTAATAATCGTTTGTATCCCGTTGCTTCGGTGTGCACTCGGTTGGATTAAAAGACTATTGATATGCCCGCTATATCACGGGGGTTCTAGTATATTAGGATGTGTTGCCCACTAGAGATTATCTCCGCTCAAACATAACACATGACTATGCTTATTATTATCTTTTATCCCATATGATGTGCATTTGCAGGTGGATCTTCAACCATGGCCTATCTCAATCCATCGATTCAACCCATTATAAAGTAAACTAGATTGGTCCGGTAAACTAAGGTAAAATGAACAAACAAAGTCTTGTGACGTGCCTTTTTTATTTAATTTTAGCATTGCTTTTTGAGGTTCGATTAAACTTAGGTCTTCTAGGGAAAAAGCTATTATACTATATCCATGAATCCACATCAAGGGTATCAGGCTATCAGAAATATTTACCCTACAGGGGTGCACAAATAGTAACACACGCACGATCAACCTCGGGAAGAACCAAATAAAAAGCAACGAGGCACACAACAAGCATTCATAGGATTGTCGTCGGATTGATGACAAGTACGCCATGAGCGGGTCCTCGAGGCGTGCAGAGGAGAGGGGTGTGAGACGTACGATGGTCTGGGATGGTGAGCACACAAGTTTACCCAGGTTCGAATCCGCTGGCTTTGTACGGATCCTACTCTTGCTAGCAATCCAGTAATACGACAGAGCCGGATATGGGTTACAAGGGTTTCGCTTGTGCGAGTTGAGATTGTAGACTATTGTGGGGCGCCCTAAAGGCTGGTCCCTACGACGGCTTATATAGATATCTAGCCTAGGGTTTATAGGAGAGACCAATCTGTCTACGACTAAGAGTCGGTTACATAGTACATCTTGAACTACAAGTAACACTATAGGCCTATGTCGGTAAGTCTTCTGGGCCTACCCATAGCCAGACTAGACTTCGTCTCTTCTCCCTGACTGGGCTGCCCGTGAAGCAAAGGTCTAACCCAAAGTGGGCCACCCTGGTCAGTGAGGCATAGTGAGGATACCCGAAAAGTATATCCCCAACAGAAGCCCCTAGAAGCCTCCAAGATCTAGAGTCGGATTTGATCATCGTCTAGCTTGGTCTATCTTCATCTTGTAGAATCTTGAAGGGTTCCTGAACTTCAGAAGAAATGATAGGATCTGGGTCTTAAAAGTAAGCCAGACCTATGAGTACATTATTCGAGTTTCCAACTTGAAATTCAAACTAAGCTAGAACTTAGTCTCTGACGTAACCTTACATCAGTCAAGGCCAAGTCACGTCACTTACAGACATTCCTGTCAGCACGACCATTTATGGGTCCGCCTTTTGTGGAACCGAGGCATCGTTTTAATGCGTGCGCAGAGATCTAAGGCGGTGTAATCCTTGCGACGAGGTTATCTAGCTCCTTCCATGATGCGTGGTACGGCTACAGTTCATATTTCACGAATCTTAGTGCGGGTCAGGGATATGAGGGGTCAAGGTCTCCTCTTTCTTCCTTACCAACGCTAGTGTCTTCTCCTTCGTCTCGACACTTATGCGCAAAAGCTCCTATGCCTCCCCCAAAGTGGATAGCGCGGCCCATCCTAGTTCACCACCACCCACAAAATGGCTGAGGCTTTGTCTTCTGGCACGGCGGCAACAACGGCAATGGCCCCTACAGTAGTAGAGAAGGAGAACTTCCGCGGGGTCTGGATCCCTTGCATCCTTGATGACAACAAGCTCTGCATTGTGGAGAAGGAATGGCTCCTCTATGTCGGCAACTGGCAGAGCGGTTTTGTCTAAACCATCCCCACCCAATGTCAATGAGCGACTTCACTTCTGCACCCACCTCGACAGAGGTTTGAGTTTTCCTCCCTCAGGTTTCTTTTCTGAGGTCATATATCACTACGGAGTTCAACTCCACAATCTCCCCCCAAACTTAATTTTAGAAATGAGTGCTTATGCATGTTTTTGTGAGGGGTATCTCGGCATTATAACGAGTCTTGTTCTTTTCCGGTATTATTTCCATACCCGAAGAAATTCCATCACTTCCGGTAATCCTTATATTACCGGAACTCTCAGCTTTTCTGCTAGGAGAGAACGAGTCTATCCTAGGATTAAAGCTAGCGAGTCTGTGAAGAAATGGCCGTCCATGTTCTTTTACCATAAGTATAGATCATCTCATGTCAAAGCAACTGCTTTGTCGGCTTTCGTCGATGGCGCCGCCACGCCCCAAGAGTCCTGAGACACAGAGGCTCCGGCTCTCACCGACGATCTGCTTCTTGCCAAGAGGCGGATCGAATATTTGATGAAGCACAAGGGTCTGAAACGATCCGACTTGATCCACTGCTAGTTGGCACGCCGGATCTAGCCTCTCCAACATCATGGTGACCGGCTCATGCATTCAATCACCAAGATCAAGATGGATTTTCTCTGGATATGCTCAAGATCATATTCAGATACGGACTATGACTCCCAGATCATATGGTTGATCAAAGAGAGGATCGATAGGAAGATTCCGGATCTTTCCTTGGACATGTATATGGCTGACGATCCCATGACACCAGTAATTTTTCCAACAATTACTCAAATATGTGTTCATCTATACTTTGTTACATGCTTTCTGCAATATTGAGGTAATTCTTCTTTCAGCTTGATGACCTCCCCGAATCGGAACTTGCTCCTCTTGAGGGATATCCTCCTGAGATCTCTCTGGATGATGGAGAACTTATTGCATTACCAGAGGCACTTACCCGAAAGCGTAAGGCCCCGACTGTTTCTATTGGCACAAAAGACATGCCTGTTGTGAAGAGGTAACTTTCCTCACAAGTTCTTTGTATTTTATCTCTCATTCTTTCTGAAGCGTAACGATCTTGTACTATCACTTCTTCAGAGCTAAACAGGTCACCAAGGGCATGGGGAAGGGAATCCCGGCAAAGCCTCTGTGATAGTCAAAGTTAAATTCGACTTCGCCTACTACTCCACATCTGACTCCTACCCCAAAGCCTTCTACAGCACCGGAGGTTACCTCATCTCTTCATGCTACAGAAGATCCGGCTCAGCATTCTAAGCCAGCGAACCTTGGTTCACAAACCGACGTCACCATGGGTGACTCGACAATTGATAAGGGTGAACCCTCAAAGGGTAATGATCCTCGGTAGAGGTTTTTGTAGACAACCTTCTCAGTAATATGGGTATTGCCAAACTTGGCATTACTCGGAAGACTGCAGAAGAGATCAAGAAGTTGGCTCAGCAATGCTTTGAGAGCCGAAACATCACCGCCGAGGAACAGGTGCAAGAAGCCGAGGATGTCAAGTTCTCCAAACTTCTTGACCAAGTTCATCTTCGTGACGAAAATCTGAAGGTTGCCATGGCTCCGCCACCACTAGTAATCCCAATGACTCTCGCCGAGAAGGTTACTTATGAGGTGAACATGAGTTTAAGCAAGCTTACCCATGAACAATATGTAAGTTGGAATTTGACTTTCTCTTTTACTTTATTTCATATCATATCCTCTAGCCCCCAAGCATGAAGTTGGATAGAAAATCCGGATTTATGCTTTCATGGGATGCCAAAGAACATACTAGTGTATCCCCCAAGGCTCGTGCTAATATTTAACTTAGTTAAAAGATTAGCCTGAGTCTTCAGTAGACTTCTGACTCTAGGTATTATTCTGACTGACAGAAAGTTAATGCTTATAACCAGGAATTATTAAAGAATATTTGCAATAAGCGAAGAGAGATCAGAGCTCTCCATCTTGAAAATGCTCAATTGAAGATTTCCAAGGATGAGGCTGAAGGTAATCATCTCAGTCCTTATCCTTACTGTTTTGGCTTGCATAGTTGAATTCTTATTTGACTGTTTTCTTTTGCTTACAGAACTGGTCAAGCAGTCATGTAAAATGATTGAAGAGGCCGAGAATTTCAAAACCCTAGAGCTGGAAAACAATGACTTACGGCGGGAGCTAAATGAACTTATGGTGGATCATGAGTGCAACATTGCTAGCGTTCTTGAATCATCCAACATGGACACCGAAGAACGTGAAAGAAAGATCGCTATCCAGGGTAAGAAAATCTCGGATCTCATAGACAAGGTGGCCAGGGATAAGGACATCACCCAAGCACTCCGGGATGAACTCTAGAGTCTTAGGGCAGAGAAGACCAAAGTTGATGATGTCATCTTTGGTAATTTTCCTGTCTCTGACCTTTCCTGCTTCCAACTCCGGGAGTTTGGATATATTTTTTGACCTTTGCTTTATATACGCAGGTCCTCTGAATTTGCTAGATTCTTCTTCTTCCGACTCTCGCACCAGCTGGCTTAATGAAGTCGGAGATCTGCTTCACGATTTCCGCTAGTCACTGGAGGATATTGGTGAAGCCTTAAAGATTTCTGATATGAACAGAATGTCTGCCTTTGAAGTGCGAGATAAGGCAAAAGAGATGCCCCGGCTCATCCAGGACTGGAACAAGTCCTATGCGCGAACCACAGCACAGAATGCCCTGACAATGGTTATGAGCCACCATCGAAGCATGGAGATTTGGCAAGTAACCAAGGGTTATTCAACTTTGGATGAAGACGGCAAGGAGAAAAACATCAAGGCCATCATGGACTCCTGTGCCGGATAAGGATGCCACATAGCTGTTCTGACCAGCTATGACACTCCATTCTTCACTAGCGTGGAAACGCCTCCTCTGCCTCCCGAAGAAACAGCTGAAGTTTCTGACGACGAGCAAACCCAATCCAATTTGCCTGTCTCAAAAAGATACCAAGGCGAAGGTGATGTCTCCAGTGAGCTGGCAGCTCCTACTTCTTCTCCTGCATCATAGAGTACCAGAACAACAATGTGTTATTCTGAAACAATTGGACTGTAATAAGTAGTGTAATATTTTTTTGCTAATGCTAAGGTTTGCAAGAACTGATGCTTTTGACTTCCTTTTGGCTTTATTTAGTTGTGCCTGAAATTTTACATAAGCACTTTTGTTTTGTCTATACTTATTGCTTATCTGGCTTTCTGCCTCGTCCCTTTCGTGAGCCAGCAAACCTTCAACATGGAAACTTTGTCGGGCAACGGAGCTCAATTGCTAAACCAGTTTAAACTCGGAAAACAAAGCCGATTTCTAGTACCAATAATTCACTACTCGGAAAATACCCGCATCCAGCAATTAGATAAAGAACCAAAGTATAAACTAGAAAAAAATTAACTTTATACCCGAGGGTAGCATTTTTAGAATTGGAAATCTAACCAGAAGAAACATGAGCATAAAGTACTTTCAAGTATTCTAGGATTTTCGACTGTGACATGATCATTCGAAAATAAGATGGTAATATAAAACTTCTCAGAAAATATTGAGGCACCAATACTTTATTTATCATTGAACATGTACACATACATGATCACAAAGAAAGAAATTTTAAGAATAAAAGGAAGGTAGATGAGCAATATTCCACGGTCTGTCTACTTCTTCTTGGTATATACTGCCTCTATCTCTCTTTATCTTCCTAGTAGCAGGTCTTTCTTTGAATGGCCGCATATCAGTTGGATAGTAAGAACCATTATGCAATACTCGGCTAACTAAAAAGGGCCCTTGCCATACTGGGGAAAGTTTGTGCTTTCTTTTCTGCACAAGCCGGAGAACCAAATCACCCTTATTGAAAGACCGGTTTCTGACTCTCTAGCTATGATGCTTGCGTAACTTCTGTTGATAGGTTGTTGATCTCTGCTCAACAACGACGCGAACTTTCTTTGATTAAATAGAGATCATTTTGTCGAGAAATTTCAGCACCCTCTTCGATATACACAGCAACTCGGGAAGAAGTATGAATTAAATCGCTAGGAAGAACTACTTCTGCGCCATAGACCAAGAAGAAAGGTGTGTGTCTGATTGACCTGTTTGGAGTTGTTCTTAAGCTCAATATCACATACGGTAATTCATCTGCCCAAGCCCCCGCGACACGACGAAGTGGTGCTTTGAGTCTTGGTTTGAGACCTTGTAGGATAAAACCATTTGCTCTTTCAACTTGTCCATTGGCTTGTGGATGCACGACTGACACAATGTCAAGCTAGATTTTTTGTTTGTCGTAGAATTTGGCAAGTTCTACCATAGAAAAATTGCTCCTGTTGTCCGTGATAATACTATGCGGATAACCGTATCGGATTATATCATCTTCGACAAATCTTCTGGTTGTTGCTCCATCACAACTTGTGACGGGTTTAGCCTCAATCCATTTTGTGAACTTATCGACCATCACTAAGAGGTGTGTAAATCCACTTGGAGCCCGTTTAAACGGTCCTACCATGTCAAGCCCCCAGACCGCGAAAGGCCATGTTATCGGTATTGTTTGCAGCTGATCAGCCAGAACATGAGCTTGTTTGGCGTACTTTTGGCAGCCTTTGGACGTCTTGACCAGTCGTTCGGCGTCTGCCTTGGCTGTAAGCCAGAAAAATCCATGTCTGAAAGCTTTTGCCACTAAAGATTTGGCTGTAGCGTCATGACCACATTCACCTTTGTGAATTTCCCTTAGGATTTCCTCTCGATACGTAGCGCTGAAAAACCGCAGATACACTCCGCTTATAGAGCTCACCATTTATTATTTTATAGGTTTTTGCTCGTTGAACGATCTGCCGGCTCAGAACCTCGTGTTCGGGTATTTCGTCTACCAAGAAATCCAGGTAGGTTTTTGTCCAGCTGGGAATCACAGCCAGAACTGCTACTAAAGGTGATTCAGATTTGGTCGGAGATTCCTCATCAACTCCTATTATAGATGGAACTTTGAGGTGCTCTAAAAAAGCGCCATCCGGGACCTTCTTGTGCATAGAGCCTATACAAGATAATGCCTCTGCTTCCTCAATTTATGTTCGAGGTAAGTGTTGAACCTCAAACCCTTCGAACGATTTAGATAGTTCATCCACGACAGCCCTATACACTGCCATGTGTTTATTTGCCTTATAGTGATCCGACACTTGTTGAGCAACTAGATCCAAATCTCCATAACACATGAGTCATCGGATGTTATATCCTTAGCAATCTGGATTCCATGTAGTAGTGCTTCATATTCGGCAATGTTGTTTGTTGCCGTGAAGTGGATCTGCAACACATAATGACATGGGCATACCTTACAGGTACTACTTGCGGCACATGGCGAGTTCAAAGATAGAAAGTCTAAAGGGACCAACCCTAACTCGTAATTGAATCAGCCTGCTACTCGAGACCTAGCCTATCTATATAAAGGCTAGGAGGGGGCGGCGAGGAGGAAAATCACAACCCTACTTTCCACAACCTTGCCAGCTTGCATCTGCGCACCCCCTGTAACTTTCGACTCCCTCAATAATTCCAAGAGCAGACAAGCAGGAGTAGGGTCCTCTACAAGTCCTGAACCTAGGTAAACCTTGTGCCCCTATGTGCTTGTTTGCTAGCCGATTGATGCCTCTAGTGCTCCCTCCTTCTCCAAAACCCAAGTCCATAACAATGGGCATTGATGAGTTTAACCCTCGTCAACTGGCGCCGTCTGTGGGAACTGGGAGCACTGATGTTGCAGCTTCTTCGGCCCCGTCAACCATGATCTACAACTCTGCAACAATAGAGATTCGCCTCCTCTCCGGTGCCTTTCAATTCACCATCCACACGCCGGCCACTCGCCCGGCTTTCGAGTCTATGGGGGAAGGGATCGGCCTGGCGATCGGGAGCTTACGCTTCCAAGTTGGTCAGATGGGCACACTTCGCCTCCCTGACCAGCCAATGGTTCCCGCGATTGCTCTAGCATTATGGTTTCCACCACAGATCGGCACCCTGAGCGAACTCAACGCCCCGACAATAGTCGAGAACTCGATCAACGATAGCAGTCATAGATCTGATTTGGGCGGTCTGGCCACTGATGATGAAGCCTATGGCTCCGAATAGGAAATCTACAGAAGCAACAGCTTTCCCAAACACTACATGTGTGCCATCGTCACCACCGTCGAGAACGGCGGCACTCGGGACAACACCGCTACCGGCGGTGGCATCCCAGTCGTGAACGGTGGTCCCACCAACGGCGCACCCACCAACAATGGGACGGAAGGAGACCCACATCTCACGGTGAATGAGCACACCGAAGAGCACATGCTGATCAAGCTCAATGACAACGAGTGGGCCTGCTGTCGAGAAGCCCTGCAGGGCACTCCCTTCCCCCAAACTCATCGCAAGACATTCTAATGGGTTACCATTGGCTGCTCAAGGAAGAATACAAGCGCCAACAACAAGTAATCGCGCAGCTCGATGCGCGTAGAAAGGTGGCGGATGAGTCAAGCCTTCGGCGGGCTCAGCTCTCTTCCATGGGAGGATCCTCCTCTAAGGGCAATGACCATGTGGCCGCCAAGAAGCACTCTCGACTGGACCACCTCGCTTACAAGGAGCAGGAAGAGGCTGCGCGAGTCCTCGAATTCTCATCCATGACGGCGGATACGCAGGGTAATGTGCTCCCAAAGACACCGCAAGCAGCGGTGACAGTGGCCACCATGTACCTCCTCAACAACCAGCCACCGGCTGGGGATCCATGGGCCGCCATGTAGTGATCTACGATCGTGGGCTTGGGGCTAGTGAATGTTTCCCTCATCAAGGATCCAACGCTGGAGCCGAAGAAGAACAAGGATCTGGCCAAACACTACTCTTCATCCTCCTCTAGTGATGATAGCCACAACTTGTCTCAACGACGCCGCTCACGGTGGCACGACCATGACTACGATGCGCGTGATGACATCACGCAGCGCAAGGTCGACAATATGCACACAAGGAGTGCCCATTTGACTAACTCGGAGGATGACAGGATAGAGCTCTATGGCGCCAGCTGCTTCAGCAGAGCCATCAGGCGGAAGCGAATTCCTAAGGGTTTCGAACTCCCATCAGAGAACCCGAAATTCGACGGCCTGTAGGACCCAAAGATCTAGCTCGAGGATCACATCTCCTCCATCAGACTACATGGTGGAACCACAGGTACGATGATGCAATGCCTCTAGCTGCAGCTGCAAGGTGCCGCCCGTGTGTGGCTCAACAATCTCCCGCACGGATCCATTCGCAGCTGGGAAGAGCTGGTTTATAGCTTCGTGCGAAACTTCAAGGGAACTTACAAGAGGCCCGCATCAATCGAAGAATTGTGCGGCTGCTACCAGAACACGGGCGAGCCGCTATGCTTGTATATCTAGAGGTGGTCCATCATAAAAATCTCTATAGAGGACATCTCTGAGGATCGCGCAATCGACGCGTTCAATAACGGCGTACGCCAAAGAGAGCTCGGGGAGGAGATGGGCCGCTCGAAGCCCAAGACAATCAACCACCTGATGGAGATCGCGAATAGGTGGGCCGATGGAGAGGACTCAGTGAAAACCGTGTCCACTCCGATGATGATGACGACCTTGGCCGCAGACGTGATCGTCGAGGAAAACATAAAATGCGCGGATACAAGGACCGCGAAGAGGTCGACATGGTCGCGGCTGGCTATGCCGACAAACGCAACTAAAACCGCAGCAGCGGATACCACAGCAGTGGATACCATGACAGCAAAAAAACCACGCAAGTGTGGCAGCTCCGCACTCGTGATGAGATACCTGGAACATCCATCTAGGACAAACTGTCCGGATCGTGCAACGTACACTTCTACATCGAAAAACATGGCAGCAAGAAAAAGTCCAACCACCTTCTAAAGGACTGCCGCGAGTTCCTCAAACTCCACCGAGGCCTGGCCTAGATGAATCACGACGTGATAAACCAAGGCTATGGGGCTGCCTCAGGCGCTGTGGCTCATGGAGCACCTCCACCACCACCCGGGCCACCACCACCCGCGGCTGCACCAGTATAGAACCATGGAGGAAAGCCATACCCCTGACCACTGGGAACATGGGGATGATCCAAAAAGGTTGACCCTCAAATCGAGTGCAGAAATCAATCACTCGCCAAGTCAGTCTAGCGATGAACTCTCTGCCCTCCACCACTGAGTACCTCAGTGGAAGCTAGTCCTGCATCACCTTCGACAAGAGAGATCACCCGCGCCAAGTTCCTACCCTAGGCCACTATCCCCTGGTGCTCGAGCTGCAGATTGGAGGCTTCGAGATGAGTCGCGTCTTCATGGACGGCGAAAGCAGCATCAACCTCATGTTCGCAAGTACCTTGCATGCAATGAGGATCCCTCTGACTTGTCTAGAAGTTTCAGATACAATGTTCCATGGCATCATCCCAGGTAAGGGTGTGTATCCCCTGGGCAAGATCAGCCCCGACGTCATATTTGGCACACCGTGAAACTTTCGGTGAGAGCGCATCGAATTTGAAGTTGTCGATTGGCCCTCTCAATACCACTACATCCTCAGATGTGTTGCGTTCGCAAGGTTCATGGCAGTGCCATACTACGCCTACTTGCAGATGAAGATGCTGGGTCCAAACGGCATTATCACAGTCAACGGAAGCTTCGATCTGACAGCTGCGATAGGGAATTCAATAGAATTTCCTAGTCTTTCGGCATGCAAGAGGAACTGGTGAGGTTGAAGGAATCGACAGACAACAGTCTGCCTCCCCCGAGCAAGCCAAGCTCAACCGACCAATCCTTCGACACGTCGGTGCACACCAAAAAAGTCCAGGTCCACCCAACGGACCCGACCAAGACGGCCCTCATTGCCAACAACTTGATTTCCGCATAGAAACTCGCGCTCGTCAAATTCCTCTGTGAGCACTGGGAAATGTTTGCCTAGTGTCTAGCAGACATGCCAGGATTTCCCACGGAATTCGCCGAGCACTCACTCAACATGAATCATAAAGCAAGGCCAGTCAAACAAACAATACGGCGATTGTCGGAGCCAAGGGAAAAAGCAGTCGGTATGGAAGTCAATAGACTCCTCGACGCTAATTTTATACGCGAGATCAAGGAAAGCACCTAGGTCGCAAATCCCGTGCTCGTTCCTAAAAAAGACACGGATATCCTGCGGATGTGTGTGGACTTCACCTCCCTGAACAAGCATTGCCCGAAGTACCACCTCCCGTTGCCATGGATCGATCAGATAATCGACTCCACCACAGGATGCGAGCGCCTCTGCTTCCTCGACGCCTACTTAGGCTATCACCAGATTCGAATAAAGGAGGAGGACCAGGAGAAAACGGTGTTCGTCATGCCCTTTGGTGTCTTCTGCTACACAATGATTCCCTTCGGGCTGAAAAACGCAGGAGCTACCTATCATCGGTGTATGCAGGCCTGCCTCAAGAGCCAGCTTGGTCGCAACATCCAAGTCTACATTAACGACATCGTTGTCAAAACTAAGGAGGAAGCATCATTAATCAACGATCTCCACGAGACCTTTGATAACCTCGACCGCTACCGGATCAAGCTGAATCCGGACAAATGTGTCTTCGGCGGACAACCTGGGCAACTGCTCGGGTACCTCATCTCCGTGAGAGGGATCGAGGCCAACCCGAAGAAAATAAAGGCCATACTGGCCATGGAGAAGCCGAAGAACGTAAAGGGTGTCCAATAGCTGGTTGGGAGAATCACGGTGCTCAGTCGATTCATTAGTCGAATGGGCGAAAAGGCACCACCTTTCTACCAACTTCTTCGCAAAGCTGACAAATTCGAGTGGACAGACGAAGCACAAGAAGCATTCAACAACCTCAAGCGTCTACTGTCCACCTCGCCGGTGTTGGTAACACCTCGCGAAAAGAAGCCGCTGTTGCTATACATCTCCGCCGCCAACCAGGTGGTAAGAACTATGCTCGTAGTGGAACGAGCCGAACAAAATAAGGTCCAAGGGGTGCAACGCCCAGTCTACTACCTCAGCGAGGTGCTCACGCCAACAAAACAGCGGTACCCGCATTATCAGAAGCTGGCGTATAGCATCTTCATGACAGCCAGGCGATTGTGCCACTACTTCCAGGAGCACCCAATCGTAGTGGTAAACGACGCCTCGCTTGGTCACATACTCAACAATCCTGACGCCACCGGACAAGTCGTGCTCTGGGGGATAGAACTGTCTCCACGAGACATCACATATGAGAAGCGCGACACGATCAATTCAGTTCTCCGGATTTCCTCGTGCACTCGATGGAAAACCAGCTCCCCGACAAACTAGACATTTCCTATATATGGACAATGCACTTCGATGGGTCCAAGCGTAAGGAGGGATCTAGCGCGGGCATCATCTTGATGTCACCACAAGGTGACAACATGAGGTATGTTATAGGAATGCAGTTCACTGCCTCCAACAATGAAGCTGAATATGAAGCCTTGCTCCACGGGATGCGTATGGCCAAAGCCTGCGGCGCAAAACGACTCGTCATCTACGGCGACTCCAAACTGGTGGGCAACCAAAAAATGAACGAGTGAGACCCTCTGAGTGACAACATGATCGCCTACGGTGACCTACGGCGACCTATACGACACACTGCGGCGCTGCGAGCTGCGACACATAGGCCACGAGAGCAACGAGGAACCAGACATACTCGCCAACATCGGCTCCACCTGTGCCCAAGTGCCACCCGGAGTATTCCTAGAGCGCATCTGAGAGCACTCCATCAAGCCAAAGGCTCCAGAGCATAAAACCAGCACGACAAAGGACTCGGGAGCTACGCCACCCAATGAGCCAACAGCACTCGACAACATGGAGCTAGACACAGGACTCAAAGGCCCATGGAGGTGATGATGATCGAGCCATCATGGACGCAACCATATGTCACATACTTGCTCAGCAAAAGGTTGCCAGATGACCCGATATATGCGCGCCACATAGCATGACGATCCAAGGCATTCGCCCTCATCAATGGCGAACTGTACAAGCACAGCATCACACGAGTCCTTCAACGGTGCGTCTCCAACTGGGACGGAAGATCCATCCTCATTGACATACACGAAGGAACTTGCGGGCACCACACAGGCAGTCGCGCCCTCGTCGCCAAAGCTCTACGAGATGGATTCTACTGGCCAACGACAGCGCATGATGCCAAGGACATCATCAAGCGTTGCAACGCCTGCCAGTGATTCGCGGACGAGCCGCACGCACCTGGCATGGAGCTCAAGCCAATACTTGTGGCTTGTCCCTGATACGTTGCAAAGTTATCTATAATTTTTGATGTTCCATGCTTGTTTTATATCTACATTCTTATGTTTTGTCCATACTCTGGAGTATTTTTATACACTTTCTGGACTAACCTATTGACAACATGCCACAGTGCCTGTTGCCTATTTTCTACTGTTTTTGGTTCCAGAAAAGCTAGAAAATGAATGTAATCGGAATTGGACGGGACAAAAGCCAAAGTCAATATTTTACCGGAAGACACATGGAGTCCGAA
Organism: Avena sativa; assembly: GCA_916181665.1. NCBI lineage: Eukaryota > Viridiplantae > Streptophyta > Magnoliopsida > Poales > Poaceae > Avena > Avena sativa. Next base: position 295,736,870 of record OV702291.1, on the reverse strand, counting down.
GGAGAGACGAAGGGGGGCCATAGGGCGGCCACACACCCCTTGGTGCGAGCAGCCCTAGGCCGCGCCAGGGCATGGTGTGGGCCCCCTGGCCAGCCACCGACCTTGCCACTTCACCTATAAGAAGCCTCTCGATCTAGAAGCCCTAAAGAATCGAGCCTCTAGCCACGAAAAGTTTCGCAGCGCCGCCGCCGCCGAAGGGGAGATTCAGGGGATAGAAAGTCTCTGTTCTGGCACCCTGCCGGGATGGGGAAGTGCCCCTGGAGCCATCTCCACCACCATCTCCATCGCATTTGCTGATTCCCATGATGATGAGGGAGTAGTTCTCTCTCGAGGCTAAGGGTTCTACCGGTAGCTATGTGTTCATCTCTCTCTCTATGCATAATCATATTGTGACCATGAGCTTTGTAATCAAGTAGATCTACCTTGCTACTCATGTGCTTTAATCGATCTCTGCTCTCCCCACGTGTGTGAAAGTGATAGCGTGCACACCATGGTGGCACTTAGGCTAGAGATTACAATTACTTGTTGTGAGTTATATTTGGAGTTGGATGTTTCTATGAAATTGTGGTGTTTGTTGGAACCATCTAGAGCTCAAGGTGACAGTGTGTGGTTATCTAGATGGGGGAAGCGAACTTTGAGGAGTGTTGTTATAGCCCTACCATGTATTAGAGTGTCCAACTAGAGAGTAGTTAAGAGTAGTATCATAAAGAGAAGATATTTATATGAGAATGTTTGCTAGTGAAAGTATGATCCCTAGGCCATGTTTCTAAGCATTGAAACACCTTTTGCAAGTAGATCTGTTACATGTTTGTTTGCTTCCATCTTTTTTTTAGATTGCCTTTAGTCTCTTCCCACGTCAACCACACGCCATCAAAGCTATTTTCTGGCACCGTTACCACTTATAATTATCCATACCACTTGTATTTCACTATCTCTTCGCCGAACTAGTGCACCTATACACCTGACAAGTGTATTGGGTGTGTTGAGGACACAAGAGACTTCTTGTATCTTGATTGCAGGGTTGCTTGAGAGGGATACCTTTGACCACTTCCTCCCTGAGTTCGATAAACCTTGGGTAATCCACTTAAGGGAAACTTGCTGTTGTTCTACAAACCTCTGCACTTGGAGGCCCAACAACTGTCTACAAGAATAGAAGTGTGTAGAAATAAAGCTATTTTCTGGCACCGTTGCCAGGGAGGTAAGGTAAAAGGTACTCACATCCTCTGGCTACTAAGCTATATTCTAGTAATGTTGCTGGTGTGTGAGTGCTCGAAGTTATTTCCTTTAGATTCTGCAATTATATCTTTTTGTTTCTTGTTTTTATTTTCACTAGGTCGGCTTAATGGAAAACAATAACAAAATTAAAGGGATTTATAGTATTTATCTTGAGTTAGGACATGAAGTGTTTGAAAAGAAAATTAAAAACATATGGAACTTTATTTGCATGCTAATAGCAATGTTATTAGTATGAATTCTTTGAACACCATTATAGCTAATGCTATGGAAAAGTCTAAGCTTGGGGAAGCTAGTTTTTATGAAAATGATCTTTTTAGTCCCCCAAGCATGGAGGATAAAATTTACTTTGATGATACTATGCCTCCAATATATGATGATTACAATGATGAACATGAAATTTTCAGTCTACCTACTATTGAGGAGAAAATTAATTATTATTACAATATGCTTCCTATATTTGATGATTATGGTGATGAGAATAATAATGATAGCTATTTTGTTGAATTTGCTCCCACTATGATTAATAATAATGACTATGCTTATAGGGAGAGTAATAATTATTTTATGAATGTGGCTCATGATAAGAATGTTTTATGTGATAATTATATTGTTAATTTTATTTATGATGCTACTGAAAGTTATTATGAGAGAGGGAAATATGGTTTTATGTATCTCAACAATATTAAGTTTCCCCTCTTTATGTTGAAAATTTTGAAGTTGCACTTGTTTTGCTTTCCTATGCTTGTTGCTTTGTGCTTTCATGACTTGTTTCTTTACAAGATTCCTATGCGTAGGAAGTGGGTTAGACTTAAATGTGCTTTGAATTTGCTTCTTGATGCTCTCTTTTACTTCAATTCATATTTCTTATGTGAGCATCTTCTCAAACTATCATGCCTAACTTAAAGACGTTAAAGAGAAGTACTTCTTGGGAGATAACCCAATAGTTTTATTGAGTCTTGGAAGTTATTACCTCTGTAACGACCTCTGCTTATCCTTTTTATTTGCTTTTTGTGCCAAGAGTAACCTCTAATGAGAGAGAAGTAATGCTTGGGAAAGTTGCTGTACCGAAACAGATTTTTGTTCTTCGTTGTAAAAATTCGTGAAAATTTTGTGTACATCGGTTTGAGCTGTAATTTTTTGTACTTATGCCCTAGGTTGTTATTCAACTTTCGTTAGTTCAACACATTTCGATTTGAGCAACAGAAGGTCTTCAAAAAAATGGTTTTTACCTTCTGGTCTGTTTTGAAAGATTTCTGCCATTATTTCCATTTGCCTCTTAATCTCTCTCTCTTTGAGTTCTCTTGAACTTTTTAAAGGAACTTCTATGGTATCTTGTGTTTTAATGGAAGTTTTACTTGTGTTGGAACTGAACCAAAAAGACTTATTATCTTGAGTACACTAATGTTGCTAATGAAGATTGTGTGAAGTTTTGTATGAAAGAGATTTTAAAGTGTAGGGAAGAGTAATGAAATAAGATGAAGAATGGACAAAAGATCAAGATTGGGGATGTAACCCATGTCACCCCAAGAAATATTCAAGAAGTACAATCGTCAAAGCTTGGGGATGCCCAAGGCATCCCCTTCTTCATCAATAAAATTTCAGGTTTCTTCCAAACACTTCATTTTTATTGTTTTATGCACAGTTGTGTTTTTCTTGGAGCGTCTTTGTTTTTTTAGTTTTAGTTTGATTTAATAAATTGTTTGGACCCCCTCATTCATACATTGGTTTTCAAATAGGTTGATTTGGATTGGAAAAGAGTAGGAAAGTTCATGCTTAAGTGGTAAAAAGGAGCTTGTTTTTGACTATGGCCTATGCTTTGTGATGTCATGCTTGATATTGTTTTGGCTTTATGCTTAGTGATTGTTGTTGTAGCATGACATGTTATAAACAATTGAGATTGCTTAATGTGCCTTGAAAGAATCATGCGTTGTTTTAGCATATTAAAGCATAGTATTATGGTATTCTCCTTTAATGCTTTATTTGGGTTGACTTAGCGCATGCTCATACCATGTTAAGACTATACCAAGTCACCATAGCCTCTATGATCATTTAGTTTTCGACTTGTAATATCACTTTATGCTTTAATTAATAATGTTTTGTCACTTTGCATGATTATGGCCATTATTGCTCTCTTAGTTGGTCGCTCCCAGTCTTTTGCTAGCCTCCATAACAAGTATGAGTTCCACTCATGCATCCAACTCCAACTAAAACCAAGTTATTCCAAAGAGTCCACCATACCTACCTATTAGCATTTGCTATTCCAAGTATATTCATGTTTTTATCTATCTTCCGAATTGAACTTGTTATGAGAAGACTAGTGATTAAAGCTCTCACGAACTTGATGGCACACTTTACTTTTCTTGCCCCTAATAAACTTGAACCATTGTGTCATCTATGTTGTATATGCTTGCACTTATACATTGGGAATTAGCAAAACCACGTTGTCATGTGGAACGCTTTCAACATTGCACTTGTACATTGTACCCAGTTGATATCATGCTCTTTTGTCTATGGATATCGTCGGTGTGAAATGAAAGGGGAGCGTGTAAGTCCATGGAGTTATGTATGTGTGTTAGAGAAACGCCTGGGCCACTGGTCTAATCGATGCCTAATCATGGTAGAAACCTGCAGCGTAACCATAATGAGCAATCTATGAAGCATTCTTCTTATAAAAAAGAGATAGAGATTGAGGAAAAGGAGAAAAAGAGAAAAAAGATGAGAAAAGAGGAAAGAGAGAAAAAAGCACCATTTTCCCATGGTAGATAAGAAGATTGCTGAGATGCTTATTGTCGGCTTGCCTTGTCATTTTGATATGGGGATTCTTCCGTATCATCGGGCAAGGGGTACCCCGTTGGCGGTTCACTATGATACACATGTACTTACTATGACAAGAACTTACCGGTAACTAAACTTGAGTAGCATGAGGAGCGGCCCTCGTATTCAAGGGACATGAGATTTCCAACTTATACTTTGTCAAGCATATACTCCATAGTTTGTTCACTTTAACCTTAATCACTTCAAGATTCATATGATAGGGGTAATGAGAGCTGAAAGCTAACAAGTACCATACTTTTTGGAACCTCTTTATGAGACTTGAATCCATTCTTCCTTCTATGAAGGCCTTTCTTTTAATTTTATGTTGAGTCTCCATCTTCTATCTTTATGCACCTATTGAGAGAGCATAGTGGCCATTCTTAGTTTAACGTGCATTGTCCCAACACTTGTTGATTGATGCATAACTTTGATATTGCTTGTTCTTAAACTATTTGTATCTAGTCACCCTTATAAACTTTGAAGGTGTGCTGTGCATTTATGTTTTGCTACTCTATGAGGGACAAGATGAATGCCACTATGCTATGTTTTCTTTATGTGAAACAAACAACCGTCTTGCAAAGCATTGTTATTCATGAACTGTTCGTTTGTATCCTTTCTTGTTACAACATAGTTGCTATGTCTTATTGTTAGAACTATATCTTTCATGCTATGTTAGAGTACTATGATCCTAGCTATCAATGTTCTATAAATACTTTTATGAAGATTATGATGGTGCATGTCACCTCAAAAATTATTCTTTTCTTTTAATCACTTACCTACTCGAGGAATAGCAGGAGTTAAGCTTGGGGATGTTGATACGTTGCGAACGTATCTATAATTTTTGAAGTTCCATTCTTGTTTTATATCTACTTTCTTATGTTTTGTCCATACTTTGGAGTATTTTTATACACTTTCTGGGACTAACCTATTGAAAAGATACCACAGTGCCAGTTGCCTGTTTTCTACTGTTTTTGGTTCCAGAAAAGCCAGAAAATGAATATACTCGGAATTGGACGGGACAAAAGCCAAAGTACATATTTTACCCGAAGACACATGGAGTCCGAAGGAGAGAAGAAGGGGGGTCATAGGGCGGCCACACCCCCCTTGGCGCGGGCAGCCCTAGGACGCGCCAGGGCATGGTTTGGCCCCCCTGGCCAGCCACCGACCCAGCCTCTTCTCCTATAATTAGCCTCCCGATCCAGAAGCCCTAAAGAATCGAGCCTCTAGCCACGAAAAGTTCCACAGCGCTGCCACCACCGAAGGGGACATTTGGGGGACAGAAAGTCTCTGTTCCGACACCCTGCCAGGATGGGGAAGAGCCCCCAGAGCCATCTCCATCGATATCCACCACCATCTCCATCACCGTTGCTAATTCCCATGATGATGAGGGAGTAGTTCTCTCTTGAGGCTAAGGGTTCTACCAGTAGCTATGTGTTCATCTCTCCCTCTATGCATGATCATATTGTGATCATGAGCTTTGTAATCAAGAAGATCTACCTTGCTACTCAAGTGCTTTAATAGATCTCTGCTCAACCCACGTGTGTGAAAGTGACAGCGTGCACACCATGGTGGCACTTAGGCTAGGGAAACTTGCTACTGTTCTACAAACCTCTGCACTTGGAGGCCCAACAACTGTCTAGAAGAATAGAAGTGCGTAGACATCTGTCCCTTCGCGCAATGGGGACTCGACATGGTCAGCAATCTCCAGAAGTCCTCACCTGGAGGCTATGTATACCTCCTCGTCGTAGTCGAAAAATTCACCAAGTGGATTGAGGCCATGCCGGTGACAAACCAATCAGGAGCCAGCGCCGTTAAATTCTTCGAGTCCATCGTCTTCCGGTTCGGGGTGCCACACAGCATCATCACTGATAACGGAACAAACTTCACCGCAAAGGAATTCCAGGGCTTCTGCGAAAAACTGGGAATCAACATCAGCTACGCCTCAGTGGCGCACCCCCAGACCAACGGTCAAGTCGAAAAGGCCAATGCCTCGTCTGCAGCGGGATCAAGAAAAGGCTCCTTCTACCACTCGAAAGAGCTGCCGGGTGTTGGCCCGATGAGCTGCAATCAGTACTATGGAGCCTGCGCACAACTCTAAACAACGCCATAGGCTACACTTCGTCCTTCATTGTACACGGTGCCGAAGCGGTATTACCCACAGAGGTGCGCTACAAAGCCCCATGGGTAGTAGCATATAGCGAGACAGAATAAACTCTCGACTCGAAGACTCCGTGGACCTCCTCAATGAGGCACACGAGATTGCAGCGGAGAGATCCACGATCTACCAGCAGAACCTCCGCAACTACCACAGCAGAAGGCTACGCCCCAAATCCTTCGTCGAAGGAGACCTGGTCCTATGACTGAAGCAGCAAGGGCACCTAAAGCTCGAGTCCCCTTGGGAAGGATCCTATGTGATTACCGAAGTAATCCCAGGTGGCGCATATCGCCTTAAATACTTAGAGAGCAGAGTCGCATACTCCAATCCCTGGAACACTGCGCAACTACATTTTTTCTCCCCTTAGATGTTTTTACTTTACAAATAAGGCTGTTCAGCCAGGCTACTTAGCCATACATTGTACCTCGTGATATTCTATGAATAAATAAAGCTAAGTGCCCAAACCTTGTGTTTTTTCCATTTTACTTGCAATTATATCACTCGGGGGTTGCGCCACCCTTTACACCTCGTTCCATGAACAATGCAATACCCTGAGTAGCTGACGCACTACCAATCGAACCCTTGATAAAACCAACCCAGCTGCAACGCACCTGACAGGTTGGCAAGGTGCTGAGATGAATACATGTCAGGCTAACGAAAAGGAACTGCAGATTAAAATACACTCAAAAAACATGCAAGCTAGCAAGCTATATACACAATAACGGGTATTAAAAACACCTGGCACAATTATATGAACTTTACAACACCTATACATCCATGTGCGGGTTCATACTACATTACTGCTACAAAAGAAGGATATTTGTTTGCTCTTCGAAGAAATCGGCAATATCTTCGGCTGGCCGATCAACCACCTGGTAGTGTGGCACCATGTTCCAAGTCATCCTTTCGGACGGAGGAAGTGGTCCAGTAGCAACAGATGTGACATCCACATCTGGCCAATGCAATCGAAGAAGCGCTAGTGCAACCGTGGCACCTGCGCACACACTCACGGACCGTGATGATGTCCTAAAACTTCACCAGCAAAGCTAGAAAGCTTGAAGGCACCACGTCCAGGGGAAACATCGCCTGAAAAATATGCCTAAGGCACGACTGCGCCTTCTTCAAACACTAAAGCACCCGCGATGCATGATCTTGCAGTATCGCCAATGCGACTGTGCGATCATGGTCCACCCAGAAGTATCTGCTAGCTTGCAGTTTCTCTTGGGTCAGGTCGTGCAACCGAATGGCAACCTGATCCCTCTCATCCTGCGAGTGACGAGCGCTAAAAACTACAAGAAACGGAGCAAAAGCATAAGGACAAAGCGTCGCTGCGAATAACTAAAGAAAAGGATAAGAAGATCGAGAGCTAACACTTGAATTACTCATTCAATTGAGAAACTTCGCCTAGGAGGTACTTCTCGCGTGCACTGGCCTTCTCAGCCTTCGACTTCCACACGTCCGCATTACCGCGGATCACGGGCAACTCTCGCTCCAACTGCTTCACGCGATCACGTAGTCGCGTAAGCAGCGACAACTCCTCCACCTTTGAATGTGGTTGCACCACAGTTTCATCGGCGGGAGGAGAGTCAGCAGTACCACTCGAAGGACCCTATTACAGCCAAAGCAAGAGGCAAATAAGACCAACCATCCACCAACAATAGGAAGGGGTACATTCAAAATTCAGCAAGTATCATAAGGGGTACCCCCATGGAATACAGTTCAGCAATGGAAAAGCTAGGCTATTACACAAGGCAGCTAGGCAATGCTCTGCTTTTTCGCTTTCGACTTTGGGGGCTTCCTTGAATCTGTGGCAGTCTCAGACACCACAGACTTCCCAGTTGTAGCCCTAGATGTCGCAGCCTTTGCCGCCTTCACTCGTCACAGCTCCGCCGAATACTTCGCGACTGTTTCAATGAGCTGAGGCCCATATTTACTGCAACTACCGGTGAAGGGAGCGAACACTACCTGCTGGCCATCCGTGTTGACCGGCATTGCCTCCGAGATCACGTTGGGGTCCAGTTCCACGTTGTGGGCTTGCGCCATTGCGAGTGCCATAGTCACGCCGACTGATCACTGTGCATTATTTAAGTCCATCGGGATGCCCTCCGCGAAGGGCTCCACCAGGCCATCAAGATTTTTGATTAAGTTTGCCTTGGGAACCATTTCCTCTCCAAGGTGGCTCAGCACGCCCTTGGCCTTTCTAAGCGTGTCTTGGAGGGAGACGCTGCGATCCTCGACTATAGCCACGGCGCCGGCCAGGGCCTCCGTGCGGGCCAAAGCCTGGGCATCGAAGCTCACGTCGGCCGCATATGCAGAACGCAAATATTAGCACAGCATTATGCAGGCAAAACACATTGGGAAAATGCAAGTGAAGCAGTGTCATACCTGAGAGCGCTTTCGCGATAGAGAAGAGCTATTCTACAAAAAACTTTTCCCTCTCAGCAGCGGTGGAACACAATTATTCCTCGTGCTTTAGTCACTCCTCCAGAGCTTCGACTACCTCCTCGCGTTTCTTCTCCGCCACGACAAGTCCCTTCTCGAGGGAAGTGATGCGACGAAGAAGTTAAGTATGCTCACCTACAAAGGGATGAAAATGGCAGACCCCGAGATCACCAATCGCTACACAAGAAGAGCGGAAATAAAAAAGCTAACCTTTGAAAGCACGGTGGCGGTTGTCTAGCATGGCATGTTGTCGACCCAAGGAAACAATCTGCTCGGCGAGGCGAGCAGAATTCTTCAAGATGGGCTACACCAAAGTGTCAGCATTAACACAAAATTCGACTTCCAGCAACAAGAGAAGTAACTCACGTGTTACTCTAGGGACTCCGAAGATTCTTTCAGAATCGATGTCTGGGCAACAATCTGGTGCCCCTAGTGTGGGGAGAACTCGAAGAATTGGCACCGGAATGGGCCGCCACCTGAGGAGGAGTAGGAGATTGTACTGCCACCTCCTTATTCTTGGAGTCTGTGACTCCGAACTCCTTGATAAATTGGCAATCGTCGAACGACAACGACGCCGTTTGACTGCCATGCATCCAACATTACTTCAGAAGGAAAAGATGGTGAGAAGACAAGACGAAATCGCAAACATGTAAAGACTTACCCGTCAAAATTATCGAGGTCATAGGAATCTCCATACGACTCCTTCAGCAACCTTATCTTCTTCCGTGAGGGAGGAGCCATGGCGCGCACAAGCACGGCGCGGATTGGCTCCTCTACGGTAATAGGAGGACCCTCCGGCGGTGTCGGCGATGAAGCATCTGAATCCTGCTACAGGAGGGCTTGCGAGTTCCGTGCTCACTAGACTCGGGGGCTTCCTGTTCTTCCCCAAAAGGGATCATGGAGCCAGACTCGTCCTCTTCTTCCGCTTCGCGCGGAATTATTCCTTCAGGCTGAGGAGGCAAGTTGGCGGCCACTTTCCAGTCCTAAAAATCAGAAGAAGCATTAGTATAAAAAACACCTAACAGGCAATCAAAAATCAAGAAAACTTCACAGAGAAAATTCACCTTAGGCAGAGGATTGCTGGCGCATAATGGAGGCACGACTGAGTCACCCAGGAGATCCTCCTTGGTGGTGTACTTGGTGAGCAGTCGAAACCTCCTGTCTACTTCACCAGAAGAAATGCCCTCTGCATAAATGCGAGTGACATCACCAGTACCAATCCTGTGGCACATCGGATGCAACCTGGCCTGTAGAGGCTGTACTCGTCGGCGCATCCAAGTGCGAATGAGATCAGCACCGCCTTCTTCTTTGCCTATGCGGCGTTCGAGGTCGCAGACACGCTGATACAGAGTCTCTATTTGCTCGACTTCGTCGGGCTTCACAACGTTTTTCCAGGACCTCTTCCTCTTGCAGGCCGCCATCGGATCGAAGGGCGCGAGTCCGTAGTGCTCTCCATCATCCTTTTGGTCGCGGATGTAGAACCACTTCTCCCTCCACCCTTGGACAGATGCAGTGAGCTTGATGCAGAAATAGGTGACATTGGAGTCGACGGGGATCCCGCAGCCTCCTATATGGTAGACTACTGAACCCGACGCTGACTGACGTTTGAGCTTAAAGAGTTTTTTGAAGAGACCGAAGTGTGGCTCGATTATGAGCCAACACTCGGAAAGAGTAATGAAGCATGCGATGTGGAGGATAGAATTTGGGGTCAACTAGTGTAGCTAGAACCCATAGAAACAAAGAAGACCCCTAACAAACGCATGAAGGGGGAGAGAAAGACCACGAATGATGAACGCAAGGAACATCACTCGAAAACCCGCAGGAGGACTGGGGATTACCTCATCGCCAGGAATGCGAGAGTCATCCTCCGCGGCAGAGAGTGCTCCATCCTGGCGCTGGGTGAACAACTCTGATGGATTGATAATGGATGGGCGCCATGACCCATTGGTGACGCGAGTCCCTGGGCTCTTCTTCTTCCCCGCCGCGGCAGCAACGCTAGTACCCGTGGTGGCGGCACCCTTCTTCTTGGACGCAGGAGTGGCCGATGCAGATCCAGCGGTAGAGCTTCCCTTCTTCTTCCCCATCTAGCGCTTGCGATGGCAGCGCAGGAAGTAACTCGGGAACGTGTGGAGTTGGTCTAGTGCCGCAAGGAGGACGAGAGCAATGGAACAGCAAGAGCGGTAATGGCGGAAGTGCGCAAGCAAGAAGAAGATGTGGGGAAATTACCACACGGAGAGCCTCTACGTAACCTCATCACAAATTGCATCGAATAGCCAGGAGAAAATTAAACTGACACCTAACAGAAATCGATGTCGACGCGTGGCAAGGGTAAACCACGAACCGTTGCCCCACTCCTCCCATTACGCGTGAGAATCGAGGAGACATAGTTAAACCAGAAGATTATGCACGCCTGGTCAAGTCCAAGTTAGAAAATGGGACCCACTACTCATCACGTCCCATCAAAGCCGCTCATGCGGGCAACAGAGGTCATCTAACTGTCAGCACTAACGTCATTCACTCCAGCAGGAGCACATTTTGACTACTCTAGTCCTTACTCGAGTCTTTGACTCGACCAAGCACTCGGGGGCTACTCCTAACAGGAGCGCTGGCCGTGCACCCGAGGAACTTTGTACAACATCCAAGAAATATACGGATATATTTTCTCACACAAACCCTTCACTCGAATCAACGATTCGATTGGTGACTTCGAGTTACTCACATAAGGAGCGCTGGAATCACATTTGACTTTAACAAGCAAAAGACGACAACAGTCACAAAATACTTATAAGTCCCCAGTCGAGTCTACGACTCGAATAGGCATTCGGGGGCTACTCCTATAGGGAGCGCTGGCCGCGCACCCTATGATTTTTTCTTATACATGGCATTGTGTGTTGACTGTGTCCACACTAGAATGCTTTGGCGACTTCGCCTCATATTTTCCCTGCAAAGAGACTACATCTCCTGGGTCACCCGAATCATCTCTGTGATGATAAAATTTGGATGCCATGGTTACAGCATGAAGATAAGACCTGGAAAAAGGCCTGGCAACGCATCTTCTGTGCTCTAACAGAAACAATCCGTGCCTACAAGTACGATGAATAAGCCTTGACAGACACGTCGAGTGCTCACACTTATACACTAGGATTCGACTTTATAAGACCTCCGCGGCCTGGGTCGAATTACACCAGCACTTTTCCGAATTCGAGTCCGGGGACTCGAGTTTGAGTAGATTGCATTGTTTTTCCCTAAGGCAGTTAACTGATCCTGATACATCGAATAAATCAGGCACGTATATCAACAATCCCTATGACACAAGTTAAAGCACTCGAAAATATGCTCAGCTATGCACTCGAAAGACTTCATAAGTCTCTGCTCAAATCTAAGATTCAACCGGACACTCAGGGGCTACTCACATGAGCGTACCTTATAGGTACTCAAGCTTGGTATATACGGTCCAGTTCGGTAGAAGCCCACGGTGTTACCAGGGCCCAATTAAATATTCAGGTGACCAAAGGAGACTCCGACTGCTTGCGGCACATGGCAAGTTTGTAACACTGCTAGTTTTACTAATAGTATTAAGGGTTTGTTTGTGCATCTTGAGCATATCATGCATATCATGGTTTGATAAATCTTGCATTAAGAGAAAGAAGAAAACCCTAGTGTTTCATCTCTCTCTTTGAAACTTATTCAAAAGGGTGGTTTTGAAAATATTTGAAAAATCCAAAAAAATTATGGAGCCCAAATAGTATGCTGGACCCCGGAGTGTTTTTTGTATTTTATAAACTGCTCTGCTATTCTCAAATTATTCAAAATAGTTTTTGAATTTGACTTACAAAGGGGATAAAAGAAAACAGAAATTGAAAAAGGTTTCAAAAAGGAAAATATTTTCCTAACCCTAACCTAGGCCGTAGTCCAGCTAACCTCCCGCGGCGCGCAGTAACTAACAGCCAGCAGCAGCCCTTCCTGCCAGCTCTGCCGCAGCCTGCTTGCAGCCCAACACGGCCCGCCCTAGGCCCAGTACCCCTTCGTCCAATCTTTCTGTCGTCTTCCACCTTGTGCCAGAAGGACAAGCACCTCGCTGTCGTCGCCTCCGCCGCCGTCCACCGGCGCTGCGATGCCCGCCTCACCAAGATTCATGCTACCGACGCTGCAGACATCTACAAGTACCCCTCTCGCCGCCGGATAAGCCCTAGCTTCCTTCCTCTCCCCAATTTCTCTCTGGCTGATGAACCCTGGCCGCTCGGGCTCTGACGATTCCATCATCCCCGACCTCCTCTCGCCCCTCTGAGGCCATAGGCGTGACCGCCGTGTCGTCCTCATTCACCTCGTCCAAGCATGCTAGCTGGAGAAGCCCCAGGTGCCGCAATTGACAGCTCCGGCCACCGTGCACGCCACTGATTCCGACCACCGCGGACCTCGCCGTTAGGCCTGCCATGTTTCTGGTGAGCTCCTGAACTTCCTGGTACCTCCGTCCTCTTCCTTTCTTCCTGGAGTGAGCTTCCACCATGTGCCACCGAGCGTCGCCGTAGAAGCTCATAGTCGGCCGCCCTCCGGCGACCATTTGAGGGCGACGCCACCACCAAAAGAACCACCTCACTCCCATCTCTCCAGCGCACCCCTCGGCGCATCCCCGCACGTTCCAAGTCGACGGATCGATCGACGACCTGGGAGCCTCCCCGTTGATGACGTCAGCAATACGTCATGCTGACGTTAGTTAGCCCTTTTATTCTTTTTAATCTTTTCTATAATTATTTTAATAAATAGAAATACCTGACAGGCAGGTCCCTAATGTCAGGGTTTTATTCTTTTTGTAAATGATTTCTGAAATTAATTTAAATATGGGGCTAGATGTAAATTATTTTCTGAAATTAATAAATAGAAATACCTGACATGTGGGCTAGAGGGAAATAATTTAAATATTCCAAAAATGTTTAATTGTTTTAAAAATGGATTAAAATTGGGAAAAATCATAACTAATTCATTTTAAGTCAAAAAATATGTATAATATATCAAAATGTTCACAAAAATGAGATATACACAATAGACTCATACTCATGCATTGGTAAGTAACTTACATGACAATTTTAATTAGGAGAACCAAATAAACCCTCTCATATGCATCCAGGGTTTTTCTGAATTAGGGTTTGGACTCTTCGAACCCCGTTTAAATGGCCAAGCATGCTATAGGGTTACATTTCAATACAATTTAGCTTGTCATATCATCACCCTTGATTGAGCATTGCAACGATGCCATGTGTTGATTGTTGTTTCCCCTTTCTTTCTGGTGTTTGGTTCTTTCCAGTAGAATACGATAGCAAGATCGAGATCGAAGACCGATATCAACACCATCAAAGCTTGAAGACCGAGATCAACAACATCGTAGATTCTCGATGAATAACGCCAAGAAGATCAACCTGAAGTTCTATATTTGCGTATGAACAGGCAAAGGCAAGCAAAACCCCACACATGATATAATCCTATGCTTTCAAAGTATTTCCTTCTTGCCATGTGCATACGATTCTAAAGTCTTTTATCAGTAGATAGAGTAATCCTATCTGATGCATGTTTCCTTGTATCCTATACTCCCTGATCCACTTCTCCTAGCATAACTAGGGTTTGGCTTATGAGCTTCGCTAGAGCTGTTATATCCGTTGTGCTTAGCCAAGCTTAGTTGTTAATGCTGGTCCATCCAATTGATGAATTAGAGCTACGAATGAACCTAGTTGGACAGGATGACGTGGTATGATTAGAGATGAAAGTTAAACATGCTAAGGCTTGTATGGGAGGCCACAGTGGGTTGTGGTTTTTGCAATCCCATACTTGCCACCACTAGGATCCGAGTTCTTGCCTCTTGAACCAAGAGGAGCGTACAGCCACACGGGGGCCTGGAAACCCCCTCGACCAACTAACTTGCCTAGTAGATTCCATGAGTCACATAGGTCGGGCGTTCCATTCGACATATGCATTCTAGTTGTTCTCGAAGGCGGTGGAGGAGGTGCACTCATACAGGTAGGTAAGTGTGGCCGGGAGCAAGAGAGGCACGACCTCCATAATCTTGTTCCCCGCACACATCTCTAGGGATAGGCTTCAGGACTTGATCCATTACGGTGGCATCTCCTTAGGGCGTGACTCATGGTCTCGGCGAAAGAAAGGTAAAGGTAGTGTCCAACCGCTCTCTGCCGGCCTTCCAAGGAAGAGGGATAACGATATCTGGCATTAAGAGGAGGTGGGTACGTGTGGGTAAAGTTGTGCACCCCTGCAGGGTATTAATCTTTTGGAAAAGCTGTGTCCACGGTTATGGACGACTTGGGAACGGATTCTAAGATCATAGAGAAGAATAACCTAATTGTAAAACTTGACAAGAGAAGTGAGGTGTGCTTAAGGATGCTTCCTCAGGGATTGAGGCGGTGATCCTAGTTGGTAGGTTCAGCTGATAAAGATTCGGTGGATATCAAAGAATGATCAAAGCTAGAGATATCGTTTTCTTATCCCATTTAAAAGGATTCTCTTAGTTTAGCTTCTCCTCTCCCTTTTACAAAGAAAGTTAGCTTTATGCAAAATAACCCCCACCAGCCATAAGTCTTGCAGAGTACACCCTGTACCTAGCCTTGCTTTGTTGATACTTTTGCAGCAGGTAAGTGTTCCATGGGAGATGAGTTCGTTATAACATCGACATCGACGATTAGCTTGGGGTTCCTGGTCAATAGCCTGGAATCTATGGATTGGGACGTCATCGTTATGCTTCAGGCCTCTTAGGCCATTTGTTAAGGTTGCTATACTTAATAGCATAATTTGCCTTCCGTTGTTTGATGTTCGTGGTTAGTGACCTCTGCTTGTAATATTTTGGTTCTTCGCTCAGATATGAGCTTGCTGTAATAATTTTTGTGTCGTAGGGTCACTGTAATGTTACCGATTCTTTCTCTGTAAGCTTCGGAGATTTAGGTTAGGCTTATATCAGACAGAGGTCTGGAATTGTTTAGCCCTAATCCCGGGGTGTCACAGCTTTTGGTATCAGAGCAGTACCGACTGTAGGAAAACCTTTCTACTGGTCGATGTTGAGACTAGTGTTTGTGAAAACTATTTGAAAGATGAAAATTATTTGCGAAAATTCTGGTATGCTTCTTTTTCTCCTTATCCAGTTTCATTCTAACTCTAGGTCATCTTACCTTGTGTTGACTTTGAAAAACAAATACTATCTCGTCTCGTCTTTCAAAACCTAGGTGCCTCTTTGGCATGTCGTTTCTCAACCCGTTGACCTAGTGTTGAGTTCTCTAGCGTCAGTTGTGTGTGTTCCTTGTTTCCCTTTGCTCCGCTTCCACTGAGAGATTCCTTTTCATCATGATCTCTCTATCTTATAGGCCCACAACATTATGTGGATGGTTCCACTGTGTTCTGTTCAAGGCTTTGAGGTTTCCTTTCGCCTCGTGTGCCTCCTTTTCATTTGTTTGGGTACTTCAGAAGTTGTATCTTCTTTTGGAAGCTACCTTGTGATTACTATCATGTAGTACCCTTTGTGCTACTAAGATGGTAGTTACTCCTTTCTTGGGTTTTAACCCTCGGACTTGAACCGAACATCCCTGATTGTGCTGGATTCTGGTGTTGCGTATCTTGCACATGAAGCTGACCTTTAACCCAAGATCCATTATGTTGATCCATGTTGTTAATGTCCAAACATTACCTCAGGATGGCTAGTACCTTTTCCTCTAGCTTTTAGGCTTGTGGTTATTGTCGCGATTAAATTACGACAAACAAAGGACTTCCGCTACGACATGCTATGGCAGATATTCTTTAATAGAACCAAATAGATCACGACAAGAGTACTACTTATGAGTCTCATTTCTATACCCGTGACTCTGCCACACCTCTCTTTTCTGCATCGGTCCTCGGAAGATTGTTGACTTATGCATCCACATCTCGGGATTCTTTTCTGATCATGTTCCATTTCCCTTACTTTTCTGACCATTGTCTACCGGTTGCTAGCCAAGTAGTAAATGTGCATCAGTGTCTTTTGATGCAAGATACTCTTGTGGTCCGTCAAGGCAAACCATTTTGGGATGTCAGGAGAAATAAACTCCAGAACCTCGTCATTTCTAAGACCCGGTCAAAGTGTTGTAATCTACAGATCGATAAGCATTGATTAGCTTCTGATATGTTCAACCTTAAAGTATCACACTCTTATATACTAAGAGGTCGTGCTGAGTTCATGATTCTCTTAATGAAGTCATACTTTTACACATACTTACCCACCCTTCCTCCGAGCTTTCCTGCTTGTGAATGATGCGTGTGCGTAATAATGTGGCCATCTGAGATTCTTAGCAATCACTATTGCTTTGGACTTCAACAAGGATATGTGTGTCATTCCTAGCTTGATAGTTACTCCTATCACTAAGCCAAGGATGATTATGCTACCAAGTCCGTTGTTCTGGTACACTCTCCTCAGTCAAAGAGTTAGGCTTGTGCCAAAACTCTGAGACTATGTATCTTGCCATACCAAGCACGTTTCCTCTCGAACTATGTAACATAACTGTGGTTCTTGATATTCTAGACGTCTTTCTAGAAGTATCTCCATGTTGCCACTTAACCGTGTTGTCAAGTTCTTGAGTAAGTCAGTTCTGTGAACTGTTCTTTTCTCCAAGAACCTGTATTAGATACCCCTGAACTAGTTGGTTGAGCTTAAACAACAACTTGGAGAGTTGTAAGACAAAAGTTCTATCAGACTTGTTCCTCCTAAAGGAATGTCTAGTTTTGTTCCTGCTGAAGAAGGATAGTATTTCCTTCGTGGAAATGTTATCGTCCCCACCTTTGGTTTGATTCGGGCTATAGTCAAATCAAACTCAGTCCTAGGGACTATCCTGATGGTGTATCTACTTGTGATGTTTCACCTAGGTACATCTTCATGTTCTTTGGTCTGACCAATATTGTTGTTCCGTTCATACCACATATGAGTCCATATTCGTGGAGTATTTGGATAAGTTTGTTATTGAGCCCATCGATGACATTCTTATCTTCTCCAGGCTAGATTAGATTCATATGGAACAGTGAGCGATAATGTTGGAAAATTTTGAGAACCGTCTTCGTGTTATCTCGAAGCATGTGTTCTGGATGTTAGAAGTGACCTTTTACAGTTCACGAGCAATAGTTGAAAGATGTCGCGGTGGATTTGAGTAGAGTTATCTTTATTCCCTCGGGAATTGTTTCAAGTCAGTCAAGCATGCGTGAAGTATTCTTGATATGGTAGGTTGATACCTTCACATCTTGAGAAGATTCTTTAAGCACTCAAAGCCACTGCCTGATTTGTCATGGAAGAGAAGAAGTCCTACAAACTTTGATATCCTCCTTAATGTTTCCCAACAAGGATATATTTGTGTTTCGTTGTAATCAATTCATGTAGGTGCAATTATCTTTGGATAACTTGCTAAAACATGGGTTTTGCAACCTAGCTCATTCATTTGGAGCTTGACGTTGTAGTCCATGGCTTGAGAATCTAGTAACTTTACCTCAGTGGTAAATGTTGCACATGTCCTATTCATAAATGCTGACTCTGATTATCATTCCACCTAACCAGAGTGGAATCTCAAACAGTAACGATGGTTGGTGTTCTTCAAGGTTTTTGACATAGGTCTCTTTGTAAATCCGACAAAATTGATGTAATGGTTGACACAATTAGCTGGAAGACCTCTTGTCACATTGTCATGAATCAGCAATAACAACCACTCTTCATGAGGCTCCTTCTATGATTTGTTATAAGAGTTACGCTTATGGTTTCCTTTGTATCCAAAGTCCGACCTTTTACTTGATGTCCCGTGACTCGAACATCAAGGAGAACATTTAAAGTAGTGTTGTTAAATGTCTCTCGGTCGATCCTCCAGACCCTTTTATGTTGGCAAGCATCTTGTTGTGCCAAGTAACTGAAGTCTAAGAATGAAGTTCCTTTTTCCTCGTGTCATAACGAACCTTCTAATATATTCATCTTAGTGGTGTAAAGTGATATCATGATCGCTGGTAAAGATTTTGGTAAACCTAGATGAATAAAGAGTTTCCTTCAGATCCTTTAACATGTTTGAAGAGCGATTATGGTTTTGATAAACATAAGTTACTCTTGTTACATGTTCCTTGTGACTCTTATGAGTCCTCTCCACAAAACACCTTTCTGTCTTAACAATGAGTGATCCTTCTATATCAAAAGTTGGTCAACAGCTTGGTTATCCGTATCTCCGTACCCTAGAAGCTCCACTTAAGTTGTATAGTAGAGGTTCATCTCTCGAAGTATGTGGTCGTGTTCTTTCATTGTATGCTCTCCTTTTCAGAAGCTCAAACTCTTCTAAAGCTCCATGGTCTCAATCCTTATAAATACCATCTATCTAACACCTTGAAACCATCTCCTTTTGTTTCATCTATTACCTTGACGTGTTTCATGCTCGTTGGCTCCAGAGATGTTATGAAACATCTATCCATGAGTTGACCATGAGATACTCAGTTGTGGGTTGTCTTTCCCTATCATCTCTAGTATGTGCAGCTACCTCGAAGAAAATGAAGCGTTGCATTCATTCAATGATGGTGGAATGGATCAACCTCTTCAAAGAGATCGTTGAAGTCTAGTGTAACCATGTCTCCTCTATCTTCCTACCTAGGAATCTCGGGACGAGATTATGTTAAGGAGGATAGAATTGTAACACCCCTAGTTATACTAATAGTATTTAGGGTTTGTTTGTGCATCTTGAGCATATCATGCATATCATGGTTTGATAAATCTTGCATTAAGAGAAAGAAGAAAACCCTAGTGTTTCATCTCTCTCTTTGAAACTTATTCAAACGGGTGGTTTTGAAATTATTTGAAAAATCCAAAAAAAATATGGAGCCCAAATAGTATGAAGGACCCCGGAGTGTTTTTCGTATTTTATAAACTGCTCTGGTATTCTCAAATTATTCAAAATAGTTTTTGAATTTGACTTACAAAGGGGATAAAAGAAAACGGAAATTGAAAAAAGGTTTTAAACAGAAAAACATTTTCCTAACCCTAACCTGGGCCGTAGTATAGCTAACCTCCTGCGCCACGCAGCAACTAACAGCTAGCAGCAGCCCTTCCTGCAAGCTCTGCCGCAGCCCGCTTGCAGCCCAACACGGCCCACCCCAGGCCCAGTACCCCTTCGGCCAATCTTTCTGCCGTCTTCCACCTCGCGCCAGAAGGACAAGCACCTCGCTCGCCGCCGCCATCCACCGGCGCTGCGATGCCCGCCTCACCATGATTTGTGCTATCGATGCTACAGACGTCTACAAGTACCCCTCCCGCCGCCGGATAAGCCCTAGCTTCCTTCCTCTCCCCCAATTTCTCTCTAGCTGATGAACCCTAGGCGCTCGGGCTCCGATGATTCTGTCATCCCCGACCTCCCCTCGCCCCTCTGAGGCCATAGGCGTGACCGCCGTGTCATCCTCATTCACCTCGTCCAAGCATGCTAGCTAGATATGCCCTAGGCATCACAATCGACAGCTCCCTCCCGAGCTCCGGCCGCCATGCACGCCACTGATTCCGACCACCCCGGACCTTGCCGTTAGGCCTGCCGCATTTCTGGTGAGCTTCTGAACCGCCTGGTACCCTCTGTCCTATTCCTCGCTTCCTGTAGTGAGCTTCCGCCATGTGCCACCGAGCGCTACCGTAGAAGCTCATAGCCGGCCGCCCTCCGGTGACCATTTGAGGGCGGCGCCACCACCAAAAGAACCACCTCACTCCCCTCTCTCTAGCGCACCCCTCGGTGCATCCCCGCACGTTCCTAGTCGACGGATCGATCGACGACCTAGGAGCCTCCCGTTGATGACGTCAGCAATACGTCATGCTGACGTCAGTTAGCCCTTTTATTCTATTTAATCTTTTCTGTAATTATTTTAATAAATAGAAATACCTGACAGGCGGGTCCCTAATGTCAGGGTTTTATTCTTTTTGTAAATGATTTCTGAAATTAATAAAAGTATGACATGTGGGGCCAGATGGAAACTAATTTAAATATTCCGAAAAAGTTTAATTGTTTTAAAAATGGATTAAAATTGGGAAAAATCATAACTAATTCATTTTAAGTTAGAAAAATATGTATAATATATCAAAATGTTCAGAAAAATGAGATCTACACAATAGACTCAGACTCATGAATTGCTAAGTAACTTACATGAAAAGTTTAATTAGGAGAACCAAATAACCCCTCTCATATGCATCCGTGGTTTCTCTGAATTAGGGTTTGGACCCCTCGGACCCCGTTTAAATGGCCAAGCATGCTATAGGGTTACATTTCAATACAATTTAAGTTTTCATATCATCATCCTTGCTTGAGCATTATATCGATGCCATGTGTTGATTGTTGTTTCCCATTTCTTTCTGGTGTTTGGTTCTTTCCGGTAGAATACGATAGCAAGATCGAGATCGAAGACCGAGATCAACACCATCGAAGCTTGAAGACCGAGATCAACACCATCAAAGGTTATTGATGAATGATGCCAAGCAGATGAACCTGAAGTTCTATATTTGCGTATCAACAGGCAAAGGCAAGCAAAACCCCACACATGATATAATCCTATGCTTTCAAAGTATTTCGTTCTTGCCATGTGCATACGATTCTAAAGTATTTTATCGATAGATAGAGTAATCCTATCTGATGCATGCTGCCTTGTAGCCTATACTCCCTGATCCACTGCTCCTAGCATAACTAGGGTTTGGCTTATGAGCTTCGCTATAGCTGTTATATCAATTGTGCTTAGCCAAGCTTAGCTATTACCGCTGGTCCATCCGGTTGATGAATCAGAGCTACGAATGAACCTAGTTGGAGAGGATGATGTGGGTTGATCAGAGATGAAAGTTAAACATGCTAAGGCTTGTATGGGAGGCCACGGTGGGTTGTGGTTTTTGCAATCCCATACTTTCCACCACTAGGATCGAGTTCTTGCCTCTTGAACGAAGACGAGCGTATAGCCACACGGGGGCCTAGAAACCCCCTCGACCAACTAACTTGCCTAGTAGATTCCATGAGTCACATAGTTCGGGCGTTCCATTCGACATATGCATTCTGGTTGTTCTCGAAGGCAGTGGAGGAAGTGCATTCATATAGGTAGGTAAGCGTGGTCGGGAGCAAGAGAGGCACGGCCTCCGTAATCTTGTTCCCCGCACACATCTCTAGGGACCGGCTTCAGGACTTGACCCGTTACGGCGGCATCTCCTTAGGGCGTGACTCATGGTCTCAGCGAAAGCAAGGTAAAGGTAGTGTTCAACCGCTCTCTATCGGCCTTCCAAGGAAGAGGGCTAACGATATCTGGCATTAAGTGGAGGTTGGTACGTGTGGGTAAAGTTGTGCACCCCTACAGGGTATTAATATTTTCGAAAAGCCGTGTCCACGGTTATGTACGACTTGCTAACGGATTATAAGATCATAGAGAAGAATAACCTAATCATAAAACTTGACAAGAGAAGTGAGGTGTGCTTAAGGATGCTTCCTCAGGGATCGAGGGGGTGATCCTAGTTGGTAAGTTCAGCTGATAAAGATTCGGTGGATATCAAAGAATGATCAAAGCTAGAGATATCGGTTTCGTATCCCATTTAAAAGGATTCTCTTAGTTGAGCTTCTCCTCTCTATTTTACAAAGAAAGTTAGCTTTATGCAAAATAACCCCACCAGCCATAAGTCTTGCAGAGTACACTCTGTAATCAGCCTTGCTTTGTTGATACTTTTGCGGCAGGTAAGTGTTCCATGGGAGATGAGTTCGTTATGACATCGACATCGACGAGTAGCTTGGGGTTCCCGGTCGGCAGCCTAGAATCTATGGATTGGGACATCATCATTATGCTTCAGACCTCTTAGGACATTTTTTAAGTTTGCTATACTTAATAGCATAACTTTCCTTCCGTTGTTTGATGTTTATGGTCAGTGACCTCTGCTTGTAATATTTTGGTTCTTCGCTCAGATATGAGCTTGCTGTAATAATTTTTGTGTCGTAGGGTCACTTACCGATTCTTTCTTTGTACACTTCTGAGATTTAGGTTAGGCTTATATCAGACAGAGGTCTAGGATTTGTCTAGCCCTAATCCCGGGGTGTCACAGAGTTCAAAGATAGAAAGTTTAAAGGGACAAACTCTAACTTGTAACCGACTCGGCCTACTACCCGAGACCTAGCCTATATATATAAAGGCTAGGAGGGGGCGGCGAGGAGGACAATCACAACCCTAGTTTCCACAACCTTGCTAGATTGCATATGCGCACCCCCTATAACTCTCGACTCCCTCGATAATTCCAAGAGAAGACAAGCAGGAGTATGGTCCTCTATGAGGCCTGAACCTGGGTAAACCTTGCGTCCTTGTGTGCTTGTTTTCTAGCCGATTGATGCCTCCAGCTCTCCCGCCTTCTCCAAAACCCAAGGCCATAACAATGGGCATTGATGAGTTTAACCCTCGTCATATATAAAATCTTATATCCTTGGGGTGATATGAGCACCACGCCAGCCCCCGAGCGCTTTAGACCCGTCAAAATGCAAGGTCCAGTATTCCGACTCTGGGAGGGTCATATTTTCGGTTGTCTCTGTCCAATCAGCGACAAAGTCAGCGAGGATTTGGGATTTAATTGTTGTATGAGGTTTGTACTCAATGTTGAAAGTTGAGAGCTCTATTCCCCATTTTTTGACACGTCTTGTAGCGTCGCTGTTGTTAATTATGTTTCTCATGGGAAATGTGCTCACCAAGGTAATGTGATGCTCCTGAAAGTAGTGTCGTAGCTTCCTGGATGCGAAGAACACACCATAAGCTAGCTTTTGATAATGCGGATACCATTGCTTTGTTTCAGTTAGGACTTCACTGAGGTAGTAAGTTGGATGCTCCACTAGGTGTTTCTGTTTTTCCTCTTGTCTTTCCACCACCATGATGACGCTTATGACTATGTTTGTCGCAGCCAGATAGAGCAACATCGGTTCGTGAGGTTCCGGTGCTGCAATGATAGGAGCGGACGAGAGTACTGCTTTCAGGTCATGTAGTGCAGCTTCAGCTTCATCAGTCTAAACGAACTTTTTAGTCATTTTCAGGAGCTTATAGAGTGGTGCGACTCTTTCACCGAGCCGGCTTACAAACCGACTGACTGCAGCAATACAACCAGTTAGCCTTTGAAGGTCCTTTAGGCGAGTCGGTCTGGAAATATTGAGTATAGCCTTAATTTTTACATGATTCACCTCTATGCCTCTTTGACACATAATGAAACCTAACATTTTTCTGGCTGGTATTCCAAAGAAGCACTTCTTTGGATTAAGCATTATGTTTTATTTTCATAGATTGGCGAATGTTTCCTCCGAGTCGGAAATTAAGGTTTCCTTGTTTTTGGACATCACCGCTATGTCGTCCACATATGCATGTACATTGCATCCGATTTGATCGTGGAGGCAACACTGCATAGTGCGCTGATACGTAGCTCCTGTGTTTTTGAGCCCAAAGGGCATCGTAATGAAACAGAAGGTTCCAAAGGGGGTTATGAATGAAGTTTTGACTTTGCTTGATTCCTTCATCCGAATTTGGTGATAACTGGAATATGCATCGAGAAAATATAGGAGTTCCAAGCCTACTATAGAATTGATAACTTGAACAATTCTAGGAAGACCGAATGGATCTTTGGCACAAGCCTTGTTCAAGGCGGTATAATCAACACACATCCTTAATTCAATGGTGTCCTATTTAGGGACCATCACAGGATTGGCCGACCACTTAGTGTGGATGACCTCTTCTATGAATCCGGCTAACTCAAGCCAGGCTAGTTCCTTAGCTATTGCTTTTCGCTTTGCATCGCCGAAACATCGTAAGGACTGTTTGACGGGTTTAGTGTTCGGGTGTACATTTAGAGAGTGCTCGACAAGTTCCCTACGTACTCTGGTCATGTCAGATGGCTGCCAGGCGAAGATATCTTGATTGGCTTGGAGGAACTTGATGAGCGCACTTTCCTATGCGCCATCTAAACCTACACCTATCTGGGTCACCTTTGGGGGGGGTCATCATCCTTCAATGGCGTCGTCTTCATCTCTTCTGATGCCTTGAACTCCGGAGTCAGCTTTGTAACCTGCTTCTTCATCACGGGCATCTCGGAC
Source organism: Avena sativa (assembly GCA_916181665.1). Taxonomy (NCBI): domain Eukaryota; kingdom Viridiplantae; phylum Streptophyta; class Magnoliopsida; order Poales; family Poaceae; genus Avena; species Avena sativa. Next base: position 295,712,129 of record OV702291.1, on the reverse strand, counting down.
GGGTCGATGGTCTTCTTGATCTTCTGGTACTCCTGGACATGCAATACGGTTTCAGCAAAGGTGGCATTTTCATCCTCGCACTCTCATGCTTTCTTCGGGTATCCCCTGATGGTGATCACGCCCTTGCGACCTGGAATTTTCATCATATTATAAATGTAACACGGACGAGCCATGAAAGCCCAGTAAGCCGATCGTCTGAATATAGCATGGTATGCACTCTTGAACGGGACCACTTCGAAGTAAAGTGCTTCCGTCCAGTAGTTCTTTGGAGTTCCAAAAGTAACATCCAAAGTGATCTCTCCTAGGGAATTTTCTTGTCTTCCTAGGACAACTCCGTGAAAGATCACAAAGCTATGATTGTGCTGAGTTTCTGAGGTCCTCATCCGATGCAGCGTTTCGATGTAGAGGATGTTGATGCTGCTGCCTCCGTCCATGAGGGTCTTGGAGAAACCATAGCCTTCAATAAGTGGATTGACGACTAAATTGTACTTTCCTCGCATGTGCAACTTAGGTTATTGTTACCTCCGACCAGTCCAAGAATTGAGAGACAACTGGAACATTTGTGTTGAGCTCATGCAAAACTACTTTCTTGACCTTAGCAGGTTGAGACCCAAGGAAAGTGACATTAGTGTCTTTCTTTGTTGGGAAGTTCTTCTTTCCATCCGACTTGGGATTTCAAGGCTCTGTTTCCTCCATGTCGGAATCTTCCTTGGTCTCTTTTTCTTTTTCCGGATTCTTCTTTCCCTTTCATCGCTTGGACCTATAGCCAGCGGATTCGTCTTTCTTGATGTCATCATTGAAACGACACTCGGCATTTGTGTGGGACGAGCCCCCGTTGGCATCTAACTGATGCACACATGGATTATAGGCAATGTTGGCCCAAGAGTAGGTTTTGCCAGGTTGCTGGTCTCCTCTACCTTGGACTCTTGATGTCCCACGACCGCGTCTGCAGGCGCCTCCGTGCCCTCCTCGTCCTACAGACCCGAAAGTAGCATTGACAACCACTATTTCCGTGTTGGGTTTTTCTTCTGAGGTGTTCTTGCGCTTCTGAATTTGTTGCTTCGGCTGTTTTGCGGACTATGGTACAGCTAGGATGTTCAGTAGTCTTTCTGAGTCATCGTTGGCGTCTGCATATTTTCTCGCCGTCTGTATCATTTCTCCCAGATCAGTGACCTTGTTGCACTTCAAACGGTGACGTAGTAAACCAATTGAGAGTCCTGCAATGAAATCTTCAATCGCAGTTTGATCGTTTACTCCTTCACAGGAGTTTTTGTTGTTGATCCATCATTCTTATAATCTCGGCAAGTTTCTCCAGCTTTCTGGGTGCAACGCTGTAGGTCTCCTACCGTACAGGGCCTCCGATATGTGCCTTCGAAATTCTGAAAGAATGCACTTTGCATGTCATACCAGTTGTGGATGGTGTTTTCTGGAAGTTCATTGAGTTAGGATCATGTCGTCTTCCTCAGCATAAGTGGGATATACCGGGTCGCGACCAAGCTATTTCCGCCTTTGTCAATGCAGCAAGCCTGAAAAAAATCCTGAAGCCAAGTATCTAGGCGGGCCACACTATCGTAGGGTTGGATGTGTCTTGAGATAGCAAATCCTTCTAGGAAGTTTGTTTATCGAATGCACGGTCCGAAGAATTTTGGACCCACATAAATATTGTCGGACTCGTAGTGTCGCGCCTCTATGTTAGAGTTGATCTGGTGCCTCACGTCACTTGGTGATAGAGAATGCCGTCTTGGTTGCTCGTTGTGGTTGCGGTGCCTTGGAGCCGGACTTCTGCTTCTACCACCACCACCTCCGCCACGATGCCCTCCTTTGCCTCCTCGAGAGCCGCTGTGATGGCTGCTTGGTGGAGAGGGTGGTGCAGGTGGATTTTTCTGACCGAGTGTCGACCTCCATCCGAAGCATCGTTATTCCGGTGTCGGTGAGCGTCTTGATTACAACGAGCCCCCTGTCGGCTTGACTCGACATGGTGTCCATCGTTCCTTCGTTCGTTGTTCCCCCCATTGTGATGAGGTTCAGTCGGAAGGCTTGTATGTCTAGGAGGTGGCATCCTTTGTCAATCCTCCTCTAGACGTCGCTCTTCTTCATCGTCTGCGATTATTTGACTATCGTCGAGGAGGCTGGCTTGGAACTAGTGTTGCAACTGTGTCTCGCTCTGCGGATGGAGCAACATTGCTCTAGTCACGTGCGGCTCTGTGCTGTTGACCTGAAGATTTGGTTCTTGAGTAGTTGTCTTCCTGACAGTCGGGATGGTGATGTTGTTCTAGGTCTCGTCGGGGCCTAATGTCATTCCAAGCCAGATCCGTGCGACATTGGTCGGATTTGGAGACCAGTTTTCCGCTCCCTTATTTCATGGCCTTTTGTTGCTCCAGACCCTTGCTAAGTAGCTTTACGCCCAACCGAACTTAATCTGGGTTTGGATTGTTCGCCAGGATATCTCGGGCTGCAGCAGTGTTTTCCACTGGTGTTCCATACACTAGATCTCCCTTGCTATCGAGTCAAGGTGCTCCTTTATCTCCCTAAAAGAGGATCTTATGGATTTCTAAATATGTGTTAGCCCGCGTAGAGCCGTTCCGGGTCTTCTGGTGCTGCAGGGAGTTGAACTGCCCCACAGATGCAATGCGCTTATTCTCTTCCGTGAAGTTGTTAGCCTCATCTAGGATTACTTGATGACGCGCTTCTAGGGCTTGGGCCTTGTCTTCCAATTCTGCAGGTGTAAGTTCTGCAGCAGTAGGGATTGGCATAGTTAACGCATCTCCGATGAGTTTACGGGAACCAGAGGTAACCACGTGTCCATCCACCGGAGTTTCCTTTGGCTCGTCTGGGATTAGGACTCCATCCGAGTCTTCTTCATATTCTTCGGCAACTGCCTCCTCCGCCGGAGGATCTTTTGCTAGAGTATTTTTCTTGTTCTTCTTCCTTGCCTTCTTGGCAACGTCGGTAGCAAAGACGGCTTTGGGTCCATTTCCTGGAGTCAAGCTCTGATCAGTACTTTCAGACATCTGGACATCGGGGTTATCTCCGAGATCCATATCATCCTACGATTTGGGAGAATTTTCTTTGGATCCTTCATCCATGGCTTCTCCTTCTTCTGCAGCTTTGGAGTTGTACTCCTCTTCATACTCTGCAGAGAACTTTCAGAAATCCACCGATGTCATTGAATCATCTGAAGATGCCGGTAATTCGGTGTTTGTCCGATCACCTCCAGCACCGAGTTTTCATTTTCTCCAGCCTCAGCAGAGCTGGATCCAGATCCAACGTATCCGACAAAGTGCGATGCGTGCGTCTTGAGGTAGTTGCAGCTTTCCTCGTGGGCTTCCTCGAAACGTATGATGGTCTCGAGAATTTCATCCACGCTGGCGTCATGCAGCATCATACGCCTCAACATGTGCCTCGGAAAGGTTCATCTGTTCTAGCGTTGGTAGAGCCAGAACAATAGTTATTGTCTTGATCCTCCTGGATTTCGACGTCGTTGGAAAGATCGATCTAGGATTCGGCCTCCCTAGGGAGATCCACTCCATATTCGACATTCACCAAAAGATCTGCTTAAAGCTCAGCTTTCTCCACTATCTCCGTGTTAGGTGCGGGCTGGGCGGGATTGGTGTTTTCCGAGATCCGGAAGTCTACCGCCTCCGTGGACAAAGTGGATCGAGTCACGGCCTCCCTAGCCGAAATCCAGGTCTCGTCAAGAACAATGAGAGGGCCATCGCTGACATAGAGGATGCGGCCGACGGCGATTGTCTCGTCGATTCCTATTCTTGCCGATTCCGCTGAGAACGCATATCCGAAGCTCATTTTCCCCATGGTGGGCGCCAACTGCCATCGGATTGATGACAAGTACGCCATGAGGGGGTCCTCGAGGCATGCGGAAGAGAGGGGTGTGAGACGTACGGTGGTCTGGGACGGTGAGCACAGAAGTTTAGCCAGGTTCGAATCTGCTTGCTTTGGACAGATCCTACTCCTGCTAGCAATCCAGTAATATGGCAGAACCGGATATGGGTTACAAGGGTTTCACCTGTGCGAGTTGAGATTGTACACTAATGTGTGGTACCCTAAAGGCTGGTCCCTAGGACGGCTTATATAGATATCCGGCCTACGGGTTACAGGAGAGACCTATCCGGCTACGACTAAGAGTCGGTTATAGATTACATCTTGAACTACAAGTAACACTATAGGCCTATGTCGGTAAGTCTTCTGGGCCTTCCCGTAGCCAGACTAGACTCCGTCTCTTCTCCCTGACTGGGCCGCCCATGAAACAAAGCTCTAACCCGAAGTAGGCTACCCTGGTCAGTGAGGCATAGTGAGTATACCTGGAAAGTATTACCCAACAAGGATTCTTAAATCATTTCAGGGGCCATCCCAATAAGCTACCCACATGCGGATAGTGCAATAGTCAAGGAACAGTAATCAAGTACTCGGGTCCTATGGGACACAAGTGACCGTGGAAGAACGAAATAACAACTATTGCCCACCGGTGCCTCTTTCTTTAGTTATCCCATTACTACACAATTGAAGTTGTTTAGGTACCTCGTTATCCAAAGACTCACACAAACCTACATATACAATTATACGACTCGCATGCCTCAAACAACTCCTATAGTAATGGCTTATAGGATTGAGGGTACAAGCTTTGGTGGGGTTTAAAAGTAAAGGCTATGCAATACTTGGGATTCAATTTAATGCAAACATGACTCCATGATGCAATAATAAGATTGAAGCATACGTGCTATATGTATGCAAGCATGGAAAATTGCTTGCCTGGCAGTTCAGTTGCAGAATAGAGAGGATCCAGGTAATACTCCTAATACTCCTGATATTCTCCTTGCTTAGCGTCTATCCGGATAAAAACCGAACACACAAGGGCCAAAATAAATACATTGCACAAGCATATAAATCATATGCAATAAGCAAACAAGGTATGCCATGAAAGAATGATGCACAATTACATGGTATAACATAGCATGGCATGGTTGAGGTGTGGAAACAAGAATTAAGCATTTTTAGTATTTACTAAGTCAAATTTTACTTGCATATTTCTTGCTATTCTCTTAATATTTATATGATGTATTCTTCAATTCATATTATGGAATGCATATTTAGAACGGGTTTGTAGCGCTGATCTATTTAGACATATTATTTGTCGAATTTGGAATTACTGAATTAAAGTTATGAATTTATTAAGAAAAGGCATTTATGGGCATTTAAATAATTTCGAAGTTTAAAATTGCTCAAAACTTATTTTTGCATGACATATTTGAATTCCTGACATTTTTTGATCAAAAAAAAATATATTATATGCATTATTTCAATTTATGGATTTAAAACAATATTTAAACCATATTATATTAAAAAGGGGTTGAAAGTCATATGTTTAACTAGATAGAGTTGACTCTGGTCAAATTTGTAAATTTGTTTGAATTCACATTTAAATTTGAATCATATTTCATTTTGGAACAAATTTCAAATTCAAATTATTTAAATAGATATGAATTTATTTGTATTTAATCAATTTTTGGATTGTTATTTAAATAAGAAAATGTTGTCATGGGTTTTCTCACTCACGCTCAACTAGCCACAGCCGCTGACAAGCGGGACCGTGCTGACTCAGAGTTGAGCTGGTGGAAACTACCGCGCGGGAACTTTTCTCATGCGGGCTTGGGTCACACCCAGCCACCGACAGGTGGGGCCACAAGGGAAACAAGCCCAGCTCACACGTGGCCAGCTGTGGCGTGACACGCGGTGGATCCAGGGACGGATTTGTAAATATCAGAGAAGCCTGGTTCCTTTTTATAAAAAGCACCGGACGGTGAGAGATGTGAGGCTAACAAGTAGGCCAGCAATGTGGACTGTGGGTTGAGGAAATAAAATAGCCAGGGGTTATGTGGAAAGTGTTCGCGTGATACCGTAACAACATTGTTTATTGTTCTCTACGCTCATTCTCTGAACCTGACGGTCAGGTCGCGGCGACAGGCAAAACAGCCGCCACTAGGAATCGAACTAGCGACCCCGGGCACGGGCTAACAAGGCGGAGCCACTACGGTGGTTGTGGGATGGTGCTAGGATAGGTCCTCGACGTAGGATAAGCTATAGGAACTCGGCACAGATGAGCAAACACACGGTGGCGACAGGCTGGCATGTCTGTGTCGGGCGGTGCGGTTAGGTGGCGTTCTAGCGGCTGGGTTGGGGCAAACTGGTGCGGAGCAGCAAGGCGGTCATGGTGGGACTAGCGTGCATCTACGGGACACACCGCTATGGTAGCCAGCAAGCGCGACAGCGGCGAGCGGTGGCGCATGGGATCTGATCGACGAAACGCTCAACCACTATAGGAAGTGAGCAAGCCTGAGAGGATGTCTAGGGGATCAGGCTTCTCACCACGGGCCCATTGGTGGTGTTGATCTTGGTCGGGGTGACGGCGATCTACGGTGATGCTGGTGACCTGACGATTTAGGGTTCCGGTCGGCGTGCTCCTAGTACTGCGAGTTTCAACGCTTCCCTTCCTCTATTCCTTGAACTGGCGTTCTCCTCTGGTCCTGGTAGGCTTCCTCTACAACCTAGATCCTCTCCTCCTTCACTCTAGCACCGGCGAAAAGGTAGCACCCGAAGGTGGCTATGGTGGTAGGGCTAGGCTAGCAAGGGAGATGGGGGAGGGCAGAGAGGTTCTGGGTAGATCCTTGGGTCGATCTCGATCTGGTTAAATCCTGGGTTATGTGGTAGATAAGGGAGAGGAGAGGGATGGTGGGTAGCTTTGCAAAAAGTAGATATGGTAGCTCGGTTTGCTTCCTCTCTCTCTAGCTTCCTTGTACGAGGGGAAAGGGAGGGGACCAGAGAGGGTAGGTCGGTCATGGTGGGGATGCGGTTTGGTCCAGCCAAACCAAGGGGAAGGACTCGGGTGGTTTGGGTTTAGATGGATAGGTTAGATTAGCTAGGTTTCCTCTCTTTCTTTCTTGTCTTTTTATTTATTTTTGTTTGAAAAAATTTAAGACAAGTTATGAACAACTTCAAATAAAACCCAAAGGAACAAAAAGAGAAGAAGGGAATACCCTAAAGCTTGATTGGACTTGATCATCTTGTTTGAATTCAAGGAAGGCAGGCTCTCTTCAAAATCAAAGGAAAACCAAATAAGAGGAAGATGGTGAGAGTAAAGAGATGCTTGCATGGGCCATGCACAAGCAAGAAAATCCACAATTACTAGATGTGAGAAGAACTAGGTCACATATGGGCATTTATTAACACATGCTTCCATATATGGAATTAAGTCCAAGGCAAAAAATGGAGTTGGTGTCCCATATGGATTAGATGGACTATACTCATATGTGAATATAAATTGTACATGCTAGTGTGTGTGTGTCCCACTAGATGCATAAATAGCCTCAATATATACAAACATGAGCATACCTTCAAATAGAACCCATATGGAAGCTAATAGAAGCATTTCTACTCACATGACATGCAAAGGTGGTCATCTGGCTCCACATAGTTAATATTGTGACAACAACATAGATCAAGTATCGGAGCATGTAGAAATAGAAGTGGATCCATTTTATTATATATTTGCTAGACATAATACCCAAAATAAATACAAATGCTCATATATAGTTTGAATGGTGGAATTATAAGGTGGTGATAAAGAAAGGTGGTGGAGTCAAGAAAAGATATGCCCCCAACTCAACTTGGACATGAAACAAATTATCAAGAGGCAAACACAATATATCAAGAAGCAAATACAAGTGACACAATATAATGCATAAGGGATAAGAACCAAATAGAGGGGTTTTATATGATTCTCAAATGCAAGGTGGCATGGTGTGATACGTCGTAAACGTATCTATAATTTTTGATGTTCCATGCTTGTTTTATATCAACTTTCTTATGTTTTGTTCACACTTTGGGGTATTTTTATACATTTTTTGGAACTAACCTATTAACAAGATGCCACGGTGCCAGTTGCCCGTTTTCTGCTGTTTTTGGTTTCAGAAAAGCTAGTAAGGAAATATTCTCAGAATTGGACGAGATAAAAGCCAAAGTCAATATTTTACCCAAAGCAACACGGAGTCCGGAGGGGCGACGAAGTGGTGCACTAGGGTGGCCACACCAGGTGGCGGCGCGGCCTAGGGGGTGCGGGCCCCCTGGTGCTCCACCGACCTTGCCCCTTCGCCTATAAAAGCCTCCCGGGATGAAAACCCGAAGTACCCGATCAAAGACCCAACCAGAAATCCACGAAATAGTCTGTAGCCGCCACCATCTTGATCCCTAGATTGGGGGGATCCGAAGTTCTTCCCGGCACCCTGCCGGAGGGGAGAGATCACCCTGGAGGCCTTCTTCATCACCATGAATGCCTTCGGTGTGATGCATGAGTAGTTCATCCTTGGACTATGGGTCCATGTAGTAGCTAGATGGTTGGTTCTCCTCCTTTGTGCTATCATGTTAGGTCTTATGAGCTCCGTTCATGATCAAGATCATCTATTTGTAATCTTACATGTTGTGTTTGCGGGGATCCGATAGATATTGAGATGCTATTTAAGATTGATTATTGATTCTATCATGTCTATGTTATTTCTAATCTTGCATGCTTTCTGTTGTTAGTAGCTATCTTGGCCAAGTAGATGCTTGCAACTCCAAGAGGGAGTATTTATGCTCGATAGTGGGTTCATGCCTCTAGTAATCTAGGGAAGTGATAGGAATCTCTAAGGTTCTAGATGTGTTGTTGCTACTACGGAGAAAATAGCAATCCTTTGTCCATGGGACAATCGTATTGTTTAGTTTACACACTTTGCTTAATGCAATTACCCGTTGCTTGCAACTTAATACTAGAGGGGGTTCGGATGATAACCTGAAGCTGGATTATTAGTCATAGATGCAGTTGGATTACAGTTTATGTATAATCTTGTAATGCCCAATCAAATCTCATAGGAGTCAAGATGTTTAGTATATGCATTGTATGCTTTCTCGACTCTGTCGATTGCCCCGCTATAATTTGTTCACCCAACATGTTATTTATCTTAAGGAGAATCACCTCTAGTGAACTATGGACCCCGGTCCATTGTTTTACCATTAATATACCATCTACTATTTACTATTTACTGTTTACTTTCTACAAGAAATTACTATCTTCCACACAATACGTTTAATCCTTTGTTTCAGCAAAACCGGTGAGATTGCCAACCTCATTGTAAGTTGGGGCAAAGTTCCGTGGTTGTGTTGTGCAGGATTCCAAGTTGGTAGCAACAACTTGGGGTTGTTTCCTTGCTCCTACTTGTTCGATAACCTTGTTTTTATAACTGAGGGAAACTTGCTGCTGTGCTCATCATACCTTCCTCTTGGGGTTCCCAACGAGCTCAATGTATCCTGAGCCATCAAGCCTTTTTCTGGCGCCGTTGCCGGGGAGTTAAGGACAGCTTCACAAGGGGAGTCCCTCACAACCAATCTCTTTACTTTGTTTTTTTTGCTTTGTTTGCTTGTTTCTTTATAAAAAACAAAAAAAATTAGTTATACTGGTTTGCTTCCTTTATCAAAAATACAAAAAAAAATAGTTCCTACTATAGTTGTTATTTTTGTTGGTCTGTTATTGTCTTGCTTTATCATGCTTTCTATCAATGGTTGGTTTCTTTGAAACTAGATCTTACTGGCAAGGTGGGTTCATGGAAGAATAAAAATATTATTATAAGGAACATCGCTTGTCACAAAAAGGGAAACACTTATGGGAACAATTAATAAATTGTATAGCATTGCTAGAAACGTGTGCTCTACTTATAATGTTACTTATTGCTTTGATAAATCTTGTTGTAGTAGGAGGTATAAACACCTCCCTTCTCAATGTGAGTATAATGATGATGTTACCATATCTTATTATGATAAGGGAAAATATGATTTTATGATGTGGAACAAATTGAAGAATTTATTGCTTGGAAGGGTGCATTCGAAGTTGCTTATTTGCTTGAAAATACTGATGACGCACCTTATAAATATGAGGTTTACGATATACTTAAATTTTGCTTTGATAATTACAAGGAAGAAAATGGCTATATTCTTAAATATCTTAATAGATGCTCTCCACCAATGGAAGGGACTAATGCCTTGCAGGAGCCTATGGAAGAAGAAATTGTTTAAACTGGAAGCTCATTAGATGAAAAAGAGGAGGAGAGTGATGATCAAGAGGAGGAAGAATGGAGCAGCTACCCATGTCTACCTCCCAATAAGAGTAACTCTTTAACTAATACCTTATTTGATCGCCCTCCATGCTTACCAAAGGAGGATGAGTGTGATATTTATATTGTTTAGTTTGTTCATGATGCTACTGAAAATCATTATGAGAGAGGAAAATATAGTTGTTGGAATTCTCATGTTACTAAAATACCTCTCTTTATATTGAAAGTTCCAAAGTTGCTCTTGATTTATCTACCCATTCTTTTTACTATGTGCTTCTTTGATTTATTTTCTTACAAGATTCCTATGCACATGAAGTGGGTTAAACTGAAATGTGTATCATATTTGCTCTTTGATGCTCTCTTTTTCTTCAATTCATATATCTTATGTGAGCATCTTCTCAAATTACTGAGCCTAGCTCAAAGGCGTTAAAGAAGAGCATTATTGGGAGATAACACAAATTTTTATTCAGTAAGTGTCAACACCCGGATATTTAATCCCAGATGCTTGTTATGCCATACATTGCAACCCCAGGATTACCATTTTTGCGAGACATAACAGATTGGATATCAAAGTACATCATCCATTACAAACCATAATAAGGTCTTACACAAATAAGGGATCTCATGATCCAGTCTTAATACAACCAAGTAGCGGAATAATAAGCATAGCGGTGGGCTCCATCTTCAGTGTCACAAGCAATGCTGACGATGGGAGATGATCCTAGTTGTCGTAGCCATCCTGTTGTCCTCCTTTCGGATAATCCTCCTCATAATCTGGCCACGGGAATAGCTAGGGAAAAAGCCATGAGTACTCTTTAAGTACTCGCAAACTACCACTAACAAGTAAAGTACTTCTAGTAGGAATGCTAAGCTCTAAGTTTATTCATAAAGTTAAGTTTGAAACCTAAGTTGAGTTCAGAAACAAAGAAAGATAAAATAAAGTTTGAAATCACCTAAGTGGGGACTTAGTTGTCATAGTCACAACCATGTTGTGGTCAAGTCATGTCACAATTAAGTTCACAGGTCATTTTGAAAACATCAGACAACGGAACAGTATGGCCACTCCAACTGTCCATAACCGCGGACGTGGCTATTCGAATAGTTTGACACTCTGTAGAGGTGGTACACTTTCACCACAAAATTCAATACATCCGTCAGGGATAACCCTGAATCATCATACTTAGTATGCGGATAATCAAACATAACCTTTCCTTTACACACCCTAGTATAAGCACCTCTCCTATATGCTTGGCCTCCCAGCCATGGCCATCTGCCATCCTGGGCATTGCATAGGTGGACAACATTGAGAGGTAGCCTCAGCTCAAACCTCTCCTGCGAGGGAACCAATACTAATGCATATAAACTTCCGGCTAAGCCTTACCCAATTCACGTATTGTGGTTGAACGGTAAAATTGGAATGGTATCGCATCCGAACCCAACCATCAGTTTTTATAAAGGGCTAAGGCTCATGCCTCAACATTTTCATCATCATAAACCATTTGTGTTTCTCAACACATGTCAAAACTTTTCAATAGAATGACACATCATTCCAAGGTTTTCATAAGCATTTTCACCAAGTATTCCCATCTAAAGTGATCAAGTTTTTGGTTTAGCTCTAACTACTAAGTTAAGAGTGTTCACTAAGGTGGGATGCTCATCTCAATCTCATTCCATAGAATGACATCTAGTATAGGACAAGTTTTATACTCTTTATGCTATCTAGACTACTTTCTAAAATCTCACAAAGCATTACTCAAAGTAAAGAAAACTTTGGTAAAGTAAAAGAAAGTAGAGCTTGTAAGTAAAACTTGGGATGGGTATAAATCAAAAGGTATAAACAAAGCATGCCTAATGCATCTTGCTTAATTCTAGCTTGCTAACAATAGCTTGCCTTGGTTTGTGCAGTGGTTGAAATTCTCCTCGTCTTCTTCGGGGTTGAACTCCTCCTCCTCGTAGAATTGGTCGGTACTATCGTCTATAAATACATACGGAGTACACAATCACCAAACAATACTTAACTAGTCTATTTAGCACACTAAGGCACACACTTGATGATCTTGTATCATCACATTCATCACAAGATTTAATGAACTAGTTTCATTTATTTGATTTGAGAAAAGTAATTTCTACTCATTGAAAAAAATTAAGATTTAATATTCTCCAATTAAAATATGGGATCATGTGGACACATGTCATCACCACATATTCTAATACATGGGAATGTGATTTAAATGTTGGATCACATTTTATAAAGTCTAAGATTAATATTTCAAAGATTTAAAGTGACTAGAAATGCCTATATAGCATATTGGTACTAGTCCAAAGTCACTGCATGCGAACCTAAATATTATTACATATTCAGATAGGTATGGTCAAATGTGATTTTTGAGAGTTGGAATCAACTCAAAAGCTATTATGGTTGATTTTTGAAAAATGTTTGAATGTAGAAAAGTCTCTGTCTTGTTATTTTTTGCTAATGTGATATATAACTCTAATTGATTTAAATCCAATGGCTTGGATAGATATTTAAATTATCTTTCTAGCAAAATTTGAATTATTCAATTTGGTTTAGTAGAACTCTCTGAATTGATTTTTAAACTAGTGGATAGAAATGAGTTTAAGTCTAAATAGATAAATCCTTATTTGAATCCTAGGGCCAGCGCAGGAAACTAAATGGGCCGGCCTAGTGACGCTCAGCGGCGCAGCGGGCAACTGACGAGGGGGTCCCGCATGTCAGCGGCACAACTAAATGCAAAGCGGTACGGGGCGATGTGGACCTTGCGATTATATCCTAGATCAATGGTCGTGCCTCGTCGTCGACAACGGACAGGTCGCCGGCGAGATTGAACCCTAGCGGCTCGGTGGGGGTCGATTGGGGGCTTACCAGGGCTCCAGCTAACGTGGTGTTGGGGGCGATCGAACCGGTGGTCGACGGCGGGCTCAGGCAAGGTCGCGGTGGCTCCTAGGGTGGTCACAATCGAAGGGCCCCTTTCTCCTCTGCTGCGGCGGCTCCGGTGGAAATTATGGCGAACGACTGCTCGAGCGGCTCCGACGAGAGGTGTGAGGTACTCAGTGGGAGGTGGGGAGTGTTGGAGTGTGAAGAAATGGTGCTGGGGAGAGCTCCTTATATAGGCCAGTTAGGTGCGGTGGTATGCGGTCGGGAAAGGTCGACGCTCTGCGCGGTAGAGGCGGTGCTCGACGCTGCGTGCGGTGGCTGCTGGTCGCGTGGCAGGAAAAGGGCATCTCCTGGATCATGCTGGGGTTATGGTGGAGCGGCATGTGCAAGCTGAGGGCAAGGCGCGGCTTGTGCTGGCCTGTCGGGGACGATGCTCTGGCATGCTCCGTGCATGGTGCAGAGGCGGTGGGCGCGAGCGTGCCTTGGTGGTCCAGTGCTCGGTTGCGTCCGTGGGGTGGACAGGGGATCACGGTAGGGTGCGGTGGAGCTAGGGGTGTGCTGGTTTGGCGCGACGCTGTCTCTGGCGCGTTGTCCACGTTTGGCCGGCAGTGACCAAGAACGGGTGGCGCGCCACTTCTGCTAAAGGCTAAGGGGTAGCCTGTTTATGGCTTGGTTGGGACAAGGGGAGACCAGAGGAGTGAATTGAGGTTAAATGGCTCAACAAAACATTGATCAAAACAGTGTTAGTTAGGCAGGTTTTTCTGTGATCACAAGGTGTTCAACACAATGGCCGCAAGAAACTTTTATTTGAATTTTGAAATGATTTTTGGTGTGTGACTTGATCTCATGCTTGGTAGTCTGTGTTTTCTTAGGATTGTCAAGGTGAATTCATTTGAGTAGTTTTTGAAAAAGTGGGATCTAGGCATATGAAATGGATTCCATTTTCAAATGCCATTTAAAATTAGGGTTTAAATGTTTTTGTGAGATTCCAAAGTGGGCCTTGGTAGATCATTACTTGTACTAGCAAGGGGTGAAAATAGTTAGAATTGTTTCTGTTTGAAAATGACTTCTAGGAATACCTAAATTGGCCTAGTGGATTAAAATGGCAAAAGTTACCATTTGCCTTTATTAATTCCATTTGATTTCTTATTCTTTGGATTTGGTTTTGGAATGATCTAGATGATGTGGCATTCACCTTTGAATCATTTTACAACCCTTAGAACAAACAAACATGGCAATTCTAAACAATTCTATATTAATGCAACACACATTCATTCTTAATTATTTTAATGCTAAAAAGTTTTTGCTAACCCCAAATTGGGTGATTTGGATCTTGATTAACCTTGATTAAAGATTTAGCGTGTTACAAACCTTCCACCCTTAAACAAAATTTCATCCTGAGATTTAAGAAAGAAAACTAGGAACTAAAGAGATCTGGAAACTCAGTCCTAATGTAATCTTTTCGCTCCCAAGTGGCTTCTTGTTCGGTATGGTTGCTCCATTGGATCTTGAGAAATTTTATACTCTGAGTCCTGGTGGTTCTGTAAGCTTCCTCTAAGATATGGATGGGCACTTCACAATACGTCAGATCCTTGTTGATATCAACGGCTCAGTGATCGATGTTCTTAAAAACTTCGGCCTTCTCCGACACTTCTAGGCACTTGCGAAGTAATGAGATATGGAACACATTATGGATTGCTGGCATCTCTTCTGTAGTTCCAGCTGATACGATACTTCTCCTCGATGATTCAGAATCTTGAAGGGTCCGGTATGTCTGGGGGCTAACTTTCCTTTCAGACTAAAACGTTGCGTTCCCTTCAAATGGCGAAACTTTGAGATACACAAAATCTCCGACATTGAAAGTCAGGTCTCTACGTCTCTTGTCAGCATAACTCTTTTGTCTAGATTGGGCGGTCTTGAGGTGCTCACGGACTTTGTGTACCTTCTCTTCGGCTTCTCGTAGGATGTCGGGTCCGAAGATCTGACTCTCTCCTACTTGCGACCAATTCAAAGGGGTACGGCACTTTCTTCCATATAAGAACTCAAATGGGGCCATTTGCCAACTGGCCTTGTAACTGTTGTTGTATGAGAATTCTGCGAAAGGCAGACAATCTTCCCATTTTGATCCATACTCTGACACACAAGCTCTCAACATATCTTCTAAGATTTGGTTGACTCGTTCAGTCTGTCCGTTAGTCTGTGGGTGATAAGTTGTGCTAAAATTCAACTTGGTTCCTAATCCTTCTTGGACTTTCTGCCAAAATCTCGAGCTAAATTGGGTTCCTCGATCCGATACTATGGTCTTGGGGGTTCCATGCAGATTAACAATTCTGGCAATGTACATCTCTGCTAGCCTCAAACTCCGGTAGGTTGTCTTGATATGTATAAAATGGGCTACCTTGGATAGTCTATCAATGATGACCCAGATTGAGTCATTTCCCCTACTAGAAGTAGGCAAACCGGTGATAAAGTCCATTCCGACAGAATCCCATTTCCATTCCGGAATATGCAATGGTTGCAATAGTCCTGTGGGTCTCTGATGTTCCACTTTGACTCTCTGACAGATATCACACTTGGCGATGTAGCTTCCGATTTCTCTCTTCAGCTTGTGCCACCAAAATTGCTCCTTCAAATCTTGATACATCTTCGTTCCTCCAGGGTGGATAGAATAAAGAGTATCATGAGCTTCTTGCATGATAACTTGCTTCAGCTCCGAATCTGCTGGTATACAGATACGTCCTTTGTACCACAGAACTCCTTCTTCGTCTTCGGTGAATCCTGGTACCTTTCTTATACCAATACGATGCTTGATTCCATCGATACTTGCATTTCCTTTCTAGGCTTCCTTGATTTGGCTAATCAAAGTGAGTTGAAGTTCAATGCTAGCTAAGAATCCTTTGCTAACAAGCTCAGTTCTAAATTGCTCCAACTCCTCATATAAACTTGGTTGCTTCTCCTTGATCATGGTGTTTAACCTACACGGCAATCTGCTAAAAGCATCCGCTACCACATTGGGTTTGTCGGGGTGATAGTGAATGTCAAGGTCATAATCCTTGATTAACTATATCCATCTCCTTTGCCTCATATTCAGCTCCTTCTGAGTGAAAATATACTTCAAGCTCTTGTGATCTGAGTAAATCTCACAGTGATTACCCATAAGATAATGACGCCATGTCTTCAAGGCTAAAACTATAGCTGCTAATTCAAGATCATGGGTGGGGTAGTTCTGCTCATGCTGCTTCAGTTGTTGAGACAGATATGCTATGACTTTGCCTTCTTGCATCAATACACATCCTAGACCAATCTTGGATGCATCACAATACACATCAAATGGCTTCTTGATATCTGGCATGATCAATATTGGGGCTGAAATCAATCTCTTCTTGAGCTCTTGGAAACTTGCTTCACATTTGTCGGTCCATTCAAACTTCTTGTCCTTCTTCAACAATTGGGTCATGGGTCTGGCGATGCTCAAAAATCCTTCAACGAACTTGCAGTAATATCCCGCTAATCCGAGAAATGCACGGACTTGGGTTTGAGTGGTTGGGGCTTCCCATTCTTCAACATCTTTTATCTTGACGGGATCAACAGCGACTTCTCCTGCCGACACAATATGTCCGAGGAATCCTACTTCTTTCAGCCAAAACTCACATTTGCTGAACTTTTCATACAACTGATGCTCTCTAAGGGTTTCAAGGATGATTCTCAGATGTTTCTCATGGTCTTCTTCTGACTTGGAATAGATAAGAATATTTTCGATAAACACAACGACAAACTTATCCAGAAAATTCATAAAGATCTTATTCATGAGATTCATGAAATAAGCGGGGGCATTGGTTAATCCCATGACCGTATACTCATATAATCCATATCTGGTGGTAAAGGCGGTCTTTGGAATATCCGTTGCACGAATCTTAAGTTGGTGATAACTAGTCCTAAGATCAATCTTAGAGAACACTCTGGCACCAGTCAACTGATCAAACAGATCCTCTATCTTGGGCAATGGGTACTTGTTATTGATGGTGACATCATTCAGCTTCCTGTAATCTGTGCACAAACGGTTGCCTCCATCTTTCTTGTCGACGAACAACACGGGCGATCTCCATGGCGATGCGCTTAGTTGAATCAAACCTTTCTCCAGCATAACATCCAGTTGCTTCTTCAATTCCACTAACTCTGATGCGTTCATGCTATAGGGTCTCTGAGCTATGGGTCCGGTTCTAGGAATTAGTTCAATAATGAACTCAATATCCTGATCTGGGGGCATACCGGGCAATTCATCCGAGAATACATCAGGGTATTCACAGACTACTCTGACTTGATCTATGGTGGGTAGGGCTTGACTCTTGTTGCACTTGAACTGACAGGGCAAGGTTTCAGATATATGCTCTACTGATACTCCAGAGCTACTGGTCATGGTGATGGATTTCTTGGCACAGTCTATCAATCCTTTATGCTTCGACATCCAATCCATTCCTAGTACTACTTCCAAACCTTTGGTTCCAAGTACTATTAGATTAGCATAAAAATCTATCCCATGTATTCTGATAGGCACAACTTTGCAAATTTTTCTAGCTTTGGTGGTTGAACCAGGTATTTGAACTATCATAACATGCTTCAAGTTGGTTGGGTGAATCTTACTAGTGCATGCAAATTCTTCGGTAACAAACGAGTGCGATGCTCTAGAATTAAACAACACTCCTGCTAATACTGAGTTAACAGAAAACATACCCAGCACAACATCAGGCGCTTCTTGGACTTCTTCAGCATTCATGTGGAAGAGATGGCCATTGCGGTTGTGCGGGTTCCCTGGGGCGAATCTTCTTCCAGGTTGAACACGACGCTGGTGTTGAGCTGGGGCATTCAAATTGGCAGTGGCGGCAATCTTCTTGGGACACTCATTGGAGTTGTGACCCTTCACTCCACACTCAAAACAAGTAATCTGGGACTTTTCTTTTGCTGCAACAGGCACGGCATTGCTTCCAGTACTTGGGGAAGTGTTGTTCTTGTTGTTGTTGTACTTGGGTGGTGCACGGTTGAAGTTGTTGGAGTTTCCGGGGTGGTTGTTGTTGTTTCCTCCGGTCTTCACATTTCCTCCGCTACGATTGGGGTAGCTTGGGTGAGACATTGGGGGTCTATTTTTGCGTAGGGCATATCCTGCAGACGGGTTGGGGCGATACTTCTGGGCACTGTGGGACCCATCTTGGTGCATCATCCGGCGTTTGCGATTGGCATTCGCTTGGTTGATCTTCCCTTCCATCTGGATGGCAGAGTCGACTAGCTCTTCGAGGCCGTTTGCATCTCATCATGCAGTTCGTTCAGGAATCTCTCCTTTTTCTTGGCTTCAATGTTGATCTCATCAGGTGCATACCTGGCGAGGGACAAAAATCTATCATGGTACTCAACTACAGTCATTCTGCCTTGCTTTAGTTCTCTGAATTCATCTCTCATTCTGGTGACTAAACCCTGCGGCACATGGGTGCAGCTGAACTTGACTTTGAAAGCTTCCCACGTCATCACTTGACCGTGGTTCATCATGCGGGTGTTGTTCCACCAAGCTCTTGCATCTCCTGCCAGATAGTGGGTGGCAAACAAAACTTTCTCATTGGCATCCACTCCTGTGACTTCTAAGTTATTCTCCATGATCTCTAACCAATCATTAGCATCTAGCGGGTCTTCAGACTTGCTAAAGATAGGGGGATTGGTATTCTAGATGTTTTTGAGCTTGGATCCATGATGATCCTGATTTCCATGGCCTTGATTGTTGTGGGCCATCTGGGCGATCTTCTGCAGGGTAGCTAGATTTAATTGGTGCTTTGCTCTACTAGCTTCTCGGTCCGCAATTAGTGTCTGCAGAATCTGCAGCATTGGGTCCTGCGATGAGCTGCTCCCTCCTTGGTTTCCACGAGTCATTTGAAGATTGAGATAGATAATGGGGTAAGAGGGAAAGTTCTAAGTTTCATGGTTTTGGTTTCAAAGCTAAAATTTTGAGTTTGACTCAGGTTTTGCAACTAACTTCTTTTCACTCATTCAAGCAAAGCACACGATACAAACACACACACCACAACAAAAGGAAAATAGATGGTTTTAAGAACCATTCTGTAAGCTAAGATACAATGGGACCGATAAAACTCCTTCCTACGATAGTGCTCTAGTGCATCTACTCATCATCGATGAAGTCGTAGTCATCATCGTCGGTGTAGAAGTCCATGGCATCATCCTCCAGGTAGTCATCATCATTGCTGAGGTATGAGTGAATATCCCCCTGGATGTCTTCACCTTCTTCTTCCTCTTCTTCTTTTGCTACGAGTTGAGCTTCTTGCGAAGACGGTCGATGGTACGATCCTTATTTGCGTGTTGACAACGAAGTGATTGACGATCCTTGACGAGTAGTGAAAAAGTCTAGGCCTTCTGGGCGGAAATGGCAATGTTGTGGTTGGCGTACTCTCAAGCATTTTCCAATTCCTTCTGTCCTTCATACAGTAGGAATTCAAGGTTCTCCACTTGGGGCTTCAACTCCAGGTGACTTGGCATCTCCAGAGGTATTCCCATAGAATCACGCCTTGCATAGTGAGCAAAGCGAGTTCCCTGGATCAAGTTAACATTCTGTGCACAAAGACGAGCGAGAGCTTCATGCATTGCCCTGGCTAATCGATCTAGCCAGTTGTTCTCTCTCATGGTTAATTGAATCTTCTCGGAAAGAGGTGCCTCCATCTTGCCTCGAAGATCAGCAACTATTAGCCATTGTAAATCTCCTCCTGGGTGGTCATTGAGTTGAGCTCAGAAGAATTCCGGATGCGGACGCTCAAGGTACTCAGACAGTGCATCAAGATCCCTCTCGAAGATCAGTTGGCCGCCGTTGCCCAACTGGTAGAACTTGCAGTACTCAACTTCCATCTATAAGAATTTAGGATGAGAAAGTTAGTGAGGTGATCAAGTGTGTCAAATTTTATGTAGCAAGGTAAGAGTTTTTGAGGAACATGAATCTTTTTGAAAGAATCTCAAGGGTAAGAGGGGAAATAGATTTTCATAAATACTCACTTTGGTTTTCAAACTAAGTTTTTGTTCGGACGTTCATTCTAACTAGGGTCTCCTATGGTTAAGATGTCTCTGATACCAACTTGTCAACACCCAGATTTTTAATCCCAGATGCCTGTTATGCCATACATCGCAATCCCAGGATTACCATTTTTGCGAGACATAACAGATTGGATATCAAAGTACATCATCCATTACAAACCATAATAAGGTCTTACACAAATAAAAGGATCTCATGATCAAGTCTTAATACAACCAAGTAGAGGAATAATAAGCGTAGCGGTGGGCTCCATCTTCAGTGTCACAAGCAATGCTGACGATGGGAGATGATCCTAGTTGTCGTAGCCGTCCTGCTGTCCTCCTTCCAGATAGTTCTCCTCATAGTCTGGCCACGGGAATAGCCAGGGACAAATCCATGAGTACTCTTTAAGTACTCGCAAACTACAACTAATAAGTGAAGTAGTTCAAGTAGGACTGCTAAGCTCTAAGTTTATTCGTAAAGTTAAGTTCGAAACCTAAGCTGAGTTCAGAAACAAAGAAAGATAAAATAAAGTTTGAAATCACCTAAGTGGGGACTTAGTTGTCATAGTCACAACCATGTTTTGGTCAAGTCATGTCAGAATCAGTTCACAAGTCATTTTGAAAACATCTGACAACAGAACAGTATGGCCACTCCAATTGTCCATAACCGTGGACGCGGCTATTCGAGTAGTTTGACACTCTACAGAGGTGGTACACTTTTGCCACAAAATCAATACATCCATCAGAGATAACCCTGAATCATCATACTTAGTATGCGGATAATCAAACATAACCTTTCCCTTACACACTCTAGTATAAGCACCTCTCCTATGAGCTTGGCCTCCCATTCATGGCCATCTGCCATCCTGGGCACTGCATAGGTGGACAACATTGAGAGGTAGCCTCAGCTCAAACCTCTCCCGCAAGGGAACCAATACTAATGGATATATACTTCTAGCTAAGCCTTACCCAATTCAGGTATTGTGGTTGTACGGTAAAATTGGAATGGTATGGCATCCGAACCCAACCATCAGTTTTTATAAAGGGCTAAGGCTCATGCCTCAACATTTTCATCATCATAAACCATTTGTGTTTCTCAACACATGTCAAAACATTTCAATAGAATGACACATCATTCCAAGGTTATCATAAGCATTTTCACCAAGTATTCCCATCTAAAGTGATCAAGTTTTTGGTTTAGCTCTAACTACTAAGTTAAGAGTGTTCACTAAGGTGGGATGCTCATCTCAATCTCATTCCATAGAATGACATCTAGTATAGGCCAAGTTTTATACTCTTTATGCTATCTAGACTACTTTCTAAAATCTCACAAAGCATTACTAAAAGTAAAGAAAACTTTGGTAAAGTAAAATGAAGTAGAGATTGTAAGTAAAACTTGGGATGAAATCAAAAGGTATAACCAAAGCATGCCTATTGCATCTTGCTTAGGTTATCTTGCTTAATTCTAGCTTGCTAACAATTGCTTGCCTTGGTTGGTGGAGTGGTTGAAATTCTCCTCGTCTTCTTCGGGGTAGAACTCCTCCTCCTCGTAGACTTGGTCGGTACTATCGTCTATAAATACATACGGAGTACACAATCACCAAACAATACTTAACTAGTCTATTTAGTACACTAAGGCATACACTTGATGATCTAGTATCATCACATTCATCACAAGATTTAATGAACTAGTTTCATTTATTTGATTTGAGAAAAGTAATTTCTACTCATTGAAAAAAATTAAGATTTAATATTCTCCAATTAAAATATGGGATCATGTGGACACATGTCATCACCACATATTCTAATACATGGGAATGGGATTTAAATGTTGGATCACATTTTATAAAGTCTAAGATTAATATTTAAAAGATTTAAAGTGACTAGAAATGTCTATATAGCATTATTTCGGTACTAGTCCAAAGTCACTGCACGCAAACCTAAATATTATTACATATTCAGATAGGTATGGTCGAATGTGATTTTTGAAAGTTGGAATCAACTCAAAAGCTATTATGGTTGATTTTTGAAAATCGTTTGAATGTAGAAAAGTCTCTATATTGTTATTTTTGCTATATGTGATCTATAACTCTAATTGATTTAAATCCAATGGGCTTGGATAGATATTTAAATTATCTTTCTAGCAAAATTTGAATCATTCAATTTGGTTTAGTAGAACTCTCTTAATTGATTTTTAAACTAGTGGACATAAATGAGTTTAACTATAAATAGAAAAATCCTTATTTGAATCCTAGGGCCAGCGCGAGAAACTAAATGGCCGGCCCAGTGACGCTCAGCGGTGCAGCGGGCAACTGACAAGGGGGTCCCGCATGTCAGCGGCACAACTAAACGTGAAGCTGTAGGGGGCGACATGGACCATGCGATTAGAACCTAGATAAACGACCGTAGCTCGTCGTCAACGACGGACAGGTCGCCGGCGAGACTGAACCTTAGCGGCTCGGTGGGGGTCGATTAGGGGATTACCAGGGCTCCAGCTAACATGGCGATGGGGGTGATGGAACCGGTGGTCGATGTCGGGCTCAGGCAAGGTCACAGTGGCTCCTGGGGTGGTCGCAATCGAAGGGCCCCTTTCTCCTCTACTGCGGTGACTCCGGTGGAAATTCCGGCAAATGGCTGCTCGAGCGGCTCCGGCGAGAGGTCTAAGGGACTCAGTGGGAGGTGGGGAGTGTTGGAGTGTGAAGAAATGGTGCTAGGGAGGGCTCCTTATATAGGTCGACGAGGAGACCATGGGGTGTGACAGTGAGCTCGTCGGTGATGTTGGTACAGAGGGCTAGAGGTATGGGTGGGGTAGGCGGATGGTGGCTTGCCTCCTAGCGGTCATCTATGGTGCAATGGCGCAGGCTGGGGCGGTGGTATGCGGTCCGGAAAGGGCGACGCTCTGCACGGCAGAGGCGGTGCTCGACACTGCGTGCGGTGGCTGCTGGTCGCGCGGCGGGAAAAGGGCATGTCCTGGATCATGCTAGGGTTATGGCGGAGCGGCGCGTGCAAGCTGAGGGCAAGGCGCGGCTTGTGCTGGCCTGTCGGGGATGGCGCTCTAGCATTCTCCGAGCATGGCGCAGAGACGGTGTGAGCGAGCGTGCCTTGGTGGTCCAGTGCTCAGCTGCGTTCGTGGGGTGGACAGGGGATCGTGGTAGGGTGCAGCGGAGCTAGGGGGTGTGCTGGTTTGGCACGGCGCTGTCTCTGGCGCGTTGTCCACGTTTAGCCGGCGGCGACCAAGAACAAGCGATGCGCCACTACTGCTAAAGGCTAAGGGGTAGCCTGTTTATGGCTTGGTTGGGACTAGGGGAGACTAGAGGAGTGAATTGAGGTTAAATGGCTCGATCAAACATTGATAAAAACAGTGTTAGTTAGGCAAGTTTTTCTGTGGTCACAAGTTGTTCGACACAATGTCCGCAAGAAACTTTTATTTGAATTTTGAAATGATTTTTGGTGTGTGACTTGATCTCATGCTTGGTAGTCTGTGTTTGCTTGGGATTGTCAAGGTGAACTCATTTGAGTAGTTTTTGAAAAAGTGGGATATAGGCATAAGAAATGGATTCCATTTTCAAATGCGATTTAAAATTAGGGTTTAAATGTTTTTGTGAGATTCCAAAGTGGGCCTTGGTAGATCATTACTTGTACTAGCAAGGGGTGAAAAGAGTTAGAATTGTTTCTGTTTGAAAATGACTTCTAGGAATACCTAAAGTGGCCTAGTGGATTAAAATGGAAAAAGCGACCATTTGCCTTTATTAATTCCATTTGATTTCATTTCTTTGGATTTTGTTTTGGAATGATCTAGATGATGTGGCATTCACCTTTGAATCATTTTACAACCATTAGAACAAACAAACATGGAAATTCTAAACAGTTCTATATTAATGCAACACACGTTCATTCTTAATTATTTTAATGCTAAAAAGTTTGTGTTAGCCCCAAATTGGGTGATTTGAATCTTGATTAACCTTGATTAAAGACTTCGGGTGTTAGAAACCTTCCCCCCTTAAACAAAATCTCATCCCAAGATTTAAGAAAGAAAACTAGGAACTAAAGAGATCTGGAAACTCAGTCCTAATGTAATCTTCTCGCTCCCAAGTGGCTTCTTCTTCGGTATGGTTGCTCCATTGGATCTTGAGAAATATTATACTCCGAGTCCTGGTGGTTCTCTAAGCTTCCTCCAAGATACGGATGGGCACTTCACGATACGTTAGATCCTTGTTGATATCAATGGCTCGGTCATCGATGTTCTTAAAAACTTCGGTCTTCTTCGGCACTTCTAGGTACTTGCGAAGTAACGAGATATGGAACACATTATGGATGGCTGACATCTCTTCTGGCAGTTCCAGCTGATACGATACTTCTCCTCGATGATTCAGAATCTTGAAGGGTCCGATATATCTGGGGGCAAACTTTCCTTTCAGACTAAAACATTGCGTTCCCTTCAATGGTGAAACTTTGAGATACACAAAATCTCCGACATTGAAAGTCAGGTCTCTACGTCTCTTGTCGGCATAACTATTCTATCTAGATTGGGCGGTCTTGAGGTGCTCACGGACTTTGTGTACCTTCTCTTCGGCTTCTCGTAGGATGTCGGGTCCAAAGATCTGAGTCTCTCCTACTTGCGACCAATTCAAAGGGGTACGACACTTTCTTCCATATAAGAACTCAAATAGGGCCATTTGCAAACTGCCTTGGTAACTGTTGTTGTATAAGAATTCTACGAAAGGCAGACAATCTTCCCATTTTTATCCATACTCTAACACACAAGCTCTCAACATATCTTCTAAGATTCCGTTGACTCGTTCAGTCTGTCCGTCGGTCTGTGGGTGATAAGCTATGCTGAAAATCAACTTGGTTCCTAATCCTTCTTGGACTTTCTGCCAAAATCTCGAGGTAAATTGGGTTCCTCGATCCGATACTATGGTCTTAAGGGTTCCATGCAGACTAACAATTCTGGCAATGTACAGCTCTGCTAGCCTCGAACTCTGGTAGGTTTGCTTAATAGGTATAAAATGGGCTACCTTGGAGAGTCTATCAACGATGACCCAGATTGAGTCATTTCCCCTACTAGAAGTAGGCAAACCGGTGATAAAGTCCATTCCGACGGAATCCCATTTCCATTCCGGAATCTACAATGGTTGCAATAGTCCTGCATGTCTCTGATGTTCCGCTTTGACTCTCTGACAGATATCACACTTGGAGATGTAGCGTCTGATTTCTCTCTTCATCTTGTGCCACCAAAATTGCTCCTTCAAATCTTGATACATCTTCGTTCCTCTAGGGTGGATAGAATAAAGAGTATCATGAGCTCCTTGCATGATATATTGCTTCAGCTCCGAATCTGCGGGTACACAGATACGTCCTTTGTACCACAGAACTCCTTCTTCATCTTCGGTGAATCCCGGTACCTTTCCTGTACCAATAGGACGCTTGATTCAATCGATACTTGCATTTCCTTTCTGGGCTTCCTTGATTTGACTAATCAAAGTGGGTTAAAGTTCAATTCTAGCTAAGAATCCTTTGCAAACAAGCTTAGTTCTAAACTGCTCCAACTCCTCATACAAACTTGGTTGCTTCTCCTTGATCATGTTGTTTAACCTACACGGCAATCTGCTAAGAACATCCGCTGCCACATTGGCTTTGCCGGGGTGATAGTGAATGTCAAGGTCATAATCCTTGATTAACTCATCTCGTTTGCCTCATATTCAGATCCTTCTGAGTGAAAATATACTTCAAGCTCTTGTGATTTGAGTAAATCTCACATCGATTACCCATAAGATAATGACTCCATGTCTTCAAGGCTAAAACTATAGCTGCTAATTCAAGAGCATGGGTGGGGTAGTTCTGCTCATGCTGCTTCAGTTGCCGAGATAGATATGCTATGACTTTGCCTTCTTGCATCAATACACATCCTAGACCAATCTTGGATGCATCACAATACACATCAAACGGCTTCTTGATATCTGGCATGATCATTATTGGGGCTGAAATCAATCTCTTGAGCTCTTGGAAACTTGCTTCACATTTGTCGGTCCATTCAAACTTCTTGTCCTTCTTCAACAATTGGCTCATGGGTCTGGCGATGCTCGAAAATCCTTCAACGAACTTGCGGTAATATCCTACTAATCCGAGAAATGCACGGACTTGGGTTTGAGTGGTTGGGGCTTCCCATTCTTCAACATCTTTTATCTTGGCGGGATCAACAGCGACTCCTTCTGCCGACACAATATGTCCGAGGAATCCTAATTCTTTCAGCCAAAACTCACATTTGCTGAACTTGGCATACAACTGATGCTCTCTAAGGGTTTCAAGGATGATTATCAGATGTTGCTCATGGTCTTCTTCTGACTTAGGATAGACAAGAATATCGTCGATAAACACAATGACAAACTTATCTAGAAAATTCATAAAGACCTTATTCATGAGTTTCATGAAATAATCAGGGGCATTGGTTAATCCAAAAGGCATGACCGTATACTCATATAATCCATATCTGGTGGTAAAGGCGGTCTTTGGAATATCCGTTGCACGAATCTTAAGTTGGGGATAACCATTCCTAAGATCACTCTTAGAGAATACTCTAGCACCAGTCAACTGATCAAACAGATCCTCTATCTTGGGCAATGGGTACTTGTTCTTGATGGTGACATCATTTAGCTTCATGTAATCTATGCACAAACGGTTGCCTCCATCTTTCTTGTCGATGAACAACATGGGCGATCTCCATGGCGATGCGCTTGGTTGAATCAAACCATTCTCCAGCATAGCATCCAGTTGCTTCTTCAGTTCCACTAACTCTGATGGGTTCATGCTATAGGGTCTCTGAGCTATGGGTCCGGTTCCAGGATTAGTTCAATAATGAACTCAATATCCCGATCTGGGGGCATACCGGGCAATTCATCTGTGAATACGTCGGGGTATTCACAGACTACTCTGACTTGATCTATGGTGGGTAGGGCTAGACTCTTGTTGCACTTGAATTGACGGGGCAAGGTTGCAGATATATGCTCTACTGATACTCCAGAGCTACTGGTCATGGTGATGGATTTCTTGGCACAGTCGATCAATCCTTTATGCTTCGACATCCAACCCATTCCTAGTACTACTTCCAAACCTTTGGTTCTAAGTACTATTAGATTGGCATAAAAATCTATCCCATGTATTCGGATAGGCACAACTTTGCAAATTTTTCTAGCTTTGGTGGTTGAACCAGGTATTTGAACTATCATAACATGCTTCAAGTTGGTTGGGTGAATCTTACTAGTGCATGCAAATTCTTCGACAACAAACGAGTGTGATGCTCCAGAATCAAACAACACTCTTGCTAATACTGAGTTAACAGAAAACATACCCAGCACGACATCAGGCACTTCTTGGGCTTCTTCGTCATTCATGTGGAAGAGACGGTCATTGCGGTTGTGTGGGTTCCCTGGGGCGAATCTTCTTCCGGGCTGAACATGGCGCTGAAGTTGAGCAGGGGCATTCACATTGGTAGTGGCGGCAATCTTCTTGGGACACTCATTGGAGTAGTGACCCTTCACTCCACACTCAAAACAAGTATTTTGGGACTTGTCTTTTGTTGCAACAGGCATGACATTGCTTCCAGTCCTTGGGGCAGTGTTGTTGTTGTTGTTGGACTTGGGCGGTGCATGGTTGAAGTTGTTGGAGTTGCCGGGGTGGTTGTTGTTGTTTCCTCCGGTCTTCACATTTCCTTCGCTACTGTTGGGGTAGCTTGGATGAGACATTAGGGGTTTATTGTTGCGCAGGGCATATCCTGTAGATGGGTTGGGGCGATACTTCTAGGCACTATAGGACCCAGCTTGGTGCATCATCCGGGATTTGCGATTGTCATTCGCTTGGTTGATCTTCCCTTCCATCTGGATGGCAGAGTCGACTAGCTCTTCTTGGTCATCAAAACGGATGTTGACGAGCATCGTCGGCATCTCATCATGCAGTCCGTTCAGGAATCTCTCCTTCTTCTTGGCTTCAGTGTTGATCTCATCAGGTGCATACCATGCGAGGGACAAAAATCTGTCATGATACTCCACTACAGTCATTCTGCCTTGCTTTAGTTCTCTGAATTCATCTCTCATTCTGGTGACTAAACCCTGCGGCACATGGGTGCGGCTGAACTTGACTTTGAAAGCTTCCCACGTCATCACTTGACCGTGGTTCATCATGCGGGTACTGTTCCACCAAGCTCTTGCATCTCCTACCAGATAGTGGGTGGCAAACAGAAATTTCTTGTTGGCATCCACTCCTATGACTTCTAAGTTATTATCCATGGTCTGTAACCAATCATCAGCATCCAGCGGGTCTTTAGACTTGGTAAAGATAGGGGGATTGGTATTTTGGAAGTTTTTTAGCTTGGATCCATGATGATCCTGATTTCCATGGCCTTGATTGTTGTGGGCCATCTGGGCGATCTGCTGCACGGTAGCTAGATTTGCTTGGCGCTCTGCTCTACTAGCTTCGCGGTCCGCAATTAGCGTCTGCAGAATCTGCAGCATTGGGTCCTGTGATGAGCTGCTCCCTCCTTGGTTTCCACGAGTCATCAGAAGATTGAGATAGATAATGGGGTAAGAGGGAAAGTTCTAAGGTTCATGGTTTTGGTTTCAAAGCTAAAACTTTGAGTTTGACTCAGGTTTTGCAACTAACTTCTTTTCATTCATTCAAGCAAAGCACACGATACAAACACACACACCACAACAAAAGGGAAATAGATGGTTTTAAGAACCATTATGTAAGCTAAGATACAATGGGACCGATACAACTCCTTCCTACGATAATGCTCTAGTGCATCTACTCATCATCGATGAAGTCAGAGTCATCATCGTCGGTGTAGAAGTCCATGGCATCATCCTCTAGGTAGTCATCATCATTGCTGAGGCACGAGTGAATATCCCCCTGGATGTCTTCACCTTCTTCTTCCTCTTCTTCTTTTGCTGCGAGTTGAGCTTCTTGCTCCTTGATGGTCTTATCAAGGTCGGCCACCTTCTTGCGAAGATGGTCCATGGTGCGATCCTTCTTTCCCTGTTGACGACGAAGTGATTGACGATCCTTGACGAGCAGTGAAAACGTTTGGGCCTTCTGGGCGGCAATGGCAAGGTTGTGGTTGGCGTACTCTCGAGCATTGTCCAATTCCTTCTGTCTATCATACAGTAGGAAGTCAAGGTTCTCCACTTGGTGCTTCAACTCCGGGTGACTTGGAATCTCTAGAGGTATTCCCATAGAATCACGCCTTGCATAGTGAGCAAAGCGAGTTCCCTAGATCAAGCTAACATTCTGTGCGCAAAGACGAGCGAGAGCTTCATGCATTGCCCTGGCTAATCCATCTAGCCAGTTGTTCTCTCTCACGGTGAATTGAATCTTCTCGGAAAGAGGTGCCTCCATCTTTCCTCGAAGATCAGCAACTATTAGTCATTGTAAATCTACTCCTGTGTGGTCATTGAGTTGAGCTCCGAAGAATTCTGGATGCGGACGCTCAAGGTACTCAGACAGTGCATCAAGATCCCTCTCGAAGATCAGTTGGCCTCCGTTGCCCAACTGGTAGAACTTGCAGTACTGAACTTCCATCTATAAGAATTTAGGATGAGAAAGTTAGTGAGGTGATCAAGTGTGTCAAATTTTATGTAGCAAGGTAAGAGTTTTTGAGGAACATGAATCTTTTTGAAAGAATCTCAAGGGTAAGAGGGGAAATAGATTTTCATAAATACTCACTTTGGTTTTGAAACTAAGTATTTGTTCGGACGTCCATTCTAACTAGGGTCTCCTATCTCCTATAGTCAAGATGGCTCTGATACCAACTTGTCAACACCCAGATTTTTTATCCTAGATGCCTGTTATGCCATACATCGCAATCCCAGGATTACCATTTTTGTGAGACATAACAGATTGGATATCACAGTACATCATCCAATACACCCCATAATAAGGTCTTACACAAATAAGGGATCTCATGATCCAGTCTTAATACAACCAAGTAGCGGAATAATAAGCGTAGCAGTGGGCTCCATCTTCAGCATCACAGGCTATGCTGACGATGGGAGATGATCCTAGTTGTTGTAGCCGTCCTGCTTCCTCCTTATGGATAGTCCTCCTCATAGTCTGGCCACGGGAATAGCCAGGGACAAAGCCATGAGTACTCTTTAAGTACTCGCAAACTACCACTAACAAGTAAAGTAGTTCTAGTAGGAATGCTAAGCTCTAAGTTTATTCATAAAGTTAAGTTTGAAACCTAAGCTAAGTTCAGAAACAACGATAGATAAAATAAAGTTTGAAATCACCTAAGTGGGGACTTAGTTTTCATAGTCACAACCATGTTGTGGTCAAGTCATGTCACAATTCAGTTCACGAGTCATTTTGAAAACTTCTGACAACGGAATAGTATGGCCACTCTAACTGTCCATAGCCGCAGACGCGGCTATTCGAATAGTTTGACACTCTGCAGAGGTGGTACACTTTCACCACAAAATTCAATACATCTGTCAGGGATAACCCTGAATCATCATACTTAGTATGCGGAGAATCAAACATAACCTCCCAGCCATGGCCATCTTCCATCCTGGGCACAACATAGGTGGACAACATTGAGAGGTAGCCTTAGCTCAACCCTCTCCCGCGAGGGAACCAATACTAATGCATATAAACTTCCAGCTAAGCGTTACCCAATTTAGGTATTGTGGTTGTACGGTAAAATTAGAATGGTATCACATCCGAACCCAACCATCAGTTTTTATAAAGGGCTAAGGCTCATGCCTCAACATTTTCATCATCATAAACCATTTGTGTTTCTCAACACATGTCAAAACATTTCAATAGAATGACTCATCATTCCAAGGTTTTCATAAGCATTTTCACCACGTATTCCCATCTAAAGTGATCAAGTTTTTGGTTTAGCTCTAACTACTAAGTTAAGAGTGTTCACTAAGGTGGAATGTTAACCTAAATCTCATGCCATAGAACGACATCTAGTATAGGCCAAGTTTTACACTCTTTATTCTATCTAGACTACTTTATAAAATCTCACAAAGCATTACTAAAAGTAAAGAAAACTTTGGTAAATTAAAAGAAAGTAGAGCTTGTAAGTAAAACTTGGGATGGGTATAAATCAAAAGGTATAACCAAAACATGCCTAATGCATCTTGCTTAGGTTATCTTGCTTAATTCTAGCTTGCTAACAATAGCTTGCCTTTGTTGGTGCAGTGGTTGAAATTCTCCTCGTCTTCTTCAGCATAGAACTCCTCGTCCTCGTAGACTTGGCGGTACTATCGTCTATAAATATATACGGAGTACACAATCACCAAACAATACTTAACTAGTCTATTTAGCACACTAAGGCACACACTTGATGATCTAGTAGCATCACATTCATCACAAGATTTAATGAACTAGTTTCATTTATTTGATTCGAGAAAAGTAATTTCTACTCATTGAAAAAAAAAAATATTCTCCAATTAAAATATGGGATCATGTGGACACATGTCATCACCACATATTCTAATACATGGGAATGTGATTTAAATGTTGGATCACATTTTATAAAGTCTAAGATTAATATTTAAAAGATTTAAAGTGACTAGAAATGCCTATATAGCATTATTTTGGTACTAGTCCAAAGTCACTGCATGCAAACCTAAATATTATTACATATTCAGATAGGTATGGTCAAATGTGATTTTTGAGAGTTGGAATCAACTCAAAAGCTATTATGGTTGATTTTTGAAAAATGTTTGAATGTAGAAAAGTCACTGTCTTTTTATTTTTGCTATATGTGATCTGTAACTCTAATTGATTTAAATCCAACTTTCTTGGATATATATTTAAATTATCTTTCTAGCAAAATTTGAATCATTCAATTTGGTTTAGTAGAACTCTCTAAATTGATTTTTAAACTAGTGGACAGAAATGAGTTTAAGTCTAAATAGATAAATCCTTATTTGAATCCTAGGGCCAGCACGGGAAACTAAATGGGTCGGCCCAGTGACGCTCAGCGGCGCAGCGGGCAACTAACAAGGGGGTCCCGCATGTCAGCAGCACAACTAAACGTGAAGCGGTACGGGGCGATGTGGACTGTGTGATTAGAACCTAGATCAACGATCGTGGCTCGTCGTCAATGACGGACAGGTCACCAGCGAGACTGAACCCTAGCCGCTCGGTGGGGGTCGATTGGGGGCTTACCAGGGCTCCAGCTAACGTGGCGATGGGGGCGATTGAACCAATGGTCGACATTGTGCTTAGGCGAGGTCGCGACGGCTCCTGGGGTGGTCGCAATCGAAGGGCCCCTTTCTCCTCTACTGCGGCGACTCTAGTGGAAATTTCAGCGAACGGCTGCTCGAGCGGCTCCGGTGAGAGGTGTGAGGGACTTAGTGGGAGGTGGGGAGTGTTGGAGTGTGAAGAAATGGTGCTGGGGAGGGCTCCTTATATAGGTTGATGAGGAGACCGTGGGGTGCGATAGTGAGCTCGTCGGTGACGATGGTATAGAGGTCTAGAGGTATGGGCGGGGTAGGCGGATGGTGGCTTGCCTCTTGGCGGTCATCTACGGCGCAATGGCGCAGCTAGGGGCGGTGGTATGCGGTCAAGAAAGGTCCACGCTCTGCACGACAGAGGTGGTGCTCGACACTACGTGCGGTGGCTACTGGTCGCGCGGCGGGAAAAGTGCATGTCCTGGATCATGCTGGGGTTATGGCGGAGCAGCGCGTGCAAGCTGAGGGCAAGGCGCGGCTTGTGCTAGCCTGTCGGGGACGGCGCTCTGGCATGCTCCGTGCATGTCGCATAGGCGGTGTGCGCGAGCATGCCTTGGTGGTCCAGTGCTCAGCTACGTTCGTGGGGTGGACAGGGGATCGTGGTAGGGTGCGGTGGAGCTAGGGGGTGTGCTGGTTTGGCGTGGCGCTGTCTCTGGCGCGTTGTCCATGTTTGGCCGGCGGCGACCAAGAACGGGCGGTGCGCCACTTCTGCTAAAGGCTAAGGGGTGGCCTGTTTATGGCTTGGTTGGGACTAGGGGAGACCAGCGGAGTGAATTGAGGTTAAATGGCTCGACAAAACATTGATCAAAACAGTGTTAGTTTGGCAGGTTTTTCTGTGATCACAAGGTGTTCGACACAATGGCCGCAAGAAACTTTTATTTGAATTTTAAAATGATTTTTGGTGTGTGACTTGATCTCATGCTTGGTAGTCTGTGTTTGCTTTGGATTGTTAAGGTGAACTCATTTGAGTAGTTTTTGAAAAAGTGGGATCTAGGCATCTGAAATGGATTCCATTTTCAAATGCCATTTAAAATTAGGGTTTAAATATTTTTGTGAGATTCCAAAGTGGGCCTTGGTAGATCATTACTTGTACTAGCAAGGGGTGAAAAGAGTTAGAATTGTTTATGTTTGAAAATGACTTCTAGGAATACCTAAAGTGGCCTAGTGGATTAAAATGGCAAAAGTAACCATTTGCCTTTATTAATTCCATTTGTTTTCTTTTTCTTTGGATTTGGTTTTGGAATGATCTAGATGATGTGGCATTCACCTTTGAATCATTTTACAACCATAAGAACAAACAAACAAACAAACATGGCAATTCTAAACAATTCTATATTGATGCAACACACATTCATTCTTAATTATTTTAAAGCTAAAAAGTTTTTGTTAACCCCAAATTGGGTGATTTGGATCTTAATTAACCTTGATTAAAGATTTGGGGTGTTACAGTAAGTTTTTCTTTTGTTGAGTCTTGGAAGTTATTGCTTTAGTAATAACCTCTCCTTATCCTTTTTGTGTGGTTTTTGTGCCAAGAATAATCTCTAATGAGAGAGAAGTAAGACTTGGGAAAGTTGCTGTCCCGAAACAGATTTTTGTGCTTCACTATAAAAAATCGTGAAAATCCCTTTACGTCAGATTGAGATGTAATGTTTTGTGATTCTGCCCCAGGTTTTAATCTAACTTTTGTTAGTTTAACACTTTTTGATTTGAGCAACAGAACGTCTTCGAAAAAATCGGTTTTTACCTGCTGGTCTGTTTGGACAGATTTCTGCCAATATTTGTATTTGCCTCTTAACCTCTTTCTCTTTGAGTTCTCTTTGATCACTTGAGATTTTAGAAGGAATTGCTACAGTAGCTTGTGTTTTATTGGAAGTTTTACTTGTGTGAAACTGAACCCAAAGACTTATTATCTTGAATACACTAATGTTGCTAATGAAGATTGTGTGAAGTTTTGTATGAAGGAAATTTTCAAGTGTAGGGAAGAACAATGTGATAAGATGAAGTATGGACAAAAGCTCAAGCTTGGGGATGCCACCCTTGTCACCCCAAGAAACATTCAAGAAGTACAAGCATCAAAGCTTGGGGATTCCCAAGGCATCCCCTTCTTCATCAATAAAAATCTCAGGTTTTCTTCCAAACACTTCATTTTTATTGTTTCATGCACAGTTGTGTTGTTCTTGGAGCGTATTCGTCTTTGTTTTTAGTTTTATTTTTCTTAGTTTTCTTAAATAAATTGGTTGGACCCCCGCATTCATACATAGTTTTCAAATAAGTTGATTTGTGCTGAAAAAGAGTAGGAAGTTTCATGCTTATAAGTGGTACAAAAGGAGCTTATTTTAACTGTGGCCTAGACTTTAGCATGTCATGTTTGATATTGCTTTGACTTTATGCTTAGTGATTACTGTTGTAGCATGACTTCTTCCAAACAATTGAGATTGCTTAATGTGCCTTGAAAAAATCATGCGTTGTTTTAGCATACAAAAGCATAATATTGTGGTATTCTCCTTTGATGCTTTATTTGGGTTGACTTGGCACATGCTCACGCCATGTTAAGACTATACCAGTCACCTTAGCCTCTATGATCATTTAGTTTTCGACTTGTAATATCACTTTATGCTTTAATTAATAATGTTTTGTCGCTTTGCATGATTATGGCCATTATTGCTCTCTTAGTTGGTCGCTCCTAGTCTTTTGCTAGCCTCCACATGTACCAAGTATGAGTTACACTCATGCATCCAACTCCAAATAAAACCAAGTTATTCCAAAGAGTCCACCATACCTACCTATTAGCATTATTGCTATTCCAAATATATTCATGTTTTTATCTACCTTCCGAATTAAACTTGTTATGTGAAAATTAGTGATTAAAGATCTCACAAACTTGATGGCACACTTTACTTTTTTGCACTTAATAAACTTGAATCATTGTGTCCATCTATGTTGCGTATATGCTTGCGCTATATAAGTTGTGAATTAGCAGAACCATGTTACCATGGGGAACGATTTCAACATTGCACTTATTTAGTTGATATCATGTTCTTTTGTTTATGGATCCCAGTGGTGTGAAATAATAGGGGAGCTTGTAAGCTCATGGAGTTTGTATATGTGTAAGATAAACGCCTGGGAGGCTAGCCTAATCCATGCCTAATCATGGTGGAAACTTGCAGCATAACCATAGTGAGCAATCTGTGAAGCATCCTCAATAAAAACCTATGCAAATAGCAAATAAAAAGATCGTTGAGATGCTCATTGTCTATTGCCTTGTCATTTTGATATGGGATAGCTCCTGTATCATGGGGAAGGGGTACCCCGTCGGCAGTTCTCTATGATACACATGTACTTACAATGACAAGAACTTACTCGTGACTAAAGTTGAGTAGCATGAGGTTCGGTACTCATAAGAAAGGGGCATGAGATTTTCAACTTATAACTTATTAAGCATATCCTCATATTTGTTCACTTTAACCTTAATCACCTAAATATGCTTATGATAGGGGCAATGAGAGCTGAAAGCTAATAAGTACCATAATTTTTGGAAGCTCTTTATGAAACTTGAATCCCTGCTTCCTTTTATGAAGGGCCTTTCTTTTTTACTTTTATGTTGAGTCTCCATCTTCTATCTTTATGCACCTATTGAGAGAGCATAGTGGTCATTCTTAGTTTAATGTGCATTGTCCCAAAACTTATTGATTGAATCATAACTTTGATATTGCTTGTTCTTAAATTATTTGTATCTAGTCACCCTTATGAACTTTGAAGGTTTCCTATGCATTTATGTTTTGCTATACCATGAGGGACTAGCTGAATACCATTCTTATTATGCTTTCTATATGTGAAACAAACAAACGTCTTTCAAAGCATTGTTATTCATGAATCTTTTGTTTGTACCTCTTCATGTTACAACATAGTTGCTATGTCTTATTGTTAGAAGTATATATTTCATGTCTATGTTAAAGTACTATGATCCTAGCTATCAATGCTTTACAAATACCTTGATCAAGATTATGATGGTACATGTCACCTCAAAATTTATTCTTTTTATCACTTACCTACTCGAGGACGAGAAGGAGTTAAGCTTGGGGATGCTTGATACGTCGTAAACGTATCTATAATTTTTGATGTTCCATGCTTGTTTTATATCAACTTTCTTATGTTTTGATCACACTTTGGGGTATTTTTATACATTTTCTAGAACTAACCTATTAACAAGATGCCACAGTGCCGGTTGCCTATTTTCTGCTGTTTTTGGTTTTAGAAAAGCTAGTAAGGAAATATTCTCGGAATTGGACGGGACAAAATTCAAAGTCAATATTTTACCCGAAGCAACACGGAATCCGGAGGGGAGACGAAGTGGCGCACCAGGGAAGCCACACCTGGTGGTGGCGTGGCCTAGGGGGCGCGCCACCAGGGGGTGTGGGCCCCCTGGTTCTCCATCGACCTTGCCCCTTTGCCTATAAAAGCCTCCCAGGACGAAAACCCTAAGTACCTGATCAAAAACACAATCATAAATCCACAAAAGAGTCTGTAGCCGCCGCCATATCGATCCCTATATCGGGGGTCCAAAGCTCTTCCCGGCACGCTGCCGGAGGGGAGAGATCAACCTGGAGGCCTTCTTCATCACCATGAATGCCTCCGGTGTGATGCATGAGTAGTTCATCCTTGGACTATGGGTCCATGTAGTAGCTAGATGGTTGGTTCTCCTCCTTTGTGCTATCATGTTTAGATCTTGTGAGCTCTGTTCATGATCAAGATCATCTATTTGTAATCTTACATGTTGTGTTTGCGGGGATCCGATGGATATTGAGATGATATTTCAGATTTATTATTGATTTTATCATGTCTATGTTATTTGTGATCTTGCATGCTTTCTGTTGTTAGTAGCTATCTTGGCCAAGTAGATGCTTGCAACTCCAAGAGGGAGTATTTATGCTCGATAGTGGGTTCATGCCTCTAGTAATCCGGGGAAGTGACAGGAATCTCTAAGGTTGTAGATTTGCTGTTGCTACTAGGGTGAAAACAGCAATCCTTTTTCCATGGGACAATCTTATTGTTTACTTTACACACTTTGCTTAATGCAATTATCTGTTGCTTGCAACTTAATACTGGAGGGGGTTCGGATGATAACCTGAAGGTGGATTATTAGTCATCGATGCAGTTGGATTATGGTCTATGTATAATGTTGTAATGTCCAATCAAATCTCATAGGAGTCGAGATGTTTAGTATATGCATTCTATGCTTTCTCGAGTCTGTCAATTGCCCTGCTGTAATTTGTTCACCCAACATGTTATTTATCTTAAGGAGAATCACCTCTAGTGAACTATGGACCCCGGTCCATTCTTTTACCATTGATATACCATCTACTATTTACTATTTACTTTCTACAAGAAATTACTATCTTCCACACAATACGCTTAATCCTTTGTTTTCAGCAAAACCGGTGAGATTCACAACCTCACTGTAAGTTGGGGCAAAGTTCTGTGGTTGTGTTATGCAGGATTCCAAGTTGGTAGCAACACCTTGGGGTTGTTTCCTTGCTCCTACTGGTTCGATAACCTTGGTTTCATAACTGAGGGAAACTTGTTGTTGTCCTCATCATACCTTCCTCTTGGGGTTCCCAACGAGCTCAACGTATCCTGAGCCATCATGGTGACATGATCATGATATAATGATGATGCAACAATAACATGTAGGAAGTAGCATTTTATTAATAGACCATGTAGCATTATAGATGTTAGACATATGGGATGCTACATCTATGATCGAGAAACTATGCTCCAAGTCATCCATAACTGTGGACATGGCTTTCAGAAAGATTTACCCTGCAAAGGTGCACAAATAGCAACACACACGATCAACCTCGGGAAGAACCAAATAAAAAGCAACGAGGCCTCATGACAAACCATTCACAAGATTGAATAATGATTTCAGGGAGGGCACCCCACTAAGCTACCTGCAATGAAGTTGGCCGGCTCCGAGACGGACCCAGGGTTTGTGTCAATGGTTGTGAATTACTGGGAACCCGAAAGTGTGACTGGGCTTGTCGATACCGTGAAAACATTCCACGTTTCAAAACAGTATATGCGCTCCACGCGCAATATTAAATAAATTAGTAAAGCATGGCATAAGTACAGGATAGTAATAAATCCCCAAACTACTTGTGGCCCCAATAAATAAGATGTGAATCAAGCTCAGGCAAGGGGGATTCATGGTCCCACATGCGGATAGTGCGATAGTCAAGGAATAGGAATCAAGTACTCAGGTCCTACGGGACACAAGTGAACATGGAAGAACCTAAAAATAGCTATTGCCCACCGGTGCCTCTTTCTTTAGTTATCCCATTACTACATAGTTTAAGTTGTTTAGGTACCTCATTATCCAAAGACTCACACAAACCCTACACATGCAATTCTATGACTCGCATGGCTCAAACAACTCCTATAGTAATGGCTCATAGGATTGAGGGTACAAGCTTCAGTGAGGTTTAAAGGTAAAGGCTATGTAATACTTGGGATTCAATTTAATGTAATCGTGACTCAATGATGCAAGAATAAGATAGAGGCATAGGTGTTATAAGTCATGCAAGCATGGGGAGTTGCATGCCTGTTAGACTTGCAGTAGGGTAACCGGGATCCAGGTAGTACACTTGGGCCTCCTGATAGCTCCCTTTCTCGGTGTCTATCCGGAATAAAAGCTAAACACACAAAGGGCCATAACAAATAAAATGCACAATCATATGAATATATGCAAAAAGAAAACAAGGTATGTGATAAACCCCAAGTGCAGGGGATCACCATAGTACAATTCGATTAGTATTTGAGTGTCAAACCCACGAGGATCTTAAGGTAAACTATCTATTCTCTAAAGCCCTATAACCCTCTTATATGGCCTTCTATGCAAATCTAGGATCTAAGTGTGTGTTTTGTTGTGGTACTAGGTAGAAAATAAATAAAGTATGTGTTAGTGGAAACTACAAGTAAACTAGTGCAAGTTAAATTGATCTAATCAAGTGGAGTGGAGTGGTGGCAAGTTTTCTCAAGTAGCAAGTTCCTGAAGTAGCAAGTTTCTCCAAGGGAGTAAATCTTTAGGCAATTGTTATTTCATTCGTTTGTTTGGTTGTTTATTGTTTCTTCCAAGATGGAGCCTTAATTAGGTGCAGCCAAATAAATTTGCATACATAACTCTTATGATGGATCCTAAGGCCATGTTATTGAGAAAACATAGGAATTATTAAGACATAGTTGTCCTACCATAGCTATAAACTCTAGGGTACCCGATATATGTCCCCCTAATGTAACTTTATGGATTGGACCACGGTTTTATGTCCTCCACGGTCCTCCCCATGCCATTAAACTATGGTGATCACCTTAAATGCATTCCCCAACATATGTGTGCACTCATATATTGGACAAGAAGACAATCATAAAAGATAACAACACTATATGCAACCAATAAACGAACTATTTCACTTTTGCCATAATAATTCACTACTCAAACAGAGACATGGAGACACAATAGACCAAGGGAAAATAATATATTGCTTCACTCATCATGTTTGCCAAGATATTACAGTAGGGAGATGGAGAGGATCTTGTTGTAGGTGTTGATGATGAACACGCTGGAGGGGGTGGAGCCCTTCTAAGGCGATTTTGGCGGTGTTACCCTCCTCTGATCTTCTCTGGTGGTAGCCTCCTGACTCTCGGTTTCTGTGTTTTGATCTCTGTCTCTGTCTGTGTCGAGGATCGTTGAAACAGGGTATATATAGTAGGTTTTAGGTCAAGACAAGTCGTTTGGTGAAAGAATCGACGACATCGGAGACTCGAGAGAGGAGAGAGCATACCAGCCACGGCCAGGGGGTGGGCCGCAGCTGTTGTTCCCATTCACTCTTCGGTCTTCTTTTCTCGCGTATCTTTGGCCCATTGTTCTTCATTCTGATAAATGTTGGGTCCCATGAATTTTCAGGTCAATTGGATGTTGTTTGGGTACCTGAAAGTCAAAAACATTGAAATAGGGGTTTTCTGCCTCGATAGGGTTAATTCGAGAGCAATATGGGAAGTGTGAATTATTCCCAATAATCATTATAAAACATGAATATAACCCATATATGGTGCAAATATGTTGTAATATCAAGTAATAAAGTACAAAGTTCATGTATGCAGTTTACACGCATCAACATCCCCAAGCTTAACATATACTTGTCCTCGAGTATGAAGGCGATAAAACTAACATGGATTTTGTCCTTTAATACTATTTTGGATATCAAAACTGATTACTATTTCCACACAAAGTCAAATGATTCATTCTTCAAAGGAATAGCAATATGCAAAATAGATAATGAAGTGATATCTCATATACAAAGAAAGGATGATCAATAGTAATTCACAAAGTGTAACATAGAAGAAAGAGCTATGGACCAAATGAATGCAAAATGAAAAGGCAAAAGTAAAGTAAAAACATCCTATAGTGGTCATAGAGTTTTTTTCTAAATTCTGAATATTAAAGTGGACACTTTGGAAAGATAGATAATAAGTAGAGATTAATCATGAATGAGTTTCATATAGCTTCCAAACGCTTCCTCTTATGATTATGTTTGAACTATGGTATTCATTAGTTTTGAGCTCTTATTGCCCCCTACCATTAGCACCTTGGATGGTTAAGGTTAATGTGATGGCAAGTATGACTTATATGCTTGACAAAATATGAGTTGAATGCCTCATGCCCCTTGAATATGAGTACCTAAACCACATGCTACTCAACTTAGGTCACAAATAAGTTCTTGTCATTGTAAGCATACATGTATCATTGAGAACGCCAACGGGGTACCTCTTGTCCCATGATATAGGAGGTTTCCCATATCAAAACAACAAGACAAACAGACAATGAGCATCTCAACAATTCTTTTTATTTACTATGGCATACCTTTTTATTGAAGATGCTTCATAGAATGCTCATTATGGGTTG
Organism: Avena sativa; assembly: GCA_916181665.1. Lineage (NCBI taxonomy): Eukaryota > Viridiplantae > Streptophyta > Magnoliopsida > Poales > Poaceae > Avena > Avena sativa. Next base: position 295,670,819 of record OV702291.1, on the reverse strand, counting down.
CTATAAATTTCCACAATGAATGATGCATGGCTTGGGTTAGCGGCCCAGGCTTTTCTTTAACACATATAAACTCCGTGAGCTTACAAGTTTCCAACTTATTTCACATCGTTAGGCATCCATAACAAAAGAACATGATATCAAGTAAATATAAATAAGTGCAATGTTGAAAATGTGCCCCATGAAAACATGGTTGTGCTAACTCCCAACCCATAATTTGATGAGCACATAGCCTCATAAGTTAGTCACAATGGTTCAAGTTTATTATGTGTAGGAAAATAAAATGTTCCATCAAGTTCATGGGAGCTTTACTAACTAACTTTCTCATAGCAAAAACAATCATAAGAATTTTAATTTGGAAGCTATATAAAACAATAAAGCATGAGAAAATACACTTGGAATAGCAATTATGCTAATGGGTAGGTATGGTGGACACTCTAGAAAAACTTGGTTCAAAGGGTGTTGGATAAACAAGTTTTAACTTGTTGGATTTATTTTTGGTTAGGAACAGGGAGAAAGTTGACCATCTACATGCATGCCTAAGAGTACATAGTTCATATCAATTCATGTCAAACAATATAAACTAATAGCAAGATCAAAACATGAATATATGTAACATCCCAAATTTTACAATTGCAGATGTTACTAGAAGCATGCATCATATCCTTGCATCATGGCATCACATAATAAAAATGGCATCGGATATTTTCCTAAACCCCATAGTGATATAAAAACTAAAAAGGGTAAAACAAAATCTAACCTCCTAAATCTTTGCAAAAGTGTTATTTTATAACCTCATTCTAATCCTCTTCTTTTTACAAAATTTTAGATACCGGTCTCACCCTTTTTGGAGTCCGTTTGCAAAAGTTACGAAACATCTGCTGAATCAGAACAAAATAAAAGAATAAAAAAAAGGGGGGATCCTAGCCTAACGGGCCGGCTAAGCCAGCCCGTAACCTACCTACCGCCACGCCTGGCCGAGCGGGCGGCACGTAGCGCGTGGGCCGGCCCAAACGCCGCGGCAGCAGCCAGCCCGCCCCCGCAGCCGCTGACGCCCCGGCCCCACCCCGTCGTCCTCATCGCTGCACCGAGTTTGCGCTGAACTCGCTCCGCCGCCACCTCTGGAACGAACTCCGGCCAAATCGGAGTTCGGTTCCGCGACCCCCGTGCCAGGCTAGGCTGCATATATATACCCTCGGCACGCCTCCCCAAAAACCCTAGTTTTTCTTTCCACCCACCGCCACCGGGCTGCCGCCATAGGCTCGCCGGAGTTCGCCGCCGCCGACGCTCACCGGCAAGGGTCCAGCGACCTCTGCCCCTCTCTTTCCCCTTTTCGAAAACACCTTGCTTTCCCAGTGCGTCTCATGCCTTTTCCCCTCTCCGTCGTGTACCACAGCCACCACGATTCCTCGCCGGACCCTCGCCAGAGTTCGTGAAGATCAGCCGCTATCTGGAGCTGCTCGAGGAGGGATTAAGCGACGCCGACTGCGGGAACGGAATCAGGAGGAGATTCCCCACGCCGGCGTCTACTTCGCCACCCCGGGAAGTCGCCGGACCGCCGCCAAGCATCACCACCGATGCGCCACCGCCGACCACCGTCGCCGTCGAGCACGCCGCCATCGTCGCCCTAGGTAAGCCTCTGCGCCTCCCCCTCCGTCCGTTAGATCGCGAAAGAACGGCCCAGATCAGTTAGGCCTACCGAACCGGTACCGACGAACCGCATCGCGCCGCGTGGCACTTGCCTCGTCAGCGCGCCTCGTCAGCCCCGCGCGCCCCGCTGGACCATCCCATGGACGCCACTTGTCGCCTGCGTAGCCGCTTTGTATCTACGAGACCTTCTGTAGAAAATTGTTATAACTTGCTTAGAGTATTCAGATCTGTCTTGAGGTAGATTAGAGTTGCAGATCTAGTTTTGAGCCTGTTTATTTAGGGCTTAATCCAAAATACTTAAAACCTGTGGGGAATCGATTCTAATGACAACCCCAACTCAACAACACCCCCAAATAAAACACTTTGTCAAAATTGAATCCATCCTTGCATATTACCATGTTGCATGCATGCATATTCACCTTCGTGACATTGTTTTGTGCAAATTGTGATTGGATCTATGTTTGTGTTTCGTTAGATTGTTCGGAGTGCACTGAGGAGTACTGTTATATAGAGTTCTGCTCGGATCAAGGCAAGTTACACCACTTGTACATATTATGCCCCAGTTTTTAACTATTCATGTTTTACTCTTCAAATCTTGTAGTATGCATGTGTAGGTTTTTGGTAGATTTTCTTAGTACTATTTTGCAAGTGCGGTTTTGTAGTATGCCATGAGTAGCTCTATGCCTAGGATTTTTTTTCCATCCCAATAGGTTATCCTGTTTTTCTAAGTTATGCTTGCTATGCTATATACTTATATATATCAAGTACCGTTGGGAGGGTTCGAAAGACTAAAAAAATTCTAAGTATAAAAGCTCTCTCGAGCGAACCTTTTACCTCTCAAAACCTCCTTCAAAATAAAACTAAGTTTTCTTCTGGGCAGAATGGTTGTCGGGACAACGAGTGGAATTTTGGTGGAGGACGGTTGCCCAGGAATCAAAGAAGTCTGCCATGTTTCAGAATTCAGAAGCTTCCCGTGCAACCACAATACATATGGGCTCTGTCTTGGCTTAGTACTTAGTGGGAAACCTCACCGGGGTACCAACATTTGGAGGTTCTTGGCACGGTTGGATCCAACTGGTAGAGGGGATACTAAGGGAAGGCTTATCCATGGTCTTGTCTATAAAAGGACTTGATCGTGGATTGTGGGGAAAGTGCACAACCTCTCAAGAGTATTGTAATCTGATCGATCAGCCGTGTCCACGAAAACAGAACAACATTGAGCATTTGAAGGATGGATCCTCTGAAAGATCTTCCTCTCTCTTTTCCAAACTTATCGTTTTATAAACCCCAATTCGTGAGTAATATCGCCATTGGGTGGGATTTTGGGAACTTGGTGCGTAATATCCAAGTGCTAGGTTGATTGGGCACTTGGTGAGTAATATCCACGTGTTCCATTCGATCCTATACTACTTATCAAAGTTTACAAAGTAGGGAAAATCTCTCCCTCTTTTCTTCTTACATTGAGAAAATTGGCTTTATGCAAATGAACCCCAAAGCCTACTCTTAGCCTTGCAAGTAGAGATAGACTTACTCTTTCCTTGGTGTAATTTGCTAATACATTCAAAGTATTGACCCAACTTGTTGGTTGCACGTCTTATGTGCAGAATCCGAAGACTGAAAGGTGCGTAGGGATCACGGGTCTTCACGCAACTAGCCTGAGGCGTTGATGGACTCAAGTTTTACTTAGTTTCCACTGTTTTATTTGAGCTAGCTATAAGCTATGCAAGTTGTAATAATTATATTCTAGATTATTCGTGTAATAATGACTTGTGTTTTACATGATATTCATCGACTGTGAGGTGCCAGCTATTGATCTAGGGATTGGCATGTTAATCACAGAGACTTAGAATCCTTAACGATCCGAGGTCGCAACAATATAAGATAGCTCTACATTACTCACTTGCAAATTAATATTCATTCAAAGCATATGAATTAGGCAACTATATGTATCCTTTTTGAATCAACTTCAATATCCCTATTCCAACTCTTTTATAGCATCCAACTTAATTTATTTCTACAAAAATTATATATTTATAATGGTCTTGGCAATATGAACAAAATAAACGAAGATATAAACGCTCCAAGTTTATGCGATAGTAATGTGTTACTCAAAAAACAGAAAGTAGACATGTGCAAACCTAGAGTGTGGTTGGTCTAGTGGGGTTCCTTGGTCATCCCCAAGCTTATGGTTTTAACCATCCTTAGATAACTCTTTGTGCAGCTCCTCTAATTCCTGTGAAAAAACTTCAACACAAAATTTTCTCCCATCTTTTTTCTATGGGGTGATATTAGTGGGCATAAAAGATATAATATGTGCTGCAAGAAATCCTTAAACAAATGTATATATGAAGTTTACAGTAGATATATAATTTTGTATGCTCTCTCATGAACTAAAATTAATCAAAAATATTCAACTTAAAATCTCAAAGAACACATAAAACAAAATGGGACAGAATCTGTCCAGAATTTTAGCAGCAGAAAAACGTAATTAATTACCCTACTTAGGCTTGTTCTAAAATCACTAAATTTCTTGATAATACAAAGGTTAAAATTTTGTAACTACATTTCAAATATGAGCTCAATCGGAGTTACATAAAAAATATGAAAAATCATACGGTACAGAGACTCGTGCAGGAATCTACAACTCTATATTTATGTTCAACTCTTTCAATCCAAAATGGGTAAAACTTGGTACTTTATAACAATTTCAGAATGAAAACAAAAACTAAGGTTTCTTGTTATAGCAAGAGTACACTAATAAAATCAAAACGAAAATAATCGGGTTGCCTCCCGCAAAGCGCTTTCTTTATAGCCATATAGCTAGGCTTACTTACTTGATATCAAGATGGTTTGAGCTTATGAGGTAGCTTGGACATCCCCAATCTTGAATGCTTGTATTCTTTTGATACATATGGGGTTATCCTAGGGGTAAAATCCCCAAGCTTGAGTGTTCGTCCCTCTTAATCTTCATTCACCACCCTCAACTCTTTCACTTGAAAACTCTTTCCACACAAAACTCATCATAAAACTTGATTGCGTGGTTAGTGCCTCCATAAATTAAATCTCAATAGGTATAGCAAATACATATCATGAAATAAACAATAGATACTGTTACTATGGTTTCATATTGCTTTTTGATAAAAATGAACTACACAAAACAAAGGTAACAAGACTAATGCATAATAGAAATAAAATCTGTCAAAAATTGAACAGTTTGTAAAGATCGAATTTTCAGAGGCACTTACATTGCTCAAATAAAACAACTTTGAACTAATGAAATGTGGGTAAAGATCTGAATATTTCTGACGTGAAATTTCAGGTCAAAACTCATCTTCCGTGTTTTTTAACATTTTTTGCGGTGAAGCTCAGGAATCTATTTTCTGGACAGCAAGTTACAATTGTTTGATCTTACTTGTCAAAAGAGGTTATTCTTGGCACAAAGATGAGAAAGTAAGATACAAAGGTGATGTTTACGTAGTAAGAAAAACTCTTTTTATTTTGTTTTATAATGGGAGAAGTTTTAGTGATAGAGATTTTGCAATTGTTCCATTGGCATGAATAACACATGTTCAAGGACGACCCCAACTTCTCAATTGCTCATCTTTCTCATTTACTTACCCAAAATTTATAAAAAGTGAAAATCTTAAACTAATTGTTATAAATCAGTAGGTAAAGTTATTTTACATGTTACATAGATATCAAGGTTTTCTCAAATTTAATAGTATTTAAAAGCATGTGGAGCACACCACAAAGCACATAGACATTAACTTTTAAGTCTAACTCACTTCCTATGCATTGGCATTTTATATTTGAATAAATATCAGCAAGGTTGTGGTATCCAATGCATATAATGATCAGTATCTTACATTTTAAATAACATACCAATATAAAGAGGGCTCTTATCTCTTCCTCTCTCATAATAGTTGCAAGCATCAAAAGCAAACTTAATCTCATAGTTTTGAATAGATTCACCATATAAAGACAAGTCATCTAATGAGCATATTGGATCATCTAACTCAATTATATCACTTTTATCCTCCAATATATTAGTCATAATTGTTCCACATAGAGGACTACTAGAAAATGAAAGATCATCATCATTAATAAGAATGTGTTCATTACCGTTGTTGGGTGTAGGAGATGGGTAGCTATTCCATTCTTCCTCCACTTGTTCTTCCTTTTCCTCTTCTTCTTGGGGTGGCATGGACATCCCCAATCTTAGTCTTTTGTCATCTCCTTCCTTGGCACTTTCAACATTATCTCTTGCATCCAAAAGGTTAGTGCCCAAAAGAATATATTTGACATAAAAATCATATATCTCATGGTTAATCTTGGGAAAAGGATCCATCTAATTTTTTAGGTTTCAGTTTTCTATAAAAGAAAAAGGTACTAAAAACAAACTAGCAATGCAAGCAAGAATATAAGCCTAGCGCTATGCTCCCCAGCAATGGCGCAAGAAAAGTAACTTGATAACCCCCACGTGTAGGCGGTCATTATAGTACAATTCGATAAGTATTTGAGTGCCAAACCCATGAGGAGCTGAAGGTAAACTATCTATTCTCTAAAGCCCTATAACCCTCTTATATGGTCTTCTATGCAAAGTTAGGATCTAAGTGTGTGTGTGTGTTTGGGTACTAGGTAGAAAATAAATAAAGTATGTGTTAGTGGAAACTACAAGTAAACTAGTGCAAGTTAAATTGATCTAATGAAGTGGAGTGGACTAGTGGCAAGTTTTCTCAAGTAGCAAGTTCCTCAAGTAGCAAGTTTCTCTAAGGGAGTAAATGTTTAGGCAATTTTTATTTCATTTGTTTGTTTGGTTGTTTATTGTTTCTTCTAGGAGGAGCCTTAATTAGATGCAGCCAAATAAATGTGCACACACAACTCTTATGATGGATCCTAAGGCCATGTTATTGAGCAAACATAGGAATTATTAAGACATACTTGTCCCACCATAGCTATAAACTCTAGGGTCCCCGATATATGTCCCCCTAATGTAACTTTATGGATTGGACCATGGTTTTCTATCCTCCACGATCCTCCCCACGCCATTACAATATGATGATCACCTTACATGCATTCCCCAACATATGTGTGCACTCATATATTGTACAAGAAGACAATCATAAAAGATAATAACACTGTATGCAACCAATAAACGAACTATTTAACTTTTTCCATAACAATTCACTACTCAAACAAAGACATGGAGACACAATAGACCAAGGGAAAATAATATATTACTTCACACATCATGTTTGCCAAGAGATTACAGTAGTGAGGTGGAGAGGATCTTGTTGTAGGTGTTGATGATGAACACGCCGGAGGGGGGTGGAGCCCTCCGGAGGCGATTCCGGTGGCGTTTCCCCCCTCCGATCTTCTCCGGTGGAAGCCTCCTAACTCTCTATTTCTATGTTTTCGATCTCCGCCTCCATCTATGTCGAGGATCGCCGAAAGGGGTATATATAGTAGGTTTTAGGTCAAGACAAGTCGTTTGGCGAAAGAATCGACGGCATTGGAGACTCGAGGGAGGAAAGAGCATACCAGCTGAGGCCGCGGATGCTATGCCCGTTCCCTCCTCGGTCTTCTTTTCTCGCGGATGTTTGGCCCATTGTTCTTCATTCTGATAAATGATGGGTCCCGTGAAGTTTCAGGACAATTGGACGTCGTTTGGGTACCTGAAAGTCAAAAACATTGAAACAGGGATTTTTTGCCTCGGCAAGGTTAATTCCAAAGCAATATGGGAAGTGTTAATTATTTCCAATAATCATTATAAAACATGAACAAAATCCATATATGGTGCAAATATGTTGCAATATCAAGTAATAAAGTGCAACGTTCATGTATGTATTTTACATGCATCAGTATGCCATGATGGAATGATGCACAATTACATGGTATAACATAGCATGGCATGGGTGAGGTGTGGGTACAATAATAAAGAACTTTAATTAATTATTTAGGCATGTTTTGCTCCTATAAACCTCGCTGTTTTCTTAATATTTATATTATGCATGCTTCTATTGATATCATGGAATGCAAAGTTAGAACGGGCTCGTCGTGCTGATCAATTTAGACATATTATTTATCGAATTTGGAATTATGGAATTAAAGTTGTGAATTTATTAAGATAAAGGCATATTAATGGTATTTATTGATTCGAAAATTTTAATTGCCCATAAAATATTTTAAATAGCATATTCATATTCCTGGAATTTTTCTGATCATAAAACATATATCATTTGTATTATTTGGACTTATGAATTTAAAACATTATTTAAATGCAAATTAATTCAAATTGGGTCAAAAGTTAAAGGTTTGACTAGTTAGAGTTGACTCTGGTCAAATTTGAATTTAGGTTTGAATTCATATTTGAAAATCATTCATATTTCATTGTATAAGTTTTTCCAAATTTGAATTTTAAAAGATATGAATTAATTTGATTTATATTCATACTGGAATTTTTATTTGAATTAGAAAAGGTCATAGGTTTTTCTCACTCAGGTCCGATCTACCACCTGCCACTGACATGCGGGGCCACGGGGAGCTGACACATGGGTGAGCCAGGGGTCACGCGTTGAGAAAGGCACAACTCCAGGGACCTTTTTACAAAACCTTCTAGGCTTACCTCTAGCGAAACTGAATATATCAGCACGAAAACGGCTAGCTGGTACGATCTTCGGTCGATGATGCCGAGCATCTTGTGTCGCCAAATAAACAAAAGTTGTAGAGGATAGCAAGACCTTCATCCTTCGTTCAAGACCCAACGCCGGAAAATGAGTGTAGCGCCGGGTAAAACGCGAAGAACCGAGAGACGAAGGCATGCCATGGAACTGAACTTTCTATCAAACGCAACTGCGGAAAGAGCTCGACTTTTAGAGTTGATTGCAAGCACGATTCAAGATCTTTTTGAACATGGTCTAGAGCTACGCAAAGAGGCAACAACAGGTAACAAATCCCCTTAAAGAGGCAACGTCCGACGAGGAGCGGATCACTGGTAAAACAAGAAGAACAAAGGGTCTGCGAACTGTTTACTGCTAACACGCGCGTGGTGGTAGGGACATGCGCGTGGTGAGAGCGACTGCTATTGTTGTCTGCGTGCGCGTGGCGAGCGATGGGGAGGCGGCGGCGATGCACGGACAATGCTCGGTGAAAAGAACTCTGGCTACGGTGCACGGCATGATGCATGGGGTTGCCAGGAGGTAGGGGAGGCTCACCAGAGAGCGTCCATGCTAGTTGTGCTTGCTGGATCAAGGTCGATCAGCGACGGGGATTGCGTCCATGGAGCTTTGTCTACAGGAGTTCATGACGTCGATCCGCTGGCTTCGGCCCTCTCCTGGATCCAACTCTGGTTCAGGACGACATAGAGGAAGTAGGAGAACCTCCTGGTGTGCTTGGCTGGGCTTGGGGCAGTGTAGAATGCCGGGGAAAAGGTGATCGTGGCTAGGGCTTGGTGCAAGGCATGGTCATGGCCTCTTGCGGTAGAAGAAGAGAGGGAGGGGAGGTGTTGGTTGATCTAGATTAGCTCAAAGAAGGGTGTTGGGGTCCTGGCAACCAGGGTGCCACGTCCCGACGGTTAGTGGTCCCCAGCGCCCCAAGGTGGCGTCCCCCTGAGGGACTCCGCCGCCTTCGGAGACAGGCGCGGCCGGTTAGCCCTCACGAGGGTCCCCCTCGCGAGGGAACGTCCTCCCAAGCAAGAACATCTACAAAAGCCAACTGTGGGTGTCTTGAAGCATACCCGGGGCTCTTCAGTAACGTCACCAAGTGGGAAGTTGTCGAGGCAAGTCCTAACAAGGGGCATGGTCACGTTGTGCCCTGTGTTCACCTCGGTAAAAGAAGATCCATTCCACCCACCTTTTCTACAAAGGAAGGACAATCGACCTCACCATGGTAGGCACTCGACCTTGTCGTTTGAGTGTTAAGGAGACAACTAGTGGTGTCGGAAGAAGACAAATGAGGAAAGGAAGGCCCCTTTACCAGCAGATGGAGGAGTGTCTGGCTTCGAAGACTTAGTCCACCAAAAAGCTACCCTGTAGACCAGGACCTCGGGGGAATGGCACTGTGGTGACCATTCCCTCCTATGGACCGGGGGAAGAGGCCCGACGCCACCCTATATAAGGAGCCCTTCTCCTACCTTGGAGGGAATCGATCCTGGAGATCTAAAAATCCTAGACTTTCATCCTCCATTGTACCCTCACGAAGCATGCGAGCAATACAACAAAGCAGGAGTAGGGGCTTTACCTCCTCATGAGGGTCCCGAACCTAGGTAAAAAAACCGGTGTTGTCTCTCTATCATGTGCTTGCTCCAACGTTGTCTCCGTCGCTGAGTTCCTTCGGAATCGCTTGTTCAGCCCCCTCACGAACCAAGGGATCATTGGACCCTAGTTCCTTCACAGGACAAATCTCCGGCAAAGGGGGTGGTTGAGGAGATGAGATGGAGAGGGGAGGGCACATGGTGGTGGTGTCCAGTTTGCAAAAATGTGAGGGCAAGTGGTCGGGTTAGGCTTTTGTTCCTTCTCTCCCTTTCCTCTTGATGTTGCCCACGTGAAATATCAAGAAAGGGGCCAGGGAGGGGCGCATGTGCTAGTGTGGGTTGGCCTTCTTGATTTGCAAGAAGAAGGGAGAGTTAGCCAGGAGGGTAGAGTGGTGGTGGTTTGCTTTGATTAAAACGAACCAAGAGGGTGGCTTAGCTAGGGTATATTAGTTGGGGTAGTTAGATAGGTTCCTCTCTTCTTTATTTAAATTTGGTTTTGTTTGTTCATTTGAAAACAAGAATTTATATAAGCTTCCAAAGGAAACATAAGATCAATAAAATCCAAAGAGAAAAAAGGATGGAAGAGAAGGCAATCCATTGAAGCTTGGTCTGAATTTAACCATATGGTTTTGAATTCAAAACAAAGCAAGCTCTTCTGAATATTCAAATAAAAAACACATAGAAGGAGATGTTGCAAGCTTGCATGGGTATTAAATGCCACTACTAGATGTGAGAACAACTAGAATACATTATGGCCATTTATTAGAACATGCTTCACAAATTTGAATTAAGGCCCAACAAAATGAAGGTAAGCTTATTCACATATGGACAAAATGAAATATAATCATGCATGAATATAATTGGACATGCTAGTGTGGGTGCCCCACTAGATGAACATATAGCCTCATATATATTTCAAGCATGCTCACATATTCAAATACCAACCATATGGAGGCTTGGGAAGGTTATCCACTCACATAGCATGCAAAGGTGTCCATGTGGCTCCACATATTTAATATTGTGAAAACAACATGTATAATATATATGGGAGCATGTAGAATAGAAGTGGTTCCACCCCAACACATATGAGCTAGATTTTAAATACCAAATAGAAATGCAATAGCTCATATATAATTAGGATGGTGGAATTTAGGATAGAGCGAAAGAAAAGGTTGTGGAGTTTGAAAAGATATGCCCCCAACTCAACATCACGTAGTGTATCCAGAAACAACTACAATTTATCAAGAAGCAACTATAAATTAATAAGAAAAATGCATATGAGGGAAGAACCAAATGAAAAAGGGGTTCTATATGATTCTCAAATGCAATGTGGCATGGTGACATGAGCATGATATAATGCAATGCAATTAATGATATGCAGGAAGTACCATTATATAGAATAAACCAAGTATAATTACAATTGTTAGACAATTGGGTTGCTACATTATGATAATGTCTACCACATCATTCACCAATAATGTGACTCCACCGTCAGTTGGCATAAATGCACCATGATCAGGAAACCTTGATCATCAGTTGCCCAATGGACTAGTATATGTTAGGAATGATGCCCTAGAGGCCCACATTCCGCCTTGTATTTGTAACCCAGTATTTGTCTTAGAGCTAGTTGCATGTGTCATTGAAATTGTTGCAGGTGTGGAACCACATACTTGTATCTAGCTCTAGCCAGTTTATCCTTAATAGTTTGAGGTTGGGAGGGAAACCCACTACCGAGACTAATTTGTAATTCGGAAGATGATAATGTTTCACGTGTCATGAGCATTCAAATGCTATCCTCCTTGCATTGGCTAGTCGGAAGAGGTACGATAGCCAGACCGATCGAAATATTAGTAGGACATGGGCACACCATCACATGATCCAACTAACACAATGGAATCCTTAGACCTGAGGGGATCGCATGATCCGAGTTGTGTAAAAGCCATCTTTGACTCCACCTAACGCTAACCATAACTGGGAGTGATAAGGGTAGTCTTGGGCCGACTTCGAAGCAAGCTGCGTGATGTGGATCAGCCAAGAAGGAATTTCCCCTCCATCTCAGAGAGATATTCTTTGGGTACTCTCGTGTGATATCAATCAGAAGCATGGCCATGCGCTACTCGATCAAGTGTCGATCGAGGTAGTCCGACTTAGGGAAGCCGATGGGAATTAGTTAACACTACAACGAGAAGAGAGTAAACCAGCACTGGGATGGCGGAATCTCCCCTACAGTTTATCACCAATATCATAAGGCAAAGGGACTCCGACAAATCATGACATTGAGGGCACTTGCATAAACCGGGAGTCGGCAAGTCTTTCTAGAGGCAGCTACTGATTATGAGATCTAGTCGAAAATCCACTAAGCTACTGCTCTAACTAAATGATTACTGAGTTATGTTTGGATTACCGCAAGCCTGCGGGATCGCACACTTAAGAGAGTGGAACTAGGTGGATGATAATCTGACTATCACAAGCCGGCAAGTTCGACTTGTTCGGACGGGGACACGTGTCAATGGGTTGGACCCACTTTGACTAGGGTTAGGGTTTAGGACCAAGGGACACAAGTGTTGTGTTCCCTCACCTACTAGCCTATATAAAGGAAGGTGGATGGCGGTGGACAACACAATCTAGTCCAGTGCTGCTTCCTAAGGTTTCGCTAGACTTGGCAACCACCTTCCTATCCCATAGTGGCAAGACCGAGACTAGAATATCACTTGTTGTTGTTCCACCTTGTACGTGTGTGTGATAGCAGAGGCACCACATCTGCGGTACTTGTCGGTGGCGTTAGGCAGCGGAGTCGGAGGAGGAAGGAGGAGGATCAAGCCGATGACAAGGTGGTCCTAGGATCGAGAAGTTTGCTGGAGCCGGATAGGACAAGGGGAACGTACGGCACCACCGTGACGCGCTTCCTCAGCTTCTGCACCTGTGTGTCGAGAGGTACAAGCTATCGCCTTTGACCTTAGCGAGATCTTGGGATGGCTCACCGAAGACCTTGCTAGAGCAGAATTTTTTTTGTTTTCGGCCTGGCTCTACATGTTGCCCATCAGTGGAATCAGAGCATCGGCTCTAGGTTTTTGGCCTTATTCTTGCACATGAGATGCGCTAGTGAGAAAGATTGGATCTTTTTCGCTATTTTCGTTTTCCTTTTTTATCTGTTTTGATCTAGGGTGGTGGCCAGATCTAGTTTGTATTGGCCAAGAAGTTGGTCAAAACTGGTCTAGATCTAAGTGGGAGGTTATGTGGATGACTTCCATGATCAACCACTAAAGTTTATTTTCTTGATGGACAAGAATAGACAACTGTACCCTGTCAAAAGTTACAGCTAAGAGTTAGGTGGTGTGATTCGGAAAGGTTCTAACTTCAAGTCTTATTTGCTCCTTTTCCCTCAAAGAAGGTCTAGTTGGATTACCCTGCCATTTGTTGCAACACTACAAGTCACACAATTTTGGTTAGTAGGCTCATATTGTTGGGGCACTGCCAATTCTCGTTGATAAAGTGTGAGAGATTCAGACTCTCTCTGCAGGGCATTTTGTAGCTAGATAGAGCTATCACAAGAGTTGTGGGTTTCGGGGTAAGGAGAATTGTTGGACAATCCAACAGGAATTAGATAGAGATCTGATAGGCAAGGTGTTGTCTACTTGGAAGGTTCTCCGGCTAGAAGTGATGCAAAGGCTCAGTAGTCAAATAATTGACCGGGATCCTGAGTCACTGTCGACTATCGAAGGGATACCAGTCTTAGTGGGAGTGTGCACAATTAAAGAGTTTAATCTTTCTTCTCACGTTACAGATACATTGTCTTAAGTGTTTTGCATCTTTCATTTGTAGATGGCACCAACTAGCACCGTTCAGATTTCTTGTTTTGCGTTGTGTACAATCCTTGAGAAGGACAAGTAAATGGAACAAAATTTACCAACTGGTACCGTAACTTGAGAATTGTTCTCAAGTAAGAGAAGAAGGAACATGTCCTGGACAATCCGATTCCAGACAAGCCGGGAAATGATGAGCCTAATGCTGTAAGAACAACCTTTTGTCGGGCTCAGGATGAGTCAACAGAAGTCAGCTGCCTCATGCTCCCTCACATGGAGCCAGAACTGCAGCAGTAGTTGGAGAATTTTGAGGCATACGATATGATTGTTGCCCTCAAAATCATGTTTGAGACATAGGCTAGGACGGAGAGGTACAATCTCTCCAAACCTTGCTCGGGTGCAAGCTTAAATACGGAGATCCACTGGGACCACACATGATCAAGATGGTCAGATATGTGTAGTCCTTGGATCATTTGGGTTTTCCCTTGAGCGAAGAGTTTGCTACCGACATTCTCTTGAATTCTCTTCCTAGTGCTTATGGTCTGTCCATTTCGAACTACCATATGCATGGTATGGATAAGAAACTAGCAGAACTTCAAGGGATGCTCAAGACAGCAGAGGACAACATCAAGAGAGGCGGAACCATTCAAGTGTTGATGGTCTAAGAAATCCAAGCCAAAGGGAGATGGCACGCTGGATCCAAGTCCCAACGCCTGCTCAGTGACTAGGAAGCCAGCAAAACCTCCGGGTACAGTATGCTTTTACTGTAAGGAGGAGGGTCACTAGAAGACAAACTATGACAAGTACAAGGAAGATAAAGCCAGGAGCGGAAGTATGACTTCCCACTCAGTTACACTTGTTGTGAATGTTATAAACATTTATCTTGCCGACACTCCTAGCAACACCCGGGTATACGATACCGGATAGATTGTTCATGTGTGCAACTCGATGCAAGGACTGGTAAGGCATAGGAGCGTGGCGATAGGGGAGATTGACATCAGAGTTGGAAACAAAGCAAGAGTTGCTACATTAGCCGTAGGAACGATGCAACTCCATTTACCTTCAAGATTTGTACTAGAACTAAATAAGTGTTATTATGTTCCTATACTAAGGCAAAACATCATTTATGCCTCATGTTTGATGGAGCAGGTTATGAATCAAGTGTATTAAGAACAATGGTTGTTCCTTTTATTTGAATAATGTGTTTCATGGCTATGCACATGTCTAAGCCGGACTTTTTGTGCTTGATCTTGAATGTAAATCAGTTTATAACTTGAATGCTAAAAGGTTAAAGCTGAATGATCTTAGTTCTACTTATCTATGGAATTTTTGCCTTGGTCATATCAGCTGGAAATGCATGCAGAAGCTCCATGGTGGTGGACTCCTGGATTTGTCTCGCTTGGAGCTGTTCGAAACATGTGAATCATGTTTGCTGGGAAAGATGACCATGACACCTTTCTCAAAGAGTTGCAAGAGGGCGTTCGACTTGCTAGAACTGATAAATAGTGATGTACACATGCGGTCCAATGAGCACGACAACCAGATGTGGTTATGAGTATTTTGTCACGTTCATGGATGATATCAGTAGATATGGCTATGTCTACCTGATGAAATCCAAGTCGGTTAACTTTGAAAAGTTCAAAGAGTTTCAGAGTGAAGTGCAAAACCAACTCGGTAAGAATATTAAGTTTCTATGATCAGATCGTGGAGGCAAATATATGAGCCATGAGTTTGATGACCATCTCAAGAGTTGTGGAATAGTTCCACAGCTCACCCTGTCGGGAACACCTCAGAGGAAAGGTGTGTCGGAAAGGCAGAACCGAACCTTGTTAGACATGGTGAGGTCGATGATGAGTAAGACAAATCTACCTTTATAATTTTGGGTTTTTTGTCTAGAGACAGCAGCGATAACACTAAACAAATTACCATCTAAATTAGTAGAAAAGACACGACATGAGATGTGGACGGGCAAGAAGCCAACCTTGGCTTTTCTTAAGATCTGAGGATGTGAAGCTTTTGTCAAGAGATTACAATTCGACAAGTTCAGCCCAAGTCGGATAAGGTAGTTTTTGTAGGCTACCCTAAGGAAACTTTGGGTTACTATTTTTACAACCGAGAAGAGGGCAAAGTGTTTGTCGCTCAAAACAGGGTCTTTTTGGAGAAAGAGTTTCTTAGTCGGAAAGATTATGGAAATAGGGTGCATCTCGAAGAAATTTGGGATTCACCGACTTAGGAAAGTCAGCAACCTTGGAGGTTGAGACGGGCATTGTGCCTAAGCCGGTAAATGCACTAGAGCCACAAAGATCAGCAAGACTACATGGCGATGTACTTATGCTAGACAGCGATGAGCCAACTACCTATCAGGATGCAATTGGAAGTGCTGATTCCGAGTCATGGATTGGAGCCATGAGATCTAAGATAAAGTCCATGGATGACAATCAAGTTTGGAACTTGGCTGATCTGCCAGATGGTGCAAGATCCATCGTGAGCAAATGGGTCTTTAAAGGAAAACTGACCAAGACGATAATATTTCTGTCTATAAAGCATGGCTTGTCACGGAAGGGTTCTGAAAAGTTCAGGGAATTAACTATGATGAAACTTTATCACCAGTAGAGATTCTTACGTCGTTGAGGATCATGTTAGCACTAGCTGCATATTTCGATTGGGAGATATGGCAGATGGATGTCAAAATGGCTTTCCTTAACGGAAATTTAACCAAGGACGTGTATATGATACAGCCCAAAGTTTTTGCCAATCCGGCTAGTCGTAACAAAGTTTGCAAGCTTCGGAAATCCATCTATGGATTGAAGCAAGCAAGTCGGAGTTGGAACATTCGTTTTGATGAAGTGGTCAAATCGTTTGGCTTCATCAAAAGCGAACAAGATTCTTGTGTATATAGGAAGTTTAGTGAAAGCTCAATTATTTTTCTGCTACTGTATGTAGATGACATATTGATAGTCGGAAACAGCGTTCCAATGTTGCAAGAAACCAAGGATTCTTTGGAAAGGTGTTTCCAAATGAAGGACTTGGGTGAGGCGGCATTTATACTGGGAATTAAGATCTATAGAGATAGATCCCGGAGACTTATATCAGAGTACATATCTAGATAAGATATTGTAGAAGTTCAATATGGATTCGGCTAAGAAGAAGTTCTTACCGATGGCTCATGGAATCCGACTTCGTAAGACTCAATGCCCAGCGTCAGCTAATGAGTGAAGTCGGATGGAGAGTATCCCTTATGCTTCGGCAGTAGGATCGATCATGTATGCGATGATATGTACTAGGCTGAATATTTCCTATTCTCTACATGTAATGAGCAGATATCAGTCAAATCCTTGTGAAGGCCATTGGACATCAGTAAAGAATATCTTTAAGTACTTAAGACATACTCAAGATGAGTTCCTAGTCTATGGTGGTGAGGAAGAGCTAGGTGTAAAGGGTTACACAGATGCTAGCTTTCAGACCGACCTGGATGACTCATGCTCGCAATCCAGCTATGTGTTCATAGTGAATGGAGGTGTAGTGAGCTAGAAAAAGTTCTAAGCAAGAATCGGTGGTTGATTCTACCATGAAAGTTGAGTATGTTGCTGCCTCCGAGGCGGCAAAAGAATGGGTTTGGATCAGAAATTTCTGATCGAACTTGGGGTTGTTACGGGTCGTCTGGTCCGTTATACATGTACTGTGACATTACTGGTGCTATTGCACAAGCTAAGGAGCCACGGGCACACCAGAAGAACAAGCACATACTCAGAAAAAATCAACTGGTTCGGCAGTTCATCGATCACGGAGAAATTAAGCTATGCAAGGTACACACGCATGTAAATGTTGCAGACCTGTTTACCAAGCCTCTTCCACAATCTAAGTTTGACGCGCACGTAATAGCGATGTGTATGAGATGCCTGAGTGTTCGACTCTAGTGCAAGTGGGAGACTGTTACGAATGATGCCCTAGAAGATCACATTCCGCCTTGTATTTGTAACCCCATATTTGGCTTAGAGCTAGTTGTATGTGTCACTGCAATTGTTGCAGGTGTGGAACCACATACTAGTATCTAGCTCTAGCCAGTTTGTCCTTAGTCGTTTAGGTTGGGAGGGAAACCCACTGTCGTGACTAATTTGTAAGTCGGAAGATGACAATGTTTCACGTGTCATGAGCATGGAGATGCTATCCGCCTTGCATTACCTAGTCGGAAGAGGTACGATAGCCGGACTGATCTAGAGGTTAGTAGGATGTGAGCACACTGTCACACGATCCGACTAACACAATGGAATCCTTAGAACTGAGGGTATTGCATGATCCGAGTTGTGTAAAAGCCAGCTTTGACTCCACCTAACCCTCACCATAACTGGAAATCATAAGGGTGGTCTTGGGCCGACTTCAAAGCAAGTTGCATGACGTGGATCAGCCAAGATGAAATTTTCCCCTCCATCTCGGAGATATATTCTCTGGGCTTTCTCGTGTGATATGATTCAAAAGCATGGCCATGCGCTACTCGGTCAAGTGTTGATCGAGGTAGTCTGACTTAGGGAAGCCAGAGGGAATCAGCTATCACTACAATGAGAAGAGAGTAAACCGGCACTGGGATGACGGAATCTCCCCTGCGGTTTATCACCAATATCGTGAGGCAAAGGGACTCGGAAAAATCGTCACATTAAGGGCACTTGCATAAACCAGGAGTCGGAAAGTCTTGCTAGAGGCTGCTATCGATTATCAGCTCTAGTCGGAAAGTCGTTGAGCTGCTGCTCTGACTGCATGATTACTGAGTTGTGTCCGGCTTACTACAAGCATGCGAGATCACACACTTAAGAGAGTGGAACTAGGAATATTATGTTCCAACTATCACAATCTGGCAAGTTGGACTTGTTCAGACAAGGACATGTGTCAATGGGTTGGACCCTCTTTTACTAGGGTTAGGGTTTACGATCGAGGGACACAAGTGTTGTGCGCCCTCACCTACTCGCCTATATAAAGGAAGGTGGGTGGTGGCGGAAAAGACAACCCAGTCTAATGTTGCTTCCTAGGGTTTTGCTAGACTTGGAAACCACCTTCCTATCCCACGGCGGCAAGACTGAGACTATCATCTCACTTATTGTTGTTCCACCTTGTACGTGTGTGTGACAGTAGAGGCGCCACATCTATAGTGCTAGTTAGTGGCGTTAGGCGGTGGACTCGGAGGCGGAAGGAGGAGGAGCAAGCTGACGACAAGGTGGTCCCAGGATCGAGAAGTTCACCGGAGTCGGACGAGACAAGCGGAACGTATAACACCACCACCACATGCTTCCTCATCTTCCGCACCTGCGCGTAGAGAGGTACAAGCTATCTCCTTTGACCTTAGCCGGATCTTCGGGTGGATGGCCAAAGACCTTGCCGGAGCAAAAAAAGTTTTTTTAGCCTAGCTCTACATGTTTCCCAACCGTATAACTAGATTCTACTAGGGACTCTACTTGTTTCATATCACACGTGTATCAATGTTTCCGCTTGATACAGTTATAGCATAATACAAAACTATTATGACCTAATGATATATGATAATAAACACCCTTTATTAATTGCCTCTAGGACATATTTCCTTCACTAATTAGGAGAGTCAAAGAGTGATGCGATTGGTGTAGAGGTGGTGGATATGGCTGCCACTTCCCTTGAGATTTTTCTTCTCACTCTTTGTCTTCACTTCCGGAGAAGTACTCCTCGTGTGCCACCAACACAATATTAGGTTGCTTCTTGTATGTGATTCGCTTTTTAGAGAAAGGCGTCTTGCGTGGAGCCTTTGACTTGTCCTTTAGAACGAGTTTACCACCATGATCTTCTCTATTTTGATAGGGACATTTGACAACAAAATGAAAATGGTCACCAGAATTGTAACTTGACCTCACTTTTGGCCTTGGTGGGATATTTCCCGAAGTTCCTCATTTCTTTCGCTTCACCCATTTCTTTGTTCAAGATCCGATTTGCCTTGGTGGGATATTTCCCAAAGTTCCTCACATAGAATGCCATGTACTCGCCATGAGAGAGTTTGACCTCCTCGGGATAGCTCATGGCAATTATATCATTGTTCCTTTCTTCTTCATGCTCAACCACATTGGCCTTCAAGGCAAGATTAACACCCTTTTGCATAACTATTGCCCATGCACGAGCATCTTCATCTTTCTTGGACGCAACCTTGAAATCAGCCATCTCTTGTATAACTTCATTGGAAGTCATGAGGTGGTAATTGTGTCTTCCTTGTAGGCTCTTCAAATCAGTGGTTTCGAATGGAATGAGAGCACTCACATACTTCCTCTTAATCCAAGCATCATCAACATGAGAAGCACCATGATTTATAAATGTGGGAGCAATGGACTTGAGTCGTCTATACATGCATTCATGGTCCTCACCATCCATCATGTAAAACAATTGAGCTTGATTGCTCAAAGAATCATATCACTTTCTCCTCATGCTCTCATTTTCCATGAATAATGCAGTGAGTGAATCCCAAGATTCCTTGGCGGTGTTGAGATGTTCAATATGTGGCATGTCCTCGGGACCCACACCAAGTTGAATCATGTGCGGAGCTACGACGTTGAGTTGACTGTCAACGACTTCTCTTCTGGTCATATTGGTTGGATCTACAACATGGAGTACAACCTCGATAGTCTTCCACAACTCGATAGAAGAACTGCACACATGAGATTTCATCAAAAATTTCCATTGATTAAATGAACATGCACTTAGCTTGGGTGGCTCACCCCTATTGTTTATATGAGGATGAGGGATTGGTGGGTCGGGAGAGTATAGATGCGGGATCTCAATATAATTCTCCTTCCCACTTCCCTTTTTTGAGGAGGATCCATTTTCCTTGCTATCACCCCCATCCTCCACATCATTAGACTTAGACAAAGCATTATCCTTTGATTTAGAGGTTGAGTCCTCCGAAAGAGTGGGAGATGCGGGTTTAGTGGGGGGCATGAGCCGTGCTATCATTTCATGCATGTCTTGCATTTAAGTTGCCATGGTAGAAGTCAAGGAATTTTTAAATCCCTCGAGATATTCCATGGTAACCAGAACACTAGCCGAAGCTTTACCCTCCACCTAGTACGCATACTGAATTAGGCGGTAAATCCCAAAATAAGAGCCGAGGCTCTGATACCAATTGAAATGGATCGTATGGGCACCTAGAGGGGGGTTAATAGGTGCTACTTCAATTTTTCATAATTTTTTCAAATTAGGCTTGAAACAAAGTTAAATTCTCTAGATATGCAACTAAAGTGAATTTACCTATATGCTAACCTAGCTACTACACGAGTAAAGGTGGTGAGAGGAACGAGGTAACTGAGAGGGGAGCACGCAGAGACACTAGATTTGTTTTACCGTAGTTCCTTCCTTATTAGGGGCAGTACATCTACGTTGGAGGGGTGGGAGGTACTAAGACCACCACGCCACAGTAGGCCTCACCCTGTTCTCTGATGGATCTCGCCACAACTAGCATGATACACCTTTCCACTATACGGTACCCTTCGAGACGGGAACTGATGCCTTTACAAAGATATCGAGGCATGCATCCACAACTGTATTAGAGGATCTCGAGATGACAACAAGATGCCACAATAAACAAGTTTATCGAAACACGAAACAGAGATCTAGAAATTCAAATGAACCTCTAGATCGAAGGTCCCTCAAATGAATGAGGGGGAATTGAAGATCTCTTCAGTGATGATGTAGATCAAGTTCTTCTCCTTCACTCCACCAAAGATCAAGGCCTTCGGGTGGATGAACGAGTAGATCTTGGGAAATTGAAGCTCACGCAGTACTATTATTTTTCATAATAATCGAGATACTCAAGGTTGAAGATGGGAGGGGAATTTGTACCCCTCCCAGATTGTGGCCATTTGGAGTCGTCGGGGGCCGGATTCTCCGGCCCAAGTAGGGGTCGGATAATTCGGCTATGGGAAAATATCCTATCGGGAGCAAATAATCCGGCCAAACATCCCCCCTTCTGAGTGTTGCGCATTTGGTCCTTAGAAAAAATTCCTAGGGGACGGATAATCCAGCCCATCTGGAGGGGAGGATTAGCCGGTCAGGACATAAAATCCAGCCCTGACCAAATATCTGGGGTAATTGTCCACCCATCCATTTGAGCATCGCATGTCGGGTCCTTAGTCGAATTTGGGGAGGGGTGGATAATCCGGGTCTAGCTGGGGCTAGATTATCTTGCCCAGTTACAAATTTCCGGCCAATAATATGCCCCCTATTTGAGTGTCACGCGTCGGGTCCTTAGCCGAATTTGCTAGGGCGGATAATCTGGCCCTAGCCATGGGCGGATAATCTAGCCTGGCAAGCATGATTCTTCTGCCTTTGGGCAAGGGCTCTTCGTAATATTTTGGTGTGATGTTGCTAACACAAGATAAACTTTTGGTATCTGCAACACTCATCGCACAATTAAAATATCCTTGGCATTGTTATCTAACACATAAAACATTAGGGATCATGAAATGCTCTTTCACCAGAGCATTGATTTGGCATCAGGCATTGTCCCTTTAAACTTCTAACTAGGAGAGAGACTCTACGAGAACAACAATGTGATCAGTCAAAGACCTTATGCATTCACTAAACAAAAGAAGATTCGAAGTTAGGAATTTACCTTAGAACTGATTATGCTCAGTTTCGACCTGAATGCAGCACCAACTAATATCCATCAGTGAGTGCACAATTTTTTGCAATTGTACTTTACAAGTCAGTAAGAACTTGAAGGAAATTAAGCCTATGATCAACTGCAACTAGCTGAGCATAGACTCGAGGGCTAGTCAGGTACTGAACCCGACAAGATACGAAGAATAGTTATACGGGGCCTACATTTTTTCTTGAAGATTGAGGCGGAACATCTGGATTAGTCGACAGAGAGACCTTGTTCTTTTTGACCTGAAGGATAGTAGAGGTGTCAGCATCACCCCTCACTTCCACCGAATCTGATATGTCCTTCATCGGTTCCATGGACTTTTCATTCAGCTTCATTAAGAGGGGATCATGGTCCCATGAATCCCTACAACATCATGCGTGCTCAACTTTGAGCTTGCATTAATAAAATCATCAAAGTATGAATAATCAAAACACTTACGAGCTAATGTTGGTTGGAATTAATGCCCATTCCACTCCTACACATGGCTTCTTAGCAGGCATTGCTAGAGGAGCGCATCACAAAGGCTTCGCCTTCAAAGGTCCCTCAACCACCACGGGGATTGAGGGAGTCAAATCGGTAGTCTCCATGGGTTCTTCTGAGGCATGGCCTTTCTTAGGCGTGTTGGTATTAGCTTCCTCACCCACATAATGACTCGTGGGAAGTGTCAAATCTGAGTCCTCCACCTCTTCATCCTTAGGTGCCACACCCCCTTCCGGTAATGGAGGATAGCACATAAGGTGCTCACGATTCTCAGTTGAAGAAGTGATCAACTATGGTAACCACCCGAATAGAAGGGCATGTCAAAGAAAATCGAAGGCAAGAGTTTACCTCGTAAGCTTGTTGTCGAAACCGTAAGGAGTGACTGGAGGTTCTCCCGGTAACGGGTCCCTAGCAGTCAATGCAGTGAGGCCCTAAGCTTCTTTCTCTAGCTTGTTGGTGGAGAGTTCGTCCTTCATGTTCGGGTCAGATCCGAGGTGCTCGAGTATTCCCACATAGGGTGGAGCCTAGCCTAGAGTAGTTGGATTGGACATCGAAGGAAGGTAGTGAGGATCTGAACTCCTGACACTTCAATTCTAGCTATCCTTTGAAGATCAGATATTCGAGGCAGGAGCTTGGCAACTTTCACCTCCTCGGTAGCCGATAGCTTGTGGTTCCATGGTTTTCTCTTCATCGTCACTTCCTCAGTCGATAATGGTGGGAGCCCATGTTCTTGAGGAGCGACTAGAACATTGCGGATGTAAAACCACTTCTTCCTCCGGACCTGGATGCACTCGACGATCTTGAAGTCGAAATATTCGATGTCCGTGAGAATAGAGACCCTGAAGCCACCACCGATGTAGACTCCATCATTGACAGCCTATCATTTCACAAAATAGAGGCGCTTCCACATGCCCTGGTGAGGGTGGATGACCACGAAGCACTCATAGTGAGTGATGAAGCAGGAAATGTGGAGAATGGCATTGGGGTGAGGTGGTGGAGTTGTACACCGTAAACAAAAAGAATCCCATAAAGGAATTCATGGGTAGAGAGAGAAAGGAAACTAAGGATGAAATACATGAAGATTACCCGACATCCCTCTCCTAGGCACGAGATCGCCTCACTACCGGGGATTCACACCTTCGCATCGTCATCTGATAGTAGCCCAGACTTCCTCAGGGCGTTGATGTCCCTCATGAAAAAGGTGGACTTCCCTCGGTCATCGGATTTCTTATTCAGTGCGGTGGATAATACCTTCGATTCGGATTCACGGATGTAGTATAATAGTCTTTTTCCCTAGTAGACCTAGGTTTCATCGAACCTTGGGAAACAACGCTCGGAAATAAAAAGGACACGTCTACAAGACTTTGTTTCTTTGTTTTACCTTCGTTTACCGGAACAATCTAGTTTACTTTTATCGTGGGTTGATTCAATGGATGGAGATAGGCCAAGGTTGAAGATCCACCTGCAGCTGCATATCATATGGGATAAAAGATAATAATAAGCATAGTCATGTGTAATGTTTTAATAGAGATAATCTATTGTGGGCAACACATCCTAATATACTAGAGCTCTTGAGAGGCAACAAGCATAGCAATAGTATTTTGATCCAACCAAGTGCACCACGAAGCACCGGGCTACAAATGATTATTAACTGTAAAACATGGATCAAAGCCTTAAGTGGTGATGTTGATGTGATCCCGAATGGGTCACTAAACAAAGACCGTACAACCATTTCGGTCACTAGATTTCCTCTAAGATCATTGCTAGCCAAGTATGTCACCTCAAGCCTTTATCAATCTTAAGGGTCTTGGGTACCTACAAGTCCAAAGATCAAGACAAGAGACAAATAAACAAAAGATACAAATATCTCTTTCAAACAATACACAATGCTCCCATAGATTATATGAACATAATTGCTACGAGGTTTCTTCCCAACCTGCATCCTGTGAGGACTACTCACTCAGAACAATAAGATCAAGAATATAAAACATTGTGCAAAATACTTAGATTGAAATCAAATATTCTTATAATGGTTGCCGAATCACAAGGAAATCTTAAGTACAAAGTAATGGCCATGGCTAATGGAGGGGATGGAAGATGGAAGGGATGAACTATGGTGTGGATCCCCTTTGGTGGTGTTGTGATGCAATCTGAGAATGGCGGCCTTTTATGTGGCGGCCGAGGCCTCAAAATATAGGCGTCTTCACGAAAGTTGTAGGGTTTGACGAGACGGAGCCGCCGCCACATGGTACGGGCGGATGGTATGGGCGGGCCCTTCCTGTACCAGTGATCGTTACGGCTGCAGAATCCTGGCAATGGCTCTGGAATTATTTGCTCATGTGGAATTCCTCAAAACCTTCATTATGACTCTAGATTTCGCATTAAAAAGACTGATTTCCTGCACAACACAAATCAAAGTAATGGTTTGCATATCTTTGCAATTATTAGTCATTAGTGGCAAGGATAGAGAGTTTCTTTTCAACTGCTTGACTAAAAACAATGTTTAAACGCGGTGGAAGATGCCTATTTTTGGAGCCATCAACCTCCCCAAAGCTCAAACCTTGATCGGCTTCGAGCAAGAAGAAACAAAAGAACTATAAGGAATTCAGTGTTTAAACTTGAAACAACAAGAATAAGAATTCACTTACGATTGGCAATCATATGCGTCCAGGACTTCACCCATTTAAAAGGCTTATCAAAGTTAGAGAGATGACAAGAATACTATACAAGCTTCGGTAAGTCAAGACAATCAAAGTAGAGTTTAATATAAGTATAAATAACTAGAAGTGTAACAATCAATCCAATTACTCTAGTTAACTCTCAGCTTTCCAAGGAACATTAGGATGTTTTAATAGCATAATTTAGTAAGAGAGTTCATGTCCTAAGTAGCATAATAGTGAAGTGTCTTATTAACACCCACATCAGTAAATCAAGGCTATTAAAACACTTCTAATCCAATCATTGTCTTTTAAGAAAATTTATAAAGTAGTAATGAGACCATGCCAAGGACTTGTTGTGTGGATCTTATTCTTTTTTCTTCAAGGATCATTGAATGTTTATTTTACAAGTGCTTGCACAACCTTTGTGAGTACCAATACTTTTGCCCATTATATTGACACTTATGCCACTCATCTCATCAACTCATAGCCGAAATCTGGGGTTATACCATAGATCGATCATAGGCTAGCGGAGTTGTTGGCATCCAAAGGTGTGCATGAGAAACATAGAACTTTTTAACTAGTACTAAGGTTTGATCCACAAGGTTAGCTTTGGCATGCATCACAATTACCGCTAGACTTCATTTCAATCAAACAACTCCTTTCAAGAGTGACGTCAAGTCTATCAAAACATCTATGGGGTTAAGTATCTTCAAGGGTAAACTCTCAAGACAATCATTCATCAAAGAAGTCATAAATTTCAGACTTTTCTTGTTGTACTTGTTTGGCAATATTATTTCCAAGGCAAGACTCGGTTAGCTAAAAGAACTTGAGCAAAAGTTTCCACAACTAATCATCCATACCAATAAAAATCTTTACTCTAACTATTTTGAATTACTCCAACTAGTATGGCATCTTAGCAAATCAACCAACTAAAATAAACAATTAAAACTTCAAAAGTGGGAGACATAGGACATACCTCTCATAAGTGACTTCATAATCCTCTTTCTTATTGGGATATGTTCCTTCAAAACTCAAGTAAAACCATTCCCATAATAATATTAAAGCAAAGAGGCAAAGTGTGAATCCACGTTCACCAAAAAAGGAAAAACGGAAAAATCTTTTTGTATTTTTGAGGATAGGGATTAAAGAATAGAAAAGAACTTGCGACCAAGCAAGGAACTAAGAAAAGAAAAACAAACAAAAAAGCAAACTAAAAAGAAAGCAAAGGAAAAAATCAAAGTGTTGGAACAAACCAACATGAGTGTTTCAAATCTATCAAGGAAATAGAGTACAACCTCATTATTACACAAATAAAATTTTCGGGGGAATACATCCCCAAGTAGGATTTTGCAAGCCCTTTTGTTGCTCATCGTGGTGGTGGTGGTGGATAATCTCCCATGTTCCATTGGCTGCTCCAATCATGGAACTGGGTGGCGAGGTTGGTAGTAGCATCTCGAAGGTTGATGGAGAGGTTGTTCATGTTTTGAATATTTCCTTCGATACAATAATATCTTCATAGGTGATGTAGTAGTTTGGTGGATGCACATCTTGTTCGGGTCCTTCTTGTTCTACTTATTCATCTTCTCCTTCCTCTCCTATGGGTCTTCTTGTTGGGGTAGACTTGCCTTAACCTGCGCATCATAATGCAAACGTCCATCCTCGATACAGAATAGACTATTAGGCAAAGGAGCTAGGATCAAGTGATCTGCTCCAGGTATATCAAGAAAGTATCTACCATTAGTTTTAGAAATCATACCACAAGCTCTCAGAGTAGAAAAACCCAGACGGTGACTTCCTGTCAATGGTTGGATGTTACGTAGGTTGATGTGAAGTTCACATGCAAGAACGGTTATGACTCCTCCTTCGCATATGGGACCTCGAGACTACAGAGATTGATGCTTAAGGTAAAACAAAAGAAGGGCACCCAAATTTGGCGTTAAGTTACAGTAAATAATAGCAGCTTTAGCGAGGATCATCATGTCCTCCTCATTGACTCTAGTAAACTCACCACGTTCCTGCAAGGTGTTAGAAATAACATAAAACAAATAACGAATAACAGGATGGTGGAGGATTTAAAACAGAAGTGGTGAAGCGTATGTCGGTGGTGTTGTTGGCAAACCCAAAGTAGTGAGCCCATTGATCGAGTGTCAAGGAGTACTCACAGTTCATAAGGCGGAAGTTGATGCAATCAACTCTAGACATTTGCTCCTCGAAACAATAGTGAGAGCACACTGTATGTGTCAAGGTGCTGAGAAACTCAAGCATCAAGCGGAGTAAATCGAATTAGTAAGAATGCCAAGTTGGTTCAGGATATAGGGACACACCCACTTGGTGGACTTGATTTCTCGAAGCTTGAGACAATCAAAACATTTCAGCTGAAACTCCTCTGTGAACTCGATACCAAGTGACTCGGGGGTCAACATATCAATAGGTGGTGCGGCTGGTTATGTAGCCATCACACGTGTATGGCTCCTTGTGTTCATCTAAAAAAATTGCTAATCAATTTTTTGTCCAATAGAAACATAGCATAAACGATCCTCTACACTTGTTACAAAAGAAACTCCTATAAAAACAATACTAAGCATGCTCAATATCAAGATTAGCTCAACAACAAGACCTAAGTCTAGATTTATAATGATGAAAGATTGAACAGAGTTTTGATATAAATAAGTTGGGGATCGGAGGAGAAACATACCTTAGATCGATTGGGTGTGAGGAATTGAAGAAAGATTGAATAAATTTGAAGATCCAATGGAGGTAGTTTGGAGTTTGAAGGTAGAACAAAGAGAAATTTTTGTGTTTGGAATTTTAGGGTTACCTCCTCCTGGGTGATATGGTAGCCACGTACGTAGTATGGGCGAGCGTTTCAGCCAGAGCCTGCCTGTATCGAGTGACAAACCATGGGGTTGATTGTTCCCTTCAAGTGATGCACTCGGTACAGGCACGCGGTATGGTCGCGCGCGCCGTACTATTGGATGTTATGCATGGTGTATATTTGCTTGAAATCTAATATTTGCTCGGGGGTACAGTACCGGAGGGTAGTACGGCCGCGTCCGGCTGTACTAGTGGTCGTTACGGCCACTGTGTCCTTCGTCAAAAATCAAATTTTCTATTTTCCAAAGCCTTGATGTGGTACGGGCGTTCCGGCCATACCAGTGGTCATTATGCGGCCAGTAAGCTGAAAAACTCATAGAATTTGGTTAGTAGCTTTGTGTGCCTTTACACGTCTTAGAAGAGGACAAAATGACAATAAATAGACTTCATAAAAATCAGCAATACCTTAGGCCATGTGTTAGTAAAATAAAAGATTAAAGATTACCTTATTTTCTTCTCCTCTCTCCAAAGGTCTTTTTGAACACTCATTATTAAAAACAAAAACAAAAAAACTAACACAAGAGTAAAAAAATTATTTCATATGGATTGCCTCCCATGAAGCGCTTCTAGTTAAGGTTAATTAGCTTGACCCAGATGGTGATCATTTAGGTTTAGTGAGCGGGACACCCACTCCAAAGTAATTGGATTTCAGTGTAATTATACCATCATCATCATTGTTAATCTTGGCCTTCTTCTTCCTAGGGAAGTGGACTACAAAAGGATCTCTAGATGGTAATCCTATTCTCACATTCCCTTCATGTAAATTGATTAAATCTTTAATAGTTCTTAGGAATGTCCTACCTAGAATTATAGGTGCTATGGGAGCTTCAGGCATGTCCACTATAACAAGATCAATAAGAGCGGGACTTCCTTTAATTTCAATAACTATGTTTTGTTTTATCCCAGTAGCTTGTTTATAAGTTGAATCCACTAGATGGAGACTCAATTCAGTGGTTGCAAAAGGCCCCAAGTTTAACTTGTCAATAGACTTTTGGAAATTGTTGAGATGCTTGCACCAAGATCACAAAATGCAAGTATCTCATTAACCCTAATCTTAATTTTAATAGTGGGCTCAAATATATCATCTAGCTTAGTAGGAAGCTTATCAGCTAGTCTTTTATACTCCATCTCTAAATCTCAAACTTTATATGCTACTTGTTTAATAAATTGTTGGTACATAGCATAATTACCTTGTTCTATACCGGGATTCTTTACGGTGATCATCTTTAGTAGATCTTCCACGGTGTATTCAGGTGTAGGTGTGTTGCTATAGTCCATCTCTTCAAGCTTCTCTTCATTTATTTCCATCCTCATCATCTTGAGGTCTTCTACTGGATTTGGCTCGGGCTTCCTAGCAAACTCTGCTAGTATGAGAGCTTGGCTCTCAGCTACCTTGCCCAATTGAGCCTCCATGGTCTTTGTCCTTTCCTATAGAGCCTACACATCATTTCTAATTGCAACGGGTTGGTTAGATAATTTACCTATACTACTTTCATGGTTCTCCGTGATTTTAATAAGCATATTATTTTGCTTGGTTTGAGCTTGCATAAAGGTTCTAATAGTTTGTTCAAACGAGA
This sequence comes from Avena sativa, assembly GCA_916181665.1. Taxonomy (NCBI): domain Eukaryota; kingdom Viridiplantae; phylum Streptophyta; class Magnoliopsida; order Poales; family Poaceae; genus Avena; species Avena sativa. Next base: position 295,640,874 of record OV702291.1, on the reverse strand, counting down.
CATTTCCATGATTTGCTTCATTATGATTATCATAATTATTATAAGGAGCTCCTGCAGGATTAGAATAATGTTTTTGAACATTAGAAGCAATTTTTTTGTTCTTCCAAGCAGGATTATAAGGAGTGCGAGCGCTAAAATTAACATCATTAACATTGATAGTGATATCATTAACTTAGGTGTCTTCCTTACCCTTTTACTATGTTGAGTAACTCGTCTAGCTTAGATGTAAGCTCTTCATTGTTTACCTCGTGACTGAATTCACCCTTTTTGAGGCTCTTTCCACATGCCATTGGGCATGGTTGTTTTGCATATCATCAAGTAATTTCTTTGCAACACTCACGTGTTTTCCCATGATTGTTCCTCCTGCTAGAGTATCTAGCATAGACTTAGACATTGGGTTAAGGCGATTATAAAATAAATGTAATATAATCCATTATTCCATCCCATGACTAGGATAGTTCATTACGGCTTCTTTCATCCTTTCCCATGCAAGCGCTAGTGGCTCGTGATCTTCTTGTCTACAACTTCTAATGTTGGATCTTAGTTGCAAAGTTTTAGCTGGGGGATTTTTTTTGTCATAAAGAGATTTGTACATTCCTCCCAAGATTTAATAGTGCCCTTAGGTAGAGCTAGCAACCAGTCCTTAGCCTTTCCTCTAAGAGATAAAGGAAGCAAACGTAATTAACAACATTTGGATCTACATCCTTAATACACATCATGTTGCAAATTTTAGTAAAAGTATTTAAGTGCAAACCTGAATCCTTAGAAGATGAGCCTCCAAATTGGTTTTGCTAAACCGAACTTAAAAGCTTAGGCTTAATTTCATATGCTTCTGCATCAATAGCAGGCTGAGAAATAGGTGCATGAATAAAATCATCAGTGGGAGTAGCATACTCCCCAAGTCTCTTTTGAGCCATGGCTCTTATATTTTTGGTATTTTTTAAGTAAATAAAACAAATAACAAGTAACTATTTTTTTGGGTTTTCAAATATATAACAAGAAAGTAAATTAATAACAAGAAATAAAATACAAAAAATAAAACTAAAAACAAGGTCTCTAGTGACCTCACCAGGATAGCGAAATTGCTTCCCTAGCAACAACTCCATAAAAAGGGTTGATATCTTCGATCCGGATTCATGGATGTAGTATAATAGTATTTTTCCCTAGTAGAACTAGGTTTAATCGAACCTTGGAAAACAACGATAAAAGGAAATAAAAAAGGACATGTCTACAAGACTTTGTTTCTTTGTTTTACCTTTGTTTACCGAACCAATCTAGTTTACTTTTATTGTGGGTTGATTCAATGGATGGAGATAGGACAGGGTTGAAGATCCACCTACGGTTGCACATCACATGGGATAAAATATAACAATAAGCATAGTCATGTGTAATGTTTTAATAGAGATAATCTCTTGTGGGCAACACATCCTAATATACTAGAGCCCTTGAGAGGCAACAAACACATCAATAGTATTTTGATCCAACTGAGTGCACCACAAAGCACCGGGCTACAAATGATTATTAAGTGTAAAACACAGATCAAAGACCTAAGTGGTGATGTTGTTGTGATCCCGAATTGGTCACTAAGCAAAGACCATACAACCCTTTCTGTCACTGAGTTTCCTATGAGATCGTCACTAGCCAAGTATCTCACCTCAAGCCTTTATCAATCTTAGGGTCTTCGGTACCTACAAGTCCAAAGATCAAGACAAGAGACAAAGAACAAAAGATACAAATATCTCTTTCAAACACAATGCTTTCATAGATTAGATGCACATAATCGCTGCAAGGTTTCTCCCCAACCCGCAGCCCATGAGGACTACTCACTCATAACAATAAGATCAAGAATAGAACATATTGTGTAAAATACTTAGATTGAAATCAAATATTCTTATAATGATTGCTGAATCACAAGGAAATCTCAAGTACAAAGTAATGGCTATGGCTAATGGAGGGGATGGAAGATGGAAGGATGAACTATGGTGTGGATATCCTTTGGTGGTGTTATGATGCAATCTGAGAATGGTGGCCTTCTACGCGGCAGCTGAGGCCTCAAAATATATAGGCGTCTTCATGAAAGTTGTAGGGTTTGACGAGACGGAGCTGCCACCACATGGTACGGGAAGATGGTACGGGCGGGACCTGCCCGTACCAGCGGTCCTTACGGATGGAGAAGCCTGTCAATGGCTCCAGAATTATTTGGTCATGTAGACTTCCTCAAAACCTTCATTATGACTCCAGATTTCGCATTAAAAAGACTGATTTCCTACACAACACAAATCAAAGTAATGGTATGCATATCTTTGGAATTATTAGTCATTAGTGGCAAGGATAGAGAGTTTCTTGTCAATTGCTTGAATAAAAACAATGTTTAAACATGGTGGAAGATGCCTATTTTTGGAGCCATCAATGGCACTGGAGGAGGAACCGATGGTCTTCGGTTTCCTGATGGATACGAAATTGGAGATTTGCCTAAGCCTAAATGGATGTTTAAAATTTGGGCTTTGGGGCAACAATGATGGCAAGAACTGGGGAGAATAAGAATAATGGTTGGAGAAAGAGGGAGAATGACGGCAGGAGGAAGAAGCAGTGGCTCTACGATCCCCCTTTCCCTGTTTCTTATAGCGACAAAACAACTTTTCAGCACTGTCCGATGTATTTCATCCACGCGTGGAATACATCCAGGGCGACACGTGGTGGCGTGGGAACGTTCGTCGTACGCCGGTTTTTGCGTGACGTGCGGTCAAATCAAGTGGATTGTCACGCATGCTGGTCAGTATTCACTATGGGGCCACTGATGACGTGTCCCATCAGTTGCTTAGAGCGATGGGCACCTCTTGATTTCATCCTTGACGTCATTCATACTAAAGCTATCTCATCGAGTCCCCCTGAAGAAGTCGACAGCGAGTGCTCGCACTCACAAGCGCATGGACCAAGTCGAGTATCTCCTTGTATGAACAAGACAAATGACGCTAAACGAGCCTATGCTCTGCTATAAATAGCCAAAAACATACTCGGGGGATACTCCCATCGAGAGCGCTGGTCATGCACCCGACGAAAATGACAATATCACTTGATATAGTAACAAAAAAGCCTATGCATGGCTACAAGTATCCGTACACATTTTTGGGGGCTACTCCCATTGGGAGCGCTGGTCGCGCACCTGATAACTTGCCCACTATGTTGACTCAATCCGTAATGTCGACTCTTGGCTCCTAGCTGCATACTACTCAACTGATATGAGGTCGAGTGCGTGAGACAATGTCTCCTCGACTCCACAGATCGCATCCTCTGTGAAAACATATCTAGGTACTGCGTCTACAATGTAAAGTAAGGCCTATAGATATAATCTACCAGCTTAGAAATTGCATCCATTGCGCTTTGCTAGAAGATTCCCATGCCTATGGTGTGACAAAAATTCCAACGGATGCGTTGGGTACTGCGGTGAACCAGCATACCACTGCATGATGTAGTACACTATAGTCATTGACATAACACCGTTCACTTGTATTACATCCCTCAGAGTGATACAACAGAAACATAGCAGGTCCAAGACATGACTATAGATTACAACTCGACTCTTTACAAAAGATCCAGAGAACACTCTTGGTTAAAGAGAGAAAGAAACTTCTTACAAAGAAGATCCAGAGATAATAAATCAGAACTATCTAGTAACTAAGACTAGCATCTAAACTATTTAGCTTGCCATTGCTGCTATTGCAATGCTCTACATAAATAGGTTTATGGCTAGAGAATCTACTCCTATCGAAACTGACACTTTATCTTCACTTCAGCTGATGTATATGTTGACTTTATTGAAGAACTTGAGTTGTTGATGATAGTTTCTTGAGGAGAAATTGATGTTGACGTCATCTTCAATGGCTTATAATCTAGCAAGGGTTAAGAAGGTACGGTTGAGTACGAGCGTACTCAGCAAGTTCACTAAAAAGGAGTGTATGATGCACTATCTATACAGCCACAGACCATAGGTCATAGGCAATGCAGGTTTTCGTAAACATTTCTTCAAAGATTGCATTTATTCTGAAAACTATGTCCGACAGCCTTCACAGGTTGACCAGAACTTCATGGAGTTCCTTTCCTGCCACATTCGTAGCTCCTTCCCAGAACAGGGAGTAACATGTCATGATTCTTACACTCTGCAGAGGTGCGTTTCTTTACCCATGAGAGACCAACTCCTTGTTGCACAACCGGGCGATCTTTCCCATCCACAATTCCTTGATGTGGGGCCCAGTAGGTGATCCAAGCCAATCACTGCCCTCTTCGCGACCCCATATGTCTGCACGATCCTCCAGGGCTGACTACACCTCCGTTAAGCCTCCAACTAGGGCAAGCTATAACCCTGGTGAGTTCTCGAAGACTCTATGAGTTGGTGATGCCCCTGACAAGCTCCATAAAAGGCCTGACTATACCTTTGGCAGCCACTCATAAATAATCTAGACACCAAAATTGTGGGGCCTAAGGGTGCCCACCCATATGTTGGATCCATACCAAGAATCCCAACATCATGATAAGGTCATCTTGCCTCCATATGAAAGGAACAAGATACAGCTGACTTCTCTGTCCCATTCCAAATCTCATGGTTAACGCGTATTATACGGTGCTAGAATCACTGGCGACATTGGTTGTTAAGTCCTAGATATTATGTTCCTTTACCACCGGAACTGTATCAAAAGATTATTACCTCTTGGTAAATAATCCATAATCATGTTATTGTGAAAATAGTGTTTTCTGACCTTTTTGAAATACAGGTGATGACAACATTTGAGTTATAAGCATTTGATAGTAAATAATCAAAGGACATGAGCAAGTTGTGAACTTGCCTTTTGTGATTGCAAGATTATGCACTCATGGTCTTCAAGATAATAGAAGATCCAAATTCTGTAAACAGCATCATTGGTCCGGTAAGGACTAATGTTTAAAGAAACAGAATGCAATTATGCATAAATAATGTAATGCAGTTTGGAAAACCCCGAAGTAATACTCCAATATGGTGAATGAGTTAAATTTTAAGTGATTTACTTAAGATTTAGTTGGTCTATAAATTTACTTTACAAGTTAACATACATATACAAGGAACTTAAGACTAACATGTATGATATAAAGTAAATATAACCACATATGCTTAGAGTTCTTTGATATTATGTATTTATTAAGGAAGTCTACGTTTTAAGTTGATGAGATTGTTATTTGAAGTGGCAAAACGAATAACTTTTGAAGAAAAGGTTTCTTTGATAGGGTTTAACCAATCCTTATGGTTAGTGAAATGTTATTGACGTCATTTGCATTGGTTCGATAAGTTTGGATTTAAGATGCCTTGTGACTTAACTTTGGAATAGACAAAAGTTAACTATAAAACAGAATTAGATCTCGGGTGTGATGTGTTTAAAAGTATTGATAAACTTTAAATCTCATAACAAGCATTTTTTAAGGTGTAGGATCATTTACTTTTTAGTTTAAGTGAGTTTTTTAAAGAGTAAAATGCACCAGAGGTCCTAAAAGTTTGGAGGAAAATGTATGCAGGTCCTAAAAGTTTCAACTTGTGTATCGGAGGTCCTAATTCTCAGTTAGTTGTGCACTACAGGTCCTAATCCTCAGTTAGTCATGCACTGCAAGTCCTAATTCTCAGCTACAACCCTGGCTACGGTGCACATGGATCTGAGAATTAGGACCTCCGGTACACAAGTTGAAACTTTTAGGACCTGCATACGGTTTCCTCCGAACTTTTATGACTCCCGGTGCATTTTACTCTTTTTTAAATGTTAATAGTTTACTTTTAGTGAGTATTATAGACTTAAGTTATGGTTTTTAGAAATAGTATTTCAATGTACAAGATTTATGGTTCTATATAAAATTATGATTATTTCTTATTTAAGAATGTTGTTAAAGTATTTATCAACTAAATAATAAATAAGGAATTATTTACTAATAACCTTAAAATGTGTTGGAATAATATAATTAGTATTTTTCTAGTAAAACATACTTACTTAAGATCTTAGAAGTGAATTTTATTTGATTTTAGGTGTTATCCTGATTTTTACAAAATTCCATAAAGAATTATATATTTTTAAATATTTGCTTTAAGCTTTATTTGTAAACAATTAAGATAGTATTTTTATAAAATAGTAGACTCATTTTCATATGTAAAAAGGATTTTTATTTAATTTTAAGTCTTAGTTTTATTTTATGAAATTTCTTTTAGGTCCTAATGGTATTAATATTTATTTATATTTTATTTAACTCAAACAAGTCATGTTATATTTTCTTAGGTATAAAGCATTTTTGTGAACATTTCCATAAACAATATATTTAGTATCTTTATAATGACTAGTATTATTTTTTAAGAGTTTTTAAAATGAAGTTATTTAGTTTTTAACTCATTTAAATATTTAACTAAAATTCCTTTAAAGAAATAATACTTTACTTTTATCACACTTGATTTACATTTCCAAACTTACAAACTAGTATTTTCTATCATAATACTTCCCTTTAGGATCTTAAAAATGAATTTTATTCAATTTTAAGTGTTTTTTATTTTTATTTTATTTTTTTATAAAAATCCCAAAAGGAGCATATATAATAACCATTTCAAAAATTAATTACCTAAAATTCTCTCTATTATTAATTTTGAATAAAGAATAAACTAAGGAGTTCATTTGTATTTTATTTATATTTTTAGGATTTTTCTTTATTTTATTTCCTAGCACCTTTTAAGTTATAATGGTATTTTGGTATTTTAATAAATCATCTAAGCATTTCTCTTTTAAATCTAGACCAAGCCCATTTGGCTGCTCCAGCCCCGACCCGACCAACCTGGGCTGGTCAACCCACTTGTAACGAGTGGTTCTAGCCTGAATTGGCCCAGTGCACTCGTTCACCTCTCTCGCAGGTTCTCCCTTCTCTCTTGACCCCGCGGTGGTGTTGGACTACTGTAACATCCCAAACTTTAATCCAAGCTTATCAAGATCCAAATCATCAAAATTAGGGTTAACAAAAACTTTTCCAATTCAAAATATGAAAGCATGCATGTGTATGTGCATTTAAATTAGGAGTTGATTTGAATTGTCCTGGTTCTGTGATTCATTGATTGTAAATGATTCTTAGGTGAAATAAACATCATATAAATCATTCCCAAACTTTTCCCAAAGAAAAACAACTCAAAATGAATAAATTAAGTGAATGGTCATTTTTGCCAAATTAACTATCATGCCTACTTGGGCTATTCCTAGTACTCAAAACTTAACAGAAACATTGATGGATCTTTGCACTCCTTGATAGTACACATAATGAGGTACCAAGGCCCACTTTGTGATCTGCTAAAAACATTCAAATACTAATTTTAAATGGCAGTTTAAAATTGAATCTAGTTCATATGAGAAGATCCCACTATTTCAAAAACCATCCCGATGAAGTCCATTTTCAAAACCCTTGCAACCAGAGACTACCTAGTACTAGTGGAGATCACTCAAAAATTTTGAATCCAAAATTCAAATTTTTGCTTCATGCGGCCATTTCATCAAACACCTTGTGGACAGATTTCAAACAAAAACAAATTCACTATTTTGAATAGTATTCCGGCCAAACTTGTCTCCCATTTGACCCCCATTTGCTCCCATTGTCCCCTATTGATCAAACCAGGACCTAACTAACCCATCCCGTACCCCCTAGCAACATGGCCATGCCAAGCCGAGCTCCAACTCGCCGGCCGACCATGCCATCACCCCAGCAGACCACCTCCCCCTCTCTCGCCATGTCTAGGAGATATCCAGCACCTCACCACCGCCCACTGTCACCTCCCCGAGCCAGGTCAAGCAGTGGACCACCTCCAAACGCCCGCGCCCAGAGTAGCTGCACCATGCCGAGCACGCGCCAGAGCGCCGTGCCCGACATGCATGCACAAGCCGCCGCTCGACCGCAGCCCGCCCACCGCGTCGACACGACCCAGGGAGCACGCCAGACACCCCCATTCGCCGTCCAATGCCTCACAGCCACCGCTCGCCGTCGAAGCCGCCGTCTCTGTCGCTCAGAGCGCCAGCTCCGCCCAACCGCATACCACCGCCCCTAAGCCCGCATTAAAGTCCTAGAGAACCGCCAGGAGACCGCGCGTTGATCGCCGCCCGCAGACATGCCGCTAGTAGCCCCTAGCCATGTCGCCACCATCGCCTGGCCATCCCGCGCTGTCCTGCCGTCGAGCCTATAAAAGGAGAGCACCCCCAGCCAGTTGCAGCACACCACTCCACTCCTCTCACCTCACTGATCGTACCACACCTCTAGCCGGAGAACGGGGAGCAGCAGTTCGCTGGAATTGCACCGGAGCAGGCCGCCTCTAGAGGAGAAGGACGCCACTGATTGCGACCATCCCTGAAGCTTCCTTGACCGTCCCTGAGCTCACCATCGACCACCAGTCCGTTTGCCCACCTCGTCGTCGTTGCTGGAGCCCTGGTACGCCCCCTATGCACCCCCACTGAGCCGCTAGGGTTAGAGCTCGCTGGCGACAGGTCCGTCGTCGACGACAATCCCCAGCCGTTGATCCCCACTCTAATCCAACGCTCCACATTGCCCTATACCGCTTCGCGCGTTATGAGCCGCTGACCGGTGGACACCCCTGTCAGCTGAGCCCCGCGCCGCGGAGTGACACTGGGCTGGCCCGTTAGCGTTTCCCGCGCGGCCCAGTTAGTTTGAATTAGGATTTTTCTTTTTAGTTTAAACTTAGTTCTGTCCCCTAGTTTGAAAATCAATTCAGAGATATTTACAAGTCCAAATGAAGTGATTCCAATTTTGTTGGAAAGCTACTAAAAAGATCTATCCATGCCCGTTGGATTTAATTCAATTAGAGTTATAGATCTCTCCTAGTAAAAATAAAAAAACAGAAGCATTTGCACCTTGCAACGTTTTTATAAAATCAACCAAGTTAGCTTTTGAGTTGATTCCAACTCTCAAAAATCACATTTCATCATACCTATCTGAATATGTAATAATATTAAGGTTTACATGCAGTGACTTTGGACTAGTACCAAACTAATGCTATATAGGCATTTCTAGTCACTTTAAATCATTAAATAATGAACTTAAACCAAAGTAATTATGATACAACCCTTAAATTACATTCCCACATGTTAGAATATGTGGTGATGACATGTGTCCACATGATCCCATATTTTAAGTGGTGAATATTAAATCTTAGTTAATTTTTCAATTAGTAGAAATTACTTTTCTAAAATAAAAAGGAGGAAATTATTGAATAAAACTTGTGATGCTTATGAGGATAATAGATCATCAATTGTGTGCCTTAGAGTACTAAGTAGACTAGTTAAGTATTGTTTGGTGATTGTGTACTCCGTATGTATTTATAGAAGATAGTACCGACCAAGCTTACGAGGAGGAGGAGTTCTACCAAGAAGAAGAAGAAGAAAACTTCAACCACTGCACCAACCAAGGCAAGCAATTATTGGCAAGATAACCCTTGCAAAACTTACTTTAGCAAGCCACCATTAACAATGCAAGCTAATCCTTGCAATCTAGATAACCCAAGCAAAGATGCTTTAGGCATGCTTTGATCATTCCACTTGGATTGGTATTTACCCCAAGTCTTACTTTCAAGCTTTACTTCCTTTACTTTACACAAAGTCCCTTACTTGTTTTGAAGGTAGCATAACGAGTATAAAACTTGACCTATTTAGATAAGCTTTAGATGTCATTCTATGGCATGAGATTGAACCCATCATCTTTCCACCTTAGTGAACACTCTTAACTTAGTAGTTTAGAGTAGATCAAAACTTGAGTCACTTTAGATGGGAACACTTGGTGAAAATGAATTATGAAAACCTTGGAATGAGGAGTCATTCTATTGACATATTTTGGACATGTGTTGAGAAACACAAATGGTTTATGATGATGAAAATGTTGAGGCATGAGCCTTAGCCCTTTTATAAAACTGATGGTTGGATTCGGATGCGATACCATTCCAAATTTACCGTACAACCACACTACCTGAATTGGGTAAGGCTTATCCGGAAGTTTATATGCATTAGTATTAGTTCCCTCGCGGGAGAGGTTTGAGCTGAGGCTACCTCTCAAGGTTGTCCACCTATGAAGTGCCCAAGATGACTGATGGTCATGGTTGGGAGGCCATGCTCATAGGAGAGGTGCTTATACTAGGGTGTGTCAAGGAAAGGTTATGTTTGATTATCTGCATACTAAGTATGATGATTCAGGGTTATCCTTGATAGATGTATCGAATCTTTTGGTGAAAGTGTACCACCTCTGCAGAGTGTCAAACTATTCGAATAGCCGCGCTCGCGGTTATGGACAGTTGGAATGGCCATATTGCTTCATTGTCAGATATTTTCAAAATGACTTATGAAAGAAATGAGGAATCTTGACTTGACCACAACAGGGTTGTGTTTATGACAATAGCTTCCCAACTTAAGTGATTCTAGAACTTTATTTTATCTTTCTTTGCTTCAGAACTCAGCTTAGGTTTTAAACTTAACTTTATAGTTAAACTTAGATTTAGCACTTTAACTTAGCACTATACTACTTTTTAGTGGTAGTTTGCGAGTACTTAAAGAGTACTCATGGCTTTTGTCCCTTGCTATCCTCATGGCCAGACTATGAAGGAGACTACCAAGATGATGGCCAGCAGGACGGCTATGATAACTAGGACTATCTGCCTTCGTCAGCATTGCATGTGCCCCTGAAGATGGACCCCACCGCTACGTGTAGCATCCCAATTGTCTAACAATTGCAATGCTACTAGCCTAGTCTATATATATGCTACTTCCTATATATAATTGTTGCATCATAATTATATCATGCTCATGTCATCATGCCACCTTGCATTTGAGCATCATACAAAACCCTTTGGATTTGGTTCTTCTCTCATATGCATTATTAATTGTATTTGCCTCTTGATATTGTATTTGGTTATTGATATATTGTTTAATGCCCAAGTTGAGTTGGGGGCATATCTTTTATTAACTCCACCACCTTTCTTGTCATCACCCTATCATTCCACCATTCCACCATATATGAGCATTGCAACTTATTTGGTTTTACCTCTAGCTCATGTGGGTTGGGATGGATCCAATTCTATCTCCACATGCTCTCATATATGCACCATATTGTTTCCACATTATTGGTTTATGAGAGCCACATGGCCACCTTTGCATGCCTTGTGAGTGGAACCCTTTTCTAGCTTCCATATGGGTTGTTTTGGGGTTTATGCTCATGTTGGGATATTTTTGGGCTTACTAAATACCTAGTGGCACATACACACTAGCAAGTCCCATTTTTATTCAAATATGGTCATCTCCATCTACTCCACATGGGGCATCCTTTTAATTCTTTTAGCTTGGCTTTATTCCATATTTTGGGAATGCATAGGCACAAATGCCATGTTTATTTATTCTATTTTCACAAGATTAAAACATGGCATTTAATGTTTTTGCATGGGCCATGCAAAGCACCACCATTCTTTCTCCTTTGGTTTTTCTTTGGGTTTTGAGTGGATCCTTTCTTTTGTGAGCTTCCCTTTCTCTCTTATTCAAAACCTCCTCATCTTGATCTTGTCTCTCCTTGCCTTGTGCACCTAAAACCTTAGACACACCTCCCATCTTGTCCACCACCTTTTCTTGCTTGAGATTGTTTTGATCATATTAAACCCTATCTCTCCCTATCCATCACCACTTCCACCCATTCTTGTATGATCTAGCTTGATGCATGCAAGAACCAAAACCCTAAGCCCCCTCTCTCATCTCTCTTCTCTCTACCATGCTGGTCCCATCTAGCCTCCACACCCCCTCTATCTAAAACCCTAACCCTAATCACCTACCCCTCTATCACCATCTACCATACCACCCCCCTCTAGCCAAAACCGAGCCACCCTCTATATCTACCCGACCCTCTCTCTCGGCCTCTCTCCCTTCCTCTATGCCATGCAGGCCCCACCTAGTTACCTTCCCACCCCAGCTACCCCTACCCCAACCCTAGAACCCCAACCCGAGCCACCCCATCCATCTAACCCTAGCTCACCCGAGCCTTCCCTCCCTTTTTCTCTTTCTCTCCCTGCCCTGCTGGACCCAGCCGAGCCTGGCCTCACCCCTCTGCTGGCCCCCCCTTGCAGCCTCTGCCTAGCCTCCCCATGACGAGCACGTGAGGAGGAGGGAAAGGTGGCACCCGAGGCCACTTTATCTACCCTGCCACGGCTGTGTCTCCTCCCTCTCCCTCCTTTTTCCTCCTTCCACACGCCTCCTCTGGCCTCTCTAGATCTCCCCGAGACGCCCTCCTCTCCTCCTTCTTCCTCCCTAGCGACCACCACCTACCGCCGTTCGCCGCCAGTCGCCGTCGTCTACCCCCTGCTTCCCGTCGCTCCGGCCCGCGAGCGCGTCGAGGAGGTGGCCTGGAAGACCAGGAGCAGTCCCCTGCTTCGCCCCGGACACGCCGACGCGGAGAAGGGAGCCCCAGGACCGCCAGCATCCTCGCCACTCCGCCGAAACCCTAGAACCCCGGCCTCTGCTTCCTCGCCGTTCTGTCGTCGCCCGCACCGATCCGTCGCCACCGACCACCCCGCGGTGAGCCCCTATATCGCCTGGACAACCTCCGCCCCACCGGGAAACCCTAGCTGCGCCAGGCGTTTCACCGAACGCCCTCGGTGCGCCCTCGGTCGCCGTTGTCTGCACGTTTTCCGCGCCGCGTAAAGCCTCACCTAGCTGTGTGCTACCTCCCTGACAACAACCCCACCTAGCCGCACTGGTTACCGTCTCCGCGCGCGAGCCCCAGGTCGCGGGATCGAATCCCCGCCTCGCTGCGCCGCGCACCGCGCGCGCCAGACCGTGGAGAAGATCCACAGTACGGGTCGTGGTAGTTTTGTCTTTAGCCCCCTCTTTTATCCCGCGCTCAACCCGCGGTCCAGCCTACCCCACCTGTCAGCTGCCTGGCATTCTTGCAGTTAAGCCACCCAGCTCTTAGGCCCTCAACCCGCGCTCCATCACAACCCCACCTGGCAGTCTCTGCGCGTTCGGCCGCTGACGCATGGGCCCTAGCTCGCTGGCCCACCTATCAACCGCAGCAGCTAGGCCAACCCGCGGTGTAAAAAGCTTTTTCGCGCGCGTGTGCCCCGCCAGTCAGCCTGGCCCCACTCGTCACTGTCTGTCGCTAGATCTGGGCTAGGTAACAAAAGTTTTTCCTGTGTCTGTTTTAATTAAACCTTTTCCAAAATTGATTTAAATTCAAATTTAAATCTGTTTTCAAATATCTTTTAAAATATAATTCCAAATTAAACATGTAATATATGTTTTGAAATCAGAAAAACGTGAGGATTTCAATTATGCCCTTCAAAATATATTTTTAACACTTTAATTTTCGAGTTGATTAAAATTACAAATAAAATGCCCTTGCCTTAATTAATTAATAACTTTAGTTTTATAACTCCAAATTTGACAAATAATATGTCTAAATCGATCAGCTCGACGAGATCTTTCTGTTTATGCATTCCATGTTCTGAATTGCATCATGCATCATATAAATATAAAGTATACAGCAACTTATTTGAGTATAAAATGTGACTAAAACTCCATAAAATGTTTTATTCTTGTATTCCACACCTCACCCATGCCATGCTACATTATTGCCATGCAAATTGTGCATCATTCATCATGGCATGATTGTTTGCTTGTCGCATTTTAATTCATATGCTTGTGCACTTTATTTATGTTGGCCCTTGTTTGTTTGGTTCTTCTTCGAATAGACGCTGAGCAGGGGATATATCCAGAAACCCAGGAGCACTACCCAGATCCGTCCCTCGCTTCAACTGAGCTGCCAGGCAAGCACTACCACATGCTTGCATACATATAGTACCTATTGCCTCTATCTTATTCTTGCATCATTGAGTCGCGATTGCATTAAACTGAATCCCAAGTATTGCATAGCCTTTACTTTTAAACCCCACCGAAGCTTGTTCCTCCATCCCATGAGCCATTACTACAGGAGTTGTTTGAGCCATGCGGGTCGTAGAACAGCATGTGTAGGGTATGTGAGTGTCTGATGGATAACGAGGTACCTAAACCACTTAACCTGAGTAGTAATGGGATAACTAATGAAAGTGGCACCGGTGAGCAATATCTGCTATTTGGTTTTTCATGCTCACTTGTGTCCCGTAGGACCCCGAGTACTTGATTCCTGTTCCTTGAATATTCGCGCTATCCACATCCGGGAGGCTTATGAACCCCCTGAGCTAGAGCTTGATTCATTCTTATTTCTTGGGGCCACAAAGTAGTTTGGGGCTTTATTACTATCCTGTACTTATGCCATGCTTTACTGTTTTTTTACGATTGTGCGTGGAGCACCTGTACTGTTTAGGATCGTGACACGTTTTCGCTGTATCGACAAGCCCAGTCACACTTTCGGGTTCCCAGTCATTTACAGCCGTCCACACAAACCCTGAGTCCGTTCCGGAGCAGGCCAACTTCGTTGCGGGTAGCTTAGTGGGGTGGCCCCCTGAAATATTTCTGAATCCTGTGATCGCTTTGTCGTGAATGCCTCGTTGGGTTTTGATTTGGTTTTTCCGAGGCTGATCGAGTGTGTGTTGCTATTTGTGCACCCCTGCAGGGTAAAACTTTCTGAAAGCCGTGTCCGCGGTTATGGACGACTTGGAGCACAGTTTCTCGATCATAGACAAGTATAACTAAAGTACCGCTTTTAATTTGACCAAGTACCTGACTAGTAAATAGTGCAACACCCATGGAATGGATAATAAAACTGCCAACGGATGGGGGGTTGTTCGTCCGCTTCCTCGTTGGAAAGCGAGGAGGAGGATGGATCTGTTAATATTACTGTTATAACTGTTGTTATTAATTCACGGACATCTGTCTATCTTTGGTTAGGTGGATGGTTAGCGAGTATCTATAGAACTATTAGGGATTATCTTTTGCTGCAATTGCGTCACCCCAGGTTGTGTCCCCTTTAGAGGCATAAAGACTTGCTGAGTACCCCTAGGGTCTCACACGATAAATTGTTTGATTCAGATGAACAGGTAAACTCGCAAGATGGATACTGGGTGGAGGAGTCGGACGATGTTGGCAACGATCACGCGGTGTAGAGATTCCGGGAACGGGGATCCGTGAGATCTGTGGGCAGGATGAGTTTATTTATGGGGCATCTTATGCCGATTTGCTTCTTATCCGTACTCGGATCTTGTTTTCCGCTTCCGCCTGATACTCTGATGTTTGATGTATGAGGAGATATCCTAAACTATTATATCTATCTAGGATATTTGGATCTTGCCGTATGGCGTTGCAATATTTCTATTCCTTTTAGATGGAATGGCTCTGAGGACTGTTGTATGGTGGCTTGCATACATACTCATTTGTGTATGTAGTTGATCCCTTCGCCTGCCGATTACGCCGCTCGTTCTTGTCCCGATGTTTGGAAATGGTTAGGACGGCCGAAAGGTCTACCTGTGAGTGGCATTTGGCCCCACCGTACTATTTTAACCATTTCCGCTCATCCAGGCTTGTAACTAAGAGCGTAATTCACCGAGGTAGTTACACTACGCTTATCTTTTATTTCCGCTACTTGTTGTATTAAGACTGGATCATGAGATCCTTATTTGTGTAAGACCTTATATATGGTTTGTAATGGATGATGTACTGTGATATCCAATCCGTTATGTCTCACAAAAATGGTAATCCTGGGATTGCAAGGTATGGCATAACAGGCATCTGGGATTAAAAATCCAGGTGTTGACAAGTTGGTATCAGAGCCATCCTGACCATAGGAGACCCTAGTTAGAATGGACGTCCGAACAAAAACTTAGTTTCAAAACCAAAGTGAGTATTTACAAAAAAACTATCTCCTCTCTTATCCTTGGGAATTCATTATTTCTCAAAAATTTATGTTCCTAAAAATTATTACATTATTACTTAAAATTTGACACACTTGATCACTTCACTAATTTCCTCATCCTTAATTCTTGTAGATGGAGACCCAGTTCAGCAAGTTTTACCAGTTGGGAAACGGAGGTCAGCTGATCTTTGAGAGGGATCTGGATTCCTTATCAGAGTTATTGGGACGCCCGCATCCAGAGTTTCTTGGAGCTCAACTTCCAGGACCCCCAGGAGGAGACTTACAGTGGCTAGTCACCGCGGATCTTAGAGGAAGCATCGAAGCACCAACTTCTGGAAGAATTCAGTTCTCCGTGAGAGAGAACAACTGGCTAGATGGATTAGCCAGGGCAATGCATGAAGCTCTCGCACGTCTATGTGCCCTCAGCGTCAACCAACTCCAGGGAACCCGTTTTGCTCACTATGCAAGACGTGACTTCATGGGAATGTCGATGGAGATGCCAAGTCACCCAGAGTTGAGGCGTCAAGTGGAGAATCTTGACTTCTTGTTGCACGATAGACAGCAGGAACTGGACAATGCTAGAGAGTTAGCCAACCAGAACCGTGCCATTGCCGACCAGAAGGCCCAGACTTTCGCACTGCTCGTCCAGGATCTCCAGTCTCTTCGCCGCCAGCGTGCCAAGAAGGATCGCACCATCGCCCGTCTTCGCAAGAAGGTGGCCGACCTCGAGAAGACCGTCAAGGAGCAAGAAGCTCAGCTTGCAGCAAAGGAGGAAGAAGATGAGGGTGAAGACATCCAGGGAGACATGGATTCTTACCTCAGCAACGATGATGACTTTCTGGAGGAGGATGCCGTGGACTTCTACACTGATGATGAGGACTCCGACTTCATCGACGATGAGTAGATGCACCAGAGCACTGTCGTAGCATGATATGTATCGGTCCCACTGTATCGTAGCTTGCAGAATGGTTCTTCAAACCATCTGTTTTACTTTGATTGTTGTGGTGTGTGTTGTATCGTGTGCTTGTTTGCATGAATGAAATGAAGTTAGTTGCAAACCTGAGTCTAACTCAAAGTTTTAGCTTTGAAACCAAAACCATGAACCTTAGAATTTCCCTCTTACCCCTTTATCTACCTCAATCTTTAGATGACTCGTGGAAACCAAGGAGGGAGCAGCTCATTGCAAGACCACATGCTGCAGATCTTGTAGAATCTCATCGCAGACCATGAAGCAAGCAGGGCAGAACGTCAAGCCAACTTAGCAACACTGCAGCAGATCGCCTAGATGGCTCTCAACAACCAAGGGCATGGAAATCAGGATCACCATGGATCCAAACTCAAAAAATTTCAGAATACCAATCCCCCAATCTTCAACCAATATGAAAACCCGTTAGATGCTGATGACTGGTTGCAGATGATGGAAAACAACCTAGAAGTTGCAGGAGTTGATGAAAACGATAAAGTTCTCTTCGCCACCCACTATCTGGCGGGAGATGCAAGAGCTTGGTGGACTAGTATCCACAATATGAACCATGGTCAAGTTATGACATGGGAAGCATTCAAAGTCAAGTTCAGCCGCACCCACGTGCCGCAGGGTATAGTCAACCGAATGAGAAATGAGTTCCGAGAGTTAAAGCAAGGAAGAATGACTGTGGTGGAGTACCATGACAGATTCCTGTCACTTTCCAGATATGCACCTGACGAGATCAACACGGAGGCCAAGAAGAAGGAGAGATTCTTGAACGGACTGCATGATGAGATGCAGACTGTCCTCATCAACATCCGTTTTCAGGATCTCAAAGAGCTAGTCGACTCTGCCATCCAGATGGAAGGGAAGATTAATCAGGCAAACAACAACCGCAAGCGTCGTATGATGTAGCAATCAGGATCCAGCAGTCACCAGAAGTACGGTCCCAACCCCTCACCAGGATATGCACCAAGGAACAACCGACCCCCAATGTCTCGCCCAAGCTAACCCAACCATAGCGGAGGAAATGTGAAGACCGGAGGAAACCATCACAACTCCGGCAATGCCAACAATTTCAACCGTGCACCTCCCAAGAGCAACAACAATAACAACAACAACAACAACACTGCACCCAGAACTGGTAGCAATGATGTGCCTGTCGCAGCAAAGGACAAGTCCCAGATCACTTGTTTTGAGTGTGGGGTGAAGGGTCACTACTCCAATGAGTGTCCCAAGAAGACTGCCGCCAATGCCACTGTGAATTCCCCAGCTCAACAGTAGCGTCGTGTTCAACCAGGAAGAATGTTTGCCCCAGGGAACCCTCACAACCGCAACGGTTGTCTCTTCCACATGAACGTAGAAGAAGCCCAAGAAGTGCTAGATGTAGTGCTGGGTATGTTTTTTGTCATCTAAGTTTTAGCAAGAGTATTGTTTGATTCGGGAGCACCGCATTCATTTGTCACCAAAGAATTTGCATGCACTAGTAAGATTCACCCAACCAACCTGAAGCATGTCATGATAGTTCTAATCCCCGGTTCAACTACAAAAGCTAGAAATTTTTGCAAAGCTGTGCCTATCAGAATACATGGGATAGATTTTTATGCCAACCTTATAGTACTTGGAACCAAAGGATTGGAAGTAGTACTAGGTATGGACTGGATGTAAAGGCATAAAGGACTGATAAACTATGCTAAGAAAGCCATCACCATGACCAGTAGTTCTGGAGTCACAGTAGAGCATATATCTGAAACCTTACCTCGCCAATTCAAGTGTAACAAGAGTCTAGCCCTACCCACCATAGACCAAGTAAGAGTAGTCTGTGAATACCCCGACGTATTCCCAAATGAATTGCCAGGTATGCCCCCGGATAGGGATATTGAGTTCATTATCGAACTAATCCCCGGAACCAGACCCATATCCCAGAGACCCTATAGCATGAACCCCTCAGAGTTAGTTGAGTTGAAGAAGCAGTTAGATGCCATGTTAGCAACAGGCTTGATTCAGCCAAGCGCATCACCATGGAGATCACCAGTGTTATTCATCGACAAGAAAGATGGAGGCAATCGTTTGTGCATAGATTACAGAAAGTTGAATGATGTCACCATCAAGAACAAGTACCCCTTGCCTAATATAGAGGATCTATTTGATCAGTTGACTGGAGCCCAGGTATTCTCAAAGATTGATCTTAGGACTGGTTATCACCAACTTAAGATTCGTGCAACGGATATTCCGAAGACCGCCTTTACTACTCGCTATGGTTTATATGAGTATACGGTTATGTCTTTTGGATTAACCAATGCCCCTGCTTATTTCATGAATCTCATGAATAAGATCTTTATGAATTTCCTAGATAAGTTTGTAGTTGTGTTTATAGACGACATTCTTATCTACTCCAAGTCAGAAGAAGAGCATGAGAAACATCTGAGAATCATCCCAGAAACCCTGAGAGAGCATAAGTTATATGCCAAGTTCAGCAAGTGTGAGTTTTGGCTGAAAGAAGTAGGATTCCTGGGACATATTGTGTCAGCCGGAGCAGTCTCTGTTGATCCCGCCAAGATCAAAGATGTCGAGGATGGGAAGCCCCAACCACTCAAACCCAAGTCCGTGCATTTCTCGGATTAGCGGGATACTACCATAAGTTCGTAGAAGGATTCTCGAGCATCGCCAGACCCATGACCCAATTGTTGAAGAAGTACAAGAAGTTTGAATGGACAGACAAGTGTGAAGCCAGTTTCCAGGAGCTGAAGAAGAGATTGATATCAGCCCTAATATTGAGCATGCCAGATATCAAGAAGTCATTTGATGTATATTGTGATGCATCCAAGATTGGCCTAGGATGTGTATTGATGCAAGAAGGCAAAGTCATCGCTTATCTGTCTCGACAACTGAAGAAGCATGACCAGAACTATCCGACCCATGATCTTGAATTAGCAGCCGTAGTGCTAGCATTAAAGACATGGCATCATTATCTGATGGGTAATCGCTGTGAGATTTACTCAGATCACAAGAGCTTGAAGTATATTTTCACTAAGAAGGAGCTAAATATGAGACAAAGGAGATGGATAGAGTTAATCAAGGACTATGACCTTGACATTCACTATCACCCGGCAAAGCCAATGTGGTAGCGGATGCTCTTAGCAGATTGCCGTGTAGGCTAAACACCATGATCAAGGAGAAGCAACCAAGTTTGTATGAGGAGTTGGAGCAGTTCAGGACTAAATTGGTTAGCAAAGGATTCATAGCTAGCATTGAACTTCAACCCACTTTGATTAGCCAAATCAAGGAAGCCTAGAAGCAGAATGAAAGTATCGACGGTATCAAACATCGTATTGGTACAGGAAAAGTACCTGGATTCACTTAAGACGAAGAAGGACTGTTGTGGTACAAAGGACATATCTGTGTACCAGTAGATTCGGAGCTGAAGCAATTTATCATGAAGGAAGCTCATGATACTCTTTATTCTATCCACCCCGGAGGAACGAAGATGTATCAAGATTTGAAAGAGCAATTTTGGTGGCACAAGATGAAGAGGGAAATCGGAAGCTACATCGCCAAGTGTGACAGCTGTCAAAGAGTCAAAGCAGAGCCTTAGAGACCTGCAAGACTGTTGCAACCATTGCAGATTCCGGAATGGAAATGGGATTCCGTCGGAATGGACTTTGTCACTGGTTTGCCTACTTCCAGTAGGGGAATGATCCAATCTGGGTCATAGTTGATAGAATGTCCAAGCTAGCCCACTTTATACCTGTCAAGACTACCTACCAGAGTGCGAAGCTAGCAGAGCTATACATTGCTAGGATTGTTAGTCTGCATGGAACCCCCAAGACCATAGTATTAGATCGAGGAACCCAGTTTACCTCGAGATTTTGGCAGAAAGTCCAGGAAGGATTGGGAACCAAGTTGAATTTCAGCACCGCGTATCATCCACAAACTGATGGACAGACTGAGAGAGTCAACCAGATCCTGGAGGATATGCTTAGAGCTTGTGTGTTGGAATATGGATCAAAATGGGAAGATTGCCTGCCTTTCATAGAATTCTCATATAACAACAGTTATCAAGCTAGTTTGCAGATGGCACCATTTGAGTTCCTATATGGAAGGAAGTGTCGAAGCCCTTTGAATTGGTCACAAGTAGGAGAGAGTCAGATCTTTGGACCCGACATTCTCCGAGAAGCCGAAGAGAAGGTTCACAAAGTTCGTGAGCACCTCAAGACCGCCCAATCCAGACAAAAGAGTTATGCTGACAAGAGAAGGAGAGACCTGACTTTCAATGTCGGAGATTTTGTATATCTCAAGGTTTCACCATTGAAGGGAACTCAACGCTTTAGTCTGAAAGGAAAGTTAGCCCCCAGATATATCGGGCCCTTCAAAATTCTGAACCGTTGAGGAGAAGTATCGTATCAACTAGAACTTCCTGAAGAGATGTCAGCCATCCACAATGTGTTCCATATCTCGTTAATTTGCAAATGCTTGGAAGTGCCGGAGAAGACTGAAGTTTTCAAGAACATCGATCATAGAGCTGTGGAGATCAACAATGACCTGACCTATCGGGAAGTGCCCATCTGTATCTTAGAAGAAGCCTACAGAACCACCAGGACCCAGAGTATCAAGTTTCTCAAGATTCAGTGGAGCAACCATACTGAAGAAGAAGCTACTTGGGAGCGAGAAGATTACATTAGGACAGAGTACCCAGATCTCTTTAGTTCCTAGTTTTCTTTGCAAATCTCGGGACGAGATTTTGTTTAAGGGGGGAAGGTTTGTAACATCCCAAAACTTTAATCCAAGCTTATCAAGATCCAAATCATCAAAATTAGGGTTAACAAAAACTTTTCCAATTCAAAATATAAAAGCATGCATGTGTATGTGCATTTAAATTAGGAGTTGATTTGAATTGCCCTGGTTCTGTGATTCAATGATTGTAAAATGATTCTTAGGTGAAATAAACATCATTTAAATCATTTCCAAACTTTTCCCAAAGAAAAACAACTCAAAATTAATAAATGAAGTGAATGGTCATTTTTGCCAAATTAACTATCATGCCTACTTGGGCTATTCCTAGTACTCAAAACTTAACAGAAACATTTATGGATCTTTGCACCCCTTGATAGTACACATAATGAGGTACCAAGGCCAACTTTGTGATCTGCTAAAAACATTCAAATACTAATTTTAAATGGCAGTTTAAAATTGAATCTAGTTCATATGGGAAGATCCCACTATTTCAAAAACCATCCCAATGAACTCCATTTTCAAAACCCTTGCAACCAGAGACTACCTAGTACTAGTGGGGATCACTCAAAAATTTGAACCCAAAATTCAAATTTTTGCTTCATGCGGCCATTTCATCAAACACCTTGTGGACAGATTTCAAACAAAACCAAATTCACTATTTTGAATAGTATTCTGGCCAAACTTGTCTCCCATTTGACCCCCATTGTCCCCTCTTGATCAAACTAGGACCTAACTAACCCATCCCCTACCCCCTAGCAACATGGCCATGCCAAGCCGAGCCCCAACTCGCCGGCCGACCATGCCATCACCCCAGCAGACAACCTCCCCCTCTCTCGCCATGTCTAGGAGATAGCCAGCACCTCACCACCACCCACTGTCCCCTCCCTGAGCCAGGCCAAGCAGTGGACCACCGCCAAACACCCGCGCCCAGAGTATCTGCGCCATGCCGAGCACGCGCCAGAGCGCCATGCCCGACACGCGTGCACAAGCCGTTGCTCGACCGCAGCCCGCCCCCACCGTGTCGCCACGACCCAGGGAGCACGCCAGACACCCTCATTCGCTGTCCAACGCCTCATAGCCACCGCTCACCGTCGAAGCCGCCGTCTCTGCCGCTCAGAGTGCCAGCTCCGCCCGACCGCATACCACCGCCCCTAAGCCCGCATTGAAGTCCTAGAGCACCGCCAGGAGACCGCGTGTTGATCGCTGCCCGTAGCCATGCCGCTAGCAGCCCCTAGCCATGTCGCCACCGTCACCTGGCCTTCCCGCGCTGTCCCGCCGTCGAGCCTATAAAAGGAGAGCACCCCCAGCCAGTTGTAGCACACCACTCCACTCCTCTCACCTCACTGATCGTCCCACACCTCTAGCCGGAGCACGGGGAGCAGCAGTTCGCCGGAATTGCATCGGAGCAGGCCGCCTCTAGAGGAGAAGGGCACCACTGATTGCGACCATCCCTGGAGCTGCCTCAACCGTCCCTGGGCTCGCCGTCGACCACCAGTCCGTTTGCCCGCCTCGCCGTCATTGCTGGAGCCCTGGTACGCCCCCTATGCACCCCCACTGAGCCACTAGGGTTAGAGCTCGCCGGCGACAGGTCCGTCATCGACGACGATCCCTAGTCGTTGATCCCCACTCTAATCCAACGCTCCACATTGCCCCATACCGCTTCGCGCGTTATGAGCCGCTGACCGGTGGACCCCCTGTCAGTTGAGCCCCGCGCCACGGAGTGACACTGGGCCGGCCCGTTAGCATTTCCCGCGTGACCCAGTTAGTTTGAATTAGGATTTTTCTTTTTAGTTTAAACTTAGTTCTGTCCCCTAGTTTGAAAATCAATTCAGAGAGATTTACAAGTCCAAATGAAGTGATTCCAATTTTGTTGGAAAGATACTGAAAAGGTATATCCAAGCCCGTTGGATTTAATTCAATTAGAGTTATAAATCTCTCCTAGTAAAAATAACAAACAGAAGCATTTCCACCTTGCAACATTTTTATAAAATCAACCAAGTTAGCTTTTGAGTTGATTTCAACTCTCAAAAATCCCATTTCATCATACCTATCTGAATATGTAATAATATTAAGGTTTACATGCAATGACTTTGGACTAGTACCAAAATAATGCTATATAGGCATTTCTAGTCACTTTAAATCATTAAATAATGAACTTAAACCAAAGTAATTATGATCCAACCCTTAAATTACATTCCCACATGTTAGAATATGTGGTGATGACATGTGTCCACATGATACCATATTTTAAGTGGTGAATATTAAATCTTAGTTAATTTTTCAATTAGTAGAAATTACTTTTCTAAAATAAAAAGGAGGAAATTATTGAATAAAACTTGTGATGCTTATGAGGATAATAGATCATCAATTGTGTGCCTTAGAGTACTAAGTAGACTAGTTAAGTATTGTTTGGTGATTGTGTACTCCGTATGTATTTATAGAAGATAGTACCGACCAAGCTTACGAGGAGGAGGAGTTCTACCAAGAAGAAGAAGAAGAAAACTTCAACCACTGCACCAACCAAGGCAAGCAATTATTGGCAAGATAACCCTTGCAAAACTTACTTTAGCAAGCCACCATTAACAATGCAAGCTAATCCTTGCAATCGAGATAACCCAAGCAAAGATGCTTTAGGCATGCTTTGATCATTCCACTTGGATTGGTATTTACCCCAAGTCTTACTTTCAAGCTTTACTTCATTTACTTTACACAAAGTCCCTTACTTGTTTTGAAGGTAGCATAACGAGTATAAAACTTGACCTATTTAGATAAGCTTTAGATGTCATTCTATGGCATGAGATTGAACCCATCATCTTTCCACCTTAGTGAACACTCTTAACTTAGTAGTTTAGAGTAGATCAAAACTTGAGTCACTTTAGATGGGAACACTTGGTGAAAATGAATTATGAAAACCTTGGAATGAGGAGTCATTCTATTGACATATTTTGGACATGTGTTGAGAAACACAAATGGTTTATGATGATGAAAATGTTGAGGCATGAGCCTTAGCCCTTTTATAAAACTGATGGTTGGATTCGGATGCGATACCATTCCAAATTTACCGTACAACCACACTACCTGAATTGGATAAGGCTTAGCCGGAAGTTTATATGCATTAGTATTAGTTCCCTCGGGGGAGAGGTTTCAGCTGAGGCTACCTCTCAAGGTTGTCCACCTATGCAGTGCCCAAGATGACTGATGGTCATGGTTGGGAGGCCATGCTCATAGGAGAGGTTCTTATACTAGGGTGTGTCAAGGAAAGGTTATGTTTGATTATCTGCATACTAAGTATGATGATTCAGGGTTATCCCTAATAGATGTATCGAATCTTGTGGTGAAAGTGTACCACCTCTGCAGAGTGTCAAACTATTCGAGTAGCCGCGTCCGCGGTTATGGACAGTTGGAATGGCCATACTGTTTCGTTGTCAGATGTTTTCAAAATGACTTATGAAAGAAATGATGAATCTTGATTTGACCACAACAGGGTTGTGTTTATGACAATAGCTTCCCAACTTAAGTGATTCTAGAACTTTATTTTATCTTTCTTTGCTTCAGAACTCATCTTAGGTTTGAAACTTAACTTTATAGTTAAACTTAGATTTAGCACTTTAACTTAGCACTATACTACTTGTTAGTGGTAGTTTGCGAGTACTTAAAGAGTACTCATGGCTTTTTGTCCCTGGCTATTCTCATGGCCAGACTATGAAGGAGACTACCAAGATGATGGCTAGCAGGACGGCTATGATAACTAGGACTATCTGCCTTTGTCAGCATTGCATGTGCCCCTAAAGATGGACCCCACCGCTACGCTTATCTTTTATTTCCACTGCTTATTGTATTAAGACTGGATCATGAGATCCTTATTTGTGTAAGACCTTATGTATGGTTTGTAATGGATGATGTACTGTGATATCCAATCCATTATGTCTCGCAAAAATGGTAATCCTGGGATTGCGAGGTATGGCATAACGGGCATCTGGGATTAAAAATCCGGGTGTTGACAACTGCCGACACCGTCGCCGTTCTCGATTCACGCCGCCCTGGGCCTCCCCGGCCATTGCCGAGGTGTATGGTGAGGTAGTCGATGTTGCTCCATCGTCTAGTCCTGTTCGATTTGCCTCTAGATTCTTCTCTCGGTCAGGCTAGCTCCACCCCGAACCCTAGGGTTGGTGGTCGTCGGTGATGTACTGCTCCTCCGCTCCCGTGGTGAAGTGTTGTGCTAATGGTGGTGTTGTGGTGATGTTCGACCACTAGTGTGGTGGTAGCCGCCGCCATGGCCTGGCGTGGGTTACAGCGCCTTTCGGGTGCTCCCCGTGTCGTCGTGCGCTCTTCGGCCCCTCTGCCTCCTCTTCTAATCTACAGCGAGGACCACTGGAAAGTGCTCTCTTTCTCCCCCTCTTGCTCTCTATACTCTGCCATGCTTGATAACCTCTGTGTGCTTCTAGTGAGCAATCCCTAATTGGGGTTCATGGTTTGATTAGGGTTCATCCCTCTAATTTGATTATGATGACTTTATTAGAACTTATTGTAGCGGTTAAACTGTCCTAGATGTTTGTCCACTTATTCTATTGATGTGGATTTCACTATTGTCTCATGATCTTGTTACTGACAATGGTACTGTCACTAATTGTTCACTTTATTATTATGCACTAGTTTGTGTTAATATTTCAGATTGGAGTTAATATGATACTCCTATGATTCTCTCATTGTGTATATGCAATCATGATTATGATTCCTGAGTGTCCATTCTAGGAAAATGATTAGTTAGCTAACTACAAGTTTACTGGTGAAATCTAAGTATAGCCTTTGCTTGGTTTCAGGAGTGATACTTGTGACACCTTCTTTAGAATGGTACACAAGTGTCCATACTACTATTGGGCTATCCAAGTGTGGCTTGGCTAAATGAATTGAAATATTCTGCTAGATTTATTAACCTAAGATGCTACAAGTTTATTAGCCTATGATGCTGGTCTGAGGCATAGCTAAGTAAAACTAAGTTTGTTACTAGCTGTCCCTCATAGATGTGTTCTGATGCATGGTATCAGCTAATGATTCTTGAATTCTTTAAGAAAATGATTGGCATCCTCACTTTTAAATATAGATCCTTAAGATCATTAGATTTCAGAGGTGTTACTCCTTAAGAGATGTGCTCAGAAATCTTGTTCTAACGCTACTATTATATTGGAATGTGGGGATTTAAGTTTATATCCATGATCTATGATGCATAGGCTGAGATCCTGGCTTTGTTTATAAAGATTGGTCATTGGCTTTCATCTAAATATTTTTGGGATGGCTACACCCCACTTGGGTGATTTCTGAGAAATGAAGTATAAAAACAACACATGATTTTTTATCTAAATGAGATAGTTAGATCATGTGAGGGTTTTATATTACTCACCGCAACAGTTGTGTTGTTGGTGTTGTTGCTGGTTGATCTTACTGGCTTGATCTTGGTGGCTTGGTCACTCTTTGGAGCTTGTTTTTCATCCCTTGGTATTTGTCCTGATCCTCCTAGCTCCTGTGATCTAATACAGTCCTTACTATCCTCCTACACCACCTCCACCTTATGTCACCATCCTGAGAATGATTTGGTGGTTTGTTGTGTGTATTGGCTGGTGGATTTGTTGGGGATTTGACAAGATAAGTGGTGTTCTTAGTTGTGTGCTTGAACATGTGGTGATGGAGTGAGATAACCAGCAGTTGTGCTATGGCAGAGTGTTCCCTTTTGACTGCTTGGACTGCTGCTGCTATGTCGACAACACATAGCATGCAGTTAGCAGAGTAAGCTGCTTTACTGTTTGGCCTATTTGGATCATATCAAGTGAATTGATTTTCACTTCTAAACTTTTTACTAGTTACCATCATGGTGAAACTTGCCCCTTTTCTTGTGCCGATGATGTTGATTTTAAGCTTATTTGCTTAAAAGAGCAGATATTATACATTGGTGGAATTGGCCCCTTTAATTTACTCAATGATATAACTAGGAACAGTGCACTTCATTGTTCTCCACTGAGAGTAAAACTAACAACTGAACATATTGTTTCCCTTTTAGTTTTTATTTTTATTTTTATTTTGCAGGAACCAAGATCTGGATATACAACATTTAGTACAGGAGTAAATGAGTAGTCTACGGTTTTTTCTTTATCATGTAATCTTTTTCTTATTCTTTTGTAAAGAATCTTGTAAAGACCTTGTAATATACATATATATTGTTTTGTAATAAAGAATCCTTTTAGTTATTTCATTTCTATAATTCCTGTTTCTATTTATTTGTTTCTAGTACTTTATTTTCATTATTCTATTGTACAAGAACAACAATACTATATGTGTATATGTAATAATAAAGATTACCCTTCCCATTACTAAGTCTTATATATTATTCATTTTATTTATTTTGTTGCTACTGAATAGAGAAAAGAATAAAAAGTAACCTTTTGTTTATTATATAAAGGACAATAAAGTTTTTATATTTATCTTATATATAAGATTTCTTCTGTATTATATTATTGTGATGTACTTATTATAAGGAATATTGTAATATATAGTTATTATAAAAAGGAATCCATTTTATTGCCTCATTGCAATTCTTTTTACATTATTTATTCGTGGTAATATTTATATAACATTAATGAATTCAATAACTCATTTCTTTAACTATAATCTCATTCAAATTTCTTTTGATTTTCAATTTGATCATTTGTAATTTCGAATAGGAAATGATTCCCCTCAAACACAAAAGTACAGTAGAGGTCATGTCAGAATCTGTCTCACTCGCCCAGTTGTTTCCATCAGAACAAGAGATATCTCAATCCCTCTACACTCTTTTAGTTTTGCGCGAAAATTCCCCGGATTTTCTATGCATGAATGCAATCCACACACCTGATCTCAGCTTATTTCTAAGATCTAATGCTGGGATGTTACAGGTACCCACTTACAAGCTAGAGTTTGACTCGATAAGACCTCCACAGCATGAGTCGAACTATCGCAGCATATACCAGGTTCGAGTCTAAGAACTCGAGTTTGAGTAGGTTAATGCTAATTTTTCCCAAGAGCAGTTAATTGGTCCTGATCCGTCGAGAACACCAGATGTGTTAAGCCATCATGACTATGTCTACTGAACATCTGAAAATGTGTGAGGCATTGACCTGATGTACTGTCAGGTCATTAACCTTGTGTTATTGTCGACTATGACTTTATGATACTTGACCTGTAACTTTGAGTCCCTACTTCAGTTTACAACTTGAGTAGTCACTTGGGGGCTACTGATGTGGGTACAACTCTTCGGGTACCCACTTTTAGTATACCAAGTACAACCTAACTAGAGGCCTATGTGATGAATGGCTAAGGGCCACGAAGGCCAATACCGACTAGCAGCTACGGAGTCTTGGAGGCCCAGGTTCCGGCGTGCGAAGCAAGAACATACCCAGACTCAGCGAATTCTAGGGTTCGTCCTTAATTTGTAACTGACTCGGTTACGGTACCCGAGACCCCTACTATCATATAAAGGTTGGGAGGGCCGCCGAGGAGGCTCTCTCGACTCATACACAATCTTCCTTGGGCAATATCCAATCTGCATAGCAATCACTGCAGTCTTGTAATCTTCTCTAATAATAAAGAATAAACAAGCATGAGTCTGATTTTCCCTCACGGGGCCTAAACTTGGGTAAATTGTGCCCCCTCTTGTTTGTTAGCCGATGATTCCACCAGCGTACTTCTCCCTAAAACCCAAGTCAATCATCCATGAGTATTGATGCAGAGATCCCTTAAGCGAATTCACGTACGATGTTGTGGCCTCATAAGCACTATAGCTACATTAGATTTATCTCTAATTACTACAAGTACCCAATTCCGTGCATGTCATCGTGAGAGGATGGATAGCATACCTTGCGGATGCATCGCCGAACATGTTGCCTACACCAGCAGAGGTGTCCTGCGGGTGGACCAT
Organism: Avena sativa; assembly: GCA_916181665.1. NCBI lineage: Eukaryota > Viridiplantae > Streptophyta > Magnoliopsida > Poales > Poaceae > Avena > Avena sativa. The sequence continues at coordinate 295,611,370 of OV702291.1, read as the reverse complement.
GACGGAAGGAGACAAAGTAGCGATAGGCGGAGGCTAAGTGATGGGAGGAGGGCCGGGGTGGTGTAACATCCCAAAACTTTAATACAAGGTTATTAAGATCCAAATCATCAAAATTAGGGTTAACAAAAACTTTTCCAATTAAATTTATTAAAGCATTCATATGTGTGTGCATTTAAATAGGAGTTGTTTTGAATGGCCATGATTAAGTGATCCATTGCTTGTAAAATGATTCTTAGGTGAAATAAACATCATCTAGATCTTTACCAAACAAATCTCAAAGAAAAACAAATCAAAATGAATAAAAGAAAGAAATGGTCATTTGTGCCATTTTAATCAACATGCCTACTTTGGCTATTCCTAGAACTCATTTCTTAACAGAAACAAATGTGGATGTTTGCACCCCTTGCTAGTACATATAGTGATGTACCAAGGCCCACCTTGTGATCTGCCAAAAACTTTCAAACACTAATTTTAAATGACAATTGAAAATTGAATCTAGTGTAGGTATCAAGATCACCCTATTTCAAAAACCACTCAAATGAGCTCAAATTTCAAAACCCAAGCAAACACAGAAGCTTAAGCATGTGTATAGCAAACCCACCAAAATTCATCCAAAAATTCCAAACTTGATTTCTTTCGGCCATTTTCACAAATACTTGGTGGGCAGAATTCAAACAAAACACAAAACACTATCTGGAGTAGTGTTTGAACCAAATTGGTTCCCCATTTTGCAACCATAGCCAACCCATACACTCCCCTACCCCTCACTAGCCCAACCACTCACTGTGCCATGACCAAATGGTCATGGCCATTAAGGCTGAGCCCCCATTTGGGCACCTCACCGGTGACAGCACGCCACAGTCGCCGCCAGCGCCATCCACCATGTCCAGGAGGTAGCACGTGGTCCACCTCCACCTCCCAACTAGCCCCAGCCCGAGGACAGCGACCAGAACGGCCAGGAACCGCTGCGCCCGGAGACTGTCGGTCATGCTGACGTCGCCCACAAAGCGCGCCCTCTCCCCGCGCAGCCAAACCTCGCCTCGCTCTAGCCTCCCGTCTACACGATCCCCACCGGCCTAGCAAGCTGATGGACACGCCCTTTCCCCCGATCGTGCCTCGTAGTCGCCGGCCGCCGTGAAACTCACTGTCGGCAGAGACTTAGTGCGCGCCGCGCCATTCACTGCCCCCGACCACAAACCACTCCACACTCACCGCACTGACACTCGCCAGGGCACCGCCCACCGTCCTAGCGCACCGCCCACGCCTCTAGCTCGTTGTGCCGTCGTCACCGGTGAGCACCGCCCATGCTTCTCTGCCGCTTAGTCGCGCCTATAAAAGGATCCCTTCCCCGCACCAACTACTCACACCATTCCACTCCCCTCTCCTCATTGATCCATCCCCACCTCTCGCCGGAGCCGCTCGAGCCTGGGTTCGCCGGAATTTGGTCGGAGGAGCCCGTTGCAGAGGAGGAGAAGGTGCCATCGATTTCGTCCACCCCAGGAGCTACCGCGACCACCCCTGAGCCCGCCGTCGGCAGCATGTTTGATCGCCCCATCGCCGTAGTAGCTGGAGCCCCGGTATGCCCCTTGAGCACCCCCACCGAGCCGCTAGGGTTAGACCTCGCCGGCGACCTGTCCGTCGTCGAGGACAAGCCACAGCCGTAGATCTCCCTTCTAATCTAATGGACCACATCGCCCCGTACCGCTTCGCGTGTAAAGAGCCGCTGACCAGTGGACCCCCCCCCCCCCCTGTCAGCTGTTCTCTATGCCGGGAATGCCACTGGGCCGGCCCGTTTTCCTTCCCGCGCGACTCATTTAATTCAAATTTATATTTATCTAATTTAGTTTGAACCTAGTTCTTTTCCTTAGTTTGAAAATCATTTTAGAGAGATTTACAAATCCAAATGGAGTGATTCAAATTATGCTAGAAAGCTACTGAAAAGATCTATCCAAGCCCGTTGGATTTAATTCATTTAGAGTTAGAAATCTCTCCTAGTAAAAATAACAAGACAGAAGCTTTTGCACCTTCAAATATTTTTCTAAAATCAACCATGATAGCTTTTGAGTTGATTCCAACTCTCAAAAATCACATTTCACCATACCTATCTGAATATGTAATAATATTAAGGTTTACATGCAGTGACTTTGGACTAGTACCAAAATAATGCTATATAGGCATTTCTAGTCACTTTAAATCATTAAATAATAAACTTAAACCTAAGTAAATGTGATCCAACCCTTAAATCACATTCCAACTGGTTAGAATATGTGGTGATGACATGAGTCCACATGATCCCATATTTTAAGTGGTGAATATTAAATCTTAGTTATTTTCAATGAGTAGAAATTACTTTTCTCAAATAAAAAGAATGAAACTAGTTAATAAAATCTTGTGATGCTTGTGATGATAATAGATCATTAAAATGTGTGCCTTAGTGTGCTAAGTATACTAGTTAAGTATTGTTTGGTGATTGTGTATACCGTATGTATTTATAGACGATAGTACCGACCAAGCTTTCGAGGAGGAGGAGTGCTATCAAGAGGAGGAAGAAAACTTCAACCACTGCACTGCACAAGGCAAGCCACCATTAACAATGCAAGCTAACACTTGTAAGTATAATGCTTAGAAAGCTAGAATTAAGTTAGATAATTTCATCAAAGATGCTTTAGGCATGCTTTGGTTATACCATGTTGACTATTACTTACCCCAAGTATTATTTCCAAGCTTTACTTCCTTTACTTTACCCAAAGTCGTTTACTTGTTTTGAAGGTAGCATAAAGAGTATAAAACTTGACCTATATAGATAACTTTAGATGTCATTCTATGGCATGAGATTGATCCCATCTTTCCACCTTAGTGAACACTCTTAACTTAGTAGTTTAGAGTAGATAAAAACTTGAGTCACTTTAGATGGGAATACTTGGTGAAAATGAATTATGAAAACCTTGGAATGATGAGTCATTCTATTGAGATGTTTTGACATGTGTTGAGAAACACAAATGGTTTATGATGGTGAAAATGTTGAGGCATGAGCCTTAACCCCTTTTACAAAACTGATGGTTGGATTCGGATGCGATACCATTCCAAATTTACCATACAACCACAATACCTGAATTGGGTAAGGCTTAGCCGGAAATTTATATGCATTAGTATTAGTTCCCTCGTGGGAGAGGTTTGAGCCGAGGCTACCTCTCAATGTTGTCCACCTATGCAGTGCCCAAGATGACAGATGGTCATGGTTGGGAGGCCATGCTCATAGGAGAGGTGCTTATACTAGGGTATGTAAAGGAAAGGTTATGTTTGATTATCTGCATACTAAGTATGATGATTCAGGGTTATCCTTAACAGATGTATCGAATCTTGTGGTAAAAGTGCACCACCTCTGCAGAGTGTCAAACTATTTGAATAGCCGCGTCCGCGGTTATGGACAGTTGGAATGGCCATACTATTTCGTTGTCAGATGTTTTCAAAATAACTTATGAAATGAAGGATGAATCTTGACTTGACCACAACAGGGTTGTGTTTATGACACTAGCTTCCCAACTTAAGTGATTCTAGAACTTTATTTTATCTTTCTTTGCTTCTCAACTCAGCTTAGGTTTCAAACTTAACTTTATAGTTAAACTTAGAGTTATCACTTTACCTTAGAACTATACTACTTGTTAGTGGTAGTTTGCGAGTACTTAAAGAGTACTCATGGCTTTTGTCCCTGGCTATTCTCATGGCCAGACTATGAAGGAGACTACCAAGATGATGGCCAGTAGGACGGCTATGATAACTAGGAATATCTACCTTCGTCAGCATTGCCTGTGCCCCTGAAGATGGACCCCACCGCTACGCTTATTATTTATTCTGCTGCTTGTTGTATTAAGACTGGATCATGAGATCCTTATTTGTGTAAGACCTTATTTATGGTTTGTAATGGATGATGTACTGTGATATCCAATATGTTATGTCTCGCAAAAATGGTAATCCTAGGATTGCGATGAATGACATAACAGGCATCTGGGATTAAAAATCCGGGTGTTGACAGGTGGTGCACACCATGCTTCATCTTCTTCCCGTCACCCATCGCGCACATACGCAACTTGGGCACCGGGGCGACGATGGATGGCTCTTGCGACTGGGCCGCTTGCGAAGCACCAACGACTAGCAGGATGCCATGGTTGCCCATGTGCTTCCTCTTCAATTGGCCACCAACCGCAATCATCTGGGCAACGGATCCAGCGGCCGGAGAACTGGAGCCAAATCCAACGGTGGGACTTGGTTGTTGAGGTGGCACGACCTCACCAGCGGTGGGCGGAAGGTCGCTCAGGTCCATCGGTTCGGACACGGTGAGCGGTGACACCTGAGGGAGATCAACGGTGGTGGCAGCATGAACGTGGGAAAGGGGAATAGTGAAATGTCCCTCCTGCGCGAACAACTCAAGCAGTATAGACACGCTTGGTTTAGCCTCTCGCACGGTGTTTTAGAGGTCGAGTGGAGGGTTTCTCCGCGGACCTAAAAAACAGTTTTCACTCTTTTAAGGAATCTACTAGCTCTCTACTTTTCTACCAAAATCTAAAACTAACACTGTGTTTGAATGTATGAATTGGACCTCAGAATTGGGGAATCTGGAAATCGGGAGTTGTTTCCACCATTTGGACTGCACTCGGAATCATTCCCAGGAAACGAAAAGCAATTCCACAGCTCACCTACCACGCGTGTAAAGAGCACGTTCATGAGGAGAGAAAATGCCTTCCTTGTGCTCTCCCGACCGTCCTCTCCACCCACCTCTCTCTCCCCGCCCGCCTCTCTCTCCCCTTCCTTCCATCATCTTCCCCTTCCTTCCGACCGTCCTATCCCCAGCCCCCCAGGAACCCTAGGTCGACCCGATGAGGGGGAAATCGGTGGCGGTGGACGGTATCAGGTGGGGATTGGTGCCGACGTCCTCTTCCCTGTCTCTCCCCTAGCCATCCTTGTCCTAGGGCCCTCCCCCGTCCGTTGCAGCATGAACAGGAAGATGAGATTGCAAGGACTTGAGAACTATTTTGAGATATTTTGATATTATTATGTGTGAAAATAATAAATAAATACCAAATATACACATACTATTTTGTATACATGTAGAGAAGTTTATATTGTAAAGAGTCAAAACAAAATATTCAACTCCATGGTTTGTACGTCCAAACAAGATTTTTGTCAACACCCGGATTTTTAATCCCAGATGCCTGTTATGCCATACCTCGCAATCCCAGGATTACCATTTTTGCGAGACATAACAGATTGGATATCACAGTACATCATCCATTACAAACCATAATAAGGTCTTACACAAATAAAGGATCTCATGATCCAGTCTTAGTACAATCAAGTAGCGGATTAAATAGCATAGCGGTGGGGTCCATCTTCAGTGTCACGGGCAATGCTGACGATGGGAGATGATCCTAGTTGTCATAGTTGTCCTGCTGTCCTCCTTTAGGATAGTCCTCCTCATAGTCTGGCCATAGGAATAGCCAGGGACAAAGCCATGAGTACTCTTTAAGTACTCGCAAACTATCACTAACAAGTAGGGTAGTTCTAGTAGGAATGCAAAGTTCTAAGTTTATTTGTAAAGTTAAGTTTGAAACCCAAGCTAAGTTCAGAAACAAAGAAAGATAAAATAAATTTTGAAAACACCTAAGTGGGAACTTAATTGTCATAGTCACAACTCTGTTGTGGTCAAGTCATGTCACAATTCATTTCATAAGTCATTTTGAAAACATCTGACAACAGAACAGTATGGCCACTCCAACTGTCCATAACCGCAAACGCGGCTATTCGAATAGTTTGACACTCTGCAGAGGTGGTACACTTTCACCACAAGATTCGATACATCTGTCAGAGATAACCCTGAATCATCATACTTAGTATGCAGATAATCAAACATGACCATCTGTCATCCTGAGCACTGCATAGGTGGACAACATTGAGAGGTAACCTCAGCTCAAACCTCTCCCGCAAGGGAACTAATACTAATGCATATAAACTTCCGGCTAAGCCTTACCCAATTCAGGTATCTTGGTTGTACGGTAAAATTGGAATGGTATCGCATCTGAACCCAACCATCAGTTTTTGTAAAAGGGCTAAGGCTCATGCCTTAACATTTTTATCATCATCATAAACCATTTGTGTTTCTCAACACATGTCAAAACAGTTCAATAGAATGACTCATCATTCCAAGGTTTTCACAAGTCATTTCCACCAAGTATTCCCATCTAAAGTGATCAAGTTTTGGTTTAGCTCTAAACTACTAAGTTAAGAGTGTTCACTATTGTGGGGTGCTAATATCAATCTCATGCCATAGACTGACATCTAAGTCTAATTAGATAGGTAAAGTTTTATACTCTTTATGCTACATTTAGACAAAGTAAAGAACTTTAGTAAAGTAAAGGAAGTAAAGCTTGTAAATAAAACTTGGAGTAGGTATAAGTCAAAAGGTATAACCAAAGCATGCCTAATGCATCTTGCTTAGGTTATCTTTCTTAATTCTAGCTTGCTAACAATAGCTTGCAAGGGTGCTCTTGCATTGTTAATGATTGCTTGTCTTGGTTGGTGAAGTGGTTGAAATTCTCTTCTCCCTCCTCTTGGTAGAACTCCTCCTCCTCCTCGTAGACTTGGTCGGTACTATCGTCTATAAATACATACGGAATACACAATCACCAAACAATACTTAACTAGTCTACTTAGCACACTAAGGCACACATTTGATGATCTATTATCATCACAAACATCACAAGGTTTAATGAACTAGTTTCCTTTATTTTATTTGAGAAAAGTAATTTCTACTCATTGAAATTAACTAAGATTTAATATTCTCCAATTAAAATATGGGATCATATGGACACATGTCATCACCACATATTCTAATATATGGGAATATGATTTAAATGTTGGATCACATTTTAATAAGTTTAAGTTTAACATTTAATGATTTAAAGTGACTAGAAATGCCTATATAGCATTATTTTGGTACTAGTCCAAAGTCACTGCATGCAAACCTTAATATTATTACATATTCAGATAGGTATGGTTAAATGTGATTTTTTGAGAGTTGGAATCAACTCAAAAGCTATTATGGTTGATTTTAGAAAAATGTTTGAATGTGCAAAAGCTTCTGTCTTGTTATTTTTACTAGGAGAGATCTCTAACTCTAACTGATTTAAATCCAACGGGCTTGCATAGAGATTTTCATTAGCTTTCCAACAAAATTGGAATCACTCAATTTGGATTTGTAAAACTCTCTAAATTGATTCTCAAACTAAAGGATAGAACTAAGTCTAAGTCTAAAAAGAAAAATCGTAATTTGAATTAACTGGGTCGCGTGGGAAACTAATTGGGCCAGCCTAGATTCACTCTGCAGCGCTGAGGGCTGCTGACAGGGGGGTCCGCCTATCAGTGGCTCATTACATGCGAAGCGGTACGGGGCGATAAGGACCGCAGGATTAGAACTAGATCTAACGGCTCACGGTCGTCATCGACGACAAACACATCGCCGACGAGACTAAACCCTAGCGGCTCGGTGGGGGTGCAGTGGGGACGTACCGGGGCTCCAGCTAGTGCGGCGAGGTGGGCAAACGAACAAGTAGACGATGGCAAGCTCAGGCGAAGTCGCGACAGAGGCTGGGGTGGACGAAAAAAACGGCAACGTCTCCTCCTCTGCTGCGGCGGTCTCCGGCTCAATTTTAGCGAGAGGCTGCTCGAACTGCTCCGGCGAGAGGTAGGGAAGGACTGGTGGTGAGAGGGGAGTTGAATGGTGTGGCGATTTAGGCTGGGAAAGGCCTCCTTATATAGGCTCGAGGAGGGGACCGAAGTGGCGACGGCGAGCTCGTCGGTGATGACGATACAGGGTGCTATCAGCATGGGCGGTGTAGGCGGACGGTAGCTTGCCTCCTGGCAGTCCTCTATGGCTTTATGGCACAGCTAGGGGTGGTGGCAATCGGTCGGGAGCGTCGCGCGCTCTGGGAGACAGAGGTGGTGCTCGATGCAGTTCCCGGCGAGTGTGGGTTGAGCGGCGGGTTACAGCCATATCTGTAGGGTGAGGGGGTCGAGGCGGAGCGGCGCGCGTGGTATGCGGTCGAGGCGTGGTCTATGGCGTGCTGGCGGCGATGGCGCTCTGGCGTGCTCTGGCGCAGCGCAGAGAGGCATGGGCGCGAGCGAGTGGAGGTGGTCCAAAGGCTGGCTGTTGCCGTGGGGTGGACAGGAGAGTGCGGTAGGGTTGGGCGGAGCTAGTGGTGGTGCTGGAACGGCTCGACGCGGTCTGAGGAGCGTTGCCCACGTTCGGCCGACGGTGACCAAAAACAGGCGGCGCGGCACTACTGCTCTAGGCCGGTTAGTAGCTTAGTTATGGGCTGGTTAGAGTTAGGGGAGACAAGGGGACCAAATGGAGGCCAATTACTCGACAAAGCATTGATCCATCAATAGTGTTTGTTAGGCAGAAAATTTGTGCATGCCACCTGTTCGACCAAATGGCCGCAAGAAGAAAACTTTTGAATTTTGAGATGGAAGTTTGTGGAGTGGTTTGTCACATGCTTAAACATCCGTGGTTGCTAGGATTTGTTAAATGGATTTCATTTGAGTGGTTTTTGAAAAAAGTGTGATCTAGACATATGAACTAGATTTCATTTTCAAATGTCATTTAAAATTAGAGTTTGAGTGCTTTTGGGAGATCACAAAGTGGGCCTTGGCACATCACTACTTGTACTAGCAAGGGGTGCAAAGATTCACAATTATCTCTGTTGAAAATTGAGTGCTAGGAACACCCAAAGTGGGCTAGGTGATTAAAATGGCAAAAGTGACCATTTCCTTTATTTAATTCTTTTTTATTTCTTTTTCTTTGGTTTTTTCTTGGGAATGATCTAGATGATGTGATATTCATCATAGAACCATTCTACAACCATTAGAACAAACAATCATGGCATTTCAAACAACTCCTATTTTAAATGCACACACATATGAATGCTTAAAGATTTTAAATAGAAAAAGGTTTTGTTAACCCTAAATTGGGTAGATTTGATCTTGATTAACCTTGATTAAAGTTTTGGGATGTAACAAACCTTCCCGCCTTAAAAAAAATCTCGTCTTGAGATTTAAGAAACAAAAACTAGGAACTAAAGAGATCTGGGAACTCAGTCCTAATGTAATCTTCTCACTCCCAAGTGGCTTCTTCTTTGGTATGGTTGCTCCATTGAATCTTGAGAAATTTGATACTCCGGGTCCTGGTGGTTCTATAGGCTTCCTCCAAGATACGGATGGGCACTTCATGATACGTCAGATCCTTGTTGATATCAACAGCTCGGTGATCAATGTTCTTGAAAACTTCGGTCTTCTCTGGCACTTCTAGGCATTTGCGAAGTAACGAGATATGGAACACATTGTGGATGGCTGACATCTCCTCTGGCAGTTCCAGTTGATAAGATACTTCTTCTCGACAATTCAAAATCTTGAAGGGTCCGATATATCTGGGGGTTAACTTTCCTCTCAGACTAAAATGTTGGGTTCCCTTCAATGGCGAAACCTTTAGATACACAAAATCTCCGACATTGAAAGTCAGGTCTCTCCTTCTCTTGTCAGCATAACTCTTCTGTCTAGATTGGGCAGTCTTGAGGTGCTCCTGAACTTTGTGAACCTTCTCTTCAGCTTCGCGGAGAATGTCAGGTCCAAAGTGTTGGGTCCACAGCATAGAAAACAAAAAAATTCCTACGATGAGAACTACACGCCAAGATCTATCTACTAGGTACAAAGCAACGGGTGGACATACATCCATCGAGAACTTACCCTCGAAGACAACGAGTTTTGTTAACGAGTAGGAACTCGTGGTTTATGTAGTCGTACACTTGCCGATCTCAAGATCGTGAGGAAATCCGAGTAGGTCCGGCTCCAGCACGTCCTTCAGATCCAGCTCCAGCACCACCAAGTCCAGCACAGCAAAGCAGCGGTGCATCCGTGATCGCACACACGTCCGGTACCCCGACAACCTCCACCCCTCGCTCTAGCGAAGCAACGGAAGCATCAACTCCTTTCCAGATAAAGCCACCGGGAACATGTATCTCGCTAATCCGAGACCATGCGGGAATAATACTAGAGGGGGAGAGAGATCCTTCACGAGGAGGTGTGTGGAAGAAGGGGTGTGAGGGGGGCCTTTTATAGGAGGAGGGGGTGCCCCTCCCAATGGCCGGCGCCCAAGGGGTGACCCCTCACCTTCTCATTCATGTGGTGGTAACTCCCTCCACATAAATTTGCCCCTTCACATTCTCTTTTAAAGTCTCCACTTTAAATGCATTAAATTTCTCTAAATTTAACGCTCTCTCATTTAATAAAACTATTTTATTAATTTTATTCAGAATTTTTGTTAATTACTTTAATTAACAAACATTCACATAAAACCCCCTACAACATTTCAATATTACATGCAGAACCAATTTCAGCAATTTCACCCGAAACAGTTTTGGTGTCTATTGAAATAATTCCAGCGCTTTCTAAAATCTTTATCTAAAACATATTTGCTCCAAATGGTGTCGGTATCCCTTAAGTGTGTCACCCTATGGTTCGCGAATAATGCAGACATGATTGAGACCCCTCTCCGATTAATAATCAGCAGCGGGACCTGGAGATCCGTACTGACTCCCACACATTCAACAATGACTTATGTGATCGTGAGAACCTTTAACGCTAGTAACTAAATCCCTTTGTCTCGCAATATATTACATGTCCGAGATTCGATCATCGATATCTCCATACCTAGTTTGATCTCGTTGCTGACATGCACTCTTTTCTCGTTCCCGTGATATAACATTCTAGTGATCACATCACTTGCTTGCAAGCTATCTTAATGTGATATCACCAAGAGGGCCCAGAGTATATCTATCCGTCATAGGGATGGACAAATCCCACTCTTGATCCATGAGCCTCAACATAACACCTTTGTAGCACTGAATCCACCTTTATAGTCAACCTGTTACGGTGTGACGTTTGATGTTATCAAGATACTCTTCCGGTGTCAGCAATTAACATGATCTCATGGTCTAAGGACTAAGATTACTTCGTATGATGTTATAGCAACATAAACATAATGACTTTGATCGTAATCCTATACTTCGGATGAATGTTCATCACATCATTCCACTAATGTTGTGACCTCGTTATTAACAACATCCAATGTCCATGATGAGGAAACCTTGATCATCTTGTTAATCAACAAGCTAGTTTGTATGAGAGGCAGTACTAGGAACTTTGTATTTTGTTTATTAAACACACATGTATTAATGTTTCCAATTAATACAATTATAGCATGCAAAATAAAAATTTATCATAAACATGGAATAAGATAATAACCACTTTATTATTGCCTCTCGGGCATATTCCCTTCACAAAGATCTGACTCTCTCCTACTTGCGACCAATTCAAAGGGGTACGACACTTTCTTCCGTATAAGAACTCAAATGGTGCCATTTGCAAACTGGCTTGGTAGCTGTTGTTGTATGAGAATTCTATGAAAGGCAGACAATCTTCCCATTTTGATCCATATTCTAACACACCAGCTCTCAACATATCTTCTAGGATTTGGTTGACTCTTTCAGTTTGTCCATCGGTTTGCGGGTGATAAGTTGTGCTGAAGTTCAACCTGGTTCCTAATCCTTCTTGGACTTTCTGCCAAAATCTTGAGGTAAATTGGGTTCCTCGATCTGATACTATGGTCTTGGGGGTTCCATGCAAACTGACCATTCTAGCAATGTACAACTCTGCTAGCTTCGAACTTTGGTAGGTTGTCTTAACAGGTATAAAATGATCTACCTTGGACAGTCTATCAACGATGACCCAGATTGAGTCATTTCCCCTACTAGAAGTAGGCAAATCGGTGATAAAGTCCATCCCGACGGAATCCCATTTCCACTCCAGAATCTGCAATGGTCGCAACAGTCATGCGGGTCTCTGATGTTCCATTTTGACTCTTTGAAAAATATCACACTTGGTGATGTAGCTTCCGATTTCTCTCTTCATCTTGTGCCACCAAAATTGCTCTTTCAAATCTTGATACATCTTCGTTCCTCCGGGGTGGATAGAGTAAAGAGTATCATGAGCTTCTTGCATGATAACTTGCTTCAGTTCCGAATCTGCTGGCACACAGATACGTCCTTTGTACCACATAACTCCTTCTTCATCTTCGGTGAATCCAGGTACCTTTCCTGTACCAATACGATGTTTAATTCCGTCGATACTTTCATTTCCCTTCTAGGCTTCCTTGACTTGGCTGATCAAAGTGGGTTGAAGTTTAATGCTAGCTAAAAAATCCTTTGCTAACTAGCTCAGTCCTAAACTGCTCCAACTCCTCATACAAACTTGGTTGCTTCTCCTTGATTATGCTGTTTAGCCTACACGGTAATCTGCTAAGAGCATCCGCTACCACATTGGCTTTGCCGGGGGGATAGTGAATGTCAAGGTCATAATCCTTGATTAACTCTATCCATGTCCTTTGCCTCATATTCAACTCCTTCTAAGTGAAAATATACTTCAAGCTTTTGTGATCTGAGTAAATCTCACAACGATTACCCATAAGATAATGACGCCATATCTTCAATGCCAAAACTACGGCTGCTAACTCAAGGTCATGGGTAGGATAGTTCTTCTCATGCTGGTTCAGTTGTCGAGATAGATACGCGATGACTTTGCCTTCTTGCATCAATACACATCCGAGGCCAACCTTGGATGCATCACAATACACATCAAATGGCTTCTTGATATCTGGCATGATCAATATTGGGGCTGAGATCAATCTCTTCTTGAGCTCTTGGAAGCTGGCTTCACATTTGTTGGTCCATTCAAACTTCTTGTCCTTCTTCCACAATTGGATCATGGGTCTGGCGATGCTCGAAAATCCTTCTACGAACTTGTGGTAATATCCCGCTAATCCGAGAAATGCACGGACTTGGGTTTGAGTGCTTGGGGCTTCCCATTCTTCGACATCTTTAATCTTGGCGGGATCAACCGCGACTCCTCCGGCAGATACAATATGTCCTAGGAATCCTACTTCTTTTAGCCAAAACTCACATTTGCTGAACTTGGCATATAACCGATGCTCTCTAAGGGTTTCAAGGATGATTCTCAGATGTTGCTCATGCTCTTCTTCTGACTTGGAGTAGATAAGGATATCATCGATAAACATAACGACAAACTTGTCTAGAAAATTCATAAAGATCTTATTCATGAGATTCATGAAATAAGCAGGGGCATTGGTTAATCCAAAAGACATGACCGTATACTCGTATAATCCATAACGAGTAGTAAAGGCGGTCTTTGGAATATCCGTTGCACGAATCTTAAGTTGGTGATAACCAGTCCTAAGATCAATCTTAGAGAACACATTAGCTCCAATCAACTGATCAAATAGATCCTCTATCTTTGGCAAAGGGTACTTGTTCTTGATGGTGACGTCATTCACCTTCTTGTAATCTGTGCACAAACGGTTGCCTCCATCTTTCTTGTCGATGAATAACACTGGCGATCTCCATGGCAATGCGCTTGGTTGAATCAAGCATGTTGCCAACATAGCATCCAACTACTTCTTCAATTCCACTAACTCTGAGGGGTTCATACTATAGGGTCTCTGGGCTATGGGTCCGGTTCCATGGATTCGTTCGATAATGAACTCAGTATCCCTATCTGGGGGCATACTGGGCAATTCATCTAGGAATACGTCGGGGTATTCACAGACTACTCTGACTTGGTCAATGGTGGGTAGGGCTAGACTCTTGTTGCACTTGAATTGACGGGGCAAGGTTTCAGATATATGCTCTACTGAGACTCTAGAGCTACTGGTCATGGTGATGGATTTCTTGGCACAACAATCAATCCTTTATGCTTTGACATCCAATCCATTCCTAGTACTACTTCCAAACCTTTGGTTCCAAGTACTATTAGATTGGCATAAAATCTATACCATGTATTCTGATAGGCACAACTTTGCAAAAAAAATTAGCTTTTGTAGTTGAACCAGGGATTTGAACTATCATGACATGCTTCAAGTTGGTTGGGTGGATCTTACTAGTGCATGCAAATTCTTCGGTGACAAATGAGTGTGATGCTCCAGAATCAAACAACACTCCTGCTAAAACTGAGTTGACAGAAAACATACCCAGCACTACATCTGGCGCTTCTTGGGCTTCCTCAGCGTTCATGTGGAAGAGACGGTCGTTGCGGTTGTGAGGGTTCCCTGGGGCTAATCTTCTTCCTGGTTGAACACGACGCTGCTATTGAGCTGGGGCATTCACATTGGTAGTGGCAGCAATCTTCTTGGGGTACTCATTGGAATAGTGACCCTTCACTCCACACTCGAAACAAGTAATCTGAGACTTGTCTTTCGCTGCCACGAGCACAGCATTGCTTCCAGTTCTAGGTGCAGTGTTGTTGTTGTGCTTGGGAGGTACACGGTTGAAATTGCTGGAGTTGTCAGGGTGATTGTTGTTTCCTCCGAACTTCACATTTCCTCCGCTATGGTTGGGGTAGCTTGGGCGAGACATTGGGGGTCGATTGTTTCACGGGTCATATCCAGTAGACAGGTTGGGACGGTACTTCTGGTAACTGTTGGATCCAGCTGGATGCATCATCCGACGTTTGCGGTTGTCGTTTGCTTGATTAATCTTTCCTTCCATTTGAATGGCAGTCGACTAGCTCTTCGAGATCCTCGAAACGGATTTTGACAAGGACAGTCTGCATCTCATCATGCAGTCTGTTCAGGAATCTCTCCTTCTTGGCCTTCGTGTTGATCTCATCAGGTGCATACCTTGCGAGGGACAAGAATCTGTCATGGTACTCCACTACAGTCATTCTGTCTTGCTTCAATTCTCTGAATTCATCCCTCATTCTAGTGACTAGACCCTGCGGCACGTGGGTGCGACTGAACTTAATTTTGAAGGCTTCCCATGTCATCAATTGACCATGGTTCATTGTGCGGGTGTTGTTCCACCATGCTCTTGCATCTCCTGCCAAATAGTGGGTGGCAAAAAGAACTTTCTCGTTGGCATCCACTTCGGCTACCTCTAAGTTGTTCTCCATTGTTTGCAACCAATCATCAGCATCCAGTGGGTTCTCCGAAGTACTAAAGATCGAGGGATTGGTATTCTAGAAGTTTTGGAGTTTGGATCCCTGATGATCCTAATTTCCATGGTTCTGATTGTTGTGAGCCATCTGGGCGATCTGCTGTAGTGTTGCTAGATTAGCTTGGCACTCTGCCCTACTAGCTTCATGGTCTGCAATGAGAGTCTGCAGAATCTACAGCATTGGGTCTTGCGATGAGCTGCTCCCTCCTTGATTTCCACGAGTCATCTGAAGATTGAGATAGATAAAGGGGTAAGAGAGAAAGTTCTAAGGTTCATGGTTTTGATTTCAAAGCTAAAACTTTGAGTCTGACTCAGGTTTGCAACTAACTTCTTTTCATTCATTCAAGCAAAGCACATGATACAAACACACACACCACAACATCAAAGGAAAATAGGTGGTTTTAAGAACCATTCTGCAAGCTACGATACAATGGGACCGATACTCCTCACTCTACGATAGTGCTCTAGTGCATCTACTCATCATTGATGAAGTCGGAGTCATCATCGTCGGTGCAGAAGTCCACGACATCCTCCTCTAGATAGTCATCATCATTGTTGAGATATGAGTCAATATCCCCTTGGATATCTTCACCTTCCTCTTCTTCTTCCTTTGCTGCAAGCGGAGCTTCTTGCTCCTTGATGGTCTTCTCGAGGTCGGCCATCTTCTTGCGAAGATGGTCGATGGTGCAATCCTTCTTTGCGCGTTGACGGCAAAGAGACTGACGATCCTTGACGAGCAGTGAGAAAGTCTGGGCCTTCTAGGCAGCAAGGGCGAGGTTGTGGTTGGTGACCTCTCTAGCATTGTCCAACTCCTTCTGTCTATCGTACAGTAGGAAGTCGAGGTTCTCCACTTGATGCTTCAATATTGGGTGACTTGGCATCTCTAGCGGCATTCCCATGGAATCATGCCTTGCATAGTGAACAAAGCGGATTCCTTGGATTAGGTTGACACTCTGGGCACAAAGACGTGAAAGAGCTTCATGCATTGTCCTGGCTAATCCATCTAGCCAGTTGTTCTCTCTCATAGAGAACTGAATCCTCCCAGATACTGGTGCTTCTATCTTGCCTCGAAGATCAGCAGTTACTAGCCATTGTAAATCTCCTCCTGGTGGACCCGGGAGTTGAGCTCCAAGAAATTCCGGATGCGGACACTCCAAGAACTCAGACAGTGAATCGAGATCCCTCTTGAATATCAGTTGGCCTCCGTTGCCCAACTGGTAGAACTTGCTATATTGGGCTTCCATCTATAAGAATTTAGGATGAGAAAGTTAGTGAAGTGATCAAGTGTGTCAAAGTTTGATGTAGTAATGTAAGAATTTGGAGGAACATGAATTTTTTTGAGAGGAAGAATTCCCAAGGGTAAGAGAGGAAATAGTTTTCACAAATACGCACTTTGGTTTTTGAAACTAAGTTTTTGTTTCGGACGTCCATTCTAACTAGGGTCTCATATGGTCAGGATGGCTCTGATACCAACTTGTCAACACCCGAATTTTTAATCCCAGATGCCTGTTATGACATACCTCGCAATCCCAAAATTACCTTTTTCGCGAGACATAACAGATTGGATATCACAGTACATCATCCATTACAAACCATAATAAGGTCTTACACAAATAAAGGATCTCATGATCCAGTCTTAGTACAATCAAGTAGCGGAATAAATAGCATAGCGGTGGGGTCCATCTTCAGTGTCACAGGCAATGCTAACGATGGGAGATGATCCTAGTTGTCGTAGCCGTCCTGCTGTCCTCCTTCAGGGTAGTCCTCCTCATAGTCTGGCCATAGGAATAGCCAGGGACAAAGCCATGAGAACTCTTTAAGTACTCGCAAACTATCACTAACAAGTAGGGTAGTTCTAGTAGGAATGCTAAGTTCTAAGTTTATTTGTAAAGTTAAGTTTGAAACCTAAGCTGAGTTCAAAAGAAAGATAAAGTAAAGTTTGAAAACACCTAAGTGGGAACTTAGTTGTCATAGTCACAACTCTGTTGTGGTCAAGTCATGTCACAATTCATTTCATAAGTCATTTTGAAAACACCTGACAACGGAACAGTATGGCCACTCCAACTGTCCATAACCGCGGACGCGGCTATTCGAATAGTTTGACACTCTGCAGAGGTGGTACACTTTCACCACAAGGTTCGATACATCTGTCAGGGATAACCCTGAATCATCATACTTAGTATGCAGATAATCAAACATAACCTTTCCTTTACACACTCTAGTATAAGCACCTCTCCTATGAGCTTGGCCTCCTAGCCATGACCATCTGTCATCCTGGGCACTGCATAGGTGGACAACATTGAGAGGTAGCCTCAGCTCAAACCGCTCCCGTGAGGGAACTAATACTAATGCATATAAACTTCCAGCTAAGCCTTACCCAATTCAGGTATTGTGGTTATACGGTAAAATTGGAATGGTATCGCATCCGAACCCAACCATCAGTTTTTGTAAAAGGGATAAGGCTCATGCCTTAACATTTTTATCATCATCATAAACCATTTGTGTTTCTCAACACATGTCAAAACATTTCAATAGAATGACTCATCATTCCAAGGTTTTCACAAGTCATTTCCACCAAGTATTCCCATCTAAAGTGATCAAGTTTTGGTTTAGCTCCAAACTACTAAGTTAAAGTGTTCACTAATGTGGGGTGCTAATATCAATATCATGCCATAGAATGACATCTAAGTCTAACTAGATAGGTCAAGTTTTATACTCTTTATGCTACCTTTAGACAAAGTAAAGGACTTTAGTAAAGTAAAGGAAGTAAAGATTGTAAATAAAACTTGGAGTAGGTATAAGTCAAAAGGTATAACCAAAGCATGCCTAATGCATCTTGCTTAGGTTATCTTTCTTAATTATAGCTTGATAACAATAGCTTGCCTTGGTTGGTGCAGTGGTTGAAATTCTCTTCTTCCTCCTCTTGGTAGAACTCCTCCTCCTCATAGACTTGGTCGGTACTATCGTCTATAAATACATACGGAATACACAATCACCAAACAATACTTAACTAGCCTACTTAGCACACTAAGTCACACATTTGATGATCTATTATCATCACAAACATCACAAGGTTTAATGAACTAGTTTCCTTTATTTTATTTGAGAAAAGTAATTTCTACTCATTGAAATTAACTAAGATTTAATATTCTCCAATTAAAATATGGGATCATGTGGACACATGTCATCACCACATATTCTAATATATTAAATGTTGGATCACATTTTAATAAGTTTAAGTTTAATATTTAATGATTTAAAGTGACTAGAAATGTCTATATAGCATTATTTTGGTACTAGTCCAAAGTCACTGCATGTAAACCTTAATATTATTACATATTCTGATAGGTATGGTTAAATGTGATTTTTGAGAGTTAGAATCAACTCAAAAACTATTATGGTTGATTTTAGAAAAATGTTTGAATGTGCAAAAGCTTCTGTGTTGTTATTTTTATTAGGAGAGATCTCTAACTCTAAATGATTTAAATCCAACAGGCTTGGATAGAGATTTTCATTAGCTTTCCAACAAAATTAGAATCACTCAATTTGGATTTGTAAAACTTTCTAAATTGATTTTCAAACTAAGGGACAGAACTAAGTTTAAGTCTAAAAAGAAAAATCGCAATTTGAATTAACTGGGTCGCGCGGGAAACTAAGGGTGTGTTTGGTAGACCGTGTCAACCCAGAATCACTATCTCCACTCATACAAGCTGCCCTCAGACAAGCTCAATTTAGAATTTGTTATGTGTTTGGTATCTCGGGTCTGCTGAAACAAGATAGACTGAGATACTGTTTGGTGGCCTGTGTGAGTTAAAACAGGCTACTGTCCATAGTTTTACATAGAGGTCCTTGGACAGAAAAGATAAAAGCAATCGGGTCCTTAGACTGAAAACAAAAAAGCAATCGATCCCAGAGGCCTTGCTGAGCTCGCACGCGAGCTTGATGGCGGGCTAGGGGCCATCACCGGCACCGGCAAGATGAGCTCGCGTGCGGGATGGATTGAGTTGCGGCCAGTGGAGGAGCTGCGGGCGGACGTCCTCGCCGGCGAAGGAGCTGTGGGCGGAGGAGCTGCAGGCGGACATGCAGGATGGACTGAGCTGCTGTCGGCAGAGGAGCTGTGGGCGAACGTCCTGGCGGGCGGAGGATCTACGGGAAGATGTGCAGGATGGGCTGAGTTACGGCCGGCGGAGGAGCTGCGACGGACGTCCTGGCCGGCGGAGTAGCTGCGGGCGGACGTGCCGGTGGAGGAGAAGGAGAGCGCTAGGGAGAGACGGGGGAGAATACTCGCTCGAGGGGGTGTGGGGCGGTGACCCCTGCGGGATGGACGGACTCGGCACTGCCCGATTGTGAAGCTCGATCTGAGCTTCTCAACTAGGCAGGACTGAGGGGCACTTTTCGTACGAAGAGGGCACTGCCAACTGGAGCTGAGCCGATCTAAAAACAGAGAAAGATGTGGCCAGGAGAGAATATCTGAGTTCCCCCGGGGTACCAAACACGCCCTAATTGGGCCGGCCCATATTAGCTCTGTGGCGCTGAGGGCTGCTGATAGGGGGGTCCGCCTGTCAGTGGCTCATTACACATGAAGCGGTACGGGGCGATAAGGACCACAGGATTAGAACTAGATCTAACGGCTCACGGTCGTCGTCGACGACGAACACGTCGCCGGAGAGACTGAACCCTAGCGGCTCGGTGGGGGTACAATGGGGATGTACCGGAGCTCCAGCTAGTACGGCGAGGCGGGCAAACGAACGAGTAGACGATGGCGAGCTCAGGCGAAGTCGCAGCAGAGGCTGAGGTGGACGAAAACAACGGCAACGTCTCCTCCTCTGCTGCGGCGGTCTCCGGCTCAATTCCGGCGAGAGGCTGCTCGAACTGCTCCAGCGAGAGGTGGGGAAGGACTGGTGGTGAGAGGGGAGTTGAATGGTGTGGCGATTGAGGCTGGGGAAGTCCTCCTAATATAGGCTCGAGGAGGGGACCGAAGGGGCGACGACGAGCTTGTCGGTGACGACGATACAGGGTGCTATCGGCATGGGCAGCGTAGGTGGACGGTGGCTTGCCTCCTGGCTTTATGGCGTAGCTAGGGGCGGTGGCAATCGGTCGGGAGCGTCGCGCGCTATGGGAGATAGAGGTGATGCTCGACGCAGTTCCCGGCGAGTGTGGGTTGAGCGGCGGGTTACGAGCATGTCTGGCGGGGTGAGGGGGTCGAGGCGGAGCGGCGCGCGTGGTCTGCGGTCGAGGCGCGGTCTATGGCGTGCTGGCGGCGATGGCGCTCTGGCGCAGCGCAGAGAGGCATGGGCGCGAGCGAGTGGAGGTGGTCCAAAGGCTGGTTGTTGCCGTGGGGTGGACAGGAGAGTGCGGTAGGGTTGGGCGGAGCTAGTGGTGGTGCTGGAATGGCTCGACGCGGTCTGAGGAGCGTTGCCCACGTTCGGCCGACGGTGACCAAAAACAGGCGGCGCGGCACTACTGCTCTAGGCCGGTTAGTAGCTTAGTTATGGGCTGGTTAGAGTTAGGGGAGACAAGGGGACCAAATGGAGGCCAATTACTCGACAAAGCATTGATCCATCAATAGTGTTTGTTAGGCAGAAAATTTGTGCATGCCACCTGTTCGACCAAATGGCCGCAAGAAGAAAACTTTTGAATTTTGAGATGAAACTTTGTGGAGTGGTTTGTCACATGCTTAAACATCCGTGGTAGCGAGGATTTGTTAAATGGATTTCATTTGAGTGGTTTTTGAAAAAAGTGTGATCTAGACATATGAACTAGATTTCATTTTCAAATGTCATTTAAAATTAGAGTTTGAATGCTTTTGGGAGATCACAAAGTGGGCCTTGGCAATCACTACTTGTACTAGCAAGGGGTGCAAAGATTCACAATTATCTCTGTTGAAAATTGAGTGCTAGGAACACCCGAAGTGGGCTAGGTGATTAAATGACTAAAGTGACCATTTCCTTTATTTAATTCTTTTTTATTTCTTTTTCTTTGGTTTTTGCTTGGGAATGATCTAGATGATGTGATATTCATCATAGAACCATTTTACAACCATTAGAACAAATAATCATGGCATTTCAAACAACTCCTATTTTAAATGCACACACATATGAATACTTAAAGATTTTAAATAGAAAAAGGTTTTGTTAACCTTAAATTAGGTAGATTTGATCTTGATTAACATTAATTAAAGTTTTGGGATGTTGTAGGCAGTTGGGCTGAACGTTCCGTCCCGTCAAACGATAGAGGCTGTCCACGGGTCGGCCTCCCCAACCTTGGTATGTGCAGGCCGAGAGCAGGTTTACGAGTTGACCCTTACTATTTTTTAAGGATCGTATGATTTGAAGGTAACGATCGTCGTTGATTTCTCGCCAAACCCTTAAAACGACGGTTATTTTAAGGGTTTGGTCCATGCGCATTGCTTTTGAGTTCGATTTGAACTAACTAGTTTCCACGGTTCCGGTTTAGGCTCTAGTAGTTATTTTCCATAATGGATATTACAAAAAGCTAGGCCTTTGCAACCGTCGTAATAACCACATTTCTGGGGAGACCCAACAGATCTACTTCTGCTTAGGAAGAATGCCTTTAGCCCTTAGTCTATAGGGGAGCGCTCTCTTTCTTAGAGGGCCCTAAAGAAAGAATAAATAAGAGATGAGCCAGTAGGGTTGTGTAGTATAAATCTTTCCTGTTTTACGTTAGACTTGCTCTAAAAGCCATTGTATCCGCACCTCTGCTTCGGAAGATAACATTTCGTGAGTTGATTGGGGGAATCACAATCAATCAAGGGTGAGGATTCGAAAAAAAAAAGGTCAGGATTAGAAGCGCGCCTAGGGTTATAGCGAGGGAGACGGGAAAAAAAATTCCCCAATATTATCGCTCGCAGATCTGTAGAACTAGGTTTCGTGTATCTACGGTTGTAAGAACCAGATTCCCCAACTGATGAGATCGAGGGTGCTCCATCATCGGCAGTAAGAACACCGAGATCTGCCATGGACTACACCAACGCCATCCATATCATTCCGGACTCCGCCGGTCCCGAGGCCTGGGCCAACTCCGCGGCGCCTCCTGGCGGGGACTCCGGGATTTGGGCCACCGAGGACGACTACAACAGCCAGTGGAACGGCGACCCGGGGCTTGGCGGGGGCGGCTATGGCGGCGACAGGAACTCTTCGCAGCCGCAGTCGAGGGCCGGCAGCGAGCAGCCGCCGCCGGGCAAGAAGCCCCGGGGCGGCGGCGGGCCGTCCGGTGGCGGCGACGCCGGGAACACCAGCAAGTCGCGCGCGATTGGGAAGATGTTCTTCAAGACCAAGCTCTGCTGCAAGTTCCGGGCAGGGACGTGCCCGTACGTCACCAACTGCAACTTCGCTCACGGGATGGAGGAGCTGCGCAAGCCGCCCCCCAACTGGCAGGAGATCGTGGCAGCGCACGAGGAGGCACCGGAGACGAGGGAGGAGCACCAGATCCCGATCATGACGTCGTCCACCGTGGTGCCGGGTGACACCGCGTCCGGCAGGGCGTACAAGGGGCGCCACTGCAAGAAGTTCTACACCGAGGAGGGGTGCCCCTATGGTGACGCGTGCACCTTCTTGCACGACGAGCAGTCCAAGGCGCGCGAGAGCGTGGCAATCAGCCTATCTCCGTCGGTTGGCGGGGCCAGCTACAACTCTGCTGCTGCTGCTGCTGCTGCTGCCGCCTCCGCCTCTCCGAATGGACCTGGACCTACAATTCTGAAGCCGTCGAATTGGAAGACGAGGATCTGTAACAAGTGGGAGATGACTGGCTACTGCCCCTTTGGTAGCAAGTGCCACTTTGCTCATGGAGCTGCTGGTCAGTGTTTTTTTTTTCCACAGACAACCTTAAATCCCTGAATTTTATGGCCCTGAATATATTTTGTCCTCACCTCTACCTGTCATTTGCTCATATTTTTTGTTTAAAAAAAGGATGAGCCTGCAATATGTTATGGCTTGCTCATGTCCATTTGATCCATGAGACTGCCCAGACTAGAGTTGAAATTGAACCTTTAATAAGGTTTTCTAGTCAATTCAGACACTTACTTTTGCATGTACCTACACAATTGATCCTTTATAACTGACAACAATACGTCATCTGTTTTTTTCAAACCTATTCTGATACTTACTTTTGTGCGTTCAGACAATTTGATGTTTGACAACAATACATAACAAACCTTATTTCGACCTTGTTTCATCAGTTTATCTGAAACTCTATGATTGGAAGTATGGCATTTCCAACACAGTTACTGGACTGCTAGAACAAATCATCCTAGGTTTATGATTCTTCTACAGATTATATCAAGTCTCAATATTTTCTCCCTGTGTGATTTAGGCCTTAAGATTGTTCAGAACCTACATCATGGCACTTGAAATTCACAAAAGTTAAATGTTCTGCCCTTAGTCCATGTCAAGTTTAATTAGTTCCCGTGTTATCTAATGCTTAGCAGTCTAGCTGTGCACAATAGTCGGGATCCAGTCCACTGGTAAATACTAAATAGGTGAGTGATCCAGCTGGCTTGGTCTTTATAGTTAATGTCAGACTAGTAGGTGTGTTCATTAACAGGTTGGCTTCTGAAGCCGACTTCAGATGCACTACAGAAATTGAACTAGCGCTGCACACTTGTTTCTGCCCTGTTGAAGTGAAGTAGTGAACCTGTACTTGAACGCCCCTAGACTGTAGCGTTGCGAGCATTAATGAAAAATTCCTTGATATCTTGAACCTTGATCCGGATAACATACATTTTTGTAATATCACTTATGAAGATAGTGGTGCTAACATACAACCAATTTGTGTTATGGAATTAATGGCTTGTACTAGTAGGATTAGAAACCCAAGAATCAAGTACGGTATCAGAACTAGCCAGATTCTACATGACTAATTATTGATTGCTTTACAGAAGACAGCTCCTACTACCAGAAGTCTGATCATCTCATTGATGACTGATTAGCTTATATGGGTTAGGAAAATGACCACTTGTTATGCGATCTATTGCAGTTTCCATGTTGTGTATGGATCTGTTAAGTTCTGGGTTCAGAATAAATCATTCTAGGTGTTGCTGGAATGTGGTATTGCTCTATTGGTTTAGCTTGTCATATCAGCTGGTGCCCACTTTGCCTGATTGTATTTTTTTTTGTCTGTGTCGCCTCAGTATTAGCTCTAGACAATTGATCTCTCCATTGTAGGTCTTACCTTGCATAATATTTTCTATTTTATGCCTATAACCAGCATGTGTATTTGCAAGATAAATGAAATTATGTAGTACTAAGTACCAGCACGTCATGCCTGGTGCATCATGCTTATTGGCTGATTTTTCTTAGAAGGTTGCAAATAGACACTAAGTAATTTTGTGCATATACATGTCTTTCTTTTGATTTCATGCCGCTTTTGGAACCATCAGATATACCGCTGTTTACTAAGCCCTGTTCAGTGGGAATGCCTTGATGTAGCATAACCTACTTTATCTACCTTAACTTAGTGACATATTTTGGCCGTAATTTGCAGAACTCCACAAGTATGGTGGGGGACTTGTCGATATTGACGGCAGAGATATTGCATTAACTCCAGACTCGAAGCAGGCTGTGGGGTCTGCAAAAGCTCCTGCGGAGACTACCACCGCATCCACTGCGGCGCCCCCTCATGCAGATGTATACCATTTAGGTAACCAGTCGCAGCGTTCCACCTTGGCGAGCCAAAGGTCTGGGCAGCTACAAAGGCCTATCCAGAAATGGAAAGGCCCTGACAAGATCAGCAGGATCTATGGTGACTGGATAGATGAAACTGACTAGGGAAGGGGGGGGGGGGGGAGCGCTGCATCGTCGTCTTTACCCAGTTTAGAAGTTTTTCTAGTCGGCATTGTGTGAGAAGAGCTTGTGTGTTGCAAGACTAAAAAGTGTATGTTGCCGCGACTTGTATTGTCTTATCGTCTCTGTGGTATGCGTGATTGCATTGAACTGGCCTTTTAGGGAGAGCTGCTGTATGGATGGCGATTTTTTTTAAATAATACACTTTTTAATTAATTTGACAAGTGTTGTGCGTATTTGGGATATTACACATCTAGGGATTTGTCGGTGAGGGCGTCGCCGAATCAGATCCATTCGGTTAGGGTCTAGTCGATTGAAGAAATCGGCGTGGGCATGACCAATTCAGTGCCATTCGGCCACAACTTGGTCGATTGCAGCTGCGACCGTGGGGCCGCGGGGCTCGCCCTGGCCGAGTGCGCCCACTCGGCGAGACGCAGACCGAGTAGATATTTCGGCGTGGCCCTGGCCGAAAGGATGCCATCAGGACCACCGCGCGCGCGTCGCCCCCGCTCCTCTCCTTGTTCCTCCCGCGCGGTGCTTCCTTCTCTCTCTCCTGCCTCGCACGAGCTCGCTTCCCTGCAGCTATTTTGCCCGATTTAGCACAGATTAACCAGTAAATCTTCCTTCTAAAACCACTATAGAGATAGGGGAAACCCCGATCTACTGATGGGTTAGCTCAGGACTCGATTTGGTGGTGTTTTTTTTGGAGGGCTTGGTGGTGGTGCTGCGGTGGAGTAGTGGCAATGGTGGTGCTGTGGTGGAGCTTGGAGCAGGGGCGTGTATGAGCTGCACCGTGTTGCTTCTTTGGTGAACCGAGGTTGTTGTATCGAGTGGCTTCTCACGCTTCAAGGGTAAATTCTAATCCCTCGTTAATCATAGTTATTGTATATGGTTATGCGGCTACTCGGGCTGTGGTTAGGAGGCTATTAGAATAGTTAGGAGGGTTTTAGCATATTATTTAGAATATTTGCGGATAGTTGTACATAGTTTTATTTAGAATAGATGGATTCGTAGAAAGAATTGGCAGGTGGATTTGTAGGAATATTAGTCAGAATATTAGTATATTATTTAGAATATTTACGAATAGTTGTACATAGTTTTATTTAGAATAGGTGGATTTGTAGAAAGATTTGGCAGATGGATTTATAGAAATATTAGCTAGACTATTAGTATATTATTTAGAATATTTGCGGATAGTTGTACATGTACTTATGCACTGTCGATAATTAATTATTTAGATTGATTTTTTTATGTCAGTAGAGATGTCGAATGTAATGAAATTCGTGTTTTACTACGATTCTGGTAATATCCAATACTATGAATATGGAGCAGATTTGCATGAGTTTTATTTTATGGAGTTGGATTTGACTGTCCCTCAAACCTAGAGTGTTAGTCAGTTGAAGGAATGGTTGACAGATTATTTAGGATATAATCTCGAAACATACACCTTCAGTGTCCAAGCATTGTGGACAAAGTCTACCAAAAACATTTTCTGGATTTTCAAGGATGTAGATCATAACAGAGATTGGTTTAAATGGTTAAAAGGTTGTCATGATAGACACATACACTCTGCTGCACTAGTGCTTTCTGTCTTGAAGGAGATCAATCCGCAAGCATCGGAAGGTGGACACGGTCCTGGCCATAGTGCTTAATCTAGTGGCGGGACGTACTCTATATCCAATGCTGGAGGTGGTGGTTATGAATCAGAGCAAAACAGATAGATATGAGGAGGTGGTGGTGGTTACGAACCAGGGCAGAGCAGTCAGGATGTAGGTGGAGGATATGATAGTGGAGAGGTAGATGGGGACGAGGAAGGTAGGCACATGCAGGACTTGATGGAGGATGAGGATTATATGGATGGTGAAAGTGGTGATTCTGATGATTTAGATGGTTCCGATGAAGAAGGCAACAGAGAGGACGTGCCGATTCCCACATCCTGGAATCAAGACATCTCCGATGTCATGACCGTTAACGACTATCATGATTCTGTATGGGAATATCACAAAAATACTGTATGGGAATATCACAAAAATAAAATTGCGCAGGGCGCCAGATATCCAGACAAGAAACAT
The DNA here is from genome assembly GCA_916181665.1 of Avena sativa. Lineage (NCBI taxonomy): Eukaryota > Viridiplantae > Streptophyta > Magnoliopsida > Poales > Poaceae > Avena > Avena sativa. The sequence continues at coordinate 295,584,385 of OV702291.1, read as the reverse complement.
TTGCAAGATGTAGTCATTGCTTGGGCATTGTCTACACAGAGGGTTCTCAGTACAACCGTGTCAAATAAGAGATACTTGACAATGAAATACGTGGATATAAATTGTCTAGCTAGGGTGCATGGATATCTTCCTAAATATAACACAAGTTGGTTGGTGAGCGACATGGTGATGCACAAGTGTCAGCTTTCGTCTATCCCTACATATCATCCTAACCTCTCGTCCACGCTTCTAGCTCGATTGTTTTACACGAAGATAGTGGAGAGCAAAACGGTGAAAGTGAATAATAAATAAAGTAAGGGTTAGGTTTAATTACAACATTTCATACGGCAAGGTTTGGAAGGCAAAGCAAACGGCTCTTGAGGACAGATTTGGTTCTTTTAGAGACGCGTATGACTCTGTAGTGAGACAACTCCTTACACTGCAGGCAAGGAACCCAGACACCTATGTCGACATCCAACACTATGTGATACAAACGAGATAATTAGGACTACAACAGATAATTAGGATACAAACGAGATAATTAAGATACACGCCCGAGCTACAAGAGGGAATTGTTCTAGTTCTTCTTGGCCTACGCCTTGCCCTTACCCTTCGACGATGCCTCGACCGATGATGCCTCGCCCTTACCCTTCGACGATGCCTCGCCCTTACCCTTCGACAATGCCTTCTTCTTGGCTAGCCTTTGTCCCACTCGGCTCTCCACTTAGTCCCAACGATAGGCGTCATGAATATATCATATTTATCTTCACTCTCTTCTAGCTTGTCATTGCTCGTCTTGGCCTGCGCCTTGTTCAAGGTCTCGGCCTTGTCACGCTCTGCTCTATCCGTGGTAGCACCGACCGACGGCATGAAGAGATCGTCGGAGTCTTCACTCTCTTCTATCCAAATCCAAGGGAGCTTGATTTTCTGCTGCCTTGCCTCTTCGTTAAAAAAATCTTTGCTTGCTCCACCTAGCATTGATCCGAAGTAGCTCTTGCCGTATCTCCTCTAGAGTCCTCTTTGACCACTCTTTTCTACGCAATCCCTCACCCAGCTCAGTGAGGAGACAATCACTAGCAATGAGTTCTTCCAATGGGGCTGGATTGTTGTCTATCGTAAAGTTCCTAGCCAAATGAAAAAGGTCGACAACCATGTTTGTCTTGAAATTGCGATCGTAGGGAAAACCGGGAAACATACTGGCTAAAAACGGGGTGGCTTTGCTTAAACAACTGCGTGATGAGGGGTTTTTATAGGGTAAACGAACAAAAAATGGCGGGAAACATTCGGGCAGGAAGCATTTTGGCGGGAAGCATTCTAGCGGGAAGCATATTGGCGGGAAACATTTTGGCGAGAAGAAGTAAGATACATTGTCTCTGAAATTAACTGACAAGTACAAACTAATGTCGCGCTTAAGATACATCACAACCCTAAAACTAAAATGAAGATACATCATGACACTACAACTAAAATGAAGATACATCAAGACACTACAACTTAAATGAGGATACATCAAGATACTACAAGTAAAATTCAGATACATCGGGATAGTACAACTGAAGTGAAGATACATCGGTAGTGATGTTGGAATTATGCCCTAGAGGCAATAATAAAGATGTTATTATTATAATTCTTGTTCATGATAAAGTTTATATTCCATGCTAGAATTGTATTAAGCGGAAACATTAATACTTGTGTGGTTTGTGAACAACACCGTGTCCCTAGTACGCCTCTATGGACTAGCTCATTGATCAATGATGGTTAAGGTTTCCTAACCATAGACATGAGTTGTCAATTGATAATGAGATCATATTATTGGGAGAATGATATGGTGGACAGACCCAAACTAAGCAAAGCTATTAGATCGTTTCATCGTGTTCGTCTTTGCGAAGCTTTTCTCATGTCAAATATTGTATTCCTTAGACCATGAGATAATACAACTCCCTGGTATCGGAAGAAAGCTTTGAGGTCATCAAACGTCATCCTATGAGGGTGATCATAAAGGTGTCTCTCAGGTGATCGGGAAGTATCTGTTGGGTTGTATGTATCGAGATGGGATTTATCCCTCCCAAGTCGGAGAGATATACTTCGGGCCCACTCGGTAATCGATATCAACACCGCTTGCAAGCATGTGGTTAAGGAGTTAATCACAAAGTGATATCGGATTACGGAACGAGTAAAGTACTTGCTGTGAACGAGATTGAACTAGGTATGACGATACCGACGATCGAATCTCGGGCAAGTAAAATATCGCGAGACGAAGGGAATATATATATGGGATTGATTGAATCCTGGCATCGTGGTTCATCCGATATGATCATCGATGAATGTGTGGGAGTCAATATGGGTGCCCAGACCCCGCTGTTGATTATTGATAGAAGATCATGTCTGCATATTCTCGAACCCGCATGGTCACACACTTAACGTGTCTCGACGCTAGGATAGATTGGATAATTGGTTTATGAATTTTTGTTCGGAGTCTCGGATGGGATCCGGGACATCACGAGAGGTTCCGGAGTGGTCCGGAGAATAAGATTCATATAAGGCAGTGCAGTTTTTGGAGTTTGGAATTGTTCCGGATTAATCGGTATTGTACCGGAAGCTTCTAGAACCTTCCGAAAGGGGGCCAACGTGGTCCCACCTTCCGGGAAGGGGCATGGGCCTATGAGGGAGTGTCCTGGCCGCATTGGGCCAGGGGCACAAGGCCCCATAGGGCCCAGCCGATCCTAGATAAGTTTAAACTCGTTTAAACTAGAGATAGGGTTTCTAGATAAGGGATAAGTTTAAATCGTTTAAACTAGAGATAGGCTTGGAGGATGGGCAAGGGCTGGCCGCACCCCCCCTCTATATATAGAGGGCTAGTGCGCCCCCTCCCCCAAACCTACACCTTCCTCCAAACCCTAGTTGCCCTGCTGCCCTCCTCTCTCCCTCCCGACTGTTTGTAGGCGAAGCCCTGCTGCAGAAATTCTCCACCATATACACCACGCCGTCGTGTTGTAGATCCAATCCATCTCTCCACCATACTTGCTGGTCCGAGGAAGGAGGAGACGTCGAGGTGCTGCACGTGTGCATCTCACGGAGGCACCGCCACTTGTGGTGCTAGATCGGATCGAATCGCGAGGAGGAGAAGCGAGTACGACTACATCACCCACGTTCCGACGAACGTTCCGCTGTGCGAATCTTCAAGGGTATGAAGATCTAATCCAATCTCTCTCGTTGTTTGCATCTCCTAGATTAGATCTTGGCTTTTCCTCTGTTCGCTTCCGTAGAAAATTTTGATTTACTATGCTGCGAAACCCTTCAGTGGTATCAGAGATAGATCTATGTGTAGATGTGTTTCACGAGTAGAACGCAACATGGTTGTTGCGGGCGTTGATGTTTTCTGTTGCAAGCCTCTTGCTTGTGTTCTTCTTATGGCGCGGGATAGTGAGATTGAAGCAGTCCAGGCCAACCTTACGCGACGTCGTTCGCGAGACCGGCTCCGCACTTGACGTGTGGCTTGTACCACACATGCGGCTGGTGGATGTCAGTTTCTCTCACTATAGTTGTCATGGGATTAACACCGGAGTTTGGCAACCATAATATCACCGTTGTGGCTTTCCGTAGGTAAGAATCGTTCTTAGCATCTACTCCCATAAGCCACGTAAAACATGCAACAACAAAGTAGAGGCGTCTAACTTGTTTTTGCAGGGAGTGTTTTCTGTGATATGGTATGGCCCAAGATGTGATGTGTATATTGTATGCGATGATCATGTTTTGTAATGTTTCACGACTTGCATGTCGATGAGTACACAACCGGCAGGAGCCATATGGTTGTCTTTATAATTGTGTATGACCTGCGAGTCAACTTCTTATACGCCATGTAATAGCTTTACTTTATCGCTAAGTAGTTAGCAATAGTTGTAGTTGTTATTCGTGGTGGAGGCAATCATGGTGGAGTGATGGAGATCATGCCGGAACGCACAAGATGGAGATCATTGCGCGAAGATTGGCTATACCATGTCACATAAAGTTATATGCATGTGATGTTTATCCTTTTATGTATCTTATTATGCTTAGATCGCGACGGTAGCATTATAAGATGATTCCTCACTTAAAGATCAAGATAAAAACTGTGTTCTCCCCGAGTATGCACCGTTGCGAAAGTTCGTCGTGTCCAAGCATCACGTGATGATCGGGTGCTATAGACTCTACGCTCACATACAACGGGTGCAAGCCAGTTTTGCACACGCGGAAATACTTGGGTCTAACTTGACGAGCCTAGCATGTACAGACATGGCCTCGGAACACAAGAACCGAAAGGTTAAGCATGAGTCATATGAATGATATGATCGACACTTCGTTGTCCACCATTGAAACCACATCTCTTCTCGTGATGATCGGATTAGGTGTGGTGAATTTGGATCGTGTTCACTAAACAACTTGAGGGATGTTGAATTTAGTGGGAGTTCATCTAGTAATTTGATTAAGTTGAACTATTTATCATGAACATAGTCTAAATTGTACTTGCAAATATTGTAGATCACATGGCCAAGTCCAACTTCAAATTCAACGTTTTTGCTGAGAAAGAAAAGCTTAGAAACAATGGGTCTAACTTCACCAACTGGTTCCGCAATCTAAGAATCATTCTGTCTGGCGGACAAAAGGACTATGTCCTTGAAAAAGCGTTAGGTGACGCCCCTGCTGCAACTGCGCCGGCTGATGAGAAAGCTGTCTATCAGTCGCGCAAAGATGATTATGGTGTGATTAAGAGCACCATGTTGTTTGCTATGGAACCGGAACTTCAAAATCGTTTTGAAAACTATCCCGGGCCCTTTGAGATTCTCGAAGAGTTGAAAACCATGTTTCAGACTCAGGCCCGTTCTGAGAGATATGAGATCTCCGAGAAGTTCTTTAACTGCAAGATGGAGGAAGGGAGTTCCGTTAGTGAGCACGCCATTAAGATGTCGGGCTACACTCAACGCCTTGAGCAACTGGACTGCAAGATTCCAGAGGAGCTCAAGATTGACAGGGTTCTGCAATCACTCCCTCCCAGCTACAAAAGTTTTGTAGTGACTCATAATCAGATTGGTTCCACTGATACGATCACCGAGCTCTTCGCAAAGCTGAAGGCTGCGGAGGTGGACATCAAAAAGGATAATCATGTGTTGATGGTCAACAAGCCCTCCTTTAAGAAAGGTAAAGGTGCAAAGAAGCCCTTCAAGAAAGGCGGCGGCAAGCGCGTTGCCCCTGCTGAGAAGAAGCTCAAGTCTGGTCCTAAGCCGGACACTGAGTGCTTCTATTGCAAGGACAAGGGTCACTAGAAGCGCAACTGTCCGAAGTACTTAGCGGACAAGAAGGCTGGCACCATCAAAGGTATATTTGATATACATGTTATTGATGTTTTCCTTACTAGCCCTCGTTGTAGTGCCTAGGTATTTGATACCGGTTCAGTTGCTAATATTTGTAACTCGAAACAGGAGCTACGGAATAGACGACGGCTTGCGAGGGATGAGGTGACGATGCGCGTTGGCAACAGATCAAGAGTTGATGTGATGGCCGTCGGCACGCTCTCCTTAGTTTTACCTTCGGGATTAGTTTTAAACCTTAATAAATGTTATTATGTGCCTGCGTTGAGCATGAACATTATTTCTGGATCGTGTTTATTGCAAGACGGTTATTCATTTAAATCGGAGAATAATGGTTGTTCTATTTATATGAGTAACATCTTTTATGGTCATGCACCTCTTGTGAGTGGTTTATTTCTTCTAAATCTCGAAAGGGATGAAACACACATCCATAACATTGAGGCTAAGAGATGCAAAGTAGATAGTGATAATACTACTTATTTGTGGCACTGTCGTCTAGGTCATATTGGTGTAAAGCGCATGAAGAAACTCCATTCTGATGGACTTTTGGAGTCTCTTGATTTTGAATCATTTGACACATGCGAACCATGCCTCATGGGCAAGATGATCAAAACCCCGTTCTCCGGTATGATGGAGCGAGCAACGGACTTGTTGGAAATCATACGTACCGATGTATGCGGACCGATGAGTGTTTCGACGCGCGGTGGATATCGCTATTTTCTCACTTTTACCGATGACTTAAGTAGATATGGGTATATCTATTTGATGAAACATAAATCTAAAACGTTTGAAAAGTTCAAAGAATTTCAGAATGAAGTGGAGAACCATCGTAACAGAAAGATTAAGTTTCTACGATCCGATCGTGGGGGCGAATATTTGAGTTATGATTTTCTCACGCATCTCAAAGCAAGTGGAATCGTTTCACAACTCACGCCACCCGGAACACCACAACGCAATGGTGTGTCTGAACGCCGGAATCGAACCCTATTAGATATGGTCCGATCGATGATGTCTCTTACTGATTTGCCGTTATCATTTTGGGGTTATGCATTAGAAACCGCTGCATTCACTTTAAATAGGGCTCCATCTAAATCCGTTGAGACGACACCGTATGAACTATGGTTTGGTGCTAAACCTAAGTTGTCGTTTCTTAAAGTTTGGGGATGCGAAGCTTACGTCAAGAAGTTGATGCCGGACAAGCTCGAACCCAAAGCGGAGAAATGCGTCTTCATAGGATACCCTAAGGAAACTATTGGGTATACCTTCTATCACAGAACTGAAGGCAAAGTGTTTGTCGCAAAGAACGGTTCCTTTCTTGAGAAGGAGTTTCTCTCGAAAGAAGTGAGTGGGAGGAAAGTAGAGCTAGACGAGGTTGTTGAACCTTCTCTTGAATTGGAGAGTAGCGCAGCACCTGAAATTGTTCCAGTGCCGCCTGCGCCAACAATAGAGGAAGCTAATGACAAGGATCATGAAGCTTTGGACGATGCTACTACTGAACGTCGCAGGTCGACAAGGTCGCGTGCCCCTCCTGAGTGGTACGGCAACCCTGTCTTGACAGTCTTGTTAGTAGAAGACAGTGAACCTACGAACTATGAGGAAGCGATGATGAGCCCAGACTCTGAGAAATGGCTAGAAGCCATGAAATCCGAATTGGGATCCATGAGCGAAAACCAAGTATGGACTTTGGTGGACCCTCCTAGCGACCGAAAGGCCGTTGAGTGCAAATGGATCTTCAAGAAGAAAACGGACGCGGATGGTAATGTTACCGTCTATAAAGCACGGCTTGTTGCGAAAGGTTTTCGACAAGTTCAAGGTGTTGACTACGATGAGACTTTCTCTCCCGTAGCGATGTTTAAGTCCATTCGGATTTTATTAGCAATTGCTGCATTTCATGATTATGAAATATGGCAAATGGATGTCAAGACTGCTTTCCTCAATGGCAACATTGATGAAGAGTTGTATATGATGCAACCCGAAGGTTTTGTCGATCCTAAGGATGCTGATAAAGTATGCAAACTTCAGCATTCCATTTATGGACTGAAGCAAGCATCTCGGAGTTGGAACCTTCGTTTTGATCAAGTGATCAAGAGCTTTGGATTTGTTCCAAATTGCTACGAAGCTTGCATCTACAAGAAAGTGAGTGGGATCTCGGTGACGTTTCTGGTACTATATGTGGATGACATATTGATTATTGGAAATGACATCGACATGCTTAACGATGTGAAGAGTTATTTGAACAAGTGTTTTTCAATGAAAGACCTAGGTGAAGCTGCTTATATATTGGGCATCAAAATCTATAGAGATAGACAAAGACGCTTGATAGCTTTAAGCCAGAGTACATACCTAGACAAAGTTCTGAAAAGGTTCAGAATGGATAAGGCATTGAAAGGTTCAGTGCCTATGTTGTCAGGTAAGATATTGAGCAAGGCTCAGTGTCCAGCTACGGTAAATGATAGGGAAGCTATGAGCAAAGTGCCTTATGCCTTGGTCATAGGTTCCATCATGTATGCCATGCTGTGTACTAGACCGGATGTGTCCAATGCTCTTAGTTTGACGAGCAGATATCAAAGTGATCCAGGAGTGGAACACTGGACAGCCGTAAAGAACATCCTAAGGTACCTAAATAGGACTAAAGAAATGTTCTTAGTCTATGGGGGTGTTGAACAGCTCGTCGTAAAAGGTTATGTCGATGCTAGTTTCGACACCGACAAGGATGATGCTAAATCTCAGACAGGATACGTGTATATTTTGAATGGAGGAGCTGTGAGCTGGAGAAGCTGCAAGCAAAGCGTGGCCGCGGGATCTACAGTAGAAGCGGAATACATGGCTGCTGCAGAAAGCGTCAAGTGAAGGAGTTTGGATCAGAAACTTCATCACTGAGCTTGGCGTGGTTCCAAGTGCATTGGACCCACTGGAGATATTGTGTGACAACACTGGCGCCATAGAACTCGCTAAGGAACCAAGATATCATCCAAAGACCAAGCATATCAACCGCAAGTTTCATATAATCCGAGATTATATAGCAGATGGAGATCTGAAGATCAGCAAAGTACATACAGATCTGAATGTCGCAGATCCATTGACTAAACCTCTTCCACGTGTAAAACATGATCAACACCTCAGTGCCATGGGTGTAAGATTGTTGCCAAATGTAAACTAGATTATTGACTCTAGTGCAAGTGGGAGACTGTTGGAATTATGCCCTAGAGGCAATAATAAAGATGTTATTATTATAATTCTTGTTCATGATAAAGTTTATATTCCATGCTAGAATTGTATTAAGCGGAAACATTAATACTTGTGTGGTTTGTGAACAACACCGTGTCCCTAGTACGCCTCTATGGACTAGCTCATTGATCAATGATGGTTAAGGTTTCCTAACCATAGACATGAGTTGTCAATTGATAATGAGATCATATCATTGGGAGAATGATATGGTGGACAGACCCAAACTAAGCAAAGCTATTAGATCGTTTCATCGTGTTCGTCTTTGCGAAGCTTTTCTCATGTCAAATATTGTATTCCTTAGACCATGAGATAATACAACTCCCTGGTATCGGAAGAAAGCTTTGAGGTCATCAAACGTCATCCTATGAGAGGGTGATCATAAAGGTGTCTCTCAGGTGATCGGAAAGTATCTGTTGGGTTGTATGTATCGAGATGGGATTTGTCCCTCCCAAGTCGGAGAGATATACTTCGGGCCCACTCGGTAATCGATATCAACACCGCTTGCAAGCATGTGGTTAAGGAGTTAATCACAAAGTGATATCGGATTACGGAACGAGTAAAGTACTTGCTGTGAACGAGATTGAACTAGGTATGACGATACCGACGATCGAATCTCGGGCAAGTAAAATATCGCGAGACGAAGGGAATATATATATGGGATTGATTGAATCCTGGCATCGTGGTTCATCCGATATGATCATCGATGAATGTGTGGGAGTCAATATGGGTGCCCAGACCCCGCTGTTGATTATTGATAGAAGATCATGTCTGCATATTCTCGAACCCGCAGGGTCACACACTTAACGTGTCTCGACGCTAGGATAGATTGGATAATTGGTTTATGAATTTTTGTTCGGAGTCTCGGATGGGATCCAGGACATCACGAGAGGTTCCGGAGTGGTCCGGAGAATAAGATTCATATAAGGCAGTGCAGTTTTTGGAGTTCGGAATTGTTTCGGATTAATCGGTATTGTACCGGAAGCTTCTAGAACCTTCCGGAAGGGGGCCAACGTGGTCCCACCTTCCGGGAGGGGGCATGGGCCTATGAGGGAGTGTCCTGGCCGCATTGGGCCAGGGGCACAAGGCTCCATAGGGCCCAGCCGATCCTAGATAAGTTTAAACTCGTTTAAACTAGAGATAGGGTTTCTAGATAAGGGATAAGTTTAAATCGTTTAAACTAGAGATAGGCTTGGAGGATGGGCAAGGGCTGGCCGCACCCCCCTCTATATATAGAGGGCTAGTGCGCCCCCTCCCTCCCCCCAACCTACACCTTCCTCCAAACCCTAGTTGCCCTGCTGCCCTCCTCTCTCCCTCCCGACTGTTTGTAGGCGAAGCCCTGCTGCAGAAATTCTCCACCATATACACCACGCCGTCGTGTTGTAGATCCAATCCATCTCTCCACCATACTTGCTGGTCCGAGGAAGGAGGAGACGTCGAGGTGCTGCACGTGTGCATCTCACGGAGGCACCGCCACTTGTGGTGCTAGATCGGATCGGATCGCGAGGAGGAGAAGCGAGTACGACTACATCACCCATGTTCCGACGAACGTTCCGCTGTGTGAATCTTCAAGGGTATGAAGATCTAATCCAATCTCTCTCGTTGTTTGCATCTCCTAGATTAGATCTTGGCTTTCTATCTGTTCGCTTCCGTAGAAAATTTGATTTACTATGCTGCGAAACCCTTCAAGTGATACATACGTCTACCTGCCCTGAGTCTAGCGCGGGTACTTCCCGGTCTTGTCCCCACGTTCCTCTGCCACCCGCGCCTCGGCAACCCTTTCTCTTAATCTCTTTCTTTCCGCCTCACGGGCCTCCTTGCGCACTTGTTCCTGCCGCTCCTCTTCCTCCCTTCTCTTCATGTTTAGCTCACGGTTTTGAGCTTGTTCCGCTCTGAATTTTTTTCATTTCTCTCTCTCGAGCCTTCTTCTTGTTCGCGGTTATCCTTTCAGCACATTCCTCATCAAGAAAACTCTCCCTTGCACGACGGCTCCTGTCTGCAATCTCCTGCACGGCCTAGACTGGCTGCTCCGTGTCAATCCAATGGTACCACATGCAAAGTGGAGGAGGAGACTGCAAGCAAATAAATGGAATGAATATAAGAACACATGATAACGTGAATGGTTCATATTAACCATGCTCTGGAAACATACCGGAGGCCTCTCGTACGACGAACTTGCTTGCCGGGGCGGGCTTGCGTCGTAGTTGGGTCACATGAAAAACTTCATGCACATGCAGGTGGAGAAATCGATCGACTCCTTGACCTTGGCGAGATGGCCACACCAACAACGCTTCCGTGCCACCCCTTGTGGCAACATAACATCTTTCATCTTCCTAGGCCTATACTCTGGGTTCGAACAAGACACAGTCATGATGGAGTGGAGAAGAAATGCGAGAGGAAGAGGAGGAACAACTGAACTGGGTGAAGAGAGAACATCTCGGTGCCTGAATTTATAGAGGCAATGGGACAAATAGACGGGAAAACGGCAGGAAAACATGGCGAGAGGCGGGAATCGGCTGGCGGCAAATCATGGCGGGAATCGGTTGACGGGAAATAGTGGCGGGAATCGGCTGGTGGGAACCGAAAACTAATTTAGACGTTTAGGGCTTGCATTGATCATGCAGAATTTGGTTATGCATTGATCATGTAGGATTTGGTTAGGATCAAGCCGACATGTCCACTCGGTCCTGGGCTGGCCGATTAATCCATTCGGGCTAGACCTGACCGTAAGGGGCATTCGGCTTCGCCCTGGCCGATTGGGCCAGCCCCAGTCGGTGAGGCCCTGACCGACTAGGCCAATCGGCCGCGCTCTGACCGAGTGCAACTGGCATGTCAGCTAAGAGCTCACTCGGCGAGCTCCAGGCCAAATGGTTGCATTCGGCGACGCCCTCGCTGACAAAACCCTAGATGTGTAATATCCCAAATTCGCGCAACACTTGTCAAATTAATTAAAAAAATGTATTATTTAAAAAAAATCGTGTATGGATGGAGAGAGTTATGGTCTTCTGGATATCCGAAAGTAGCATGTTTCGTTCTGTCATACATTACTCTTGTGACTAGGGAAACTTTGAAAATCGATTTTATATGCTCATATGTGACTTGTAAGACCGATCTGATTCATTAAAAACTCTCCATGTTTCTAAACAGTTGGCGTATAATAAACTTAGATAAAAAGTCATTGTTTTTGAAGTTTGAACAAGAATATATACTCCAAAAATATCAATATATGTAATACCAAATCAATATCAATAGCATTCACAAAGCAAAACAAAAAATATTATCAATAGATTCACCATAAGATATGTTTTCATAATATACATATTTAATATCGTAGTTGTTGATACTTTTTCAATATATTTGATCAAATTTAGAAAGGAAAATGTGCTCAACGAACGTGATGTGTGGGATTGTATACCGCCCCCACCCCGTAAAACGTTAGGAAATTTTGAACCGGACCGCCGGCCGTATGGGTCCCAAACGAGGTCGGTGGCTATGCCGTTAGCCGTTGATGACGCGCCGAGGACTGAGGCCACCTTTTTCGTAATCCACGATAATTCAAATTTGAATGCAGTTGACCGTTAGACCCTTTTCCCCTTATAAAAAACACACGAAATCAGATCACCAGCCGACCAATTCCATTCCATCTCTTCACCGACACATCTGCATCATCTCCCTCCTCGAATATGAATCAATCCATGGCGACCATGGTGGCGGCGGCCGGGCGAAAGAGGAGCCCTCGGGGCCGCAAGCCCCTCGCGCCGGTGCTCGACAACGACGTCAACATCTCAGGAGGGAAGGCTGCCCTGTTGTCGTCGCAGCCGCCGGAAAAGGCCAAGAGGGGCAATGTCTCGACTGCGGCTGTGGTGCTTGATATCGACGCCACCAAGGTCTCTTCCGGGAAAGTTGATGCGCACAAGGCAAATAGGGCTCCGTCCAAGAGCGGCAAGGCCAAGGTGGCCGTGGCGGCACCGTCGATGGCCGACGAGCTGACGGAGCTGCAGGGTATGCTGGAGAGGCTGCGGCTTGAGAAGGAGAAGGCGGAGGAGATGGTGCGGGAGCGGGACGAGGTCATCCGGAAGAAGGAGGAGGAGATCGAGACAAAGGGCAAGCAGCAGCAGCGTCTCCAGGCAGAACTCAACAAGATGCAGCGCATCAAGGAGTTCAAGCCTACCATGGTATGTACGTATGCACCTCTCGGCGTCGATCTGTTTCATCACGGTGTTTGTGTCTTGATGATGATGCATCTATATACTGCCAAGTAGTAGATTCCATTTCTTCTTCTTGTGATTAGTTCAGATTCAGTTAGTCTGATCTTGATTCTCCTGCAGAACTTGCCAATGGTCCAGTCTTTGCTAGACAAGGACCATGAAGGGGGCGACAAGCGCAAGAAGAAGAAGAAGAAGAAGGGGAAGGCTGGCAACGAGAGGAAGAAGCCAGCAACGGCGTATGTCCTGTGGTGCAAAGACCAGTGGGCCGAGGTGCGAATTCCCCGCAAACCAGATCTTTTTCCCTTGCCTATCACGTGTTTGATGAATTGTCTACCATGTCAATTTTCAGATCAAGAAAGAGAACTCGGATGCAGACTTCAAGGAGGTGGGGAACGCTCTGGGCGCCAAATGGAAGACCCTCGGCGCCGAGGAGAAGCAGCCGTACGAGGAGAGGTACCGACAGGAGAAGGAGGCGTATCTGCAGGTGGTTGGTCAAGAGAAACGCGAGGCCGAGGCGATGAAGCTGCTGGAGGAGGAGCAGATGCGCTGGACGGCCAAGGAACTGCTCGAGCAGTACCTCAAGTTCAGGCAGGAGGCTGGGGATGACGACAGCAAGAAGGGCAAGAAGAAGAGCAAGAAGGAGAAGGACCCGTCCAGGCCGAAGCAGCCCATGACGGCCTACTTCGTCTACTCCCAGGAGAGGCGTGCCGCGCTGGTCGCCGAGAAGAAGAATGTGCCTGAGGTAATGGGGACCGACCGTGTTCAGCTGTTCCGGTTGCTGTGGATGGTTTCGTCCATTCATCTGATAAGAATGAATTCTCGTGCTGTTGCAGATTGGTAAGATCACTGGGGGGGAGTGGAAGAGCATGACGGAGGGTCAGAAGGCTCCCTACGAGGAGGTTGCGAGGAAGCACAAGGAAGAGTACCAGAAGCAGATGGATGTGTACAAGCAGAAGAAGCTCCAGGAAAGTGAGAGCTTGGACAAGGAAGAAGAGGAGCATAAGAAAATCATGAAGCAGGAGGCTCTGCAGCTTCTCAAGAAGAAGGAGAAGGCAGATAACATAATTAAGGTAATCCTTAAAGCTCCAAATGAAATCCCTCTTGATGTGGTCGCTGATCGTCATGTTGGATTTAAATCAGAAAACCAAAGAAAGACGTTTGAAGAAGAAGCAGGAGAACGCGGACCCGAACAGGCCCAAGAAGCCTGCTTCTTCCTTTCTCCTCTTCAGCAAGGAGGCAAGGAGGCAGGTAGCGGAGGAGCGCCCCGGCGTGAACAACTCCACCATGAACGCGCTCATCTCGGTGAAGTGGAAGGAGCTGAGCGGCGCCGAGAAGAAGGCATGGGCGGAGAAGGCGGCTCAGGGGATGGCTGCGTACAGGAAGGAGCTCGAAGAGTACACCAAGGCTCACAGCTCCTCCTCATCTCCCTCACCTTGATTTTATTAGGCTTCAGTTGAACTATGAACTCAAGGATTCTCATCTCTGAATCCTGACTCGGAGAGTTCTGGTATTGAGCTTATTTTCTAGGGTCACGCATGGTTGTTGCACTCGAACGGCATAAATCAAAATGCATGGCTGGGTCAGTTCGTCACACTTTGCATCAATTGCACTAGAATGATTATTTCCCCTCAAATATAACAAGGCAGGGCGTGAGCTTTTGCTCCCATCCCCTGTAAAATAATGAAACTAACAAATTCGCAAACTACTCTGTAGGTCTTCCCAGGATAAAAATCACATCTAATACTGAACATATACCGGCTTTCGAACAAAGCTTTGCATCTCCTTTCAGAGAACTGCCATGCTTTATCAACAAATCTCAGCGAGATTTATACCATTGTAATCGGTACTTGTATCGGGGACAGAATGCAAACCGGAAATAATATTAGCGACTAACACTAGAAATAATCTGTGAATCGGAGATTTGTACATTTACCTCGTGTATTCTTTCAGTTTTGATCTTAGATATGTGATTCTGCTACCTCTTGATAGCCCATACCATGTGATTCCCCGACTATTATGAATGTTTCTTGTACCCTTTGAACATTTCCATCTCTACTACTTATAAAGAAGCAAAGAAGAATTTCGCTAGAAGCACACCGCAAACCATACACAGACGAAGTGAAACCGACCAGACCCACTAGAGGTAATTTAACGGCAGGGCTCAGCCTAATCAAGTTTTTGTGTGCACTTAGCATTTTTTCACGTCGGACGGAAAACTTTATCCCCGTCCCTTCCTAAAAAAAGCCCCCACCCCGCACGCATCGGTTCCTGATTCCCTCTACCTCCTTCGCCGCCCTTCTCCCGCCGCTCTCGCGACGCCCCTTCTCTCGCCGCTCGCCCGCCGCCTCCAGTCTTGGCGTCTCTCCGCTGTTGTGGGCGCATGTCCACCCAAGTGCTCTTCCGTCGCTGCTGTCCACACAAGGTTCCACGAATGCGTTTCCCACACAGAGGGGATCTACACAATCCTTGACGGCCAGGCTACTGCCTCCCCTAACCACAACGGCGAGGGTTAGAGATCACGACGATGGGGTTGCTGCCTCCACCGAACCGAATGATCCTCTCCATGAATCCTGATGTGATATGGGAGGGCGTCGCTGGTATCGGAAGTGCCAAAGTTCTAATCATGCCTATCAATCATTCACGGTGATTATCTTACAACTTGTTGTCAACAAAATTCCCTCCGTACTTTTCTGTTGATTATTTTTTATCAGATTCGCCTAGGTTTTTAGATCGGAGGTAATTTGTTTAACATTGGCTTTTAGGTTTCAGAGAGTTCAGAATAAGCACCTACTCCAACTTTTATTGGATAAATCATGTGCGATGCCATACTTACTGCTCTTATTCCTAGAGGATAAGTAGTTGTATTCTCGGGCATTTGTGCCCAATCAGCCGAGGCTGAATTTTTTTTGATTCATGTTTGTTGGCATCAATTTGTCCTAGCACTGATGATACTCAAGCGCAACATTATGAGGTTTACCAAATTCCCCTTTCCTCTTCCCAGTTCCAATCTTCTCTCCTTCATCTACTTGGTCCTTCTTGCCGTGTGTTTGAAGTAATGTGTATAGAAAACACCTATTTATTTTTATTAGACGACATATGCTTTAAAGTAATGCAAAAGGTCCATGAGTTAGGATACATTGCACGACATATCTTCAGAATGTAACTAATAGTTGTTGTTGTCTGCAGGTCTGCTTCCTCGATGTCGTGTGCAAATTATTGTCACTGTAGTTGATTATTCTTATAAATCATGACATCAAAAGTGTAGTAAGAATTTGTCTCTCCAATTTATATAATCCAATTTGTTACAAGGTTAGTTTTTTCGTATGTGGATTATAGGTGTTTAGACATTAACTCGAGGGCGTCCATTCACCACCCACATATTCTTTTCTTGCAGATCTTTTATGAGTATTTTGTGATTACTATAAAGATCTACTAAAATTTTCATTGATGGATAGAAAAACACACGGTTGCTGACATTTCAACTTTTACATATAAATGAAAATCTTCGAACTGAATCAGCCTGCACTTCCAAGACACCCACACCCACCTGAAGATAATCGATATGGATGAAGTGTTGAAGCAATGGTAAAAGAACCAATGGATGCCATAGAAAATATCATCTCATAAGGTAAAGGCTGCATCCATCAGTTCAACTTTTTTTTTAAAGAAAATAACTGGCTGGATATATGAAAATTGAACTCGTGTGCACATGCAATCATTTTTCGAGTAGTATTGTCCTTGCCTTGCATATTTAGATTTAGTGTATCTCATGTACCTAGAAAATGTGTAGCAATGTGACAGTTTACTAATAAAGTGAACGGACCTTTTTGAACAGAGACCAATATCCAAATAGTCCATATGTTAGTTAGCAAAACTTGTTGGATTTTCCATTCAATTTTGAAATAAAAATAAACCCAGATCAGTATTTCCAGTTGAGTCTTAACTGTGTCTTATATTACTCAACTACAGGCAAGTTGGATTCCATTCAATTTTGAATCTTTTACTCGGGTATTATGGATATATTAACATACAATATATATAACAGTTTTCCCATAACTCACTAATAAGGTGAACAAACCTTTTTGAACCGAAGGGCCAATATCCAAATAGTCCATATGTTGTTATTTGTCTTGAAAGATGTTGTTCCCTACGAATAGCATGAGCCATGCAACTACTAATGGAGATGATAAACATTAGAAAAAGTGTAAGATATTAAACTATTACAATTCAGTTCACCCATGACGGTTTTTCATCTTATGGAAATGATCAATGGTCACTTCATTAGTGATTGCATCCAACAGCCCCTTTTCCACATAGAAAATAAGGCTATGGCTCAACTATTGGGAATTCAAAGCAGCAACAACTGCCGTAGAATAATTTAGGATTTCAGGCATCAACGAATTTATAATCTTGATACTGTACATGTGAATTTGGGACCAGTCTACCTTTACGAACATGTCTGGCAAATGGTGGCAGTTTATTCCCGCTACAAACATATTATTTCAAGTGTTATTATTTCATTACTTTGATGCTAACAATATTTTCTTTTGATTCCAGAACTTACACATGGTAAGCTGTGGACATTGAAGAAGCATGGTGTCGGAGGTGATCAAGCTTTTCTGAACCTTGCTATTAAAATGTTTCCAAAATAGAGTAAAAAATCAAACATTAGACAACAGTCTATCCATTGCGGACATATGTCTAGCAAATAATGGCTCACTGACTGCTCTAGCTATTCAAATCTAAGCTTGACTGATGGTATTTGTTCACCACGTAATAAATTCTATGTATTAGGTACTATCATGCTAGATGTAGTTGATAGCATATATTAGCTAGATGCTACCAGTTTTCAACTTCTTAGACGAGTCATTGTATTGTTTATGTCTAAAAGTTTAATTTAGTTATCTTCTTTTATTGACTACTTGATATTGTGTACTGATATTGCTAAAGTTGCAATAATAAACATATAGAAGGCTTGGAAGTTTTTCTCTGTTGAAAAGATTTTGTTTGAAGTTTTATTGTTTCTTTCCTATGTTGTAGAAGAAAGAAAACATAGACTGTTCTATTCAGATGATGTCCCAGTCCATAGGTGCTCTAGAACCCATCCACAACATGTGAAATCAATGGATGAAAGAAGATTGTCCAGCGATTCTGATCTAGCCAAGAGTTCTCGTTATTCATCAAGTGTAGTGCTTCCTTTTGCAGCAGCAACTGGAATTTCTATATCAGAGAGTATTTAGGCGGTAAGTGTAGAGCACAAGTTAATGGTTAGACAACTAAAGGTCAATGTTCTTTACCTACAAATACTTAAGTACCAAAACAGGATTATATCTGTCTAAATAATGTACAAAACATAAAAATTCATGGGCAAGAATATGGAAGCCAAAGAGAAGAGAAAATGTATTTTTCATGATGTTTTATTTTTATACATGCAGCAAGGAATTCTACTTAAAATAACAAGAAAAGTAGAAAACAACTCATCGTATGGTGAGTTTTGCTTCTTCTCCACTGGATTTTTGGAGAGCAGAGGATGTCAATGAAATAGACTGAAAATTCACATCACCAAAATTAGCACAAATTTTGCGTTAAGGGGTAGAAATTCACCTAGAGTCGTCTTTGTTATATGTTGATCCAAATTATACAAAGTAGAGGCCAACTTCTGACGACCTAAGTTACCACCGTTATATATACCTCTTGTAAGCCGCCGGCTGGAACAAAAGTCGCATCTGTGAAATCCCCGGCGTTGTGTAAACACTCTCCGTTATAGTGAAGTTTCGCTGGCTGGGGCCCGTGGTTTTTCCCTCTCTTTGTTGGAGAGGATTTTCCACGTTAAATCTGTGTCCCTCTCGCTGCGATTTTATTTTTGTTCTTCGTTATTTACTTGTCGCAAAGCTAACAAGTGGTATCAGAGCCCCAGGTTCTAATCTAGGGTTTGCGATGTAACACCTCGTCCACTCCTGGGCCCGGGGGGTGTCACTCTTTGTCCTCACTCATGCGCACCCGGTTACCCAGTTCCCGGTCGGTCACCCATCCTAAAATTGCTCTAGGCCAAGCACGCGTAACTTTAGAGTTCTTTTCGAATGAGCTTCCGGAAAAGAAGTTGCAACTTGTTGATATGGGTATCCTATCAATCCTATTAAGCCATGTGCCTGGATCTCACATACACCCACCCTTTAGAAGATCGATGCCCTCATCGATCAAGCACACCCCAGGAATGTTCCCTCTTGGCACGCGTCTGTGCGTATAGTGCCGGCACATGTGCCATGCCGTGTTTACTCCGGGCCACACGCGCCATGCTCCACATGTCCCGTCACTGACCCGCACACACCCGTGTAATCGCAAGGGTCGGCTCTGATACCACTTGCAACACCCCGTCCACTCCTGGGCCCGGGGGTGTCACTCCTGGCAGCTTAATAGGATATCTAGACTGGCCCCACAGACCAACACTAGTCTTTTCTGCGCACTTTGCCCTCACTCGTGTGCACCCGGTTACCCACTTCCCGATCGGTCACCCATCCTAGAATTGCTCTAGGCCAAACACGCTTAACCTTAGAGTTCTTTTCGAATGAGCTTCCGGAAAAGAAGTTGCAACTTGTTGATATGGGTATCCTATCAATCCTATTAAGCCATGTGCCTAGATCTCACATGCGATATGTCGTCATTGAAGTTCGATCTACCATAGCTGGACTACTCCACAAGATTCTGCTTGTGGCAGGTGAAGATGCGGGCGATTCTCGCCCAAACTTCAGATCTGGATGATGCGCTGGATGGATTCGGGGAAAAAGATGCTAAGAGTTGGTCTGACGAAGAGAAGCGGAAAGACCGTAAAGCTTTGTCTATGATTCAACTTCATCTATCCAATAATATTTTGCAGGAAGTCTTGACAGAGAAATCCGCTGCTGCCCTTTGGGGGAAACTGGAACCGATCTACATGTCAAAGGATCTAACCAGTAAGATACATGTGAAGATGAAGTTGTTCTCGCATAGATTGCAGGAAGGTGGATCGGTAATGAATCACTTATCTCTTTTCAGAGAGATTATTTCTGATTTGCAATCTATGGAAATAAAATATGATGATGAGGATCTAGCCCTATTACTCTTATGCTCGCTGCCTAGTTCTTATACTCACTTTCGTGATACAATATTGTTGAGCCGTGATAAGATAACCCTTGATGAAGTGCAAGATGCCCTCAAACAGAGGGAAAAGATGAAATCTATGGTGCAGGCATATGGGGCGTCTTCCAAGGCTGAAGCTCTGCAGGTTCATGGCAGGACCGAGCAGAGATTTAACAACCATGGCAACCGAGATAAGAGAAAAGACGGCAGAAGTCGTTCGAAGTCCAAGGGAAAGGACAAGTTCTGCAGGTATTGTAAGAAATCTAATCATGTTATTGATGATTGTTGGAAGCTGCATAATAAGGAGAAAAGGAACGGTACTTACCAACCGAAAGATAAGGATCAAGGTAATGGTAAGGCTGCTGTTGTTTCTGGTGATAGTTCTGACGGTGAATGTTTAGCCGTTTTTGCTGCTTGTGCTTCTCGTGATGATGAATGGATACTTGATACTGTATGTTCGTTTTATATTTGCTGTAACAAAGATTGGTTCAGTTCATGTGAGTCTGTGCAGACTGGAGATTTTGTACGTGTGGGGAATGACAACCCGTGCCATATTGTCGGAGTTGGATCTGTTAAGATCAAGACACATGATGGCGTGACGCGTACGTTGAATGAGGTGAAGCACATACCAAGCATGGCCAGAAATCTGATCTCCCTGAGTACCATGGACGTTGATGGATACAAGTATGCCGGTGGACGTAGATTGTTAAAGGTATCAAAAGATTCTCTTATTCACATGATAGGTGATATGAATTCTGCTAAGTTATATGTTCTTAGAGGTAGCACTTTGCCTAGTATTGCTGCTGCTGTTACTTCTAATGATTCTGATGATTGTGGTAAAACAAATATGTGGCATATGCGTCTTGGGCATATGAGCGAACATGGCATGGCAGAGTTGGTTAAGAGAGAGTTGATTGATGGTTGCAACTTGGGTAAGTTTGAGTTCTGTGAGCACTATGTTTTTAGTAAGCACAAAAGAGTTAAATTCAATGCTTCCGTTCATACCACCAAAGGCATTTTAGATTATGTGCATGCTGATGTATGGGGGCCTTCCCGTAAGACATCTATTGGTGGTGCTAATTACATTCTTACTATTATTGATGACTACTCAAGAAAGGTGTGGCCATATTTTCTAAAACATAAATCTGATGATTTTGATGCTTTTAAGAAGTGGAAAGTTATGGTAGAAAAGCAAACTGAAAAGAAGGTAAAGGTACTACGTACTGACAATGGTATGGAATTCTGTTCTAATGAGTTTGAGGAGTTTTGCAGTAATGATGGTATGATCAGGCACCCCACCATCCCTTACACTCCTCAGCAGAATGGCGTGGCTGAGCGCATGAACAAAACCATCATCTCGAGGGCTTGCTGTATGTTGTCCAATGCAGGTATGCATAAACGTTTTTGGGCTGAAGCAGCCAACACAACATGCTACCTTATCAACAGGTCACCTTCTATTCCACTTGAGAATAAAACTCCCATTGAGGTATGATCAGGTTCGCCTACTGATTATTCACAGTTGAGAGTTTTTGGTTGCACTGCTTATGCTCATGTTGATAATGGAAAGTTAGAGCCTAGAGCTGTTAAGTGCATATTCCTTGGTTATGGTTCAGGAGTTAAGGCATATAAACTATGCAATCCTGAAACTAAAAGGATCTTGTTGAGTAGGAACGTTATTTTCAATGAATCCGTTATGTATCATGACAGCTTGCCATCAGATCCCTCTCCCGTTGCTATTGGAGAGGAGGAAGTTCGTGTGCAGATGGAGCACCTACAGAAATCTGTTGATAATAATGTTGGCGTTGATGATACTCATGAGGAAAATATTGATGATGATGTTGTTCAGCACTCACCTATTGTTTTGCAGCAGCCACATGAATCTATTGTTGCTGATAGACCGAGGCGTAACATAGTTCCACCTCGTCGTTTGATTGAAGAGTGTAATCTTACTCATTATGCTTTGAGTTGTGCTGAATAGGTGGAGCATGATACTGAACCTGCTACATACAATGAGGCTGTTGCATCCGTTGACCGCGAGAAGTGGGTTTCTGCTATGCAAGAAGAGATGCAATCGCTTGATAAGAATGGCACATGGGAAGTTGTGTGCTTTCCTAAACAGAAGAAGGTCGTCCGCTGTAAGTGGATATACAAGAGAAAGGAAGGTTTGTCTCCTAATGAGCCTCCAAGGTTTAAGGCAAGATTGGTAGCAAAAGGTTTCAGCCAGATTCCAGGTATTGACTATAATGATATTTTCTCTCCGGTTGTGAAGCATAGCTCTATTCGTACTTTCTTTGGTATTGTTGCTATGCATGATCTTGAGCTTGAGCAGCTAGATGTAAAGACTGCTTTTCTGCATGGTGAACCGGAGGAGGAGATTTACATGGACCAACCTGAAGGGTTCATAGTTTCTGGAAAAGAGGATTTTGTGTGCAACTTGAAGAGGCCGCTTTATGGTTTGAAGCAATCTCCAAGACAGTGGTACAAAAGGTTTGATTCATTTATGATCTCATAAGGTTTTAAGAGGTCTCAGTTTGATAGCTGTGTTTATATAAAGTTTGTTAATGGACACCTATTTACTTGCTTTTATATGTTGATGATATGTTAATTGCTGCCAAGAGCATGAGATCACTACTTTGAAGGCACACCTAAGTAGTGAATTTGAGATGAAAGATCTTGGTGCTGCTAAGAAAATCCTAGGTATGGAAATTAAACAGGACCGAAAATCTAGGTTGTTGTTTCTTAGTCAGCAAAGTTACGTTGAGAAAGTTCTTCAACGTTTTAATATGCATGATGCAAAGTCTGTTAGTACTCCTGTTGCTCCTCACTTTAAATTGTCAGCATTGCAATGTCCTAGTTCTGATGAAGATATTGAGTACATGTCTCGAGTTCCTTATTCTAGTGCTGTTGGTTCCTTGATGTATGCCATGGTTTGCTCTCGCCCTGATTTATCATATGCTATGAGTTTGGTGAGTCGTTACATGGCTAATCCTGGTAAAGAACATTGGAAAGTTGTTTAGTGGATTTTCAGGTACCTCCGTGGCACATCTAACGCTTGCTTGAAGTTTGACAAGACTGATGAGGGACTCACAGGCTATGTGGATTCAGATTTTGCTGCCGACTTGGATAAGAGGAGGTCCCTCACAGGTTATGTGTTCACGGTAGGTGAATGTGCTGTGAGTTGGAAGGCAATGTTGCAACCAGTTGTTGCTTTATCTACAACCGAAACAGAATATATGGTTGTTGCTGAAGCTTGCAAAGAGTCTGTTTGGTTGAAAGGTTTGTGTGCTGAGCTTTGTCAGGATGATTTTTGCATTAACCTGTTCTGTGACAGTCAAAGTGCTATTTACCTTACTAAGGATCAGATGTTCCATGAGAGAACAAAGCACATTGATATCAAGTACCATTATGTTCGTGATGTTGTTACACAAGGTACACTGAAGGTATGCAAGATAAGCACTCATGATAATCCTGCTGATATGATGACAAAGCCTGTTCCTGTTGCTAAGTTTGAGCTATGCTCAAGCTTAGTTGGTATAACTACTTAGCTCAAGTGGTTGTTGACGCCGAAAGTGTTTTCTTTGTTTGTTCAGGCAGATGATTACTGTTGATGCTACAAGAAGGAATTTGTCTCAAGGTGAAGTTTGTTATATGTTGATCCAAATTCTACAAAGTAGAGGCCAACTTCTGACGGAGCGGAGCGAGGCCCGTTGCCGGAGGCTTGAGCCGATCGGATCGTTGATGACCTAGGTTACCACCGTTATATATACCTCTTGTAAGCCGCCGGCTGAAACAAAAGTCGCATCTGTGAAATCCCCGGCGTTGTGTAAACACTCTCCGTTATAGTAAAGTTTCGCTGGCTGGCGCCCGTGATTTTTCCCTCTCTTTGTTGGAGAGAGTTTTTCACGTTAAATCTGTGTCCCCTCGCTGTGATTTTATTTTCGTTCTTCGTTATTTACTTATCGCAAAGCTAACAGTCTCGGCGTTGTCATTCATTGCCATGGTGGATGGTGGTACTTCGTGCTGTTGATGTGGCCACAGTGGGCGTCCTACCGTCATGTCATGTAACAGAGAAAAGCAAATACATAATCAGTTGGGAGGATGCTAAATGATAAAATATCCACAGTAATTATATCTTAACACATAGCAGATGTATTCCAGTGAACTGATTCAAGCCTAATTAAGTTATACTGATTATCCCCCGCAAAAAAAAGGTACACTGATTCAAGCTGTGCTATATTGGGCATACTGGTATGCGCTTACAAGCTGGAATCAGACACGCCCCTGCCACACTGCTTACTGTATGTACACGACAATTATGTGTATCTCACTTACAAGCTGTATTGGGCATACGCTGCATGTAAATTTTGTTGCGAACTAGGAACAAACTAAAGTATATTCCAGTGAACTGACTCAACCTTCCCGTGAAATAACACATTTTTCCTTTCTTTTCCTGTTCGGACCGACTTTTCGCAGGCTATGTGAAACTACAGCTCACTTGGTTGAATTGCGCAAGAGGATTTTACAAAGGTGAGCTCTGAGAGAAGCCTGGACGCTTCTTGTGTTGGTGAAGAGGGACAAGGGGCACACAAGGAGTGACGAGGCGCTAGCAGTAGCAGCTATTTACCTTTGCATTTCTTCGTTTCCTCGGCATGAAATCTGGGATGGGAGCTCGATGCAAGCCATGTCTTAGATTTGGGTATGGGCTGGGGCGAGGATGGCACGGGATACAAAGCAGGGGCAAAGAATTAATAATCATATGGAGGAATATCGGACATCATTGTGGAGGAATATCGGACAGATATGGTACGTGTATGAAGCAATTTTGAATCCAGTCTTCCATCCGGTTATGAGTGGGGTAATTTTTGGTTACGACGACGTGCGTGGCATGAGTGTTTCCAGAAAAAAAAGTTTTAACAGTATCATATTAATATTTAAAGTTTGGTCTAGATAATAATTCTCCATACTAAGATTTTCAAGATGGCTGTCAAGATTTTTTATAATAGTTCTCAATTGGTTATACTGGAAATAATTGTTGTCGGAATTCCATAATCGCGTGGTTTATTCCGTGTTTTGTAAAATTTAAAATGTATGAGTAGTGGAAGGGAACTTTTTTTGTCTTGAATTTATGAACAAGTATATTTCGCTAATTACTACTTGCTGATATTGTAATGTTATTTGAAAACTAACATTGATTACTATTTGTGAGGTTCGTATAACATATTTGATGACAAAATTAGTTGTTAGTTTAGTCTACCTAGAAATGAATGGTGTGGCTCTATGGGGAAATGATAATAAAAAGCAAGTCGCAGAACATATGTGATTTAATAAACTCGAGTAATTTTTTGAAAACGTGCGTTGCACGTGCACTCTTACTAGTTGTTTATAAAGCTCTTACAACACTTCACGGGACCAGTCAGATTGAATACTTACCTCCTACATACAACAAGGTAAGTAGGTGCACCTTATAAAAATGTCCGAATGCTCCAAGTATAAAAATTTACTTTATGTACAAGTTTCTAACCATCTAAAACATTATATCAATTATTAGGTTATAAAACAATCTACCATCAAAGAAGAGTCGATTAATTTACACAGTTTCAATCCGAAGCACTAAAATGAGCACTAAGATCCTTCTTTTGCCTAGGTTAATATTAATCTTTCTAGCTTTTATAAGTATTCAAATAGAAATAAGGAGGTCTAACTAGCTCGTCGCAATGTTTGTTTTGGTCCTAGCTAGTGCACTTGCCACATGAGAAGTGATCTATTTCTCCTCTTGCTGGGGTCATTGGATGACAAACGATGGTTATAATATTATGGGAGCACTTCTATTAGTAGTAAAGGGGAGTTATTGATCGCCGTTGATCATCCAACTTTCCATCTCCCTATGATCACCCCCACATATTTACATGCATTCTAGACTACTGGGTTAATATACCATTCGTCAACTTAGCAATCATATATCAGCCATACGAGTGACATTGGCCCCTTTATGATTGTTACGCGAACCCAAAGATAACCAGTTCATGGTGCGACTTGTTGTTTCTTTCAAAATTTAAGTGGCAGCAATGCATTTACAGAATTGATGACCACAAAATACCTTTTCATTATAGATTCACAAGACAAATCAATCAGTCGTTGCATTTTAATCAAGCTATCTCTAGGAGGCAACTTGTTATGAGCGAAGCCTTAAAAATATGTGAATCTTAGGGAGAGGAGAAAGCTTCTACATAAAAGTTATAAGAAGAGTACCCCCTAGTTTGTCATTTGTGACAGTAACTACCACATTTACTAGAAATTCTTCCATCTTACCCCATTTAGCGAAACTTGGGTCAGTTCTTACCCTTTTTAAAATTTTACCAGTTCTCTTGGGTGAGAGTGAGTCATGGTGGCGATGTACTTTCCCAGATCTCATGCATGATTTTTCCTGGTGTACTTCTCCCCGGCGATTTTCCCCCTAGTCCTCACCTGGCTCAGTCGCGTCACCGTCGCTCGCACTGCGGCCTCTCCCGCCGACTTATGTTGCTGTCTCCGGCGTTTGTTGGTGATTCAATAGTTCGTCACTTGGATCAAACATTCGGAGAAGCTAGCCCATGTACTGCTGCTACCTGCTAGTACTGGAAGGAGAATGGATAGTGTGTAGAGGTAGAGCCTCGTAAGCAACATATACATACTTGATCGAGTAGACTAATTCTATAGCATGCTCTAGCTAGGTACTCCCTCCATTTCAAAATATAAAATATTTTATCTTTGTGAAAGAAGTGTATCTGAATCTTTTTTAGTGTTTAGATTCATGTAGGTTTGGAGTGAACCTACCGACTAAAAAAAGTCTAGATACACTCATTTTATAAAACTAAAACGTCTTATATTTTAAAACAGAAAGAGTTGTAACTAGTCGCATTTGGTGTGTCTAGCCGGCAGATGACCACGATGTTTCGGCTGCTGGAAACACAAGCGAAGGTGCCAACGACCTTTTCACACAAGCACACTATGTGAGCCCGTGTATTTCGTCAATGGACGGGAGAGCCATGCATGATAAAGTCATCGAAAAAAGAAAGAAAAGTCATTGTCTGTCTGCTGACATGGACGAGGATGTTCATATGGGACACCACCACGACGGTACAGGGAGAGATGGCGACGTTGTTGGTGAAGGATAGCCCTGACAACAAAGCATAAGGTAACAACTCAGAGTAAAAGTTTAAAAGAGGTAAAAACTGACACAATTTTTACTAAATGGGGTAAGCCAGGAGAATTCATGTTAAACTAGACGGATACGCTCGCTTCACCGCGCCGTCTGCATGGCGTTGTCACACAGTGTGACCGTCATACTAACCGATGCTTTAATTGTGACACGGATTAGAACGTATGTGTTTGTAGTGTCATTGTCCATGGAGACGTTCAATCCCATCTTTAGCAGTCGGGCCTTCTCGATCTCTTCCTGATTCTCACCGTAGACGCTCGGCTAGCCGTGTAGAGAACAAAGTACGACTTATTTAACACCTCTCCATTATTTATTGATGGATGCTAAAATATTAGAGTTTAGTGCAACACAGAAGATATGATTTACTTTGGGTACCGGTGGAAGCATATCATGTTAGACCTTACTCAAGAAGACAGTTGATTTAACCTCTCAGATTTTCAAGACTTCAAGAACTACAAGGGCAATTTAAGAAACGTGTTAGATTTTGGCACAAGAACTTAAATTGTTTCCAACCTGACTCTGTGATAGACCTTCTCTCCCACCTCCCACACGACAGTGCGCCTGAAGGTGTCATCAATAGAGGTGATCGTGCGACCCCTAGCACTCGGGTGTCTACATCCTTCCGTCTATATCACCAGATCGTCAACTACAACACAGTGACCGCCTAGGTCGATTCCATGGCGATTTCTGAAGGGAAACTCAACGCCTGCAAGAGTTCCCTCAACTACCAATCTTAAGAGCATATCCAACATTTTGCAATAAAAGAGTGTATGACTTTTTGGTTTTTGGGCGCTATTTTGGCTGTTTTAGTGGGTGCGGCAAGCTTCAACATTTCCAGGCGCACTAAAATGCAACGCTATGCAGGCAACAGTTTTCCAGCCGCACTATAATAAGCCGCGACTGGCTTCCACTTGCCAAGATTAAACGCATCTCAACTTGCCAAGATCAAACAAAAGTGATAAACATATAAATCTAATTCCCAACACACACATACAAATTCAAGAACATGACTTGATCATCATAGCATAGATTAAATCCATGGCATAGTTCAAAATCATAGCATAATTCAACACAACCAAGTTCATCACAACTGAAGTTCAAATAAACACATAAAACATTAACATCAATGCCTACAACCATCATGCCTAGTCCTTTCTATGGGCATCTCCATCTTGTGCTTCATCATCATTGGAAACTTGGACGGTGTTGGTGTATTCTAGGAGCATGTGCCATCACCCATGTAAACTCAAAAACAACCACTCATGGGAGGCATGGGAGATACCGTGATAGTCATGAATGCACCCATTCTAACTCCCATGCCACCCATTGAATATTCCATGCCTCCAATGCCACCTGAAGGTGCTCCCATGTTGTTAATGCCACCTATTGTAGCTCCCATGGGTGCACCCATGCCTCCAATGCGTTTCATAGGTGCATACATGCCACCAATGCCTCCCAAATAGGTACACCCATGCCACCCATGCCTCTAATGCCACCTGTAGGTGGTCCCATGCCGCCAGTGCCTCCTATAGGTGCACCCATTCCACTCATGTATCCCTTAGGCGCTCCCATGCCACCCATGTATCCTCCCATGTTAGCACCTCCCATGTATCCATTCATGTAACTTCCCATCATTCTTTTTTGAGCCAAGACTTGATTGATACGTCCATTTTGCATCACTATTCTATATCATAATTTACTGTTATTCATTGATATATTTGATATTAAGAGATGATACTTATGTTATTTCATCTATTTTTGCATGGTTGATGACTTTTGGAGGATGGACCACTGAATCCAGGATTCTGATGGAAAAGGCACTGTTTGGAGGCAAAATTCACGAAGATCAGAAAATCCCGAAAAATATATGGAAAATCCTATTTTTCCAGAAGACGGAGGAAGCCAGAAGGGGGAGCGGAGATGGGCCACATGGGGGACCACACCACCCCCTGGCCCGGGCCACCCTAGGCCACGCCACCAGGTGGTGTGGCCACCCTGGCCCACCTCTAGCTCTGCTCTTTGGCATATATAATCCTCCCGAAACCCTAAGACTTGGGGAGCGACCACAGAAAGGTTCCACTGCCTCTACGGGGCGGAAAACTGCAGAGAGAGAAAGATCTCTCCGGCAGAGGGGAGATCGTCATCATCAACACCACCATCAAGCCAGACTTCATCAGGATCATCATCATCATCATCTCCATCATTATCTCCACCAGCACGATCATCACCACTTCATACCGCTGTAACAATTGGGTTGAATCTTGCATAGTTCTTAGGGGAAACTTTCCCGGTATTGATTACTTGTTGTAGTTGATGCTATTGAGTGGAACCATTGAATTATTGTTCATGTTTAGATTGTTACTTATCATTATTTAATCTCTTATCTTGATCCATATGATGTCTCGTGAGTAGTTCGTTTAGTCCTTGAGGACATGGGAGAAGTCATGTTGTTAGTAGTGGAATTGTGTTGAGAAAGATTCAATGGTTTGATAATTAAGTTGTGGTGTTATTATTCTAGTGGTGTCATGTGAATGTCGACTAGATGATACTTCACCTTTATGGGCCTAGGGAATGCATTGTGTATTTGGCTACTAATCATAGCGGTTGTCGGAGTGACAGAAACCTGAACCCCCATTAGGAAACCTTTGCACAAGGGAGTGTAGGATCTCAAAGTTTAAGGCTGTGGTTAGGTTTTTTTATCTTAATTACTTTCTTGTAGTTGCGGATGCTTGCAAGGGATATAATCACAAGTATGTATTAGTCCTAGGAAGGTCAGTACATTAGCACAGGTTCACCCACACAACACTTATCCAACTAAAGAAGATTAATCAACTGTATGAAGCGAAAACACTTGACGATATTCCCATGTGTCCTCGAGAACGTTTGGTCATCTTAAGTAATACAACCGGCTTGTCCTTTGCCAAAGAAAGGATTGGGACACCTGCTGCAAGTATTATTATTGTCTTTTATTTACTCGCACTTTATTTATCTGCATTATCAAAAACCCCTAAAATTCCGTTTGCTAAGTATTTATAGAGAATTCCTGATCCAAGAAACCCGTCAACACCTTCTGCTCCTCGTTGGGTTCGACACTCTTACTTATCAAAAATACTGCGATAAACCTCCTATACTTGTGGGTCATCAAGACTATTTTCTAGTGCCGTTGCCGGGGAGTGAAGCGCTATTAAAGAGTGGAACTGGTAAAGGAAACTTCTACTGTGAGTATTGTTTATTTCTATTAGTTACTTTATTTCAATATGGATAATTCACTTAGTTTCTTATTTCGTAATGCTACTACCACTGCTAAGGTAGTAGATGAACCACCACCTGCTGAAAATGATACTTTTAAGATACCTACAAGAATTGTTGATCGTGTTATGGATAACTACTATTTTGGAGATGGAACTGTCCATCTCGGTGATCATTTGCTCTTTATACACGAATTATGTGGGTTGTTCAAGTGTGCAGGTATTACAATAGATCAAGTCAAGAATAAGTTATTCTCATTATCACTGAAAGGAAGAGATGAGGAATGGTATGAGCTTCTGAAGAATGGCCAATATCTTGAATGGGAGGAAGTAGTACCTCTCTTTTATTCCAAATTTTATCCTCCTAGTGAGATTCACAAAGATGGGAATCAAATATACAACTTTTGGCCTCATGATTGAGAGAGTACAACTCAAGCTTGGGGGAGATTGAAGTTACTAATGCTCAAATGTCCTATTCATGAGCTCCCTAACAATATTATTATAAATAACTTTTATGTAAGACTTTCTCTTCATGATAAGGATCTATTGATGCTTCTTGTGCTGGATCATTTACATGCATGGAATAAGAAGCTAAATGGGATCTTCTAGACCATATTCAAGACAATGTTGAAGCATGGGAGAATGATAAAGGAAGATAGTCGGGTATAAATTATGATTATGAATGCATTAAATATTATATGGGAACTGATGACTTTCATAATATTAGTAATGCTTATGGTCTTGATTCTCAAAGTATTGCAAATTATTTTAAAGCTTTTGCTTCTTATATTGAAATTTCTAAAAAGAAATGGAATAAGTATCATGAGTGTCATGGAAATGGCCACGGCAGTCGCTGCAGTAGGAATTGATTGATTGAGTCGGGGGCGAGAGCTGGCGGCCATCTGCGGTGCGAGATGGGGGCGGATGCACATGGATTTATCCAGGTTCGCCCCCCGGAGGGTAAAGACCTACTCCTGCTAGATTGTATTAGTAGAGAGCGAGTTACAATGGCGGCGAGCTCAGCGTCTAAGCAACGAGTCGCTTGAAGGGGTGTATGATGGAACATACCCTACAGAGGTTTATATATGAGGCACCTCGCTAGGGTTTACAGTTTACAACCGAACATGATATGGATTTGGAGGCTTTGACCTAATCCGACCAGGCTTCGAGTATGCTTCTGGGCCTCTAGTCTCCAGTCGCCAGACCTTCTCCTTAGTCGCATTCCAGTCGCCGTCCTGCAGGCCCACTCGTGAGACCTTTGGCCCAATCGGAACGTCCTGCTGGGCATACCCCATTTGGCATATCCCTATCAGTAGTCCCCGAGGCCATCGTTGATTCAGATGCAGGTGGTCATTTGGCAGTCGGAGTAGGCGAGTCCAATTTGGACACCGAGTCGAATCGGCGGTGGACTCCACCAAGACCAAGGAAATTTTCCCAGGTCCTTAGTCGCTGCTTCGGCGAATGCTACCACCGTCTAGTCGCTGCTTCGACAAGTGGATATGGGCCAGTTGCACATGGGTCAAATGGAGGAGTTGGACCATCAATTTGGTCAAACTATCTGTTGGATATTCCAACGGTAACTTCGGCGTAATTACCGCGGGTAACGGCTACCCTGAGTCTGGTGGGTGGCACCTCCTTATAAGGGGAATAACAAATCAATTTTGCAGATCCTTTCCCGCATTCTTTATTCTCACGCACCCATTTCTTCTGTCTTCCCTCGATTCAATCCCTTCAAGCCGAGCGACCCCACGTCCTTCCTAATGGCGCCTCCAAAAGGTTCATGGGGTAAATCCAAGTGCACCACGACCCAGCTCAAATCCTTCGAGGACGCTGGAGTCCTCCACAAGGAGAACTGGCGGATCCCCGCACCTTCCGAGATCGAGCCGAAACCGCGGGCCGGCGAGTTCATTTGCTTCCCTAGTTACCTAGAGAGGGGTTTGGGGTTCCCCACCTTACTATTCTTCTGGCGTTTTTATGCGTACTACGCAATCAAGCCGTCGGATCTTGGTACGCATAGCATCGAGCAGCTGGCGATCTTTGTCGCCTTCTGTGAATGCTATCTTGGCTGTAGGCTGTACTTCCGCTGTGGTTGGAGCTCTTCCACAGCCGCATCAGGCGCGAGGCGTCCGGCGGCCTGATGTTGGCGGCCGGCAGCGTCACGTTCCAATTGAAGCAGGCCAACTTTATCAAGCTTCTGTTGCCGAAGAAGGCCGCGAGCGAGTGGAAGACGAGCTGGTTCTACTTGAAGCAGTCCACTCCCTCCGGTGAAGTAGCACTTCCCGAGTTCAGCGGATGCCCATAGAAAGGAGTGAACCTTGCCGGCTGGCGCCGAAAAAGCTCCCTGAAGACCAGAGGATGGCTGTTGCGGAGATGATGGACCAGATCTAGAGGCTGAAGGACCAGGGGCTGTCCTCGATCAACCTCTACAACTGCTGGCTCGGGCGGCGTCTGGTTCCGCTAGCGGCTCGGCCGTATTGGATGTATGAGTACAGCGGGAAGCACGACCCCTCCCGGACCAGCAAAGAGTCGTGGGAAGCCGAAGACTACAAGTCCGCCCTGAAGAAGATCACCGATGCGGAATTTACAACCACATCGGCTGGGCTCGCCCCGTACATTCCCGTGAAGAATGAAGCCCCCACAGTAAGTTTTCCTTCCTCAAACTTCCTTTTAGTCGCAATTTCTGCAACGCAATTCGCAGTCGCATCGTTCAATACTTATTTGTGGTTTGTTCTCAGTTGTTCCAGGTGCTGGAGGGTTGGCTCCCTCCGCTTGACGAAGAGGTCCCTCGGGAGCTCGAAGAGGCCTCCAAAAGAGATTCCTCCGAAAGAGACGAGGAAGAGGGAGAGGTTCCTCCCCCAGCACCTATGGCCACAATACTCGCATGCAGAAGCAGCGCGAGTTCGAGGCAAGTCACAGCCTCGAAGAACACGAAGGGGGCGACAAGATCGTGCAAGAGCACACTTCTCGGTGCACGGCCATGCCGGCGAAGCCCGCATGCAAACCGAAGTCGCAAATGAAGAAGCCAGTGTCACCGCTCAGGTCGGCGGTCGTGTTTGAGTCAGATGACGACTTTGATAGTGACGCCCCCGAAATTTCGCACGAGATCCCGGAGGACGCGATTCCGATGAAGGGATTGGAGGATGAGGACACCGAAGCGGCGGTAGAAGTTCCTCTGGCGGTGATTGTGCAAGAGCTTCGAGGGCGCCAGGCTAGGAGGCGGCTGAGGCCGCGGCTTCGAAGTCGTCGCAACCTTCAAGAGCGGCCGTGTCTTTGGAGCCGGAGATTCCAGCGACCGTGGCTTCATCATCAAGGAAGTCCGTAGTGCCGTGGGCTTCAGATTTCTTCGAGAGAGGTCTCACACGCAAGCTGGGGCCGGAATTAGACAAGCCCGCCCACATCAACACCGGGTTGCGCGTTCTCCCGGTTGCCAAGTAAACTTCGAATTTCTCTTTCCAAATCGTGTTCATTTTTTGTGTTATCTCTGTGCTGACTTTGGAGGTTTGGCAGGTCTAGCTTCAAGAAGATTGGTCGCCCTTCGATGGCGAAGATTCCGCCAGTCGCCACCACAGGAGAGGGAGACCTCCCCAAGAAGAGGAAGCCTGCTGAAGACGCCGCGACTATGGAGGGCGCGAAGAAGCGGAAGGGCGGTGCCGACGATGCTGCGGCGATGGATGGCGCCAAGGAGGGCGATCTTGCTGCAGTCGTCGAAGAGGTGGCGGCTACGCGATCGGAGCCAGCCACGGGCGCTCCACCGATGGAACCTTCGGCTCTGACGACCAGTGCCCCGGCTAGAGCGTCAACGACGTTTCCGTGCTTCATGGTGAAGGGGTTTCTAGGCGTGGCGGACAACCAGTCTCCACAGAGCCCGGAGATCGTTGATGAAGACGTTGGGTCTCGTCGCGGGCGTACCTCCTTCATGGTCCCTTTGACAGACGTCGGAGAGCTTCACAAGATGCTTGGCGCTGCCATTCAGGTACATCTAGTCCCCGAGTGTCTAGTCGCTGAATTTCAGCGGCTAGGCACTGAGTTTCTTCTAGTCTCCAGTCCCCGAGTTCCTAGTCGCTGAATTTCAGTGGCTAGGAACTAAATTTCTTCTAGTCGCTAGTCCCCGAGTTCCTGGTCGCTGAATTCAGTGGCTAGGAACTGAATATCTATTTTTGTAAGTGCTAACTTTTTGTTATTCTTGCAGGGCTTGCAGAGGGAGTCGACAGATCGACAGGCCGCGAAGGAGCGTCTGGAGCGGGATCTGCGCGTGGCGCAGGGGCAAACCGGCGTGAGCTGTTGGTGTTCCGTAGTGTTGATAGTCACTTTTTCCCTATTCAGACGGTCTTCGGACTGCAATTGCCAAGGCCCTAGAAGGGTATGTCCCAATTGCCGATCTGGACTTGGCGAATGGGCGCATCGACTCGCTGGTCAAAGAATTGGAGGAGGCAAAGGCGGCCTCAATTTCTTCTGAGGACAGGGCAAAGGCTGCGGTCGCCGCGGCTGAAAAGGAGCGGAAGGCCGCTGACTCGATCATCTTGGGGCTGCAAAGTGATCATGCCACCCTGGAGAAGCACGCCACCGATAATTGCCGGAAGCTCCTTGGTGAGTCGCTGTTTCTTTTTGCTTAACTTGTACGGTGAGTCCCCGAGTGGGGGAATCCATAGTGTCACTGATGTCTGAAGTTGCAGTGGTGATAGGGCAAAGCGACCCAGTGGTGCAGACCTTCAACGCCTTGCAGTGCATGACTGCCGTGGTGAACACGGCCACTGCCTCGACGTTGTGCGTCCAGGCCGTTCTTCAAGGAATGTCCCCCACCGAGGTTATTTCTGGGGGATTGACTGAGGTGTGGAGCTATTTGGAGGAGGTACCCAGCGTCGTGGAATGGATGGCGCGCTTAGCTTTCAGGCGCGGGGCCACCACAACATTGAGTCTGGGGCTTACTCACTTCCCCGACGACTTCGACCTCGACAACATTACTAGCGGCTATCCTTCGACGACTGGTACGGTGGAGATGTCGGAGGTACTGAAGCTGACCGCCAAGGCTGCCCCTTCGCTGATCGGGTGTTGGTGATGGGGGATCTTCTGTCGTACCAAGAGATGGTGGTGGCGCCAGGCGACCCCGAGCCGGAGCATCGTGATCTGAAGTCGGAGCAGCCCTTCTAGTCGGCACTGTCGAAGTCGCTATCGACCTACCCGACGAACCCGTGGCAGCCGTTCGTTCACATCAAGGGTGGTGTGGACGCTTCGTCATCGGGGCCTGCGAAATAGACAACCTTTCTGACCGCTTTGTAAGATATGCCAAGTGGCGAGTTGATGGCTCAATACACGGCGCTCAGAAAAGTGCTTGGTGTGTGGTGTTGATGTAGAGCTCGTTGGGAACCCCAAGAGGAAGGTATGATGAGCACAGCAACAAGTTTCCCTCAGTTATGAAACCAAGGTTTAATCGAACCAGTAGGAGCAAGGAAATACCTCAAAGGTGTTACTAGCTGAGCTTTGGCAGGGCGCACTACCGGTGCTAGTAGCAGCGTGGAGACCTACACAACACAACCACAGAACTTTGTCCCCAACTTGCGATGAGGTTGTCAATCTCACCGTGTTTTGCGGAAAACAAAGGATTAAACGTATCGAATGGAAAGAAGTAAAAGTTTGCAGAAAGTAAACACAAAGCATTAAAAGATTGTAGATTGAATATAAAAGACAAGGACCAGGATCCATAGTTCACTAGAGGTGGCTCTCCTTAGATAGATAACATGCTAGGTGAACAAATTACAGCGGGGCAATTGACAAACATCGAGAAAGCAATACATGCATATACTAATCATCTTGACTCCTTTGAGACTTGATTGGGCAATACAACATAATACATAGACTGCCATCCAACTGCATCTATGACTAATAATCCACCTTTAGGTTATCATCCGAACCCCCTCCAGTATTAAGTTGCAAGCAACAGATTATTGCTTTACGAACTGCGTGTAAGGTAAACAATATGATTGTTCTATGAACAAAGGATTGTTGTTTTCTCCCTAGTAGCAACAACAAATCTAGTACCTTAGAGATTTCTGTCACTTCCCCAGATTACTAGAGGCATGAACCCACTATCGAGCATAAATACTAACTCTTGGAGTTGCTAGCATCTACTTGGCCAAGATAGATACTAACAACAGAAAGCATGCAAGATCACAAATAACAAAGACATGATAGAATCAATAATCAATCTGAAATAGCATCTCAATATCCATCGGATCCCCGCAAACACAACATGTATGAATTACAAATAGATGATCTTAATCATGAATGGAGCTCACAAGATCTAAACATGAAAGCACAAAGGAGGAGAAACCAGCCATCTAGCTACTACATGGATCCGTAGTCCAAGGATGAACTACTCACGCATCACACCGGAGGCTTGCATGGTGATGAGGAAGGCCTCCAGGGTGAATTCCCCTCTCCGGCAGGGTGCCGGGAAGAGCTTCAGATCCCTCCCGATCTAGGGATGGAGATGACAATGGCTACAGACTCTTTCGTGGATTTTTGATCGGGTACCTAGGGTTTTCGTCTAGAGGGCAACTTATAGGCGGAAGGAGAGGCCGAGGGGGTGCTGGGGTCGGCCAGACCACCCCTGGCATGGGCCAGGCCTGGCTGCGCGGCCAGGTGGTGTGGCCGGCCCCCAGCCCTTCTCCGTCTCGTATTTTGGCACTTGATCCCTTCTGGAAAAATATGCACTTTGGCTTTTGTCCCGTCCAATTCCGAGAATATTCATTTTCTGACTTTTCTGGAATCAAAAACAATAGAAAACAGGCAGCTGGCACTGTGGCTCTTGTTAATAGGTTAGTCCAAGAAATCATAATAAAAGTACTCCAAAGTTGGAACAAAACACAAGAAAGTGGATAAAACCAAGCATGGAACATCAAAAATTATAGATACATTTGCAATGTATCAACATCCCCAAGCTTAACTCCTGCTCGTCCTCGAGTAGGTAAGTGATAAAAAGAATAATTTTTGAGGTGACATGCACCATCAAAAACTTGATCAAAAGTATTTGCAAAACTCAAAGCTGGGATCAAAGTAATTCAATCATAACATGAAAGACAAAGTTCTAGCAATAAGCAAAGAAAGTAAGATGCAACATGAAAATGAACAAACAAAAGATTCATGAATAACATGCTTTGCAAGACGTTTGTTTGTTTCACATAAAGAAAACATAGCATAATAGTATTCAGCTTGTCCCTCAATAGAGTAGCAAATATAAATGCATAGGACACCTTCAAAGTTCATAAGAGTGACTAGATACAATAGTTTCAAACAAGCAATAACAAGTTATGCATCAATCAACTAGTCTTGGGACAATGCACATAGAACTAAGAATGGCCACTATGCTCTCAAAGTAGGTGCATAAAGATAGAAGGTGGAGACTCAATATAATGGTGGAAGAAAGGCCTTTTGTAAAAGGAAGTAGGGATTCAAGCTCTCATTGCCCCTATCATAAGCATCTTGAAGGTGATTAAGGTTAAAGTGACACAACTAAGAGGATATGCTTGACAAGTTATAAACCTAAATCTCATGCCCCTTACTTATGAAGACCGATCCTCATGCTACTCAACTTCAGTCACGAGTAAGCTCTTGTCATTGTAAGTACATGTGTATCATTAAGAACTGCCAATGGGGTACCCCTTGCACATGATACGGGAGCTTTCCCATAATCAAAATGACAAGGCAAGCAGACAATGAGCATCTTAGCGATCTTTTTATTTGCTATTTGCATAGGTTTTTATTGAGGATGCTTCATAGAGTGCTCATTATGGTGATACTGCAAGTTTCCACCATGATTAGGCATGGCTTAGGCTAGCGGCCTAGGCATTTCTCTAACACACATACAAACTCCATGATCTTACAAGTTCCACATTTATTTCACACCGCCGGGATCCGTAAGCAAAAGAACATAATATCAACGGGGTACAAAGTACAAGTGCAATGTTGAAAGCATTCCCCATGGTACATGGTTCTGCTAATTTCAACTTATAAAGCGCAAGCATATACACAACAAAGAAGGACCCAATGGTTCAAGTTTATTAGAGGCAAAAAGTAAAGTGTGCCATCAAGTTCGTGAGAGCTTTAATCACTAGTTTTCTCATAACAAGTTTAATTTGGAAGGTAAACAAAAGCATGAATATACTTGGAATAGCATAAGATAGTAGGTAGGTATGGTGGACTCTCTGGAAAAACTTGGTTTAGGGAGTTAGATGCATGAGTGGAATTCATACTTGGTTGTGGAGGCTAGCAAAAGATTGGGAGCGACAAACTAAGAGAGCAATAATGGCCATAATCATGCAAAGCGACAAAACATCATTGATCAAAGCATATAGTGATACTACAAGTTGAAAAATAAAGGATCATAAAGGCTATGGTGACTTGAGAGAGTCATAACATGGTGTGAGCATGCGCCAAGTCAACCCAAATAAAGCATCAAAGGAGAATACCACTATACTATGCTTTAATATGCTAAAACAACGCATGATTCATCCAAGGCACATTAAGCAATCTCAATTGTTTATAACAAGTCATGCTACAGCAAAGAATACTAAGAATAAAGCCAAAAAAATATCAAGCATGGCATGACAAAGCATAGCCACAGTCAAAAACGAGCTTTTTTACCACATAAGTATGCACTTTCCTACTCTTTTCCAAACCAAACCAAACTATTTGCAAACCAATGTATGAAAGAGGGGGTCCAAACAACTTATTCAGAAAACTAAGAAAACCAATAAAACTAAAAACCAAAACAAAAACGAAAAAGAAGACGCTCCAAGAAAAACACAACTATGCATGAAACAATAAAAATGAAGCGTTTAGAAGAAACCTGAGATTTTTATTGATGAAGAAGGGGATGCCTTGGGCATCCCCAAGCTTTGACGCTTGTACTTCTTGGATATTTCTTGGGGTGACATGCGTGGCATCCCCAATCTTGAGCTTTAGTCCATCCTTCATCTCATTACTCATTCCTTCCATACACCTGAAAAATTTCCTTCATACAAAACTTCGCACAATCTCATTAGCAACATTAGTGCACTTAAGATAAATAAGTTTTAAGGTTCAGTTAAAACACCAAATAAACTTCCATTAGAACACTAGCTACTGGAGCACTTCCCTCAAAAATCTCAATTCCCCAAAATAACTCAAAAAGGAACCCACAAGAAGCAAATGCAGAAAATGGCAGAAATCTGTCAAAACAGACCAGCAGGTAAAGACGAATTTTTTCGAAGACCTTATGTTGCTCAAATCAAAACGTGTTGAACTAACGAAAGTTAGATAACAACCTGGGGCAGAAGCACAAAAAATTACAGCTCAATCCGACATACAGAACTCTCTCAGGAATTTTGAAATCTGTTTCAGGACAGCAACTTTCCCAATCATTACTTCACTCTCATTAGAGGTTACTCTTGGCACAAAAAGCAAATAAAAAGGATAAGGAGAGGTTATTACAGTGGTAATAACTTCCAAGAATTATTTAAAACTCTTGGGTTGTCTCCCAACAAGTACTTTTCTTTAACGCCTTTAAGTTAGGCATAAGAAGCAAAGAAAGAATCAAGTGTTCTCAAATGAAGAAGCATTAAGATCAATACGAGAAATATTTTCAACAAGGCAAGGTATTTCATCCAAATAAGTTCTAGAGGATCCTCTCTCAATGCTCTTAGGTTCACTATTCTCATAAAAAGGGTTTGCAGGAACAATCCAATCAAGATTCTTTTCTATGGCATCATGTATTGCTACTAGTTTAAAGGGTATTGGTATCTTAGGTTCCTCCCCATTAGGTTCGGTTTTGTTCATCTTTTCTCGTGTACCAACAACATCTACACATGAGCCTAGCATATTGAAATATTCAAAAACTTTTCTAACTTCCTTAGCAACATCATAGAACTCCTTAAACAAAGTTTTTAGAATAAAATCCCTCTTTTCAGGATCCTCAAATTTCTTTAAGCTTAAGAAACATTACTTGCATTAAGGGGTTGAGGTCAACAAACCTAGCTTCTAACATGTGAATTAAAGAAGCAGCAGCAATCTCATAATTTGGAGCAAGTTCTACAAGGGATCTATCCTCAGTATCTTCATGTTTGATAACATGATTAAAGAATTCTTCAATGTTATCTTTCCCAATTATAGAACCACTACCAATTGGAAGGTCTTTGAGGGTGAACTTGGGGATCAACATGGTGAGCTAAGGAAAAGGTGACAACTAAAGGAGACTTAATTTTTTTGTGTTTTTGATAAAGAAAGCAAACAAGCAAAACTATTTTTTTGTGTTTTTTGAAGTACAAAACAAGCAAACAAAGCAAAAAGAAACTAAGCAAAACAAAGATATTGGTTATGAGGGACTCCCCTTGTGAAGATGTCCTTGACTCCCCGGCAACGGCGCCGGAAAATCGCTTGATGGCTCAATACACGGCTCCCAGAAAAGTGCTTGGTGCGTGGTGTTGATGTAGGGCTCGTTGGGAACCCCAAGAGGAAGGTATGATGAGCACAGCAGCAAGTTTCCCTCAGTTATGAAACCAAGGTTTAATCGAACCAGTAGGAGCAAGGAAACACCTCAAAGGTGTTACTAGCTGAGCTTTGGCAGGATGCACTACCGGTGCTAGTACCAACGTGGAGACCTGCACAACACAACCACAGAACTTTGTCCCCCACTTGCGATGAGGTTGTCAATGTCGTGGTGGTGTCACGGCAGATGACATGGATAGGCTAAAGGTGGGGACTAATATGCGCTAGGGGAATCCAGGGAGGGATAGTAGAGTGATTCTCTACACAGAAGCTCTGTATTGATGTTCTATCTCCAAGATTACAAGTGCTCCTTGAGCTGTATTGACAAGAGGAGGAAGAAGAAACTCTCTTACTCTTGCCTACTAACTAGACCAAGAACCCTAGATCCACTAGTGCTCAACCAACTAGAATTCTGTCAACCTGTATCCCAGAAAAACCCAACCCCTCTACCAGAACCCTAACCCCCCTTATATAGTGGTGGTTCGGTCCTGGCCTAGGGCATACGTGGAGGCATATTCCTAAGAATATGTCCCCTCCCAAAGTAGTAACCCGACAGGGGTGCTTTTCCCCCGCGTCACACTTGCTTTAGCAACGTAGCCTCTGCGGCGCCCGCATCAGCCGACGTGAGCGTTGTCACCCTTGTCGGCCATGATCCGGTGGTCCTGCCCTTGCTTTATTCGCTCATCCAGTACGTACCGGACCTTCTTTTTTGACCGGAGAGATTCCTTCCTTCTCCTAGAAGCCAAGCGAGGATCCGGATCACAGTTGATCCGGCCGCACCTGTTCCTGCATATAAGTTAGACAAGCATTTCTGACTTACTCCTTAAGTCGGACGAGACAATGTTAGGCGTCCCCCCCCTGGCTCGGGTTACTCCGTGATCCGGCCTGCCTTGAGGTGACTCGGCTAGCATCCGCTTTGACCTTGCCGACCCTCGGCTAACTCGGCCCTTATACCCCGGAGTGACCCTACCCTGGGGTATCCCCCCAACATTAGTCCCCGAAGCTGGTGCGGCCTTAGCGGCATTGGTCGCTAAGGCCACATCAGGTTCATTCATATTCGAGCCTCGGACGTTTAGTTCTGGGTTAACTTCTTGTCTCGGATTATATGGATTTACGTTCCCTTCTCACGCTCCAAGTTTTCACTTGTCGGCCGGGTCACCACTTCGGCTCGGATCCTATGGTTTTACTTTCCCTCC
The DNA here is from genome assembly GCA_916181665.1 of Avena sativa. Classification (NCBI taxonomy): domain Eukaryota; kingdom Viridiplantae; phylum Streptophyta; class Magnoliopsida; order Poales; family Poaceae; genus Avena; species Avena sativa. Next base: position 295,542,349 of record OV702291.1, on the reverse strand, counting down.
GCACATTTCAAGTTTTCACTTGCCGGCCGGGTTACCATTGTGGCTCGGATCCGGGCCTTGCTTCCTTCTCTCATACGTCAACCCACGTAAAGGTTAATCATTACGTTGCCTCAATTTTAGGGCCTGCACAGTAACCGCCGCAGTAACTGTCAGTGATTACTGTGCGTGGGTTACGTCACGCCTGTCTCCTCGTTTATCGCAACTGCGCGTCGTGTCATGGGATCATATTTACTCTGTGGCCCATGGTGTGGCTTCTCTCTGATTGGCTAGTGCCGGTGATACACGGCCACACCGTGTGGCTCTCCGGTGCAGCGCGATCCCACTCATCGATCACTGGGGGCAGTTAAATAGGGGAGGGGCGCGTCCCTTAGCACTTTTCCATCTCCGCGCCCCTTTGCCTGTTCCTCTTCTTCTTCCTCGCGACCGCGCCGCCGCCAGTGCCCGTTGCAGCAGCGCCGCCACCGCACCTTCTCCGTGCCTCCGCACCGCAGCCACCGCTACACAACTGCTTAGCCACGGGTCCTCGTCAATCTAGACCGCAGAGCCCCGCCGCCGCTAGCTCCAGCGAGGACAGCGGATTCGAGATGACGGATGAGGAGCTCATCATCGTCGAGCAGGAGATGGAGGAGGACGCCGGCGTGGCGGACCGCGGCGCATGGGCCGGTTCGTGGGTCTGCCAGGATGACATTGACTGGCTCTACCGGACCCGGCGTATTCCCGCCGGCGTCGCTGCTCGTCTCCCCTCCTCGGAATTGGCCCCCTCACCCAATCCGGGTGAGTTCGTTGTTTTCCTATCCCATTTCCAACGGGGATTTGGTCTTCCGGTGAGCGATTTCTTCCAGGACTGGGTCCGGACCTATCACTTGCAACCACATCATCTCCCGGCGAACGCCATCACCTCTCTGTCTGCTTTCGTCTCTACAATCGAGGGCTACACCGGACTATGGCCCACGAAGGAGCTGCGGATCTGGTTCTTCGGCCTCCATCGCAACGTCGTCCCCAACATCCACGTTGAGTCGGAGGACAAGCAGCTCACTCAGTTCGGAGCTGCCTCGGTCTCGCCCCGGAGATTTTCAATCTTTCCCCGGGTCACCGGGCTTGACTCCTGCAAAGGATGGGCCCGGACCTTCTTCTACGTCCGGAACAAGGGTACCAAAGACTTGATTCGGTTGCTGCCCTACGCTCCGGGTCCCCCTGACACGGATTTCTGGGAGGAGGTCGCCAAAAAACCTACAACTCTGGCTAACCAAGTCCACAAAAGGTTCGTGGAGCTGAAGAAGCTCGGATTGCGCAACGAAGATGCCATGATCACATTCGTGCGCAACCGAATCTCTCCCCTCCAGCGGCGCACTCACAAGTTGTGCCACATGAGCTTCAGCCGCGACCCTAACCGAACCTCCTCGTTCGAGTTGAGCAATACGGAGATCTTCCACCGGGTCAAGGATCTTTTCACCACCCATAAGGATTTCTCCGCCGAATGGACGTGGGGAATCGAGCATTACTGCCGTGATAGGCTCCCTCCCGCGGTAAGCTTCGCGGGGTAAACTTATTTCGGATCAATTACGTGTCGGTTCTTATCATATTTTTTGACTCTGCTCTTTGTGCTTTTTTCTCAGCTATTTCTCCAACAAACCCTCGAGGATGGCACGTATCCGACCCTTAAGTGGGCCCCGTACCGAGAAAACCCGGATGAGGAGGAGCCGGACCAGGAGATGTTCCTCCCCACGACCGACGCCACCAAACGACCCAGCGGTAAATTCTCTTCTCTTAGAGATTGGCCCGACGATGAGGATGACTCGGATATCGACATGATTGAACCCGTTGAGGCTGTCTCTCTTTCTTTTGCCTTCCCGGCATCAGCTAACCCCGGTGGGCATATCCATGAGGATCCTCCACTTGCCACGGGCGAGCCTGTTCCGGTGGCGTCAAAGAAGAAGCGCGGATCCGCGTCAAGTTTTTCTTCCGAACCTTCTCAGCCTACCAAAAGGCAAAAGAAGGCCGGAGACAAGACTGCCTCCAAGCGAGCAGGCAAAGCCCCGACACGGAGGGTCCGGAAACCTAAGGAGGCCGAGACCTCGGATGCGTAAGCCATTTTTCACTGCGCAACACACTTCCTCCTGCATCGGGGTAATTTCACTCCTGACATCATTTTCTTTTGCAGGGCTCCTGTGGAGGTCCCTCAGAGCGGATCGAGCATCTCTTCTCCCCTTCGGTCTGGTCCTTCCCCTCCCCGTGACGACGAGTCACGCCCGCTGAGCCCTATTCCGGAGGGCTCTGTGGCCGCTCCGGGTTCCGCAGTACCTCCTCCAGAGGAACGCGATATCGGATCGGGAGGGGTCGGATCGGCCGAGGCAACGGCGTCCGCCACTTCGGCATTGCTGCAACCAGCAACCACCAAGTCTACCGCAACTCCAGCACCAGCAGCAGCTCCAGCACCAGCCACCGAACCAGCACCTGTCCCGGCTCCGAAGAAACCAACAACAACTCTCAGTCCTGCTACCAAAGCTCCCGTGCCAAGTTCGTCTGCCTCGTCCGAGTCATCCCAAGCTCGGCGAGGAACCACTCCAGCAGCTTCCAAGGTCAAATCCACTGTGGTCACATCCTCCCAGCAAGCTAAAGGCAAGTAGGCTCCGGATGCTGCCAAGTCTACCTCCGTCGAGGCCGGGCAGCGAACCTTGTCGTCAATGCTTCCGAAGAAGTCACTAGCAGCGACGGATCCTCCTGCCGAGCCAGCCGATTCGCAGCAGATGGTTATTCACACCAGCCCAGCTCTTGCCCTGATTGAGAGGAAGGAAGCTCACGCAAAGGGCTTGGTGGCACCCCACATGCCCACTAGTGAACGGTACCCTCCGAGCCTTATCGAGTTCATCATGAACTGGAATAAGGCGGAGTTCGTCTACAACGACGATCTCCCGGAAAAGTTCGGCCCCGCTGAATTTTCCGCTCAGATGAATACCGCCGCCAAGGCCATTAACCTCCCTGGGGGAATGATGGAGGTACGTCGTTTCTTCTTTACATGCTGTAGATAATAACCATTAGTCCCCGAGCCTCCGGCGGAGTAACTTGTTACTCGGTCGGATGCTCATTAGAAGATCAATGTAGCTGCATGTAAACTTCAAATATGCACACATTTAGAGCCGGGTTAAGTTCCACTTGGCCCGGATCTTGCACACTTCGAATATGCACACACCTAGAGCCGGGTTAAGTTCCGCTTGGTCCGGATCTTGTACACTTCGAATATGCACACACCTAGAGACGGGTTAAGTTCTGCTTGGCCCGGATCTTGTACACTTCAAATATGCACACACCTAGAGCCGGGTTAAGTTCCACTTGGCCCAGATCTTGTACACTTCGAATATGCACACACCTAGAGCCGGGTTAAGTTCCGCTTGGCCCGGATCTTGCACACTTCGAATATGCACACACCTAGAGCCGGGCTAAGTTCCGCTTGGCTTGGATCTTGTACACTTCAAATATGCAACAAACTAATTTTACATTTCTGTACCTTTGTCAGGTAACTACCAATCGCCGGAGCGCCGAATTTCAGCGCCTGCTTGATACCCACAAGATCTTGCGCGCAAAACATGTTGCACTTGGCGCAGAGCATGAAAAGAGGGGTAATTCTCTCCCTCAGCACCTCTCTGTTTCACTTGTTTCTGCCGGACTAACCTCCTCATTCGGTTATTTGTAGTTGGGGTGGAGGCTGAGAACAAAATTATGCGGAAGAACTTGGAGGAAATCCGAGGTATGTCCTCTTCCGCCCAACCTTGTTGTGTTTTCCATTTCTTCTTCTCCTTGGCTCGCCAAACATTCACTCCTCGGCTTTGCCGGGTCAACATACTATTTCAGCATCGCTTGAGGATAGTGTGCCCGTGCCTGATATGATGCTGCATTTTCTTGAACAAGCAGGACAACATCAAGCCGAGCTAAAGAAGAAGAATGATGAGCTTGCCCTCCTCCGGACCAAGGACGACGAAATAGCCAAACTCAAGGCCGAGATGGAGAAGATGAAGGCCCAACACAAAACCGAGCTCCAAAAAGTTGGCCAGAACTTCACCGAAGAACGTGAGCGCTTTACCCTCCAGATCTCCAAGGACCAGGACCTGCTCAAGGAATCCGAGGTCCAGCTTGGGTCGGCGCTTGCTGATCTTGAACAACTTCGCCAGAGACACGACAGTTGTATCAAGGAGTTGACCCGGATCCATCGCCATATCTCACGTAAGTTTTTTCCCGTTATCCGACATAGTTTTCCGGGTTAGCTCATATGCCTTTGCTTCAACATCTTCCCTTTCCTTATTTTCAGATCACTTTCTGGAGGGTACTCCCATCGCCAGTGCTGCCATTGCCAAATTCCGCCGAGAGAGGGGTACTCCCGTCGCTCCTGATGGTGAGAGCGTCCCCTTAGACATGGAGGACCTATTGGTCAGCGTGTCAGCTCGGGTGGAAACCATCAAGAACTATGGGAAAGATCTCCTCGATGTTGCAGTTCGGATCTACAACACTTTCTGGCCAAGCGAGAGCGCTCCAAAAAGGATCACACTCCTTGCTGAGAAGCTATTGGAAATCGAGACACAGCTTGATCTCTGGAGAGAATCCGCCGGGCGTGCCGCAGCAGATACCCTCCTCCATCATATCCTTACATGGTACGAGAATATCGACCTGAGCCTCCTCACACGCCGGCGCACCGGATCCAAATGGACCGATGATCCGGAGTGGGTAGCTCGGCGTCAGGCTTGCGCCTATAGCCTTGTCGAATATTCTCCCATCCATGACTGGGTTGAGGGGCCGAGCTTTCTGGAGTCCGGCGAGGAGGAGCAGATGGAGAACGTGGAGGATGGGTCAGGTGAGGATGGAGAAGATGTTGCTTCAGATATTGAAGACAATGATGACGACGCCGAACTTCCTCCTCCTGCCGCTCCTTAGTGGAAAAAACTTGAAAATTTATCAGATCCCCGGTATGCCGGGTGCAATTGTATGCTGAATACATGATATTTTGCTACTATGCTTGTATGCCGGATTAACTTGGGCGTAGTCCCCGAGTTTCATTTTCTTGTTTGTCCAATTCTCCGGCTCGATCCGTGTCTACCTTGATTTGGTTTTACGACTTACGAATCCGGGCTTCAAGAATCGTTTTAACAATACTTAGAAACTTTGAGGCTTGGCTCAAAATAATTCAACATAATAACTTGAAAGTAAATACGGGGTTAGTCCGAAAAAAACAAACGTTAGCTGGAATAAGTTCGTTTCCTTAGTGGTTTTTCATGTGCTACGCAATTCCAAACTTGTTCCCATGCTTGCCATGAAGCCAATTCTTGTTGGACAGCAGCAAGTCCAAGGGTTGGGTTTTTGGTGCTCACACATTACTAATCCGGGTTAAGTGAGACGAGTCATTCTAGCTAATGCATAAAAAGTAACAACAACCATTTATTAAGGCAGTCCCCGAGTTACTGCTCGAGGCTCCGCTATTTCATTGATAAGCTCATTGCCGACATACATACCGACATATGAGATGACTCGGATATATACACTCTTTAGCTAAGTGTAGAAGGGACGAAGTAGTGCTACATTCCACGGTCGCTTCGATTCCTCTCCGGACCTGTCCGCCTTATTCTTTTCCTGTGGCTTCGCATCTATAAGATAGTAGGAATCATTGTGCAATGCTTTGCTCACAATAAATGGTCCTTCCCATGGGGGGGATAATTTATGCATGCCAGTGGTACGCTGTACCAACCGGATCACCAGATCGCCTTCCCGGAAGACTCGGGGGCACACTTTCCGGCTATGATAGCATCGGACATTTTGCTGATATATGGCGGATCTGGACAGTGCCAGTTCTCTCGCTTCTTCCAGCAGATCAACATCATTTTGCCGGGCTTCTTGCACTTCGGCTTCTGTTTATTGGGTGACCCTAGGCGAATCATGCTCTATGTCGGCTGGTAATACAGCTTCTGCCCCATATACCAGAAAAAATGGCGTATAGCCTGTTGATCGATTCGGAGTTGTTCTTAAGCTCCACAGTACCGCTGGTAGTTCTTCTATCCAGCACCCCGCTGATCTTTGCAGCGGCTCAATGAGCCGGGGTTTTATCCGGGATAATACTAATCCGTTGGATCTTTCCACTTGTCCGTTCGATGCGGGGTGGGCTACCGAGGCGACATCGAGTCGGATCTTCTTATCTCGGTAGAAGCGCGCAAATGCTCCTTCCGCAAAATTTGTTCCGTTGTCAGTTATAATACTATGTGGATAACCGTATCTCAAGATGATGTCTTTGAGAAATGTCACGGCCGTAGATCCATCACATTTTCTTATAGGTTTCACTTCAATCCATTTTGTAAACTTGTCCACCATGAACAAAATGTGTGTCATGTTTCCTCTCGCTGGTTTGAACGGGCCAACCATATCCAAGCACCATACCGCAAATGGCCACGTAATTGGTATGGTCTTGAGTTCCGACATAGGCATATGTGTCTTGGTGGCGTACCTCTGACAACCATTGCATTTTCTCACCAGATCTTCTGCTTGCTCCAAGGCACTTGGCTAGTAGAATCCATGCCGGAACGCCTTTGCCACTAAGGCCCGAGATGAGGCATGATGCCCGCATTCTCCTTGGTGTATATCTCGGAGGATGTTAAGTCCTTCTTTCGGGTCAACACACCACTGGAGGACATTGGTTACGCTCCGTTTGTACAACTCGGAATTGATGATTGTGTAAGCTTTGGCTCTCCTCTGAGTTTGCCTGGCTAGCACTTCCTCAGTGGGTAACATTCCATCTTTCAAGAATTGGTATATAGGCAGTGCCCAAGCTGGTATCGCTCGCGTAGGGAACATCTCCTCATCAATTTCCATCTGATCCACCGGCATAACTTCAGCCGGATCACGCTGAACAGTCCTCGGGTCTAGCGAGGTAGCCCCCGGGTCTACTGAGGCAGTCCTCGGGTTTGCCGAGGCAGTCCCCGGGTTCGGCGTGCTACCTCCCATGTCAATGTCCATGGGCTCAGCTTCGGATTCTGCGTTTTCCAGGACATAGATTGAGTCGGTTCCTGGGGACGGCCTGATAGATGGTTTTCTGAGGTGCTCCAATGCTACACCCGGTGGAATTGCCTGTCGGGTCGATCCGAGCTTTGACAGCATGTCGGCAGCTTCGTTTTCCACGCGAGGTACATGGTGAAATTCGCATCTCTCAAAGTAACCCGAGATCTTCTGCACATGAAATCTGTATAGTGCCATGTTTGGATCCAGGGCGTCCCACACTCCGGACACTTGCTGTATTACTAGATCCGATTCGCCAAAGCATATTATCCGACGTATGCCAATCTCCTTTGCCACTTTGAGACCATGCACAAGAGCCTCGTACTCAGCGACATTGTTCGATGCCGTGAAATGGATCTGTAATACGTACTTGAGCTGATCCTTCTTTGGCGAGGTAAGCACAACCCCGACACCTAACCCAGTTTTGGTTTTCGATCCGTCAAAGTGCATCCTCCAGTAGTTCGGATCTGGTGGCGGTGGTTCGTATTGCACCTCAGCCCAATCTATGAAAAAGTCTGCCACAGCCTGAGACTTGATTGCTTCTCTTCTATCATACTGGGGTGCGTAAGGTGCTTGCTCAATTGCCCATTTCGCAATTATGCCATTTGCATCTTTGTTACCCATTATCTCGGATATGGGGGCTTCGCATATCACTTTGATGGGATGCTCCTCAAAGTAGTGCTTTAACTTCTTTGCCGCCATATAGACACCGTATGCCACCTTTTGAAAGTGTGGGTAGTTCTGTTTTGAGGCAGACAATACCTCGCTCAAGTAATACACTGGCCTCTGCACCGACTTACCCTCTTCATCACGCTCCACTACAATCACTGCACTTACAACTCGGTTGGTTGCGGCTATGTAGAGCAACATTGGCTCCTTTGACAGTGGAGAAGCTAACACTGGTGCAGTGGCCAACATCTTTTTTAAGTGGGCAAAAGCTTCATCGGCCTGCGGCGTCCAAACGAATTTATCTGACTTTTTCATGAGTTGGTAGAGAGGCAGTGCCTTTTCTCCCAACCGACATACAAACCGACTCAACGAGGCCAGGCACCCAGTGAACTTCTGGACATCGTTGAGACACTTCGGCAGCTCCATTCGTTCGATGGCTCGGATCTTAGTTGGATTAACCTCGATACCTCGGCTAGAGATGAGAAATCCGAGTAATTCCCAGCCGGGACACCGAAGGTACATTTCTCCAGATTAAGCTTCATCCGGAATCTCCTCAAGTTCGCGAATGTTTGCCTTATGTCGTCAAGGAGCGTTGCACTTTCCTTGGTCTTAATAACCACATCATCCGCATAGACTTGTACGTTTTGAGCTATTTGATCGTGCAAACATTTTTGCATACATCTTTGGTACGTTGCACCTGCATTTCGTAAACCAAACGGCATAGTGCGATAGCAATAAGCCCCATACGGGGTGATAAACGCAGTTTTTATTTGATCATCCGGGTTCAGAGGTATCTGGTGGAAACCAGAATATGCGTCGATGAATGACAACAGTTCACATCCCGCGATTGAGTCGATAACCTGATCTATCCTTGGCAGTGGAAATGGATCTTTTGGACACGCCTTGTTCATGTTCGTGTAATCAATACACATACGCCAAACCACTGCCACGTTCGGATCATCCTTCTTCTTTTCTACCAACACCGGATTAGAGAGCCAATCTGGATATAGCACTTCCATGATAAATCCTGCTGCTAGCAACCGAGCTATCTCGTCACCAATGACCTTTCTCCTATCCTCGACGAAGCGTCGGAGAGGTTGCTTCACCGGCCTTGCTCCGGGTCTTACGTTCAAAGAGTGCTCGGCCAACTCCCTCAGAACACCTTGCAAGTCCTGTGTGGACCAAGCAAAAATATCCCGATTCTCACGGAGGAAGTTGACGAGCTCGCTTTCCTATTTGTCAGTTAACTAGGCACCAATTGTTACAGTACGCTCCGGAAACATGTTATCCACTGGAATCTTCTTGGTGTCCTTTGCGGCTTGAAACGAAACGCTACCATGCGGGTTAGTTAACGCCGGCATATACTGCTGCGCGGACTGAGCTAATGCCGCCACCTCTTGGATTTTTCTTTTCTCTTGCACAATTACGAGTGACTCGGCTAGGTTAGACCCGGCTGAGGCGCACTTAATAGAACATCGGAAATCCCCAGCGATAGTAATTGCTCCATTTGGCCCGGGCAACTTCATCTTCAGATAACTAACGTGGCAACTTGCCATGAACTTGCTCAGTGCTGGTCTCCCGAGTAATGCGTGATACGTGCTCTCCAAGTTCACCACCTCAAACTCCAGATTCTTAGTTCGGCAGTTATCCCTCGTGCCGAACAGCACGTCGACCTGGACTTTGCCTATGGGCTCACAGGAGATACCTGGTACGATGCCATGGAAAGTTGTTCTTGTAGCCTGGAGCATGTTCTCTGAGATGCCCAACTTGCGCATCGTATCCGCATACATGATGTTAATGCTACTGCCATTTTCGATCAGTACCTTGGAGAACCTCACATTAATGTTCGGTCCAATGAGTGTTGGATCTAACACTAGTGCATACGAGCCTGGACTTGGCATAAGCTTGGGATGATCTTTGACGCTCCAGATGATTTCCTGGTCCGACCAAGGCATGTACCTCGTCACTGCAGGCATAACCGCATTAACCTCCATATGTCGGCGCTGCAAGCTCTTCCTATCTGTTTCCTTTGTTGTGAACACACAATAGCTCTGGTGATGTTCCCTGTACTCATTCCTTCCCTCGTTTCCGGAGTATCTCTGATCCGGTTGTTGCTGGTTTTCCACCTGATGCACTGCATCCCTTCTCTCATTGTTGTCATACCTCGGCGGAGGGGGAGGCAACATTAGTTGTTGCGTGTTTGCTCCGGAGAGCAATTGCTGCCGGGGTAACTCCTGCCGAGGTTGATCATTCCGGGGTGCCTGAGCATTCCCCGAACCACCTTGTTCTATCTTATGCATCCACTCACATTGCCTCGTTGTGTGACCCGCCGGGCTGTTCGGATTTGGCGTGTGAAACTTACACGGCTGGTCCAACATTGACTCATAGGTATACCTCAGACGGTCCTTCTTCTCTTGCCATTGCTTCTTCTGCTCCGGAGTCCACGTTTTCTTGCCATCATTTCAAGGAGTCCATTGCCCTCCCGTTTTCTGGCGTTGGTTGCTCCCTGCTCTAGGTTGATCTTGATTCACTAATGCAACTTGTTGTGAACTATACCGATGATCTGGTCTATCGTCTCTCCTTTTTCCCCTGTAATCGTTCCTCCGTGATGAACCGGCTCCGTCCCTCGGATAGTACTCCTCATTTGACTCGTTCGACGCGATCCTGGGTCGAGTCGGATCACCCAAAGCATATGAATCTGCAATCCGGATCATCTCTGCCAACGTGACTGGCATTTTCCTTTGCAATTTCATCTACAACTCGCTGCCATATCTGCACCCTTGTGCGAACCATGCTATGGCCTGTGACTCTATGACTCCCTCACACGAGTTTCTCATGGTGCACCACCGGGTCAAGAATTCACGATCCATTTCGTTAGATATCTACTTGCACATCACCAGGGTCTGCGGTCTATTCGGTCTCTGATATGTACTTGAGAAGTTGCTGATAAACATTTCTTCAAAATCTTTCCAGCAATTGATGCTTCCGGGTGGCAAATTATTCAGCCATACCCTAGCCAGACCCTCCAACATCTGGGGTACGTATCGTACAACCCATCTCAAGTTGCCAGTTACAATTTTCACAGCTGTTGCGTAGTTTATCAGCCAATCTTCCGGCTTTGTACTGCCGTCATACGTCTTCATGACCCTGGGTAATTGGAAGTTGGGCACTGGCGGTTCCTTCATGATCCGGGGTCCAAAGAACGCTGGACCCAGAGGACCTTGACATTCGATCTGTTCCGACCTATACAGGCGATCCATCTTTAACCTGGCGTCATCCGACATCAAATCCCTGCTTCCCAATCTCGACCCTATCACATGATAGTCCGGTCTTGCCTATCCCGCATTCATCATCTCCGAGTCTCCGTCATTGTATCGGTCTTGCTCTCGTTGTGCTCCTCTTTGTTGCATACCTCGGCCGGCACTTTGCTCTTGCCTTGGTATATTCCGCTGCTGCGGTTGACCTGCTCCTGCCGAGTTTCGTTGTCCGGCATTGCCGTGGCAGCATTCCCTTGACCGGCATTGCCTTGGTCGTGATTACCTCGGCCAGCTTCACCTCGGCTCACACTTCGTCGATCGTCGTTTTTCCGCATCTCTTTTTCTTTTCCCGCACGCGTTGGGTCGTACGGAACGATCTGTTTGTTCCGTCTGGCCGAGGTTACTACCTCTTCTCTCCTTGGGCCACCATGAGGGGATGATGCGGCTCCAGCGGATTTCTCCGGGTTACCCATCGCCGAATGGACGATCTTAGAAGCTCCAACTCTCTCTGGGTTACCCCTCAGTAGTTCCTCGTTCTGCCTGTTCGTGATCCGAACCAGCTCGTTAACCCGGTCTTGCTGCCTCTCACAGGCCTCACCCGTCAGACCCTCTAGTTCGGACGCTGTGGCATCTGCTGCTCTAAGGTTCTTCGCCGGGGTACTATATCTCGGCAACCCCACAGACAGATAATTTTCCGACCCTTCTAGTCCATCATCCCCTTCTCGGTTCATCTCACTCATGAGATTTTTTCCTTTTACCCTTACTGCATCAACCTTGTTTGCCTTTGCGTACTCTCGCAGCGTCATGTTCAGCGACTGCTGAGCCGCGGCTATTTTCTTTGCACGCTCCAGTATCTTTTGCCGGGTCTCCTCTAGCTCGGCCTGTGCCTGAACCGGATCTACCACTGCTGCCACCGGGTTTGCCAAGCTATCCATAGCTTCCCTCAGCACGTTCTCAGGCCTCTCTAGCGGAGGACCCCTAACTTTCCTCGGTGCCTTAGGCGTTACCTCCGGGTCTGGCGCTAGATCCCTGCTCATGCCCACGCCTGGCTCAGTCGTCATCACCTATGCATGGTCCGGGGAGCGAGCGATACGCGCCCCGCGAGCCACAGTGAGGGGTGGTTCTCCTGCATCGACGACGCGACGCAGATGAACGCAAGACACGTCCACAACAACGTAGACCTTGTGCGCACCGAGCTTGACGAAGATGCCGTTGCGCGGAAGGGGGCACGTGCCGAAGCAGCCAGCATTGTCGCTGACATAGTCCAGTGCTCCAAAGCGCTGAACGAGCCCGGAGACGATGCGTTCGCCGGTGCCGATGAGGTTTCCCGTCCGGATCTTTACCCCTGCTAGCGCCGCTAGCCCCACGGTGGGCGCCAACTGTCGTGGTGGTGTCACGGCAGATGCCATGGATAGGCTAAAGGTGGGGACTAATATGCGCTAGGGGAATCCAGGGAGGGATAGTAGAGTGATTCTCTACACAGAAGCTTCGTATTGATGTTCTATCTCCAAGATTACAAGTGCTCCTTGAGTTGTATTGACAAGAAGAGGAAGAAGAAACTCTCTTAGTCTTGCCTACTAACTAGCCCAAGAACCCTAGATCCACTAGTGCTCAACCAACTAGAATTCTGCCAACCTGTATCCCAGAAAAACCCAACCCCTCTACCAGAACCCTAACCCCCCTTATATAGTGGTGGTTCGGTCCTAGCCTAGGGCATACGTGGAGGCATATTCCTAAGAATATGTCCCCTCCCAAAGTAGTAACCCGACAGGGGTGCTTTTCCCCCGCGTCACACTTGCTTTAGCAACGTAGCCTCTGCGGCGCCCGCGTCAGCCGACGTGAGCATTGTCACCCTTGTCGGCCATGATCTAGTGGTCCTGCCCTTGCTTTATTCGCTCATCCAGTACGCACCGGACCTTCTTTTTTGACCGGAGAGATTCCTTCCTTCTCCTAGAAGCCAAGCGAGGATCCGGATCACAGTTGATCCAGCCGCACCTGTTCCTGCATATAAGTTAGACAAGCATTTCCGACTTACTCCTTAAGTCGGACGAGACAACGTTAGGCGTCCCCCTGGCCCGGGTTACTCCGTGATATGGCCTGCCTTGAGGTGACTCGGCCAGCATCCGCTTTGACCTTGCCGACCCTCGGCTAACTCAGCCCTTATACCCTGGAGTGACCCTACCCGAGGGTATCCCCCAACAGTCAATCTCACCGTGTTTTGTGGAAAACAAAGGATTAAACGTATCGAATGGAAAGAAGTAAAAGTTTGCAGAAAGTAAACACAAAGCAGTAAAAGATTGTAGATTGAATATAAAAGACAAGGACCGGGATCCATAGTTCACTAGAGGTGGCTCTCCTTAGATAGATAACATGCTGGGTGAACAAATTACAGCGGGGCAATTGACAAACACCGAGAAAGCAATACATGCATATACTAATCATCTTGACTCCTTTGAGACTTGATTGGGCAATACAACATAATACATAGACCGCCATCCAACTGCATCTATGACTAATAATCCACCTTCAGGTTATCATTCGAACCCCCTCCAGTATTAAGTTGCAAGCAACAGATTATTGCTTTACAAACTGCATGTAAGGTAAACAATACGATTGTTCTATGAACAAAGGATTGTTGTTTTCTCCCTAGTAGCAACAACACATCTAGTACCTTAGAGATTTCTGTCACTTCCCCAGATTACCAGAGGCATGAACCCACTATCGAGCATAAATACTAACTCTTGGAGTTGCTAGCATCTACTTGGCCAAGATAGCTACTAACAACAGAAAGCATGTAAGATCACAAATAACAAAGACATGATAGAATCAATAATCAATCTGAAATAGCATCTCAATATCCATCGGATCCCCGCAAACACAACATGTATGAATTACAAATAGATGATCTTGACCATGAATGGAGCTCACAAGATCTAAAAATGAAAGCACAAAGGAGGAGAAACCAGCCATCTAGCTACTACATGGATCCGTAGTCCAAGGATGAACTACTCACGCATCACACCGGAGGCTTGCATGGTGATGAAGAAGGCCTCTAGGGTGAATTCCCTCTCCGGCAGGGTGCCGGGAAGAGCTTCAGATCCCTCCTGGTCTAGGGATGGAGATGACGGCCGCTATAGACTCTATCATGGATTTTTGATCGGTACCTAGGGTTTTTGTCCCGAGGGCAACTTATAGGCGGAAGGAGAGGCTGACGGGGTGTTGGGGTCGGCCAGACCACCCCCTGGCGCGGGCCAGGCCTGGCCGCATGTCCAGGTGGTGTGGCCGGCCCCCAGCTCTTCTCCGTCTCGTATTCTGGCACGTGATCCCTTCCGGAAAAATAGGCACTTTGGCTTTTGTCCCATCCAATTCCGAGAATATTCATTTTCTGACTTTTCTGGAACCAAAAACAACAGAAAACAGGCAGCTGGCACTGTGGCTCTTGTTAATAGGTTAGTCCAAGAAATCATAATAAAAGTACTCCAAAGTTGGAACAAAACACAAGAAAGTGGATAAAACCAAGCATGGAACATCAAAAATTATAGATACATTTGCAATGTATCACGAGTGCTTGTAGAATGGACAATATTTTGTATGAGAGTAAGAGGAGTCAATCGACTCGCAATGCACTCTTGATTTTCTGTTGTGTTTAATTTTTGTGTAAGCGAGTACCCGAGCGCGTCCGCCCTTTAATGGGGTATAACTCGTTTTGTATATGTGTATATTTGCTTTGGTTTTTGTTCTTTGTCTTTTGCGTTTTCTGAAGGGGGCGAGTCCCCGAGCACGAGTGGGATTGTTCGTAGGCGAGTCCCCGAGCGCAGTACTTAGCCGTTTTGGGCGCGTGCCAGTTGTGAGTTACGGGTGCATTGTTTGTAATGCGTCTCCTCCCCTGGCTCGGAGAGCTAGTCGCTAGGAAAGTCCAAGGCAGCTCTCTTACTTGGTGTATTCCCGAGCCGTGTGAGGGTTTCCATTTCGCGGGGTCCCCGTGCGTGGTAATTAACCATTCGAGTCTCTTTGCACAAGGATGAGAAGGACAGGTCACTGTGAGAAGCGTGTACCGGTCGTCTTGGCCCGGTGGGCCAGTCGAGCTAGGCGACTCCGATGGTGGCTCCGGGTTGGCGTATTCATGGACGACACAAGGCCCGAATGTTTTTGGTGCCCTTGGGCCGCACTACTTAGCTGTGCCGGTCGCTCGACCAAGGGTTGACTTCCATGGGTAGCATATTGCTAACTGTATGAGTGCGAGGGGCACAAGAGTATGGTGAGTAGGCACAATTTGTGTGATCCGAATGAATTTCATTATATGTCATCTGAGTACAAGTTTGAGTTCTATGTATAGAACTTTCTGAGGAGGTTTACATTCCACGGTCTCCCGACCTCGAGCTGGCCATCGCCTCGTATGTCGATGAGGTAGTAGGCGTCCTTGCCAAGGACTTGCCCTATGGCGAATGGCCCCTCCCATGGGGGGAAAGCTTGTGCATGCTCTTCTTGTCCTAGGCCAGTCGTAGGACCAGATCGCCCTCCTAGAAGGTGTGGGCCTAGACTCGGCGACTGTGGTAGCGGCGGAGCCCTTGCTGGTAGATGGCGGTGCGGGAGCGAGCCAGGTCACATGCCTCATCGATCTGGTTGATGCTATCTAGGCGGGCGATCTCGTTTGTCGCCTCGACGTAATTGGCGACTCGAGGTGAGTCGTGCTCCAGATCAGTTGGCATTATGGCTTCGATGCCGTACACTATGAAGAAGGGTGTGAACCCCGTGGAGCGGTTGATGGAGGTGTGGATTCCCCATATTAGGGAGGGGAGCTCTTTGACCCAGCATCCTAGGGTGCGCTCTAGGGGCACTTGAAGTCGTGGCTTGAGCCCATGGAGGACGCTTTGGTTGGCGCGTTCTGCTTGGCCGTTCGACTCCGGGTGGGCAACTGAGGCGAGGTCGAGTCGTATGCCGTGTTCTACGCAGAATTCTGCCATGGCCCCCTTGGCGAAGTTGGTGCTTTTGTCCGTTATGATGCTGTGCGGGTAGCCATACTAGTAGATGAGCTCGCGTAAGAACTTGGTGGCCGTCTTGCCGTCGCACTTTTGATTGGCTTGGCCTCAACCCATTTGGTGAACTTGTCGACTGCGACCAGGAGGTCAGTGAAGCCGGATGGGGCCTTCTTGAACAGGCCGACCATGTCCATGCCCCATACAGTGAATGGCCATGTGATGGGGATGGTCTTGAGTGCCGAACCAGGGAGGTGCGTCTGGTTGGCGTACTTCATGCATCCGACGCATCGTTGGACGATGTTGTTGGCGTCGGCATGCACTGTGAGCCAGTAGAAACCGTGCCGCATGGCCTTGGCAACCAGCGACTTGGCGCCGGCGTGATGGCCGCAGTCTCCAGCGTGAATGTTCTGGAGGATCTTGCGGCCTTCTTCTGGATGTACGCAGCGCTGGAACACGCCAGTCACGCTGCGTTTATGGAGCTCGCCGTTGATGATGACGAAGTATTTGCAGCGGCGCATGATCATTCGCGCCTCCTTCTCGTTGCTTGGGAGGATTTTGTGCTCGAGGAAGGCGACATATGGTGCCGTCCAATCGTTGGGCTCCACAATCATGGCGACTAGAGCCGGCTAGGGTTGTAGTGGTATCCCGATGTCGATCTCCTTCGGTGGGCAGACTGAAGGCTTGTGGATAATGTCGAGGAAGATGCCCGCGGGTGGCTTTTGTCGAGCCGACCCGATGCGGGAAAGGGCATCTGCCTCCTAATTCTTGCGTCTGTCGATCCACTCGACTGAATAGCCGTCGAAGTGTCCTCCCAGCTAGTCTACCGCTTGGCGGTATGCTATCATCATCGGAGAGACGACATCGCAGGTTCTGGCGACCTGGCCGGCGACTAGGTCGGAGTTGCCGTAGCACCGTAGGCGGTTTATGTTCATCTCCTAAGTGGCCCGCATGCCGTGGAGGAGGGCCTCGTATTCTGCCATGTTGTTGGTGCAAGGCTTGAAGTTGAGGTGGAGCACGTAGCGAAGCTTGTCTCCCTTAGGGGAGGTCAGGATGACCCCGGCCCCTGCGCCGTCGGTGTTCTTGGACCCGTCAAAATGGAGCGACCAGTAGTGGAGGTATGGTAGCTTCTCCGCCTGCTGTGCTTCTTCCCAGTCTGTGAGGAAGTCAGCTAGAGCTTGCGACTTGATCGCTTTGCGGGGCTCATATTTGATGTTGTGGACGCCGATTTTAATGGCCCACTTGGCGACTCGCCCGGTCGCCTCGCGATTGCGTATGATGTCTTGTAGTGGTGCGGAGGAGACGACCGAGATAGGGTGCTCCTGGAAGTAATGTGGGAGTCGCCGTTGAGCTCGGAATACCACGTATACCAGTTTTTGGTACTGCGGGTAGTGCTGTCTTAAGTCTGTCAGGACTTCACTGATGTAGTAGACGGGGCACTGTATGGGGCGTTCGTTGCCCTCCTCTGGCCGTTCGAAGACCATCACGGCACGGATGGCTCAATTGGAGGCCGCCACGTAGACTAGCATTGGCTCTCTGTCGACTGGGGCAGTGAGGAGTGGTGCCGCGAGTAGCACTTCTTTGAGCGCTTTGAGTGCGTCGTCCGCCTCCGCGTCCCATTGGAACATGGGGTTCTTGCGTATTAGGTGGTAGAGGGGCATTGCCTTCTCGCCGAGCCGGGGGATGAAGCGGATGAGAGCCGCGACTTGCCCAGCAACCTTCTGGATGTCGCGCAGGCACTCGGGTTTCCCGAGTCGCGCGATGGTGTCGATCTTGGTGGGGTTGGCCTCGATGCCTCGCTTGGAGACCACGTATCCCAGGAGGTGTCTAGTTGGGACGTTGAAGGTGCATTTTCCTGGGTTTAGCTTGATGTTGTACCTCCACAGGTTTGTGCTGGTTTCGGCCAGGTCGACGAGCAGGTCATTCTGGCGGGTGGACTTTACCACCACATCGTCGATGTAGACGTGAATGTTGCAGCCAATTTGGCTCGCAAGGCACTCCTTCATGCACCTTTGGTACGTGGCGCCGGTGTTTTTGAGGCCGAACGTCATGGCCATGTAGTAGAAGGCGCCGAATGGCGTGATGAACGTCGTCTTCTCCTCATCCTCGATCGCCATTTTGATCTGGTTGTACCCAGAGTACGCGTCGAGGAAGCACAGCGACTCCGATCCCGCGGTTGAGTCGATGATCTGGTCGATGCGCGGTAGGACGAACTACTCCTTCGGGTAGGCACTGCTGAGGTTGGTGTAGTCGATACACATTCTCCACGTGTTGTTCTTTTTCAGAACAAGGACTGGGTTTGCCAGCCACTTGGAGTATTTTATTGGCCAAATGAAGCTTGCGGCTAACAGGCGTTGTAATTCTTTGGCGATTGCTCGGCGACGCTCTTCATTGAAGGGCCGTAGCGACTGCTTTACTGGTCGCACTTTGGGGTCGGCGTTTAGCTTGTGCTCAGCGAGTTCCCTCGATACACCTGGCATGTCAGAAGGTTTCCATAAGAAGATGTCACGGTTCTCACAGAGGAACCCGATGAGCGCGCTTTCCTATGTGGGGCTCATGTGCGCCCCAATGGTGACCGTCTGGCTGGAGTCACCCGGGATGAGCTTGACGGTGCGGGTATGCGTGGTTGCCTCGAACGTGGAGTTCGCGGCGGTTGGCTTCTTCAGGATGGTGGGGTGATGTGCTCGTCGTTCGACGTAGAGCTCGTTGGGAACCCCAAGAGGAAGGTATGATGAGCACATCAGCAAGTTTTCCCTCAGTTATGAAACCAAGGTTTAATCGAACCAGTAGGAGCAAGGAAACACCCCAAAGGTGTTACTAGCTGAGCTTTGGCAGGGCGCACTACCGGTGCTAGTAGCAACGTGGAGACCTACACAACACAACCACAGAACTTTGTCCCCAACTTGCGATGAGGTTGTCAATCTCACCGTGTTTTGCGGAAAACAAAGGATTAAACGTATTGAATGGAAAGAAGTAAAAGTTTGCAGAAAGTAAACACAAAGCAGTAAACAGTTTGTAGATTGAATGTAAAAGAAAGGACCGGGGTCCATAGCTCACTAGAGGTGGCTCTCCTTAAGATACATAACATGCTGGGTGAACAAATTACAACGGGGCAATTGACAAACACCGAGAAAGCAATACATGCATATACTAATCATCTTGACTCCTTTGAGACTTGATTGGGCATTACAACATTATACATAGACCGCCATCCAACTGCATCTATGACTAATAATCCACCTTCAGGTTATCATCCGAACCCTCTCCAGTATTAAGTTGCAAGCAACAGATTATTGCTTTACGAACTGCATGTAAAGTAAACAATACGATTGTTCTATGAACAAAGGATTGTTGTTTTCTCCCTAGTAGCAACAGCACATCTAGTACCTTAGAGATTTCTGTCACTTCCCCAGATTACCAGAGGCATGAACCCACTATCGAGCATAAATACTAACTCTTGGAGTTGCTAGCATCTACTTGGCCAAGATAGCTACTAACAACAGAAAGCATGTAAGATCACAAATAACAAAGACATGATAGAATCAATAATCAATCTGAAATAGCATCTCAATATCCATCGGATCCCCGCAAACACAACATGTATGAATTACAAATAGATGATCTTGACCATGAATGGAGCTCACAAGATCTAAAAATGAAAGCACAAAGGAGGAGAAACCAGCCATCTAGCTACTACATGGATCCGTAGTCCAAGGATGAACTACTCACGCATCACACGGAGGCTTGCATGGTTATGAAGAAGGCCTCCAGGGTGAATTCCCCTCTCCAGCAGGGTGCTGGGAAGAGCTTCAGATCCCTCTCGATCTAGGGATGGAGATGACGGCGACTACAGACTTTTTCGTGGATTTTTGATCGGGTACTTTGGGTTTTCGTCCCGAGGGCAATATATAGGCGGAAGGAGAGGCCGAGGGGGTGCCGGGAGCGGCCACACCACCCCCTGGCGCAGGCCAGGACTGGCCGCACGGCCATGTGGTGTGGTGGCCCCCAGGCCCTTCTCCGTCTCGTATTCTGGCACTTGATCCCTTTCGAAAAATAGGCACTTTAGCTTTTGTCCCGTCCAATTCCGAGAATATTCATTTTCTGACTTTCCTGGAACCAAAAATAGCAGAAAACAGGCAGCTGGCACTGTGGCTCTTGTTAATAGGTTAGTCCAAGAAATCATATGAAAAGTACTCCAAATTTGGAACAAAACACAAGAAAGTGGATAAAACCAAGCATGGAACATAAAAAATTATAGATACATTTGCAATGTATCAACATCCCCAAGCTTAACTCCTGCTCGTCCTCGAGTAGGTAAGTGATAAAAAGAAAGAATAATTTTTGAGGTGACATGCACCATCATAAACTTGATCAAAGTATTTGCAAAACATTCAAAGCTGGGATCATAGTACTTCAATCATAACATGAAAGACAAAGTTTTAGCAATAAGCAAAGAAACTATGATGCAACATGAAAAGGCACAAACAAAGGATTCATGAATAACAATGCTTTGCAAGACGTTTGTTTGTTTCACATAAAGAAAACATAGCATAATAGTATTCAACTTGTCCCACATAGAGTAGCAAATATAAATGCATAGGACACCTTCAAAGTTCATATGAGTGACTAGATACAAATAGTTTAAAACAAACAATATCAAGATATGCATCAATCAACTAGTCTTGGGACAATGCACATAGAACTAAGAATGGCCACTATGCTCTCAAAGTAGGTGCATAAAGATAGAAGGTGGAGACTCAATATAATGGTGGAAGAAAGGGCCTTCATAGAAGGAATTAGGGATTCAAGTATCATAAAGAGCTTCCCAAAATTATGGTACTTATAGCTTTCAGCTCTCATTGCCCCTATCATAAACATCTTTAAGGTGATTAAGGTTAAAGTGACACAACTAAGAGGATATGCTTGACAAGTTATAAACCGAAATCTCATGCCCCTTACTTACGAAGACCGAACCTCATGCTACTCAACTTTAATCACAAGTAAGCTCTTGTCATTATAAGTACATATGTATCATAAAGAACCGCCAACGGGGTACCCCTTGCACATGATACGGGAGCTTTCCCATAATCAAAATGACAAGGCAAGCAGACAATGAGCATCTCAGCGATCTTTTTATTTGCTATTTGTATAGGTTTTTATTGAGGATGCTTCATAGAGTGCTCATTATAGTGATGCTGCAAGTTTCCACCATGATTAGGCATGGCTTAGGCTAGCATCCCGGGCGTTTCTCTAACACACATACAAACTCCATGATTTTACAAGTTCCACTTTTATTTCACACCGCCGGGATCCGTAAGCAAAAGAACATGATATCAACGGGGTACAAAGTACAAGTGCAATGTTGAAATCGTTCCCCATGAAACATGGTTGTGCTAACTTCAACTTATAAAGCGCAAGTATATATGCAACAAAGAAGGACCCAATGGTTCGGTTTTATTAAAGGCAAAAAGTAAAGTGTGCCATCAAGTTCATGAGAGCTTTAATCACTAGTTTTCTCATAACAAGTTTAATTTGGAAGGTAAACAAAAACATGAATATACTTGGAATAGCATATGCTAGTAGGTAGGTATGGTGGACTCTTTGGAATAACTTGGTTTAAGGAGTTGGATGCATGAGTGGAACTCATACTTGGTTGCGGAGGCTAGCAAAAGACTGGGAGCGACAAACTAAGAGAGCAATAATGGCCATAATCATGCAGAGCGACAAAACATCATTGATCAAAGCATAAAGTGATACTACAAGTTGAAAACTAAAGGATCATAAAGGCTATGGTGACTTGAGACAGTCATAACATGGTGTGAGCATGCGCCAAGTCAACCCAAATAAAGCATCAAAGGAGAATACCACTATACTATGCTTTAGTATGCTAAAACAACGCATGATTCATCCAAGGCACATTAAGCAATATCAATTGTTTATAACAAGTCATGCTACAGAAAAGAATACTAAGCATAAAGGCAAAACAATATCAAGCATGGCATGACAAAGCATAGGCCATAGTCAAAAACAAGCTCTTTTTACCACATAAGTATGAACTTTCCTACTCTTTTCCAAACCAAACCAAACTATTTGCAAACCAATGTATGAAAGAGGGGGTCCAACCAATTTTTTCAGAAAACTAAGCAAACCAAGCAAACTAAAAACCAAAACAAAAACGAAAAAGAAGACGCTCCAAGAACAACACAACTGTGCATGAAACAATAAAAATGAAGCGTTCGGAAGAAACCTGAGATTTTTATTGATGAAGAAGGGGATGCCTTGGGCATCCCCAAGATTTGACGCTTGTACTTCTTGGATATTTCTTGGGGTGACACGCATGGCATCCCCAAGCTTGAGCTTTAGTCCATCCTTCATCTCATTACTCATTCCTTCCATACACCTGAAGATTTTCCTTCATACAAAACTTCACACAATCTTTATTAGCAACATTAGTGCACTCAAGATAAATAAATCTTAAGGTTCAGTTCTAACACCAAATAAACTTCCATTAGAACACTAGCTACTGTAGAACTTCCTTCAAAAAGCTCAATTCCCCAAAAGAACTCAAAAAGGAACCCACAAGAAGCAAATGCAGAAAATGGCAGAAATCTGTCAAAACAGACCAGCAGGCAAAGACGAATTTTTTCGAAGACTTTTTGTTGGTAAAATAAAAAATTGTTTAATTAACAAAAGTTAGATAATAACCTGGGGCAGAAGCACAAAAAATTACAGATCAATCTAACATACAGAGCTCTCTCACGATTTTTTACGGTGAAGCACAAAAATCTGTTTCAGGACAGCAACTTTCCCAATCATTACTTCTCTCTCATTAGAGGTTGCTCTTGGCACAAAAAGCAAATAAAAAGGATAAGGAGAGGTTATTAAAGAGGTAATAACTTCCAAGACTCATATAAAACTTTTGGGTTATCTCCCAATAAGTACTTTTCTTTAACGCCTTTAAGTTAGGCATAAGAAGCAAATAAAGAATCAAGTGTTCTCAAATGAAGAAGCATCAAGATCAATACCAGAAATATTTTCAACAAGGCAAGGTATATCATCCAAATAAGTTCTATAGGATCCTCTCTCAATGCTCTTAGATTCACTATTCTCATCAAACGGGTTTGCAGGAACAATCCAATCAAAATTCTTTTCTATGGCATCATGTATTGCTACTAGTTTAAAGGGTATTGGTATCTTAGGTTCCTCCCCATTAGGTTCGGTTTTGTTCATCTTTTCTCGTGTACCAACAACATCTACACATGAGACTAGCATATTGAAACGTTCAAAGACTTTTCTAGCTTCCTTGGCAACATCATAGAACTCCTTAAACAAAGTTTCTAAAATAAAATCCCTCTTTTCAGGGTCCTCAATTTCTTTAACCTTAAGAAACATTACTTGCATTAAGGGGTTGAGGTTAACAAACCTAGCTTCTAACATGTGAATTAAAGAAGCTGCAGCAATCTCATAGTTTGGGGCAAGTTCTGCAAGGGATCTATCCTTAGTATCTTCATGCTTACTAACATGATTGAAGAATTCTTCAATATTGTCTTTCCCAATTATAGAACCACTACCAATTGAAAGGTCTTTCAAGGTGAATGTAGGGATCAACATGATGAGCTAAGGGAGAGGTGACTACTAAAGGAGACTTAATTTTTTGTGTGTTTTTTTTGAAATAAGAAAGCAAACTAGTAAAACTAATTTTTTGTGTTTTTTGAAGAACAAAACAAGCAACCAAAGCAAAAAGAAACTAAGCAAAACAAAAATAACAAAGTAAAGAGATTGGTTATGAGGGACTCCCCTTGTGAAGATGTCCTTGACTCCCCGGCAACGGCGCCAGAAAAGATCTAGATGTGCTCGTCGTTCGACGTAGAGCTCGTTGGGAACCCCAAGAGGAAGGTATGATGAGCACAGCAGCAAGTTTTCCCTCAGTTATGAAACCAAGGTTTAATCGAACCAGTAGGAGCAAGGAAACACCCCAAAGGTGTTACTAGCTGAGCTTTGGCAGGGCGCACTACCGGTGCTAGTAGCAACGTGGAGACCTGCACAACACAACCACAGAACTTTGTCCCCAACTTGCGATGAGGTTGTCAATCTCACCGTGTTTTGCGGAAAACAAAGGATTAAACGTATCAAATGGAAAGAAGTAAAAGTTTGCAGAAAGTAAACACAAAGCAGTAAAAGATTGTAGATTGTATGTAAAGAGAAAGGACCGGGATCCATAGTTCACTAGAGGTGGATCTCCTTAGATAGATAACATGCTGGGTGAACAAATTACAGCGGGGCAATTGACAAACACCAAGAAAGCAATACATGCATATACTAATCATCTTGACTCCTTTGAGACTTGATTGGGCATTACAACATTATACATAGACCGCCATCAAACTGCATCTATGACTAATAATCCACCTTCAGGTTATCATCCGAACCCCCTCCAATATTAAGTTGCAAGCAACAAATTATTGCTTTATGAACTACGTGTAAAGTAAACAATACAATTGTTCTATGAACAAAGGATTGTTGTTTTCTCCCTAGTTGCAACAGCACATCTAGTACCTTAGAGATTTCTGTCACTTCCCCAGATTACTAGAGGCCTGAACCCACTATTGAGCATAAATACTAACTCTTGGAGTTACTAGCATCTACTTGGCCAAGATAGCTACTAACAACAGAAAGCATGCAACATCACAAATAACAAAGACATGATAAGATCAACAATCAATCTGAAATAGCATCTCAATATCCATCGGATCCCTGCAAACACAACATGTATGGATTACAAATAGATGATATTGATCATGAACGGAGCTCACAAGATCTAAACATGAAAGCACAAAGGAGGAGAACCAGCCATCTAGCTACTACATGGATCCGTAGTCCAAGGATGAACTACTCACGCATCACACCGAAGGCTTGCATGGTGATGAAGAAGGCCTCCAGGGTGAATTCCCCTCTCCGACAGGGTGCCAGGAAGAGCTTCAGATCCCTCCCAATCTAGGGATGGAGATGACGGCGGCTACAGACTTTTTCGTCGATTTTTGATTGAGTACTTAGGGTTTTTGTCCCGAGGGCAATATATAGGCGGAATGAGAGGCCGAGGGGGTGCCGGGAGCGGCCACACCAGCCCCTGGCGCGGGCCAGGCCTAGCCGCGTGGCCAGGTGGTGTGGTGGCCCCCAGGCTCTTCTCCGTCTCGTATTCTGGCACTTGATCCCTTCCGGAAAAATAGGCACTTTGGCTTTTGTCCCGTCCAATTCCGAGAATATTCATTTTCTGATTTTCCTGGAACCAAAAATAGCAGAAAACAGGCAGCTGGCACTGTGGCTCTTGTTAATAGGTTAGTCCAAGAAATCATATGAAAAGTACTCCAAAGTTGGAAAAAAACACAAGAAAGTGGATAAAACCAAGCATGGAACATCAAAAATTATAGATACATTTGGAATGTATCATGGGGTCGTCCTTGTTGATGTTGCCCACGTATTTCGTGAGCTCCTCTACGTGATCAGTCTCCACGGCGATGATGGTGTCAGCGAGCTCAGCGCCTTTGTCCTTGCATTCCACGGCCATATCAGGGTCGCCGTGGATGGTGATGATGCCGCTTGGCCCTGGAAGCTTCATCATGTTGTATGCGTAGTGGGGGGGTCGCCATAAATTTGGCGAACGTTTGGTGTCCTAGGACGCAATGGTAGGGGCTGCGGAAGTTCACCAGCTCGAACACGATCCTTTCCATGCGGTAATTTGCCGGTGTGCCGAAGGTGACTGGCAGCGTCACCTTTCCGATCGGATACGCCTTCCGACTGGGGACGATGCCATGGAAGATTGTCAGGGTCGGCTCGATTGCTGCTTCTGGGAGCTGGAGCCTCTTGAACGTGTCCAGGTACATGATGTTGATGGAGCTCCCACCGTCCATCTGTTTCTTGGGCAGCCAGTAGTCAGCCACCTTGGGCCTGACCACCAGAGCGACTCTCCATGGGTATTTGATCCTGGGTGCGTGATCCTAGCGACTCCAGGTGATGCTCTGTTCGGACTAGTTGAGGAAGCGAGGGATGTCAACTTGGGTCATCGTGTTGACGGAGACTGCGCGGGTGAGGACCTTCTTCTCGCGTTTGGTGCCGAGCCCGGTGAAGGTGTGTAGCGAGCCACCGACATTCCTGAAGCCGCCGACGTTTCGATTGTCCCGAGGCGGGTTGTTGTTGGGGTCCTCCCTTGCTCGCCTTGCCTTTTCGATCTCTTTGAGAGAATGGCAGTCCGTGGTGGTGTGGGTGGCGGGTATCCCCTCCCCGTTGTGGTAGATGTAGGGCTGGTTGAGCAGGGTAGTGAGGTCGAATTTCGGCCTCGCTACGTTGTTGGCGCGATAATTTCAGCTATCGCGGCGGTAGTTCTTGGAGTCACGTTGGCCGTATCCGGCGTTGGCAACGAAGTCGACTCGCCCATCCGTGCGGCGCTTGCCGGTGATGCGAGTGTTGTTGTAGCGCATGTCGCGTTGTCGTCCGCTGTCGTGGCTGTTGGTGCGGCGTCGTCCTCCCGACTCATCGTCGGAGTCCTGGTTGGGGTCTTCCTCCACGTAACGCTTGGCGATCTCGAGGAGGTCGGGGATGTTGTCGAGCATTCGGTAGACCCCCTTGATCTTAGCGACTAGGGGTTCGTACCGGCACGCGTTCTTGAAGCAATGTATCGCCGTGTCCGGGTGGATACCGGAGGCGTTGATCCATAGTTCCTGCCACCTTTGAATCCAGTGGCGGGTCGACACCCGTTGTCCCTGGATGCATCGCTCTAGGTCCTCGATGGTGGTTGTGCGGGTGTAGGAACCCTCGTAGTGCCTGACGAAGGCATCCCGCATTTCCTCCCAAGAGTCGATGCTGTCGGCAGGGAGAGTGTTGATCCATTGCCGGGTCGCACCCTCCATCATCAGGGGAAGGTAGCGAGCGGCTAGCAGGTCGGTGTGGCCGGCGATTCCCATCGCCATGAGGTATGTGTCCGCCAGACCGCTGGATCATACGTTAGGTCGTACTTTTCGATCTCCTTGGATGCTTTGAAGTTGGCAGGATACTTTTCCCCTCAGATCATAGGTCCGAAGCATTGGGGGATGACTCGGCTGAGCGAGCCCCTGGGTTCGGGGTCACCGCAGTTGCTGAGGGTGTGCCTCAAGTCCTTGGGCTGGTGCGCCCGCTAAGCCTGGTTGTTGACGATGTGCGTGCAGGTGTCGATGGGATGCCCGTTGGCGGCGACCGTGTTGTTCACCGGTCGCGGCTCGTTGGTGGAGAGCGCGGGGTTGGCGGCCCGTGACTGGGTCGCCAGGGGCTGCGGTGGTGGGCAGGTCACTGCGTTGGCGATGGTGGGGTGACCACTTGAGGCCGCCCTGCTTGCCGAGGAGCGGGAATACATCCGCCCCCGCGGGTTGACTCCCGCGGCTTGCTGCTCGACAGCCCTAGCAAGTAGGGCCTTGGTGTACTGGATCTGGAGCACACCCTCTCCCTGGACGTTGAGGTTGGCGACTGCCGCGTCGGCCGCGACGACATTGTCCATCAGGGTGGAGTAGAGTGGGAGTCCGTTAGCGTCGCGGGCCTGTGGCGAAATTATGATTCGCGGCTGGTCCGACGGGGGTGCGCGACCGATGGGTGGTGGCAGGGCCCTAGTCGCCGGTGCGTCGGGTGGTGGTCGATTGCTGCCACCTGGTGGTGTGTTCTCGTAGTATCCGCGCTCTGCTGTACGTGTGGGGTTGCTCTCATTGTTGAAGTTTAGGACGCGGCCTTGGACGTTGGAGTTCAGGCGGGTCCTGATGCGGCGCTGGTGGTAGAGCGACAGCTCCTGCGCCGTCACCCGCTCGAGGCGAAATTTCTCGCGCTCGGCTATCTCCTTGCGTGTCGCCTCCTCCAGTCACTGGCGGGCTTCCTCCACCTCCGTGGCCGTGGCGGTTAGCGAGATCGGTGTGGAGAATGGATCTGGTGGGGCGGCCGTGCTGCCCGCCATGTAGATCGCGTTGAAGCGATTGGATCTGGCGCGGAAGTCCTCGGGCGACTCCGAGCCAGAATTGGAATCGAAGATCCCGAGGATGGAGGAGTCCTCGAAATCCTCAGGGTTGGAGACCCGCGTGATAGAGTCCTCCCGTGCTGCCGCAGTGATAGATCCATCGACCGAGGCAGGGGTCGCAGAGTCGGCATCATCGTTTAGGGCCGTGTCATCCGCGGCGGTGTTGGTCTCGGCCGCGTTGCTGGTGGCCGAGTCGTACTCGGTGATGAGGCTCCTAATGGAGCGGACCTGCTCCTCCGAGAGCAGATCACGGTGCGGCGGTGACCCACCAACGATCACCGTCACCGCTGGGTCGACCGTACCGGTGAATCCGGCGAAGAGGTTGATGGAGCCGACCGGCATTATCGTGTTGTGGGTGATCGGTCGTGACGCCAGGATGTAGCTGCTCGGCAGGATCTGTAAAATCCTGCCAATGGCGATCCTGCGGCCGGTGGCGATCGGCCGATCGATCGGCGAGTAGGGTCTCGCCGCAGAACTCAGGCCAGTCCGATTGGACCCCATGATGGGCGCCACTGTCATGGAAATGGCCACGGTAGTCGCTGTAGTAGGCAGCGATTGATTGAGTCGGGGGCGAGAGCTGGGGCCATCTGCGCTGGGAGATGGGGCGGATGCACATGGATTTATCCAGGTTTGCCCCCGGAGGGAAAAGACCTACTCCTGCTAGATTGGATTAGTAGAGAGCGAGTTACAATGGTGGCGAGCTCGGCGTCTAAGCAGCGAGTCGCTTGAAGGGGTGTATGATGGAACGTATGTCCTCAGGATACCCTAGGGAGGTTTATATATGAGGCACCTCGCTAGGGTTTATAGTTTACAACCGAACAGGATATGGATTCAGAGGCTTTGACCTAATCCGACAGGGCTTCGAGTATGCTTCTGGGCCTCCAGTCTCCAGTCGCCAGACCTTCTCCTTAGTCGCATTCCAGTCGCCGTCCTACAGGCCCACTCGTGAGACCTTTGGCCCAATCAAAACGTCATGCTAGGCATACCCCATTTGGCATATCCCCATCAATGAGCCATATAAAGATATTGCTAATTGTGTTCCTGCAAGAGATACTGAAGTTTATACTGCTAATCATATTTTACCTGAACCTTACATTGAGAAAATGCCTTTCCCTGTCAAGGTAAAGGAACATTCTATGATAGCTAGTATGGTTAATGAAAGTACAAATAAAGTCATTGAACCTGATGAACAAATAGTTGTTGAACCTGTAATAGCAAATGTGAAAGACTTTGTCACTAAATATGTAGAAGATGGACACACTATCCTTTGTAAGGACACTTCTAATATTGTCTCACAAAGTAGAGTTAGGAGAGCTAGTGTCCCTGTTTTTTCTGTTAGAATAAGTGATCATTGCTACAATGGTTCATGTGATAGTTATATCGTTAAATTTATGCACGATACTGAAAGTTACTATGAGAGAGGGGAAATTGTTCTTATGCATCTCAATAATATTAAGTTCCTCGCTTTATGTTGCACTTGTTTTGCCTTCCTATGCTAGCAGCCTCTGGTTTCAACAATTTATTTTCTTACAAAATTCCCTTGCATAGGAAGTGGGTTAGAATTAAACATGTGTATTTTTGTTTCTTGATGCTCTCTTTTACTTCAATTCATATTCTTATGTGAGCATCATTGAAATTATCATGCCCATCTTAATGGCTATAAAGAAAGAGCTTTTTGGGAGACAACCCAATATATTTTTGCTTTCAGTTTGTTTTTGTTTATTTGAGTCTTGGAAGTTATTGCTTCTGCAATAACCTCTCCTTATCCTTTTGTTTGGCTTTTGTGTCAAGATCAGCCTCTAATGAGAGAGAAGTAATATTTGGGGAAGTTACTGTCCCAAAACAGATTTTTGTGCTTCACTATAAAAAATCATTAAAAATCCCAGAACATCATACTGATCTGTAATTTTTTGTGTGCATGCCCCAGGTTATTATTTAACTTTCGTTAGTTTTGCACTTTTTGATTTGAGAAACAGAAGATTTTCGAAAAAATTGATCTTTACCTGCTAGTCTGTTTTGATAGATTTCTGCTATTTCTGCATTTGCCTCTTAAATCGATTTCCTTTTTCAATTCCTTTTGGATTTTTGAGATGAGTTGTTTCAATTAGCTTATGTTTTGATGGATTTCAGTTGAGATTGAACTTAAAAGGTTTATTACCTTGTATGCACTAATGTTGCTAATGAGAATTGTGTGAAGTTTTGTGTGAAAGAAATTTCCAAGTTGTAGGAGGAAATGGTGTAATAAGATGGTGAATGGTCAAGAGACTCACGCAATATGTTTATGAAGATGAAGATATTGACGTTATTCAAGTGGTTACTCCGATTTTTTATTAAAGACCAAATTCAGAGACCTACAGAGTCTATTTTCGAATAGGTAACAGTTCTGGTAAGAAAAGGTCCACGCAACACCTTCCAAGTTATATTTTTGCAGTTTTCATCTAACATGGGAATTAATGAGTCGAAAGAGGGACAGAAATGGAGCCCGGGTGGCTCACACCAGGGGGTGTGGCCACCCTAGAGCCCGTCTCCAACCCGTTTTCTCCCAGTACTTTCCTTTTTTTGTTAAACTTCGTAATATATAATCCCCCGGATCCCCCGAGGTCCGTATATCGTGTTCTCGTCGTGTTTTCGTTTCGATCTGTTTCTGTCAGGAACTGTTCTCAAGTTTAGAAGCGCGATGGTCTCAGCCAACGATAAGGGCAGGGAGCCTGCGGAAGATGATCTCCAAGTTTCTGAGCAGAAGGAGGAGATCGAGAGTGGATTTGAAGAGGAGGCAAAGGAAGACAAGCATCCGCACACCAGCACCACCATTGAAAGCATTGGAGTGGTGGAAAATCCTGCCAAGTTCAAAAGGATTGCATGGATGTCCACTGGTGGGAAGGTTCCGCGTCATTGCTTGGCTTCACAGTCACCTCCTCCACGCACCAAGAATCCCTTCCATACCCTTATTCATGAGCAACAATTCCAAAATATATCCAAGGAAAAACTACCCTCCAATTGGGATATGCCTCATTCTAACCATGCATGAAAAGAATACTTGAAGGAGGAAGAGTGGGGAAAGAATCGTAAGAGATGGGATTCACAAACCGACATGATCATGAACCACATTGAGCACAATTCGGAGTTGATTCTTACTCTCACCTTCGAGATTGAGGACTTGAGGAAATTGATTGAAAAGCTCATCGAGAGAACACCACCACCACCACTGAAGGAGTATTTCGTCATCAGGTTTTGGCATCCCCATGGTTTGTTCCAAGCTTGGGGGAGTTCCGAGGTATCATATCATTATCTTTTATCTTTTTACCTTTTCAGTAGAGTCATATCATGAATAGAGAAGTTATCATATAGGGTGGTTTGCATTATGGACGTATCTCTCCTCTAGTTAGTTATCTATGTATCCCTTGGTGTGAGTTACCGTTATGGAATATTAATGAGAAGTTCTATCATTTACTTTTTAAACATCTTATTTTAGTTTGCAATTTCTATTATATGATTGATCTTGTGGTTAGTATTGGTATCACTTTGGGATCATTAAGTAAATTTAGTTGGTTTTTGCGAACCTGGTTCGGTCAGTAGCAACACTATTTTGAGATTTGAATGAAAAAGATAAAAGTACTCTTAAGAAATATAATTTCATCATCTTTCTTTCTTGATTGGCTCATAAGCTTAGTATTCTCTAGTTAAGATCTTTTGTGCTTCCAAGGAAGATTGCATGTTTGTTTTTATCACTTGTATGTTTGTTTATTTCCCTCAACTCTTATGCTTGCTACCCAGCCTTGCTAGCCAAAAACCTGTACTGAGAGGGAATGCTTCTCGTGCATCCAATCCTTAAACCAAAACCTATTATCGTCGGATTGATGACAAGTATGCCATGAGGGGGTCCTTGAGGCGTGTGGAAGAGAGGGGTGTGATACGTACGGTGTTCCAGGACGGTGAGCACACAAGTTTACCCAGGTTCGAATCCGCTGGCTTTGGACGGATCCTACTCCTGCTAGCAATCCAGTAATACGGCAGAGCCGGAATATGGGTTACAAGGGTTTCGCCTATGCGAGTTGAGATTGTAGACTATTGTGAGGGTAGGTGCCCTAAAGGCTCTCCCTAGGGCGGCTTATATAGATATATGGCCTAGGGTTTACAGGAGAGATCTATCCGGCTACGACTAAGAGTCGGTTGCAGAGTACATCTTGAACTACAAGTAACACTATGGGCCTATGTCGGTAAGTCTTCTAGGCCTTCCCGTAGACGGACTAGACTCCGTATCTTCTCCCTGACTGGGCCGCCCGTGAAGCAAAGCTCTAACCCAAAGTGGGGCCACCCTGGTCAGTGAGGAACTGTGAGGATACCCGGAAAGTATATCCCCAACAGCAACCCCCGGAAGTCTCCAAGATCCAAAGTCGGATTCATCATCATCTAGCTTAATCTTCGGCTTGCAGAATCTTGAAGGGTTCCTGAAACTTCAAAACAAAAGATACGATCTGGGTCCTAAAAATAAGTCGGACCTATGAGTGAGTTTATTCGTGCTTCTAGCTCGAAATTCAAACTAAGCCGGAACTTGGTCTCTGACGTAATCTCACAACTGTCATGGTCAAGTCACGTCACTGACAGACATTTCCTGTCAGCACGACCGTTGGTGGGTCCACCTTTCGCGAAACCGAGGCGCTATTTCAATGCGTGCATGGAGATCGAGGCGACGTAATCATCATGCGGAGGTTTCCTCGTCCTTTCCACGACGCGTGGCACGTTCACTGTAGCGTTTACACGAATCTTGACGCGCCTGGCGGATATAAGTGGCGTGGATTCTTTCCCCATCTTCTCACCAGTTCTCAGCACCGTTTCCTTCTCTTCTACGCCTCCCACGCACTTAGCGCTCCTCTGCATCCAGAAAAAACCTCCAGCGCCGCCCATCCAAGGTCACCGGCGTACCGGAAAGAATGGCTTCTTAATCATCCTCCAGCTTGGCAGCGGCAGCAGCGGCGATGGCGACGGCGGCGGCGACAAAGAAGGAGAGCCACCGTGGAGTTTGGATCCCATGCGTCCTTGACGATCCCAAACTCCAAGTCGTTGAAGACGAAGGGCTCCTCCGTGCCGGTGACTGGCGGAGCGGCTTCAGCAAAACCATCCCCAACCCTCGCGACGATGAGCGAGTGCATTTCGGCACTCACCTTGACAGAGGTCTTTCCTTTCCTCCCGCAGATTTCTTTTCCGAGGTGATAGATCATTAGGGTGTTCATATCCACCATCTCCCCCAAACTCCATCTTAGAGATGAGTGCGTACGCCTCTTTGTGCGAGGGGTATCTCGGCATTAGGCCGAGCCTTACTCTTTTCTGGTACTATTTTCATGTCTGGAGAAATTCCATCACTGCTAGTAATCCTTATATTACCGGTACCATTAGTTTTTTGGTTAGGAGTGAGCGCGTTTATCCCCGGATTATGGCAAGTGAGCCGGTCAAACAATGGCCGTCCACCTTTTTCTATCATAAGGATATCCCCGCTCCCGGCAAAGATCATGCTTTGCCGGCTTTCGTCGACAGAGCCGCCACGCCCCAAGAGTCCTGGGACAAGGTCGCTCCGACTCTCAGTGATGATCTGTTTCTCGCCAAGAGACGGATCGAATATCTGATGAAGCACAAGGGCCTGAAAGGGTCCGACTTGGTTCAATGCTGGGTGTCACGCCGGATCCAACCTCTTCAACATCATGGAGATCGACTGATGCATTCCATCACGTCGTCAAAAAAGGATTCCCTCCGCATCAGCTCCAAGACCTTAAAGCCGAAAGATTATATATGCCAAGTCAAATGGATGATAAGGGAGCGGATCGAGAGGAAAATTCCGGAGCTGTCCCTGGACATGCATACAACGAAAGATCCTGTTGTCCCGGTAAACTTCAGCAGTAACTCTTTTTATGTGCTCATCTTTATGTTATTTTTGCAATACTGAGATACTTTTCCTTTTCAGCTTGCTGACCTCCCCGAGTCGGAGTTTGCTCCTATCGAGGGATATCCTCCTGAGTTTTCTCAGGACGAAGGTGAATTGGTCCCAATGCCGGATATCGTTCCTCGGAAACGCAAAGCTGCAACATTGGCCATCGGCACCAAAGAAGTGCCCGTTGTGAAGAGGTAATCTTTCCTCACAGGGTCTTTGTATTTTACTCGTAGTTCCTTCTGAGATGTAATGTTCTTTATTCTATTAACTTCTCAGAGCTAAACAACTCATCAAGGGCAAAGGGAAGGAAACTACCGTGAAGCCTCTGCGCCAGTCGAAACTCATATTGGCTTCTTATTGATGGCCTAAATATATCGAGCTCGTTGGGGAACCCCAAGAGGAAGGTATGATGAGCAAAACAACAAGTTTTCCCTTAGTAAGAAACCAAGGTTATCAATCCAGTAGGAGCAAGGAAACACCCCAAAGGTGTAGCTAGCTGAATGTTGGCAGGGCGCACTACCGGTGCCAGCAGCAACGTGGAGACCTGCACAACACAACCATAAAACTTTGCCCCCAACTTGCAATGAGGTTGTCAATCTCACTGGTTTTGCTGAAAACAAAGGATTAAACGTATCAAATGTAAGGAAGTAATAGTTTGCAGAAAGTAAACACAAAGCAGTAAACAGTTTGTAGACTGAATGTAAAAGAAAGGACCGGGGTCCATAGCTCACTAGAGGTGGCTCTCCTTAAGATAGATAACATGCTGGGTGAACAAATTACAGCGGGGCAATTGACAAACATCGAGAAAGCATACAAGCATATACTAATCATCTTGACTCCTTTGAGATTCGATTGGGCATTACAACATTATACATAGACCGCCATCCAACTGCATCTATGACTAATAATCCACCTTCAGGTTATCATCTGAACCCCCTCTAGTATTATGTTGCAAACAATAGATTATTGCTTTACGAATTGCGTGTAAAGTAAACAATACGATTGTTCTATGAACAAAGGATTGTTGTTTTATCCCTAGTAGCAACAGCACATCTAGTACCTTAGAGATTTCTGTCACTTCCCTAGATTACCAGAGGCATGAACCCAATATCGAGCATAAATACTAACTCTTGGAGTTGCTAGCATCTACTTGGCCAAGAGAGCTACTAACAACGCAAAGCATGCAAGATCACAAATAACAAAGACATAATAGAATCAATAATCAATCTGAAATAGGATCTCAATATGCATCGGATCCCCGCAAACAGAACATGTATGGATTACAAATAGATGATCTTGATCATGAACGGAGCTCACAAGATCTAGACATGAAAGCACAAAGGAGGAGAACCATCCATCTAGCTACTACATGGACCCGTAGTCCAGAGATGAACTACTTACGCATCACAACGGAGGCTTGCATGATGATGAAGAAGGCCTCCGGGGTGAATTCCCCTCTCTGGCAGGGTGCCGGGAAGAGCTTCAGATCCCTCCCGATCTAGGGATGGAGATGACGGCGGCTACAGACTCTTTCGTGGATTTTTTTATCGGGTACTTAGGGTTTCCATATTAGAGGTAATATATAGGTGGAAGGAGAGGCCGAGAGGGTGCTAGGGTCGGCCAGACCACCCCTGGCGTGGGCCAGGCCTGGCCGCGTGGCCAGGCCCCAGCCCCTCTTCGTCTCGTATTCTAGCTCCAGATGTCTTCCGGTAAAATAGTGACTTTGGCTTTTGTCGCGTCCAATTCCGAGAATATTCATTTTCTGACTTCCTGGAACCAAAAACAGCAAAAAACAGGCTGCTAGCACTGTGGCTCTTGTTAATAGGTTAGTCCAAGAAATCATATGAAAAGTACTCCAAAGTGTGGACAAAACACAAGAAAGTAGATAAAACCAAGCATGGAACATAAAAAATTATAGATACATTTGCAATGTATCAACATCCCCAAGCTTAACTCCTGCTCGTCCTCGAGTAGGTAAGTGATAAAAAGAAAGAATAATTTTTGAGGTGACATGCACCATCATAAACTTGATCAAAGTATTTGTAAAACATTGAAAGCTGGGATCCTAGTACTTCAATCATAACATGAAAGACAAAGTTCTAGCAATAAGACAAAGAAACTATGATGCAACATGAAAACGCACAAACAAAGGATTCATGAATAACAATGCTTTGCAAGACGTTTGTTTGTTTCACATAAAGAAAACATAGCATAATAGTATTCAGCTTGTCCCTCATAGAGTAGCAAATATAAATGCATAGGACACCTTCAAAGTTCATATGAGTGACTAGATACAAATAGTTTAAAACAAGCAATATCAAGATATGCATCAATCAACTAGTCTTGGGACAATGCACATATAACTAAGAATGGCCACTATGCTCTCAAAGTAGGTGCATAAAGATAGAAGGTGGAGACTCAATATAATGGTGGAAGAAAGGGCCTTCATAGAAGGAATTAGGGATTCAAGTCTCATAAAGAGCTTCCAAAAATTATGGTACTTATAGCTTTCAGCTCTCATTGCCCCTATCATAAACATCTTTAAGGTGATTAAGGTTAAAGTGACACAACTAAGAGGATATGCTTGACAAGTTATAAACCGAAATCTCATGCCCCTTACTTACGAAGACCGAACCTCATGCTACTCAACTTTAGTCACAAGTAAGCTCTTGTCATTGTAAGTACATATGTATCATAAAGAACCGCCAACGGGATACCCCTTTCACATGATACCGGAGCTATCCCATAATCAAAATGACAAGGCAAGTAGACATGAGCATCTCAGCGATCTTTTTATTTGCTATTTGCATAGGTTTTTATTGAGGATGCTTCATAGAGTGCTCATTATGGTGATGCTGCAAGTTTCCACCATGATTATGCATGGCTTAGGCTAGCGACCCAGGCGTTTCTCTAACACACATAAAAACTCCATGATCTTACAAGTTCCACTTTTATTTCACACCGCCGGGATCCATAAGCAAAAGAACATGATATCAACGGGGTACAAAGTACAAGTGCAATGTTGAAAGGTTCCCCATGATACATGGTTCTGCTAACTTCAACTTATAAAGCGCAAGCATATACGCAACAAAGGACCCAATGGTTCATTTTTATTAAATGCAAAAAGTAAAGTGTGCCATCAAGTTCGTGAGAGCTTTAATCACTAGTTTTCTCATAACAAGTTTAATTTGGAAGGTAAACAAAAACATGAATATACTTGGAATAACATATGCTAGTAGGTAGGTATGGTGGACTCTTTGGAATAACTTGGTTTAAGGAGTTGGATGCATGAGTGGAACTCATACTTGGTTGCGGAGGCTAGCAAAAGACTGGGAGCGACAAACTAAGAGAGCAATAATGGCCATAATCATGCAGAGCGACAAAACATCATTGATCAAAGCATAAAGTGATACTACAAGTTGAAAACTCAAGGATCATAAAGGCTATGGTGACTTGAGATAGTCATAACATGGTGTGAGCATGCGCCAAGTCAAGCCAATTAAAGCATCAAAGGAGAATACCACAATTCTATGCTTTAATATGCTAAAACAACGCATGATTCATCCAAGGCACATTAAGCAATCTCAATTTTTTATAACAAGTCATGCTACAGAAAAGAATACTAAGCATAAAGCCAAAACAATATCAAGCATGGCATGACAAAGCATAGGCCACAGTCAAAAACAAGCTCTCTTTACCACTTAAGCATGAACTTTCCTACTCTTTTCCAAACCAAACCAAACTATTTGAAAACCAATGTATGAAAGAGGGGGTCCAACCAATTTATTCAGCAAACTAAGAAAACCAAGAAAATGAAAAACCAAAACAAAAATGAAAAAGAAGACGCTCCAAGAACAACACAACTGTGCATGAACCAATAAAAATAAAGTTTGGAAGAAACCTGGGATTTTTATTGATGAAGAGGGGGATGCCTTGGGCATCCCCAAGCTTTGACGCCTGTACTTCTTGGATATTTCTTGGGGTGACACGCGTGGCATCCCCAAGCATGAGCTTTAGTCCATCCTTCATCTCATTACTCATTCCTTCCATACACCTGAAATTTTTCCTTCATACAAAACTTCACACAATCTTTATTAGCAACATTAGTGCACTCAAGATAATAAGTATTTAGGTTCATTTCTAACACCAATAAACTTCCATTAAAACACTAGCTACTGTAGCACTTCCCTCAAAAATCTCAATTCCCCAAAAGAACTCAAAAAGGAACCAACAAGAAGCAAATGCAGAAAATGGCAGAAATCTGTCAAAACAGACCAGCAGGTAAAGACGAATTTTTTCGAAGACCTTCTGTTGCTCAAATCAAAAAGTGTTGAACTAACAAAAGTTAGATAACAACCTGGGGCAGAAGCACAAAAATTCACGCCTCAAAAGGACGTACAGAGATTTTACACGAATGTTTACGGTGAAGCACAGAAATCTGTTTTGGGACAGCAACTTTCCCAATCATTACTTCTCTCTCATTAGAGGTTACTCTTGGCACAAAAAGCAAATAAAAAGGATAAGGAGCGGTTATTACTGAAGTAATAACTTCCAAGACTCATCTAAAACTTTTGGGTTATCTCCCAATAAGTACTTTTCTTTAACGCCTTTAAGTTAGGCTTAAGAAGCAAGAAAAAGAATCAAGTGTTCTCAAATGCAGAAGCATTAAAACCAAATTTCTCGCCCTTACCTCTCTTACTGTTATTCTTAACCTTGGGTAAAATATGATTGTTTGGTGTAGAAGCAAGGTGCATGGTCCCCTTTCCCACATCTATTATTGCTCCAAGGAGTTCTAATAGGGACCTTCCAAGTGTAATTTGTCCTTTTCCCGCACATTCAATAACAAGATAATCAGTAGAAATCATTTTCCCAACGATCTTTGTAAAAAGTCCTTCAGCTATTCCAATAGGTAATATTGTAGAATTATTAGCAAGAGATATTCCTTTTCCCCCTTTAGAAAGCCCCCAAAGATTCAAAGATTCATAAATATCTTTGGGCATAAGACAAAATTCAGACATGATATCACAGCAAGCTTGAAAAGTTTCATTATTTATATCAATCTTTACTGTGGGGAGCCACTTTGATGGTTCAGAATTTATTGGAACATAATTATGATGCTCCCTAAGCGTATTATAGCAATCTTTTAAGCTAGTAGTGCGGGTCTTAAGAGTGTTTAATCTAGCAAATATGCTTGCAAAAGAAATATCAGTTTTTCTAGGCAAGTTGTAAGTAAAGATCAATTTATTTATAGCATTAATAGCATCATCCTCATTACATTGGAGGAAATCTCCTCCCACAACAGCATCTAAAGCATATCTATAGCAAAGAGGAATTCCAAGGTAAAAACTGCTAAGGAACAAGCTTTGAGTCTTTTTAGGCTCAGTTTTTTCATGTAGATCAGAGATTCTAGACCAAGCTTCCTTGAAGCTTTCCTCAATTCCTTTTTTAAAAGTGAAAATCATTTCCTCGGGTGACATAGTGATTGGAGCAAGGCTAGACATAAAGGAAACTTAAGATAGGAACTAATTTTTTTGTGTTTTAATAAAGAAAGCAAACTAGTAAAACTAATTTTTTTGTGTTTTTGATAAAGAAACAAGCAAACAAAACAAAAAGAAACTAAGCAAAACAAAAATAACAA
The DNA here is from genome assembly GCA_916181665.1 of Avena sativa. Taxonomy (NCBI): domain Eukaryota; kingdom Viridiplantae; phylum Streptophyta; class Magnoliopsida; order Poales; family Poaceae; genus Avena; species Avena sativa. The sequence continues at coordinate 295,502,829 of OV702291.1, read as the reverse complement.
AGTAAAGAGATTGGTTATGAGGGACTCCCCTTGTGAAGATGTCCTTGACTCCCCGGCAACGGCGCCAGCAAGAGTTGTTGATGGCCCAAATATATCGAGCTAGTTGGGGAACCCCAAGAGGAAGGTATGATGAGCACATCAGCAAGTTTTCACTCAGTAAGAAACCAAGGTTATCAATCCAGTAGAAGCAAGGAAACACCCCAAAGGTGTAGCTAGCTGAACATTGGTAGGGCGCACTACCGGTGCCAGCAGCAACGTGGAGACCCACACAACACAATCACATAACTTTGCCCCCAACTTGCAATGAGGTTGTCAATCTCACCGGTTTTGCTAAAAACAAAGGATTAAACGTATTGAATGGAAGGAAGTAATAGTTTGCAGAAAGTAAACACAAAGCAGTAAACAGTTTGTAGATTGAATGTAAAAGAAAGGACCGGAGTCCATAGTTCACTAGAGGTGGCTCTCTTTAAGATAGATAACATGCTGGGTGAACAAATTACAGTGGGGCAATTGACAAACATCGAGAAAGCATACAAGCATATACTAATCATATTGACTCCTTTGAGATTCGATTGGGCATTACAACATTATACATAGACCACCATCCCACTGCATCTATGACTAATAATCCACCTTCAGGTTATCATCCGAATCCCCTCCAGTATTAAGTTGCAAGCAATAGATTATTGCTTTACGAATTGCGTGTAAAGTAAACAATACGATTGTTCTATGAACAAAGGATTGTTGTTTTCTCCCTAGTAGCAACAACACATCTAGTACCTTAGAGATTTTTGTCACTTCCCCAGATTACCAGAGGCATGAACCCACTATCGAGAATAAATACTAACTCTTGGAGTTGCTAGCATCTACTTGGCCAAGATAGCTACTAACAACAGAAATCATGCAAGATCACAAATAACAAAGACATGATAAAATCAATAATGAATCTAAAATAGCACCTCAATATCCATCGGATCCTCGCAAACACAGCATGTATGGATTACAAATAGATGATCTTGATCATGAAAGGAGCTCACAAGATCTAGACATGAAAGCACAAAGGAGGAGAACTATCCATCTAGCTACTAGATGGACCCGTAGTCTAGAGATGAACTACTCACGCATCACACCGGAGGCTTGCATGATGATGAAGAAGGCCTCCAGGGTGAATTCCCCTCTCTGGCAGGGTGCCGGGAAGAGCTTCAGATCCCTCCCGATCTAGGGATGGAGATGCCGGTGGCTACAGACTCTTTCGTGGATTTTTGATCGGGTACTTAGGGTTTCCATATCAGAGGCAATATATAGGCAGAAGGAGACCCCGAGGGGGTGCTAGGGTCGGCCAGACCACTCCCTGGCGCGGGCCAGGCCTGGCCGCGCGGCCAGGTGGTGTGGCCAGGCCCCAACCCCTCTCCGTCTTATATTCTAGCTCTAGATGTCTTCCAGTAAAATAGTGACTTTGGCTTTTGTCCCGTCCAATTCTGAGAATATTCATTTTCTGACTTCTTGGAACCAAAAATAGCAGAAAACAGGCAGCTGACACTGTGGCTCTTATTAATAGGTTAGTCCAAGAAATCATATGAAAAGTACTCCAAAGTGTGGACAAAACACAAGAAAGTATATAAAACCAAGCATGGAACATCAAAAATTATAGATAAATTTGCAATGTATCACTTCTCCTGTCGTAGCTCCTCCGATTCCTGTCCCTCAGCCTTCTGCATCGCCGGAGATTATTCCATCTCCGACTGTTGTAGAAGATCCGGCTCAACCATCAAAACCAACGATCATTGAGTCGCAAACTGATGTCACCATGAGTGACTCAGGTGTTGATAAGGGTGAACCCTCTTCGGGTAATGATCCCTTGGTAGAGACGTTTGCCGATAATCTCCTGGACAATTCAGGACTTGCCAATCTTGGCCTATCTCGGAAGTCTGTGGAGGAGATTCAACGGCTGGCCCAGGAATGCCTGGAGAGGCGGACTCTCTCTACCGAAGAAGAAGCGCAAGAAGCAGAGGATATCAAACACTCTGATCTTTTTGAACAAGTTCGTCTTTGCAACGAGAAGATAAGGTCCGGCGCGCTTCCAACTGCGCCTGTGATCCCCCTAACTTTTGCCGAGAAGGTTTCCACCGAGGTGAATTCGAGTTTAGACAAACTCATTCGCGAACAATATGTAAGTCAGGATTCCAACTCGCATTTTCCTTATTTCATATCATATCCTCTAGCCCCCAAGCATGAAGCTGGAAAATTAAATCTGGTTTTATGCTTCCTTAGGATACCAAAGAATGAACTAGTGTAGCCCCCAAGGCTCGTGCTGATATTAGTATAAATATTAGCCCGAGTCTTTAGTAGACTTCTGACTTTGGGTATTCTGACTTACAGAAAGTATATTCCTATAACCAGGATTTGTTGAAGAATGTTTGCAACAAGCGGAAAGAGATCAAAGCTCTCCGACTTGAAAATGCACAGCTAAAGGTTTCCAAGGATGAGGCCGAAGGTAAACATTCCAAAACTCAAACCTTGTCTTTTATTTCATAGTCGAATTTTTGTTGAACTGTCTGTTCTTTTGACTTACAGCACTGGTAAAACAGTCTTGCGCTATGATCGAAGAGGCCGAGAGTCTTAAGACCTTGGTGGTGGAAAACAAAGAACTTCGCCAAGAGCTGGATAAGCTTAAGGCAGATCATGAGAAGAGCATTTCTCAAATTCTCGAATCCACCTCCATGGCCACTAACGAGCTTGATCGCAAGATTACGCTTCAAGATAAGAAAATCTCGGATTTAGCAATGAGCTATTCAGAGAAAAGGACATTTCCGAGGCACTCCGGGCTGAACTCCAGAGTCTCCGTGAAGAGAAGGCCAAAGTCGACAATGTCATCTTTGGTATGTTTCCCTTTTTCTGACTTATCTGCATCTTCAGACTCTTTGGAGTCCGGGTTTTCTTGACTTACCCTTTGCATTATATGCGTAGGTCCTCTGAACTTGACGGACTCAGCCTCTACCGAGTCTCGCACCAGCCGGCTTACTCAAGTCGGTGATTTGCTGCATGACTTCCGCCAATCCCTCGAAGATATTGGCGAAGTTCTCAAGGTTCCGGATATGCATAGCATGTCCGATTTTGAGGTGCGTGACAAGGCCAAGGATATGCCACACCTTGTTCAGGACTGGAACATGTCCTACGCGTGAACCACAGTGCAAAACACTCTCACCATGGTTATGAGCCACCATGGAAACATGGAGATCTGGCAAGTAACCAGAGGGTACTGCAAAGTGGACGAAGACGGACAAGAGCAAGACATCAAGGCCATCATGGACTCCTGCGTCGGATATGGGTGCCACGTAGCTGATTTCACTAGCTATGACACTCCCTTCTTCACCCGCGTGGACACGCCGCCTCCGCCTTCCGAAGAAATAGCTGAAGTTTCCGACGATGATCAAACCATATCGGATTTGAACATCTCGGAACGTTATCAAGACGAGGACGATGTATCCAGCGAGCCGGCAGGTCCTACCTCTCCTCCTGCATCATAGAGTATCAGAAGAACAATATGTTATTCTGAAAAACAATTTGGGTTTGTAAATAAGAAGTACAATACTTTTGCTAGTGCTAAGTTTTAATTTATCTATTCAACACTTTTGGCTTTGATATTATGTGCTTGAAATGTTTGCATAAGCACTTGTGTTTTTTGTCTGTACTTATCGTTTATCTGGCTTTCCGCCTCGTCCCTTTCGTAGCCGGCCAACTTTTAGCACGGAAACTTTGCCGAGCAACGGAGCTCAATTGCTAAACTAGTTTAAACTCGGAAAACAAAGCCGGCTTCCAGTACCAACAATTCACTACTCGTAAAATGCCTGCATCCATCAATCAGATAAATAACCAAAGTATAGACTAGAAAATTTAGATTCATACCCGAAGGTATCAATTTTAGAATCGGAAATCTAAACCAGAACAAACATGAGCATAAAGTACTTTCAAGTATTCTGGGATTTTTGACTGTGACATGATCATTCGGAAATAAGATGGTAAAAACTTCTCAGAAAGATTTTTAGGGAACCAAGACTTTATTTCTCATTGAACATGTACACATATATGATTACAAAGAAAAGTAAACAAAGAATAAAAGGGATGTAGCTGAGCAATATTCCATGGTCTGTCTAACTCATCCGGATTTGTACTGCCTCCAGCTCTCTTTCTCTTCTTAGTAGCAGGTCTTTCTTTGACTGGCCGCATATCAGTTAGGTAGTATGAACCATTGTGCAATACTCGACTAACTAAAAATGGCCCTTCCCATATTGGGGAAAGTTTGTGCTTTCTTTGCTGCAGAAGCCGGAGAACCAAATCGCCCTTATTGAAAGACCGTTTCTGACTCTCTGGCTATGATACTTGCGTAACTTCTGCTGATAGGATGTTGATCTCATCTTAGCAACGATGCGAACTTCTTCGACGAAGTTGAGATCATTTTGTCGAGAAATTTTGGCATCCTCTTCAATATACGCGGCCACTCTAGGAGAAGTGTGAATCAAATCACTAGGAAGAACTACTTCTGCGCCATAGACCAAGAAGAAAGCTGTGTATCCGGTTGACCTGTTTGGGGTTGTTCGCAAACTCCATATTACAGAAGGTAATTCCTCTGCCCAAGCCCCTGCAGCACGTCGTAGTGGTGCTTTGAGTCTCGGTTTTAGGCCCTGTAAGATGAAACCATTTGCTCTTTCGACTTGTCCATTAGCTTGTGGGTGTGCAAATGACGCAATGTCAAGCCGGATATTTTGTTCATTGTAGAATTCGGCAAGCTCTCCCATAGAAAAGTTACTCCCATTGTCCGTGATAATGTTATGTGGATAACCGTATCGGATTATAACATCCTCAATAACTTCTGGTTGTTGCTCCATCACAACTAGTGATGGGTTTAGCCTCAATCCATTTGGTGAATTTATCCACCATCACTAAGAGGTGTGTAAATCCACTTGGAGCCCGTTTAAACGGTCCTACCATGTCAAGCCCCCAGACCGCGAAAGGCCATGTTATATGTATTTTTCGTAGCTGATCAGCCGGAACGTGAGCTTGTTTGGCGTACTTTTGGTAGCCCTTGCACGTCTTGACCAGCCGTTCGACATTTGCCTTGGCTGTAAGCCAGAAATAATCGTGTCGGAAAGCTTTCGCCACTAAAGATTTGGCTGCAGCATGGTGACCACACTCGCCTTCGTGGATATCTCGTAAGATTTCCACTCCTTCCGGAGATACGCAGCGCTGAAAGACCCCAGATGCACTCCATTTATAGAGCTCACCACTAATTATAGTATAGGCTTTTGCTCGTCGGACGATCTGCCGGCTCAGAACTTCGTCTTCGGGTAATTTTCCGTCTATCAAGAAATTAAGATAGGGTTGAGTCCAACTGGGAATCATAGCCAGAACTACTACTGAAGGTGAGTGGGATTTGGTCGGATATTCCTCATCTACTCCTTTTATAGAGGGAACTTTGAGGTGCTCTAAAAAAGCGCCATCCGGGACCTTTTTCCGGGCAGAGCCTATTCGAGATAATGCATCTGTTTCCTCATTTTCTATTCGAGGAATGTGTCGAACTTCAAACCATTCAAATGATTTAGATAATTCCTCCACGATAGCTCTATATTCTGCCATGTGTTTGTTTTCCTTACAGATATCCGACACTTGTTGAGCAACAAGATCCGAATCTCCATAACACATTAATCGTCGGATGCCGATGTCCTTAGCAATCCGGATTCCATGCAGTAGTGCTTCATATTCGGCAATGTTTTTTGTCGCCGTGAAGTGTATCTGCAATACATAGAAAAGTTTATCACCTTGGGGTGACTTGAGCACCACGCCAGCCCCCGAGCGCTTTAGACCCGTCAAAGTGCAAGGTCCGGTATTCTGACTCTGGTAGGGTAATACTCTCCGCTGTCTCTGTCCAATCAGCGACAAAGTCAACGAGGATTTGGGATTTGATTGCTGTACGAGGTTTGTACTCAATATCAAAAGCTGAAAGCTCTATGCCCCATTTAGCGACGCGTCTTGTGGCGTCACTATTGTTGATTATATCTCTCATGGGAGTTGTGCTCACCACGGCAATTGGATGTTCCTTAAAATAATGCCGTAGCTTACGAGATGCCAAGAACACACCGTAAGCCAGCTTTTGATAATGCGGATACCACTGTTTTGATTCTGTTAAGACCTTGCTGAGATAGTAAGTCGGGCGCTGCACCAAGTGTTCTTGATTTTCCTCCGGTCTCTCCACCACCATGACGATACTGACGACTTTATTTGTCGCAGCAAGATAAAGCAACATCGGTTCTTGAGGTTCCGGTGCTGCAAGGATGGGAGCAGATGAGAGTACTGCTTTCAGGTCTTGTAGTGCGGCTTCAGCTTCATCGGTCCAAACAAAATCCTTGGTCTTTTTCAGGAGCTTGTATAGTGGTGCGGCTCTTTCACCGAGCCAGCTTACAAACCGACTGACTACGGCAATGCAACCAGTTAGTCTTTGTACATCCTTCAGGCGAGTTGGCCTGGAAATATTGAGTATAGCCTTGATTTTGTCTCGGTTTACCTCTATGCCTCTTTGAGACACGATAAAACCTAACAATTTTCCGGCTGGGATTCTAAAGAAACATTTCTTCAGGTTAAGCATTATGTTGTATTTTTGTAGATTGGTGAACGTTTCCTCCAAGTCAGAAATAAGGGTTTCCTTCTTTTTGGACATCACCACGATATCATCCACATATGCATGTACATTGCGTCCGATTTGATCATGGAGGCACCATTGCATTGTGCGTTGGTACGTAGCTCCTGTGTTTTTCAGCCCAAAAGGCATCATAACGAAACAGAAGGTTCCGAAAGGGGTTATGAATGAAGTTTTGACTTTGTCAGATTCCTTCATCTGGATTTGGTGATAACCGGAATATGCGTCGAGAAAACATAGGAGTTCCGATCCTGCCATAGAATCGATAACTTGATCAATCCTAGGCCAAGCGAACGGATCTTTGGGACAATCCTTGTTCAAGGCAGTATAATCAACACACATCCTTAAATTAGTGATGTCCTTTTTAGGGACCATTACAGGATTGGCTGACCACTCAGTGTGGATGACCTCTTCTATGAATCCGGCTAACTCGAGCCATGCTAGTTCCTTAGATATTGTCTTACGCTTTTCGTCACCAAAACGTCGTAGGGACTGTTTGACGGCTTTAGCGTTCGGGTGTATGTTCAAAGAAAGCTCGGCAAGTTCCCTAGGTACTCCGGTCATGTCAGATGGCTGCCATGCGAAGATATCTTGATTTGCTTTGAGGAACTTGACGAGCGTGCTTTCCTATGTGCTATCTATGCCTACACCTATCTGGGTCACCTTGGAGGGGTCATCAGCCTTCAACAGTGTCTTCTTCGTCTCTTCTGATGCCTTGAACTCCGGATTCAGATTTGTCACCTCCTTCTTTGTCGCGGGCATCTCAGACGGATCTATGGTCTTCTTGATCTCCTGGTACTCCTGGGCGTGCAGCACGGCTTCAACAAAGGCAGCATTTCCATCCTCGCAATCTCGCGCTTTCTTAGGGTCTCCCCTGATGGTGATCACGCCGTTGGGACCTGGAATTTTCATCATATTGTAAATGTAACACGGACGAGCCATCAAAGCCCAGTAAGCCGGTCATCCGAATATAGCGTGGTAAGAGCTCTTGAACGGGACCACTTCGAAGGAAAGTGCTTCCGTCCGGTAGTTCTTTGGAGCTCCAAAGGTAACATCCAAAGTGATTTCTCCCAGGGAACTTGCTTGTCTTCCTGGGACAACTCCGTGAAAAATCACCGAGCTATAGTTCAGCTGGGTCTCCGAGATCTTCATCCGACGTAGCGTTTCGACATACATAATATTAATGCCGCTACCGCCATCCATGAGAGTCTTGGAGAAACCATAGCCATCAATAAGTGGATTGACGGCTAAGGCGTATTTTCCTCGCCTGTGCAACTTAGGCGGATGATCAGCATGGTCAAAGGTGATTGCCACTTCCGACCAGTCTAGGAACTAAGGGACAGCTGGAACTGTTGCGTTGAGCTCATGTAGAACTGCTTTCTTGACCTTTGCTGGTTGAGATCCGAGGAAGGTGACGTAAGTGTCTTTCTTTGTCGAGAAATTCTTTTTCCCTTCCGGCTTGGGATTTGAAGCATCGGCTTCCTCCATCGGAATCATCCTTGGTCTCTTTATCCTTTTTGGGATTCTTCTTCCCCTTCTTCCCCTTCTCCCGCTTAGCCCTGTAGCCAGCGGTATCGTCTTTCTTGATGTCGTCATTGAAACGACACTCGGTGTTTGTGTGGGACGAGCCCCCATTGGCATGTAAGTGATGCACACATGGGTTATTGGCAATGTTGGCCCAAGAGTAGGTTTTGCCGAGTTGTTGGTCTCCTCTACCCTGGACTCTTGATGTCCCGCGACCGTGTCCACGGCCACTGCCGTGCCCTCCTCGTCCTCTAGACCCGAAAGTAGTAGTAACCACTTCCATTTCCGCGTTGGGCTTTTCTTCCGAGGTGTTCTTGCGCTTCTGAGCTTGTTGCTTTGGTTGTTTTGCCGACTGTGGCACAGCTAGGGCATTAAGTAATCCCTCTGCATCGTCATCAGCATCTGCATACTTGCTCGATGTTTCTATCATTTCTCCCAAATCAGTGACCTTGTCACACTTTAAGCGATGACATAGTAAACCAATTGGGAGTCCTGCAATGAAAGCTTCAATCGCAGTTTGGTCATTTACTCCTTCACAGGAGTTCTTGGTGTCGATCCATCGTCCGAGATAATCCTGGCAAGTTTCTCCGGCTTTCTGGGTGCAACGTTGTAGGTCTCCTACCGTACATGGCCTCCGATATGTGCCTTCGAAGTTCCGAAAGAACGCACTTTGCATATCATACCAGTTGTGGATGGTGTTCTCCGGAAGTTCATTGAGCCATGATCGCGCTGTCTTCCGCGACATGAGTGGGAGATATCGTGTCGCGACCAGGCCATTTCCGCCTTTGGCGATACAGCAAGTCTGGAAAAAATCCTGGAGCCAAGTATCTGGCCGAGCTATACCGTCGTAGGCTTGAATATGTCTTGAGATAGCAAATCCTTCCAGGAATTTTGTAGCTCTTATGCATGGTCAAAGCACTTTGGGCCCACGTATATATTGTTGTTTTCGTAGCGCCGCACCTCTATGTTGGAGTTAATCCTGTGCCTTGCGTCACTTGGGGATAAAGATCGTCCCGAATCACGGTTGTGGCTGCGGTGCCTTGGAGTCGGACTTCGGCTTATGCCACCACCTCCTCCACCATGACGCCCTCCTTGGCCTCCTTGGGAGCCATTATGATGGCTACTTGGTGGAGAGGGTGGAGCAGCTGGATGGTTTCTGGCTGATCGCCGGCCTCCGTCTGGAGCGTCGTTATTCCGGTTCTGGGGAGGATCTTCATTACGACGAGCCCCCTGCCGGCTTGACTCAGCATGGTATCCATCGTTCCTTCGTCCATCAGCCGGATGGCTTGTGTGTCTAGGAGGTGGCATTTTGTGGCGATCCTCCTCGCGACGTTTCTCTTTATCTTCTTCCCTGTGACCGTTCGACTCTCGCCGGGGAGGATTCTTCGGATTCAGTGCAGCAATTGCCTCTTGGTCCACAACTGGGGCAATGTTGCGCCAGTCACGTGCAGCTTTGTGGTGCTGTCCTGAAGATCCGATTCTTGAGTAGTTGTCTTCCCGACGGTCGGAATGGTGATGCTGCTCCGGAACACGTTGGGGTCTTACATCATTCCATGCCAGATCCGTGCGGCATTGGTCAGATCGGGAGACCAGTTTTCCGCCTCTGGGCAGGGCGACCTTCTGCTGCTCCAGACCCTTGTTGAGTAGTTCAATGCCCAATCGAATCTGCTCTGCACCTAGATTACTTGATAGGATTTCTCGAGCTGCCATGGTGTTTTGCACTAGTGTTGGATACACCCAATCCCCGTTGCTGTCGTGTCGAGGCATCCCATGGTCTCCTCCAAAGAGGACTTTGTGAATTTGCGGGAATTGGTCGTCATGAGTATGACGCTTCCTGGTCTTCTGATGCTGCCGAGAGTTGTAATTCTCCGCAGTTGCCATGCGTTTCTTTTCTTCCTCAAGGTTTTTGGCTTCATCAAGGAGTACTTGGCGACGCGCTTCTAGGGCTTGGGCCCATTCGTCCAGCTCTTCAGTAGTAAGTTCTGCAGTTGTAGGAATAGGTGTGGTTAATGAAGCATCGATGAGTTTACGTGCACCTTCGGTGATCACATGTCCATCCATCGATTCTTCTTTGGGCTCTTCTGGGATCAATGCTCCATCCGAGTCTTCCTCATATTACTCGGCAATCACTTCCTCCGCTGGAGGATCTTTTGTCGGGGTCTTGTTTTTCTTGTTCTTCTTCTTTGCCTTCTTGGCAACGCCGGTAGCAAAGACGACTTTGGGTCTGTTTCCTAGAGTCAAGCTCTGATCGGTACTTTCGGACTTTTGGACCTCGGGATTATCTCCGATATCCATGTCATCATGCGCTTTGGGAGAGTTTTCTCCAGATCCTTCATCCATGGCTTCTCCTTCCTCTGCAGCTCTGGAGTTATACTCCTCTTCATACTCCGCGGAGAACTTTCAGAAATCTACCGACGTCATCGAGTCATCCGAGGATGCGGGTAAGTCGGTGTTTATTCCGATTGCCTCCAGCACTGAGTCGGTGTTTTCTCCAGCATCGGCAGAGCCGGATCTGGATCCAACGTATCCGATGAAGTGTGACATGTGGGTCCTGCGGTAGTTGCGGCTTTCCTCACGGGCTTCCTCGAAGATCCTGATAGTCTCGAGAACTTCATCCATGCTTGCGTCTTGCATCATCATATGCCTCAATGTGTGCCTCAGGAACAGTTGATCTATCCTGGCGTTGGCAGGGCCGGAACTAAGGTTGTTGCTATGATCCTCCTGGATTTCGACCTCAGCGGATGAATCGATCTGGGATTCGGCCTCGCCAGGGATATCCTCTCCAGATTCGACTTGAACCGCCAGGTCTGCTTCAGGCTCGGATTTCTCCACTATCTCTGCAACTGGTGCGGGCTGGGTGGGATTAGGAATTTCTGAGATCCAGAACTCTACCGCCTCCACGGACAAAGGGGACCCAGAAATTTCTTCTGCCTCTATCGTCACTGCTGGGGTGGGTGGGTCAGGTTCAACGAATCCGATGTATACGTCGATCTCGCCGAAAGACATGATGGTGTAGACAGTCACGGCCTCCCTAGACGGAATCCAGATCTCGTCGAGAACGATGTGAGGGACGTCTCTGGCGTAGAGGATGCGACCAACGGCGATAGTCTCGCCGATTCTGATTCTTGCAGATTCCGCTCGGAACACAGATTCGAAGCTCACTTGCCCCATAGTGGGCGCCAAATGTCGTCGGATTGATGACAAGTACTCCATGAGGGGGTCCTTAAGGCGTGTGGAAGAGAGGGGTGTGAGACGTACGGTGTTCTGGGACGGTGAGCACACAAGTTTACCCAGGTTCGAATCCGCCGGCTTTGGACGGATCCTACTCCTGCTAGCAATCTAGTAATACAGCAGAGCCAGAATATGGGTTACAAAGGTTTCGCCTGTGCGAGTTGAGATTGTAGACTATTGTGAGGGTAGGTGCCCTAAAGCTCTCCGTAGGGCGGCTTATATAGATATCTGGCCTAGGGTTTACAGGAGAGATCTATCCGGCTATGACTGAGAGTCGGTTGCAGAGTACATCTTGAACTACAAGTAACACTATGGGCCTATGTCGGTAAGTCTTCTAGGCCTTCCCGTAGCCGGACTAGACTCCGTATATTCTCCTTGACTAGGCCACCCGTGAAGCAAATTTCTAACCCAAAGTGGGCCACCCTGGTCAATGAGGAACTGTGAGGATACCCGAAAAGTATATCCCCAACACCTATGCCATTTGTGTCCACCATACCTACCTATTAGCATTATTGCTATTCCAAGTAAATACATGTTTTTATCTACCTTCCGAATTAAACTTGTTATGTGAAAAATAGGATTAAAGCTCTCACGAACTTGATGGCACACTTTACTTTCTTGCACTTAATAAACTTGAACTATTGTGCCCATCTATGTTGCGTATATGCTTGCATTTTGTAAGTTGTGAATTAGCAGAACCATGTTACCATGGGGAACACTTTCAACATTGCACTTTATTTAGTTGATATCATGTTCTTTTGCTTATGGATCCCAACGGTGTGAAATGAAAGGGGATCTTGTAAGGCTCATGGAGTTCGTATATGTGTTAGAGAAACGCCTGGGCGGCTAGTCTAAGCCATGCCTAATCATGGTGGAAACTTGCAGCATAACCATAGTGAGCAATCTGTGAAGCATCCTAAATAAAAAAATAAAAAAATAGAGAAAAAAGGGGAAAACCCTATGCAAATAGCATACAAAAAGATCGCTGAGATGCTCATTGTCTGCTTGCCTTGTCATTTTGATATGGGAAAGCTTCTGTATCATCGGGCAAGGGGTACCCCGTTGGTGGTTCTCTATGATACACATGTACTTACAATGACAAGAACTTACTTGTGACTAAAGTTGAGTAGCATGAGGAACGATACTCGTAAGCAAGGGGCATGAGATTTTCAGCTTATAATTTGTCAAGCATATCCTCATATTTGTTCACTTTAACCTTAATCACCCAAAGATGCTTATGATAGGGGTAATGAGAGCTGAAAGCTAATAAGTACCATAATTTTTGGAAGCTCTTTATGAAACTTGAAATCACTGCTTCCTTCTGCGAAGGGCCTATCTTTTACTTTTTTAGTTGAGTCAGTAAACCTATTCCTTTCTATCTCAAGCAAGTATTTGAGTTGTTGTGTTTCATTCATTCATATGATGATTTATTCAATCATGTTTCTTATGTTCCTTGTTTTGCACACTGTTGTTATCTTAGTGAATATTACTTTGAAAGCTATCATTGAAACCCCCATTATGTTTGAACTCCTGCAAATTGTTAACCGTTCTTTGAGCAAGAACAAAGTTTGCCATTCCCAATTATGATTTACTTTGTGTATCTTTATTGTGTTTCCTTTACCTATTGCAAGTTAAGTTATATAATAGTGAGTTGTTTTCTATTATGATTTGTGTATTGCTGAATGTGATGCTTCTTGTCTGTATTGAGCTTAGTTTATTGAGCTCAGTTTTCGCTCCATAAACATGAGGTCATGTTTATTGAGCTCAATTTTCGCTTGGGGACAAGCGAAGTCTAAGCTTGGGAGAGTTGATACGTCCATTTTGCATCACTATTCTATATCATAATTTACTGTTATTCATTGATATATTTCATATTAAGAGATGATACTTATGTTACTTCATCTATTTTTGCATGGTTGATGACTTTTGGAGGATGGATCACTGAAGCCAGGATTCTGACGGAAAAGGCACTGTTTGGAGGCAAAATTCACGAAGATCAGAAAATCTCGGAAAATATATGGAAAATCCTATTTTTCCAGAAGACGAAGGAAGCTAGAAGGAGGAGCAGAGATGGGCCACAGGGGGCCCACACCACCCCATGGCGCGGGCCACCCTAGGCTGCACCACCAGGTGGTGTGGCCATCCTGGCCCACCTCTGGCTCTTCTTTTTGGCGTATATAATCCTCCCAAAACCCTAAGACTCGGGGAGCAACCACAGAAAGGTTCCGCCGCCTCTACGGGGCAGCAAACTGCAGAGAGAGAAAGAGCTCTCTGGCAGGCAGAAAACTGCCGGAGAAATTCCTTCCCGAAAAGGGGAGATCGTCGCCACCAACACCACCATCAAGCTAGACTTCATCGGGATCATCATCATCATCATCTCCATCATCCTCTCCACCAGCACCATCATCACCACTCCATACCGCTGTAATAATTGGGTTGAATCTTGCATAGTTCTTAGGGGAAACTTGCCCGGTATTGATTACTTGTTGTAATTGATGCTATTGAGTGGAACCATTGAATTATTGTTCATGTTCAGATTGTTACTTATCATTATTTCATCTCTGATCTTGATCCATATGATGTCTCGTGAGTAGTTCATTTAGTTCTTGAGGACATGGGAGAAGTCATGTTGTTAGTAGTGGAATTGTGTTGCGAACGATTCAATGGTTTGATAATTAAGTTGTGGTGTTATTCTTCTAGTGGTGTCATGTGAACGTCGACTACATGATACTTCACCTTTATGGGCCTAGGGAAATGCATTTTGTATTTGGCTATTAATCATAGGGGTTGCCGGAGTGATAGAAACCTGAACCCCCATTAGGAAACCTTTGCACAAGGGAGTGTAGGATCTCAAAGTTTAAGGCTATGGTTAGGTTTTTATCTTAATTACTTTCTTGTAGTTGCGGATGCTTGCAAGGGGTATAATCACAAGTATGTATTAGTCCTAGGAAGGTCAGTACATTAGCACATGTTCACCCACACAACACTTATCCAACTAAAGAAGATTAATTAACTGTATGAAGCGAAAGCACTTGACGATATGGTCATCTTAAGTAATACAACCGGCTTGTCCTTTTCTAAAGAAAGGATTGGGACACTTGCTACAATTATTATTGTATTTTATTTACTCGCACTTTATTTATCTGCATTATCAAAAACCCCTAAAAATCCATTTGCTAAGTATTTACAGAGAATTCCTGATCCAAGCCACTCGTCAACACCTTCTGCTCCTCGTTGGGTTCGACACTCTTACTTATCGAAAATACTGCGATACACCCCCTATACTTGTGGGTCATCATTGATCACGACAAAGGTTGATGTATTCCCTTTTCCTTTCATGGAGGTTGGTTGTGTCCATGAAGAATATACTTTCTCATTCTCCATGAGACATATAGTTTCTTCGATAGCAACTTTCTTCTCCTCTACGAAGGCCCTCCTCTCCTCGGCTACATCCCTTCTCTCATCGCTCGTTGACTTATCCTCTATTTCTTTGTTTCTCGAAAACTTCCTCTCCTCAAAAGCTTCCTTTCTTGCACTCACAATAACATCCAATGACTTCTTTATGTCACCATCTCTACTCTTCTTCCCCTTTTATTTTTCTTGTTTCCTTTCGGTGGGTCTTATTTTTGTTTTTTCAACCGAGTTTGGAGTAGGGATCCTCTTTCCATCCTTGCTTGATGCTTCATCGTCATCAATGATTCTTGCCTCCATAGTTTACTTTGTTTCTCTTTGGCACTTGCAACACATAACATTCTTCCATTTCTCTTCATTCTCTAGCTCCTTATAATAATGGGCCAATATGAATGGCCTTCCTTGAACCAACTTGCCCTTTTTGGTTCTCTTTGGATACCCCTTGAATAAATTTTGGAAAATGTTGAGCTACATGAACCAAAAGAGAGAAAATTAGTCATGGACAATAATAAATTGAAAAAAGTATCCACGTGGAAGATAAACAGATGTCAGAAAAGAATACAACATACCCTATCTCTGTCATTTGTGCCACTTGGGTTCATTCGTTCAACATTTGCCAATGTCACCGCCCACCTTTGACAATTCGATGAAACTGCAAAGCAACGGGAATGAAAATACATATCCGTCTGCCCAATTCCACTTTGGTCGTATGTACTGAAGTACTCCTTTATCCTAACCCAATAAGTGTCTCTTGTTTGCTCCATGCTTATGACCGAATCCATGCCCACATTGCACCATGTGTTGCATAGTAAAATGCCTTACTCCATGGTGTAGTTAGCCGCCCGCCCCTTCAGTGCATCACCAAAACCCTCAGCCTCACCATCATTCTCCATGTCAACTTCATCACCATGTTGTTCAATTTCATATTCTTGAGACCAATACTCTCGTGAATGTGATGACCCAACATTCATAGTTGACATAGACGTTCCATCATCCATACTACAATGCATGAAAGTTAACACACATCAAACTACATTAAATTTTATCATTTATATTCATCTATATAATTCAAAACAATAAAAAAGCAATTATGTGCCTTGTCGTCATTGGAGCAAACATGTTGGGCGCAACAGACGACGCTACCTCCTCCACAGTCGCTCGCGGCTGGCGTGGCTGCAATAGAGGTTGCGGTGGCTGGAATTGGCCGGCTGCATGGCCTGCTACAGGTTTGTCGTGTGGATCCACGCCGATCTTGCCATTCTTCTGGACAGGAACCGCAGTAGATGTCATCCGCTTGGGCACGACATTCCTTGGCTTCAAGGCGGGCGGTGGACGACAACATGTAGATTCGTCGGTCGTGGTGGCGCAAACATCTAGCCGCAGACGATGCTGGCGTTAGGTCTAGGTGCAGCGGAGGAGATGGGGGGATGCTGCGAGCGGCGATGAAACTACTGCGTCGGCAGATGTGGGAGCGGAGGAGAAGGGGTTGGGGGAGTGGCGGAATATCCCTCCATGGCCGGGATTTCGTTGGCGGCGGGATGAAGGAGGCCACACGTGGAAGTTTAGTTTAGCGGTTGGGCAGCACGGGCCAAGACACCAAATTTGCAGCGAAGGATTAGGCTTTTTGTATGTGTGTCCTAAATTATTTTGTGCGCAACCTATTTTTGGACATCTGCTGGAGCACGAATTTGCCTCGACGCGCTCAATAATAGCCGTTTTTATGCACCGACGGATTTTTGTGCATCCAACAAATTGGAGATGCTCTAACTATGTTTGTTTGGTTTTTTCCCTAGCAGGTCTTAGCTAATTACTCAATTTCTTTAAGCTGGTCATGTTTAATCTTTTTTTTTCTTGGGCCCACTAGCCATATACACATACTTCCATATGGCTTGAGAATGCTTCCTTTTACCAAACTTAAGTCTATAGTTAATGAGGTAATTTATGTTAAAAATGTTAAACTAGGGGGTTAAAAATAGAATTTACTCTTATAAGAACAAGCAAACCGGGACGTGGATCTTTTGCTCTTGGGAGCCCGAGAAAAATTTATTTTTAGTCTTGCACCAACCACTGTTCCATGTAGATTTGTTCAGTTAATAAGAAAACTAATCTCTATAAAAAACTCATACTCCCTCCGTCTCAAAATGGATGTAGCAGATTTCTTAAAATTTAGATAAATCTAGACACTATTTAATATATATAGACAGGGACGAGCCCATCTTGTATTAAGCTGAATACCCTAAAAGTTTTGCCAAATTTTTTAAATTATATGGCAGAGCCTTATATTTTAATCAGTTGTATGTCGAACTCATTGAAATCCTAGCACAAGTAGGCAGAGGAGTAGTTGCTTAATCAAATGCTTACAAGGCTCTTGGTCACAAGATCAAGTGCTGCTCACTGCTTTTTTTCTTTTCTAAATTGTTTACTATGAATACCATTGTCAAATTTCTGAATCCGCCACTGAATATAGATTCATCTAAATCTTGATAAACATGCTACATTTATTTTGAGATGGAAAGAGTATTTTGTTAAACGACCCGGGAGAATACAATCTGCCATCGACCAGACATTTTTAATGATTAGGTAGTACTCTCTACGACCATTGCTGGGCTAGATGCTTTGAACGGTATTGGTAGGAGTGGTGTTACCTAGATCCTAACTCAGATGTTTTTTTTTGACAGAAAATGGGAAATCCATTAAACAACGAGCGCAGCTAAATCGCTGGCTACCAGGTCTGATACAAATTGTGGAGCATCCTCAGCCCAGCCAGTACATTCCTCCTCCCCTCTGTAACCGTGTGCAGCTAAAGCGTCAGCTACACGATTACAAGAGCGCGGGTAGAAAGTGAAATAAAACCTATCAAACGAGGCAATACAGATACTACGAGCTTCATGAAGCAGCACTCCGATCACAGAAAACTCATGACTATCTGTCTTCAGGGCCTGCACTAAAGTCTGAGAATCAGACTCAAAAACGACCCTATGAAGACCCAACGCAGTCGCTCCCTCCATTGCCGCGACACACGCTTCAGCTTCCGCTTGTAGAGCATCCCGTAGGTGTCTCAGTTTGCCTGTTGCTGCTACAATGAACTCGCCGCCATCCGTCCGAGCGACGAAACCCCAAGCTCCCGTTCCATTCTCTTTCACAAAGGACGCATCAAAATTTACTTTTGTGAATCCCGCCTGTGGTTTAGACCATTTTGGAGTGCTCATAGGTACACACGCTTGCTGCTCCTGGATACCGGCAACACTTCCCACCATAAATTCTAAGGCATGCTTCTGGATCACCCTACAAACCTCCTCAGTAGATCTTCCTGAATCACCAGCGTTGATCTTGTTCCGAGTCATCCACCAGTCCCATCACAGAACAAGGGTCAACCCTTGTTTATCCTTCTCCAGTTTCAGAATCTGTTCAAAACAGTACAGCGGGTTTGGCATTTGGACAAGTTGCAGACGAACATCTTCCAACAACAGTGCACGCCAAACATGTCTGACTTTCTTGCATTTGAGAAACAGATGACCACCATCCTCGTCAAACCGATGGCACATAGGACACCTAGTGTCTAAGTCCACCTTTTTCCTCTTAATATTAAGACGTAAAGGCAGACTGTTATGACAGAATCTCCATATAAAGATCCTTAGCTTTGCAGGGAGTGTCAAGCTCCAGATTTTCTTCCACAGGGGCGATCTAGTCGAAGGGGTGGTAGAAGAACCTGCATCATGCATAGATTGTCTCTCTTTTAAACTCATACCAAGATGATAAGTAGATTTCACAGAAAAGACACCTTTTTTATCATAATGCCCTTTAGGAGGGCTTTAGGCCCCTCCTCTCAGTGAAGATGCTCTAATCCGTTAGTGTAAGAGGCGGTTTACTAGTGAGCCTCTTTGGATCTACCCAGTGGCAATTGACATTAACAAAGTGTACTGCATTGGGCATTCAGTTTTATTTATCAATGCAACTGGTACGAAACAATAACTAAAATCAAAAGCCAACCGAATTCTCTTTGGTTGTTATGTGCTTCCATTTGTTGTGGGATTTTATGAATTTCTGGGTTTTTGCTCTCTCCTCTATTTTTTGATGAAATATGAGTGTTGTTTTCAGTTGGATATTTGTGTGCTCTCGTCGATTGGGGGAATCGAAATACGACAATCATCTTATTGGTTGAGGGATTTGGTGTTAGGGTTGGCATCGGTTGAAGCAATACATGAATTAGCTAGAAAATAGCAATGCAAGTCACCTAGTAAAATGCATATATGGAATTGAGATGGCATTTACTTCATTTTTTTGAACGAGGAGGTTCCCGAAGGGACTGGAAGCATTCATGAAATACAAGCGGTGGATGTACAAAATATTACAAAGGACCCCATAAAGTATGAATTAATACATAGGTCCCTGTTAAATGTAGAAAAGAGCTCACTGAAATATGGAATATAACAGTCCAGTCCTTCTCTATCTCCACCGCCGAGCCGGAAGTCGGACTCGCCACCGTCAAACTCGGAAGTGGGGACGAAACCACTTGCTTCTGCGCAGATGAGAAACGCGGCCACCGACCTCGAGAGGGGCCTCACCGAGGAGGTTTGACAAATGCCGGGACCCTTCGTCGGCTTATGGATAGGCCATGTGCTGGCCTTGGATGTCGAAGGGCTATAACCTGCCGTCGAGGTGTTGCTCCAGAAGATTGCTTCCCAACTCCACTGCTGCTTGACACAGTTTCTTACCCAATCAATGCCTCCAAAATTCCCAACCTCTGCGCCTGCTGGAGGAAGAAGAAGGTCTGAGGAGCAAAAGGAGTCTGCAACATGGAGCTTTTTACCGTAGCCGAAAGAGATAGTCGACCCGCCATCCAGCCCACACCTGCCACGGGTGGGAGGAGGCGGGTAGAGAAGATCGGCTACAGAAAGAAGCCCAAAACCAGGCTTATTGACTATGCAGCGGTCGAAGGTCACCATTAAGGAGCTCCCCCATGGAGCCCCAAATATTGACAAATTCCACCACACCAACGGCGAGCCCGCACCACCGCTGGGATAACTGCAACAGGACCACACCCACGTCCTCCCGCACCTCTCCCCCTTGCCATCGAGGCCGGCCAGGAGGGGAACGAGAACTCACACTACAAAAAATCTGCTCACTAGTGACCTTTTCTTAATGACTATCGATTTTTTGGTCATACATCTATAACCATTCTAAACCAACTGGTCATAAGCCATTTTAGAGGGTCCAAACCTTGAAAAACTACGACCAATTTTGTTAAGAAGGTCATATTTTGCAAGCATGAAATGGTTATAGATGCACAACACTGATTTAAAGTAGTGTATGTAGACGATTACGAACATATAATAAAAATATATTTGTATGTACAAAAATAGTGACTGGACCGCCACCTAAGAAACGTGTCATATGATGTGTCTATCTAACTCGCCTAGGTGTTATATGACGTGTCTACCTAGGCATACAAACCAAAGCAAAAGAAATATCGTTGAGGAGGGACTCGAATCGAAGACCACCGTCTACAATTGCGCCAATAACCAAGGAGACACCGCTTCGTTTGTGAAAGAGAACTTGGTTCCTGCTAATACTAGTTTTGAACTCACGACCTCATTTCTTCCACTAAGTGTGCCTACCACCAGACCACTTCAAATTTCGGTGCAAGGAAAGGACGGGAGACGTATAACTAGGGATGTAAATGGTACGGATAATTTTCGTTCCGAATTCACATCCGTGTCCGTTTTTGAGGATATGGTATGCATTTTTTGCTATCCCGCGGATATGGATGCGGGTGAGGATATTTGTCGAGCGGATATCCGACGGATATGGCAGCGGATATGGTACTGATGATATCCGACGGATAAGGATAATCCAATATTTTATGCGGATTATCCGAGGTACTTAAATAGGATAATCCGATAAATTTAGCACAAACTCAATATCTAGACAATCTAGTTAGTGTATTGGCTAGCTATGCATGCTACATATGCATGTTATACCGTGCTATTCTAATCTTGCACTTTTATACTACTATTATCTAGTGTTGCATGCCTTTTGTCATTTCTTTTGCATAAACTAAATAAATTTTTATTTCTCTACGTGTATTTGTTCGATTATCCTCTTCCGATCCGAGTTCGCTCCGAATCCGCTCCATATGCGTAATCCGTATTCAGATCCGCATCTGGCTATTATCCGCTCCGAATCGAATCCGTCAAAAAAATACGGTAAAGGATATAGTAATAAAAATATTCGATCCGATCCTATTCGTTTACATCCCTACGTATAACTACCTAATTTCGTTCGTGGCTTGGTCCTGGAGCGCATGAGGCGTCTGACTTGTGGCTGATAGGGCTACACCCCAGGCTAGACTTGGGCCAACAGTGGCATGCTAGCGCGCACAGCTTGCTGGGCTGGGCCTTTTGGCCGACCGGTTAGCTCGGCCGTCCGTTTTAGATATCTTTTTCTCTTTATTCTTTTCTGATTTTTTTTATCTTTTTATTCGTAACTTTAAATTGATTGAAACAAAATTCAGAGAACTTGTAAAATTTTATAGAACATTATATAACACTTTTATTTTCTAGAAAAAGTACAAGGACATATTTTTCATAGAAAACCTTAATAGGTATCTTCTATATCTAAATAGAAATCCCCCACTACGTTATTTCTCTGCTCTCTCGTGAGTCCACGTCACCACTTTTGTTGAGCGCATTCCCCGTTCCGTTTCGTGTGTTGCGTTTTCGTCATTCTGACTAGCTGTGATGGAAATAAATCGCTACGACATTACCGATCGCATGCAGTGCACTTCAGCCCCATCCTCTACCCGCACGAGAATAAGTGCATAAGAAACTGATGCACGCATGGAGGCAATGAGGAGGTCCACCACCAAAATCTAGCGTTGTCTTCTCCCCTTCCTATTCTAATTTCAGAATTATCACTTCTCCTTCACCGCATCTTCTTTCCGCTTCCTATATATACCAGGCCGCTATATCTTTGTATGATGAATCCGCTCCTCATCCTCACAAACGTAATATTGCTTCTCCCACACCATCAGGCACCACAATAGCCGCTGCGACCATGGATCCTCCAGGATGATTACCCCAGAATTTGGTCGATTGCATTTCTATTTGTGATGGTATCCCCTTCCTCATGTTGCATTTCTATCAGAAACAGAGATAGCACAAATTTGAAGCCAGCGTTCTCGAAGCCCATCGATTGCTGGTGTTGTGATCCCATGGCTTTACTAGCAATCGTGCTGGCTAGATGACCCGTCACCATGATTTGAAACTCATCTTACGCTAAACTTGGATGTGGTAGCCGTCGATCTCCACCCCATCTCAGAGTTTCAGCCTTGCCTCAACATCAGCAAGCGCTCCTCTCTAAGAACTTCGCTTCAGGTACAGATATGTTATATTTTTTTTTTGTAACTTTGCAAGCTTTAAACTGCAAGATTCAGTTGCTCATAGAAGTTGTTTTATTTTCCTACTATTCGGTTGGTGAATTTCCAGTGTAACAGGTACAGCCCTCATACTAAGACTTATTTTATGCATTGATATATGCAATCTTGAAACCTGAACATTCTGATGCAATTGATCTTTGATTATGTTTGTGTTATGCAATGTACAGCTCACCATGGATGCGGTGGTAGTAAGGGTTATACCAACTTTAACGTATTCTCTGCCTTTGTCTTAATAGACAATCAGAAAACAAAAATGTCTCCAGATTTTATAAATTTTATTTTTACATTTCTCATAACTCTGTCTGTCTGATTATGCAGTGAGCAGAAGTGAGAGATTGACAATTACTCTGCCACAAAGTAGTCTTCGGATCATCTGTTAATTTCATTATTTCTCTTATCTGTTTCAAGGTTAGCAGAGGGTTTTAAAAATAGACCCGCTGCAGTCTTTCCTATCCATACAGATCATCTTCAGGAAGGTGAGATTAGAATCTTGAATTTAGCAATCTGCTGCCTGATAGGAACGTGGTATAACCATCTGACATCTATATCTTTCAAAGGTTCAATTGATATCTGTTTCGGAAGTAGATGAGAGATTATTTTCCACATCAACTAATTCACACGCAATTGCCATTGTAATAAGTTCTCTCACGCACACTCTGTTTCATCATTTCCAACAAAGCTTATGTATTGTTCCTGATATACCCAACATTGTTCCGAAAATGCCACTTATCTGGTGCACCAAAAAAAAAATTCTCAATGTGGTGAACTATAATATGTTGTCAAATCAAGGTTACATGTTTAAATTTATTCTATGGGTTTAAATAATATCAGGATATATTAGTTCCATAGTTCTGTACTATACATCGCCAAATATATGTGTGATCATTCAAATTGATGTGCATGGTTAGCTACAAAATAAGGTATATCAATCTCAGTTTTATTTATTAACTTATTTGTTAGCTCATCCTGTAGCTAGGAAAAAATGGAATGGTATATATGAAGTTTCATTTGAATCTTCTGAAACTGTGCTCTGTAGCGGGAAATTGCTATTTTTACACATGCTACAAGTAGCTTTGCTCACCACTTTGCAAGGTAGATATAACGTATGTAGAGTAAGATATATGTACCAGGACAACTTTTACATAGCTATAGCTAGGCATTTATATATGAGGCTGATGCTCTGGTTTATATGCAGCAAATGGAACAAATTGAATGCCTTCAAATTTTCTTTACCTCACACCTACTAAGTTTGCTACATGGAAAATTATCTTTGCCAAAAGAGTCCTCGATTGTTGGGCTTACTACAAAATCTCGAATCTTACTATTAAAGCTTATTGGGATAATTAGATCTGATGAAGTGCTATTATGATTGGTTAGTTGGAAAAATTTGCCGAGTTTGTTGTACAAAGATATGCATGTGACCAAAAAGTAAATTCCATTTTATGCTAATAAACATAGTCTGAGTTGAAACGGACTTTGTTGCTTCCTACATCCACATGTTGTGTTTAGTCTTTCCCAAATCAATCGTGCAATGCCTACACTTTTAGCATTTTTCATTCATGGTCTATTTTTTTAATTTATCCACAAAATAGTTATTTTATTTATTTTCACCATAGGCACTGATATGTAATGATTATTTCCTTGCAATATTTTTACTACAAAATCCGCAGCAACGCGTGGGGTATTATCTAGTAACTAGAGATTTTGAATCATGATTTTCACAATAGGGGTTTGAAATTGAAAATTTTCATCTACTGGTTAAGCCTTGCTAAACATTCAGTGAATCTCTGATAAAACAGCATATTATGAACCCAAAAATGATTTTTGCAAAAAATCATGAGCATTAGATCATGTACATGTAGTTTAAATCGGACCCACTTTCTATCGATTCGGCAGGAATTTGTCTTTTTCACCAGGGGTGGACGGAGATATTTTAGATACCCCAGTTGGGGCATTGGCCATGTAACATGGTCTACTATTTTTCTAAAAATAGGGTGGTATCATTTTGAAACTGTCACTTGGTAGTTGCTTAACAAAATGCCCCGTTTTTGACACTCGGAAAATAGAAAATGGCTTTTCTATGCGGCGAAAAGGAAAAGTTTCTCCTAGAACATTGTTCACCATCCCAAGATACACGTGTGTGCATAATACGGGCACATTATCACAAACTATGCCGTGATTCTGGCCATAACGTTGGTCGTTTGCCCTGAAAGCCATGAATCCTCGGACATGATATGTCATTTTTGTGACGGTTTTTTTCGAGATGTTTACAGTTTATCAAGTTTGGTATTGCTCTTTGAAAATATGTCATCTAATATGACACCACGTGAAGGATTTACATTGTTCAAACTCTTTTTGAATTTTTTGTACCCTTTTCAAAATTTTCCTATTTCAAACTATGGTCAAAACAGCGAGCATGAATATAGGGGATGAGACTCTCTAAACCTGCATCGAATCTTTGAAGAAACATCATATTCTGAGTCTAAAAATGATTTTTTTTAAATAATGAGCATTACATCATGTACATGTAGTTTAAATCGGACCCGCTTCCTACCGATTCGGAAGAAATTTGTCTTTTTCACGAGGGGTGAATAGAAAGGTTTGAAATACCCCAATTCAGACATTGTACATGTAAGGTGGTCTAGTATTTTTGAAAAATAGGGTGGTAGCATTTTGAAACTCTCATTTAATGGTTACTTCACAAAACACCCCATTTTTCACGTTCAAAAAATGGAAAATGGTTTTTCCATACGATAAAAAAGAAAACTTCCTCCAACATTGTTCTCTATCCCATGATACACATACATGCATAATATGGGCATTTTTTCCTATCCATAACATTGGTCGTTTGACATAAAAGCCATGAAAGCTCGAACAATATAGGTTATTTCTGTGAAGGTTTTTTTGAGATATCTATAATATACCAAGTTTGGTATTTTTACTTACAACTATGTAATATAATATGCCGCCACATGAAGGACTCACCTTGTTTGGACCGTTTTTAAATTTATTATGCCTATTTTAAACTATAGTCAAAACGGCGGACACGAAGGTTCTTAGCTAGGGGCTGGGTCATGCAAAAATTTCAGTGGATCTCTAATAAAACAGCATATTGTGAGTCTAAAAATGACTTTAAAAAAATCATGAGCATTAGATCAATTACCTCTAGTTCAAATTGGACCCGCTTCCTACCGATTTGACATGAATTTGTCTTTTTCGCAAGGGGTGGACAGAAAGGTTCTAGATACCCTAGTTGGGAAATTGGCCATGTAAGATGGTCTAGTATTTTTTTTAAATAGGGTGGCAGCATTTTGAAACGGTCACTTGGTAGTTGCTTAACAAAACGCCCAATTTTTACGACTCGGAAAATACAAAATGGTTTTTTCGTGCGACAAAAAGGAAAACTTCCTCCTGCAACATTGTTCTTCATCACATGATACACATGCGTGCAAAATATGGGCACACTATCAAAAACTATGTCACGATTCAGACCATAACATTGGTCGTTTGCCCTAAAAGCCATGAAAGCTCGGACATGATAGGTCATTTATGTGAAGGTTTTTTTCGAGATGTTTACAATTTATCAAGTTTGGTATTTTTCCTTGAATATATGTCATATAATATGACACTACGTGAAGGATTTACATTGTTCGGACCCTTTTTGAATTTCTTGTGCCTTTTTCAAAATTTTCCTATTTCAAACTATGATCAAAACGGTAGGCATGAAGATAGGGGATGATACTCTCTAAACCTGCATCGTATCTCTGAAGAAACATCATATTATGAGTCTAAAAATGAGTTAAAAAAATAATAAGCATTAAATCATGTACATGTAGTTCAAATCGGATCCGCTTCCTACCGATTCGGAAGGAATTTGTCTTTTTTGCGAGGGGTGGACGAAAAGGTTTGAGATACCCTAGTTTGGACATTGTTCATGTAAGGTGGTATAGTATTTTAAAAAAATAGGGTGGTAGCATTTTGAAACTCTCATTTGGTGGTTGCTTCACAAAATGCCCCGTTTTTCGCGTTCAGAAAATGAAAAATTGTTTTTCCATACGATGAAAAAGAAAACTTCCTCCTGCAACATTGTTCTCCATCGCATGATATACATGCGTGCTTAATATAGGTACATTATCACAAACTATGCCGCGATTCAGACCATAACGTTGGTCGTTTGACCTGAAAGTCATGAAAGTTCGAACAAGATAGGTCATTTTTGAGAAGGGTTTTTCGAGCTATCTACAATATAACAAGTTTGATATTTTTCCTTGAAAATATGTCACATAATATAACACCACGCGAAGGTTTCACCTTGTTCGGACCGTTTTTGAATTTTTTATGCCCATTTCAAACTATGGTCAAAACGACGGGCATGAAGGTTCTTAGCTAGGGGATGAGCCTCACTGAACTTGCATTGGATCTATGATAAAACAACATATTGTGAGTCTTAAAATAAATTTTGTCAAAAATCATGAGCATTAGATCATGTACCTATAGTTCAAATCGGAACCACTTCCTATCGATTCGGCAGGAATTTGTCTTTTTGTCAGGGGTGAACGAAAAGGTTTTAGATACCACAATTGGGACATTGTCAATATAACGAGGTCTAGTATTTTAGAAAAGTGGGGTGCCACCATTTTAAAACTTTCATTTGGTGGTTGCTTCACAAAACGCCCCGTTTTGGCATTCGGAAAATGGAAAAGTAGAACAAACCAATCAAAATAGAGAAGCAGATTACCCCTGGATTACCCACCGAAGGTGATCTCAGCCGTGTACATGCCCTCAATCCAACGCCCGAAATTTCATCTCCCGCCTCCCTATCCCCCAGTCTTTTTACGTGAAATGACCGAAATGCCCTAGTCTTCACTTCTACGACCAGGGGTAGTTTCGATATCACGCACACCACCCTTCTAGAACATGGGCGAGAGGGACAGACCCCCAAACCCTAATACCCCCGTGCTTCTCTCCGCCACTTCTTCCTATCTCGATCCCCGCCGCCGCCATTAATTCTTCCTCTCTCTCCCCCTCTGTCCGGCGTGGCATCTCCATGGCCAGCAGGAGGACACCGCTATGGCATCTCCATCCTTCCTCATTCTCTGGCCAAGGGCAGCGCCGCAGGCCGCTGCAAATCTCGGGACTGGCAAGGGTGCTGCCGCGGAAGGCGGCGGCGGCGGGCAGCAACGTGCCTGCATCCGTGTACAAGGTGGTGGGGCGGCTCTGGTAGGGCGGGCCCCTCATCGTGGCTTCGCCGCCATCCTTCGTCCTTGTTTTCTGGCCAAGGGCGGCGCCGCAAGACGCTGTGGATCTCAAGCTGGGCCAGGGCGCTGCCGCGCAAGGCGGCGACGGAGGCCAGCCGCGTGTGCGCATCCGTGGCCAAGGTAGTGGGGCGACTCCGGGATGGCGGCCCCTTGTCAGCAACTTCATGTTTCTGCAGGTCATGCCCTCTACAGTTTTGTATCTTCCCTTGCAACTATGTTAATATTGGGCTTCTCTATGTGTAGCGAACTAGGGATGATCTGTATTTCTGTGCGTACTACTCTATTACTTTGATATGATATTCTAAAGACAACGATACACCAACTTTCTAGTTTATGTGTCCTATTATGGTACTTTTAGCTTGAATCTGTATGTGCACCAATAGCTAAATCTGCTTCTATCTTGCAAATGTAGTTAGTTACCTATTAGGTTTGGTAGCATGCTAGTACTGCTTCTATGTGCACGGGGCTTGTAGTAACCACCAAATTATGCAAGCTAAATGGAAAATGGAAAATAGTACTAGCTAAATTATGCTAGTCGTGAGAAATAGTACTGCTTCTATGTGCTTCACAAATGTAGTTAGCTGCCTTCATGAACAGAATGACATATAATCTAATTAACAAATAGTAGTAGAACTTCTATTTGTTTGGGCCATGAGCCTTATGTTGAGATGTGGGAACTGTGAGCTCTGACATTTATAATTTCTGTCTTGTAGTGCATGCAGCAGTAGTTTGATTCTTTTGGCTCGTGTAATTAAGCGGTGGATGCTTGGCTCCTTTCGGATCAGCGAGTGCGTGCGTGTGGTTAGCAACTAGCGGTAGCAATGGTTTCATGTTCTCGCGGTGAGTTCTTTTCCAAATGAGTGTGCAAATCTTGGTTAAGAAACTGCTCATAGTTTTAATTTACATACATATCTGCTATAATTGTTAAAACCTGTACTGGGATGTTCTATGTCACATTCTCAATCATGCTTCTACCATGTATTGACTGTATGCTTGTGTAATTTATCCTGGACTTCCATATATGTAAATATTAGATTGCTGCTTTGTGGTTCGCATAATGCAATTTCTGCTAGTACTATTTATATTAATACTTGACTAATCTGTTTCTCAATTGTTTGAGTAAGAATACATCTATCATGTCACATGGATACTAGAATTGTCTAATTTGACTCTTATGAAACCTGTCTGCTGTCATTTGTTAGTGCATCATCAGATTTGTTAGTGCATCACCAGATTTGTAGATTTATGCATTGGTTGTAGCAAGAAGGGGTGATAAGTGTGAAATAGATAATTACTTCTTGATTTCTTGCTGTGTGCTTTGATCCATGTTGCAAAGTAGCTGTTCTTTTTTCCAATGCTTGTGAATAGAAGGTGTTTTTAGATCTGTCCTGAATGCCGTGACATTGTTTCTCACGACTTTTTTCAATTTTCATGTACCCCAAATAGGTGGAATGTACAACATCATCTTGCCCATTGATAGATATGGCTTGGTCTCACCTGGTTGTCCTGGTGCAATGGTAATCACTCATGTACAATATAGTATGAGTTAGTGTGTCTCTATGCTATTTATGTTGTGTGAGAAGTTGGCAGCTGGAGTCGTGCCTTTTTGTATCGCTACAGATTTTGCTACAGATTTTGATCAAGATCATCGATATATTTGTTAGTGTGTATCTATGCTATTTGTTATAATGGATTCATCTTCTGTTCATAATACATCTTCTGTGAAAAGGATTCATCTTCCGTTCATAATACATCTTCTGTGAAAAAGTACTCATGTTCTTCCGTTCTCTATACTTTCTGACCTTGTTTGTCCTTATGCTACAACTAGCAGAATGAAACAGTCACGCAACTGTAGAAGTGTTTGTGGATGGCTGGTGCCCACTTTCCATTTTATTGCGGCAACTCGCTACATGGATGTCACACTGCTGCTTCTCAGGTACTAGAGAGTTCGCAACCCTGCCCTTCTCGTGTCATCGTGATGTGCTTGCTAGAGACGAACAAGACTGGAGGTCGGCGGTGCACAGCGAAGCGGTGCCCTGCTTGCTGTGTGTAATGCTTGTTGTACCTTGTATCATTCTTGCTGTCTGTAATCTTAATAGTGCCTTATTGTGTTTGTCGTTAACCCAGATCCTTCGGTCTTGTAAGCATAACTTACTATTAGACAAATTGGGCTTGTGATTTTTTGATTTTCTTGCTTAAATGTGGTTTATTGACTCTAAATAGTTGAAATTGAAACCTGGATGACACTGTTTGGGTTTTAAAATGGCCACAACCCAAATAATGGCCCAAATGATATTGACATAAGGCTGAAAATGGACCTTGTAAGGCCAAGCCCAAATAAGGAACTGAACCACAAAAACGCTAAGGCCCAAGAGAAATGTACTGAAAATAGACAAGCTGCCATGTATAAAAGCCTACGACCCAAACAAAAAATGAACCCTAAAAGGCCAAGGAACAAATAGAAATGGACTACAAATAGCCAAGAAAGACCATGCTTGTTGGATTTGGCCCATATAAAACATCTATCTGGACTGGGCTATATCTGATTGAAGACCTTTCGAATTGGTCACAGATTTGCCATGTAGGATTGGCCACGTAGGATCCGACGTGGACAGGGCAGACAGTCTGTGAATATTATAGTTGGTCATAGAATTTGTGACCAACTATATTGGTCATAGACGTCTATGACCAATTCCGAAAAAAGGTCGTGGTGTTTAACTAGTGACGCTCAGCTTTTGACCTTCTGTATTTGGTCACAAAAAGGTCACAAATTAAAAACTGTGACCTTTCAGTGACCAATATGGAGGGTCATGTATCACTAGATTTCTTGTAGTGTCGCAGAAGCAGAGGACACGGTGTCGGAAACATACTCCCCCTCGCCGCCTCGACCGGCCGGGAGCGTCTCAAGGACACCGTAGCACTCAAGGATGCACCTCCCCCCACCACCATGGTTGGCCAGGGGAAGCATCTCCAGGTGCCCTGGCGGGACTCCGTGAGAAGCTTTATTTGGGGATACGACGATTCTTTCCTCCGCCACTTCCTCCGACCAGTGGAGTACCATGGTGATGAAGAGAATCCCTAGGATGGAGCAGATCTGGTTGCATAGACCTGCCTCCCGTCTCCATCTACCGTGCATGGAGCCCATAGCCGGCAACCAGCCGAAGAACCTACTCCTATCTACTCCGGTGTCCCCTCCCTTCTGGCTCCGGCCGGCTATTCCGGTGGAGAGGAGGGATGAAGGAACCGGGCGGCGGCAGGGGACTCTCAACGAGGAAGACGAGAGGGAACGAGAGGTGGGGAAAAAGGACTTTTCTTAGTCTATGCATTTACTTCATTTAAAAGTCTATTAGCAAATAAAAATACGAACATCAATAATATGTCGCTCAATTTCTCAATTCAAACAAATCAATCGATGGACTTATGGGGATTTCCCCATCTGTCGTCGGATTGATGACAAGTACGCCATGAGGGGGTCCTCGAGGCGTGTGGAAGAGAGGGGTGTGAGACGTACGGTGTTCCGGGATGGTGAGCACACAAGTTTACCTAGGTTCGAATCCACCGGCTTTGGATGGATCCTACTCCTGCTAGCAATCTAGTAATATGGCAGAGCCGGAATATGGGTTACAAGGGTTTCGCCTGTGCGAGTTGAGGTTGTAGACTATTGTCTGGTGGTAGTTGCCCTAAAGGCCCTCCCTAGAATGACTTATATAGATATCCGGCCTAGGGTTTACAGGAGAGATCTATCCGGCTATGACTAAGTGTCGGTTACAGAGTACATCTTGAACTACAATTAACACTATGGGCCTACATCGGTAAGTCTTCTGGGCCTTCCCGTAGCCGGGCTGAACTCCGTCTCTTCTCCCTGACTGGGCCGCCAGTGAAGCAAAGCTCTAACCCGAAGTGGGCCACCCTGGTAAGTGAGGAACTATGAGGATACGCGGAAAGTATATCCCCAACAGCAGCCCCCGGAAGCCTCCAAGATCCAAAGTCGGATTCATCATCATCTAACTTGATCTTCAGTTTGCAGAATCTTGAAGGGTTCCTAAAACTTCAAAACAAAAGATACGATCCAGGTCTCAAAAATAAGTCGGACATATCAGTACATTTATTCAGATTTCTAGCTCGAAATTCAAACTAAGCCGGAACTTGGTCTCTAACGTAGCCTGACACCAGCCATGGTCAAGTCACTGACAGACATTTTCTGTCAGCACGACCGTTGGTGGCTGCGCCTTTCAAGGAATCAAGGCGTCGTTTCAATGCGTGCATGGAGATCGAGGCGGCGTAATCATCACGTGGAGGTTTCCCCGTCCTTTCCACGATGCGTGGCACGTTTACTGTAGCGTTTACATGAATCTTGACGCGTCTGATGGATATAAGTGGTGTGGATTTCTCCCCCAATCTTCTTCACCAGTTCCAGTGCCGTTTCCTTCTCCTCTATGCCTCCCACGAACCTAGCGCTCCATTGCCCCCAGCAAAAACACCTCTAGCGCCGCCCATCTAAGGTCACCGGTGCACCGGATAGAATGGCTTCTTCATCATCCTCTGGCTTAACGGCAGCGACGGCGGCGACGGCGGCGGAGACAAAGAGGGAGAGCCACCGTGGAGTCTGGATCCCCTGCGTCCTGGACGATCCCAAGGTCCAGGTCATTGAAGACGAAGGGCTCCTCCGCGTCGGTGACTGGGCTTCGGCAAAACCGTCCCCAACCCCTGCAATGACGAGCGAGTGCATTTCGGCACTCACCTTGACAGAGTTCTGTCTTTTTCTCCCTCAGAATTCTTTTCCGAGGTTATAGATCATTATATCATTCATCTCCACCATCTTCTCCCGAACTCCATCTTAGAGATGAGCGCATATGCTTCTTTGTGTGAGGGGTATCTCAGCATTAGGCCAAGCCTTACTCTTTTCTGGTACTACTTTCATGTCCGGAGAAATTCCATTACTGCCGGTAATCCTTATATTACCAGCACAATTAGTTTTTCGGTTAGGCGCGAGCATGTTTATCCTCGGATTATGGCTAGTGATTCGGTCAAACAATGGCCGTCCACCTTCTTCTACCACAAGGATATCCCCGCTCCCGGCAAAGACACAACTTTATCGACTTTCGTAGATGGAGCCGCCACGCCTCAAGAGTCTTGGGATGAGGCCGCTTCGACTCTCAATGACGATCTATTTCTCGCCAAGAGACGGATCGAATATCTGATGAAGCACAAGGGCCTGAAAGGGTCCGACTTAGTTCAATGCTGGGTGGCACGCTGGATCCAACCTCTTCAACATCATGGAGACCGACTAATGCATTCCATCACATCATCGAAGAATAACTCCCTCCGCGTCAGCTCCAGTCCTTAAAGCTGAAGGAATATGTAAGCCAAATCAAATGGCTGATAAGGGAGCGGATCGAGAGGAAGATTCCGAAGCTATCCCTGGACATGCATACAGCGGAAAATCCTGTTGTGCCGGTAAACTTCGGCACTAACTCTTTTTCGTGCTCATCCATATGTTATCTTTGAAATACTGAGATGTTTTTCTTTTTCAGCTTGCCGACCTCCTCGAGTCGGAGTTTGCTCCTATCGAGGGATATCCTCCTGAGTTTTCTCAGGACGAGGGTGATTTGATCCTAATGCCGAATGTCGTTCCTCGGAAACGCAAAGCTCCGACATTGGCCATCGGCACCAAAGAAGTGCCCGTTGTGAAGAGGTAACCTTTCCTCACAAGGTCATTGTATTTTGCCTGTAATTCCTTCTGAGATGTAATGTTCTTTGTTCTATTATCTTCTCAGAGCTAAACAGCTCATCAAGGGCAAAGGGAAGGAAACTACCGTGAAGCCTCTGCGTTAGTCGAAACTCAAATTGGCTTCTCCTGTCGTGGCTCCTCCGACTCCCGCTCCTCAACCTTCTGCAGCACCGGAGATTACTCGATCTCTGACTGTTGTAGAAGATCTGGCTCAAACAGCAGAGCCCGTGATCCTTGAGTCGCAAACTGACGTCACCATGCGTGACTCAGGTGTTGATAAGGGTGAACCCTCTTCGGGTAATGATCCCTCGGCAGAGATCTTCGCCGACAATCTCCTAAGTAATCCGAGACTTTCCAAACATGGCCTGTCGCGGAAATCTGCGGAGGAAATCTAGTGGTTGGCCCGACAATGCTTGGAAAGCCGAAATCTTTCTATCAAAGAAGAAGCACAAGAAGCGGAGGACGTCAAGTACTCTGAACTTCTTGAACAAGTCCGCCTTCACGACAAGGGACTGAGAGCTGGCGTGTTACCACCTCCACCAGTGATCCCGCTCACCCTTGCTGAGAAGGTTACAACTGAAGTGAACATGTGCTTGAGCAAGATCACACATGAACAACATGTAAGTCGGAATTCCAACTCACCTTTTCCTTTATGTTACTTTATATCCTATCCTCTAGCCCCCAAGCGTGAAGTTGGATAGTCAAATCCAGGTTTATGCTTACTTAGGATGCCAAAGAATGAACTAGTGTAGCCCCCAAGGCTCGTGCTAATATTAGTTACAATATTAGCCCGAGTCTTTAGTAGACTTTGGACTCTGGGTATTCTAACTTACAGAAAGTTAATTCGTATAACCAGGAATTATTAAAAAATATCTGCAACAAACGGAAAGAGATCAGAGCTCCCTGGCTTGAAAATGCACAGCTGAAGGTTTCCAAGGATGAGGCTGAAGGTAAACATTTCGAAATTCAAACCTTGTATTTTTGTTTCATAGTCAAATTTTTGTTGAACTATTGTTCTTTTTGACTTATAGCACTGGTAAAACAGTCCTGTGCTATGATCGAAGAAGCCGAGAATCTTAAGACCTTGGTGGTGGAGAACAAAGAACTTCGCCAAGAGCTAGATAAGCTCAAGGCAGATCATGAGAAAAGCATTGCTCAGATTCTCAAGTCCAGCTCCATGGCCACCGATGAGCGTGATCGCAAGATTGCACTTCAAGATAAGAAAATCTCGGATCTCAACGATGAGTTATTTAGAGAAAAGGACATTTCCTCGGCGCTCCGGGCTGAACTCCAGAGTCTTCGCAAAGAGAAGGCCAAAGTCGACGATGTCATCCTTGGTATGTTTCCCTTTCTCTGATTTTTCAGCATCTTCCGACTCTCTAGAGTTCGGGTTTATTTGACTTACCCTTTGCATTATATGCGCAGGTCCTCTGAACTTGATGGATTCTGCCTCTGCCGAGCCTCGTACCCACTGGCTTACCCAAGTCGGTGATTTGCTTCATGACTTCCGTCAATCTCTCAAAGACATTGGCGAGGTTCTCAAGGTTCTGAATATGCACAGCATGTCCGGTTTTGAGGTGCGAGACAAGGCCAAGGATATGCCGCAACTTGTGCAGGACTAGAACATGTCCTACGCGCGAACCGCAACGCAAAACGCTCTCACCATGGTTATGAGCCACCATGGAAACATGGAAATCTCGCAAGTAACCAGAGGGTACTGTAAGGTGGATGAAGACGGACAGGAGCAAGACATCAAGGCTATCATGGACTCCTGCGCCGGATATGGGTGCCACGTAGCTGATTTGACTAGCTATGACACTCCCTTCTTCACCCGCGTGGACACGCCGCCTCCGTCTTCCGAAGAAACAGCTGAGGTTTTCGACGATGATCAAACCATATCGGATTTGAACATCTCGGAACGCTATCAAGCTGAGGCCGACGTATCCAGCGAGCCGGCAGCTCCTACCTCTCCTCCTGCATCATAGAATATCAGAAGAACAATGTGTTATTCTAAAAAACAATTTGGGTTTGTAATTAAGTAGTATGATACTTTTGCGAGTACTAAGTTTTAATTTATCTATTCAGCACTTTTGACTTTGATACTATGTGCCTGAAATGTTTACATAAGCACTTGTATTTTTTGTCTGCACTTATTGTTTATCTTATTTTCTGCCTTGTCCCTTTCATGAGCCGGCTAAACTTTCAACACGAAAACTTTGCCGAGCAACGGAGCTCAATTGCTAAACCAGTTTAAACTCGAAAACAAAGTCGGCTTCTAGTACCAACAATTCACTACTCGGAAAATACCCGCATCCAGCAATCAGACAAATAACCAAAGTATAGACTAGAAAATTTAGATTTATACCCAAAGGTATCAATTTTAGAATCAAAAATCTAAACCAGAACAAACCTGAGCATAAAGTACTTTCAAGTATTCTGGGATTTTCGACTTGCGACATGATCATTCGGAAATAAGATGGTAAAATTTCTCAGAAAGATTTTGAGGAAACCAAGACTTTATTTCTTATTGAACATGTACACATATATGTTTACAAAGAAAAATAAACTAAGAATAAAAGGGACGTAGCTGAGCAATATTCCATGGTCTGACTAATTCTTTCGGATTTGTACTGCCTCCAGCTCTCTTTCTCTTCTTAGTAGCAGGTCTTTCTTTGACTGGCCTCATATCAGTTAGGTAGTATGAACCATTGTGTAATACTCGACTAACTAAAAATGGCCCTTCCCATATTGGGGAAAGTTTGTGATTTTTTGTTGCACAAGCCGGAGAACCAAACCGCCCTTATTGAAAGACCGGTTTCTGACTCTCTGGCTATGATACTTGCGTAACTCCTGCTGATAGGATGTTGATCTCATTTCAGCAATGACACGAACTTCTTCGACTAAGTCGAGATCATTTTGTCGAGAAAGTTCGGCATCCCCCTCAATATACGTGGCCACTCTAGGAGAAGTGTGAATTAAATCACTAGGAAGAACTGCTTCTGCGCCATAGACCAAGAAGAAAGGTGTGTATCCAGTCGACCTCTTTGGTGTTGTTCGCAAACTCCATATTACAGAAGGTAATTCCTCTGCCCAAGCCCCCGCAACATGTCGTAGTGGTGCTTCGAGTCTCGGTTTTACGCCCTGTAAGATTAAACCATTTGCTCTTCCGACTTGTCCATTATCTTGTGAATGTGCGACTGGCGCGATATCAAGCCGGATATTTTGTTCATTGCAGAATTCGGCAAGCTCTCCCATAGAAAAGTTACTTCCATTGTCCGTGATAATGCTATGCGGATAGCCATATCAGATTATAACATCCTCAACAAATCTTCTGGCTGTTTCTCCATCACAACTAATGGCGGGTTTAGCCTCTATACATTTGGTAAATTTATCCACCATCACTAAGAGGCGTGTAAATCCACTTGGACCCGTTTAAACGGTCCTACCATGTCAAGCCCCCAGACCGCAAAAGGCCATGTTATAGATATTGTTCGTAGCTGATCAGCCGGAACGTGAGCTTGTTTGGCGTACTTTTGGCAGCCCTTGCACGTCTTGACTAGCCGTTCGGCATCTGCCTTGGCTGTAAGCCAGAAAAACCGTGTCGGAAAGCTTTTGCCACTAAATATTTGGCTGCAGCATGGTGACCACACTCGCCTTCGTGGATTTATCATAAGATTTCCACTCCTTCTTCTGGCGATACATAGCGCTAAAATACCCCAGATGCACTCCTCTTATAGAGCTCACCATTAATTATAGTATAGGCTTTTGCTCGTCGGATGATGTGTCGGCTCAGAACTTTGTCTTCGGGTAATTTTCCGTCTATCAAGAAATTAAGATAGGGTTGAGTCCAGCTGGGAATCACAGCCAAAACTTCTACTAAAGGTGAGTAGGACTTGGTCGGATATTCCTCATCTACTCCTTTTATAGAGGGAACTTTGAGGTGCTCTAAAAAAGAGCCACCCGGGACCTTTTTCCGGGCAGAGCCTATTCGAGATAGTGCATTTTCTTCCTCATTTTCTGTTCGAGGGATGTGTTGAACTTCAAACCCTTCAAATGATTTAGATAGTTCATCCATGACAGCCCTATATGCTGCCATGTGCTTATTTGCCTTATAGATATCCGATACTTGTTGTGCAATAAGATCCGAATCTCCGTAACACATTAATCGTCAGATGCCGATATTCTTAGCAATCCGGATTCCATGCAGTAGTGCTTCATATTCGGCAATGTTATTTGTTGCCGTTAAGTGTATCTGCAATACATAAAAAAGTTTATCTCCTTGGGGTGATTTGAGCACCACGCCAGCCCCCGAGCCCCCGATCGCTTTAGACCCGTCAAAATGTAGGGTCCAGTATTCTAACTCTGGTAGGGTCATACTCTCCGTTGTCTCTGTGCAATCAGCGACAAATTCAGCAAGAATTTGGGATTTGATTGTTGTACAAGGTTTGTACTCAATATTGAAAGCTGAAAGCTCTATGCCCCATTTGGCGACTCGTCCTGTGGCGTCACTATTGTTGATTATATCTCTCATGGGAGTTGTGCTCACCATGGTAATTGGATG
The DNA here is from genome assembly GCA_916181665.1 of Avena sativa. Classification (NCBI taxonomy): domain Eukaryota; kingdom Viridiplantae; phylum Streptophyta; class Magnoliopsida; order Poales; family Poaceae; genus Avena; species Avena sativa. The sequence continues at coordinate 295,464,984 of OV702291.1, read as the reverse complement.
TTCCTAAAAGTAATGTCGTAACTTACGAGATGCTAACAACACACCGTAAGACAACTTTTGATAGCACGGATACCGCTGCTTTGATTCTGTTAAGACCTCGCTGAGATAGTAAGTCGGATGCTGCACCAAGTGTTCCTGATTTTCCTCCGGTCTCTCCACCACCATGACGATACTGACGACTTTGTTTGTCGCATCAAGATAGAGCAACATCGGTTCCTGTGGTTCCGGTGCTGCAAGGATGGGAGCAGACGAGAGTACTGCTTTCAGGTCTTGCAGTGCAGCTTCAGCTTCGTCGGTTCACACAAAATTCTTGGTCTTTTTCAGGAGTTTGTACAGTGGTGCGGCTCTTTCACTGAGCCCGCTGACAAACCGACTAACTGCGGCAATGCAACCAGTTAGTCTTTGTATGTCCTTCAGGCGAGTTGGCCTGGAAATATTGAGTATAGCCTTGATTTTGTCTCGGTTTACCTCTATGCCTCTTTGAGACACGATAAAACCTAACAATTTTCCGGCTGGGATTCCCAAGAAGCATTTCTTAGGATTAATCATTATGTTATATTTTCGTAGATTGGCAAACGTTTCCTCCAAGTCGGAAATCAAGGTTTCCTTCTTTTTGGGCATTACCACAATATCATCCACATATCCATGTACATTGCGTCCGATTTGATCGTGGAGGCAATGCTGCATCGTGCGTTGGTACGTAGCTCCTGCGTTCTTCAGCCCAAAGGGCGTCGTAACAAAACAGAAGGTTCCGAAGGGGTTTATGAATGAAGTTTTGACTTTTTCAGATTCCTTCATCCGAATTTGGTGATAATCGGAATATGCGTCGAGAAACCATAGGAGTTCCGAGCCTGCCGTAGAATCAATAACTTGATCAATCTTAGGCAGAGTGGACAGATCTTTGGGACAAGCCTTGTTCAAGGAAGTATAATCAACACACATCCTTAAATCAATGGTGTCCTTTTTAGGGACCATTATAGGATTGGCCGACCACTCAGTATGGATGACCTCTTCTATGAATCCGGCTAACTCGAGCCGTGCTAGTTCCTTAGCTATTGCCTTACGATTTTCATCGCCAAAACATCGTAGGGACTGTTTGACGGGTTTAGCGTTCAGGTGTACATTTAAAGAGTGCTCGGCAAGTTCCCTAGGTACTCCGGTCATGTCAGATGGCTGCCATGCGAAGTTATCTTGATTTGCTTGGAGGAACTTGACGAGTGCGCTTTCCTATGCGCTATCTAGGCCTATGCCTATCTGGGTCACCTTGGAGGGGTCATCATCCTTCAACGGTGTCTTCTTCATCTCTTCTGATGCCTTGAACTCTGGATTTGGCTTTGTCACCTCCTTCTTTGTTGCGGCATCTCGGACGGATCTATGCTCTTCTTGATCTCCTGGTACTCCTGGGCGTGCAACACGGCTTCAGCAAAGGCGACATTTCCATCCTTACACTCTCGCGCTTTCTTTGGGTCTCCCCTGATGGTGATCACGCCGTTGGGACCTAGAATTTTCATCATATTGTAAATGTAACACGGACGAGCCATAAAAGCCCAGTAAGCCGGATGTCCGAATATAGCGTGGTACGCGCTGTTGAACGGGACCACTTCGAAGGAAAGTGCTTCCGTCCAATAGTTCTTTCTAGTTCCAAAGGTAACATCCAAAGTGATTTCCCCCAGGGAATTTGCTTGTCTTCCTGGGACAACCCCGTGAAAGATCACAAAGTTGTAGTTCAGTTGGGTCTCCGAGATCTTCATCCGGCGTAGCGTTTCGACATACAGAATACTGATGCTGCTGCCGCCGTCCATGAGAGTCTTGGAGAAACCATAGCCGTCAATAAGTGGATTGACGACTAAGGCGTATTTTCCTCGCCTGTGCAACTTAGGCGGAGGATCAGCATGGTCAAAGGTGATTTCCACTTCCGACTAGTCCAAAAATTGAGGGACAACCAGAACTGTTGTCTTGAGCTCATGTAGAACTCCTTTCTTGACCTTTGCTGGTTGAGATCCGAGGAAGATGACGTAAGTGTCTTTCTTTGTCGGGAAATTCTTTTTCCCTTCCGGCTTGGGATTTGAAGCATCGGCTTCCTCAATCGGAATCATCCTTGGTCTCTTTATCCTTTTCAGGATTCTTCTTCCCCTTCTTCCCCTTCTTCCGCTTAGCCCTGTAGCCAGCGGTATCGTCTTTCTTGATGTCATCATTGAAACGACACTCGGCGTTTGTGTGGGACGAGCCCCCATTGGCATCTAAGTGATGCACACATGGGCTATTGGCAATGTCGGCCCAGGAGTAGGTTTTTCGAGGTTGTTGGTCTCCTCTACCATGGACTCCTGATGTCCCACGACCGCATCCACGGCCACCATCGCGCCCTCCTCATCCTCTAGACCCGAAAGTAGCAGTGACCACTGCCGTTTCCGTGTTGGGCTTTTCTTCCGAGGTGTTCTTGCACTTCTGAGCTTGTTGCTTTGGTTGTTTTGTCGACTGTGGCACAGCTAGGGCGTTAAGTAATCCTTCTGCATCGTCGTCAGCATCTGCATACTTGCTCGCTGTTTCTATCATCTCTCCCAAATCAGTGACCTTGTCACACTTCAAGCGATGACGTAGTAAACCAATTGGGAGTCCTGCAATGAAAGCTTCAATCGTAGTTTGGTCATTTACTCCTTCAAAGGAGTTCTTGGTGTCGATCCATCATCCGAGACAATCCCGGCAAGTTTCTCTAGGTTTCTGGGTGCAACGCTGTAGGTCTCCTACCGTACAGGGCCTCCGGTATGTGCCTTCAAAATTCCGAAAGAACACACTTTGCATGTCATACCAGTTGTGGATAGTGTTCTCCGAAAGTTCATTGAGCCATGATCGTGCCGTCTTCCGCAACATGAGTGGGAAATATCGGGTTGCGACCAGGCTGTTTCCGCCTTTGGCGATACATCAAGCTTGGAAGAAATCCTGGAGCCAAGTATCTGGCTGAGCTATGCTGTCGTAGGCTTGAATATGTCTTGAGATAGCAAATCCTTCTGAGAATTTTGTGGCTCTTATACGTGGTCCGAAGCACTTTGGGCCCACGTATATATCATCGTTTTCATAGTGCCGCGCTTCTATGTTGGAATTGATCCTGTGTCTTGCATCACTTGGGGATAAAGATCGTCCCGAATGACGGCTGTGGTTGCGGTGCCTTGGAGCCGGACTTCGGCTTCTGCCACCACCTCCCCCACCACGAAGCCCTCCTTGGCCTCCTTGCGAGCCGTTGTGATGGCTACTTGGTGGAGAGGGTGGAGCAACTGGGTTGTTTCTGGCTGCTCGCCGACCTCTGTCCGGAGCGTCATTATTCCGGTTCCGGGAAGGATCTTCATTACGACGAGCCCCCTGCCGGTTTGTCTCTGCATGGTGTGCGTCGTTCCCTTGCCCGTTAGCCGGACGACTTGCGTGTCTAGGAGGTGGCATTCTTTGTTGGTCCTCCTCTCGACGTTTCTCTTTATCTTCTTCCCTGTGATCCTCTGACTCTCGTCGGGGAGGATTCTTCGGATTCAGTGCAGCGATTGCCTCTTGCTCTGCAACTGGGGTAACGTTACGCCAGTCATGTGCAGCTTTGTGGTGCTGTCCTGAAGATCTGGTTCTTGAGTAGTTGCCTTCCCGACGGTCAGAACGATGATGCTGTACCGAAACACGTTGGGGTCTTACGTCATTCTAGGCCAGATCGATGCGACATTGGTCAGAATGGGAGACTAGCTTTTGGCTTCCGGATAGGGCGACTTTTTGCTGCTCCAGACCCTTGTTGAGTAGATTAATGCCTAATCGGATTTGCTCTCGGCCTGGATTAGCAGATAGGATTTCTCGAGCCGCAATAGTGTTTTGCACTGGAGTTGGATACACCCAATCCCTGTTGTTGTCGCGTCGAGGCATCCCATGTTCTCCTCCAAAGAGGACTTTGTGAATCTGCGGGAATTGGTCGTCATGAGTATGCTGTTTCCTGGTCTTCTGATGTTGCGTGGAGTTGTACTTCACTGCAGTTGCCATGCGTTTCTTTTCTTCCTCAAGGTTTTTGGCTGCGTCGAGTAGTACTTGGCGACACGCTTCTAGGGCCTGGACTCTTTCGTCTAGCTCTTCAGCAGTAAGTTCTACAGCTATAGGAATAGGTGTGGTTAATGCAACATCGATGAGTTTACGCGCACCTTCAGTGATCACGTGTCCATCCACTGACTCTTCTTTGGGCTCGTCTGGGATAAGTGCTCCATCCGAGTCTTCCTCATATTCCTTGGCAATCACCTCCTCTGCCGGAGGGTCTTTTGCCGGGGTCTTATTCTTCTTGTTCTTCTTCTTTGCCTTCTTGGCAGCGCCGGTAGCAAAAACGACTTTGGGCCCGTTTCCCGGAGTCAAACTTTGATCGGTACTTTCGGCCATTTGGTTCTCGGGATCATCTCCGAGATCCATGTTGTCCTGTGCTTTGGGAGAGTTTTATCCGGATCCTTCATCCATGTCTTCTCCTTTTGCAGCAGCTATGGAGTTAATCTCCTCTTCATATTCCGCGGAGAACTTCCGGAAATCTGCTGACATCATGGAGTCATCCGAAGATGCCGGTAATTCGACGCTTGTTCCGATAGCCTCCAGTACAGAGTCGGCATTGTCTCCAGCATCGGCGGAGCCGGATCTGGATCCCACATATCCGACAAAGTGCGATGTGCTCCTCCTGAGATAACTGCGGTCTTCATAGTAGGCTTCGTCGAAACGCCTGATGGTCTCGAGGATTGCATCTACGCCTAAGTTTTGCATCATCATGCGTCTTAGTGTGTATCTCAGGAAGTGCATGTCCGTCCCGGCGCCATCAGAGCCGGAACCAGAGTTATCTTCTTGCTCTTCCTGGATTTCGACCTCTGTAGGTGGATCGATCTGGGATTCGTACTTGCTAGGGAGATCCACTCATCCGACATGCACCGCGAGATCTGCCTCAGGTTCAACTTTCTCCATTATCTCCGCAACTGGTGCGGGCTGGGTGGGATTAGGATTTTCTGAGACCTGGAACTCTGCTGCCTCTGCGGACAGGGGGGACCCAGAAATTTCTTCTGCCTCTATCATCACCGCTGGGGTGGGTGGGGTAGGTTCAGCGAAACCGATGTAAACATTGATCTCACCAAAAGACATAATGGTGTAGGTGGTCACGGCCTCCTTAGCCAGAATCCAAGTCTCGTCTAGAACGATGAGAGGGACGTTACTGGCGTAGAGGATGCGACCAACGGTGATAGTCTCGCCGATTCCGATTCTTGCTGATTCCGCTTGGAACGCAGATCCAAAGCTCACTTTCCCCATGGTGGGTGCCAACTGTCGTCGAATTGATGACAAGTACGCCATGAGGGGGTCCTCGAGGCGTGTGGAAGAGAGGGGTGTGAGACGTATGGTGTTCCAGGACAGTGAGCACACAAGTTTACCCAGGTTCGAATCCACCGTCTTTGAATGGATCCTACTCCTGTTAGCAATCCAGTAATACGGCAGAGCTAGAATATGGGTTACAAGGGATTCGCATGTGCGAGTTGAGGTTATAGACTATTGTCTGGTGGTAGTTTCCCTAAAGGCCCTCCCTAGGACGACTTATATAGATATCCGGCAAGGGTTTACAGGAGAGATCTATCCGGCTACGACTAAGAGTCGGTTATAGAGTACATCTTGAACTACAAGTAACACTATGGGCCTACGTCAGTAAGTCTTCTTGGCATTCCCGTAGCCGGACTGGACTCCGTCTCTTCTCCCTGACTGGGTCGCCCGTGAAGCAAAGCTCTAACCCGAAGTGGGCCACCCTGGTCAGTGAGGAACTGTGAGGATACCCGGAAAGTATATCCCCAACACCATCCACCACTGGCTTGTCCTGATCCTATTGAGTAAAAGAGCAATTATCCAAGAGAATTAATCTAATAAACGGTAGAAAAATGATGAATACAATAATAGAAATTAAACTAATCATGTGATTTAGCGGATAAATATCAAATCAAACATCTAAGAGGATTGCAAGACATAAAACTTGGGATAAGATCTGAACAAGGTCTAGACCTTCAGCAAGCCAAAGCAAACGACATATTATATGACCAAGATAAACAAGATAGAGGAAGATGGTATACACCACAGCAGAAGAACCGCCCATGTTGCAGTTACCGCTAGCACTGTCTCTAGCCATGTCATTGAGGAAGAGGTTGTTGATGTCGGGGAAGAAGTCGTCATTAGGAAAGACATCGACGTTGTCGCTATCCATGAAGGAGTTCGTGATGAAGCCAGTAGTCGTGCTGCCCAAAAACCTTATCGCCCTTCTTCCGTACAGAATTCGAAACAACGGGGTCACGGAGGCTTACTATCCTGGCTCATGGTGCACGCCACAAGACGGGATAGGGAAGATCATGTAAGAAGTGCAATGCTCTGAAACTGGAGGTGCACAGGTGTTGTGTCTTGTATAGCGATCTCTCTCTCTCTTATAGGCACATATAGGTGCGCGTCGGGAGGTGAAATGAACAGGCAACGGCCGAAGCCAAACAACCTCCACTACTGAGTTCATATTAAAAACACATTCACATAGACTGTTCATATTCCGTTCATGCGTTGCAATAAGAAAGTTGGCTCGGCGAGATTTTCGGGGCGGGCGGAGGAGGAGGAGCGGGACAGCCGGTGGAGGAGGAGCGCTCGTATATGTCTCTCTTTTTCTCATCCTTTTACCAAGTGATGGAAGAGCCCCTTATAAGGTGGTGAAACTTTTTTCCTCAACTAGCAGTGTGAGACAACATTTGTCCCACCTCTTGCCATGCATGAATGGGTCACATGGGCCTCTAGGATTTTCAGAAATTATTAAAATAAAAATATGGGATGGGTCATTTAGGAAAAAATTCCAACAGATCCTGTTGAATTCTCTTCTACTGCCGTAAGTCCCCATTTGTATTTCTCGCTCCTAGAAAGAAGAAGAGGCTGTGTGATCTTTGTCGATGTCGTCGTGCATGTGCCACTAGGAAAAAACTTGTAGGAAATAGTGATATAATGGGTACGTCTACATGGAGGCCGACCTTCATAGAGGTCTCCTCGCAGGGGGGCGAACACGTGAGGAATGAACACGTGCGAGGCGCTCAGTCTTTGACATGCGGTTTTGGAGTGTCCCGCGTAGGAGTACCAATTTTTCATATGTCCCTCCTTGTTTTTCTTTTTTATATCCTGATCATCTTTTGCTGAAATATAAAGAAAGCAGAAATTACACGCATGTTTGAAAAATAGAGTGCATACGTACGAAGTACAATAAAACTTCGCTTATGAAGTATGCAAAGTAAAATATACCCATACTAAGAACCAATATACAAAGTACAAGTTACTGCAATTGAAGTACAAAGTACAATAAACCAACTACTACGAATTATAAGTGTATCGACATCCACAGTAAAACTTATACAAAAAATTAAAATACACTAAAATTCAAAGTACAAAATATACTAAAACCAAAGTACACATTAATGTAACTAAAGGACTATGAAGTACGAGTGTAGTAAAATCCAAGTATAACGTACTCTAAAATCACGAAGCACAAACACACTAAAACTCAATGTACTATGTAGTATGTTTTAGAAGTACAAACAAAAGTTTATCAAAACCTATCACATATGATATAATTATGAAAATCTCGACGCGAGGAAAACAACTTTGTAATTTGGACAATCTGTTCTAAAGATAATTTTTTGTTTCTCATAGAAAAGGAAAAAAAATGTAGCATCTGATCCTCCCATGTCCCCTCTCTCATCATTATAATCCTACTTTGTTTCTCTTTACGACACTTTGTAAGCATAGAAACACTATGGTACATGCAAAACAGTGAGATGAAACTTTGCGGTCCTTTGAGAAGGTCAGACTTTTTCTAGAGATTACTTAATCTAATGGGTTGCCTATATGCTTGTATATCCTCTTGGGCCACTACTCTGCATGTTTTAGTAGACATGCGACACTTACAGGAAATAAAAAACAAGAGCATCTCATCCGTTCGCATCTTTTCTTCTTCCTAACAAACAATAAAAACTCAAACCGATAGTTAAACAACTCTAGCATGCATATTTTAAATTTTGATTATTTTATTGAGAGTAAGTGACGAGGGTTTAACTCGTCAATACCCATTATTATAGATTTGGGTTTTGGAGAAGGTGGGAGCGCTGGGAGCATCAATCGGCTGGCAAACAAGCACATAGGGACGCAAGGTTTACCCAGGTTCAGGCCTCATAGAGGTCTCTACTCCTGCTTGTCTGCTCTTGGAATTAACGAAGGAATCGAAGATTACAGGGACACGCAGATGCAATCTGGCGAGAGTTGTGGAAACTAGGGTTGCGTGTGTCCTCCTCGCCGCCCTCTTCTATCCTTTATATAGATAGGCCAGGTCCTGGGTAGAAGGCCAAGTCGGTTACAGATTATGATTTTCCCTTTGAACTTTCTATCTTTAAACTTCTTCTTGTCTCGCAAGTAATCGAGAGTCCGTGGACCACTCAAAGTCTTCATTGGGCCGCGGCAACATCGTGGGTTTCCATCGTATCTGGACCGTATATACTAAACTCGAGTACCAGCAGGGTATACCCATGTCAGTAGCCCCCGAGTGTCCAGTGGAATCGCAGATTTAACTGGGGACTTTGTGAAACCTTTCGAGTGCATGACAGAGTATTTTATTTATATCATAGGGATTGTTGATATGCGTGCCTGATTTAACCGATGCATCGATATCAGTTAACTGCCTTAGGGCAAAACAACGCAATCTACTCGAACTCGAGTCCCTGGACTCGAATTCAGAAAAGTGCTGGTGTAATTCGACTCAAGCCATGGAGATCTTACAGGAGTCGAAATCCAGTATAGGGTGTGAGCACTCGACGCGTCCGTCAAGGCACATTCATCGTACCTATAGGCACAGATATATTTCTGGTAGTGCGCAGTAAATGCGTTGCCAGGCCTTATTCAGGTCTTATCTTCACGCTGTAAGCGCGGAATCCGAATTTTTTGTCATAGCGGAGATGATTTGGGTGACCCAGTAGATGCAGTCTCTTTATAGGGAAAAATATGAGGCGGTGTCGCCATAGAGTTCGAATGTGGATGTTATCAACACACAGTACGATGTACAAATAATCATAGGGTGCGTGACCAGCGCTCCCTATGGGAGTAGCCCCCGAGTGCCTGGTTGAGTCGAAAACTCAGGCAGGGACTAAAGAACTTTCACGACTGCTGTCGTCTTTTGTTTATTTGTTTCAGTCGAATTTGTTTCCAGCGCTCCCTATGGGAGTAACCCATGATCCATCGTTGAGTGGTTGGGTAAGTCATGAATGTCCATATTCCTGTATAAAAAGGAAAATCGTAGGGTGTGCGACCAGCGCTCCCTATGGGAGTAGCCCCCGAGTGCTTGGTGGAGTCGAAGACTCGAGCAAGGACTAAAGTAGTCGAAGTCTTCTAGTGTTCAATTTGATGACATCAGTGCTGACAATGTGATGACCTCAGTTGCCCGCGTGAGCGGTTTTGACGGGACGTGACGAGCGGTGGGTCCCATTTTCTGACCCTGACTTGACCGGGCGTGCGTAATCTTTCGTTTTAATTGCGCCTCCTTGATTTCCGCGTGTAATGGCGGTAGTGGGGGGACGGTTCGTGTTTAAGGCCCTCCATGTGTTGATCGCGATGTGCGCCACGCGTCCAATAGGATTTCTGCTAGCCGTTGGATTGCATCCGCCAGGGGGTTAAGTAGCAGCGTAGCTGCGGTAATTTCCCATCCGCTCTTTCTCTGCTTTGTGCCTCCATCGCCATTGCTGCTGCTCTCTGATCCCTAGAGTTTCCTCTCCCATTCGCGGCGCTGGACCAACTTCGTGTGTTTCTGAGTTATTTTCTCTGCTCGCATCGCCACTGCAAGATGGGGAAGAAGAAGGGAGGTGCTGCCGCTGAGTCCACCGCCGCCATTGTTGCTGCCAAGAATAAGGACGGCTCCGCCGTTGCGGGCACCAGCACTGTCATCGCTAGGAAGAAGAAGGGCGCGGGCACCCGCGTCACCAATGGCGCGTGGCGCACGTCCATCATCAAATCGTCTGAGCTGCGTCTTCTTCGCCAGGATGGAGTTCTATCTCCCGTGGTTGGTGACTCGCGAGTGCCGGGCGGCAAGGTAACTCCTTGTCCTCCTGCTGGTTTTTGGGTGATGTTCCTAGCGTTCATCACCCGCGGTCTGTCTCTACCCCTGCATCCTTTCTTCAGGGACCTCCTTTGTTTCTATGGGCTCCAGCTGCATCAGCTGTCTCCCAACTCTATTCTCCACATCGCCTGCTATATTACACTTTGCGAGTGCTGGATCGGAGTCGAGCCACACATTGGTCTCTTCAAACGGCTTTTCAAGTTGAAGCATCAGTCGACATCTAGTTCCGTAGTCTATGATGTAGGAGGCTGCGGGGTCCATGTCGACTCCTCCGTCACATATTTCGATATCAAGCTCATGGCGTCCGTCCAAGGGTGGAGAGACAAATGGTTCTACATCCGCGGCCATAAAGCCAACGAAGAGCACTTCGGACTTGCGCCTTTTGATCCCGCGACGCAGTGCAGGAGGAGGTGTTCTTGGAAGAACGTGGTGATGCCCGGCGAGTCTGAGGATACAGAAGTGCTGTATGAGCGCATCTGCGACCTCGAGGGTTGCATGGGTAAGGAAGAGGGAGGCTGCGCCCTCATTTTCACATGGTTGCGCTATCGCATCTAGCCCCTGCAGGCCAGAATCCACCCCATGTTCCAATGGGCTGGTGCGGACGATGTCACTCGCGTATCTGCCGATGGCATTTCCGGGAGTGAAGTAGATAAGAGGGTATGACTGTTGACCAAGTACACTACCAAGGATGTACTCCCCGGTGAACCAGTCGTGCCTCCATTTGATGCTTCTAACCCTCCTCCTGAGGTATGATTGTGCTACGAAGTAGCTTTATTTGTCGAATGCTTCTAATTTTCTTGACGTGTGCTGACTTGTTTTCTGTATGCAGGATTGGAAGGTGTCTCCCAGTTTGCCCCTCTTCCTGAGGGGGTTATTCCTCGCGAGGTAGATGAAGAGGACGAGTCGATTTCCACCGTCCCGTTTGAAGAGGAGGAGGAGGAAGCCCCCGAGTCTAGCAGTCCGGACACTCGCAAGCATTCGCGTAGCGAAGATTCGGATGCGTCGTCTCCTTCGACTCCAGGAGGCCCAGCTATTGGTGCGGAGTCGCCAATTCCTGCTATTCCTGTGAGTTCCATGGCACCATCTGCCTGCAAGAAGATGCGGCTGCCGAAGGAGTCGTCGGAGTCGGAGGACCAAACCCTCAATTTTGGTAAGTTTGACTGGTAAGTATACAATTCTCATCTTGGTTCTTTTTGGAGTTGCATTTCTTGATGTTGGTTTTGTTCCATAGTCAACCAGCGTCGTCATCTTCTGGCGACGTCCAATTTTTGAAGGAACCTGGAGTCGGCAGACTCCAAGGCCAAGGAAGTTGCTGAGCGAACTCCTTCTCCTCCATTGGCGGCCCACTCTAGGAACAATTCATCAAGTTCTCCACACACCGTGGAGCACCAGATGGTTGTCCGGACGACTGCGCGGCAATCGACTTCAGAGTCTCTAGAGGATCACGTATGTGTGATGTTGCTTTTACTTGCAGTCGAATTAATCATCCATGCTATCTGTGATCCTTTGTTTTTTCTCCTGTTGCAGCTTATTCTGAAGGAAGCTACTCGTTTGGCAGAGAAAGTACTTGCAATGGGTCGATAGCACGCGTTGCTAGACAATCACCATCGCGTGGTTGAAAGTTAGTATTTTTTGCTTCTTCTTCTTCATCCTTGTGATATTTTTTATATACTCGACTGACTGTCTACCTTTGTATGTTTTGCAGCTGAGCATAACGTGCTTCTTCATGAAGCCACTTCCCTTGAAAATACGCTTGCCGCGGCGGTGAAGAGTCGCGATGAGGCAGTCGCTGCGCTTGATGAATTGCGGAAACGCGAAGAGGATTTGCGCGCCTCCATCGCTGCGAGGGAGAAGTTGTTCGAAGAACAACTCTTCTCGATTGCCAAGTCTCTTTCAGGTATGTTTCCTTTTATGTCTTGACTGCTTCTTTCTTCAATGTCTTTCTATTGTGCTGACGCTTTGTTCTGTGTAGATACTGGCGGTTTGAGCTTTGACGCCCAAGCGCTTCGTCGCGATGATGCCTTGGAAGGTGCTATCACGCCAGTCGAGGACCGCAGCGTGTCCATTTAGGGAACGCTGGCCAAAGCTAAGGGCGTTCTCAGTCACATCCGCGAGGAGCTGGCGCCCAAAGCTGAGATAATTGAGAACTTGGATGACCTGGTGGAGTCCCTTGCTGGAGGTATTCCTGCAGACTTCAAGAACTCGCTTCGTGCGGTTGGCGCTTCCATGTCACTCGCGATGGTTCAAGCCCATGGTGTGGAGGTGGATCCTGCTGCGGTCTCCAAGGTGATGCCCGTCGGCGCAGATGGTCAACAGGTAGTTTTTGCTCCTTTTGCAACTGCCTGTGGCAAGTACGGGACGCAACTCATCAACACAGTCGCCAAGTACTCTAAGGAGCTACAGCGAGCCAAGAAGGCGGTGAAGGCTGCGGCGTCAGGGGCTGGCGGGAAGTCTGTGGCGTCTGATACCGCCACGGAATCGATGAAGCCTCCGAAGCCGAAGTCCAAGTCGAAGAAGCAAGCTGCTCCTCAGTAGTTATATTTGTAATAGTTAATAGCTTGACCCCTTTTGTCTAGAACATGCCGTTGGCGAGTGTCTCTGTTGATACTTTGCTATGTTTGAATGCACTTGAGTTTTTGTCCATGTGTTGCTTGGTCTTCTTATTATCTCTTGCTTGGCTTGTGATAGGGCACATCGAGTGGTCCTTCGAGTGAGCCTCGGGATCCGCCATCCACTGATGATACCTTAGCACAGTCGCACTCAAGGGTGGATGAGTTGTCTCTGCTTTCACGACTGCGTGATCGCATTAAGCAGCTGGAGCGCGAACTGCCCGTCCTCCGCGGTAACGCGGATGTATGGAAGTCGAGGGCGGAGAAGGCCACCGCCCGAGAGCAATATCTACTAGGGGAGGTGGCACAGCTGGGTGACCAATTCAAGTGTTAGCTTTCTGCCTCCTTATCTTTTCTTGTAGTCAATCGCGGTAGTTCCTTGTCTTCATACTTTTGCCTCTTGCTTGGTATAGTTGTCAGCGCGCGTCATCCGCAGGATGAGAAGGACTGGATCACCATTCACATGAACGACCTGACCCAGGAACAACTTCAGGCAAGTGGGTACTTCTGGGTGGATCATGATCGCGCAGTCGCACTTGTGACCCTGCAGGATCGTGCCTCGCGAGTGCTTTATTTTCTGAAGAAATCACAATCATGCTTAAGGAATATCTATCAGACAATGTTTTCGCTGGATGTCGTTCCTTTGAGCATGTTGGCTCTCCTTGCTAAGTTTCAAGACTTGAGTGCAGTTCGAGATTGCGTGCGGCAGCAGTTGGTGGCTGGTGCCAAGGCTGCTTTATCGCTGGTGCGACTACATATGTCTGATGTAGATATTGCAGCTGTTGCTGCTGGTCCGCCGATGCCGCCGGTAGGCTCGACCTGGAATATGGTTCCTCATTACCAGGCGGTGGATCAGCCAGCGGAGGAAGTTGCCGACTTCTTCGAGGAATAGACAAACATTCTTCTTTTGCAACAGTAGTATTAACTTGTATCCTACACATAAATGTACCAGTGTTGTAAAGTTCATATATATATGTTGTTTATAATTGATTGACATTGATGTGTAAGGAGCTTGTTAGCTCGTATGTTTTGCGAGTGCGTGGCACTATGCGATTCCTTTTCGTTAGCCTGACTTATGTTTATCTCAACACCTTGCCAACCTACCAGGTACGTTCCAGCTGGGTTGGTGTTTGTCAAGGGTTTGCGTCAGCTACTCAGGATATCACGATTGGTTCGTAGAACAGATGTGTAAAGGGTGGCGCAGCCCCCGAGTAGATAGATGGCAAAAAATAATAGAGAAACATAGAGTTTGGGGCACTTAAATTTATTTATTCGCAGAATCAGTACGAGGTACAATGTGTGGCTAAGTAGCCTGGCTAAATAACCTTATTTGTAATGAAAATAACAAGAAAAACGACTAAGGGTAGAAGCACCGCAACTGCGTGACGTTCCAGGGGTTGGAGTATGCGACTCCTGTCTTAAAATCTTTAAGGCGATAGGCGCCACCTAGGATTACTTCTGTAACCACATATGGTCCCTCCTAGGGGGACTTGAGCTTGAGGTTCCCTTGCTGTTTCAGTCACAGGACCAAGTCTCCTTCGACAAAGGATCTGGGGCATAGCCTTCTGCTGTGGTAGTTACGCAGGTCCTGCTGGTAGATCGTCGATCTTTATGCTGCAATTTCCCGTGCCTCGTCAAGGAGATCGACGGAGTGTTCGAGTGCAAGGGTTGACTCCTGCTAGCTGTAAGCGACTACTCGCGGGGCTTTGTAGCGTATCTCTACGGGTAGCACTGCTTCAACACCATGCACCATGAAGAAGGGGGTGTACCCCGTGGCACTGTTTGGGATTGTGCGTAGGCTCCAGAGTATGGATTGCATCTCGTCTGGCCAGCACCCTACGGCTTGTTCGAGTGGCCTAAGGAGTCGCTTCTTGATTCCGCCACAGACGAGCCTGTTGGCCTTTTTGAGTTGACCGTTGGTCTGTCGATGAGCTACGGAGGCATAGCTTACATTGATTCCCAGGTTTTCACAGAAACCCTAGAACTTCTTAGAGGAGAAGTTCGTTCCATTGTCCATGATGATGCTGTGTGGCACCCCGAAGCGATAGACAATGGACTCGAAGAACTTGACTGCACTGGCTCCTGATTGGTTTGTCACCAGCATGGCCTCTATCCACTTGGTGAATTTGTTGACTGCGACCAAGAGGTAGACGTAGCCTCCTCGTGAGGACTTTGGGAGCTTGCCGACCATGTCGAGTCCCCATTGCGTGAAGGGCCAAGCTAGTGGTATTGGCCGGAGTTCTACGCCAGGTGCGTGCGGTTTGTCCGTGAATCGCTGGCAAGCGTTGCATCTTTGGACGATGTCCTTAGCGTCGCGCATGGCCGTGGGCCAGTAGAATCCAGCTCGTAGAGCTTTTGCGACGAGGGCGCGACTGCCTGCGTGGTGCCCACAAGTCCCTTCGTGAATGCCGAGGAGGACAGCCCTTCCGCCCACGTTGGAGAAGCACCGTTGGAGTACTCCTATGATGCTGCGCTTGTATAGTTCACCGTTGATGACAGCGAATGCCTTTGATCACCATGCGATGTGTCATGCGTCAGTCGGGTCGTCCAGTAGCGTCTTGCTGAGAAGATATGTCATGTAGGGTTGAGTCCAAGATGGCTCAATCATCATGACTCCCATTGGTCCCTCGAGTCATGTGTCGAGCTCCAGGTCGTCGAGTGCCATTGGCTCATTGGGTGGCATAGCCCCCGAGTCCGTTGTTGTGCTTGCTTTCTTCTCTGTGGCCTTTGGCTTGATGGAGCGTTCGCAGATACGCTCGAGAAATACCCCAGGTGGTATGGGGGTGTAGGTGGAGCCAATGTTGGCGAGTGCATATGCCTCTTCGTTGCTTTCGTGGCCTACGTGCTGCAGCTCACAGCCGTCGAAGTCCCCTTCGAGTGTGTCGTAGAGGTCGCGGTAGGCGATCATATTGTCGTTCAGCGCGCCGCACTCGTGCATTGTTTGGTTGACGACCAGCTTGGAGTCGTCGTAGATGATTGATGACCCACAAGTATAGGGGGTGTATCGCAGTATTTTCGAGGGAAGTGAAACCCAATTTATTGATTCGACACAAGGGGAGCCAAAGAATATTTATAAGCCGTAACAACTGAGTTGTCAATTCAGCTGCACCTGGAAACAATCTTGCTCATAAAAGTTTATCAGTAGCAACAGTTTTGTAGTAGGAGTAGTAAAGTAATAGCAGTAGTAAAGTAAAGACAGCAGTAACAATAGCAGTAAACAGTAGGATTCGAGTGCGGTAGGCATAGGGATGGATGGACTGGCGTTGCATGGACAGGACAATTCACATGGCAATCAGAACATAGGGCAATTGCAGATAAATAAGATAAAGCATCCAAGTACTAGATAATCCTAGCCATGTGTTCCATATATAGTCATACGTGCTTGCAATGAGAACTTGCACAACATCTTTTGTCCTGCTAGCCCGTTTGCAGCGGGGCCTCAAGGGAACTACTGGCAATTAAGGTGCTCCTTTTAATAGAGCACCAGAGCAAAGCATTAACACTCCGTGAACACATGTGATCCTCACATCAAAGCCATTCCCTCCGGTTATCCTGATTTCTGTCACTTCGGGGCCATTGGTTCCGGACAACAATGTGTGTATACAACTTGCAGATAAGACCATAAACAATACTATCATAATGAATCAATAACATGTTCAGATCTGAAATCATGGCACTCGGGCCCTAGTGACAAGCATTAAGCATAACAAGTCGCAACAAAGTCATAAAGCACTAATAGAAGATACTAGGCACCATGCCCTAACAATCTGATGCCATTACATGAATGATCTCATCCAATCCCTACCATCCCCATAGCCTACAGCGGGGGATTACTCACTCATAGATGGGGGAAACATGGATGGTCGATGGAGAAGCGATGGTGATGATGATGGCGATGATCTCCTCCAATTCCCCGTCCCGGCAGGGTGCCAGAACAGAGTTTCTGGTGCTGTTTCGTGGAATCTGGTGGTGGTGGCGGAGCGGAACTCCTTCTGGAAAACCGTCGAACCCCCCCCTGAGTTTTTAGGTCAGAAGGCAACTTATAGGTGAAGAGGGAGACCGAGGGGGTGTCTGGGGCGGCCAGACCACCCCCTGGCGCGGCCAGGCCCAGCCCGTGCGGCCAGGTGGTGTGGCTGGGCCCCAACCCCTCTCCGTCTCGTATTTTGGCTCCTGGTGTCCCTCGGTGAAAAACTGACTTTGGCTTTTGTCCCGTCCAATTCCGAGAAAATTCATTTTCTGACTTTCTTGGAACCAAAAACAGCAGAAAACAGGCAGTTGGCATTGTGGCTCTTGGTAATAGGTTAGTCCAAGAAATCATATGAAAAGTACTCCAAAGTGTGGACAAAACACAAGAAAGTAGATAAAACCAAGCATGGAACATCAAAAATTAAAGATACATTTGCAATGTATCAACATCCCCAAGCTTAACTCCTGCTCGTCCTCGAGTAGGTAAGTGATAAAAAGAAAGAATAATTTTTGAGGTGACATGCACCATCATAAACTTGATCAAAGTATTTGTAAAACATTCATAGGTGGGATCATAGTACTTCAATCATAAGATGAAAGACAAAGTTCTAAAAATAAGACAAAGCAACTATGTTGCAACATGAAAAGGCACAAACAAAAAATCATGAATAACAATGCTTTGCAAGACATTTGTTTGTTTCACATAAAGAAAAACATAGCATAGTGGCATTCAGCTTGTCCCTCTTAGAGTAGCAAACATAAATGCATAGGACACCTTCAAAGTTCATAAGAGTGACTAGATACAAATAGTTTAAAACAAGCAATATCAAGGTATGCATCAATCAACAAGTCTTGGGACAATGCACATAGAACTAAGAATGGCCACTATGCTCTCAAAGTAGGTGCATAAAGATAGAAGGTGGAGACTCAATATATATAGTGGAAGAAAGGCCTTCATAGAAGGAAGTAGGGATTCAAGTCTCATAAAGAGCTTCCAAAAATTATGGTACTTAATAGCTTTCAGCTCTCATTGCCCCTATCATAAGCATCTTAAAGTGATTAAGGTTAAAGTGAACAAACTATGGTGTACATGCTTGACAAAGTATAAGTTAGAAATCTCATGTCCCTTGACTACGAGGGCCGCTCCTCATGCTACTCAAGTTTAGTCACTGGTAAGTTCTTGTCATTGTAAGTACATGTGTATCATAGAGAACTGCCAGCGGGGTACCCCTTGCCCGATGATACGGAAGAATCCCCATATCAAAATGACAAGGCAAGCAGACAACGAGCATCTCAGGAATCTTCTTATTTACCATGGGAATATGGTGCTTTTTTCTCTATTTCCTATTTCCATAATCTCTTTTTTTTCTCTTTTTCTCTTTTTTCTCAATATAGGACTCATTTTTTATAAGAAGAATGCTTCATAGACAGCTCATTATGGTTACGCTGCAGGTTTCCACCATGTCAGCATGGATTAGACCCGTGGCCCAGGCGTTTCTCTAACACATACACATAACTCCATGGACTTACAAGCTCCCCTTTCATTTCACACCGATGACATCCATAGACAAAAGAGCATGATATCAACTAGGTACAAGTACCAAGTGGAATGTTGAAAGCTAATTCCCAACAAATAAGTGCAAGCATATACAACACAGACGACACAATGGTTCAAGTTTATTAAGGGCAAGTAAAGTAAAGTGTGCCATCAAGTTCATGAGAGCTTTAATCACTAGTTTTCTCATAACAAGTTTAATTTGGAAGGTAAACAAAAACATGAATATACTTGGAAAAGCTTAACCTAGTAGGTAGGTATGGTGGACTCTTTGGAATAACTTTGTTTAGGGAGTTGTATGCATGAGTGGAACTCATACTTGGTGGTGGAGGCTAGCAAAAGACTGGGAGCGACAAATTAAGAGAGAAATAATGGCCATAATCATGCAGAGCGACAAAACTTCATTGATCAAAGCATAAAGTGATACTATAGGTTGAAAACTAAAGGATCATAAAGGCTTATAGTGACTTGGGATAGTCATAACATGGTGTGAGCATGCGCCAAGTCAACCCAAATAAAGCATCAAAGGAGAATACCACAATACTATGCTTTAATATGCTAAAACAACACATGATTCATCCAAGGCACATTAAGCAATCTTAATTGTTTATAATAAGTCATGCTATAGCAAAGAATACTAAGCATAAAGCCAAAACAATCTCAAGCATGGCATGACAAAGCATAGGCCACAGTCAAAAACAAGCTCTCTTTACCACTTAAGCATGAACTTTCCTACTCTTTTCCAATCCAAACCAAACTATTTGAAAACCAATGTATGAAAGAGGGGGTCCAACCAATTTATTCAGAAAACTAAGAAAAAAAAGCAAACGAAAAACCAAAACGAAAACAAAAAAGAAGATGCTCCAAGAACAACACAACTGTGCATGAAACAATAAAAATAAAGTGTTTGGAAGAAACCTGGGATTTTTATTGATGAAGAAGGGGATGCCTTGGGCATCCCCAAGCTTTGACACTTGTACCTCTTGGATATTTCTTGGGGTGACACGCGTGGCATCCCCAAGCTTGAGCTTTCGTCCATCCTTCATCTCATTACTCATTCCTTCCATACACCTGAAATTTTTCCTTCATACAAAACTTCACACAATATTTATTAGCAACATTAGTGCACTCAAGATAATAAGTCTTTAGATTCAGTTCTAACACCAATAAACTTCCATTAAAACACTAGGTACTGTAGCACTTCCCTCAAAAATCTCAATTCCCCAAAAGAACTAAAAATGGAACCAACAAGAAGCAAATGCAAAAAAATGGTAGAAATCTGTCAAAACAGACCAGCAGGTAAAGACGATTTTTTTCGAAGATCATATGTTGCTCAAATCAAAAAGTGTTGAACTAACTAAAGTTAGATAACAACCTGGGGCAGAAGCACAAAAATTCACGCCTCAAAAGGATGTTCAGAAATTTTACACGAATTTTTACGGTGAAGCACAGAAATCTGTTTCGGGACAACAACTTTCCCAATAATTACTTCTCTCTCATTAGAGGTTACTCTTGGCACAAAATGTTGGGGGATACCCCCGGGTAGGGTCATGCCGGGATATAGAGGCCGAGTTAGCCGAGGTATGGCAAGGTCAAAGCGAAAGCTGGCCGGGTCACCTCAAGGCAGGCCGACTTATGGAGTAACCCGGACCGGAGGATGTCCACCTGACTGTGTCCCGGCCGACGTATGTCGTATGCCGGCGGGCTATTTGTAATTTGTATGCAGGTATCCATAGGGTCGGATCATACCAGGCTTGCAAGAGAAGGAAGGTATCTCGCTGGTCAAAAGGTGATCTCTATGCGCTGAAGCGAACAGAGGGAGGGACCAGCGAGGCGTGGCCGACAAAGGTGACGCAACCTATGTCGGCTGAAGCTGGCGCCGCGGAGTCTTACGTAGCCTCTGCATGGCTTACGATGGCAAAAGGAGACCCGGTCGGTTTGCTATTTTGGGAGAGGCATAGTCCTAGGAATATGCCTCCACGTATGCCCTAAATGGAGACCTAGCCTCCCCTTTATAAGGGGCGCTAGGGCCTCTGTAGTTGGGGCTGGCGGGTTGGCGCATGAGTAGTTTGTTCATTGAGTAGAAGTAGTGGTGAGAGTAAGAGAGCTCTGTCTTCCTCCTCTCCCCAATACAACTCAAGGAGCGTTTGTAAACTTGGTGATCTGAGAGAATACAAAACATTAGTGTGTGGAATCACCACACTATCCCTCCCTGGATTCCTCTAGTGCATATTGGCCCCACCTTTAGCTTATCCATGGCATCTTCCGTGACACCACCATGACAGTTGGCGCCCACCGTGGGGCATGCGGCGCTAGCAGGAGTGAAGATCCAAACGGGAAGCATCATCGGCCACGGCGAGCGCATCGTCTCTAGGCTTGTTGAGCGCTTTGGAGCGCTGGACTACATCATCGACAATGCTGGTTGCTTCGGCAAGCGACCTCCACCGTGCAATGGCCTCTTTGTCATGCTTGGCGCCCACAGGATCTACGTCAGCGTCGATTTGTCTTGTGCTCACCCGTGGCACGTCGTCGCGGTGTGCGTATCATTCGCTCCCCTGACCGTGCTGAGCTGATGATGACAGCGCTTGACGCTGGCGCGAGCAAAGACCCAGCACCAGATCTGGAGGTAACACCCAAGGCGCCAAGGAAAAGTAGAGGTCCTCCGCTAGAGAGGCCATGGAATGTGCTGCAGCAGGCAATAGATAGCTTGGCAAGCCCCATAGCACCTGTGGTAGATCCGGCTCATGCACAGGCCGAGTTAGAGGAAACTAGGCAGAAAATACTAGAGGGTGCGAAAAAGATAGCCGCGGCTCAGCAGTCATTGAACATGACACTGCGCGAGTATGCAAGAGCAAATAAAGTAGATGCTGTAAAAGTAAAAGGGAGAAACCTCATCAGTGAAATGAACAAAGAGGGCGAGACTAGAGTTGAGGAATCAGAGAACATTTTGTCCATGGGGCTGCTGAAATACAGCACCCCGGCAAAGAACCTCAAAGCAGCAGATGCAACTGCATCCGGGTTAGAAGGTTTGACGGGTGAAGCCCGGCAAAGACAGCAAGAAAGGGTCATTGAGTTAGTGCAAATCGCTAACATACAGAATGAGGAGTTGCTCAGGGCAAACCCGGAGAGAGCAGGGGTTTCCAAGGTTGTTTATTCGGCAGTGTGTAACCCGGAGAAATCTGCTGGAGCTGCATCATCCCCTCATGATGGCCCTAGAAGAGAGGAAGTGGTAACCTCGGCAAGGAGAAACAAACAGATAGTCCCATATGACCCGGCAAGGGAAGGGAAAGGAAAGGCAGTGCAAGGAAATGAGGATCGACAAAGTGTCAGCCAAGGTGAAGCTGGCCGAGGTAACCGTGACCAAGGCAATGCCGGCCAGAGAAACGCTGGAAACGGCAATGCCGGACAGCGTAACTCGGCGGGTGCAAGGCAAAACCTACCTCGGCAACAGCAGCAGCGGAGCGTACCTCGGCAAGAGCAGAATGCTGGCCAGGGTATGCGGCAAAATTGCGCTCAACAAGAGCAAGACAGATACAACGACAGTGATTCAGAAATGGTGAATGCAGGATACCATAGGCCAGATCATCGTGTGATAGGGTCAAGGTTGGGAAGCAGGAACATGCTGCCTGATGACACCAGGTTAAAGCTGGATCGGCTCTATAGGTTGGAGCTAATTGAGGGGCAAGGTCCTCCAGGTCCAGCGTGCTTTGGGCCTCGGATCATGAAAGAGCCTCCGGTACCTAACTTCCAGTTACCTAGAGGCACAAAAACATATGACGGCAACACTAAGCCGGAGGATTGGTTAATCAACTATGCAACGGCAGTGAAAATTGTGACAGGCAATTTGAGATGGGCAGTGAGATACGTACCTCAGATGCTGGAGGGGCCAGCGAGGGTATGGTTAAACAATTTACCACCCGGTAGTATCAACTGCTGGATCGATTTTGAGGAAATGTTCGTTAGTAACTTCTCGAGCACGTATCAGAGGCCGAATAGGCCATAGACCTTAGCAATGTGCAAGCAGAGACCAAATGAAACATCCCGCGAGTTCCTAACCCGCTGGTGCACCGTGAGAAACTCATGTGAAGGTGTGATTGAGTCTCAGGCCATAGCTTGGTTTGCACAAGGGTGTAGATATGCAAGCATGCTGTGGCAAAGGTTACAAAGAGATATGCCAACTACACTGGTAGAGACAATCCGGATTGCTAATTCGTATGCTTTGGGTGATCCGACTCAACCCCGGCTTATGTCAAACGAGTCAAATGAGGAGTACTACCAGTGAGATGGAGCCGGATCATCCCGACGAAATGATTATCGGGGTAAGAGAAGAGATGATAGACCGGATTACAAGTACAGTTCGCAACAAGTTGCTGCTGTAAACCAAGATCAACCCGGAGCAGGGAGTAATCAGCGTCAGAAAACTGGAGGGCAACAGTGGACTCCAAGAAATGATGGCAAGAAAACTTGGACGCCCGAGCAAAAGAGACAGTGGCAAGAAAAGAAAGACCGGCCGAGGTATACGTATGAGGCAATGCTGGACCAGCCGTGCAAATTTCACATGCCAAATCCGAGTAACCCGGCGGGTCATACAACCCGGCAATGTGAGTGGATGAGGAAGATAGAGCAAAGTGGTTTGGGGAATGCTCAAGCACCTCGGAACGATCAACCTCGACAGGAGTTACCTCAACAGCAGTTGCTCTCCGGAGCAAATACGCAGCAGTTAATGTTACCACCACCACCGCTGAGGTATGAGAATCATGAGAGAAGGGATGCAGTGCATCAAGTGGAAAACCAGCATCATCTAGATCAAAGGTATCCCGACAATGAGTGGAGAAATGAATATAGGGAGCATCACCAAAGTTACTGTGTGTTTACCACGGAGGAAACGGATAGAAAAAGCTTGCAACGCCGACATATGGAAGTGAATGCAGTTATGCCAGCGGTGACAAGGTATATGCCCTGGTCGGATCAGGAAATTACCTGGAGTATCAAGGACCATCCCAAGCTCATGCCAAGTCCTGGTTCGTATGCATTAGTGCTAGACCCAACGTTCATCAGGCCAAATATCAATGTGAGATTCTCTAAGGTGCTGATTGACAATGGCAGCAACATCAATATTATGTACGTGGATACAATGCGCAAGTTGGGTATCTCGGAGAACATGCTCCAAGCCACAAGGACAACTTTCCATGGAATTGTGCTTGGTATCTCCTGTGAACCCATTAGCAAAGTCCGGATTGATGTGTTATTCGGCACAAGAGATAACTGCCGAATTGAGAATTTGGAGTTTGAGGTTGTGAACTTAGAAAGCGCATATCACGCGTTACTCGGCAGGCCAGCCCTGAACAAATTCATGGCAAGTACTCACATCAGTTACCTGAAGATGAAGTTGCCTGGGCCAAATGGAGTAATTACCATAGCTGGGGATTTCCGACGTTCCATTGAGTGTGCATCAGCCGGGTCTAACCTGGCCGAGTCACTCGTGATTGCACTAGAAAAGAGAAAGATCCAGGAAGTAGCGGCATTGGCTCAGTCCACGCATCAGTATATGCCGGCTCTGAGTAACCCGCATGGAAGTGTCTCATTTCAAGCAACAAAGGATACAAAGAAAATGCCTGTTGATGACCTGTTCCCAGAGCGCACCGTAACAATAGGTGCCGGGTTAATTGAGAAATAGGAAAGCGAGTTCATCAACTTCCTCCGTGAGAATTGGGATATCTTTGCTTGGTCCACACAGGACTTGCAAGGTGTCCCGAGGGAGTTGGCCGAGCACTCTTTGAATGTGAGACCCGGAGAAAAGCCAGTGCAGCAACCTCTTCGCCGCTTCGCCGAAGACAGGAGAAAAGTCATTAGAGATGAGATAGCTTGGCTCCTCACAGCCGGGTTCATCATGGAAGTGCTTTACCAGGATTGGCTATCTAATCCGGTGCTGGTGGAAAAGAAGAAAGATGATCTGAATGTGGAAGTGGTTTGGCCTATGTGCATCGATTACACGAACCTGAATAAGGCGTGCCCAACAGATCCATTCCCACTGCCAAGGACAGATCTGGTCATAGATTCTACTGTTGGGTGTGAACTGTTGTCATTCATAGACGCATATTCTGGTTTCCACCAGATACCTCTAAACCCGAATGATCAAATAAAGACTGCGTTTATTACCCCCTACGGGGATTATTGCTATCGCACCATGCCTTTCGGTTTACATGATGTAGGGGCAACGTACCAAAGATGTATACAAAAATGTTTACACGACCAAATTGGCCAAAATGTGCAAGTGTACATGGATGATGTGGTTATAAAAACCAAGGAAAGCAAAACGCTCCTTGATGATATTAGGCAAACATTCGTGGACCTAAGGAGGTTCCGAATGAAGCTTAACCTGGAGAAATGTACCTTCGGTGTCCCGGCTGGAAAATTACTCGGATTTCTTGTCTCCAGCCGAGGTATCGAAGCTAACCCAAATAAAATCCGAGCCATAGAGCGAATGGAATTGCCGAAGTGCCTTAACGATGTCCAGAATTTAACTGGTTGTCTGGCATCCTTAAGTCGGTTTGTATGTCGGTTGGGAGAAAAGGCATTGCCTCTCTATCAACTAATGAAAAAGTCAGACAAGTTCGTATGGACGCCGCAGGCCAATGAAGCCTTCATCGAGTTAAAGAAAATGCTAGCTACTGCACCGGTATTAGCCTCTCCACTATCAAAAGAGCCAATGTTGCTCTATATAGCCGCAACCAACCGGGTTGTAAGTGCAGTGATTGTGGTAGAGCGCGATGAGGAAGGTAAGTCAGTATAAAGGCCAGTCTACTACCTGAGTGAAGTATTATCAGTGTCAAAACAAAACTATCCTCACTATCAGAAGATGGCATATGGTGTGTATATGGCAGCAAAGAAGCTAAAGCACTATTTTGAAGAACACCCCATCAAAGTGATATGTGAGGCTCCCATATCTGAGATAATAAGCAACAAGGATGCGAGCGGACGGATCGCAAAATGGGCAATCGAGATAGCCCCTTATGCTCCACAATACGACAGGAGAGATGCGATCAAGTCTCAGGCTGTGGCGGACTTTTTCGTGGATTGGGCCGAGATGCAATATGAGCCACCGTTGCCAGATCCGAACTACTGGAGAATGCATTTTGAAGGATCAAAAACGAAAACCGGGTTAGGCATCGGAGTTGTGCTTACCTCACCCAAGAAAGACCAGCTGAAGTATGTGCTGCAGATCCACTTCACAACATCAAACAATGTTGCAGAATATGAAGCACTTGTGCATGGACTCAAAGTAGCAAAAGAAATTGGAATACGTCGGATCCAGTGCTTTGGCGACTCGGATCTGGTAGTTCAGCAAGTCTCAGGGCAATGGGATGCTTTGGATGCAAACATGGCATTGTACAAATTTCATGTGCAGAAGATATCAGGATACTTTGAGGGATGCGAGTTTCACCATGTAACTCGGCTAGAAAACAAGGCTGCCGACGTACTGTCAAAACTCGGATCAACCCGACAAGCGATTCCACCGGGTGTAGAACTAGAGCACCTCCGAAAGCCATCTATCAGGCCATCCCCAGAATCCGAGTCAATCTATATCCTGGCAAATTCGGAGTCGGAAGCTGCGCCCATGGACATTGATGTGGGAAGCGGTTCAGGAAACCCAAGGACTGCTTCGCAGAACCCGGGGACTACGCAGCGTGATCCGGCTGAGGTTATGTCAGTGGATCAAATGGAAATTGATGAGGATGTGTTTCTGGTGCGAGCTATACCAGCTTGGGCACTTCCCATATTCCAGTTCCTGAAGGATGGAACTGTGCCCAATGAAGAAGTGTTTTCAAGGCAAATTCAGAGGAGGGTAAAGGCATACACGATTATCAATGCCGAGCTATACAAGAGGAGTGTCACAAATGTCCTCCAACGGT
The DNA here is from genome assembly GCA_916181665.1 of Avena sativa. Taxonomy (NCBI): domain Eukaryota; kingdom Viridiplantae; phylum Streptophyta; class Magnoliopsida; order Poales; family Poaceae; genus Avena; species Avena sativa. Next base: position 295,438,797 of record OV702291.1, on the reverse strand, counting down.
GTGTTGACCCGGAAGAAGGGCTTGACATCCTTCGAGATATACATCAAGGGGAATGTGGGCATCACGCCTCATCCAGAGCCTTAGTGGCAAAAGCTTTCCGGCACGGATTCTACTGGCCAAGTGCCTTGGAGCAAGCAGAAGATCTAGTAAGAAAATGTAATGGTTATCAGAGATATCCTACCAAGACACACATGCCAATGTTGGAGCTCAAGACCATACCAATTACCTGGCCATTTGCTGTATGGTGTTTGGATATGGTTGGCCCATTTAAGCCGGCGAGAGGAAATATGACCCATATCTTGGTTATGGTTGACAAGTTTACAAAATGGATTCAAGTAAAGCCGATAAGAAAATGTGATGGAGCTACAGCCGTGACATTCCTCAAAGATATCATCCTAAGATATGGCTACCCTCACAGTATCATAACAGATAACAACACCAATTTCGCTGAAGGAGCATTTGCGCGATTCTGCCAGGATAAAAAGATCCGGCTGGACATTGCCTCGGTAGCCCACCCCGCATCGAACGGGCAAGTGGAAAGATCCAATAGATTAGTATTATCCGGGATAAAACCCCGGCTCATTGAGCCGCTGCAAAGATCAGCGGGGTGCTGGATAGAAGAACTACCAGCGGTACTGTGGAGTTTAAGAACAGCTCCGAATCGATCAATAGGCTATACGCCATTCTTTCTGGTATATGGGGCAGAAGCTGTATTACCAGCTGACATAGAGCATGATTCGCCTAGAGTCACCCAATACATAGAAGCCGAAGTGCAAGAAGCCCGGCAAAATGATGTTGATCTGCTGGAAGAAGCGAGAGAATTGGCATTATCCAGATCCGCCATATATCAGCAAAATCTCCGACGCTATCATAGGCAGAAAGTAAACCCCCGAGTCTTCCAGGAAGGTGATATGGTACTCTGGCTGGTACAACATACTGCTGGCATGCATAAGTTCTCCCCCCATGGGAAGGGCCATTCACTGTGAGCAAAGCCTTGCACAATGACTCTTATTATCTCATTGATGCACAACCACAGGAGAAGAACAAGGCGGACAGGTCCGGCGAGGAATCTAAGCGTCCATGGAATGTAGCCCTACTTCGTCCATTCTACACTTAACAAAGAAGTGTGTGTATCCGAGCTTCTCATATGTCGGTATGTATGCCGACAATGAGTTTATCAATGAAATCTTGGCACCTCGAGGAGTAACTCGGGGACTGCCTTAGTAATATTTGTTATCTTCTATGTTTGTTATTTATTTTTATGTCGGCTGGCTTAAGTTGCTTCTGCCTAAGCCGGATTAGTAGTGTGTGAGCACCAAAAACTCAACTCTTCGACTTGCTGCTGTCCAACAAGAATTGGCTTCATGGCAAGCAAGAGAACAAGTTTGGAATTGCGAGGCACACGAAAAACGACTAAGGAAAAGAACAAAATCAAGCTGACATTGGAATTCGGTGAAGTCTTGGCCAGCCTTGTCCATCTCAGTCTTTTGGAGCTCTTTGAGTTTTTTCATCTCAGCCTTGAGCTTGGCAAGTTCATCATCCTTGGCTCGGAGTTTGGCAAGTTTGTCATCCTTCTTCCTGAGCTCGGCCTAATGTTGACCTGCTCGTTCAAGAAAATCCAGCATCATATCAAGCACGGGCAAACTATCTTCAAGGTATGCTGCAACGGTTTGTTGACCTGGCAGAGCCGAGGTATGAATATCTGCCGAGCTCAGGAGAAAGGAGAGAGAGCACGAAAATTGAGTAGCCAAAGTGAATTACCTTTTATCTCATCTAAGTTTTTCCTCATAATGGTGTTTTCGGCCTCCACTCCGGCTGTGCAATCCGAATAACAGATTAGTTTGGCGGAAAAAGACAAAGAAAGATGGGGGGAGAAGTCGAAGAGAAAACTTACCCTTTTTCTCGCATTCAGCAAGAAGAGCAGCATGTTTCGAGCGCAGCACTTGTGTGAGTCTAAGAGGCACTGAAACTCTGCAGTCCGATGATTGGTAGTGATCTGAAAAGAGAGCAAAGTTGGCTCAGTTATATGCATATTCGAAGTGTACAAAATCTAAGCCAAGAGGAACTTAACCCGGCTCTAGGTGTATGCATATTCGAAGTGTACAAAATCCGGGCCAAGAGGAACTTAACCCGGCTCTAGGTGTGTGCATATTCGAAGTGTACAAAATCCGGGCCAAGTGGAACTTAACCCAGCTCTAGGTGTGTGCATATTCGAAGTGTACAAAATCTGGAACAAGTGGAACTTAACCCGGCTCTAGGTGTGTGCATATTCGAAGTGTACAAAATCCAGGCCAAGTGGAACTTAACTCGGCTCTAGGTGTGTGCATATTCGAAGCTACTAAGGAGCTACGCTAGTTCTCTAAGGAGCATCCGGCCGAGTAACAAATTACTCCCCCGGAGGCTCGGGGACTAATGGATATGTCTCTAAGCACTTGTGCGTATTAGGTAAAAGACAAAGTAGCGTACCTCCATCATCCGGCCGACAATGTTGATAGCCTTGGCTGCCGTGTTCATTTGTCTGCTGAATTCGGCGGGCCCAAACTTCTTCGGGAGATCGTCGTTTGGATCGATGAACTCCGCTTTGTTCCAATTGTTGACATATTCGATCAAAGCCGGAGGATAGCTCTCTCCACTAAGCATGTGGGGCGCGACCAAGCCTTTGGCGTGGGCCTCTCTCCTTGCAACTAGGGCGATAGCAGGGCTGGTATGCAACGCGAGTTGTTTGCTGGCAGCTGACCCAGAGGAGGCATCCCTTTTCGGCAGCATGGACACAAGAGTGTGCTGTCCAGCCTCGATAGATGATGCTCTGGTGGCACCAGAACCTTTCTTTGCCTTGGGTTGTTGTTGGGAGGCCGAGGCTTGAGCTGCAGATTTGGACTTGGGTGTAGCCTTACTGCTAGCGGGGTCTTCTCGCCGGGTCTTGGAAGACTCGGACGAGGCAGAAGGAGTTGGTGCTTGTGTTGCTGCTGGTGCTGGTGGTGGTATTGGTGCTGATGCTTGTACGGTTGCTGGGGTTGACGGTGGTGCTGCTGTTACTGCTGGTACCTCGGTGGTGACGGGTTATGGATGAGCCGATGAAGAGCTAGGAGCATCCGCTACCTCGGTCGTGCCACTTCCCCCTGCTCCGAGATTGCCCTCCTATGGACGAGATGGGCTAGGGCCCAGAGCAGCCACTGAACCCTCCTAGATTGGGCTCAGTGGGCGTGTGTTGTCACCACGAGGGGGAGATGGGGTGCGCCAAAAAGATGAAGCGATGCTGGACCCGCTCTAGGGAACCACTATCGCAGCCCTGTCGAATCAGACAACGGATAACAGGTTATAACAAAAAGAAAGGCATATAGACAGAGAAGCATGAAGAAGAGAATTGGACAAAAGAAAAAAGTGACTTACTCGTCAGAAGTCAAAGGGTCCTCGGGCTTCTGAGCTCTCCGAACTATGGCCTTAGTCGGAGGCTTGGTGGCGACCTTGTCAGCGGACTTCTTCTGCCTTTTGGTTGTTTTGGGTGGCCCGGAAGAAGCAGCTGAAGTGGCAGCCCATTTCTTAGACATGGTTGGGGCCGGCTCACTCGAAGCAAGAGGAGGATCTTCATGGATCTGCCCGGCCGGGTTAGCTGAAGCCAGAAACACGTAAGAAATGGGCACCGGGTCAAACACCTCCACCACCTCAATGTCGGAATCATCTTCATCGTCAGGCCAATTCCTTAAGGAAAAGAAGTTACCAGAGGGTCGCTTGGATGCGTCCAGGGCAGGCAGGAACATTTCTTGATCTGCTCCTCCTCGTCTGAATCAAGTCGATCCATCCCCCATTTGAGGGAAGGCTCGGTGCCATCTTCAAGGGTCTGCTGAAGAAATAACAAAAAGGAAAATGCAAAGGGATCAAATAAACAACATGCTCCAACATAGGATATAACTCGAAGAAGGATTGTGTAATGAGATTTACCGCAGGAGGAGGCTTATCCCGGCAGTAATGCTCCAACCCACACTCCCAGTCAGCGCTAAAGTCCTTGTCGGTCGTGAAGAGGGCCTTGACCCGGCGGAAGATCTCAGTGTTGTTCAACTCGAAGGAGGAGGTCCGGTTGAGATCAAGTCGCCAGCTCATATGTCAAAGTTTGTGTGTGCGCTTCTGTAGGGGGAAATCCGGCTACGGACGAATGTGATCATCACATCCTCGTTGCGCAGCCCAAGATCCTTCAGCTCCTGGAACCGCTTATTAACCTGATTCGCCAAGGCAGTTGGTATCTTGGAAACCTGGTCCCACAGAGCTGGATTAGGAGGACCCATCGCGAAGGGGCGCAGCCGGATCAGATCCTCATCTGTGCCGTTCCTCACATAGAAGAAGGTTCGGGCCCAACCCTTGCAGGATTCAAGCCCCGTGACCCAGGGGGAAGACAGATAGTTTCCGAGGAGAGATGGAGGCGGCACCACATTGGGTCATGTGCTTGTACTCCGGGGCACGCTCCTTATTCGGAACTACGTTCCTCCAAAGACCGAAGAACCGGATCCAAAGCTCTTTGGTGGGCCACAAGCCGAGGTATCCTTCTATGGCAGATGCGAAGGAAGAGAGGGATGTAATGGCATTCGCCAAAAGATGATGAGGTTGGAGTTCGTAGATATTGATAAAATCATGGAAGAAGTGGCTCACTGGCAGGCCGAAGCCGTGCTGGAAGTGAGAGAGGAAGACAACAAACTCACCCGAATTGAGTGAGGGAGCGACCTCCTCGGAGGCAAGGCTGGAAATTACGCCTTCGGGGATGCGGCGGGTGCGGTAGAGCCAGTCGAGGTCGTCTTGGCACACCCAAGAACTGGCCCAGGAACCAGGCTCCAGAGTCTCGCCCTCCTCCTTTAGCTCTTCTTCCTCAACGATGGCGAGCTCCTCCTCAGTCATCTCCAGATCGCTGTCCTCACCGGCCCGATCAGAAGTGGGGGACAGAGGCTTGGATTGGCGCGGCCCCGTGACGTTGAAGCAACACAGGGGAGGCAGCAAGGCCAGCGCAAGGAAATAAGAGGAAGTAAGGTGCATCGGTGGCACTACGGAGCAGAAGCAGCGGTGGCGGCGCTATCGCAAGGAAGAAGAAGGAGCAGAAAGGCTGAGGAGCACGAGAAGGGGGAAACACTCGAGGGACGCGCCCCCTCCCCTATTTAACCACGCCCTTGCAATGGGTAGTGGGATCGGGCAGTTCCCTGAGGCCACACGGTGTGGCCGTGTATCTGCGGATCGGCCAATCAGAGGCAAGCCACAGGAAGGGCCACAGGAAACAGGGGATCCCATGACGCGACGTGGTGATGTAGTTAACGAGGAGGCAGCTGCGACTCAACGTTTGCAGCAGTAACCCCTGACAATAATTGCAGTAACGGGGGCAGGCCCTTAAAATAAGGCAAGGTGATGATTACCCTCCACGTAGGACGTGGAAAGTGTATGAGAGAAGGAAGGATAACCCGAAAAACTGAAGGGTGACCCGGCCAGCGAATGAAAACTCGAAATGTGCCAAGGGAAAACTAGGCCACAAAATCCGAGCTATAAGGTAACTCGGAAAGGGGAGCAAAAAGCTCAATAGATTGAACCTGCCGTGGCCTTAGCAGCTAAAGTTACTAAGACCGCACCAGCTCCGGGGACTAATGTTGGGGGGATACCCCCGGGTAGGGTCACGCCGGGGTATAGAGGCCGAGTTAGCCGAGGTATTGCAAGGTCAAAGCGAAAGCTGGCCGGGTCATCTCAAGGCAGGCCGACTTACGGAATAACCCGGACCGGAGGATGTCCACCTGACTGTGTCCCGGCCGACGTATGTCGTATGCCAGTGGGCTATTTGTAATTTGTATGCAGGTACCCACGGGGCTGGATCATACCAGGCTTGCAAGAGAAGGAAGATATCTCGCTGGTCAAAAGGTGATCTCTGTGCGCTGGAGCGTGAGAAAAGCGAACCGAGGGAGGGACCAGCGAGGCGTGGCCGACAAAGGTGACACAACCTATGTCGGCTGACGCTGGCGCCGCAGAGGCTTACGTAGCCTTTGCATGGCTTACGATGGCAAAAGGAGACCCGGTCGGTTTGCTATTTTGGGAGAGGCATATTCCTAGGAATATGCCTCCATGTATGCCCTAACTGGAGACCTAGCCTCCCCTTTATAAGGGGAGCTAGAGCCTCTGTAGTTGGGGCTGGTGGGTTGGCGCGTGAGTAGTTGGTTCATTGAGTAGATGTAGTGGTGAGAGTAAGAGAGCTCCATCTTCCTCCTCTCCCCAATACAGCGCAAGGAGCGTCTATAAACTTGGTGAACTGAGAGAATACAAAACATCAGTGCGTGGAATCACCACACTATCCCTCCCTGGATTCCTCTAGTGCATATTGGCCCCACCTTTAGCCGATCCATGGCATCTGCCGTGACACCACCACGACACAAAAAGCAAATAAAAAGGATAAGGAGCATAAGAAATAAGTACTTTTGGGTTATTTCCAAGACTAATCTAAAACTTTTGGGTTATCTCCCAATAAGTACTTTTCTTTAACACCTTTAAGTTAGGCGTGATAGTTTGAGAAGATGCTCACAAAAGAAATATGAATTGAAGTAAAAGAGAGCATCAAGAAGCAAATTAAAAACACATTTAAGTCTAACCCACTTCCTATGCATAGGAATCTTGTATGCAAATAACTTCACAAAGAACAAAGTGACAGGCATAGGAAGATAAAACAAGAGTAACTTCAAAACTTACAGCACATAGAGAGGTGTTTCAACACCATGAAAACTTCTACAACCATATTTTCCTCTCTCATAATAATTTTCAGTAGCCTCATGAATAAACTCAACAATATAACTATCGCATAAAGCATGCTTTTCATGTTCTACAAAAACATAATTTTTATCAAGCTCAAAAATAGTGGGATTAAAACCTTCAAACCCACTTTTAACAATTCTATAACACGATGACTGATCATTCAGTATAGGACCATCGTTTAGAGCTTTATCATAAACAATTTCTAAGCAAAACTCTTTAGTACCATGCATCTCGAAGTTAGGCACAAATAAAGGATTATCATAGATAACATGAACATAACATTGATCCTCCTTTGGTAAGCATGGGGGACAATCAAATAATGTAAGGGTTAAAGAGTTACTCTCATTAGAAGGTAGGCATGGGTAGCTAATCCATTCTTCCTCCTTTTGTTCATCACTCTCCTCCTCTTTTTCATCTAATGAGCTTTCAGGTTCATCAATTTCTTCTTCCATAAGATCCTGCAAGGCATTAGTCTCTTCCATTTGTGGAAAGCATCTATTAATATATTCAAGAATATAGCCATTTTCTTCCTTGTAATTATCAAAGCAAAATTTAAGTATATCATAAACCTCATGTTTATAAGGTGAATCATCAATATTTTCAAGCAAACTAGCAAGCTCAAATGCACCCTTCCAAGCAATAAATTCCTCAATTTGTTCCACATCATAAAAGTCATAATTTCCCCTAACATAAGAAGATATGGTAACATCATCATTATACTCACATTGAAAAGGGAGGTGTTTGTACCTCCTACAGCAACAAGATTTATCAAAGCAATAAGTAACATTATAAGTAGAGCACACGTTTATAGCAATGGTATACAATTTATCAATTTGTTCCCATAAGTGTTTTCCTTTTTGTGACAAGCGGTGTTCCTTATAATAATATTTTTGTTCTTCCGTGAACCCACCTTGCCAATAAGATTCAGTTTCAAAGAAACCAACCATTGATAGAAAGCATGATAAAGCAAGACAATAACAGACCAACGAAAATAACAACTAGAGTAGGAACTATTTTTTTTGTATTTTTGGTAAAGAAACAAGCAAACAAGACGGAAATAAACTAAGCTTGAACAATAGTGATTCCAAGTGGACTTGATAAATAAAGCTATGCTCCCCGGCAACGGTGCCAGAAAATAGTCTTGATGACCCACAAGTATAGGGGGTGTATCGCAGTATTTTTGAGGGAAGTGAAACCCAATTTATTAATTCGACACAAGGGGAGCCAAAGAATATTTATAAGACTTAACAACTGAGTTGTCAATTCAGCTGCACCTGGAAACAATCTTGCTCACAGCAGTTTATCAGTAGCAACAGTTTTGTAGTAGGAGTAGTAAAGTAACAGCAGTAGTAAAGTAAAGACAGAAGTAACAATAGCAGTAAACAGTAGGATTCGAGTGCGGTAGGCATAGGGATGGATGGACGAGTGTTGCATGGACAGGACAATTCACATGGCAATCAGAACATAGGGCAATTGCAGATAAATAAGATAAAGCATCCAAGTACTAGATAATCCTAGGCATGTGTTCCATATATAGTCATTCGTGCTCGCAATGAGAACTTGCACAACATCTTTTGTCCTGCCAGCCCGTTTGCAGCGGGGCCTCAAGGGAACTACTGGCAATTAAGGTGCTCCTTTTAATAGAGCACCGGAGCAAAGCATTAACACTCCGTGAACACATGTGATCCTCACATCAAAGCCATTCCCTCCGGTTATCCCGATTTTTGTCACTTCGGGGCCATTAGTTTCGGACAACAACGTGTGTATACAACTTGTAAATAAGATCATCAACAATACTATCACAATGAATCAATAACATGTTCAGATCTGAAATCATGGCACTCGGGCCCTAGTGACAAGCATTAAGCATAACAAGTCGCAACGAAGTCATAAAGCACTAATAGAAGATACTAGGCACCATGCCCTAACAATCTGATGCCATTACATGAATGATCTCATCCAATCCCTACCATCCCCATAGCCTACAGCGGGGGATTACTCACTCATAGATGGGGGAAACATGGATGGTCGATGGAGAAGCGATGGTGATGATGATGGGGATGACTCCTCCAATTCCCCGTCCCGGCAGGGTGCCAGAACAGAGTTTCTGGTGCTGTTTCATGGAATTTGGTGGTGGCGGCAGAGTGGAACTCCTTCTGGAAAAACGTCGACCCCTCCTGAGTTTTTAGGTCAGAAGGCAACTTATAGGCGAAGAGGGAGATCGAAGGGGTGTCTGGGGCGGCCAGACCACCCCCTGGCACGGCCAGGCCCATCCCGCGCGGCCAGGTGGTGTGGCTGGGCCCTAGCCCCTCTCTGTCTCGTATTCTGGCTCCTGGTGTCCCTCGGTGAAAAACTGACTTTGGCTTTTGTCTCGGCCAATTCCGAGAAAATTCATTTTCTGACTTTCCTGGAACCAAAAATAGCAGAAAACAGGTAGCTGGCACTGTGGCTCTTGTTAATAGGTTAGTCCAAGAAATCATATGAAAAGTACTCCAAAGTGTGGACAAAACACAAGAAAGTAGATAAAACCAAGCATGGAACATAAAAAATTATAGATATATTTGCAATGTATCAATGATGAGCCTCTTGGGGCCGCAGGCTTTTGCCATACGCATCCCGTGCAACAGGGCCTTGTATTCCGCTTCGTTGTTGGAGGCGGTGAACTACATTCGCAAAATGTATTTCAGCTTGTCTCCTTGGGGTGATGTCAGTATAACACCTGCGCCAGCTCTGTCCTTTCGAAGTGCATTGTCCAGAGGTAAGACATATCTGGTTTTTCGGGGAGCTGATTCTCCATCCAGTGCACGAGGAAGTCAGGGAGAACTTGCAACTTTATCGCGTCGCGCTTTTCATATGTAATGTCTCGTGGCGACAATTCGATTCCCCAAAGCGCGACTCGTCCGGTGGCGTCGGAGTTGTTGGGGATGTGCCCAGGCGGGGCGTCGTTGACCACCATGATTGGGTGGTCCTAGAAGTAGCGGTGCAGTCGCCTGGCTGTCATGAAGACATCATATGCCAGCTTCTGGTAGTGCGGGTACCGCTGTTTGGTTGGCGTGAGCACCTCGCTGAGGTAGTAGACTAGGCGCTGCACCCCGTGGACCTTGTTTTCCTCGGCTCGTTCCACCACGAGCACCGTGCTGACCACCTGGTTGGTGGCGGAGATGTATAGCAGCAGAGGTTCTCTTTCGCATGGGGTCACCAGTACTAGTGAGGTAGATACTAGACGCTTGAGGTCTTTGAATGCTTCCTGCGCCTCATTGGTCCACTCGAACTTGTCAGTTTTGCGGGGAAGTTGGTAGAAGGGCAGTGCCTTTTCGCCCATTCAACTGATGAATTGACTGAGCGCCGCAATTCGCCCAGTCAGTTGCTGGACTCCTCTTATGTTTTTCGGCTTCTCCATGGCCAGTATGTCTTTTATTTTCTTTAGGTTTGCCTTGATCCCTCTTGCGGAGATGAGATACCCGAGTAGTTGCCCAGATGGTACGCTGAAGGCGCATTTGTCCAGATTGAGCTTGATCCGGTAGCGGTCGAGGTTGGCGAAGGTTTCACGTAAATTGTCAATTAGCGAGGCTTCCTCTTTGGTTTTGATTACGATGTCGTCAACATAGACTTGGATGTTGCGACCAAGTTGGTTCTCGAGGCAAGCCTGCATGCACCGCTAATAGGTGGTCCTGCGTTTTTTAGCCAGAAGGGCATTGTGTTGTAGCAGAACACACCAAAAGGCGTTGTAAACACCATTTTCTCTTGATCTTCCTCCTTCATTCGAATATGATTATAGCCTGAGTAGGCGTCGAGGAAGCAGAGACGCTCACATCCCGCGGTGGAGTCGATGATCTGGTCGATTCGCGGCAGCGGGAAGTGATCCTTTGGGCAGTGCTTATTCAGGGAGGTGAAATCCACGCACATCCGTAGGATATCCATGTCCTTTTTGGGTACCAGCACCGTGTTGGCGAGCCTGGTACTTTCCTTGATCTCGCGTATGAATTTGGCATCGAGGAGTCTGTTGATCTCCATTCCGACCGCTTTTGCTCTTGGTTTAGACAGTCGCCGAATTGTTTGTTTAACTGGCCTTGCGTATGGGTTGACATTGAGTGCATGCTCGGCGAATTCTCTAGGGACCCCTGGCATGTCCGCTAGACACCAGGCAAAGATTTCCCAGTGCTCACGGAGGAATTCGACGAGCGCGAGTTCCTATGCGGGACTCAAGTTGTTGGCGATGAGGGCCGTCTTGGCCGGGTCTGATGGGTGGACCTGAACTTTCTTTGTGTGCACCGACGAGTCGAAGGACAGGTCGGGTGAACTTGGCCGGCTCAGGGGAGGCAGACTATTGTCTGTCGACTCCTTCAATCTTGCGAGTTCTTCCTGCATGCCAAAGGACTGGGAAATTCTGTTGAATTCCCTGTCACAGCTGTCGGACCTCTCGAAGCTCCCGTTGATTGTGATGACGCCGTTTGGGCCTGGCGTTTTCATCTGCAGGTAGGCGTAGTGCGGCACTGCCATGAACCTGGCAAACGCGACGCGTCCGAGGATGCAGTGGCACTATGAGGGCCAGTCGACAACTTTGAAGTCGATGCGTTCGCGTCAGAAGTTTTTCGGCGTGCCGAAAATGACGCCGAGGTTGATTTTGCCTAGGGGATATATGCCCTTGCCCGGAACGATGCCGTGGAATGTCATGTCCGAGACCTCCAAGCAGGTCAGAGGGATCCTCATTGCTCGCAAGGTACTTGCGAACATGAGGTTAATGCCGCTTCCTGCGTCCATGAAGACGTGACTCATGTCGAAGCCTCCAATCTGTGACTCAAGTACGAGGGGACAGTGGCTTGGGCGAGGTACTTGGCGCGGGTGGTCGCGCTTGTCGAAGGTGATGCAGGATTCGCTTCCACTGAGGTACTCGATGGTGGATGGTGGTGAGTTTGTCGCCAAGTTGACTTGGCGAGTGATGGCCTTCTGCACCCGATTTGAGGGGCATCCCTTTTGGATCATCATGTTGCCCACAACCCGTGGGTATGGCTCGCCGCCTTGATTATGGACCGGTGCAGCCGCGGGTGGTGGCATTCCAGGTGGTGGTGGAGGAGCTCCATGTGCTACAGCGCCTGAGGCGACTTCGTAGCCCCTGTTGACTGCGCCGCGATTCATCCGAACCAAACCCTCGTGGAGCTTGAGGAACTCGTGGCAGTCCTTGAGAAGGTGGCTGGATTTCTTCTTGCCGTTGTGCTTGTCGATGTAGAAGTGCATGTTGCACGGCTCGGACAGTTTGTCCTCGACTGTTGTCGCGGGTGCTTTTTCGCGAGTGCGGCGCTGCCATACCTGTGTGGTTTTCCCGGAGTCGCGGTGTCCACCAGTGTGATAGCCGTTATTGCGGTTGTCATCGCGCCTGTCGGCATAGCCGTCTGTGACCATGTTGATGTCGTCGCGATCATTGTAGATGCGCATTCAACGTTTGCTTCGGCAATCGCGTTTGCGCTCGAGTTCTGCTTCGTCATTGGAGTGAACGCGGTTTTTCACCGAGTCTTCTCCGTCCGCCCACCTATTTGCGATTTCCATCAGGTGGTGAATTGTTTTGGGCTTAGAGCGGCCCAGCTCCTCCCTGAGCTCTATGCGGCGAACGCCACCGTTGAATGCGTCGATTGCGCGATCCTCCGAGATATTTTCTGCGGAGTTCTTGATGATGGACCACCGCTGGATGTACGAGTGTAGCGATTCGCCTGACCTTTGTTGGCAGCACCTCAGTTCTTCGATTGACGCGGGTCTTTTGTAGGTGCCCTTGAAGTTGCACACAAAGCTGTAGACCAGATCTTCCCAGATGTGAATGGATCCACGCGGGAGGTTGTTGAGCCATGCTTGGGCGGCGCCCTGCGGCTGTAGCTGCAGGCATTGCATGGCCGTGCTTCGACTCCCGCCGTGGAGCCTGACGGAGGAGATGTGGTCCTCCAACCAGATTTTCGGGTCCTGCAGGCCGTCAAATTTTGGGTTCTCCGATGGGAGCTTGAACCCTTTGGGCATTCGCGTCTGCCTGATAGTCCTGCTGAAGCATCTGGCGCCACATAGCTCTACGTCTTCGTCCTCTGAGTCAGTCGATCGGGCACGTCGTGCCCTCTACTTGTCGATTTTGCGCTGTGTGATGTCATCACACGTATCGTAGTCGTGGTCATGTCGCCGTGAGCGGCGACGTCGAGACAGATCGTGACTGTCGTCACTGGACGAGGGTGAGGAATAGCATTTTGCTAGATCCTTGCTTTTCTTCGGCTCCGGTGTTGGTTCTTTGTCGAGAGCAGCTTCGATTAACCCCAAGCCTGCGATCGTAGATAGGTGCATGGCGGCTCAGGGATCTCCAGCCGGTGGCTGGTTGTTGAGGAGGTACATGGTGGCTGCTGTCACCGCAGCTTGCGGCGTCTTTGGGACAACGTTGCCCCGTGTGTTGACTGTCATAGAGCTGAAGTCGAGGACTTCCGCAGCTTCTATGCGCTCCTGTTCAGTGAGGTGGGCCATTCGAGATCGCCTCTTGTTGTTCACGTACTCGTTGCCTTTGGAGGAGGATCCTCCATGGTAGGAGAGCCCGGCCCTTCGAAGACTCGACTCGTCCGCCGCCTTTTTACGTGCTTCGAGTTGCGCGATCATTTGTAGTTGGCGTATGTACTCCTCCTTTAGTAGCCAATGGTATCCCATCAGCATTTTCTGCGACGTGCCTGGAGGCGGAGGATTTCCTGGCAGGGCTTCTCGGCAACGAGCCCACTCGAGATCGTTGAGCTTGATCACGGCACGTTCACTAGTGTGTTCGTTCACCATGGTTGGAGGTTCGACTGCCCCTCCATTGTTGACGGTGCACCATTGCCGCCATTGGGTGGTCCGCCGTTAGGTTTGCCACTGTTGGGTGGAGGTGGATTAGGGTCGTTGCCACCGTTGTCGCGATTGGCGCTGGTTTCACCTGCATTGATGATGGCACACATGAAGTGGTTGGGGGCTTCCGCAACTTTCGGATCCAGAGCCGTAAACCCCATCTTCCGTCGCTAGGCCACCTAGATCGGATCCGCGACTGCTGTCGCTGTCCGTGCTCTCAGCTGTTGCTGAGGTGTTGAGCTCGCTGAGGGCGCCGATTGGTGGCGAGACCACGATGCTGGAGCAATCGTGGATGCTGTTGGCTGGTCAGGCATGCGAAGCGTGCCCATCTGACCAACTTGGAAGCGAAAGCTCCCGATTGCCAGGCTGATTCCATCACCCACGGACTCGAAAGACGGGCGAGTGGCCGACGTGTGGACGGTGAAGTCGAACGCGCCAAAGAGCTGGCGAATCTCCACTGTTGCGGAGTTGTAGATCGCGGTTGATGAGGCCGAAGAAGCCGCAACATCAACACTCCCAATTCCCACAAACGGCGCCAATTGATGAGGGTTTAACTCGTCAATGCCCATTGTTATGGACTTGGGTTTTGGAGAAGGAGGGAGCGCTGGAAGCATCAATCGGCTAGCAAACAAGCACACAGGGACGCAAGGTTTACCTAGGTTCAGGCCTCGTAGAGGTCCCTACTCCTGCTTGTCTGCTCTTGGAATTAACGAAGGAATCAAAGATTATAGGGGTGCGCAGATGCAATCTGGCGGGAGTTGTGGAAACTAGGGTTGCGTGTGTCCTCCTCGCCGCCCCCTCCTAGCCTTTATATAGATAGGCCAGGTCCCGGGTAGCAGGTCGAGTCCGTTACAGATTAGGGTTTTCCCTTTAAACTTTCTATCTTTAAACATCTTCCTGTCTTGCAAGTAATCGAGAGTCCGTGGACCACTCGAAGTCTTCATTGGGCCATGGCAACGCCGTGGGCTTCCACCGTATCTGGACCATATATACTAAATTCGAGTACCTGCAGGGTATACCCATGTCAGTAAGTGTCCCACATACTTATTATATACGGCAAGGTGGGGGTTAGCATCGGGCCCTAGAAGGGAGGAGTGACCAATGACTGCATGCATGCAACAGATATTTTCACAATTCGAAAATTGATGATAAATTATATCTTAAACCATTAATCTATGGAACAACGGTCTTCATTGTTAGGTCCATCTCAACGAGGACTTTAAAACATATGTTTTCACCTCCGTCACAATGGTAGCACCGCCGTCTGCGGGTAGGAGAGACACCCGGTAGTCCATGTTGGTGGGAAGTTCACATGGTGGTGGCCTGGGATTACCAGAGTAATTATGAAAATCTAGACGAGAGGAAAACAACTTTGTAATTTGGACAATCCGTTCTAAAGATAGTTCGTTTTGAATTTTTGTTTCTCATAGAAAAGGCAAAAAACTGTAGCATCTGATCCTCCCATGTCTCCTCTCTCATCATTATCATCCCACTTTGTTTCTCTTTGCGACACTTTGCAAGCATAGAAACACCGTGGTACACGTAGAACGGCAATGTGACACTTGACGGTCCTTTGAGAAGGTCAGACTTTTTCTAGAGATTACTTGATCTAATGGGTTGTCTATGTGCTTGTATATCGTCCTGGGCCACTACTGGGCCTGTTTTAGTAGACATGCGACATTTATAGGAAATAAACAATAAGAGCATCTCGTCCGTTCGCATCTTTTCTTCTTCCTAACAAACAATAAAAAATCAAATCGACAGTTAAACAATTGTAGCATATATATTTAGAATTTGATTATTTTGTTAAGAGTAAGTGTCCCACATACTTATTCTATCCGGCAAGGTGGGCGTTAGCATCGGGCCCTACAAGGGAGAAGTGACCAAGGACTGCGTGCAACCGATCTTTTCAAAATTCGAAAATTGCTGATAAATTATATCTTAAACTGTTAATCAATGGAACATCGGTCTTCATTGTTGTGTCCGTCTCACCGAGGACTTTAAAACATCGGTTTTCACCTCCGTCACAATGGTAGCACCGCCGTCTGCGGGTAGGAGAGACACCTGTTAGTCCATGTTGGTGGCCTGGGAGTACCAGGGATGGGGAAGAGGGGGTGGATTTGTGTGCAGGAAGTTGGGAAAATTTGAGATGAGGCCACGGAGGAAGGGATGATTTTATCCAACGGTCCACACGAAAGTGACTAGAATTTGGGATTCTTTCTGACAACTCTGATATAGAGAAACCTTTTTCCTTTTCTTGCATTTGCGTGTACACATGATATCTTGCTTCGTCGGTAAAAGCATGCAAAGTTGGAGCACGAGGGTGCAGATATCTGTTCTATAATATAAGCTTTTTTAAAAAATAAAATAACTTGCTAAAAAGACTTATACTATGGAACGGACGTAGTAGGCATCAAGCACGTAATAAGCATTTTAGTAGTCTCCTATCCTAGTATCACAAGAAAATTAATGAGAAAAAGTTACAACGGCATGTGACTGATCAAGAGAGGCCGGGTTTGCACAATTCACTAATATGGGATATATACATGAAAGCTAGCTAGCTCACATCACTAATGACGTTAACAAGACAGCAACTTGTACTGCTAACAAAAAAAATAGCACCCACGTCCATGATTAGGTGATATATATATATATATATATATATATATATATATATATATATATATATATATATATATATAAACCCTGTTCAGCATCCAGGTGCAGAATAGTTATTCTGCACCCCACATATTTTTATGTTCTCACACTCAGAAATATATGTTTTGTATAGTAATACTTATGTTCATATTCAACACAAACGTAAAAAAATTGACATAAAAATACATTTTATGAGTCATTATAGTGTAAAAAATATAGAAAATACGTATTTTATGTCGTATTTTTATATGGCATGTAAACAATTTTTTTACGACATGTCTAAATTTTCTTATGTTCTTCTTGACTTGCGAGGTAAGAGAAAATTTACGTGACGTAAAAATCATTTACGGTTTAAAAGATAGAGGGTGGGTGAAGAATAACTATTCTACACCCTGTATGTCAAATAGCGCCACTATATATATATATATATATATATATATATATAGCCTCTTAAATCAGACCATAGAAATTAATTTTCGAAACCATTCAATTCCGAAATGAATTGAAGGGAAAAATCTGCCTAAATTTCCAGTCTAATAGGAGTAGTACTATATATATTTGAACTCCTTATCAGTAACCCATGTTTCTAACGATCTATGGACACAAACTCTTGTCACTGATTAACAGACAGGACTGGGTTAGTTTGATATTATTGTAATAATATGCAAACACGTTTATTTCCGTGCATGGCACCCTAGCTAGCTACTCGATCTATCTGTGTGTGTTTGGCGCCTTTACTAGTTATTATTATTATTTCGAGCAGTCGATTTATAACCCTACAACGTCCGGTCGGCCGGGACTGAGACCGGCATGATCTGTGAACATCTTGCGATCGATCGAGGATTCACAGGACCGGCCTGTTAGCGCCATTCATCGAATTGTGAGAGCTCCGCATGCAACTGCGGTCATCGGACGGACATCGGATGATTGGCACCAGGTGCCCGGCCTCCGATCCTGTCCTTGACGACCTTGAGACGCTAGCTGCTGCTGCTGAGCTTTATGCGCTGATCGAGCTCAGCAGCGGTGCCGGTGCCGCCGCGGCCGCGCGCCTACCTCTACTTAGAATTACAAGACGACCTCCAGGCGCACGACGGCTGCTGCCTCGGAGTCGGAGTGGGCCTTCCGGAGCGCGGATAGGCCAGGCCGTACGACGACGGCCTCCGGCGTGCCCTCCTCGGACTCGGAGCTCTCCTCCTCCGGGATGGAGAAGAGCACCCCGGCCCACGACGACCCGCCGCCGCTGTAGTAGTAGTACTCGTCCACCATCCGGTACCCGTAGTAGGCCTCGAACGCCGCCGCGCCGCCCTCCGCTGCCGACGACGACGACGCGGGCCTCAGCCGCAGCACCTTGAAGAAGAACTTGTGCAGGAGCTTGGGGAGCCCGGCACGCTTCTTCCGGCCCCCGTCGACGACCGCCTGCTGCAGAGGCAGCACGGACGGAAGCTGCGCCATGGTTGTGAGCTTTAATTTGGCGCGTTACTTACTTGGCTACAGTATCAGTATGATGGGGTTTTAGCTTTGCGGTTGGTTAGCTATGCGTCCATCCATGCTTAAGTAGATTATTATTAGGATAAGGGAGAAGAGCAGAGCGCAAGCATGATGCTTATGCTTTACAGGTGGGCGGAAGCCACGAGTGGAGCAGCGCCATATCATATTGCGGCTCGTGCAGTGGCAGCGATGGATGGCTTCAAGGGAGGCCAAAAAGGTGGAAGGAGAGGCTGTGGAGGTAATTAATGGCGGTGGTTAGCTATAGCTTGATTTGCATTGCATGTTAAGGAACTAGCTAGCTAGGCCTGCGTACTGGCTGTGGACGTGCACGGAGCTAGACTGGCCGACTCCATCCCGTGATGGATTACATGTGCAGTGACATAAGAGAAGACCTTTCTGTTTCCACACGATATATAAATAGTGAGAGAGGATATATAAATAGTGTGATCATATCATACTTTGTTTCTTATTGATTCTAAATTATTTTTTTAAGGAGCATATATTAATATCGCAGAGATACCAATTACACCATGCCCTGCAATAACACATTGCTCTTGAAGTGGACGAAAATACTAAATACTTTCACGCGTGTGCTTCTAATCGCATGCGACGTAACAAAATTTCCGTTCTGGTTTCCAATGGAACCGAATTTTTCTCCCATGATCAAAAAATGGCAATCTTCACTGATTTCTAACTCCCTCCTAGAAACTACTCCACCTACCTCCTGAAATTTTTCTCTGCAAACAATCTACCCAATCCTACTCCCCAGCTCCGACACTTAGACGCCCCCATTTCCGACCAAGAAATCTTCGACGTCTTCCATGACATGAACCTCTCTGCTAGCCCTGGACCCGACAGCTTCGGCCCTGGATTCTACAGGAAAATGTGGAACATGGTTAAAACGTCTATCCATTCCCTGTTTGATGATTTCTATGACCATCGCACTGACACTGGTTCCGTCAACCGTGCTTACGTCATCCTTCTTCCCAAAACCGAGTCCGCTCGCACAACTGATGCTTTCCGCCCCATCTCCCTACAGAACTTTTCTATTAAAGGCATCGCTAAAGTTCTCACTAACAGACTCAAACCCCTCATGCCCCTCCTCGTTGGTCCAGACCAATCGGGCTTCATCTCAGGGCGTTGCATCTCTGATAACTTTGTTTACGCTACGGACCTTCTAAACCGCTGCCATAAATCCAAATCCCCCACGATTGCCGTCAAGCTCTAGTTAAAAAAATCTTTCGATTCTTTGAAATGGGACTCCCTCCTTATCATCCTCAAACACCGGGGCTTCCCGCCCAAATTCTGCCAATGGATAAAAGACATCCTAACTACTGGTAAAACCGCCGTCCTCCTGAATGGCATCCCTGGGCCTTGGATCAACTGCAAAAATGGCCTGCGCCAAGGAGATCCCCTCTCCCCCTTTTTATTCAACATTGTCGGCGACGTTCTTACGAAACTCATCTCGCATGCCTTCTCCCTATGTCTCCTTGCCCACCCCATCATTCCCACCCTTATGTGCCTGGTCCTCCAATACGCCGACGATACTTTGATCCTTGCTCACGGAACCCCCGCTACAGCTACTCAGCTTCGTACTATTCTTGACGACTTCGTTGCAGCTACAGGCTTGGGTATTAATTTTCATAAAACTACTTTCATCCCCATGAACGTTTCCGAATCCGACGCGGACTCCATGGACAATACCTTAGGTACCTCTATCTTCCACTTCCCTCAGGTTTACCTCGTCCTGCCCCTGTCCCACCAAAAACTTTCCTCCTCTGCCTTCACTCCTTCCCTCAGCAAAAGTAATTTCCACCTTGCCGGTTGGAGAGCCTCCCTCCTAAACAAAGGTGGAAGGCTTGCTCTTCTCACAGCTGTCCTCGACAGTCTCCCCACATATCTTATGTCATCCTTCTCTCTTTCAAAAGAAAACATCGAAAAACTAAACAAGAAAAATAGAGCGTTTTTTGGGCCCAAGAGGACACATGTACTGGTGCGCAATGTATTGTCGCATGGGATAAGGTTTGTACTCGAAAAATTGCTGGCGGTCTAGGTGTTAAGAACTTGGAGATCCAAAATATTTGCCTTCTGCTGAAATTTGCTTATAAATTCATGCATACATCAAACCTCCCGTGGCAGGATTGGCTCCTATACCACTCGCCTTACCCCATACACCACTCCTCAAACACCACGTACTTAGCAAAAATAATCAAGCAAAACCTTGATACGCTTCGACTCATTTCACAATGCACTGTAGGAAATGGCCAAAGTACTTTTTTCTGGCTCGACATATGTCTCCTTCCTGAGCCCTTAGCTACTGCCTTCCCCGCCATATTCTCACACCATACTAAACCCTATACTTTAGTTTCTATGGTTCTGCAGGGTGAGATTGAATCTGACCTTCGTACCAGGCTGACCTCGGCCGCTGCTAGCGAGCTCTTGTCTCTTCGTGTCTTGTTGCAGGATATGCAGCTTTCAAGTACGGCTGATCAGCGGACGATGCTTGATGGCTCCAGCTTCTCCACTAAAAGTGCTTATGCTGCCCTCTCGACTCAGCTTCAGACACACCACCTGGCCAACGTTTGGGAGTCCTTTGTCCCCCAAAAGGTGAAGATCCTCGGTTGGCTTCTCTCCCTGGATAGACTCAATACGCAGGAGAATCTGCACAAGAAGACTATTATTACCTCTGCGACTTGTCCTAGGTGCGGACACGCCGTGGAAAGCCGAGACCACCTCTTCTTTGTCTGCCCTCACGCGTAGGAGGTATGGAATAAAATCGATGTTCAGTCGGCCTTCCAAGATTTCTCCGACTTGTGGACTACTCCGGTGCCTGCTGGGCTTCACTCCTCTGTTTGGCTGTCTATTGCTCTCGTCATTCTTTGGAAAATTTGGGATGCCAGAAACTGTATAGTATTTAGAAACCTTGATCAATCCTCTTATGTAACTATTTCCAAAATTGTGGATGACATCACTCTTTGGTCTCATCGTTGTAGAGATTGGGCTCAAAAAAGTCACGCCGGCTTGTGGCATGACTACCTCTTGTCACGACACTCGTGAAACCTGTTGTTGGTTCTTTGAAGTAATATATTCAGGTGGGGATCCTCTCCCCTCGGTAATTGTTTCAAAAAAAAATACATTGCCCTAGCGGCTTTACGGATGCACACATCCAACAAACAAAGAATAAATACAAAAAAAAGTCCCGCTACAGTGACCCATTCCTTGAAACAACAGTACTACTACCACCAAGACAGCACCAGAAATCTAGCTTCTCTAAAAGCGACGCCTCCAAGAAGGAAACCGTGCATAAACACCATCATCGCTCGATTATGGATCTTATATTTTCACCCTGAAGGAAGGCCTCAATCTCAAGAAAATATCTTCAACAAGGCCATTGCCAGGCACAACAAATTAAGGCCAGACCCTGGGTTTTCACCCTGAAAGGTAGGACATTGAACTTCTCATGTACCGTCGCCCCGCTTGCATGCCACTGCTCCAAGTCACGAGTCACCAAGCCAATTCCTCATCACCACCTAGACTCGGACCACCATTGTCAGTCCTCAGATCTCGGTCTTCATGACAATCTCCATCGGCACCATGGGACGAGAACATGCCCCATGATATTAACAGTCAACAGAGCTTCGAAGCGCTCCCTGTGAACCTAAACATGCAGAGTAAAAACATGGGTGTGCACGACCAAATCCTACCCGATCCAGCGATCTCTCGGCATGTGCGCACTGTGGAGTTCGCCGATGGAGCCTTTCAGAACATGACACTGCAACCAGATCAATGGAGACAAACATCAAGCGGATCTTTGTCTTGGCATGAGATGAACCCTAGGACCAGCCCTTTATTCATTCTAAGCCAACAACCCCCACACCACCAGCCGGAGGTAGAGGAGAAGATGGTCTAGCATGTCATCGAAGCGACTCTCCAGATCCCAGCGTGCAGCTGCCTCCGTAGCCATAGGTCCAGATCGAATCCAGGCCAGACCCGATGCAACCGCCGCCCGCCATGGCGTCTTCATGTTAGCACCGCCAAGGAAGTCCTCACATCGCCTCCATTGCTTCAACCATAATGCCTCCTCCTCCCCAAGCCCTCAATCTGCGCTGCCCGGAAGACGACGGGCCTAGGCGGGCGCCCGAGGCCCACAACATGTTGTCGCTGCCCACAAAGAAGCATAATTACCCGCCACCGCCTGGCCGAGGTCACCGTATCGACCACCACTCACGCCCCACTCCACCGGTGCCACCCCAGCCGCCCCACCGATGAAGACGTCGCATCCTCCCCTAACACCGGCGAACACCGGCGGCAACGGCTGAGATCGGGGCTGCCCTAGGCGGTTTTGAGGTGGCGACGGGATCGCCCCGGTGTCGCCCTGGGGGACGACACGGGAGCCCTAGACGTTTTTTGTCCTCTCATGATGCGGGTCACACGTTTGGTGAGTCATTATATCTCATTTAGGGGACACACCTCTATTTTTCTTGAATGTATTGGTTACGGCGAGAAGACTTTTATGAGACGGCGGGAGCAGGATGGGCTGCTGTTTATGAAGGGTGTAATCCTATGGAACGATGGAAAAGTAAGATACGACATCTGAGACGTTCTTAACAGGAAGGGAAAAAACTCGAGTAGAAAATACAAGAAAGAAAAATAAAGATTACTTTCTATTATTGATGAACTTCATTTGAAGGCCAATAGAAACACGCTGAGTGTAGTCGAGCGCGAGTGAAACAACATGTGTGCTCCCATGTGTGGTTTTGGTAATTAATGACAATCTTTATGGACTAATGTGTAAATTGAGTTCCACTTGTAGGTTTGTCCATTGGCATCGCTTGGACCATGTGTTGGTTTCAAGGATGAGAAAGAAGAAGAAATGTCCAAGGGCTTTGTGCCTTTTGGAATCTTGTTGAAGAAGAAGAAAAGGAAGATCAAGTATGTCTTGAAGAAGAAGAAGAAGAAGATGAATAGGATGGAGTTACTTATGGCCATATTCAAGACATCATCAAGAAATGAAGTGCAAGATCAAGATGCACCATCTCTAGAAGATCGCATGCTTGAAGCTTGCCATCCTCGGTGATCATGGAGTGATGAAGACAAGGTCAAAGAAGAGGTTTCCCCATGGAGTATGGGGAGCTCGTCACAAGTATTCATCAAGAAAGAGCAATCAAGAAAGGCGATCCATCTTGAAGGTGACAAGATCGTCTACATCAAGATCAAGTGGGATGCTCAAGGCAAAGGTATGATCTTGATAGGCTTTCTATTTTACTGGTCTCTTGTAGTGTTGGGAGACCGGGTTTAGTATAGATAGCCATACTATCAAGAGTGACTCTTGAGTGAGTAGATCGTTCGTATCTTTTGGATAGAGCTCAAACCTTTGCATACATAGCATCGTCTTTCTTGTTTGTTATTTGGTTCTTGTCCATGAGAGGATCTAGAGCTTATGGTTATCACCATAAGGAGCTCTAGTTCATCAAAAGGGGATTTCCCTTGAATATCTTATTGCATTTTTGATCTTGCGGGTTTTTCGGCTCCACACCTTGGGAGATATATCACATATATATTCATGATATTTTCTCCCTGGATTCTACATGTTGTTATCTTTGCAACAAATTTGGTTTCATCTCGTTTGGAGTTCGGGTGCAAAAGTTGTGGAAGTTTTGGTTTTGGAGTTTTGTCTTGACCGGAAGTTCCGGCCATCCACCGGTAGTACCGCTAGGGCGTTTTCCGCCGGTAGTACCGCTAGGGCCATTTCCGCTGGTAGTACCAGTGTTAATTCTGACCTAACTTCTGGCAATCCCGATTTCTGTTCAGTAACCTCTCTGTTTTGATCGCGTATGTTTGTCGGAACTTCGGTCGGAAGTTCAGGCCGTAGTACTGCTAGGGCATTTTTGCCGCCGGTAGTACTGGTGTAATTTCCGGCGGTAGTACCAGCCAGCTTATTTTCTCTTTCTGCATCGCTATTTTTGACCATTTTGGCTAGGTGCCACCGGTAGTACCGGCCACCCACCGGTACTACCGGCAGTGCACGAAAATTTGCATAACAGCCAGATCGGGGAGCCCTTTAAAAGGAGCTCCCATTCCCCTTCATGGGGTTAGCTCTTTTTCTTGGTTTTTGGCTTTCTCTCTCCTCCATTGTTGACCTTGAAGATCTTGCCCTCTCCCTTCCCCTCTTATGATTCTTGCATCTTTTTGAGGGATTTGAAAGAGGAGATGTAGATCTACAACCCCCACCAAACCAAATCCCTTATTTGTGAAGGAATCATTGGGATCTAGATCTTGGAGAGTTTTGATTTGAGGCAATCAACATCATGGAAATGGTAATGGAAACAATCATAGATGAATAGTACTTGTATAAATCAACAACGAGTATAGGAATTACAACAAGATCTAGACAAAAGGTAGATGTGATGGATGGAGATGGTGGTGATGCAGCGGTGAATGATGAAGATCGATGCCTTAGCCTCCTGGATCTGCGCAGGGCGAAGATGGATCCCCGATGGATGAGTTCCCCCTCCAGATGCCTTTCGGAGGCGAGGTTTCGGTGATTTCTGGGTGTTCTATATGTCGTCTCCTCGAACCAATTGCATGGGGTGAAACTATTTGACGAGGCAGAGGTGGCGCCAACTATTCGGCTGGAGCTATACGGGCGGAAGAAATTCTCTCGATGTATAGTTGGTCGTTACCCTCTCTGCCTACTTTGTTCGCTTCTGGTTTTCTTCTGGTATTATTAATATTTCCCAAATAAGCGATTTACGTTGTTTTTGACTCCTTTTCTCCACAGTACAACTGCTTCAATAATTGTATCCATTGGATCCATCATCTATCCTGATCTTGGTGAAAACATACATAAAATGTGCACGCGAATGCCGTAAAATACCAAGATCCTACATCTACAATGCAAAATAATAACATAAAACATGATGCAAATATGTACTCATCAACTTCCCCAAGCTTAGACTCTTGCTCATCCCGAGCAAGCTCTAGCTTAATGGATGTGATCCTCATATTCATGAAGCTGAGTCGATAAAATAAATGAGGCTATTGCAGCATGTGTTCATCATGTATGATACATAGGAATAAGTTCATTAATAATACCTTCCTCGAACCATCAGAATAGTATTAGAAGGCTTCCACACCTTAGTGATCAATAGTTCATAAAAGATGAATCTCGACATAATGTAAAAGAATCTGGTTCAACCGAATGAGTAAACGAGGTAGTCCCAAGTGTTTAGGTCAACATATTCACTTGGGATTCAAAATCTCAAAAGTGTCTCTTTGTCATACTACAATACAGTGGTATATACCTACTTGCTCTTTGCACATTCGCTCTTTTTATTCTTCTTTTCCTTTTCTTTTGTATATACATATGCTCACACTTTTTTTAAGTGTTGTGCAAAGAAGCTAGCCATATATTCCACTTCATGTAGGAATTCAAAGTCCAACAATCTCAGTTATCAAATTCCAACTGTATATGAAGCATTCTTATGACTTGAAGATTCTACCTCGACTTGTTCCTACTCTATTTTGATAGCACTTTATTTTCTTTTGTTCAAGGTTTCTTCTTCAACTTAATTGTGTAGATAATTTTTATTTTGCAAATCAAATCATAGACTTACAATATATTGACCAAATTATCTTTAGGTGTTCTATTAATACCAATGGTGTGGAAGACTCCTATTGCTATCATCAAGTGCAAGTAAAATTATACTCAAACCATTCATATATCAATAAAGCAAACACAAACTCAATATTGCTCCATATAATAATAAACTCGGAATTTCATAAAAGGGATCGACTATTCCTGAAGGGAATTCTAATGATGCAAACTTTATTTATAGTTTGAACTAATGCAAGAATAATAAAACTTATAAGATAGATTACAAGGTCTTAAAGATCTCCCCAAGCTTGGAATCAAGGCATGCGGGATCAAATAATACCTTGCGATTATTTTATACCGTGTTTGTTGTAGATCAACGTGGTGCCATGGCATGTAACACCGCAGTGCGTAGCTTCTTGTTGGTCTTCTCCAAAGTGGTTATGCGGTTGTAGCACCTTCGCAAATCAGATTTCAGAGAGTTCATCCTATCAATGAGCTTAGTCACCAGTGGAAAGAGATCTTCCTTCCTTTCCATCTCATCGAGACGGTGGCAGACTTCAACACGATGGAGTAGCTCCTGTTTCTGATATATCTCCAATGCCCGGGCGCGATCCTTAGTCCAGGGTACAACTTCTTCTTCCTCATCCATAATTGATGGATCGGGGAAGTGGAAACCGTACCTCCACTGTTCTTGAGGTTTGACCTTCATGCGAGCACCGATGGTTGGCTTTGCAAGAGGTACCTCGTCTCCCTTGCTAGCACCTGCACCAACATTAGATAATTCCTTATGCTTGTGTGGCCCTTGATCCGAGATGATGAACTTGACCGTCTCCACGCGCCCTTTTCCATGCGGTTTGCAATCTTCTCTCTCTTGTTGAGCTTTCTTCATTGCCGCCCAATTGATCCCCGATGGATCATAGACGTCACGTCGGATGTAGACGTCAACCACATCATCGTCGAGATCGCTGTTAAAGTGGCTTGGCTCAACATACTCCATGTACCTTGGGCTAAACCTCTCCACCTCCTCATCGTCATCCTCCATGGACGGGCTACTTGAGCAGTCCCTGGATGGAGCAATAAGCCCCATGGGTTTTCCACGGCCTGGGACAGGGTAGCGCATCGCTAGATTTTTTCCTAGAGATTATGATTATAGAGAGACACAATGGCAGTATATAAGGGGGGTCAGAGGTTGGTAAAACTCGCGAGAAACACCAAATTGTCACCCAAGAAAAGAATCCAAACAGAACCAAAAAAGAAATCACGGATTTGGAAGTAACCTGCCGCATAACAACCAACTATACGGGTGCGGCCCATATAGGTCCGGCCGTATAGTTGGTTCCGGGTAGATATTTCCAAATATCTCGAGTCCAGGTCGATTAAATCATGACTTGGAACCGACAATAATGTTTTTTGTAGATGAATAAATGAAAGATCGAATGAAAAGTGTCTGAGAGTTTAACGACCAACTATATGGCCGAATTTTTTGCACCGGTCGTATAGTTGCGACCGTATAGATACAGACACGAAAATCAAAAGTGTCTGGCAGTTTAACGACCAACTATACGGCTGGAATTTTTGCTCCGATCGTGTAGTTGCGACCGTATATATACAGACACCAAAAAGCAAAACTATCTGGGAGTTTAACGACCAATTTTACGGCCGGAATTTTTTGCTCCGGTCGTATAGTTGCGACCGTATAGGCTCAGATATCGAAAATAATTTCATGAAGGTGATATAGAGAGTTTAACGACCAACTATACAGCGGAGCTTCCTCTCCGGTCATATAGCTCCGCCTGTATAGTTGGTAAAACCTCTCTAAAACTCCAGAAAAATGCAAAGAATTCAAAGGCAGAATTTTTAAGAGTAAAAACTGTGAAAGTAATTCACTTATTTGGGTAAGAATACTTACCTTGTACTTACCTTTGTTTATTTGGGGGTGGAGAATTCCTCCCATAACAAAGACTTCTTCTCTTTTGGAGGAATTGACCTTAGTTCATTCAATAATTCTCGTAAACGAAAATCGCCGGGACTAAAGTTCCTCTCAATAAGATTAGTGTCTTGTGGGGTAATCATGGACACTGCATCTAGCATTTTTATTTCCTGCCTCTGCATAATATGCAGCTCAAATTCTTGAAGTGAAAGAATCCAACGGATCAGCCTTGGCTTATGCTCTTTCCTTTCGAGGAGTTCTTTTAAGCCATCACTATCCGTGTGAACTCTTACCTTTGCATCAAATATATAGGAACGAAATTTATCATAGGAGAAAAATACAATAGATAGTTCCTTTTCTTCCTTAGGGTAGTTCTTTTGAGCACCATTGAGAGTTCTACTAGCATGATGTATAATATTAAATCTACGACCAATATGTTGTCCTAGTGTTACTCCTACAATATCATCACTAGCTTCGCATATTAAATCAAAGGTTGTCTCCCAGATAGGTGGTTTAATAATTGGAGCGCGAGATAAAGCATTTTTGAGTTTATCAAAGGCTTCAAGACACTTATCATCAAAATTAAATCTAATTCCCTTTTGCAAGAGGTTTGTCAAAGGTTTAGATATTCCAGAGAAATTGCTAATGAACCTTCTTTAAAATCCCACATGACCAAGAAAACTTCTTATACCTTTAATATCCCATGGTGGTGGCATTCTCTCTATTGCTTCAACCTTTGCTCTATCAACTTCAATTCCCCTACCTGATACCTAGTGTCCAAGGACTATACCTTCTTTGACCATAAAATGGTACTTCTCCCAGTTTAGAACGAGATTAGTTTCTTCACAGTGCTGCAAAGCTCTTTTGAGATTATCTAAGCAACTAGTAAACGAAGTTCCATAGACAGAAAAGTCATCCATAAATACTTCCATTATAAGTTCTATAAAATCAGCAAAAATAGCAGTCATGCATCTTTGAAAAGTAGCTAGAGCATTACATAAACCGAAGGGAATACGTCGGTAAGCATGTAAACCATAAGGAATTACGAAAGTTGTTTTAACTTGGTCATCCGGATGAACAACTATTTGAGAGAAACTAGAGTATCCGTCCAAGTAACAAAAATGAGTATGGTGTGCTAACCTTTCTAAAGTTTAATCTATGAACGGTAACGGATAGTGATCTTTCCTAGTTTCTTTGTTTAATTTCCTGAAATCTATGCACATCCTATGCCCAACAAAAGTTCTAATAGGTATTAGTTCATTATTTTCATTAGGGACAATAGTAAAACTGCCCTTCTTAGGAACACAATAAACAGGACTTACCCATTCACTTTCTTTAATAGGGTAAATTATACTTGCGTCCAGTAAGCGTACAATTTCTTTTCTTACCACTTCTTTCATTCCAGGCTTCAGTCTTATATTGAATTCTACAACTAGTTTTGCACCTTCTTCCATGAATATCCGATGGACAGCTATCATGGGACTAATGCCCTTCAAGTCATCCATTGAGTACCCAAAGGCTTGACGATGCTCCTTAAGTGTCCTCATGATTTTTTCTTCTTCTTCTCTTGAAAGTTTAGCACTAATAATAACAGGGAACTTATTGGTATCATCTAAAAACCTGTATTTGAGGTTTTCTGGTAGAGTATTCAACTCTAGGGGTGGTAATTCCTCATCCCCTCTCTTCTTTGGCTCTTCAAAAGCCTCATCAGTTGGAGGTCCCAAAATGGGTAGTTAGTCGAATTCATTTTCTAGTTGTCCCCAGGAGTTGTCCTCCATAATTATTTCTTCATAATTTGGATCTTCATCTATTTCTTCTTCTTGATTACCTAAGAAAAGAGCCGCCATTTCCTCAATAGTTCTCTCTTCCTCTTGTATTGGTGGAGGCCTGTCTTTAAATTTGGAG
This sequence comes from Avena sativa, assembly GCA_916181665.1. Taxonomy (NCBI): domain Eukaryota; kingdom Viridiplantae; phylum Streptophyta; class Magnoliopsida; order Poales; family Poaceae; genus Avena; species Avena sativa. Next base: position 295,409,617 of record OV702291.1, on the reverse strand, counting down.
AAATGGAATTTATTTTCTGCTCCCCCAAGCTTAAGCGTCACAATCTCCTTGAAATTGACATAGGCACCTATATCACCCAAAAAACTTCTTCCAAATATAATAGGGCAAAGAGTGTCAGCTGGCATATCAACAACTACAAAATCAATAGGAAAGCTATTTTTGCCGATTGTGACAGTTGCATTATCAACTACTCCCATTGGAATTCCAAGGTTTTTATTAGCCAACATAATTGTCATATCAGTATTTTCAATTGTAGCAGGTTCTCTTTCTTTTTTATTTCTAGGTAGAAATCATAATATATAACATTAACTTCGGTGCCAAGATCATATAAACCATAATGAGAGGTTTCTTTAAATATGCAGGGAAGAATAGGCTTACCCACATCTTTTACTTTTGTTTTACCTTCAACCAGTATGGAAGTCTCCACATCAAGTTCAACTATGTTGCAGTGTGAGTACATAGCCATAATTGCATCCTTGGTTACCTTTTCATCTTTGGTTTCTTCCAGATGTCCCACGACTTATGGCATGCTTTCTTCTTCCCTCTTTGCCTGTATTGTTTTGACCTGTTCATATTCAAGAATAGGCTTTTGTGCAGTGTTAGGGAAAGGCACTTCATAAATTGGTTATATGGAGGCCAGTGTTGCTTCAGCTTCTTTTTTATTTTCTGGTTCGGGTGGTGGATCATACTTAACTGGACCCTCCTTTGGAGCTTTAATATGTTCTATAAAAGCTTCAACAACTTGCAGCACAAGATCTGAATCTAAATAAAGTTCTTTAGATAGTTCTTTAACATGGCCTTTTTATTATAATCATGAATTCAAGCATGCTCTATTTCCACGCCACCTTCACTTCCTAGACCAAAATTCCATGAAACTCTATGATCACGAATTCTATTAAGTAAAGCCCAAGCTTTAGGTATAGGAAGATTCATAAAGGCTCCTTCAGCGAAAGAGTCTAGTTCAATTTTATTAGGTTCAATTAAACCGCCATAAAAGATATGTAGTAAATACCATTCAGGAACATCATGATGAGGGCATAATCTTAGTAAATCTTTAAATCTAATATAGGCTCTTACTAGTCCTTCATTAGCACGATTCTTTCAAGTCATTATAAGATGCCTGATTCCAAAAGATTTTGATAGTGGATAATATTTAGATAGGAATTCACAAGCTAGATTATCCCAAGTAGTAGTGGCTTCAGGGGGTATAGATTTATACCACGAGAGAGCTGTACTTGTCAAAGTTGGACTAAAAAGTTTAACCCTTACCTCGTCGGTTGTATATCCTGTCAATAGAAAAGTGCCACATATATCTTTGAAACATGCAATATGCTCATATGGATCAGGATCTTCTTCATCTCTGGTAAATTGCTTCTTATGCAGAATACTAAGTAATAGAGGATTTATTTCAAACCCCCTTGTCTTCTCATTGGAGATGTCTTTTTTATAAATAGCATAGGGCTTCCCAAAGTGGTTGAGTGGTCTAGCACTAGTCATATGCTCAAACTCCATCATGTTGGTGGATACCTGTAACTCAAAACAAAATTTAGCAAGACAAAAATAAGTAAGCAAAAACTAAAAGACCTACGACGCTTAGCTCCCTAGTAACGGCGCCAAAAAATAGCTTGATGATTGCAAGAGCACAGATCGTTTGTAGCTAGTTTCGAAATAAAGATATCGATCCCACAGGGAGCAGGAGTCTGAAGTCTAATAACTCTTGGAATAAATATTACGACTGAAATGCTAGATAAAGTTCTAAGTGACAAGATAAAATGTAAGTATTGTGTAAAAATGTGTTTTGGAGTTTTGGGTATAAGAGCAATAGTAAAGTAAAGCAAAGTAACTTAATACAGAAAGTAAGTATCGTGTATGTAAGAGAGATTGGAACTGCAGTAGGGAAAAAACATTCTCAGGGAGTAGCGGATACACCACTAGTATTGTAAAGATCTAAGATAAATATTATTATCATGAACATTCTCAACTATGTATGTGAGGGAGGAACTCCGTATATGGATGATTTGCCATCAACTACTGCGCACTTCATCCTCACAACCATAGTAGGCAGCAATCAACATCAATCGAATTACTGTGCTATTAAGGGACATAATCCTGTAGGACGTATCCCATGGCATGGATAGTATTCTGTGAGTTTCCTCGGCTTCCCAAGTTGATACGTAAGGATTGCTAACAACTTTATAGTCACTGTAAGCGCTATCACACCTCCGTCTACCAACAAGTAGTTCCCTCCATCAAGTCCCCACGAGAGGAAAATATTGAGAGGTTGAATTCTCTCAACAACAAGATTTAGAGAATCTAACACATGGTCACAGCGATGAATATCATAATAGACTTTATCTTATTTCAATCTCATACTAGGATTTCTCCATATCCCCAAGAACTAATGATCTACTCAGACATGGAGGCAATCAACATCATGGCAATGGTAATGGAATAGTACTTGTATAAATCCACCACGAGTATAGGAACTACAACAAGATCTAGACAAAAGGTAGATGGGATGGATGGAGATGGTGGTGATGCAGTAGTGGATGATGAAAATCGATGCCTTGGCCTCCTGGATCTGCGCAGGGCAAAGATGGATCCCCGATGGATGAGTTCCCCCTCCAGATGTCTTCCGGAGGTGAGGTTTCAGCGATTTCGGGGTGTTCTGTATGTTGTCTCCTCGAACCAATTGCACGGGGTGAAACTATTTGACGAGGCGGAGGCGGTGCCAACTATACGGCTGGAGCTTTACGGGCGGAAGAAATTCTCCCGCCGTATAGTTGGTCGTTACGCTCTCTGCCTCCTTTGTTCGCTTCTGGTTTTCTTCTAGTATTATTAATATTTCCCAAATAAGCGATTTATGTTGTTTTGACTCCTTTTCTCCACAGTACAACTGCTTCAATAATTGTATCCATTAGATCCACCATCTATCCTAATCCTAGTGAAACAGACATAAAATGTGCGTGCGAACGCCGTAAAATACCAAGATCCTACATCTACAATGCAAAATAATAACATAAAACATGATGCAAATATGCACTCATCATTATCCTCTTGTGTTCTTCCTCTCTTATTCCCCCAATAGCTTTTGTATCTTTGGTGGAATTTGAGAGTGAAGGACTTGCCTCTTGCATTTGGCGCATAGGTTTGAGTTCTCCTCGGAGATTCAGCAAGTTCAAGCTCTTGAGATTCTTTCTCTTGGGTTCTTGGAACCCTAGACGGTTGTGTGGAGTTGTGGTGTGTTCTTGGGGGCTCCAATTGAGTTGTGGAGATTCCCCAAGCTTGTTGGCCTATTATGGCATTGTGGAGCCATTGTGGCGTTTCTTGGGAGCCCTCCAATTGAGTTGTGGAGATTTCCCCAAGCCTTGTAATGTACAGGTGACCATCCTCAAGTGTCCCATAGTGGAACGTGAGTAGGACTTTGTGGCGAGCTCACGGGAGAATAGGGTGAGCCTTTTGTGGCGTCGGTGAGTTGCGTGCCTTCGCATCTCGGGGTGAGGCCTTGTGTGGCGTTGGGTGAGCATCGACCTACCACACCTCGAGGTGAGCCATTTGTGGCATTCGAAGTACATTGCGTCACCGCACCTCTCCAATGGAGACGTAGCTTCTTTGGAAGTGAACTTTGGGAAACAAATCATCATCTGTGAATCCATCGGTTATCTCTCAACCGATCCCTTTAGTTATGCAATTTACATTGTGATAGCCATCATGCTTGAAGTATTATACCTTGCTATCACCTTGTTGATTATCTTGTTTAGCATAGGTTGTTGGTGCACTTAGTGAACCTAGTGAATATAGGTTTTGGCTTGATAAATTAAACATTAAGTGTCATCGGATTGATGACAAGTACACCATGAGGGGGTCCTCGAGGCATGCGGAAGAGAGGGGTGTGAGATGTACGGTGTTTCGGGACGGTGGAGCTGGAATATGGGTTACAAGGGTTTCGCCTATGCGAGTTGAGATTGTAGACTATTGTGGTGTGCCCTAAAGGCTGGTCCCTAGGACGGCTTATATAGATATCTGGCCTAGGGTTTACAGGAGAGACCTATCCGGCTACGACTAAGAGTCGGTTACAGAGTACATCTTGAACTACAAGTAACACTACATGCCTATGTAGGTAAGTCTTCTGGGCCTTCCCGTAGCCGGAGTGGACTCCGTCTCTTCTCCCTAACAGGGTCGCCCGTGAAGCAAAGCTCTAACCCGAAGTGGGCCACCCTAGTCAGCGAGGCACAGTGAGGATACTAAGGAAAGTATATCCCCAACAGTAGCCCCCAGAAGCCTCCAAGATCCAGAGTCGGATTTCATCATCGTCTAGCTTGATCCATCTTCGACTTGTAGAATCTTGAAGGGTTCCTAAAACTTCAAAAGAAAGGATAGGATCCGGGTCTTAAAAATAAGTCGGACCTGTGAATACATTATTTGGGCTTGAAATTCAAACTAAGCCGGAACTTACTCTCTAACGTAACCTAACATCAGTCAAGGCCAAGTCACGTCACTAACAGACTTCCTGTCAGCATGACCGTTGGTGGCTCCGCCTTTTGCGGAACCGAGGCATCATTTTAATGCATGCACGGAGATTGAGGTGGCATAATCCTCACGAGGAGGTTACCTAGCTCCTTCCACGACGCGTGGTATGGTTACTGTTCATCTTGCACGAATCTTAGCGCAGGTGAGGGATATAAGGGGACAAGATCTCCTCTTTCTTCCTTTCCACCACCAGTGTCTTCTCCTTCCTCTCGACGCTTCCATGCAAAAGCTCCTCTGCCTCCCCCCAAGCGCAAACACCGCCCATCCTAGGTCACCACTGCCCACAAAATGGCTGACGCTTCGTCCTCTAGCACGGCAGCGACAACAACGACGACCTCTGCATTGGCGGAGAAGGAGAACTTCTGTGGGGTCTCTATCCCCTATGTCCTTGACAACGACAAGCTCCGCATTGTCGAGAAGGAAGGCCTCCTCCACACCGGCGGCTAGCGGAGCGGTTTTGGCCAAACCATCCCCACCCCCAACACCGACGAGCGAGTGCACTTCGGCACCCATCTTGATAGAGGTTTTAGTTTTCCTCCCTCATGTTTCTTTTCTAAGGTCATAGATCACTACGGAGTTCAACTCCACAATCTCCCCCCAAACTCAATTTTAGAAATGAGTGCTTATGCATCTTTGTGTGAGGGGTATCTCGGCATTAAACCGAATCCTGTTCTTTTCCGGTACTATTTCCATACCCGGAGAAATTCCATCACTTCCAGTAATCCTTACATTACCGGAACTCTCAGCTTTTCTATTAGGCGAGAACGAGTCTATCCTAGGATTAAAGCTAGCGAGTCCATGAAGAAATGGTCGTCCAAATTCTTTTACCATAAGGACAGACCGGCTCCCGGCAAAACAACTGCTTTGTCGGCTTTCGTCTATGGTGCCGCCACGCCCCAAGATTCCTGGGACGCAGAGGCTCCAGCTCTCACCGACGATCTGCTTCTTGCCAAAAGGTGGATCGAAAATTTGATGAAGCACAAGGTTCTGAAAGGATCTGACTTGATCCACTGCTAGCTGGCACACCGGATCCAACCTCTCCAACATCATGGTGATCGGGTCTTGCATTCAATCACCAAGAACAAGACGGATTCTCTCTGGATCTTCTCAAGATCATATTCAGACAAGGACTATGATTCCCAGATCAGATGGTTGATCAAAGAGAAAATCGAGAGGAAGATTCCAGATCTTTCTTGGATATGTATACGGTTGACGATCCCGTGACACCAGTAAGTTTTCTAGCAATTACTCGAATATGCGTTCACCTATACTTTGTTGCATGCGTTTTAGCAATACTGATGTATTTCTTCTTTCAGCCTGCTGACCTCCCCGAGTCAGAGCTTGCTCCTCTTGAGGGATATCCTCCTGAGATCTATCTCTTAGGATGACGGAGAACTTATTGCATTGTCGGAGGCGCTTACCCGAAAGCGTAAGACTCCGACAGTTTCTATTGGCACAAAAGAAGTGCCTGTTGTGAAGAGGTAACTTTCCTCACAAAGTCTTTGTATTTTATTTCTCATTCTTTCTGAAGCGTAACGGTCTTGTACTATCACTTCTTCAGAGCTAAACAGCTCACCAAGGGCAAGGGGAAGGGAATCCCGGCAAAGCCTCTATGATAGTCAAAGTTAAATTTGAATTCCCCTGCTGCTCCACCTCCGACTCCTACCCAAAATCCTTCTATAGCACCAAAGGTTAGTTCATCTCCTCGTGCTACAAAAGATCTGGCTTAGTATTCTGAGCCAGCGAACCTTGGTTCGCAGACCGACTTCACCATGAGTGACTCGACACTTGATAAGGGTGAACCCTCAAAGGGTTATGAGCCCTCAACAGAGGTTTTCGCAGATAACCTTATCAGTAATCCAGGTATCGCCAAGCTTGGCATTACTCGGAAGACTGCAAAAGAGATCCAGAAGCTGGCTCAACAATGCTTGGAGAGCCGGAACATCACTGCCGAGGAAGAGGCGCAAGAAGCCGAGGAAATCAAGTTCTCCGAGCTTCTTGACCAAGTTCATCTTCATGACGAAAAGCTAAAGGCTGGCGTGGCTTCGCCACCACTAGTAATCCTGCTGACTCTCGCTGAGAAGGTTACTTCTAAGGTGAACATGAGTTTAAGCAAGCTTACCCATGAACAATATGTAAGTCGGAATTTGACTTTCTCTTTTACTTTATTTCATATCCTACCTGTAGCCCCCAAGCATGAAGTTGGATAGAAAATCCGGATTTATGCTTTCATAGGATGCCAAAGAACGAACTAGTGTGGCCCCCAAGGCTCGTGCTGATATTTAACTTAGTTAAAATATTAGCCCGAGTCTTCAATAGACTTCTGACTCTGGGTATTATTCTGACTTACAGAAAGTTAATTCTTATAACCAGGAATTATTAAAGAATATTTGCAATAAGCGGAGAGAGATCAGAGATCTCCGTCTTGAAAATGCTCAACTGAAGATTTTCAAGGATGAGGCCGAAGGTAATCATTTCAGTCCTTATCCTTGCTATTTTTGCTTTCATAGTCGAATTCTTATTTTACTGTTTTTCTTTTGCTTACAGAACTGGTCAAGCAGTCATGTAAAATGATTGAAGAGGACGAAAATTTCAAAACCCAGGAGGTGGAAAACACCAACTTACGGTGGGAGCTAAATGAAAGTAAGGTGCATCATGAGTGCAACATTGCTGGTGTTCTTGAATCATCCAACATGGCCACCAAAGAACGTGATCGTAAGATCGCTATCCAGGATAAGAAAATCTAGGATCTCATAGACGAGCTGGCCAGGGAGAAGGACACCACCCAAGCGCTTCGGGTTGAACTCCAGAGTCTTAGGGCTAATAAAACCAAAGTTGATGATGTCATCTTTGGTAATTTTCCTGTCTCTGACCTTTCGTTCTTCCGACTCTAGGAGTTTGGATATATTTTTTGACCTTTGCTTTATATACACAGGTCCTCTGAATTTGTTGGATTCTTCTTCTTCCGAGTCTGGCACTAGCCGGCTTAATGAAGTCGGAGATCTGCTTCACGATTTCCACCAGTCACTGGAGGATATTGGCGAAGCCTTAAAGATTTTGTGATATGAACAAAATGTCCGCCTTTGAAGTGCGAGATAAGGCAAAAGAGATGCCCTAGCTCATCCAGGACTAGAACATGTCCTATGCGTGAACCAAAGCACATAATGCCCTGACAATGGTTACGAGCCACCATGGAACATGGATATTTGGCAAGTAACCAAGGGTTATTAAACTATGGATGAAGACGGCAAGAAGCAAAACATCAAGGCCATCATGGACTCCTGTGCCGGATATGGATGCCATGTAGCTGATCTGACCAGCTATGACACTCCATTCTTCACTCGCGTGGAAACGCCTCCTCCGCCTCCCGAAGAAACAACCGAAGTTTCTGACGATGAGCAAAATGAATCCGATTTGCCTATCTCGGAAAGATACCAAGGCGAAGGCGATGTCTCCAGTGAGCCGGCAGCTCCTACGTATTCTCCTGCATCGTAGAGTACTAGAAAAAACAATGTGATATTCTGAAACAATCAGAATGTAGTAAGTAGTGTAATATTTTTTGCTAGTGCTAAGGTTTGCAAGAACTAATGCTTTTGACTTCCTTTTAGCACTTTTGGCTTTATTTTGACGTGCCTAAAATTTTACATAAACACTTTTGTTTTGTCTATACTTATCGCTTATATGGCTTTCCGCCTCATCCCTTTCGTGAGCTGCCAAACCTTCAACACGAAAACTTTGCCGAGCAACAGAGTTCAATTGCTAAACTAGTTTAAACTCGGAAACAAATCCGGTTTCTAGTACCAACAATTCACTACTCGGAAAATACCCGCATCCTGCAATCAGATAAAGAACCAAAGTATAAACTAGAAAATTTTCACTTAATACCTAAAGGTAGCATTTTTAGAAGCAGAAATCTAACCAGAACAAACATGAGCATAAAGTACTTCCAAGTATTCTGGGAGTTTCGACTCTAACATGATCATTCGGAAATAAGATGGTAATATAAAAATTCTTAGAAAATATTGAGGCAACCAATACTTTATTTCTCATTGAACATGTACACATATATGATTACAAAGAAAGAAATTTTAAGAATAAAAGAGACGTAGCAGAGCAATATTCCACGGTATGTCTAATTCTTCTGGGTCTGTACTACCTCCATCTCTCTTTCTCTTCTTAGTAGCATGTCTTTCTTTGACTGGCTGCATATTAGTTAGATAGTAAGAACCATTGTGCAATACTCGGCTGACTAAAAGGGGCCCTTCCCATACTGGGGAAAGTTTGTGCTTTCATTTTTGCACAAGCCGGAGAACCAAATCGTCTTTATTGAAAGACTGGTTTCTGACTCTCTGGCTATGAACCTTGTGTAACTTATGCTGATAGGCTGTTGATCTCTGCTCAGCAACAACGCGAACTTCTTCAATTAAATCGAGATCATTTTGTCGAAAAATTTCAGCATCCTCTTCGATATACGCAGCAACTCGGGGAGAAGTATGAATTAAATCGCTAGGAAGAACTGTTTTTGTGCCATAGACTAAGAAGAAAGGTGTGTATCTGGTTGACCTGTTCGGAGTTGTTCTTAAGCTCCATACCACAGACGGTAATTCGTCTGCCCAAGCCCCCGCAGCATGACAAAGTGGTGCTTCGAGTCTTAGTTTGAGGCCTTATAGGATTAAACCATTTGCTCTTTCAACTTGTCCATTGACTTGCTGATGCGCGATTGATGCAATGTGTAGCCGGATTTTTTGTTCGTCGTAGAATTTAGCAAGTTCTCCCATAGAAAAATTGCTCCCGTTGTCCGTGATAATACTTGCGGATAACCTTATCGGATTATAACATCCTCGACAAATCTTCTGGTTGTTGCTCCATCACAACTTGTGACGGGTTTAGCCTCAATCCATTTTATGAACTTATCCACCATCACTAAGAGGTGAGTAAATCCACTTGGAGCCCGTTTAAATGGTCCTACCATGTCAAGCCCCTAGACCGCGAAAGGCCATGTTATCGGTATTGTTCGCAGCTGATCAGCCGGAACATGAGCTTGTTTGGCGTACTTTTGGAAGCCTTTGCTCGTATTGACCAGTATTTCGGTGTCTGCCTTGGCTGTAATCCAAAAAAATCCATGTCCAAAAGCTTTTTCCACTAAAGATTTGGTTGCAGCATGGTGACCACACTCGCCTTCATAGATTTCTCTTAGCATTTCCACTCCTTCTTCCAGAGATACACAGCGCTGAAAAACCCTAGATACACTCCACTTATAGATCTCACCATTTATTATTGTATAGGTTTTTGCTCATCGGACGATCTGTCGGCTCAGAACCTCGTCTTCGGGTAATTTTGTGTCTACCAAGAAATCCAGGTAGGGTTTGGTCCAGCTAGGAATTACAGCCATAACTGCTACTAAAGGTGAGTCAGACTTGGTCGGATATTCCTCATCAACTCCTGTTATAGAGGGAACTTTGAGGTGCTCTAAAAAAGCGCCATCCAGGACCTTCTTCCGCGCAGAGCCTATCCGAGATAATGCTTCTGCTTCCTCATTTTCTGTTAGAGCGATGTGTTGAACCTCAAACCCTTCGAACGATTTAGATAGTTCATCCATGACAACCCTATATGTTGCCATGTGTTTATTTTCCTTATAGTGATCTAACACTTGTTGAGTAACAAGATCCGAATCTCCATAAAACATGAGTTGTCGGATACCGATATCCTTAGCAATCCGGATTCATGCAGCAGTGCTTCATATTCGGCAATTTTGTTTATTGCCGTGAAGTGGATCTGCAACAAATAGAAAAGCTTATCTCCTTGGGGGGATTTGAGCACCACGCCAGCCCCCGAGCCCCCGAGCACTTTAGACCCGTCAAAATGCAAGGTCCAGTATTCCGACTCTGTGAGGGTCATATTTTCCGTTGTCTCTATCCAATCAGTGACAAAGTTAGCAAGAATTTGGGATTTAATTGTTGTACGAGGTTTGTACTCAATGTTGAAAGCTGAGAGCTTTATTCCCCATTTTGCAACATGTCCTGTAGTGTCACTATTGTTAATTATGTCTCTCGTGGGAGCGGTGCTCACCACGGTAATTTAATGCTCCTGAAAGTAATGTCGTAGCTTCCGAGTTGCAAAGAATACACCATAAGCCAGCTTTTGTTAATGCGGATATCGCTGCTTTGATTCAGTTAGGACTTCACTGAGGTAGTAAGTCAGGCGCTGCACCAGGTGTTCCTATTTTTCCTCTGGTCTCTCCACCACCATGATGATGCTAATGACTCTGTTTGTCGCAGCAAGATAGAGGAACATCGGTTCGTGAGGTTCCGGTGCTACAAGGATAGGAGCGGACGAGAGTACTGCTTTCAGGTCTTGTAGTCCAGCTTCAGCTTCATCAGTCCAAACGAACTTTTTATTCTTTTTTCAAGAGCTTGTAGAGTGGTGCGTCTCTTTCACTGAGCTGGATTACAAACCTACTGACTGCAACAATGCAACCAGTTAGCCTTTGAACGTCCTTCAGGCGAGTCGGCCTGGAGATATTGAGTATAGCTTAATTTTGTCACGGTTCACCTCTATGCCTCTTTGAGATATGATGAAACCTAACAATTTTCCGACTGGTATTCAAAGGAAACACTTCTTCATGTTAAGCATTATGTTGTATTTTCGTAGATTGGCGAATGATTCCTCCAAGTCAGAAATTAAGATTTCCTTATTTTTGGACATCACCGGTATGTCGTCCACATATGCATGTACATTGCGTCCGATTTGATCGTGGAGGCAATGCTGCATAGTGCGCTAGTACGTAGCTCCTGTTTTTTTGAGCCCAAAGGGCATCGTAACGAAACAGAAGGTTCCGAAGGGGGTTATGAATGAAGTTTTGACTTTGTCTGATTCCTTCATCCGGATTTGGTGATAACTGGAATATGCACCGAGAAAACATAGGAGTTCCGAGCCTGCCGTAGAGTCGATAACTTGATCAATTCTAGGCGGAGCGAACGGATCTTTGGGACAAGCCTTGTTCAAGGCGGTATAATCAACACACATCCTTAATTCAGTGGTGTCCTTTTTATGGACCATTACAGGATTGGCTGACCACCCAGTGTGGATGACCGCTTCTATGAATCCGGCTAACTCGAGCCAGGCTAGTTCCTTAGCTATTGCTTTTCTCTTTTCATCGTTGAAACATCGTAAGGACTGTTTGACGGGTTTAGCATTTGGGTGTACATTTAGAGAGTGCTCAGCAAGTTTCCTAGGTACTCCGGTCATGTCAAATGGCTGCCATGGGAAGATATCTTGATTTGCTTGGAGGAACTTGACGAGCGCGCTTTCCTATGTGCTATCTAAACCTACAACTATCTGGGTCACCTTGGAGGGGTCATCATGAAGGAAATATGCCCTAGAGGCAATCATAGAGATGATTGTATTTCATGTGTATCCATGAGTTATTTTAATGTTCCTTGAATATCCATATACCAGGCAACTTGTATTGATTCGCAATTATGTGAATTGTTTGTGAAACTCTTTACTTGTATGGTTATCTAATAATTGTACCTAGTTGGAGTTCATGTGAGGACACACGTGAATATTAGACTAGCACATTGATTGGTTGATGACTATGTTTCGCAAGTCATAGACATAGAGATGTCAAACCAATGATGTGGACACATGTTATGAACATGGGGTTGGACTGACCCAACATGAGACTGGCAATAATACTTGCAGCTCTCTCTACACATCGTGTACGTTTTGTCCTTAGACCTGAGATTGTCGCATGTACTTGAGATGTGGATTGACCTACTTTGGGGCTATCAAACACTACTCCGTAACTGGGTAGTTATAAAGGTATCTTTCGGGTTTGTCCTGATACATGCTGCAAGGCATCGGTCAATCAAGATGGGATTTGCCCCTCTCTACTTGAGAGAGATATCTCTGGGCCCCTCGAGTGATCGGATCCAGAAATGCATGGCCGTGCTACATATGGTTAAGAGTTAACCTAGTAAAGGGATTCCGAATCACAGTATCGAGAAAGAGAGCTCAGCTTGGAGCTAGACCAAATATCGTGAGGCAAAGTGAAAGACATGTACTCAACCTTGTGACGGTTCATCCGAATGATCTTTATATGCGTTTAGGAGTTGGCACGTCTTGCTAGAGGCCACTACCAACTATTGACAGAGTAAGTGTACACGTGTCATGTCTATACGTGTATGAACCTATAGGGTCACACACTTTAGGGGCTGGAAGCCTTATGAGGATTGGATCCAAATTAGACCAGGCTTAGGCTGCTAATGGGCTGCTAATGTAGAAGCCCACCAGGGATCCCTATATAAGAGAGAGTGAGGCGAGCTGAATAGGGTTGAGCATTCCACCCAGCCGCCACTCCTCTTCCGCCTGTGTTGCACGTGCAGACCTAGCATTTTGGCGTGTGACGGCTTCCACTCCGAACGTGTGGATACCTCGGAGGTGCTGCATCTGTAGCACTTGGACGAGCCACGCAAAGGGGAGCTGCTCGTGGGACAAGGCCAAGGAGGAGACGTAAAACATCTACACTGCCGCGACATGCTTCATCAAGTTCCGCACATGCGCGTCTAGCGGTAATCCCGTGATCTATGACCACAGTATTCCTGGTTGACGCGGTAGAAAATTTTGATTTTACGCTAGTGTAGCCTACCCGTTTCCCTACAGTGGTATCAGAGCTGATGCTGTTCAGTCATAGGTTCGGGAAGTTTGCATATGGTGATATGTAGATTGATATGGATGATGTGATCGTCTGTATGGCGGTGGTTCTAGATTGATCTATGATCTTATTTTCCGTGATTGTGATTCTAAGGTCGTCGAACGACTTACCCCTACCGGTCGGTTTCCGCCATCAGGGTAGACAGTGACACATAAATCCTTTTGAATCACGTGAAGATCAATATGATTGATCGAATCGGGAATTAGATCTGAATCGACGTACCGTGATCAAAGGAGTTTGGTTGAATCAGAACTATGGTCGGTTTATGGTAAATTCGAACCCCGCATGGGGAGACCCCCTAGCCCCCCCTTAATCGTAGCCCCCTTTTTTGGTATCACGTTAAGGTTCATAGGTGCTACGATTTCACATGATCCGGTAGAATGCGATTCTATGCACAACTTGTTTTTGCAGGATGTATGTGATCAGTATGGCCTAAAAATGTATGTGATGCATGTATGTATTTTTCATGACCTGCGTATCGTGAGTAGGGCAACACGGCTGGAGCCATATGTGTTGTCAATTATTGTAATGGCCTGCGTGCCAACTTGTGATGATCCGAATACCATGTAATTTTGATTACTAGCTGTTAGGAGTAATAGCTTGTATTAGTTCTTGGAGAACTCATCACTTGGAGGATGGCTCGCATAGATCATGAATATGGAGATCATCATGGTGGACAGGTTCTATGGCGATGGAGATCACCATGAGAAAATTGGGCCATACTGTATCACATCTATGTGAATGCTATTCTTATATGTTTTACTCTCTGCATGCTTAGATGATAGAAGTAGAATGATCCCTCAAAAAGTTTAAGTTAAACCATGCCCTCCCAACCAGACCTTGCACCATCCTATGCCCTGTACAATCGTTGGTGGGTCTATGAAATTAGGGTGCCGTGGTTTTCCTTGGCTGGATGGGTTTGTATCGGATACCTACACGCATAAGGGTTGGTGAGCTTAACAAGGTCATCTTAGCAGTTAAGGACCTTGGGGCATAAAGGTTGGGCGCCTAGTTTTGACATAGAGATGTCACCCAACAACAAGAGTCATATGTGATATGATTAGCAAAGGTTGCTTACCGATTTACCTTGTCTTCTAGCAGTGATGCTAAAGCTCACTAGTCGAATTGTTAATTGTGGATCTTGAATCACTTAGTATCAATAGAGGGATGTTGATTTAAGTGGGAGTATATGCTATTAAATTGTTTAATATGTTTTACTCTTTCATGGTTACATGGCTTAGTATTTTGCATATTTTTGTTGTAGATCAATGGCACCGAACAATTCATCACCTTTTGCTTTGCGTTCGATTCTTGAAAAGGATAAACTAAATGGAACAAACTATTCGGACTAGGTCCGTAACCTGAGAATTGTTCTCAGGGCTGAGAAAAAGGAAACTGTTCTGGATACCCCAATCCCGGATGAACCTGCTGATAATGCAACTGCTGCCCTTAAGAATGCCTACAAGAAAGCATGTGATGAATCTCTTGAGGTTAGTTGTCTTATGCTTGCATGCATGGAACCTGATCTTCAAAAGCAGTTTGAGGATCATGAAGCGTACGATATGATCATTGCGCTTAAGGACATGTTCCAGACTCAGGCTAGGACTGAGAGGTACAATGTCGCTAAGTCCTTTGTGGAATGCAAGCTGGCAGAGGGAGCAGCTATAGGCCCCCATGTGATCAAAATGGTTGGTTACAGTCAGACTTTGGAAAAGCTTGGTTTTCCATTAGTCCAAGAGTTGGCCACTGATTTCATTTTGGCATCTCTTCCATCTAGCTATGGGCATTTCATTTCGAACTACCATATGCATGGGGTGGAGAGGGGCCTTAATGAATTATGTGGGATGCTGAAAATAGCAGAATGTGACATTAAGAAGTGTGTAGGGCATAGCCATGTGATGACTGTGCAGAACAATCCTAGCTTCAAGAAAAAGGGCACTTCTTGGCAGAAGAAGAAGGGTAAGGCTAAGGATACGATCCCTAAGCCAAACCCTGCACCCAAGCAAAAGGCTGGACCTGCAGGAGACACTGAGTGTTTCTTTTGTCATGAATATGGCCATTGGAAGAGAAACTGCAGCAAGTACCGGGCTTCTTTGAAGAAGGGTGGAAGTAAGAGTACTTCCCACTCAGGTACGCTTGTTGTAAATGTTGTGGACATTTTTCTCGCAGATTCTTATGTTAACTCTTGGGTATTTGATACCGGATCGGTTGCTCATATTTTCAATTCGATGCAGGGGCTAACAAGAACTAGAGAAGTGCAGAAAGGCGAAGTGGATTTTCGCGTCGGAAATAAAGCAAGGGTTGCTGCATTGTTCGTCGGCGTCATGCAACTTCACCTTCCGTCAGGATTTATTATGGAGTTAAATAATTGTTATTACATTCCTAGTATGGGTCGAAACATTTTATCACCTTCATGTTTCATGAGGGATGGTTATTCATTCGCGAGTACAAATAATGGTTGTGTAATCTCTAAGAATGCTATGTTTGTGGCTGATGCTCCCATTGTGAATGGGTTATTTATTTTAAATCTTGATAATGCATATGTTTACAATATTAGTGCTAAAAGTCTTAGGCCAAATGATTTGAGTCCTACCTATTTATGGCATTGTCGTTTGGGGCATATAAGTGAAAAGCGCATGAAGAAGCTCCATGGTGATGGTCTTCTAACTTCGTTTGATTTTGAATCATACGAGACATGTCAAGCTTGTTTACTTGGAAAGATGACCAAGACGCCTTTTACGGGGTTTCCCGAGAGAGCGACAGACTTGTTGGAACTCATACATACTGATGTATGTGGACCAATGAGCATGACAACCAGAGGAGGATATCACTACATTACTTTCACTAATGATTTCAGTAGATATGGCTATGTCTACTTGATGAAGCATAAGTCTGAAACTTTTGAAAAGTTCAAAGAGTTTAAGAATGAGGTAGAGAATCAACGTGACAAGAAAATAAAGGACTTGCGATCTGATCGTGGAGGTGAATATTTGAGTCACGAGTTTAGCAATCATCTTAAGAGTTGCGGAATTGTTCCACAGCTCATGCCGCCCAGAACGCCTCAAAGAAACGGGGTCTCTGAACGGCGTAATCGAACTTTGTTGGACATGGTTCGATCGATGATGAGCCAGTCGAATTTACCATTATCATTTTGGGGTTACGCGCTTGAAACAACAGCTTTCACACTAAACAGGGTACCGTCTAAATCCGTAGTTAATACACCATATGAGATGTGGACTGGAAAGAATCCCATTTTGTCTTTTCTAAAGATTTGGGGTTGTGATGCATTTGTCAAGCGACTTCGGTCGGACAAGCTAACACCCAAATCGGATAAGTGCATTTTTGTGGGATACCCAAGGGAAACCTTAGGGTATTACTTCTACAACCGAGAAGAGGGCAAAGTGTTTGTCGCTCGTAGCGGTGTTTTCCTAGAGAAAGAGTTTCTCACAAAGGGAACGAGTGGAAGGTCGGTGCGACTTGAAGAAGTTCAAGATGAGCCAGTCGGGGATGCTTCTACGAGTGATGCTATTGTAGCAGAACAAGTTGAGGAACCCGTGGCAATAGAAGCACCACGGCCACGAAGGTCGGCGAGGCTCCGTGAAGCGCGAGAGTTATTATTGTTAGACAATGATGAGCCTGCGACCTATGCAGAAGCGATGGTGGACTTAGACTCTGAGAAATGGCTGATTGCCATGAGACCCGAGATAGAGTCCATGGGAGACAATCATGTTTGGAACTTGGTTAACCTACCTAATGGTTTTAAAGCCATCGAGTGCAAGTGGGTCTATAAGAAGAAGATTGATATGGATGGAAATGTTCACATCCATAAAGCTCGACTTGTTGCAAAAGGTTTTCGACAAGTTCAAGGAGTTGACTACAACGAGACTTTCTTGCCCGTAGCGATGCTTAAATCTATACGGATCATTCTAGCCATTGCTGCATATTTCGATTATGAGATATGGCAGATGGATGTCAAGACGGCTTTCTTAAATGGAATCCTTACTGAGGACGTGTATATGATACAGTCCGAAGGTTTTGTCGATCCAAACAATGTTGGAAAGGTATGCAAACTTCAAAAGTCTATTTATGGGCTGAAGCAAGCATCTCGGAGTTGGAACATTTGATTTGATGAAATTGTAAAGGAGTTTGGCTTCACCAAAAACGAACAAGAACCTTGTGTGTATAAGAAAGAAAATGGGAAATCACTTGTGTTTCTAATCTTATATGTGGATGACATATTACTAATTGGAAATGACATTCCTATGCTGGAGTCTATTAAGACCTCATTGAAAAATAGTTTTTCTATGAAGGACTTGGGAGAAGCGGCATATATTCTGGGCATCAAGATCTATAGAGATAGATCAAGGATGCTAATTGGATTAAGCCAGAGTGCGTACATTGACAAAGTGTTGAAACGGTTCAGCATGGAAGAGGCTAAGAAGGGGTTCTTGCCCATGTCTCACGGCATTAAACTTAGCAAGACTCAGTGTCCTTCGACCACTGATGAGCGAGAGAGCATGAGTAGGGTTCCATATGCTTCAGCTATTGGATCCATCATGTATGCGATGACATGTACTCGCCCAGATGTTTCCTATGCTCTAAGTGTTACGAGCAGATACCAAGCTGATCCAGGTGAGAGTCACTGGACAGCGGTAAAGAATATCCTTAAGTACTTGAGAAGGACTAAGGATATGTTCCTAGTTTATGGAGGTGAGGTTGAACTCAGTGTAAAGGGTTACACAGATGCGAGTTACCTTAACGACTCAGATGACTCAAAATCGCAATCAGGTTATGTGTTTGTCATGAATGGTGTTGCTATGAGATGCAAAAGTTCCAAGCAAGATATAGTGGCCTCCTCTTCAATAGAAGCTGAATATATTGCTGCCTCGGAGGCTGCAAAGGAAGCTGTTTGGATTAGGAATTTCCTGATCGCTCTTGGTGTGGTTCAGGGCTCGTCCAATCCCTTGGACTTTATTGTGACAACAATGGTGTTATTGCACAAGCCAAGGAACCTAGACAGCACCAGAAGAACACACATATTCGCATGCATTACCATCTGATTCGTGAGTTCATTGATGATGGTAGTGTCATGTTATGAAAAATACATATGGACTCAAATGTTGCTGATCCCTTGACTAAGCCACTCCCGCAGCCTGTGCATGAAGCGCACACAAGAACAATAGGTATTAGATACTATCTAGATTGACTCTAGTGCAAGTGGGAGACTGAAGGAAATATGCCCTAGAGGCAATCATAGAGATGATTGTATTTCATGTGTATCCATGAGTTATTTTAATATTCCTTCAATATCCATATACCAGGCAACTTGTATTGATTGGCAATTATGTGAATTGTTTGTGAAACTCTTTACTTCTATGGTTATCTAATAATTGTCCCTAGTTGGAGTTCATGTGAGGACACACGTGAATATTAGACTAGCACATTGATTGGTTGATGACTATGTTTCGCAAGTCATAGACATAGAGATGTCAAACCAATAATGTGGACACATGTTATGAACATGGGGTTGGACTGACCCAACATGAGACTAGCAATAATACTTGCAGCTCTCTCTACACATCGTGTACGTTTTGTCCTTAGACCTGAGATTGTCGCATGTACTTGAGATGTGGATCGACCTACTTTGGGGCTATCAAACACTACTCCGTAACTGGGTAGTTATAAAGGTATCTTTCGGGTTTGTCCTGATACATGCTGCAAGGCATCGGTCAATCAAGATGGGATTTGCCCCTCTCTACTTGAGAGAGATATCTCTGGGCCCCTCGAGTGATCGGATCCAGAAATGCATGGCCGTGCTACATATGGTTAAGAGTTAACCTAGTAAAGGTATTCCGAATCACAGTATCGAGAAAGAGAGGTCAGATTGGAGCTAGACCAAATATCGTGAAGCAAAGGGAATGACATGTACTCAACCTTGTGATG
The DNA here is from genome assembly GCA_916181665.1 of Avena sativa. Taxonomy (NCBI): domain Eukaryota; kingdom Viridiplantae; phylum Streptophyta; class Magnoliopsida; order Poales; family Poaceae; genus Avena; species Avena sativa. Next base: position 295,390,428 of record OV702291.1, on the reverse strand, counting down.
GTTCGTCCGAATGATCTTTATATGCGTTTAGGAGTTGGCACGTCTTGCTAGAGGCCACTACCAACTATTGACAGAGTAAGTGTACTCGTGTCATGTCTATACGTGTATGAACCTGTAGGGTCACACACTTTATGGGATGGAAGCCTTATGAGGATTGGATCCGAATTAGACCAGGCTTAGGCTGCTAATGGGCTGCTAATGTAGAAGCCCACCAGGGATGCCTATATAAGAGAGAGTGAGGCGAGCTGAATAGGGTTGAGCATTCCACCTAGCCGCCACTCCTCTTCCGCCTGTGTTGCACGTGCAGACCTAGCAGTTTGGCGTGTGACGACTTCCACTCCGGACGTGTGGATACCTCGGAGGTGCTGCATCTGTAGCACTTGGACGAGCCGCGCAAAGGGGAGATGCTCGTGGGACGAGGGCAAGGAGGAGACGTAGAACATCTACACTGCCACGACATGCTTCATCAAGTTCCGCACCTGCGCGTCTAGCGGTAATCCCGTGATCTATGACCACAGTATTCTTGGTTGACGCGGTAGAAAAGTTTGATTTTACGCTAGTGTAGCCTACCCGTTTCCCTACACGTCATCCTTCAACGGCTTCGTCTTTGTCTCTTCTGATGCCTTTAATTCCAGAGTCGGCTTTGTGACCTCCTTCTTCGTTGCGGGCATCTCGGATGGGTCGATGGTCTTCTTGATCTCCTGGTACTTCTGGGCATGCAGTACGTCTTTAGCAAAGGCGGCATTTTCGTCCTCGCACTTTCGTGCTTTCTTTGGGTCTCCCCTAATAGTGATCACGCCCTTGGGACCTGGAATTTTCATCATATTATAAATGTAAGATGGAGGATCCATGAAAGCCCAGTAAGCCGGTCGTCCAAATATGGCGTGGTATGCGCTCTTGAACGGGACCACTTCGAAGGAAAGTGCTTCCGTACAGTAGATCTTTGGAGTTCCAAAAGTAATATTCAAAGTGACCTCTCCCAGGGAATTTGCTTGTCTTCCTGGGAAAACTCCATGAAAGATCATAGAGCTATGATTCAGCTGAGTTTCCGAGATCCTCATCCGATGCAGCGTTTCGACGTAGAGGATGTTGATGCTGCTGCCGCCGTCCATGAGGGTCTTGGAGAAATCATAACCTTCAATAAGTGGATTGACGAAGAAAAGCGTACTTACCTCGCCTGTGCAACTTAGGCAGATGATCAGCACGATCAAAGGTGATTGTTACTTCTGACCTGTCCAAGAATTGAGGGACAGCCAGAATAGTTGCATTGAGCTCATGCAAAACTGCTTTGTTGACCTTAGCTGGTTGAGACCCAAGGAAAGTAACATAAGTGTCCTTATTCGTTGGGAAGTTCTTCTTTCCATCCGACTTGGGATTTGAAGGCTCTGCTTCCTCCATGTCGGAATCTTCCTTGGTCTCTTTTTCTTTTTCAGGATTCTTCTTTCCCTTTCTTCGCTTGGACCTATAGCCAGCAGATTCATCTTTCTTGATGTCATCATTGAAACGACACTCTAGTGGCATCTAAGTGATGCACACACGGATTGTTGGCAATGTCGTCCCAAGAGTAGGTTTTGCTAGGTTGTTGGTCTCCTCTACCTTGGACTCTTGATGGCCCAATACCACATCTGCGGCCGCCTCTGCGGCCGCCTCCGCGCCCTCCTCGTCCTCCAGACCCAAAAGTAGAGTTGACAACTGCTGTTTCCGCGTTGTGTTTTTCTTCCGAGGTGTTCTTGCGCTTCTGAGTTTGTTGCTTCGGCTATTTTGCCGACGTAGGTACTGCCAGGATGTTTAGTAGTCCTTCTGCGTCATCATCGGTGTCTGCATACTTGCTCGCTGTCTCTATCATCTCTCCCAGATCAGTGACCTTGTCGCGCCTCAAACTGTGACGTAGTAAACCAATTGGGAGTCCTGCAATGAAAGCTTCAATCACAGTTTGATCGTTTACTCCTTGACAAGAGTTCTTGGTGTCGATCCATTGTCCGAGGTAATCTTGGCAAGTTTCTCCGGCTTTCTGGGTGCAATGTTGTAGGTCTCCTACCATACAGGGCCTCGGATATGTGCCTTCAAAATTCCGAAAGAATGCACTTTGCATGTCATACCAGTTGTGAATGGTGTTCTCCAGAAGTTCATTGAGCTAGGATCGTGCCGTCTTCCTCAGCATAAGTCGGAGATAACGGGTCACGACCAAGCTATTTCCGTCTTTGGCGATGCAGCAAGCCTGGAAAAAATCCTGAAGCCAAGTATCTGGCCAGGCCACACCGTCATAGGGTTGGATGTGTCTTGAGATAGCAAATCCTTCTGGGAAGTTTGTTTTGTTGAATGCGCGGTCCCAAGCATTTTGGACCCACAGAAATATTGTTGGACTCGGAGCACCGTGCCTCTATGTTAGAGTTGATTCGGTGCCTCACGTTAGTTTGTGCCAGAGAACGCCATCTTGGTTGTTCGATGTGGCTGCGGTGCCTTGGAGACGGACTTCTACTTCTACCACCACCGCCTCCGTCATGACGCCCTCCTTGGCCTCCTCGAGAGCCGCTGTGATGGCTGCTTGGTGGAGAGGGTGGTGCAGGTGGATTGTTTCCGGCTGAGTGCCAGCCTCCATCTGGAGCATCATTATTCTGGCTCCGGGGAGGGTCTTGATTACGACGAGCCCCCCTACCGGCTTGACTCGGTATGGTGTCTGTCGTTCCTTCGTCCGTCGTTTCCCCCATTGTGATGAGGTTCAGCCAGACGGCTAGTATGTCTAGGAGGTGGCATCCTTTGTCAGTCCTCCTCCCGGCGTCTCTCTTCTTCATCTTCCCTGCGATTATTTGACTATCACCGGGGAGGCTGCCTCGGAACCAGTGCTACAACTACGTCTCGTTTTGCGGATGGAGGAACATTGCTCTAGTCACATGCGGCTCTATGCCGTTGCCCTAAAGATCTAGTTCTTGAGTAGTTGTGTTCCCGACGGTCGGGACGGTGATGCTGTTTCGGGTCCCGTCGGGGCCTAATGTCATTCCAAGCTGGATCCGTGCGACATTGGTCAGATTTGGAGACCATTTTTCCGCTCCTAGATTTTGCGGACTTCTATTGCTCCAGACCCTTGGTAAGTACCTTTACGCCCAACCAAACTTGTTCTGGGTTTGGGTTGTTTGCCCGGATATCTCGGGCTGCAGCAATGTTTTCCACTGGTGTTCCATACACCAGATCTCCCTTTCTATCGAACTAAGGTGCTCCCGGATCTACCTCAAAGAGGATCTTGTGGACTTCCGGATATTTGTTAGCCCGCACAGGGCCGTTCCGGGTCTTCTGGTGCTGCAGGGAGTTGAACTGCCCCGCAGATGCAATGCTCTTCTTTTCTTCCGTCAGGTTGTTAGCCTCATCCAGGAGTACTTGACGACGCGCTTCTAGGGCTTGGGCCCTATCTTCCAATTCTGCAGGTGTAAGCTCTATAGCGGTAGGGATTGGCGTAGTTAACGCATCTACGATGAGTTTACGGGCACCAGAGGTAACCACGTGTTCATCCACCGGAGTTTCCTTTGGATCCTCTAGGATTAGGGCTCCATCCGAGTGTTCTTCATATTCTTCGGCAACTTCTTTCTCAGCCGGAGGATCGTTTGCCAGAGTCTTCTTCTTGTTCTTCTTCATTGCCTTCTTGGTAGCGCCGGTAGTGTTGGGGGGATGACCCCCGGATAGGCCAAGCCAGCACTAACTGGTTGTCTCTAGAGAAAGCTGGCCCGATGAACACAAGACAAAGAGCCTCAATCGGGTGATACGCTTCACCCGGCCCGCATCAAGATTCCCCGGCTGGCCCGTCTAGCCGGGGGCCAGGATAGCCAGCTAGGTAGCCACCTCTACCCTGCTGCCTCGGATCCGTTGGCTAAGGGTACGGGAGGGGGTGACGCTCCTTGCTGAGCGCACCCTTGACCGGACAAGATGGAACTACCAGACCAAGGCGCCAAAGCGCTAAGGCTGGGAGATGACGGACAAAGTCCCGACTGACAGATAAAGCGCCAAGCTGATGGTTAAAGCGCCGGGTGACGCCTAAAGCGGAGGCGCTGAGACGTTGGGGCACTATCCCCACCTGTACTGAAGCTTGACCAGACCCTGGACGACCGGCTGGAATCGGCCGGCCGGCCCGCTTTGTAAACCCAAAGCCCAAAACAGTAAACCCTAGAGCCCACATTGTAACCTACCCTTCTAGCAGTATATAAGGAGGGGTAGTGCTAGGGTTCTAGGTAAGGAATAACAAGTTAGAAGTTAGCCAGAATCTCCAAGTCGTGTAATCCATCTTCCTCTAGCTCCCAAGAGTAGCTAGGGAAACAGCTCAAGGAGCACTTGTATTGAGCATTCGCTCCCCACATAAAGGATCCTTGCAGGAGTAGGAGCGTTACCTCGACAAGAGGGCTCTAAACCTGGGTACATCACTGTGTCTGCAGTATCTGTGCCCAACCCGTTGCAAGTAGCCACCGATAGCATCCCTATTGTCCCCTTTCATGCCATCCCCGATGGCACTATCGTGTTCCACACCCCGACAGTTGGCGCTGACCATGGGGCATAGCGCTTTGGCTGGAGTCATCTTTCGCACGGGACTTCCGCTCGTCTCTGGTGAGCGGGTCGCCTCTAGCCTCGTCCTTACCTTTGGCTTGTTCGACTGCGTCCTCGACAATGCATCCTGCTTCAACAGGGAAACTTTCCCAAGTGACGGCACCGTCATGCACTTTGGCGAGCACCATGTCTACGTCGCCACCATCGCCAAGGAGTTCCCTCGCGAGGTCGTCGTCGTCTCCGGTGCGCCTCCAGGTTTCTCCTTCCCGCTCCACGCGAGCGGTAGTGTTGAGGTCATGATGGCCGGCGCAGGCGAAGGACGTCGCCCACCTTTGGAGCGAGACGCAGGCGCCAAATACCCTGCTCCACAAGGGCAAGGCGCAGACCCTCTAGTGGATTCCATCCAAAACCTTCGCATCCCCATCGCCACCGAGCTGGATCCAGCTGCCGCGGCGGCCGCACTAGAGACCACATGCCAGAGCCTCCTGGAGGAAGCCAACAGAGTGGCCACGCGCCGACGATGTCTGGAAGCCATTGTGCGCGAGTACAACACTGCACATGGCTTCTCCCGCCTACCCGGCGCGAACCGGCAGCTGCCGCCGCAAGGCCGCAACCTAGGCTTGGAGCTAGACCACACTGCTGACTCGCGCGTGGTGGCGCCTCGTCCGGTCTATAGTACTCTGGCCAAAAACATGAGGGCGGTGGAAGCTGCTGCCGCAGAACTTAGCCTCCTGGAGGGCGACGAGCTACGCCGCCAGAAGGCACACATCGAACTCCTTGTGGCGACAGCTAACCGGCAACATGCCGAGGCGAGCGCAAGCCTAGGCGGCAACAACAATAACCAGCCACCTCGGCGGGCGGGCGAGCTGGCTACAGGCATGAGCAAGGCCTCCTCTCCAAACGTTACAAGGAAGGACAACCGTCCACGTGGTGGGTCGACCGGCCATGGACGAAACCCACGCGAAGCCACCAACAGAAAGCGTGACCCGGCCATCGAAGCCAGAAGAGCTAACGCACAGCCTAGGTCCCGCCTTTCAGGTTGGCTTGGCCCGGTCGAGCTAGAGGAACCAAGAGATGCGCGTGAATGCATGGACCTACTAGTCCAATCGCATGCGCTGGAGGAAGAAAGCCCAGCTGGCCCAAGGTGTTTTAGACCACGCATCCAGAATGAACTGATTCCAAAGGGATTTTCGCTACAACGGCACTGTCAAGCCAGAAGATTGGCTGGTGGATTACACCATCGTGGTGGGCATTTCCAATGGCAATCCCCGGGTGGCGATGCGCTACGTCCCGCTCATTCTGCTGGATTCAGCCTGAACCTAGCTCAACAGCCTCCCCGATAATAGCATCAATGCTTGGTTCAATTTCGAGCAAGCATTCGTCTGCAACTTCACGGGCACCTACAAACACCAGGGCCGCCCTAGCGAGCTCGCCCTCTGTGTCCATGGCAGGGATGAAACCGACCGCTCCTACATCACTCGGTGGACAAGAATGCACAACTCCTGTGAAGGAGTGCACGAACACTAGGCAGTCGACTTCTTCATCAATGGCTGCAGGGATGGAACCATGCTCAAGCACAAGCTTCGCCGGGTAGAGCCTACCACCATGGCCAAGACCATGGAGATCACAGACAAGTACGCCACCGCAGAGGCGGCAATGAAAAGGTCAGTTCGGCTAGACGACCAGGGGCAGATCATCGTCGAGGTCACCGTGGACCGACACGTGATACGTCCATTTTGCATCACTATTCTATATCATAATCTACTATTATTCATTGATATATTTCATATTAAGAGATGGTACATATGTTATTTTATCTATTTTTTCCATGATCAATGATTTTGGGAGGATGAACCACCGGAGTCAGGATTCTGATGGAAAAGGCACTGTTTGGAGGCAAAATTCGCAAATATTAGAAAATCCCAGAAAATCCTATTTTTCTAGAAGACGAAGGAAGCTAGCAGGGGAAGTGGGCCACAAGGGTCCCACACCACCCCCTGGCACGGGCCATCCCTGGTCGCGCCACTAGGTGGTGTGGCTACCCTAGCCCACCTATGGCATCGCCTTTTGGTGTATATAATCCCCTTGAAACCCTAAGACTCAGGGAGCAACCACAGAAAGATTATGCTGCCTCTACGGGGCAGAAACTATAGAGAGAGAAAGAGCTCTCCGGCAGGCAGAAATCTGCCGAGGAAATTCCTTCCCGGAGAGGGGAGATCGTCGCTGACGAGGTTTAATCTCGTCAATGCCCATTATTATGGACTTGGGTTTTGGAGAAGATGGGGATGCTGGAGATCATGGCACGGTTAACAGACAAGTAACCAGGGGACACGAGATTTACCTAGGTTCAGGCCCCCGGAGGGAAAACCCTACTCCTGCTTGTCTGCTCTTTGATTACGGCGGAACCGAAGGTTACAGGGTGCGTAGATTCGATTTGGCGTGGATGCGTGTGCGAAAGTATGAGTCTGGTCGATCTAGGACGTGCCCTCCTGACCTTTATATAGACTTAGGCAGGTCCCGGGCGTAGTCCTAGTCGGTTACAAGTTCTAGGGTTTTACCCCTTTGAATTTCCTATCTCCGCTAGTCTTGCTCTCCAAGGATCGAAGGCGTCATGGGCCTTGGCCACCTGAAAATCTTCATGGGCCAGCGTATGTCTGCCGTGGGCCTTCCTTGGGCTGGACTAGGTATGCTGAAGTTACGTACCCGTAGGGTATAACCATGTCAGTAGCCCCCGAGTGATCAGTCGAATCGTAGATTCGGCTGAGGACTCTTCCATCCTTCGGGAGTAGCTATGTGTTAATAGTATACGTGTGTAGGGATTGTTGATGCGTGTGCCTGACTCACCCGACGGATCAGGGTCAGTTAACCGTCTTAGGACGAAACAACACGATCTTCTTCAGGTTCGGGTCCCTCAACCCGGACCTGGAACGTATGCTGGCGTAATTCGACTCAGGCCGCGGAGGACTTACAGGAGTGGAATTCCAGTGATTTTAATTGGTGTACCCAACGCGTCCGTCGGGATTTTTCATCATACCTGCTGGTACGGATTCATACTAGCAGAGCGCAGTCAGGTGCGTTGCCAGGCCATCAGATGATATCTGTAGGTCTTATCTTTGCGTCGCAGACGCAACATCCGAATTTTTATCACCGTGGAGGTGTTTCGGGTGGCCAAGGAGGATGTTGCTCACTTAGCATTAATTGGGGCAGAGTTGCCGAAAAGTTTTGCGTGCTGATCCGAAAGATCGCAGTCGAAGATTTCATAGGGTGCGCCACCAGCGCTCCCTATGGGAGTAGCCCCCAAGTGTCTGTTCGAGTCGTAGACTCGAACAGAGACTTTTAGTTCAAGCATTGTTTCAATCATTATGTCCGCAGGACTCGAAAATTTTCGGATGCTTAAATCCATCCTCCCTATGGGAGTAGCCCCCGAGTCCGTAGTGGAGTCGTAGACTCGACGTAGGACCCAGAGAAATAATTTTGTCCTCATTTGTCTGTCGGGTGCGTGGCCAGTGCTCCTGATAGGAGTAGCCCCCAAGTATTTAGTCGAATCGTAGATTCGAGTGAGTACTTTTAGCTGTGGAGCCGAAGTGGTGCTAGTATAGCTTTTGATGACGTCAGTGCTTACGATCGATGACCTCAAGCGTCTGCTACGCCAGAGATGACTTGACTGGACGAAGCGTGGGTCCCACTTGCTAACTTTGAATTGACCGGTCACACGCGGCGTGGAGATGATTACGGCGTCTCCTCGATTTCCGCACGTAGTGGACGGCGTGGTAACGACGGTTCGTTTTGGTGCTGACACGTGTACGGCCAGATCTACCGTTGGCGTTAGGTCTTCTCGATGGACGGCCAGCGTGCGTCGTCTTCGCTGTTATAATCCCTGGTGAAATCGTGGTTTGTTTTTCACCGCAACAGTTCATCTATTCACTGCCCCCTCGTTCGTGAGCTATTCTTGCTGCGCGCTGAGAGTTTTCTCCACATTTCCTTTGTCTTTCTTCGTTGGCAACGCCACCACCGCCGTAGCGCCATGGGGAAACCAAAAAAGTCCTCATCTGCAGTTGGGACCAGCGCCGCCGGAGGCAAGAAGGGCGCCGCCACTGCTCGCGTCACTGATGGTGGTTGGCGACGATCAGAAGCGCGGGAGAGCGATCTCCGCAAACTGCGCGAGCGGAGCCTAATCCCGCAAGACACGACGGCCGTGAGACTCCCCGGCAATGAGGTTATCCCCCGTCCCCCATCTGGGTATCGGGTTATGTTTGTTGCCTTCATGATTCGCGGGTTTTCTTTTCCGGTCCATGACTTCCTTCGTGGACTGCTCTTTTTCTATGGGGTTCAGCTCCATCATCTGTCTCCCAACTCCCTTCTCCACATTGCGTGTTTTGTCACGCTTTGCGAGTGTTGGCTTGGCATTGAGCCGCACTTTGGCCTCTTCCGGAAGCTTTATTCCGTGAAGAGGCAGTCTGGTTCGGATGGTGTGTATCCCATTGGGGGTTTCATCATCTCCCTCAGTCCCAATGTGCAATTCTTTTCCTTTTCCATGTCCGAATCTTTCCAGTACTGGCGGAGGAAATGGTTTTACATCCGTGACTCCGTACTGCCTGGGCAAGACTTTGGTCTCGTTCCTTTTGACCCCTCCCAGTTGATTGAGAAGAAAAGATCCTGGAAAAACCAAATCTTGGATGGTGAGGTGGCGGAGATAGAGGCCCTGTACCGTCGGGTGGAGGATCTCCAACTGATTCCTGAGAAGGAGGTGAACGGTGTCAACATCATCCGGACGTTTCTTGAGCGTCGGGTGCAGCCTCTCCAAGCGAGGGCGCATCCGATGTTTCTTTACTCTGGGCACCGTGATCCGACGAGGGTTTCGAGTGAGAAAATCTCCGAGGTGGAACTTGACAAGGCTCTTCGCGCGCTGTTGAAGTTCAAGGTCGATGAAGAAATCCCGGTGAAGTCGCTGACTCCTCCCTTTTCGTCGATGTTGGTCGTACCGAAGGTGTAGATTTGCGCACGTAGTGCTTCCCTTTTGTTTTTGTCAGCTGTGTACTTTTTCCTTTGTTTGCTAACAAAGTTCCTTTTCCTTTTTGCAGAGCTTCAAAGTGCTGGGCATGGCACCATCGTTGCCCGAGAGGTATCCGAATGCCCCGGATAATGAAGTGGTGGATTCCATGTCCGAGCTACCGTCAGCGCGATCCCCAGCGGAGGATGCCGACGAATCGAGTGAGGACCATTCGCGCAAGCGGTCACGGAGTTCTAGCGAGTCGTCAGATGCCTCGAATCCTCCGACTCCCAGAAATCCTCTGGGCCTTGAGCGTCATGATGATGTTCATGGGGGTTCTTCCTCTCCCCTTCCTGCCATTCCTGTGCGGGCTGTTGCTCCGCACCCGCTAGCAAAGCGGAAGAAGGAAGAAAAGAAGGAGGAGAAGAAGGAAGAGAAAAAGGAGGAGAAGAGGGCCCGAAGGGCTTCTCCTATCTTCGACTTGAGCGCGTTGGGCTCGTAAGTTTTCTTGTTGCCACTGCTGTCCTTTGTTCCCTTGTTATTTTTGTGATGTTTGCACCTATGCTGATTGGCTTCGTATGCAGGCAATCCTCCGACGGCTCCAGTGATGGTGCGGGGGAGATGATGGGGGAGTCGAACATTGCGTCGCCTCCTCCTCAGACGGTGGCGACTTCGGGTGACGCTGCGCCAGTTCCTCCTGTGCAGGAGAGGTTGGTGGTTGCGCCTCAGAATTTCGCAGGCGGGCCTGCAGGTTCGCCTTCGGAGCACGTAAGTTTTTCTGCTTGATGTTACGGGGGGAGCCCCCGAGTGTCTTCGTATGCTGATGTTGTTGATGCTTCTTTGTGTTGGGTGTAGCCCCCAAGTCCTGCTCTTACTACTATTGCCTGTTGCTGCAGCCTTTTGTCCAAGAGGCCAAGCGGCTGGTGGAGGAACGCCTGACGCTGGAGGCGAAACTGCGGCAGCTTCAAGGTATTCGTCTGCCTTGTAGTACTTCTCTTGCTTATCCTGGTCCTGTTCTTTGACACTTGCTTGTTGTAAATGCAGAGGAGCATAACGACTCTCTCCGTGAGGTCGATGCTCTAAAGAAGAGCCTTGGCCAATCGGAGCAGAAGGCCGAAGTTACCGCTGGTGCGAGAGAGCGCCTTGAGCTGGAGCTGACGAAGGCAGCCGAAGCGAAAGAGCGTCTGCAGCAGGAGGCCGCAGATCGTGAGGAGCAGCTGGCCACCGTTGCGGCTGCTCGTGAAAAAGGGGTGGCGGAGAAGCTCATGGCTGCTGCCAAGGCTATTTTGGGTGAGTGCTAGCTTTTGTACTTGCTTCTTTTTCTTCGGATCTTCTTCTATGTTGCCTTTCTTCATGTTTTCTTCTTTTTTTGTCTCAGATGCCGCAGGCATCGAGTTTGACCGCGGTGCTCTGGAGCACGGGAGTGCTCTAGATGATGCCACTGTAGCGGTCGAAGACCGCTGCAGCACCGTCGTCAACTCCCTTGCCAAGGCGAAAGAGGTCCTTGGTCGCTTCTACCAGGAGCTCTTCCCGAAGGGCGCATCCCTTGAAGACGTGGGTGCCCTGGCAGAGGCTCTGTCATCCGAAGCGCCTGCAGCATACAAGCGCAAGCAGAAGGGCATCGGCGCGTCCGTCGGGCTGGCGATGGCCATGGCGGCTGGGGCGGAACTGGACCTGCCCCAGATTACTTCTCGGATGCCTACAGTTGCGGATGGATCCGAGGTAGCCTTCGCCGCCTACTCCGCTCGCTGCAGACGATATGGGCCCAAGCTCATTGACTTGCTGTCTGAGTATGCATTGCGGCAGCAGGGCGAGGCCAAAGCTAGGCAGTCTGGTTCTGAGGCGACGCAGTATCCTCCGCCTTATGCATAGTAGACGTAGGGTAGTTTGTAGTCTATTTTTGTTGTGAATATCTTTTGTAGTACCATCCTTGTGCCACGTAGTGGCCTTATATACTTTAATGAATTCCTCCGAGTTGTGCTCTATCCTTGGCTGAATGTCTGTGTGCCTTCTTTTTTCTGCTGCTATAGGTTCCTTCGGGTGCTGACCCAGTTGACACTTCATCCGCAAAGCCCTTGCGACCATCGCTGGATGATTCCTCGCAGCTTGCGTTTCTTCGAGATCGCGTGCGCAGCTTGGAGAGAGATTTGCTTGGGTTACGCGGTCGCGCTGACGTTTGGAAGTCCAAAGCAGACCGTGGTGCAGCCAGAGAGGAGTATTTGATGGCGGAGCTGGGTCGGCTGTCCAAGCAGCTGCAATGTAAGTTGATCCTTCTTTCGGGCTGTAGCTCAGTTCTTCGGGTGAGCCTGCTGGCTTTACTCTTGTTTTGTGCGGTTGTCGCAGGTGCCAATCTTGCTCCGAGGGAAGAAAAGGAGCGCATTGCTGTTCGAGTCAATTGCTTGACTCAACAGGACATGGAGGCCGGCGGCTTCTTCTGGATGGATCGTGATCGCGCCATAGTTCTGGCGACGGTGCAGGATCGTGTCTACCAGGTTTCGCGGGTGCTCCGCCAGGTGCAGACATCGCTTTCCTCGGTGCTGCACGTCATGTTTCCGTTGGATTCCATGCCAACGACCCTTGCAGGTCTTCTGACGAAGTTTTGAAGTGCCAGCAATGTCAAGGAGCTGGTGCGGCAGCAGCTCGTCGCGGGGGTGAAGGCTGCCTTGTCTCTTGTGAGGGTGCACCACCCTGACGTAGATTTGGCTGCTGTGGCTACTGGGCCACCTCCTCGACCAGATGGTGGCGAGTGGAATATGCGTCCGCATTACGCGGCTGTAAGGCAGTATGCCGAACAGATTGTAGATTTGTTTGAGCAGTGTGCTCAGGTTATTCTTCAGAATAGGTAGGACCTGAAAATAAACAGATAGATGTAAAATTTGTATATTGTGGCTGGGCGTGTATATGCCCTTTGTTGTAAAGGTTTGCTTATTTGTGAGCACGTAGTGCTTTGATTTAGTACGTGCCCTTTTCGTTTGCCTGACGTGGTCAGCTACTCAGGTGTACACGTTTTGTCCTCAGTCGATGAAATCGTGAGGTGGGGGGAGCCCCCAAGTGCGTTTGTAGCATGTAATAAAGTTGCAGAGAAATAGTCAACCGAAGGTTGGGGGCGAGACACTTAGCTTTATTTGTATCGTAATGGAGGAGGTACATGGTTCGGCTGAGTAGCCTTGGCTGTAAGCCTTGTCGAGAGTAAAAAGGGGGTACATTGCTATGGGTAGAATCGTCGCAGGTGCGAGACGTTCCACGGGTTGGAGTATGCGACTCCAGACTCCATGTGCTTGAGGCGATAGGCGCCACCTGGGATGACCTCAGTGATGGTGTAGGGTCCTTCCCATGGTGAATCGAGTTTGTTCGGTCGCTTTTGCTTGAGTCGCAAGACGAGGTCTCCTTCGACGAAGGACCTTGGGCGCAACCGGCGGCTGTGATAGTTGCGGAGACTCTGCTGGTACACCGTTGATCGAGCTGCTGCTATATCCCGTGCTTCGTCGAGTGTGTCGACGGCATATTCGAGTGCAGCCGTGGATTCGGCTTCGCTGTAAGCGACGACTCGTGGAGCCTGGTGGCGTACTTCGGCTGGTAGCACGGCCTCAGCTCCGTGCACCATGAAGAATGGTGTGTAGCCGGTGGAGCTGTTTGGCGTAGTCCGTAAGCTCCACAGGACAGACGGTAGCTCTTTCGTCCAGTTTCCAGCTTTGTGCTCGAGTGAGCTCATGAGGCGCTTCTTGATGCCGGCGCCGATTAGGCCGTTGGCCTTTTCCACTTGCCCATTTGTTTGCGGGTGTGCCACTGAGGCATACGTGATATTGATCCCGAGGCCTTCGCAGAAGTCCTGGAATTCTTCGGAGATGAAGTTCGATCCGTTGTCGGTGATGATGCTGTGCGGTACGCCAAACCTGTAGACAATGGATTCGAAGAACTTGACGGCGGTTTTGCCCTTCTGGTTGGTGACTGGCATGGCTTCGATCCACTTGGTGAATTTGTCGACTGCGACCAGGAGGAAGACGTGTCCTCCCTTCGAGGATTTTGGCAGTTTGCCGATCATGTCAAGGCCCCATTGGGCAAAAGGCCAGGCTATGGGTATGGGTCGCAGTTCGGACCCAGGTGCGTGCGGTTTGTCAGCGAACCGTTGGCACTCGTTGCATCTTCGGACGATGTCTTTCGCGTCGCTCATGGCCGTTGGCCAGTAGAATCCTGCTCGCAGAGCTTTGGCGACGAGGGAGCGGCTACCTGCATGGTGGCTGCAGATGCCCTCGTGTATATCTTGGGGTATGGCCTTGCCGTCGTTGATGGTGACGCACCGTTGTAGAACGCCCGTAATGCTGCGTTTGTACAGCTCGCCGTTGATGATGGTGAAGGCTTTTGATCGACGAGATATGCGTCGGGCATCTGTCGGGCTGTCTGGTAATTCTCCGTTTATTAGGAACTAGAGGTATGGACGTGTCCAAGTTTCTTCGACTGCCATGACCTGCATCAGGTTGACCATGGAAACTTCGGTATCTAACTTTTCGGGTCCTTCATGACCTTCGGGTAGCGTAGCCCCCGAGTGTTCTGCTTCTTCGGGTGATCCCTTGGGGAATTTCCGCTTGATGGATGGCATGCAGATTTGTTCGAGGAACACACCCGGTGGTACCTTTGCACAAGTGGAGCCGATGTTGGCGAGTCTATCGGCCTCCTCGTTGCTCTCTCTTCCAACGTGCCGAAGTTCGCAGCCGTCGAATTCTCCTTCAAGTGTGTTGTATAGCGCGCGGTACGCGATCATGTTTTCGGCGTGTGCGTCGCACTCATTCATCGTCTGCTGTATGACAAGGTTGGAGTCACCGTAGATGACCAGGCGCGTTGCGCCACATATTTTTGCCATCTTCATGCCGTGGATGAGGGCTTCGTATTCGGCCTCGTTGTTGGAGGCTCTGAATTTCATCCGAAGGACGTACTTCATCTTGTCACCTTGCGGGGAGGTCAGTATGACTCCTTCCCCTGCTCCGGCTTCGCGTTTGGAGCCGTCAAAATGCATTGTCCAGGACTGCGACATGTCTGGGGTGTCAGGCAGCTGCAGCTCCATCCAGTGCACCAGGAAGTCCGGAAGGACTTGAGATTTGATTGCGTGTCGCTTCTCGTAGATGATGTCCAGGGGTGATAGTTCAATGCCCCACAGGGCCACGCGCCCTGTGGCCTCTGGGTTATTCAGGATGCTGTTTAGGGGTGCCTCATTGACGACCATCACCTGATGCTCCTAGAAGTAGTGGCTCAGTCGTCGAGCCGTCATGAACACGCCGTATGCCAGCTTCTGGTAGTGCGGGTACTGCTGTTTTGTTGGAGTGAGAACCTCGCTGAGGTAGTAAATTGGGCGTTGTACCCCGTGGGTCTTGCCTTCTTCGGGTCGTTCGACCACAAGTACTATGCTGACCACCTGGTGTGTGGCTGCTATGTACAGCAACAGGGGCTCGCGCTCGTTTGGCGTGACCAAAACTAGCGAGGTGGAGAGGAGCCGCTTAAGGCTTTCGAATGCGTCGTTGGCTTCTGGTGTCCACTCGAACTTGTGTGCCTTGCGCAGCAGCTGGTAAAATGGTAGGGCCTTCTCGCCCATGCGGCTGATGAACCTGCTTAGTGCCGCTACTCGCCCTGCGAGCTGCTGAACGCCCTTGAGGTTTTTCGGCTTCTCCATTGTCGTGATAGCTTTGATTTTCTTCGGGTTCGCTTCGATCCCTCGTTGAGAGATGAAGTACCCGAGCAGCTGACCCGAGGGGACGCCGAAGGCGCACTTTTCTGGATTGAGCTTGATCCTGTAGCGATCAAGGTTGTCGAACGTCTCGCGGAGATCGTCGATAAGTGTTCTTACCTCCTTGGTTTTTATGACTATGTCGTCGACATAGACTTGGACGTTGCGACCGATCTGGTCCTTGAGGCAGGCCTGCATGCATCGCTGGTACGTGGCACCCGCGTTCTTTAGCCCGAAGGGCATTGTGTTGTAGCAGTATACTCCGAACGGTGTGATGAACGCCGTTTTCTCTTGATCTTCGACCTTGAGTCGAATCTGGTTATAGCCTGAGTAGGCGTCGAGGAAGGAGAGTTTCTCACAACCTGTAGTCGAATCGATGATCGGGTCGATCCGAGGAAGAGGGAAGTGGTCCTTAGGGAAGTGTTTATTTAGTGACGTGAAGTCCACGCACATCCGCAGGATGTCCGTGTCCTTCTTCGGGACCATCACCGTGTTTGCCAGCCACTCGCTTTCCTTGATTTCCCGGATGAAGTCTGCTGCGAGTAATCTGTTGATCTCCTTGCCGATAGCTTCGTCTCGTGGCTCCAACAGTCTTTGGATGGACTGCTTGACTGGCTTGGTGTCTGGGAAGACATTGAGTGCGTGCTCGGCAAATTCCCTGGGAACTCCTGGCATGTCCGCAGGACACCAGGCGAAGATTTCCCAGCGCTCACGGAGGAATTCGACGAGCGCGCCTTCCTATGCAGTGCTGAAGTCATTGGCGATCAACGCCGTCTTGGAGGCATCCGTTGGATGGACCTGCACTTTCTTGGTGTTGATGGTGGAGTCGAAAGACATGCCAGGTGCGTTCTGCTTTGTGACTGGGGGTAGCCCATTGTCCGTCACCTCGCGGAGCCTTACAAGATCATCTTGCATGCCGAAAGACTGGGAGATTTTGTTGAAATCCCTGTCGCATTGGTCCGATCGGGTGAAGCTCCCGTGGACGATGATGACGCCCCTCGGTCCTGGCATCTTTAGTAGTAGGTATGCGTAGTGTGGGACGGCCAGGAACCTTACGAATGCTACACGTCCCAGGATGGCATGGTATTGCGACAGCCAGTCCACCACTTCGAATTCTAGGCGTTCCTGCCGAAAGTTGTCCGGCTTCCCGAAGATGACATCGAGCCCTATTTTGCCCAGGGGAAGATGCCTTTCCCTGGGACAATGCCGTGGAACATTGTGTCTGATTGTTCCAGGCTGCATTGCGGGATCCGCATAGCTGCTAGAGTGCTTGCGAACATTAGGTTGATGCCGCTGCCGCCGTCCATGAAGACGCGACTCATCTTGAAGCCTCCGATCTACGCCTCCAGCACCAGGGCAGCATGACCTGGGCGAGGGATCTGGCAAGGGTGATCCGCGCGAGTGAATTTGATGCAGGACTCCGATCCGCTGAGGTACTCAGGGATTGCAGGCAGAGTTGCCACGGCCAAGTTGATTTGTCGGGTGATTTTCTTCTGCACCCTGTTGGTGAGGCGTCCCTTCTGGATCATATTTAGTGCTCCCTTTGGTGGGGGGTATGCGACCCCGGCGTTGTTTTGCGCTGGTGCGATTGGTTGATTTGGTCCTCCAATAGGCGGCGGTGGAGGAGCTCCGTGTGCTATTTCACCTGGCGCAGGTGCGTTTCCGAACGCAGGAATTGGAGCTTGTTGCCTCATCTGCATCATGCCTTCGCTGAGTTTTTGGAACTCGCGGCAGTCCTTGAGCATGTGGCTAGCTTTCTTTTTGCCATCTTGTTTGTCGATGTAGAAGTGGATGGTGCATGGACCCGAAAGTTTGTCGAATGCTGATGGTCCGTTGTCGCGGTCGCGGCGTTGCCACGGCTGTGTTGGTCGTCCGTTGTCGCGGAAGTTTCCGCTGTGGTATCCTCCGCTGTTGCGGCTGTTGTCGTTACGGCGGTTGGCGTAGCCGGCTGCGACCATGTCGGGTCCGTCGCGGTCCTCGTAGACGCGCGATCTCCTCTTGCTACGGCGTTCGCGTCTTCGGCCGTAGTCGTCCTCTTCATCTGATTGCGCCCGCTGGATGCAATCTTCGCCGTCTGCCCAACTATTGGCGATTTCCATGAGGTGGTCGAGTGTCTTGGGCTTTACACGCCCAAGTTCCTCCTTGAAGTCTAGGCGCTTGACACCGTCCCGGAAGGCATCGATGGCCCTTTCTTCGGAGATGTGTGCTGCGGAGTTCTTGGTTGTAGACCAGCGTAGTATGTACGAGCGAATAGATTCACCTGTTCTCTGAGTGCAGGCTCGCAACTCTTCGATTAAGGCGGGCCTCTTGCTGGTGCCTTTGAAATTTCGGATGAAGCTATAAGCGAGCTCCTCCCAGCTTCGGATGGATCCTGATGATAGGCTGCTAAGCCAGACCCGCGCCGCGCCTGTCAGCTGCAGCTGAAGGCATTGCATGGCGGTTTCTTTGTTGCCTCCGTGAAGCTTGACGGATGACAGATGGTCACTGAGCCAGGACTTTGGATCTTGCGTGCCATTGAACTTCGGAGTATCTGAAGGAAGCTTGAAGTTGCGTGGCATCTGTGTTCGCCGGACAGATCTGCTGAAGCATCGAGCCCCGCAGAGTTCTCCTTCGTCTTCATCCATCTCAGATTCAGACGAGCATGCACGTTTGGCGCATGCTTTGTCGATCTTGCGCTGTGTAAGCTTGTCTCTGGCGTCATAGTCGCGTTTATGACGGTGCGAGCTCTTCTTCCTTCGAGGAAGATCGTGTTCCTCTTCACCTTTGGATGAGGGAGTGGGGCTCCGGTCGCGCCTGGCCGGAGCTTTCTTCTTCGGCTCCGTAGGAGCGTCTTAGTGGAGCGCAGCTCCTATTAGTCCTAGTCCGGTGAGTGCGGACCTATGCATGGCCCTTTTCGGGTCCCCCTCCGGCGGTGGGTGAGCCGTGAGATACGCAGTGGCTGCCATGATCGCAGCTTGTTGCGTTTTCGGGATGATGTTGCCGTCGGCGTCCATATCCATGAACTATTTATGGAGAGTTCGGGTCACGTCACGCCGCTCCTTCGGGTCCATGTTTTCCACCCGAGAGTGGTGCTTGTTTCCCTGGTTTCCGTTTGTGCTAGAGTCGGGTCCTTTGGCGGAGAGCGCAGTTCGTCGCGCACTGGACTCGGAGGCTGCTTGCTTGCGTTTGTCGAGCGTCTCCTGCATCTTGACTTGTTTCTTGTGCTCCTCGATGAGGAGGTAGTGGTATGCCATCAGTAGGTCACGTGAGGAGTCCAGAGGTAGGACTATTTCGCCTGCAACGGCGCGGCGTGCTTCGACCCATCCTTCTTTGCTAAGTTGGATGAGGTGGCCCATGTTTTCCCCGTTTTCCCCGTTTTCGCCATTTCCACCGTTTTCGCCGTTTCTGTCCTGCGGGTTGGGGTTGGGCGGCGGGTTAGGCGTTTCCTCGTCGGTTTGGATGACTGTGGCGCACAGATAGCGCCTGCAGATTGGTTGGCTGCTGCCGCAGCTTTCGGATCCGAAACCGTAGGTCCCTTCATCCGAAGGTGGATCGCACAGATCGAAGTTGCAGCAGCTGCTGCTGTAGAACTCATCTGTTGATGGTGACGTGCGTAGCACGGGGTGTGGAGCCCACGAAGCGGGCCTGATTGACGGCACGGGCACCCGCTCAGGGAGGCGGAGGGTGCCAGTTCGTCCCACCTGGAAGCAGAAGCTCCCGAACAAGATTTCGAGTCCGTCGCCTACGGGCTCG
This sequence comes from Avena sativa, assembly GCA_916181665.1. Taxonomy (NCBI): domain Eukaryota; kingdom Viridiplantae; phylum Streptophyta; class Magnoliopsida; order Poales; family Poaceae; genus Avena; species Avena sativa. The sequence goes on along the minus strand of OV702291.1, from coordinate 295,371,463 downwards.
AAATCCTTCATGGTGGCCGGCGAGTGGGCGGTGAAGTCGAAAGCGCCGAAGAGGAGGTGATTCTCCGTCGCCGTGGAGTTGTAGATCGATCGGGTCGGAACCGTCATGACCGCACAATCAGCAGCCCCAATTTCCACGGACGGCGCCAATTGACGAGGTTTAATCTCGTCAATGCCCACTGTTATGGACTTGGGTTTTGGAGAAGATGGGGATGCTGGAGATCGTGGCACAGTTAACAGACAAGCAACCAGGGGACACGAGATTTACCCAGGTTCAGGCCCCCGGAGGGAAAACCCTACTCCTGCTTGTCTGCTCTTTGATTACGGCGGAACCGAAGGTTACAGGGTGCGCAGATTCGATCTGGCATGGATGCGTGTGCGAAAGTATGAGTCTGGTCGATCTAGGACGTGCCCTCCTGGCCTTTATATAGACTTAGGCAGGTCCCGGGCGTAGTCCTAGTTGGTTACAAGTTCTAGGATTTTACCCCTTTGAATTTCCTATCTCCGCTAGTCTTGCTCTCCAAGGATCGAAGGCGTCATGGGCCTTGGCCACCCGAAAATCTTCATGGGCCAGCGTATGTCTGCCGTGGGCCTTCCTTGGGCTGGACTAGGTATGCTGAAGTTACGTACCCGTAGGGTATAACCATGTCAGTCGCCATCAACGCCGTCATCAAGCTAGACTTCATCAGGATCATCATCATCATCTCCACCATCATCTCCACCATCACCATCACCACCACTCCATACCATTGTAACAATTGGGTTGAATCTGCATAGTTCTTAGGGGAAACTTGCCCGGTGTTGATTACTTGTTGTAGTTGATGCTATTGAGTGGAACCATTGAATTATTGTTTATGTTCAGATTGTTACTTGTCATTATTTCATCTCTGATCTTGATCCATATGATGTCTAGTGAGTAGTTTGCTTAGTTCTTGAGGACATGGGAGAAGTCATGTTGTTAGTAGTGGAATTGCGTTGAGAAATATTCAATGGTTTGATAATTAAGTTTTGGTGTTATTCTTCTAGTGTTGTCATGTGCACGTCGACTACATGATACTTCGCCTTTATGGGCCTAGGGGAATGCATTGTGTATTTGTCTACTAATTATGGGCTTGCTGGAGTGATAGAAACCTGAACCCCCATTAGGAAACCTTTGCACAAGGGAGTGTAGGATCTCAAAGTTTAAGGCTGTGGTTAGGTTTTTATCTTAATTCTTTCTTGTAGTTACGGATGCTTGCAAGGGGTATAATCACAAGTATGTATTAGTCCTAGGAAGGTCATTAGCATAGGTTCACCTACACAACACTTATCCAGACCAGAAAAGATTAATCAACTATATGAAGCGAAAGCACTTGACAATATTCCCATGTGTCCTTGAGAATGTTTGGTCATCTTAAGTAATATAACCGCCTTGTCCTTTGCTAAAGAAAGGATTGGGCCACTTGCTACAATTATTATTATTGTCTTTTATTTACTCGCACTTTATTTATTTCCATTATCAAAAACCCCTAAAAATCCGTTTGCTAAGTATTTACAGAGAATTTCTGATCCATACCACTTGTCAACACCTTCTAATCCTTGTTGCGTTCGACACTCTTACTTATCGAAAATACTGCGGTACACCCCCTATACTTGTGGGTCATCAAGACTATTTTCTGGTGCCTTTGCTAGAGAGTGAAGCGCTATTGAAGAGTGGAACTGGTAAAGGAAACTTCTACTGTGAGTATTGTTTATTCTCAATATGGATAATTCACTTAGTTTTTTATTTCGTAATGCTACTGCCACTGCTAAGGTAGTAGATGAAGCTCCACCTGCTGAAAATGATACTTTTAAGATACCTACAAGAACTGTTGATCGTGTTATGGATAACTACTATTTTGGAGATGGAACTATCCATCCCGGTGATCATTTGCTCTTTATACACAAATTATGCGGATCGTTCTAGTGTGTAGGTATTACAACAGATAAAGTCAAGAAGAAGTTATTCTCGTTATCATTGAAAGGAAGAATCAAGGAATGGTATAAGCTGCTAAAGAATGGCCAATCTCTTGAATGGGAGGAAATCGTACCTCTCTTTTATTCCAAATTTTATCCTCCAGGTGAGATTCATAAAGATCAGAATCAAATATATAACTTTTGGCCTCGTGATGGAGAGAGTACAACTCAAGCTTCGGGGTGATTAAAGTTACTAATGCTCAAATGTCCTATTCATGAGCTCCCTAACAATATTATTATCAATAACTTTTATGCAAGTCTTTCTCTTCATGATAAGGATCTATTGGATGTTTCTTGTGCTAGATCATTTACACGTATGGAAGAAGAAGCTAAATGGGATCTTCTATACCATATTCAAGACAATGCTGAAGCATGGGAGAATGATAAAGGAAGAAAGTCAGGTATAAATTATTATTATGAATGCATTAAATCTTTTATGGGAACCGATGACTTTCATAATATTAGTAATGCTTATGGTCTTGATTCTCAAGTTATTGCAAATTGTTTTAAGGCTTTTGCCTCTTATATTGAAATTCCAAAAAAGAATGGAAAAAGTATCATGCACCATATAAAGATATTGTTGATTGTGTTCCTACTAGAAATACTTAAGTTTATACTATGGATCATATTTTACCTGAACCTTACATCGAGAAAATACCTTTCCCAGTTAAGGTAAAGGAACATTCTATGATAGCTAGTATGGTTAACGAAAGTACAAAGAAAGCTATAGAACCTAATGAACAAATAGATGTTGAACCTACAATAGCAAATATGAAAGACTCTGTCACTAAAAATATAGAAGATGGGCACATTATCCTTTGTGAGGATACTTCTAATATTGTTTCACATCCTAATGGAACTAGGAAAGCTAGTGTCCTTGTGTTTTCTGTCAGCATATGTGATCATTGCTACAATGGTTCATGTGATAGTTATATCGTTAAATTTACGCATGGTACTGAAAGTTATTATGAGAGGGGGAAGATTGTTCTTATGCATCTCAATAATATTAAGTTTCCTTGCTTTATGCTGAAAGTCTTTATGTTGCACTTGTTTTTCCTTCCTATGCTAGTAGCCTCTGGTTTCAGTAATTTATTTTCTTACAAAATTCCCTTGCATAGGAAGTGGGTTAGACTAAAATATGTGTATGTTTTCTTCTTGATGCTTTCTTTTACTTCAATTCATATTCTTATGTGAGTATCATTGAAATTTATCATGCATATTATTAATGTCTATAAAGAAAGAGCTTTTTGGGAGACAACCCAATATATTTCTGCTTTCAGTTTATTTTTGCGTATTTGAGTCTTGGAAGTTACTGCTTCTGTAACAACCTCTCCTTATCCTTTTTGTTTGGTTTTTTTGTCAAGATCAACCTCTAATGAGAGAGAAATAAGATTTGGGGAAGTTGCTGTCCCAAAATAGATTTTTATGCTTCACCGTAAAAAATCGTGAAGAATCCCAGAATGTCGCACTGATCTGTAATTTTGTGTGTGCAGGCCCCAGGTTATTATTTAACTTTCCTTAGTTTGCACTTTTTGATTTGAGCAACAGAAGATTTTCGAAAAAATTGATCTTTACCTGCTGGTATGTTCTGACAGATTTCTGCCATTTTGCATTTGCCTCTTAAATTGATTCCCTTTTTGAATTCTTTTGGGCTTTCGAAAGGAGTTGCTACAGTAGATTATGTTTTGATGGATTTCAGTTGATATTGAACCCAAAGGTTTATTATTTTATATGCACTAATGTTGCTAATGAAGATTGTGTGAAATTTTGTATGAAAGAAATTTTCAAGTGTTAGGAGAAAATGGTGTAATAAGGTGGTGAATGGTCAAAGACTTAAGAACAATATTGCTGGAGATTCTTACAATGAAGATATTGATGTTATTCAAGTGGTGACTCCAGAAATATTTATTAAATACCAAATTCAGAGACCTACAGAGTCCGTTTACGAATAGGTAATAGTTTGAGTAAGGAAAGGTCCACGAAAACTTGTCAATTTATATTTTTGCGGTTTTTATCCAACAAGGAAATTAATGAGTCGAAAAAGGGACAGAAACGGAGCCTGGGTGGATCACACCAACCCGTGGCGCGGGCCCACCTGGTCGCGCCACCAGGGGGTGTGGCCACCCTGGAGACCGTCTCCGACCCGTTTTCTCCCAGTACTTTCCTTTTGTTGTTAAACTTCGTAATATATAATCCCCCGGATCCCCCGAGGTTCGTATATCGTGTTCTCGTCGTGTTTTCATTTCGATCTGTTTCTGTCAGGAACTATTCTCAAAGTTTAGAAGCACAATGGTCTCTGCCAATGATAAGGGCAAGGACCCTGTGGAAGATGATCTCCAAGACCTTGAGCAGGAGGAGGGGATTGAGAGTGAAGTTGAAGAGGAGGCAAAGGAAGACCAGCATCCGCACACCAGCACCACCATTGCAATCATTGGAGTGGTGGCGAATCCTGCCAAGTTGACTGCACGGATGTCCACTAGGGGGAAGGTTCCGCGTCATTGCTTGGCATCACAGTCACCTCCTCCACGCACCAAGAATCCCTTCCATACCCTTATTCATGAGCAGCAATTCCAAAATATGCCCAAGGAAAAACTACCCTCCAATATGGATATGCCTTGTTCTAACCATGCAAGAAAAGAATACTTCAAGGAGGAAGAGTGGGGAAAGAATCGCAAGAGCTGGCATTTACAGCCCGACATGATCATGAACCGCATTGAGCACAATTCGGAGTTGATTCGTACTCTCACCTTCGAGATTGAGGATTTGAGGGAATTGATTGAAAAGCTCATCGAGAGAACACCACCACCACCACCGAAGGAGTAATTCATCATCAGGTTTTGGCATCCCCTTGGTTTGTTCCAAGCTTGGGGGAGTGCCACGGTATCATATCATTATCTTTCATCTTTTTACCTTTTTAATAGAGTCATATCATGAATAGAGAAATTATCATATAGGATGGTTTGCATTGTGGAAGTATCTCTCCTCTAGCTAGTTATCTATGTATCCCTTGGTGTGAGTTGCCATTATGGAATATTAATGATAAGTTCTATCATTTACTTTTTGCACATCTTGTTTTAGTTTGCAATTTCTATTATATGTTTGATCTTGTTGTTAGTATTGGTATCACTTTGTGATCATTAAGTAAATTTAGTTGGTTTTGGCAAACCTAGCTCTGGTCAGTAGCAACACTATTCAAGAATTGAGTGGAAAAGAGAAAAGTACTTTTACAAATATAATTCCATCATCTTTCTTTCTTGTTTGGCTCATAAGCTTAGTATTCTCTTGTTAAGACCTTTTGTGTTTCCAAGGAAGATTGCTTATTGTTTATATCACTCGTGTGTTTGTTTGTTTCCTTCAACTCTTATGCTTGCTACCCAGCCTTGCTAGCCAAAAACCTGTACTGAGAGGGAATGCTTCTCCTGCATCCAATCCTTAAACCAAAACATATGCCATTTGTGTCCACCATATATACCTATTAGCATTATTGCTATTCCAAGTAAATTCATGCTTTTATCTATCTTCCGAATTAAACTTGTTATGTGAAAATTAGTGATTAAAGCTCTCACAAACTTGATGGCACACTTTACTTTCTTGCACTTAATAAACTTGAACCATTGTGTCCATATATCTTGCGTATATGCTTGCGCTTTATAAGTTGTGGATTAGAAGAACCATGTTACCATGGGGAACGTTTTCAACATTGCACTTATTTAGTTGATATCATGTTCTTTTGCTTATGGATCCCAGCGGTGTGAAATAAAAGGGGAGCTTGTAAGCTCATGGAGTTTGTATATGTGTTAGAGAAATGCCTGGGCAGCTAGCCTAAGCCATGCCTAATCATGGTGGAAACTTGCAGCATAACCATAGTGAGCAATCTGTGAAGCATCCTCAATAAAAATCTATGCAAATAGCAAATAAAAAGATTGTTGAGATGGTCATTGTCTATTGCCCTATCATTTTGGTATGGGATAGCTCCTGTATCATGGGGCAAGGGGTACCCCGTTGGCGGTTCTCCGTGATACACATGTATTTACAATGACAAGAACTTACTTATGACTAAAGTTGAGTAGCATGAGGTTCGGTACTCGTAAGCAATGGGCATGAGATTCTCAACTTATAACTTGTCAATCATATCCTCATATTTGTGTCACTTTAACCTTAATCACCTCAAGATGCTTATGATAGGGGAAATGAGAGTTGAAAGCTAATAAGTACCATAATTTTTGGAAGCTCTTTATGAAACTTGAAATCCCTGCTTCCCTCTGCAAAGGGCCTATCTTTTACTTTTTAGTTGCGTCAGTAAACCTATTCCTTTCTATCTCAAGCAAGCATTTGAGTTGTTGTGCTTCAATCATCCATATGATGATTTATTCAACCATGTTTCTTATGTTCCTTGTTTTGCACACACCTCTTATCTTAGTGAGTATTAATTTGAAAGCTATCATTGAAAATCCCTTTATGTTTGAACTCCTGCAATTTTTTAACTATTCTTTGACCAAGAACAAAGTTTGCCATTACCAATTATGGTTTACTTTGTGTATATTTATTCTGTTTCCTTTACTCATTTCAAATTAAGTTATATAATAGTGAGTTGTTTTCTACTATGATTCGTGTATTGATGAATGTGATGCTTCTTGTCTGTATTCTTTTTATCGACACTTCACTCCATAAACCTGTGCTCATGTTTATTGAGCTCAGTTTTCGCTTGGGGACAAGCGAGGTCTAAGCTTGGGGGGAGTTGATACGTCCATTTTGCATCACTATTCTATATCATAATCTACTATTATTCATTGATATGTTTCATATTAAGAGATGGTACTTATGTTATTTCATCTATTTTTTGCATGATTGATGATTTTGGAAGGATGAACCACCGGAGTCAAGATTCTGATGGAAAAGGCAATGTTTGGAGGAAAAATTCGTGAAGATCAGAAAATCCCGGAAAATATACGGAAAATCCTATTTTTCCAGAAGATGAAGGAAGCCAGAAGGGGAAGTGGAGATGGGCCACAAGGGGACCACAACACCCCCTAGCGTGGGCCAGCCCTGACCGCGCCACAAGGTGGTGTAGCCACCCTGGCCCACCTCTGGCATGCCATTTGGCGTATATAATCCCCTCGAAACCCTAAGACTCAGGGAGCGACCACAGAAAGATTACGCCACCTCTGCGGGGCGGAAACTACAGAGAGAGAAAGAGCTCTCCGGTAGGCCGAAATCTGCCAGGGAAATTCCTTCCCGGAGAGGGGAGATCGTCGCCATCAACACCTTCATCGGGATCATCATCATCATCTCCACCATCATCTCCACCAGCACCAGCACCACCACTCCATACCGCTGTAACAATTGGGTTGAATCTTGCATAGTTCTCAGGGGAAACTTGCCCGGTGTTGATTACTTGTTGTAGTTGATGATATTGGGTGGAACCATTGAATTATTGTTTATGTTCATATTATTACTTATAATTATTTCATTTCTGATCTTGATCCATATGATGTCTTGTGAGTAGTTCGTTTAGTTCTTGAGGACATGGGAGAAGTCATGTTGTTAGTAGTGGAATTGTGTTGAGAGAGATTCAATTGTTTGATAATTAAGTTGTGGTGTTATTCTTCTAGTAGTGTTATGTGAACGTCGACTACATGATACTTCACCTTTATGGGCCTAGGGAAATGCATTGTGTATTTGGCTACTAATCGTGGGGTTGCCGGAGTGATAGAAACCTGAAACCCCGTTAAGAAACCTTTGCACAAGGGAGTGTAGGATCTCAATGTTTAAGGCTGTGGTTAGGTTTTTATCTTAATTACTTTCTTATAGTTGCAGATGCTTGCAAGGGGTATAATCACTGTATGTATTAGTCCTAGGAATGTCAGTACATTAGCATAGGTTTACCCACACAACACTTATCCAACCAGAGAAGATTAATCAACTATATGAAGCGAAAGCACTTGAAAATATTCCCATGTGTCCTTGAGAACGTTTGGTCATCTTAAATACAACCGGCTTGTTCTTTGCTAAAGAAAGGATTGGGCCACTTGCTGTAATTATTATTATTGTCTTTTATTTACTCGCACTTTATTTATCTGCATTATCAAAAACCCCTAAAAATCCATTTGCTAAGTATTTACAGAGAATTCCTGATCCATACCACTTGTCAACACCTTCTGCTCCTTGTTGGGTTCGACACTCTTACTTATCAAAAATACTGCGATACACCCTATATACTTGTGGGTCATCAATGCCAGCCAGAGGGAAACAACCACAACCCTAGGCGGCATGATAACCACCATGTCAAGAGGAAGGACGACCAGCCGGATAACCAATACGGTTCTAGGGAGGTGGCAGTAGTCCATGAAGATCCGGCTGCAAGGGCAGCCGGAGACAGAAGCCTGATGATCGACCACCTCGAACCAAGTACACCATCGAGTCGATGCTTGATGTCACATGCAAGTTCCATAGCGGCGGCAACAAGCCGGCTACACATACAACCCGCGAGTGTGCCTGGACGAAGAAAATGTTCGAAGTTTGTGGTCTACCACCACCACCCCCTCCTCCACCAGCCGGTGGGCATCAAGACAACGGCGAGCCCCAAAGACGCCAGGACGAAGACGGCGGAGACTACCCTCGCCGGGTAGAAAACTACCACATCTTCACCATCGAGCCAGAAACCAAGCACTACAAAAGGCGCCACGAGGCAGAGGTGAACGCAATCATCCCTCCCGTCCCCCAGTTCTTGAACTGGTCGGAGCAGGAGGTCAAATGGAGCCGGAAGGACCATCCGGACATGCTACCGCATGCAGGAACATATGCCATGGTCCTGGACCCTATCATCATCTCCAAGAAACACTCGTGCAGATTCTCTCGCGTCTTAGTGGACGGAGTAAGCAACATCAACCTCCTGTACCGCATCTCCCTCGACCGGCTTGGCATCAGCGAGTCTGAGCTAGAGCCATCCACCACCTCCTTCCATGGAGCCGTTCTGGGTCCATCGCATTCGCCCATTGGAAAGATCTAGCTGGATGTCATCTTTGGAATGGAGGACAACTTTCGCCGCCAACCTATCTGGTTCGAGGTGGTCAACCTTTGCAGCGCTTACCACGCCATCCTGGGACGCCCCGCGCTCACCAGGTTAATGGCGGTGCCGCACTACGCGTACCTCAAGATGAAGCTCCCTGGGCCAAAGGGAGTAATCACCATCGCAGGAGACTACAGGAGGTCGGTGGAATGTGCCACATACGGCTTCAAGATCGCTGAGGCCATGATCATTGTGGAGGAAAAACACATCATCATGCAGAACGTGGCAGCCCTCTAGGCGGACATGCCGGCTGGTGAGCCAAAGCCAGACGGAGAGGTGCAAATCAAGCCGTCAAAAGGCACCAAGAAAATCCTGTTGAACAAGGCCGAGCTGGACAAGTTTGTCCTGGTCGGAGATGGCCTCGACAGCAAATAGGAAAGCGCACTCGTCAACTTCCTCCATGAGAAGATATCTTCGCATGGTCCCCCAAGGACATGCCTGGTGTTCCGAGGGAGCTCGCCGAGCACTCCTTACATGTCAGGCCGGATGCAAAGCCGGTTAAACAGTCACTCTGTCTCTTTGTGGAAGAGAAATGAAGAACTATCGGTGAGGAGATCACCCGGCTGCTTGCATCCGGATTCATCATGGAAGTGTTCCACCCGGAATGGCTGGCAAACCCAGTACTGGTGCTGAAAAAGAACAAGACTTGGCGCATGTGTGTTGACTACACCAGCCTCAACAAGGCATTCCCCAAGGATCCGTTCTCCCTGCCATGGATAGACCAAGTGATTGACTCCACAGTCGGATGCGAACTGCTATCATTTCTGGATGCATACTCCGACTACCACCCGATCCGGCTGAACCCCGCTGATCAAATAAAGACATCATTCATCACCCCATATGGGGCCTACTGCTACACCACCATGCCACTCAGACTCAAAAATGCAGGAGCCACATATCAGCGCTGCATGCAAAAGTGCCTACAATCGCAAATTGGCAGAAACGTGCACGCCTATGTTGATGACATGGTGGTCAAAACAAAGGAGAAACGGACGCTCCTCGAAGACCTGAAGGAAACCTTCACCAACCTTCGCCGATTCCAGATGAAGCTGAATCCGGAGAAGTATGTGTTTGGCGTCCCCACCGGCCAGCTCCTCGGTTTCCTCGTCCCAAAGCGTGGGATCGAGGCCAACTCAGAGAAAATCGGCGCAATCGAGCGCATGCAGCCGCCGTAGAACCTGCGCGACATGCATAAGTTCACCGGATGCCTAGCCTCTCTCGGCCAGTTCGTCAGTCGGCTGGGCGAGAAGGCATTACCCCTATACTAGCTCATGAAGAAAACAGACAAGTTTGTCTGGACAGCGCAGGCGGAGGATGCCTTCCGCGACCTCAAGCGCATGTTGTCTTCTCCACCGGTACTAGTGGCTCCAGTCGTGAAGTAGCCAATGTTGATGTACATCACAGCCACCAACCAGGTTGTCAGCGTTGTACTGGTGGTGGACAGGCCAGAAGAAGGAAAGGCCCAGCCGGTTCAACGCTCGGTGTACTACTTGAGTGAGGTACTCTTGCTGTCAAAGCAGAACTACCCTCACTACTAGAAGCTGGTGTACGACGTGTACATGGCCGCCAAGAAGCTAAAGCAAACTTCCAAGAGCACTCCATCTAGGTAGTGGCGCTGGCCCCCTTGGCGAAGATCATCGGCAAGAAGGACGACATGGGCCAAGTGGCAAAATGGGTGATAGAGCTCGCCACACACTACATCCGGTACGAGCCAAGAACAGCGATCAAGTCTCAGGCCTTGGTGGATTTCCTCGTTGATTGGGCGGAAACACAGTACCTGCCTCCGTGTCCCGACTCCACACACTGGAAGCTGCACTTCGACGGCTCCAAAATGTACGGTGGGCTTGGAGCCGAAGTCGTCATCACCTCTCCAAAAGGAGACCGGCTAGAGTACGTGTCGCAGATCCACTTCCACGTGTCCAACAATGTCGCCGAGTATGAAGCGCTCATTCATGGTCTCAAGATGGCAAAAGATATCGGCATCAGACGCATCCTCTGTTTCGGCAACTCCGACCTGGTGGTGCAGCAAGTATCAGGCGATTGGGATGCCAAGGACGCGAACCGCTTCTTCATACATCAGCTATGCACTTGCTTCGAAGGATGCAAGTTCCACCACGTGCCTCGAGCAAACAACAAAGCCGCGGACGCACTCGCCCGTGTAGGCTCAACAAGAGAAGCAATCCCGCCTGGAGTATCCCTCAAACACCTACGCAAGCCCTCCATCACGCCATCACCGGAATCTAACTCCATCATGCTGGACATGGATCCGGGGACTACCGGCTCCATCCCGGGGACTACCATGCCGCACTCGGGGACTACCGCCTCCATCCCGGGGACTGCCACGCCGCACCCGGGGACTGCCATGTCGCACCCGGGACTTCTGCCTCCATCCCGGGGACTGCCGGCTCTGCACTTCCACCCGGTAGACCGCCTGACCAGCCCGAGCCAGCCGGGAGTGAGGAAGTGAAGCTGATCATGCAAATAGTCCTTTCCATCCGGGAGACGAGATATCATTTTGCGGCCTAAAAGTTGGGGCGACCAGGTAACGCGGTACCCCAAGTTGCATGTAATCAGCCGCGATGACTATAGTTGGCGTGCCAAATACTCAGAGGGTCTTTTTTGGCACGAATTCAACTTTACGTTTCAATACAAAATATCAGGCTAACGGTCATCAAGTTGGGCCCCCCTGTCAGTTCTCGCCATTATGTTGCTCTCATCTCTTAGGCGTCAATTAGGCTTGCAGCGTTGGCACCTGCATCCATTACGCGTCTTCTTCTTCCCCGGAGCGGCAATCGGTGGGGCGTCGCGGCCATGGCACAGAGCTGGGACATGGACGAACCTGCTCGGCCCCCTCTCACCTCCCTGTAGGATTGCAGCGTTGGCGCCTGCATCCATTACGCATCTTCTTCTTCCCTGGATCGGCAATCTATGGTCACGGCCATGGCGCGGAGCTGGGACGTGACGAACCTACTCGGCCCCACTCTCCTCCCCATCCCGAGTCGGCGCTCGCCCTCATCATGGACGCACCCATGGCACGGTGCGGGGACGAGAATTGGTTCCCGGTGAGATCTGTCACCGTGTCGACCATGCTCGGTCCTGTTTTCCTCCTCCAGAATCCAAGCTTGTTGTCGCCGTGGTCGCACCCGCACCAATTATGCCACCTCTACCGAGGTCTCTATGGTAGCTCAAGTTCTGCCATGTTGGACCTGTAAGTGAATTCGGAGCTGGGCGGTGGCAACCTATTGTTGAACCTGTAAGGAATTTGCTGAAGACTGCATGCCGCTCCAAGGTCTTCGGTTGATGCCTTCGGCTTCTGCCAACGTCCACCGCCGATGTGAGATGATTTAGTTACTTCAATATAAAATTTCGACCAATTTAACTTGTTGATGTATTTCTTGACAATTATAATATAATCGAGCACTAGAAATATTTTGTAGTGTGAATGAGCATGATCAGTAATATAATTGAACACTAGAAATTTTAAGGCACTCCATATAAAGGAGTAGATTAATATATATATAGAAGGTTCACCAGAGACACCACGCAGATATATTGTCTTACATGCCACACACAGGTAATAATAATTAACTAAAACAAAATAAAAGCAGGGGCAGCAGCAGGAGGCCGGGACACGGAGACGCCTAGCATGGCAGGGGCATATCAGCAGGAGGTAGGGACATCCTAGTCGAGGGGATACAGGACAGTCCTGACATACTCCCGGAGGAATTTGCCGAAGGCTGCGTGCAGCACCAAGGTAATCGGCTTATGCCTTCTGCCTCCGCCTTTGCCAACGTCCACCGCATGCTGGATCATATTGTCGAGGTCCATGTTGATTGCTCTACCACAGAATGGGAAAAACAGTCTCCCCCTACAGTAGAAATGGATTAGCCCACACCGTAACCGCCTCAACATGTAGCGGCTCTTGTTGTCCCTGGACACCTTGCTATCGTCCACTTCATCATCATCCTCCTATTGATTTTTAGGAACATACCTTAGAACTCATACATATGATTGAATTGTATAACAACTCAAGAATTGACAACATGTATATGTAAGACAATATATCCGTGGATATCAAAGAGAATGCATCTCAGCAGTAGTTTGATCAGTTCATATATCATTTCATCTCAACACAATGACAATTAATTGCATCAGAGTGTATGTAGAATAAATCTAGGGGCCTCATAAGTTTCTTCAGGGATAGAGTGGGTGAACCAAGTAACAATTTCACAACCTATAATGTTCTTGTACATCGCCCTAGGTTCGCTAATTCATCCCTCAAAAAATCTGACACCAATGTGTCTGCCTCTCTTTGGGGGGTAAATTTGAATCATTGGCCACAATAAGAAATTGAAATGTAATCGTACAAAATAATATTTAGGGATATACATAGTCAGGTACAAAAAAAAGCCTAAATATTGTAATTATAAATAAAAAACCAAACAATTAATCTTCAGGTACATGTTAAAAATACTTATGATCAAAACCATTCATATACATATGCATCATACGAATCATTCAAAGATCAGAAACAATTCAAGGATCATATATGTAGTTTCATATGAGAATAAATCAAGGGCCTCATAACTTTTTCAGATATGGAGTTAGCAAACCAAAGTACCAACAGTACAACCTATATTGTTTGTGTGCATTGCTGCCTCAGGTTCACCAACCCATCCCTAAAATACGACACCATCATAAGTGTCCCCCCTTGAACTCTTTTGGGGCAAATTTCAATCATCGGCCTCGGTGACAAACTGAAATGTAATTCTTATACACTATGAATGCATGGAATAGATAGTTCAAATATCATAGTTCTATGAATGTAGAATAAATATTGCGGCCTCATAAGTATCTTCAGGGATGGCGTAAGCAAACCAAGTAACAATTGCACAACTTATATTGATCTTGTACATGGCCCCAGGTTCGCTAACTCGTCCCTAAAAAAATCTGACACCAATGTGTCTGCCTCTCTTTTGGGGCAAATTTGAATCATTGGCCACAATAAGAAATTGAAATGTAATCATACAAAACAATATTTAGGGATATACATATGCATCATACAACGCATTCATAGATCAGAAACAATACAAAGATTATATATATAGGTTCCATATGAGAATAAATTAAGGGCCTCATTTTTTCAGAGATGGAGTTGAAGAACCAAAATACCAACAGCACAACCTATATTGTTTATGTACATTGCTGCCTCAGGTTCACTAACCATCCCTAAGAAAATGACACCATCAGATGCCCTTGCACTATTTTGGGTAAAAATTGAATCACTGGGCTCAGTAAGGAATAGAAATGTAATGTTATAGGCATGTTGTGTATCGAAATCAACACTCAACTAGCAAACTCAACTAGATGGCAGATGAGCAGATTGGGGTTTTGTGACTAGAAGGCTTGGGGTTTTGTGATGGCAGATGCATCAATCGACCATTCAAACCATATATATACTATCCTACTTCAAGAGCAAAAGAATTTATACACGATTGAGCAAATCCTATGTATGAACAGTGAAATCTGAGGCTGCGATTAGAGAAACAAGCAATGTAGTACCTCAGACTCCTCATTAGGGACCTTCTCCTCGAACTCGTCATTCTCCGCGATTGCGTCGAAGATTTCTTGGACGGCGATGGGGTCGTTGATGTAGAGCACTGGATTGCCTCTGCCTGCTCCCTGCCCCCATCCAGATCTGCCGCTGGCACCACTATGTTTTTGACCATGATGTTGTCGGCCACCTGCTGCTCAGCGGTGACGGCTACTAGCTGGATGGATAAGCTCGAACCCTCGACGGCATGGCAACGAGCGGTGTTCGCGCCTAGAGATGTCACCTCCACCTGCTTGGCAACGACCGAGCCATCTGCTACTGCGCCTTCAACTAGCTTCACCTCTGGCTCGTCTCCATGCGTACGCTTCATGGCGCATCTAGGGAAGGAGGTAGTGCAAGCAAAGGAGCTTCGGCGCACGCGGTAGGTGCAGATTGGGGTTTTGGGTCTAGAGAGATTGGGGAAAATGACACGAGCACATGGAAGAAGAAGGCCAAGCGGGTTTATAAACACTTGACCGTTTGTAGACCTTGAGTGGACACGTGTGGCGGGCGGGAGGGTGGGGCTACCACGATCTCCACATTTTTTGGGGTCCACTTTAGAGTTGCATTGAAAACACGCTCATGGCAGACCTCGATTCCACTGCATGCAAGTTGCATAGAACCAATTTCTAGCGACGTTAGATCTACTCGAGGGGAACCTTGACTCATGGAAGTTACTTGCGGTAGGGCCCAATTGGAAGTGAGATTGAGAGCGTTGTATAAAAATGGGATATGTCTTATTAAAATCAAGTGGCAATAAATTGCAGTGTCTCGTCGAGAACCGTGCACTTGATGACCCCGTTGCCCTGTGCATGTGTTGTAGTAGCAGTAGTAGCCGTTGCAGACTAGATTAAACGTGACATGACAACTCGACAACTTTTTCCATGGAGGGCATTGTGTTCCTTCTTGTAGAAGTCTCGATGAGGGAGACGTCAGTATTGTCTCATGATGTACTGTGAAGGGCACAATGTGTGCAAAGATCCTCATTGGATCACACGGGATCAATGGTTGGTGCACACGATCCGCGTGACAACTGTGACAACCAATCAGGGCATGGAAGACATAGTGAGTACAGGTTTGGGGTTCTACGAAAGAGATAGAGGGCAAAACTGAGTAGTATCAAAAAACCAAGGGAAAAACTAAGTGCTATAAAAATGGAAAGTGAGTGTCTTGTAGAATGGAATACATCATGGCATACATCAATTTATGCCAGGATAGATCTACTAGAGTTCATTGGATGTGTGTTCTTCTCATAAACCACATATGGGTCCAGTAGAGTTATTAGATGTGTGTTATTATCAGAAACCACACATGGATCCACTAGAGTCATTGCATGTCTGTTCTTTCTACAAACAACATATGGATCCACCAGTGTCATTGCATGTGTGTTCTTTTCATGAACCACAGCTAGAGTCATTGCATGTCTGTTCTCTTCACAAACCACATATGCATCCACCAGTGTGATTGGATGTGTGTTCTTTTCATGAACCACAACTAGGGTCAGTGCATGTCTGTTCTTTCAAAAACCACACATGGATCCACCAGGGTCATTACATGTGTGTTCTTTTCACAAACCACACATGGATCCACCAGTGTCATTGGATGTGTGTTCTTTTCATGAACCACACCCAGTGTCATTGCATGTGTGTTCTTCTCACAAACCACACATGGATCCACCAGTGTCACCAGATGTGTGTTCTTCTCACAAACCACATATGGATCTACCAGAGTTCATTGCATGTCTATTCTTCTCACAAACCACATATGGATCCACCAGTGTCATTGCATGTGTGTTCTTTTCATGAACCACAACTAGAGTCATTGCATGTCTGTTCTTTTCACAAACCACATATGGATCCATCATAGTGATTGCATGTGTGTTCTTTTCACAAACCACAGCTAGAGTCATTGCATGTCTGTTCATGAACCACACCCACTGTCATTGCATGTGTGTTGTTCGCACAAACCACATATGGATCCACTAGAGTTCATTGCATGTTTGTTATTCTCACAAACCACATTGATCCATTAGTGTCATTGCATGTGCGTACTTTTCACAAACCACATGTGGATCCACCAGAGTCATTACATGTGTGTTCTTTTTACAAACCACATAAGGATCCACCGGTGTCATTGGATGTATGTTCTTTTCATGAAAAACAACCAGTGTCATTGCATGTGTGTTCTTCACACAAACCACATATGGATCCACCAGAGTTCATGGCATGTCTGTTCTTTTCACAAACCACATATGGATCCACCAGTGTCATTGCATGTGTGTTCTTTTCATTAACCATAGCTAGAGTCATTGCATGTGTGTTCTTTTCACAAACCACATGGATCCACCAGAGTCATTGCATGTGTGTTCTGTTCATTAAACACAACTAGAGTCATTGCATGTGTGTTCTTTTCACAAACCACATATGGATCCATCAGAGTCATTGCATGTCCGTTATTTTCATTAACCACAGCTAGTGTCATTGCATGTCTGAAATTTCCACAGACCAGATATGGATCCACCTGTGGCATTTCATGTGTGTTCTTTTCACAAACCACAGCTAGAGTCATTGCATGTGTGTTCTTCTCACAAACCACATATGGATCCACTAGAGTTCATTGGATGTGTGTTCTTTTCACAAACCACACCCAGTGTCATTGCATGTGTGTTCTTGTCACAAACCACATATGGATCCACCAGTGTTATTGGATGTCTGTTCTTCTCGCAAACCACATGTGGATCCACCAGTGTCATTGCATGTGTGTTCTTCTCACAAACCACATCGAGAGTCATTGCATGTGTGTTCTTTTCACAAACCACATATGGATCCATCAGAGTCATTACATCTCTATTCTTTTCATTAACCACAGCCATTGTCATTGCATGTCTGTTCTTTCCACATACCACATATGGATCCACCAATGTCATTGCATGTGTGTTTTGCATGTATGTTCTTCTCACAAACCACACATGGATCCACCAATGTCATTGGATGCGTGTTCTTCTCACAAACCACATATGGATCCACCAGAGTTCATGGCATGTCTGTTCTTTTCACAAACCACATATGGATCCACCAGTGTCATTGCATGTGTGTTCTTTTCATTAACCATAGCTAGAGTCATTGCATGTGTGTTCTTTTCACAAACCACATGGATCCACCAGAGTCATTGCATGTGTGTTCTGTTCATTAAACACAACTAGAGTCATTGCATGTGTGTTCTTTTCACAAACCACATATGGATCCATCAGAGTCATTGCATGTCCGTTATTTTCATTAACCACAGCTAGTGTCATTGCATGTCTGAAATTTCCACAGACCAGATATGGATCCACCTGTGGCATTTCATGTGTGTTCTTTTCACAAACCACAGCTAGAGTCATTGCATGTGTGTTCTTCTCACAAACCACATATGGATCCACTAGAGTTCATTGGATGTGTGTTCTTTTCACAAACCACACCCAGTGTCATTGCATGTGTGTTCTTGTCACAAACCACATATGGATCCACCAGTGTTATTGGATGTCTGTTCTTCTCGCAAACCACATGTGGATCCACCAGTGTCATTGCATGTGTGTTCTTCTCACAAACCACATCGAGAGTCATTGCATGTGTGTTCTTTTCACAAACCACATATGGATCCATCAGAGTCATTACATCTCTATTCTTTTCATTAACCACAGCCATTGTCATTGCATGTCTGTTCTTTCCACATACCACATATGGATCCACCAATGTCATTGCATGTGTGTTTTGCATGTATGTTCTTCTCACAAACCACACATGGATCCACCAATGTCATTGGATGCGTGTTCTTCTCACAAACCACATATGGATCCAGAAGTGTAATTGCATGTGTGTTTATTTCACAAACCACAGCTAGAGACATTGCATGTGTGTTCTTCCCACAAAACACATATGGATCCACAAGATTTAATTGGATGTGTGTTGTTTTCATGAACCACACCCAATGTCATTGCATCTGTGTTCTTCTCACAAACCACATATGGAGCCACTAGTGTCATTGGATGTGTGTTCTTCTCACAAACCACATATGGATCCAGCAGTGTGATTGCATGTGTGTTCTTCTCGCAAACCACATGTGGATCCACTAGAGTCATTGCATGTGTGTTCTTTTCACAAACCACATAAGGATCCACCAGTGTCATTGCATGTGTGTTCTTTTCATAAACCACACCTAGTGTCATTGCATGTAAGTTCTTTTCATGAACCACATATGGATCCACCAGAGTTCATTGCATGTTTGTTATTTTCACAAACCACATTGATCCACTAGTGTCATATCATGTGTGTTCTTTTCACAAACCACATGTGGATCCACCAGAGTCATTGCATGCGTGTTCTTTTTAAAAACCACATAAGGATCCACCTGTGTCATTGGATGTCTGTTCTTTTCATGAACCACAACCAGTGTCATTTCATGTGTGTTCTTCTCAGAAACCACATATGGATCCACCAGAGTTCATTGCACGTCTGTTCTTTTCACAAACCACATATGGATCCACCAGTGTCCTCGCATGTGTGTTCTTTTCATTAACGATAGCTAGAGTCATTGCATGTGTGTTATTTTCACAAACCACATGGATCCACCAGAGTCATTGCATGTGTGTTCTTTTCATTAACCACAACTAGAGTCATTGCATGTGTATCTTTTCACAGACCACATATGGATCCATCAGAGTCATTACTTGTCTGTTCTTTTCATTAACCACAGCTAGTGTCATTGCATGTCTGTTCTTTCTACCTACAACATATGGATCCACTAGGTCATTGCATGTGTGTTTTGCATGTGTGTTCTTCTCACAAACCACACATGGATCCACCAGTGTCATTGGATGTGTGTTCTTCTCACAAACCGCATATGGATCCACCAGTGTGATTGGATGTGTGTTCTTTTCACAAACCACATAAGGATCCAACAGTGTCATTGGATGCATTTTCTTTTCATGAACCACAACCAGTGTCATTGCATGTGTGTTCTTCTCACAAAACACATATGGATCCACCAGAGTTCATTGCTTGTCTGTTTTTTTCACAAACCATATATGGATCCACCAGTGTCATTGCATGTGTGTTCTTTTCATTAACCAAAGCTAGAGTCATTGCATGTGTGTTCTTTTCACAAACCACATGGGGATCCACAAGACTCATTGCATGTGTTTTTTTTCTAAAACCACATAAGGATCCACCAGTGTCAATTGATGTGTGTTCTTTTCATGAACCACAACCGGTGTCAATGCTTGTGTGTTCTTCTCACAAACCACATATGGATCCACTAGTGTCATTGGATGTGTGTTCTTCTCACAAACCACATATGGATCCACCAGTGTGATTGCATGTGTGTTCTTTTCACAAACTACAGCTAGAGTCATTTGCATGTGTGTTCTTCTCACAAACCACATATGGATCCACCAGAGTTCATTGGATGTGTGTTCTTTTCATGAACCACACCCAGTGTCATTGCATGTGTGTTCTTCTCACAAACCACATCTAGAGTCATTGCATGTGTGTTCTTTTCACAAACCACATAAGGATCCACCAGTCTCATTGGATGTGAGTTCTTTTGATGAACCACACCCAGTGTCATTGCATGTGTGTTCTTCTCACAAACCACATATGGATCCACCAGTGTCATTGGATGTGTGTTCTTCTCACAAACCACATATGGATCCACCAGTGTGATTGCATGTGTGTTCTTCTCACAAACCACATCTAGAGTCATTGGATGTGTGTTCTTTTCACAAACCACATAAGGATCCACCAGTGTCATTGGATGTGTGTTCTTTTCATGAACCACACGCACTGTCATTGGATGTGTGTTCTTTTCATGAACCACATATGGATCCACCAGAGTTCATTGCATATCTGATAAACCACATTGATCCACCAGTGTTATTGCATGTGTGTTCTTTTCACAAATCACAAGTGGATCCACCAGAGTCATTGCATGTGTGTTCTTTTCAAAAACTACATAAGGATCCACCAGTGTCATTGGATGTGTGTTCTTTTCATAAACCACACCTAGGGTCAGTGCATGTCTGTTCTTTCACAAACCACACATGGATCCACCAGGGTCATTACATGTGTGTTCTTTTCACAAACCACACATGGATCCACCAGTGTCATTGGATGTGTGTTCTTTTCATGAACCACACCCAGTGTCATTGCATGTGTGTTCTTCTCACAAACCACACATGGATCCACCAGTGTCACCAGATGTGTGTTCTTCTCACAAACCACATATGGATCTACCATAGTTCATTGCATGTCTATTCTTCTCACAAACCACATATGGATCCACCAGTGTCATTGCATGTGTGTTCTTTTCATGAACCACAACTAGAGTCATTGCATGTCTGTTCTTTTCACAAACCACATATGGATCCATCATAGTGATTGCATGTGTGTTCTTTTCACAAACCATAGCTAGAGTCATTGCATGTCTGTTCATGAACCACACCCACTGTCATTGCATGTGTGTTCTTCGCACAAACCACATATGGATCCACTAGAGTTCATTGCATGTTTGTTATTCTCACAAACCACATTGATCCATTAGTGTCATTGCATGTGTGTACTTTTCACAAACCACATGTGGATCCACCAGAGTCATTACATGTGTGTTCTTTTCACAAACAACATAAGGATCCACCGGTGTCGCTAGATGTTTGTTCTTTTTATGAAAAATAATCAGTGTCATTGCATGTGTGTTCTTCACACAAACCACATATGGATCCACGATAGTTCATTGCATGTTTTTTCTTTTCATAAACCACATATGGATCCACCAGTGTCATTGCATGTGTGTTCTTTTCATTAACCATAGCTAGAGTCATTGCATGTGTGTTCTTTTAACAAACCACATGGATCCACCAGAGTCATTGCATGTGTGTTCTTTTCATTAACCACAACTAGAGTCATTGCATGTGTGTTCTTTTCACGAACCACATATGGATCCATCAGAGTCATTGCATGTCTGTTCTTTTCATTAACCACAGCTAGTGTCATTGCATGTTCTTTCCATAGACCACATATGGATCCACCAGTGTCATTGCATGTGTGTTTTGCATGTGAGGTCTTCTCACAAACAACACATGGATCCACCAGTGTCATTGGATGTGTGTTCTTCTCACAAACCACATATGGATCCACCATTGTGATTGCATGTGTGTTCTTTTCACAAACCACAGCTAGAGTCATTGCATGTGTGCTCTTCTCACAAACCACATATGGATCCACCAGAGTTCATTAGATGTGTGTTCTTTTCATGAACCACAAACAGTGTCATTGCATGTGTGTTCTTCTCACAAACCACATATGGATCTAGCAGTGTCATTGGATGTGTGTTCTTCTCACAAACCACATATGGATCCACCAGTGTCATTGCATGTGTGTTCTTATCATGAACCACATATGGATTCACCAGAGTTCATTGCATGTCTAATCTTTTCATAGACCACATCTAGATCCACTAGAGTCATTGCATGTGTGTTAGTTTCACAAACCACATAAGGATCCAAGAGTGTCATTGGATGCATGTTCTTTTCATGAACCACAACCAGTGTCATTGCATGTGTGTTCTTCTCACAAACCACATATGGATCCACCAGAGTTCATTGCATGTATGTTCTTTTCACAAACCACATATGTATCCACCAGTGTCATTACATGTGTGTTCTTTTCATTAACCATAGCTAGAGTCATTGCATGAGTGTTCTTTTCACAAACCACATCGATCCACCAGAGTCATTGCATGTGTGTTCTTTTCATTAACCACAACTAGAGTCATTGCATGTGTGTTCTTTTCACAAACCACATATGGATCCAGCAGAGTCATTGCATGTATGTTCTTTTCATTAACCACAGCTAGTTTCATTGCATGTTTGTTCTTTCCACAGACCACATATGGATCCACCAGTGTCATTGCATGTGTGTTTTGCATGTGAGTTCTTCTCACAAACCACACATGGATCCATTAGTGTCATTCAATGTGTCTTCTTCTCAGAAACCACATATGGATCCACCAGTGTGATTACATGTGTGTTCTTTTCACAAACAATAGCTAGAGTCGTTGCATGTGTGTTCTTCTCACAAACCACATATGGATCCACCAGAGTTCATTGGATGTGTGTTATTTTCATGAACCACACCCAGTGTCATTGCATGTGTGTTCTTCTCACATACCACATATGGATCCAGCGGTGTCATTGGATGTGTGTTCTTCTCACAAACCACATATGGATCCACTAGTGTTATTGCATGTGTTTTTTTTCATGAACCACATATGGATCCACCAGAGTTCATTGCATGTCTATTATTTTCACCAACCACATTGATCCACCAGTGTCATTGCATGTGTTTTCTTTTCACAAACCACATGTGGATCCACCAGAGTCATTGCATGTATGTTCTTTTTAGAAACCACATACAGATCCACCAGTGTCATTGGATGTGTGTTCGTTTCATGAACCACAACCAGTCTCATTGCATGTGTGTTCTTCTCACAAACCACATATGGATCCACCAGAATTAACTGCATGTCTGTTATTTTCACAAACCACATTGATCCACAAGTGTCATTGCATGTGTGTTCTTTTTATTAACCATAGCTAGAGTCATTGCATGTGTGTTCTTTTTATTAAATATAGCTAGAGTCATTGCATGTGTGTTCTTTTCACAAACCACATGGATCCACTAGAGTCATTGCATGTGTGTTCTTTTCATTAACCACAACTAGAGTCATTGCATGTGTGTTCTTTTCACAAACCACATATGGATCCATTAGAGTCATTGCATGTCTGTTTTTTCATTAACCATAGCTAGTGTCATTGCATGTTTGTTCTTTCCACAGACCACATATGGATCCACCAGTGTCATTGCATGTGTGTTTTGCATGTGTGTTCTTCTCACAAACCACACATGGATCCACCAGTGTCATTGGATGTGTGTTCTTCTCACAAACCACATATGGATCCACCAGTGTGATTGCATGTGTGTTCTTTTCATAAACTACAGCTAGAGTCATTGCATGTGTGTTCTTCTCACAAACCACATATCGATCCACCAGAGTTCATTGGATGTGTGTTCTTTTCATTAACCACACCCAGTGCCATTGCATGTGTGTTCTTCTCATAAACCACATATGGATCCAGTAGTGTCCTTGGATGTGTGTTCTTCTCACAAACCACATCTGGATCCACCAGTGTCATTGCATGTGTGTTCTTCTCACAAACCACATCTAGAGTGATTGCATGTGTGTTCTTTTCACAAACCACATAAGGATCCACCAGTCTCATTGGATGTGTGTTCTTTTCATGAACCACACCCAGTGTCATTGCATGTGTGTTCTTCTCACAAACCACATATGGATCCACCAGTGTCATTGGATATGTGTTCTTCTCACAAACCACATATGGATCCACCAGTGTGATTGCATGTGTGTTCTTCTCACAAACCACATCTAGAGTCATTGGATGTGTGTTCTTTTCACAAACCACATAAGGATCCACCAGTGTCATTGGATGTGTGTTATTTTCATGAACCACACCCACTGTCACTGGATGTGTGTTCTTTTCATGAACAACATATGGATCCACCAGAGTTCATTGCATGTCTGATAAACCACATTGATCCACCAGTGTTATTGCATGTGTGTTCTTTTCACAAACCACAGGTGGATCCACCAGAGTCATTGCATGTGTGTTCTTTTCACAAACCACATAAGGATCCACCAGTGTCATTGGATGTGTGTTCTTTTCATGAACCACAACTAGTGCCATTGCATGTGTGTTCTTCTCACAAACCACATATGAATCCACCGGAGTTCATTGCATGTATGTTATTTTCACAAACTACATATGGATCCACCAGTTTCATTGGATGTGTGTTCTTTTTATTAACCATAGCTAGAGTCATTGCATGTGTGTTCTTTTCACAAACCAAATGGATCCACCAGAGTCATTGCATGTGTGTTATTTTCATTAACCACAACTAGAGTCATTACATGTGTGTTCTTTTCACAAACCACATATGGATCCATCACAGTCATCACATGTCTGTTCTTTTCATTAACCACATCAAGTGTCATTGCAAGTCCGTTCTTTCCACATACCACATATGGATCCACTAGTGTCATTGCATGTGTGTTTTGCATCTCTGTTCTTCTCGCAAACCACACATGAATCCACCAGTGTCATTGCATGTGTGTTCTTTTCACAAACCACAGCTAGAGTCATTGCAAGTGTGTTCTTTTCATTACCCACATCCAAAGTCATTGCATGTGTGTTCTTCTCACAAACCACACATGGATCCACCAGTGTCATTGGATGTGTGTTCTTCTCACAAACCACATATGGATCCACCAGTGTGATTGCATGTGTGTTCTTTTCATAAACTACAGCTAGAGTCATTGCATGTGTGTTCTTCTCACAAACCACATATCGATCCACCAGAGTTCATTGGATGTGTGTTCTTTTCATTAACCACACCCAGTGCCATTGCATGTGTGTTCTTCTCATAAACCACATATGGATCCAGTAGTGTCCTTGGATGTGTGTTCTTCTCACAAACCACATCTGGATCCACCAGTGTCATTGAATGTGTGTTCTTCTCACAAACCACATCTAGAGTCATTGCATGTGTGTTCTTTTCACAAACCACATAAGGATCCACCAGTCTCATTGGATGTGTGTTCTTTTCATGAACCACACCCAGTGTCATTGCTTGTGTGTTCTTCTCACAAACCACATATGGATCCACCAGTGTCATTGGATATGTGTTCTCCTCACAAACCACATATGGATCCACCAGAGTTCATTGGATGTGTGTTATTTTCATGAACCACACCCAGTGTCATTGCATGTGTGTTCTTCTCACATACCACATATGGATCCAGCGGTGTCATTGGATGTGTGTTCTTCTCACAAACCACATATGGATCCACTAGTGTTATTGCATGTGTTTTTTTTCATGAACCACATATGGATCCACCAGAGTTCATTGCATGTCTATTATTTTCACCAACCACATTGATCCACCAGTGTCATTGCATGTGTTTTCTTTTCACAAACCACATGTGGATCCACCAGAGTCATTGCATGTATGTTCTTTTTAGAAACCACATACAGATCCACCAGTGTCATTGGATGTGTGTTCGTTTCATGAACCACAACCAGTCTCATTGCATGTGTGTTCTTCTCACAAACCACATATGGATCCACCAGAATTAACTGCATGTCTGTTATTTTCACAAACCACATTGATCCACAAGTGTCATTGCATGTGTGTTCTTTTTATTAACCATAGCTAGAGTCATTGCATGTGTGTTCTTTTTATTAACCATAGATAGAGTCATTGCATGTGTGTTCTTTTCACAAACCACATGGATCCACCAGAGTCATTGCATGTGTGTTCTTTTCATTAACCACAACTAGAGTCATTGCATGTGTGTTCTTTTCACAAACCACATATGGATCCAGCAGAATCATTGCATGTATGTTCTTTTCATTAACCACAGCTAGTGTCATTGCATGTTTGTTCTTTCCACAGACCACATATGGATCCACCAGTGTCATTGCATGTGTGTTTTGCATGTGAGTTCTTCTCACAAACCACACATGGATCCAACAGTGTCATTCAATGTGTCTTCTTCTCACAAACCACATATGGATCCACCAGTGTGATTACATGTGTGTTCTTTTCACAAACAATAGCTAGAGTCATTGCATGTGTATTCTTCTCACAAACCACATATGGATCCACCAGAGTTCATTGCATGTGTGTTATTTTCATGAACCACACCCAGTGTCATTGCACGTGTGTTCTTCTCACAAACCACATATGGATCCAGCAGTGTCATTGGATGTGTGTTCTTCTCACAAACCACATATGGATCCACCAGTGTTATTGCATGTGTTTTTTTCATGAACCACATATGGATCCACCAGAGTTCATTGCATGTCTATTATTTTCACCAACCACATTGATCCACCAGTGTCATTGCATGTGTTTTCTTTTCGCAAACCACATGTGGATCCACCAGAGTCATTACATGTATGTTCTTTTTAGAAACCACATACAGATCCACCAGTGTCATTGGATGTGTGTTCTTTTCATGAACCACAACCAGTCTCATTGCATGTGTGTTCTTCTCACAAACCACATATGGATCCACTAGAGTTCACTGCATGTCTGTTATTTTCACAAACCACATTGATCCACAAGTGTCATTGCATGTGTGTTCTTTTTATTAACCATAGCTAGAGTCATTGCATGTGTGTTCTTTTTATTAAATATAGCTAGAGTCATTGCATGTGTGTTCTTTTCACAAACCACATGGATCCACTAGAGTCATTGCATGTGTGTTCTTTTCATTAACCACAACTAGAGTCATTGCATGTGTGTTCTTTTCACAAACCACATATGGATCCATTAGAGTCATTGCATGTCTGTTTTTTCATTAACCATAGCTAGTGTCATTGCATGTTTGTTCTTTCCACAGACCACATATGGATCCACCAGTGTCATTGCATGTGTGTTTTGCATGTGTGTTCTTCTCACAAACCACACATGGATCCACCAGTGTCATTGGATGTGTGTTCTTCTCACAAACCACATATGGATCCACCAGTGTGATTGCATGTGTGTTCTTTTCATAAACTACAGCTAGAGTCATTGCATGTGTGTTCTTCTCACAAACCACATATCGATCCACCAGAGTTCATTGGATGTGTGTTCTTTTCATTAACCACACCCAGTGCCATTGCATGTGTGTTCTTCTCATAAACCACATATGGATCCAGTAGTGTCCTTGGATGTGTGTTCTTCTCACAAACCACATCTGGATCCACCAGTGTCATTGCATGTGTGTTCTTCTCACAAACCACATCTAGAGTCATTGCATGTGTGTTCTTTTCACAAACCACATAAGGATCCACCAGTCTCATTGGATGTGTGTTCTTTTCATGAACCACACCCAGTGTCATTGCATGTGTGTTCTTCTCACAAACCACATATGGATCCACCAGTGTCATTGGATATGTGTTCTTCTCACAAACCACATATGGATCCACCAGTGTGATTGCATGTGTGTTCTTCTCACAAACCACATCTAGAGTCATTGGATGTGTGTTCTTTTCACAAACCACATAAGGATCCACTAGTGTCATTGGATGTGTGTTATTTTCATGAACCACACCCACTGTCACTGGATGTGTGTTCTTTTCATGAACAACATATGGATCCACCAGAGTTCATTGCATGTCTGATAAACCACATTGATCCACCAGTGTTATTGCATGTGTGTTCTTTTCACAAACCACAGGTGGATCCACCAGAGTCATTGCATGTGTGTTCTTTTCACAAACCACATAAGGATCCACCAGTGTCATTGGATGTGTGTTCTTTTCATGAACCACAACTAGTGCCATTGCATGTGTGTTCTTCTCACAAACCACATATGAATCCACCGGAGTTCATTGCATGTATGTTATTTTCACAAACTACATATGGATCCACCAGTTTCATTGGATGTGTGTTCTTTTTATTAACCATAGCTAGAGTCATTGCATGTGTGTTCTTTTCACAAACCAAATGGATCCACCAGAGTCATTGCATGTGTGTTATTTTCATTAACCACAACTAGAGTCATTACATGTGTGTTCTTTTCACAAACCACATATGGATCCATCACAGTCATCACATGTCTGTTCTTTTCATTAACCACATCAAGTGTCATTGCAAGTCCGTTCTTTCCACATACCACATATGGAACCACTAGTGTCATTGCATGTGTGTTTTGCATCTCTGTTCTTCTCGCAAACCACACATGAATCCACCAGTGTCATTGCATGTGTGTTCTTTTCACAAACCACAGCTAGAGTCATTGCAAGTGTGTTCTTTTCATTACCCACATCCAAAGTCATTGCATGTGTGTTCTTCTCACAAACCACACATGGATCCACCAGTGTCATTGGATGTGTGTTCTTCTCACAAACCACATATGGATCCACCAGTGTGATTGCATGTGTGTTCTTTTCATAAACTACAGCTAGAGTCATTGCATGTGTGTTCTTCTCACAAACCACATATCGATCCACCAGAGTTCATTGGATGTGTGTTCTTTTCATTAACCACACCCAGTGCCATTGCATGTGTGTTCTTCTCATAAACCACATATGGATCCAGTAGTGTCCTTGGATGTGTGTTCTTCTCACAAACCACATCTGGATCCACCAGTGTCATTGAATGTGTGTTCTTCTCACAAACCACATCTAGAGTCATTGCATGTGTGTTCTTTTCACAAACCACATAAGGATCCACCAGTCTCATTGGATGTGTGTTCTTTTCATGAACCACACCCAGTGTCATTGCATGTGTGTTCTTCTCACAAACCACATATGGATCCACCAGTGTCATTGGATATGTGTTCTCCTCACAAACCACATATGGATCCACCAGTGTGATTGCATGTGTGTTCTTCTCACAAACCACATCTAGAGTCATTGGATGTGTGTTCTTTTCACAAACCACATAAGGATCCACCAGTGTCATTGGATGTGTGTTATTTTCATGAACCACACCCACTGTCACTGGATGTGTGTTCTTTTCATGAACAACATCTGGATCCACCAGAGTTCATTGCATGTCTGATAAACCACATTGATCCACCAGTGTTATTGCATGTGAGTTCTTTTCACAAACCACAGGTGGATCCACCAGAGTCATTGCATGTGTGTTCTTTTCACAAACCACATAAGGATCCACCAGTGTCATTGGATGTGTGTTCTTTTCATGAACCACAACTAGTGCCATTGCATGTGTGTTCTTCTCACAAACCACATATGAATCCACCAGAGTTCATTGCATGTATGTTATTTTCACAAACTACATATGGATCCACCAGTTTCATTGGATGTGTGTTCTTTTTATTAACCATAGCTAGAGTCATTGCATGTGTGTTCTTTTCACAAACCAAATGGATCCACCAGAGTCATTGCATGTGTGTTATTTTCATTAACCACAACTAGAGTCATTACATGTGTGTTCTTTTCACAAACCACATATGGATCCATCACAGTCATCACATGTCTGTTCTTTTCATTAACCACATCAAGTGTCATTGCATGTCCGTTCTTTCCACATACCACATATGGATCCACTAGTGTCATTGCATGTGTGTTTTGCATCTCTGTTCTTCTCGCAAACCACACATGAATCCACCAGTGTCATTGCATGTGTGTTCTTTTCACAAACCACATAAGGATCCACCAGTGTCATTGGATGTGTGTTCTTTTCATGAACCACAACTAGTGTCATTGCATGCGCGTTCTTCTCACAAACCACATATGAATCCACCAGAGTTCATTGCATGTCTGTTATTTTCACAAACTACATATGGATCCACCAGTGTCATTGCATGTGTGTTCTTTTCACTAACCATAGCTAGAGTCATTACATGTGTGTTCTTTTCACAAACCAAATGTATCAACCAGAGTCATTGCATGTGTGTTATTTTCATTAACCACAACTAGAGTCATTGCATGTGTGTTCTTTTCACAAACCACATATGGATCCATCAGAGTCATTACATGTCTGTTCTTTTCATTAACCACATCAAGTGTCATTGCATGTCCGTTCTTTCCACAGACCACATATGGATCCACTAGTGTCATTGCATGTGTGTTTTGCATGTCTGTTCTTCTCACAAACCACACATGAATCCACCAGTGTCATTGGATTTGTGTTCTTCTCACAAACCACATATGGATCCACCCGTGTGATTGCATGTGTGTTGTTTTCACAAACCATATCTAGATTCATTGCATGTGTGTTCTTCCCACAAACCACATATGGATCCACCAGAGTTCATTGGATGAGTGTTCTTTTCATGAACCAAACCCAGTGTCATTGCATGCGTGTTCCTCTCACAAACCACATATGGATCCACAAGTGTCATTGGATGTGTGTTCTTCTCACAAACCACATATGGATCCACCAGTGTGATTGCATGAGTGTTCTTCTCACAAACCACATCTAGAGTCATTGCATGTGTGTTCTTTTCACAAACAACATAAGGATCCACCAGTGTCATTGGATTTGTGTTCTTTTCATGAACCACATATGGATCCACAAGAGTTCATTGCATGTCTATTATTTTCACAAACCACATTGATCCACCAGTGTCATTGCATGTGTGTTCTTTTCACAAACCACATGTGGATCCACCAGAGTCATTGCATGTGTATTCTTTTCACAAACCACATAAGGCTCCACTAGTGTCATTGGATGCGTGTTCTTTTCATGAACCAAAACCAGTGTCATTGCATGTGTGTTCTACTCACAAACCACATATGGATCCACCAGAACTCATTGCATGTCTGTTATTTTCACAAACCACATATGCATCCACCAGTGTCATTGCATGTGTCTTCATTTCATTAACCATATATAGAGTCATTGCATGTGTGTTCTTTTCACAAACCACATGGACCCACCAGAGTCAATGCATGTGTGTTCTTTTCATTAACCCCAACTAGAGTCATTGCATGTGTGTTCTTTTCACAAACCACATATGGATCCATCAAATTCGTTGCATGTCTGTTCTTTTCATTAACCACAGCAAGTGTCATTGCATGTTTGTTCTTTCCACAGACCACATAAGGATCCACTAGTGTCATTGCATGTGTATTTTCCATGTCTGTTCTTCTCACAAACCACACATGGATCCACCAGCGTCATTGGATGTGTATTCTTCTCACAAACCACATGTGGATCCACCCGTGTGATTGCATGTGTGTTATTTTCACAAACCACAGCTAGAGTCATTGCATGTGTGTTCTTCTTACAAACCACATATGGATCCACCAGAGTTCATTGGATGTGTATACTTTTCATGAACCACACCATGTGTCATTGCATGTGTGTTCTTCTCACAAACCACATATGGGTCCACTAGTGTCATTTGATGTGTGTTCTTCTCACAAAACACATATGAATCCACCAGTGTCATTGGATGTGTGTTCTTCTCACAAACCACATCTAGAGTCATTTCATGTGTGTTCTTTTCACAAACCACATAAGGATCCACCAGTGTCATTGGATGTATGTTCCTTTCATGAACCACAACCAGTATCATTGCATGTGTGTTCTTCTCACAAACCACATATGGATCCACCAGTGTCATTGGATGTGTGTTCTTCTCACAAACCACATATGGATCCAACTGTGTGATTGCATGTGTGTTCTTCTCACAAACCATATCTAGAGTCTTTGCATGTGTGTTCTTTTCACACACCACATAAGGATCCACCAGTGTCATTGGATGTGTGTTCTTTTCACGAACCACACTCAATGTAATTGCATGTGTATTCTTCTCACAAACAACATATTCATCCACTAGAGGTCATTGCATGTCTGTTATTTTCACAAACCACATTGATCCACCAGGGTCATTGCATGTGTGTTCTTTTCACAAACCAAATGTGGATCCACCAGAGTCATTGCATGTGTGTTCTTTTCACAAACCACATAAGGATCCACCCGTGTCATTGGATGTGTGTTCTTTTCATGAACCACAACCAGTGTCATTGCATGTGTCTTCTTCTCACAAACCACATATGGATCCACTAGAATTCATTACATATCTGTTCTTTTCACAAACCACATATGAATCCACCAATGTCATTGCATGTCTTTTTTTCATTAACCATAGATACAGTCATTGCATGTGTGTTCTTTTCAAAAACCACATGGATCCACTAGAGTCATTGCATGTTTTTTCTATTCATTAACCACAACTAGAGTCATTGGATGTGTGTTCTTTTCACAAACCACATATGGATCCATCAGAGTCATTGCATGTCTGTTCTTTTCATTAACCACAGCTAGTGTCATTGCATGTTTGTTCTTTCCACAGACCACATATTGATCCACCAGTGTCATTGCATGTGTGTTTTGTATGTGTGTTCTTCTCACAAACCATACATGGATCCACCAGTGTCATTGGATGTGTGTTCTTCTCACAAATCACATATGGATCAATTAGTGTGATTGCATGTGTGTTCTTATCACAAACTACAGCTAGATACACTGCATGTGTATTCTTCTCACAAAACACATATGGTCCACCTGAGTTCATTGGATGTGTGTTCTTTTCATGAACCACACCCAATGGCATTGCATGTATGTTCTTCTCACAAACCACATATGGATCCACCATTGTCAGTGCATGTGTGTTCTTCTCAAAAACCACATCTAGAGTCATTGCATGTGTGTTCTTTTCACAAACCACATAAGGATCCACCAGTGTCATTGGATGTGTGTTCTTTTCATGAACCACAACCAGTGTCATTGCATGTGTGTTATTCTCACAAACCACATATGTATCCACAGAGTTCATTGCATGTTTGTTATTTTCACAAACCACATTGATCCACCAGTGTCATTGCATGTGTGTTCTTTTCATTAACCATAGCTAGAGTCATTGCATGTGTGTTCTTTTCACAAACCACAATGATCCACCAGAGTCATTGCTTGTGTGTTCTTTTCATTAACCACAACTAGAGTCATTGCATGTGTGTTCTTTTCACAAACCACATATGGATCCATCAGTCATTGCATGTCTGTTCTTTTCATTAACCACAGCAAGTGTCATTGCACGTATGTTCTTTCCACAGACCACATATGGATCCACCAGTGTCATTGCATGTGTGTTTTGCATGTCTGTTCTTCTCACAAACCAGACATGGATCCACCAGTGTCATTGGATGTGTGTTCTTCTCACAAACCACATATGGATCCACCCATGTGATTGCATGTGTGTTGTTTTCACAAACCACAGCTAGAGTCATTGCATGTGTGTTCTTCTCACAAAATACATTTGGATCCACCAGAGTTCATTGGATGTTTGTTCTTTTCATGAACCACACCCAATGTTATTGCATGTCTGTTCTTCTCACAAACCACATACGGATCCACTAGTGTCATTGGATGTTTGTTATTCTCACAAACCACATATGGATGCACCAATGGCATTGCATGTGTGTTCTACTCACAAACCACATCAAGAGTCATTGCATGTGTGTTCTTTTCACAAACCACATACGGATCCACCAGGGTCATTGGATGTCTGTTCTTTTCATGAACCACACCCAGTGTCATTGCATGTGAGTTCTTCTCACAAACCACATATGGATCCACTAGTGTCATTGGATGTGTGTTCTTCTCACAAACCACATATGGATCCACCAGTGTGATTGCATGTGTGTTCTTCTCACAAACCACATCTAGAGTCATTGCATCTGTGTTCTTTTCACAAACAACATAAGGATCCACCAGTGTCATAGGATGCGTGTTCTTTTCATGAACCAAACCCAATGTCATTGCATGTGTGTTCTTATCACAAACAACATATGGATCCACCGGAGTTCATTGCATGTCTGTTATTTTCACAAACCACATTGATCCACCAGTGTCATTGCATGTGTGTTCTTTTCACAAACCACATGTGGGTCCACCTGAGTCATTGCATGTGTGTTCTTTTCACAAGCCACATTAGGATCCACCAGTGTCAATGGATGTGTCTTCTTTTCATGAACCACAACCAGTGTGATAGCATGTGTGTTCTTCTCACAAACCACATACGGATCCACCAGAGCTCATTGCATGTATGTTCTTTTCACAAACCACATATGGATCCACGAGTGTCATTGCATGTGTGTTCTTTTCATTAACCATAGCTATACTCATTGCATGTGTGTTCTTTTCACAAACCACATGGATCCACCAGAGTCATTGCATGTGTGTTCTTTTCATTAACCACAACTAGAGTCATTGCATGTGTGTTCTTTTCACAAACCACATATGGATCCATCAGAGTCATTGCATGTCTGTTCTTTTCATTGACCACAGCTAGTGTCATTGCATTTATGTTCTTTCCACAGACCACATACAGATCCACTAGTGTCATTGCATGTGTCTTTTGCATGTCTATTCTTCTCACAAACCACACATGGATCCACCAGTATCATTCGATGTGTGTTCTTTTCATGAACCAGACCCAGTGTCATTACATGTGTGTTCTTCTCACAAACCACATATGGATCCACCAGTGTGATTGGATGTGTGTTCTTCTCACAAACCACATATGGATCCACCAGTGTCATTGCATGTGTGCTCTTCTCACAAACCACATCTAGAGTCATTGCATGTGTGTTCTTTTCACAAACCACATGTGGATCCAGCAGAGTCATTGCCTGTGTGTTATTCTCACAAACTACATATGGATCCACAAGTGTGATTGCATGTGTGTTTTTCTCGCAAACCACATATGGATCCACCAGTGTCATTGGATGTGTGTTCTTCTCACAAACCACATATGGATTCACCAGTGTGATTGCATGTGTGTTCTTTTCACAAATCACTAAGGATCCACCAGTGTCATTGGATGTGTGTTCTTTTCATGAACCACACCCAGTTTCATTGCATGTATGTTCTTTTCATGAACCACATATGGATCCACCAGAGTTCATTGCATGTCTGTTATTTTCACAAACCACATTGATCCACCAGTGTCATTGCATGTGTGTTCTTTTCACAAACCACATGCACATCCACCAGAGTAATTGCATGTGTGTTCTTTTCACAAACCACATAAGGATCCACTAGTGTCATTGGATGTGTGTTCTTCTCACAAACCACATATGGATCCACGAGTGTGATTACAAGTGTGTTGTTTTGACAAACCACATCTAGAGTCATTGCATGTGTGTTCTTCTCACAAACCACATATGGATCCACCAGATTTATTGGATGTGTGTTCTTTTCATGAACCACATGCAGTGTCATTGCATGTGTGTTCTTCTCACAAACCAAATATGGATCCACCAATGTCATTGGGGGTGTGTTCTTCTCACAAACCACATATGGAACCACCAGTGTCATTTCATGTGTGTTCTTCTCACAAACCACAGACAGAGTCATTGCATCTGTGTTCTTTTCACAAACCACATAAGGATCCACCAGTGTAATTGGATGTGTGTTCTTCTAATGAACCACGCCCAGTGTCATTGCATGTGTGTTCTTCTCACAAACCACATATGGATCCACCAGTGTCATTGGATGTGTGTTTTTCTCACAAACCACATATGAATCCACCAGAGTTTATTGGATGTGTCTTGTTTTCATGAACCACACCCAGTGCCATTGCATGTGTGTTCTTCTCACAAACCACATATGGATCCAGTAGTGTCATTGGATGTGTGTTCTTCTCACAAACCACATATGGATCCACCAGTGTCATTGCATGTGTGTTCTTCTCACAAACCACATCTAGAGTCATTGCATGTGTGTTCTTTTCACAAACCACATAAGGATCCACCAGTGTCATTGGATGTGTGTTCTTTTCATGAACCACATAAGGATCCACCCGTGTCATTGGATGTGTGTTCTTTTCATGAACCACAACCAGTGTCATTGCATGTGTCTTCTTCTCACAAACCACATATGGATCCACTAGAGTTCATTGCATATCTGTTCTTTTCACAAACCACATATGAATCCACTAGTGTCATTGCATGTCTTTTTTTCATTAACCATAGATACAGTCATTGCATGTGTGTTGTTTTCACAAACCACATCGATCCACCAGAGTCATTGCATGTGTTTTCATTTCAGAAACCACATGTGGATCCACCAGAGTCATTGCATGTGTGTTCTTTTCACAAACCACATAAGGATCCACCCGTGTCATTGGATGTGTGTTCTTTTCATGAACCACAACCAGTGTCATTGCATGTGTCTTCTTCTCACAAACCACATATGGATCCACTAGAGTTCATTGCATATCTGTTCTTTTCACAAACCACATATGAATCCACCAGTGTCATTGCATGTCTTTTTTTCATTAAACATAGATACAATCATTGCATGTGTGTTCTTTTCACAAACGACATGGATCCACCAGAGTCATTGCATGTGTTTTCTTTTCATTAACCACAACTAGAGTCATTGGATGTGTGTTCTTTTCACAAACCACATATGGATCCATCAGAGTCATTGCATGTCTGTTCTTTTCATTAACCACAGCTAGTGTCATTGCATGTTTGTTCTTTCCACAGACCACATATTGATCCACCAGTGTCATTGCATGTGTGTTTTGTATGTGTGTTCTTCTCACAAACCATACATGGATACACCAGTGTCATTGGATGTGTGTTCTTCTCACAAATCACATATGGATCAACCAGTGTGATTGCATATGTGTTCTTCTCACAAACTTACAGCTAGATACATTGCATGTGTGTTCTTCTCACAAAACACATATGGATCCACCTGAGTTCATTGGATGTGTGTTCTTTTCATGAACCACACCCAATGTCATTGCATGTATGTTCTTCTCACAAACCACATATGGATCCACCATTGTCATTGCATGTGTGTTCTTCTCACAAACCACATCTAGAGTCATTGCATGTGTGTTCTTTTCATAAACCACATAAGGATCCACCAGTGTCATTAGATGTGTGTTCTTTTCATGAACCACAACCAGTGTCATTGCATGTGTGTTCTTCTCACAAACCACATATGGATCCACCAGAGTTCATTGCATGTTTGTTATTTTCACAAACCACATTGATCCACCAGTGTCATTGCATGTGTGTTCTTTTCATTAACCATAGCTAGAGTCATTGCATGTGTGTTCTTTTCACAAACCACAATGATCCACCAGAGTAATTGCATGTGTGTTCTTCTCATTAACCACAACTAGAGTCAATGCATGTGTGTTCTTTTCACAAACCACATATGGATCCATCAGTCATTGCATGTCTATTCTTTTCATTAACCACAGCAAGTGTCATTGCACGTATGTTCTTTCCACAGACCACATATGGATCCACCAGTGTCATTGCATGTGTGTTTTGCATGTCTGTTCTTCTCACAAACCAGACATGGATCCACTAGTGTCATTGGATGTGTGTTCTTCTCACAAACCACATATGGATCCACCCGTGTGATTGCATGTGTGTTGTTTTCACAAACCACAGCTAGAGTCATTGCATGTGTGTTCTTCTCACAAAATACATTTGGATCCACCAGATTTCATTGGATGTGTGTTCTTTTCATGAACCACACCCAATGTTATTGCATGTCTGTTCTTCTCACAAACCACATACGGATCCACCAGTGTCATTGGATGTTTGTTATTCTCACAAACCACATATGGATGCACCAATGGCATTGCATGTGTGTTCTTCTCACAAACCACATCTAGAGTCATTGCATGTGTGTTCTTGTCACAAACCACATACGGATCCACCAGGGTCATTGGATGTTTGTTCTTTTCATGAACCACACCCAGTGTCATTGCATGTGAGTTCTTCTCACAAACCACATATGGATCCACTAGTGTCATTGGATGTGTGTTCTTCTCACAAACCACATATGGATCCACCAGTGTGATTGCATGTGTGTTCTTCTCACAAACCACATCTAGAGTCATTGCATGTGTGTTCTGTTCACAAACCACATGAGGATCCACCAGTGTCATAGGATGCGTGTTCTTTTCATGAACCACACCCAATGTCATTGCATGTGTGTTCTTCTCACAAACAACATATGGATCCACCGGAGTTTATTGCATGTCTGTTATTTTCACAAACCACATTGATCCACCAGTGTCATTGCATGTGTGTTCTTTTCACAAACCACATGTGGGTCCACCTGAGTCATTGCATGTGTGTTCTTTTCACAAACCACATTAGGATCCACCAGTGTCATTGGATGTGTGTTCTTTTCATGAACCACAACCAGTGTGATAGCATGTGTGTTCTTCTCACAAACCACATACGGATCCACCAGAGCTCATTGCATGTATGTTCTTTTCACAAACCACATATGGATCCACCAGTGTCATTGCATGTGTGTTCTTTTCATTAACCATAGCTATAGTCATTGCATGTGTGTTCTTTTCACAAACCACATGGATCCACCAGAGTCATTGCATGTGTGTTCTTTTCATTAACCACAACTAGAGTGATTGCATGTGTGTTCTTTTCACAAACCACATATGGATCCATCAGAGTCATTGCATGTTTGTTCTTTTCATTAACCACAGCTAGTGTCATTGCATTTATGTTCTTTCCACAGACCACATACAGATCCACTAGTGTCATTGCATGTGTCTTTTGCATGTCTATTCTTCTCACAAACCACACATGGATCCACCAGTATCATTCGATGTGTGTTCTTTTCATGAACCAGACCCAGTGTCATTACATGTGTGTTCTTCTCACAAACCACATATGGATCCACCAGTGTGATAGGATGTGTGTTCTTCTCACAAACCACATATGGATCCACCAGTGTCATTGCATGTGTGCTCTTCTCACAAACCACATCTAGAGTCATTGCATGTGTGTTCTTTTCACAAACCACATGTGGATCCAGCAGAGTCATTGCATGTGTGTTATTCTCACAAACTACATATGGATCCACAAGTGTGATTGCATGTGTGTTCTTCTCACAAACCACATATGGATCCACCAGTGTCATTGGATGTGTTTTCTTCTCACAAACCACATATGGAACCACCAGTGTCATTGCATGTGTGTTCTTCTCATAAACCACAGCTAGAGTCATTGCATGTGTGTTCTTTTCACAAACCACATAAGGATCCACCAGTGTCATTGGATGTGTGTTCTTTTAATGAACCACACCCAGTGTCATTGCATGTGTGTTCTTCTCACAAACCACATATGGATCCACCAGTGTCTTTGGATGTGTGTTCTTCTCACAAACCACATATGGATCCACCAGTGTCATTGCATGTGTGTTCTTCTCAAAAACCACATCTAGAGTCATTGCATGTGTGTTCTTTTCACAAACCACATAAGGATCCATCAGTGTCATTGGATGTGTTTTCTTTTCATGAACCACACCCAGTGTCATTGCATGTGTGTTCTTCTCACAAACCACATATGGATCCACCAGTGTCATTGGATGTGTGTTCTTTTCACAAACCACATATGGATCCACCAGTGTGATTGCATGTGTGTATTTCTCACAAACAACATCTAGAGTCATTGCATATGTGTTCTTTTCACAAACCACATAAGGATCTACTAGTGTCATTTGATGTGTGTTCTTTTCCATCAACCACACCCAGTGTCATCGCATATGTGTTTCATGAACCACATATGGATCCAGCAGAGTTAATTGCATGTTTGTTATTTTCACAAACCACATTAATCCACCAGTGTCATTGCATGTGTGTTCTTTTCACAAACCACATGTGGATCCACCAGAGTCATTGCATATGTGTTCTTTTCACAAACCACATAAGGATCCACCAGTCCCGTTGGATGTGTGTTCTTTTCATGAACCACAACCAGTGTCATTGGATGTGTGTTGTTCTCAAAAACTACATATGGATCCACCAAAGTTCATTGCATGTCTGCTCTTTTCACAAACCACATATGGATCCACCAGTGTTATTGCATGTGTGTTCTCTTCATTAACCATAGCTATAGTCATTGCATGTGTGTTCTTTTCACAAACCACATGGATCCACCAGAGTCATTGCATGTGTGTTCTTATCTTTAACCACAACTAGAGTCATTGCATGTGTGTTCTTTTCACAAACAACATATGGATCCATCAGAGTCATTGCATGTCTATTCTTTTAATTATCCACAGCTAGGTCATTGCATGTCTGTTCTTTCCACAGAACACATATGGATCCACCAGTGTCATTGCATGTGTGTTCTTTTCACAAACCACAATTAGAGTCATTGCATGTATGTTCTTCAAACAAACCACATATGGATCCACCAGAGTACATTGGATGTGTGTTCTTTTGGCGAACCACACCCAGTGTCATTGCATTGTGTTCTTCTCACAAACCACATATGGATCCACCAGTGTCATTGGATGTGTGTTCTTCTCAAAAACTAGATATGGATCCACCAGTGTGATTGCATGTGTGTTCTTCTCGAAAACCACTAGAGTCATTGCATGTATGTTCTTTTCACAAACTACATAAGGATCCACCAGTGTCATCGGATGTGTGTTCTTTTCATGAACCACACCTAGTGCCATTGCATGTGTGTTCTTCTCACAAATCACATATGGATCCAACAGAGTCATTGGATGTGTGTTGTTCTCACAAACCACATATGGATCCACCAGTGTCATTGCATGTGTGTTCTTCTCACAAACCACATCTAGAGTCATTGCATGTGTGTTATTTTCACAAACCACAGATGGATCCACCAATGTCATTGGATGTGTGTTCTTTTCATGAACCACACCAAGTGTCATTGCATGTGTGTTCTTTTCATGAACCACATATGGATCAACTAGAGTTCATTGCATATCTGTTATTTTCACAAACCACATTGATCCACAAGTGTCATTGCATGTGTGTTCTTTTCACAAACCACATGTGGATCCACCAGAGTCATTGCATGTGTGTTCTTTTCACAAACAACATAAGGATCCACTAGTGTCATTGGATGTGTGTTCTTTTCATGAACCACACCAGTGTCATTGCATGTGTGTTCTTCTCACAAACCACAGATGGATCCACCAGTGTCATTGGATGTATGTTCTTCTCACGAACCACATATGGATCCACCAGTGTCATTGCATGTGTGTTCTTCTCACAAACCACATCTAGAGTCATTGCATGTGTGTTGTTTTCACAAAACACATAAGGATCCACCAATGTTATTGGATGTGTGTTCTTTTCATGAACCACAACCAGTGTCATTGGATGTGTGTTCTTCTCACAAACTACATATGGATCCACCAGAGTTCATTGCAAGTCTGTTCTTTTCACAAACCACATATGGATCCACCAGTTTTATTGCATGTTTGTTCTTTTCATTAACCATAGCTATAGTCATTGCATGTGTGTTCTTTTCACAAACCATATGGATCCACCAGAGTCATTGCATGTGTGTTCTTTTCTTTAACCACAACTAGATTCATTGCATGGGTGTTCTTTTCACAAACCACATATGGATCCATCAGAGTCATTGCATGTCTATTCTTTTAATTATCCACAGCTAGTGTCATTGCTTGTCTGTTCTTTCCACAGACCACATATGGATCCACCTGTGTCATTGCATGTGTGTTCTTTTCACAAACCACAAATAGAGTCATTGCATATGTGTTCTTCTGACAAACCACATATGGATCCACCAGAGTACATTGGATATGTGTTCTTTTGGTGAACCACACCCAGTGTATTGCATGTGTGTTCTTCTCACAAACCACATATGGTTCCACCAGTGTCATTGGATGTGTGTTCTTCTCACAAACTAGATATGGATCCACCAGTGTGATTGCATGTGTGTTCTTCTCACAAACCACATCTAGAGTCATTGCATGCGTGTTTCTTTCACAAACCACATCAGGATCCACCAGTGTCATTGGATGTGTGTTCTTTTCATGAACCACGCCTAGTGCCATTGCATGTGTGTTCTTCTCACAAACCACATATGGATCCAACAGTGTCTTTGGATGTATGTTTTTCTCACAAACCACATATGGATCCACCAGTGTCATTGGATGTATGTTTTTCTCACAAACCACATATGGATCCACCAGTGTGATTGCATGTGTGTTCTTCTCACAAACTTCATCTAGAGTCATTGCATGTGTGTTCTTCTCACAAACCACCTATGGATCCACCATAGTTCATTGGATGTGTGTTCTTTTCATGAACCACACCCAGTGTCATTGCATGTGTGTTCTTTTCATGGACCACATATGGATCCACCAGAGTTCATTGCATGTCTGTTATTTTCACAAACCACATTGATCTACCAGTGTCATTGCATGTGTGTTCTTTTCGCAAACCACATGTGGATCCACCAGAGTCATTGCATGTGTGTTCTTTTCACAAACAACATAAGGATCCACAAGTGTCATTGGATGTTGATGACCCACAAGTATAGGGGGTGTATCGCAGTATTTTCGAGGGAAGTGAAGCCCAATTTATTGTTTCGACACAAGGGGAGCCAAAGAATATTTATAAGCCTTAACAACTGAGTTGTCAATTCAGCTGCACCTGGAAACGATCTTGCTCACAGCAGTTTATCAGTAGCAACAGTTTTGTAGTAGGAATAGTAAAGTAGCAGTAGTAGCAAAGTAAAGACAGCAGTAACAAAAGCAGTAAACAGTGGGATTCGAGTGAGGTAGGCATAGGGATGGATGAATGGGCGTTGCATGGACAAGACAATTCACATAGCAATCAGAACATAGGGCAATTGCAGATAAATAAGATAAAGCACCCAAGTACTAGACAATCCTAGGCATGTGTTCCATATATAGTCATACGTGCTCGCAATGAGAACTTGCACAACATCTTTTGTCCTGCCAGCCCGTTTGCAGCGGGGCCTCTAGGGAACTACTGGCAATTAAGGTGCTCCTTTTAATAGAGCACCGGAGCAAAGCATTAACACTCCGTGAACACATGTGATCCTCACATCAAAGCCTTTCCCTTCCGGTTATCCCGATTTCTGTCACTTCGGGGCCATAGGTTCCGGACAACAACGTGTGTATACAACTTGCAGATAAGACCAAAAACAATACTATCATAATGAATCAATAACATGTTCAGATCTGAAATCATGGGACTCGGGCCCTAGTGACAAGCATTAAGCACAACAAGTTGCAACAAAGTCATAAAGCACTAATAAAAGATACTAGGCACCATGCCCTAACAATCTGATGCCATTACATGAACAATCTCATCCAATCCCTACCATCCCCATAGCCTACAGCGGGGGATTACTCACTCATAGATGGAGGAAACATGGATGGTCGATGGAGATGATGGTGGAGATCGATGGAGATGGCTTCGGGGGACTTCCCCCGTCCCGGCAGGGTGCCGGAACAGAGACTTTCTGTCCCCCGAATCTCCCCTTCGGTGGTGGCGGCGCAACAGAACTTTTCGTGGAAAAACGTCGAACCCCCTGAAGTTTTTAGGTCAGAAGGCTTCTTCTAGGCGAAGAGGGAGACCGAGGGGGTGCCTGGGGCCACCACACCATGCCCTGGCGTGGCCAGGCCTAGCCCTCTCCTAGGGGTGGTGTGGCCAGCCCCTGGCCCTCCTCCGTCTCGTATTCTGGCTCCTGGAGTCTTCTGGAAAAATAGGCACTTTGGCTTTTGTCCCGTCCAATTCCGAGAATATTCATTTTGTGACTTTCTTGGAACCAAAAACAGCAGAAAACAGGCAGCTGGCACTGTGGCTCTTGTTAATAGGTTAGTCCAAGAAATCATATGAAAAGTACTCCAAAGTGTGGACAAAACACAAGAAAGTGGATAAAACCAAGCATGGAGCATCAAACATTATAGATACATTTGCAATGTATCAACATCCCCAAGCTTAACTCCTGCTCGTCCTCG
Organism: Avena sativa; assembly: GCA_916181665.1. Classification (NCBI taxonomy): domain Eukaryota; kingdom Viridiplantae; phylum Streptophyta; class Magnoliopsida; order Poales; family Poaceae; genus Avena; species Avena sativa. The sequence goes on along the minus strand of OV702291.1, from coordinate 295,327,378 downwards.
AGTAGGTAAGTGATAAAAGGAAAGAATAATTTTTGAGGTGACATGCACCATCAAAGACTTAACCAAAGTATTTGTAAAACATTCAAAGCTGGGATCATAGTACTTCAATCATAACATGAAAGACAAAGTTCTAGCAATAAGACAAAGAGACTATGATGCAACATGAAAAGGCACAAACAAAAGATTCATGAATAACAATGCCTTGCAAGACGTTTGTTTGTTTCACATAAAGAAAACATAGCATAGTGGCATTCAGCTTGTCCCTCATAGAGTAGCAAACATAAATGCATAAGACACCTTCAAAGTTTACAAGAGTGACTAGATACAAATAGTTTAAAACAAGCAATATCAAGGTATGCATCAATCAACAAGTTTTGGGACAATGCACATAGAACTAATAATGGCCACCATGCTCTCAAGAAAGTGCTCATAGAATGTGTGGAGACTCAACAAGGAAATGAACAGGTTTTGAAAAGTTTGAAGGGCTTCCAAATGCTGAAAGTATGGTACCCATTAGCTTTGAGCTCTCATTGCCCCTATCATAAGCATCTTTAATGTGGTTAAGGTGAAAGTGAGGTCCAATCTGAGTTATATGCTTGACAGACTATAAACTGAAAATCCCAAGTCCCTTGAGTACGAGGGCCGCTCCTCACGCTACTCAACTTTAGTTACCGGTAAGTTCTTGTCATCGTAAGTATGTGCGTATCATCGAGAACCGCCAACGGGGGACCCCTTACCCGATGATACGGAAGAATCCCCATATCAAAATGACAAGGCAAGCAGACAATGAGTATCTCAGCAATCTTCTTATTTACCATGGGAAAATGGTGCTTTTTCTCTCTTTCCTCTTTTCATAAAACTCTTTTTTTCTTTTTCTCAATAGCTATCTCTCACTTTTTTTATAAGAAGAATGCTTCATAGATATCATTATGGTTACGCTGCAGGTTTCCACCATGTCAGCATGGATTAGACCAGCGGCCCAGGCGTTTCTCTAACACACATACATAACTCCATGGACTTACAAGCTCCCCTTTTATTTAACACTGACGACATCCACAAACATAAGAGCAAGGTATCAACTGGGTATATATTTACAAGTGTTGAAAGCGTTCCCCGTGACAGCACGGTTCTGCTAATCCCCAGCCTATAATTAGCAAGCATATAACTTTCATGGAGATTTCACAATGGTTTAGGTTTATTAAGTGCAGGAAATAAAGTGTGCCATCAAGTTCGTGAGAGCCTTACTAACTAATTTTCTCAAAACAAGCAAACATTTTATTCGGAAGAAAACAAGGCATATTGAATATGCACGGAAGTAGAAAATGATGCTAATAGGTAGGTATGGTGGACACTTTGGCAATATTTGGTTTAAGGGAGTTGGAAACATGAGTAAAACACTCAGTGTAAGTGAAGGCTAGCAATAGTAAGGGGGCGACAAACGAGAGAGCAATAATGGCCATAATCATGCAGAGCGACGAAACATCATTGATCAAAGCATAAAGTGATACTACAAGTTGAAAACTAAAGGATCATAAATGCTATGGTGACTTGAGACATTCATAACATGGTGTGAGCATGTGCCAAGTCAACCCAAATAAAGCATCAAAGGAGAATACCACTATACTATGCTTTAATATGCTAAAACAACGCATGGTTCATCCAAGGCACATTAAGCAATCTCAATTGTTTATAACAAGTCATGCTACAGCAAAGAATACTAAGCATAAAGCCAAAACAATATCAAGCATGGCATGACAAAGCACATGCCACAGTCGAAAACAAGCTCTTTTTACCACATAAGTATGAACTTTCCTACTCTTTTCCAAACCAAACCAAACCATTTGCAAACCAAAGAATGAAAGAGGGGGTCCAACCAATTTATTCAGCAAACAAATAAAACCACGCAAACTAAAAATCAAAACGAAAACGAAAAAGAAGATGCTCCAAGAACAACACAATTGTGCATGAAACAATAAAAATGAAGTGTTTGGAAGAAACCTGGGATTTTTATTGATGAAGAAGGGGATGCCTTGGGCATACCCAAGCTTTGACGCTTGTACTTATTGGATATTTCTTGGGGTGACACGCGTGGCATCTCCAAGCTTGAGCTTTAGTCCATCCTTCACCTCATTACTCATTCCTTCCATACACCTGAAATTTTTCCTTCATACAAAACTTCACACAATCTCATTAGCAACATTAGTGCACTTAAGATAAATAAGTCTTAAGGTTCAGTTCTAACACCAAATAAAGTTCCATTAGAACACTAGATACTGTAGCACTTCCCTCAAAAAGCTCAATTCCCAAAAGAACTCAAAAAGAAACCCACAAGAAGCAAATGCAGAAAATGGCAGAAATCTGTCAAAACAGACCAGCAGGTAAAGACAAATTTTTTTGAAGACATTATGTTGCTCAAATAAAAAAGTGTTGAACTAATGAAAGTTAGATAACAACCTGGGGCAGAAGCACAAAACATTACAGCTCAATCCGACATACAGAGCTCTCTCACGAATTTTTACGGTGAAGCACAGAAATCTGTTTCGGGACAGCAACTTTCCCAATCATTACTTCTCTCTCATTAGAGGTTACTCTCGGCACAAAAAGCAAATAAAAAGGATAAGGAGTGATTATTACTGAAGTAATAACTTCCAAGACTCATCTAAAACTTTTGGGTTATCTCCCAATAAGTACTTTTTTTAACGCCTTTAAGTTAGGCAAAAGCAAAAACTAAGATGGATAGAATAGAAGTAAGCGGAGATAATCACGGTGAAAACATTGTTTTGTTCAATGAAATCCTTTTGTTAACAAGGTTGATCAGGTCTTGTTACCAAAACAATTCCATATGAGACAAAACTTTGTATTCTACTAATGATTATGTTACCTCAACCTTGATAGCAATGGTCCCAATCATAATAGTTTCAAATTTTTCTCTTGGTATGGGACAATATATTTCTCCAACTTGAATACCCTCAACATGTTCAATTGAATTCAAGCCATAAGTCCTTTCAATCTTCATGGGGAAATAGACAATATGTTCCTTGTCATTAACATTGAAGGTCACCTTCCCTTGATTATAATTAATAATAGCTCCTGCGGTATTTAAGAAAAGGTCTCCCAAGAATAATAGACATATTGTCATCTTCAGGCATAAAAAGTTTGAGAGGATGCTCTCATAAGAAATAAGAGTTGAAGTAAAAGAGAGCATCAACAAGCAAATTCAAAACATATTTAAGTCTAACCCACTTCCTATGCATAGGAATCATGTATGCAAATAAATTTGCAAAGAACAAAGTGACAGGCATAGGAAGATAAAACAAGAGTAACTTCAAAACTTTCAGCACATAGAGAGGTGTTTCGATACCATGAAAACTTCTACAACCATATTTTCCTCTCTCATAATAATATTTAGTAGCCTCATGAATGGACTCAACAATATAACTATCACATAAAGCATGCTCTTCATGATCTACAAGCACTAGAGCTTTATCATAAACATTTTCAAAAGAATCCTCAGGAACATAACATTCATCCTCATTTAGTAAGCATGGAGGACAATCAAATAATGTAAGGGATAAAGAGTTACTCTCATTAGAAGGTAGGCATGGGTAGCTAATCCATTCTTCCTCCTTTTGTTCATCACTCTCCTCCTCTTTTTCATCTAATGAGATTTCAGGTTCATCAATTTCTTCTTCCATAGGATCCTGCAAGGCATTAGTCTCTTCCATAGGATCCTGCAAGACATTAGTCTCTTCCATTTGTGGAAAGCATCTATTAAAATATTAAAGTATATAGCCATTTTCATCCTTGTAATTATCAAAGCAAAATTTAAGTATACCATAAACCTCATATTTGTAAGGTGAATCATCAATATTTTCAAGCAAACTAGCAAGTTCAAAAGCACCCTTCCAAGCAATAAATTCTTCAATTTGCTCCGCATCATAAAAGTCATAAATTCCTTTAGCATAGGAAGATATGGTATCATTATCATTATACTCACATTGAAAAGGGAGGTGTTTATACCTCTTTCTGCAACAAGACTCATCACAACAATAAGTAACATTATAAGTAGAGCACACGTTTCTAGCAATGGTATACCATCTATCAATTTGTTCCCATAAGTGTTTCCCTTTTTGTGACAAGCGGTGTTCCTTATAATAATATTTTTTATCTTCCATGAACCCACCTTGCCAATAAGCTTCAGTTTCAAAGAAACCAACCATTGACAACAAGCATGACAAAGCAAGACAATAACAGACCAACGAAAATAACAACTAGAGTAGGAACTACTTTTTTTGTATTTTTGATAAAGAAACAAGCAAACAAGGAGAAAATAAACTTAGCTTGAACAATAGTGAATCCAAGTGGACTTGATAAATAAAGCTATGCTCCCTGGCAACGGTGCCAGAAAATAGTCTTGATGACCCACAAGTATAGGGTGTGTATCGCAGTATTTCGAGTTAAGTGAAACCCAATTTATTGATTCGACACAAGGGGAGCCAAAGAATATTTATAAGCCTTAACAACTGAGTTGTCAATTCAGCTGCACTTGGAAACAATCTTGCTCACAGAAGTTTATCAGTAGCAACAATTTTGTAGTAGGAATAGTAAAGTAGCAGCAGTAGCAAAGTAAAGACAGCAGTAACAAAAGCAGTAAATAGTGGGATTCGAGTGCGGTGGGCATAGGGATGGATGGACGGGCGTTGCATGGACAAGACAATTCACATAGCAATCAGAACATAGGGAAATTGCAGATAAATAAGATAAAGCACCCAAGTACTAGACAATCCTAGGCATGTGTTCAATATATATTCATACATGCTCGCAATGAGAACTTGCACAACATCTTTTGTCCTGCCAGCCCGTTTGCAGCGAGGCCTCTAGGGAACTACTGGCAATTAAGGTGCTCCTTTTAATAGAGCACCGGAGCAAAGCATTAACACTCCATGAACACATGTGATCCTCACATCAAAGCCTTTCCCTTCCGGTTATCCCGATTTTTGTCACTTCGGGGCCATAGGTTCTGGACAACAACGTGTGTATACAACTTGCAGATAAGACCAAAAACAATACTATCATAATGAATCAATAACATGTTCAGATCTGAAATCATGGCACTTGGGCCCTAGTGACAAGCATTAAGCACAAGAAGTTGCAACAAAGTCATAAAGCACTAATAAAAGATACTAGGCACCATGCCCTAACAATCTGATGCCATTACATGAACAATCTCATCCAATCCCTACCATAGCCTACAGCGGGGGATTACTCACTCATTGACGAGGGTTTAACTCGTCAATGCCCATTGTTATGGACTTTGGTTTTGGAGAAGGAGGGAGCGTTGGAGACATCTATCGGCTAGCAAAAACGCACACAGGGGACAGAGGATTTACCCAGGTTCAGGCCTCGTAGAGGTCCCTACTCCTGCTTGTCTGCTCGTGGAATTATTGAGGGAGTCGAAAGTTACAATGGTGCGCAGATGTAATCTGGCAAAGGTTGTGGAGACTACGGTTGCGTGTGTCCTTCTCGCTGCCCCCTCCTAGCCTTTATATAGATAGGCTAGGTCTCGGGTAGCGGGTCGAGTCGGTTACAAGTTAGGGTTTTCCCTTTAATCTTTCTATCTTTAGCTTCTTCTTGTTCTCAAGCAATCGAGAGTCCGTAGGTTACTCGAGTCCCTCCATCCGGGCCTTGGCGACACCGTGGGCCTGTATGTATTAGGACCGTATATACCAAGCTCGAGTACCTGCAGGGTATACCCATGTCAGTAGCCCCCGAGTGTCCAGTGGAATCACAGATTCGACTGGGGACTTTTGAAGCCTTTGAGTGCCTAAATGAGTACATTTCAATTGCTTTTATTTGTGTCATAGGGATGGTTGATATACGTGCCTGATATAACCGAAGTATCGGTATCAGTTAACCACCTTAGGGTGAAACAACGCAATCTACTCAAATTCGAGTCCCCGGACTCGAATTCGGAAAAGTGCTGGCGTAATTCGACTCAGGCCGCGTAGGTCTTACAGGAGTCGAATTCTAGTTATATGGGTGTGAGCACTCTACGCGTCCGTCAAGGCATGTTCATCGTGCCTGTAGGCACGGATACATTTCTGGTAGTGCGCAGTTAAATGCGTTGCCAGGCCTTATTCAGGTCTTACCTTCACGCCGTAAGCGCGACATCCGAATTTTATCATCGCGGAGACGATTCGGACGTCCCAGGAGACGTAGTCTCTTTGTAGGGAAAAATTGTGAGGCAGTGTCGCCAAAGGTTGCGAGTGCGGATGTTATCAACACACAGTTTTTGTGCAAATAATCATAGGGTGCGCGACCAGCGCTTCCTAAGGAAGTAGCCCCCGAGTGCCTGGTTGAGTCGAAGACTCAGGCAGGGACTAAAAACTTTTGCGACTGCTGTCGTCTTTTTGCTTACTTGTTTCAGTCGATGACTTAGGCGGGGAGTAAATTCTTTTGCGACTGCTGTCGTCTTTTGCCTGCTTGTTTTAGTCGAATTTGTTTCCGGCACTCCCTATGGGAGTAACCCATGTCCATAATCGAACGGTGTTTCGAGTGGTTGGGTTTGCATTTGTGATTGTCCACGTTCCTACAACAAGAAAAGAAAACGTCGTAGGGTGCATCAAGTGGTCCTGTGGGGGGAACCCAGGACTCGCCATCTCTTGAGGATACAGTGGCACCACCGCGCTCCAGGGTAGAGGAGCTGTCCTTGCTTTCGCGACTTCGTGATCGCGTTAAGCAACTGGAGCGTGGGTTGCTCGTGATCCGCGGTAGCGCGGACGTGTGGAAGTCAAAGGCTGAAAAAGCCGCCGCCCGCGAGCAATATCTGCTTGGTGAGGTGACGCAGCTGGGCGACCAGTTTAAGTGTTAGTTTGCTCATCCTCATCTTTTCCTTTGTAGTTAGTCGCAATGGTACGTTGTACTCGTGCTGTTCATGCTGCTTCGTGTAGTTGTTAGCGCACGCCATCCATAGGAGGAGAGGGATAGGATTGCCATCCACCTTCATGATCTCACCCAGGAGCAACTTTAGGAGAGTGGATACTTCTAGGTAGATCATGATCGTGCGACTGCATTGGTGACCCTGCAGGATCGCGCCTCGCGAGTGCTGCTCTTCCTAAAGAAGTCGCAGTCGTGTTTGAAGAACATCTATCGGGCGATGTTCCTGCTAGATGACACTCCATTAAGCCTGCTGGCTCTCTTGACCAAATTTCAAGATATGTCCGTGGTTCGCGAGTGCGTGAGGCAGTAGTTAGTGGCTGGTGCCAAGGCTGCCCTCTCAATGGTGCATTTGCACAGGCCTGACGTGGATGTCGCTGTCATTGCCTCTGGGCCACCGGCGCCACCAGCAGGATCTTCCTGGAATATGGTGCCGCACTATCAGGCGGTGGACCACCCAGCCGAGGAGATCGTCGACTTCTTCGAGGAACAAACTAATGTTCTTCTATTGCAAGGGTAGCCAAATATGTATCCTGCACATAAGTGTACTTGTGTTGTAAAGTTCATATATATTTGTAGATAATTTATTGTTGAATGTGTACAAATAACTTTGTAAGTGTGAGGTGCGTTGCACTATGCGAGTCCTTTTCGTTAGCCTGGCCATCCTTTTATCTCATTCCCTTGTCAACCTGTCCGGTGCGTTGCAGCTGGGTTGAGTTTGTATTAAGGGGTTCGATTGATGTGCCAGCTACTCACGATGTCGCGTTTTGGTTCGAAGAACATATGTGTATAGGGTGGCGCAGCCCCCGAGTATGAAAATTGACAAAGTAAAGGAGAAACAGAGTTTCGAGGCACTTAGCTTTTATTTATTCGAGGAATAGTACGAAGTACAACGTGTGTCTAAGTAGCCTTATTTGCGATGTAAAAGTAAAGAAAACGACTAAGGGTAGAAGCGTCGCAGTTGTGCGACGTTCCAAGGGTTTGAGTATGCGACTCTTGTCTCTAAATCTTGAAGGCGATAGGCGCCACCTGGGATTACTTCTATAATCACGTATGGTCCTTCCTAGGGGGACTCGAGCTTGAGATTCCCCTGCTGCTTCAGTCACAGGACCAAGTCACCTTCGACGAAGGATCTGGGGTGAAGCCTTCTACTGTGGTAGTTACGCAGGTTCTGCTGGTAGATCGTTGATCTTTCCGCGGCGATTTCCCTTGCTTTGTCAAGGAGGTCGATGGAATCCTCGAGTGCGAGGGATGAATCTTGTTCGCTATAAGCGACCACGCGCAGCGCTTTGTACCGTACCTCGGCAGGTAGTACTGCTTCTGCTCGTGCACCATAAAGAATGGCGTGTAGCCCGTGGCGCTGTTTGGGGTTGTACGTAGACTCCAGAGTACGGATTGCAGCTCATCTGGCCAGCAACCCACCGCTTGTTCGAGTGGTCACAGGAGTCGCTTCTTGATGCCGCTGGAGACGAGCCCGTTTGCTTTTTCCACCTGACTGTTGGTCTGTGGATGCACTACTGAGGCATAGCTGATGTTGATCCCCAAGTTCTCGCAGAATTCTTGGAACTCCTTGGATGTGAAGTTCGTCCAGTTGTCGGTAATGATGTTGTGCGGCACGCCAAAGCGGTAGACGATGGACTCGAAGAACTTGACTGCGTTGTTCCCTGATTGGTTGGTCATTGGCATGGCATCGATCCACTTGGTGAATTTGTCGACTACCACCAAGAGGTAGACGTAGCCTCCACGCGAGGATCTTGGCAGCTTGCCAACCATATCAAGCCCCCATTGTGCGAAGGGCCAGGCCAATGGAATAGGCCCTAGCTCTGCACCTGGTGCGTGTGGCTTGTCCACGAATCGCTGGCAAGCATTGCATTTTTGGACTATGTCCTTGGCGTCGCGCATGGCCGTGGGCCAGTAAAATCCAGCTCATAGAGCTTTGGCGACGAGGGCGCGACTGCCTGCGTGGTGCCCGCAGGTCCCTTCATGGATGTCGAGGAGTATTGCTCTTCCGTCAGCCATGGAGACGCATCGTTGTAGCACTCGTATGATGCTGCATTTATACAGTTCGCCGTTGAGAACGGCGAATGCCTTGGAGCACCGCGCGATGTGCCGTGCATCTATCGGATTGTCCGGTAGTCTCTTGCTGAGGAGGTACGTAATGTATAGCTGCGTCCAAGATTGCTCGATCATCATGACGCTCATTGGTCCCTCGAGTCCTGTGTCCAGCTCCAAGTCATCGAGTGCCATTGGCTCATTGGGTGGCGTAGCCCCCGAGTCCGTTGCTGCGCTTGTTTTCTTCTCTGCGGCCTTTGGCTTGATGGAGCATTCGCATATGCGCTCGAGAAATACCCCAGGTGGTATGGGGGCGCAGGTAGAGCCTATGTTGGCGAGTGTGTCCGCCTTCTCGTTGCTTTCGCGACCTATGTGTCGCAACTCGCAACCATCAAAGTCTCCTTCGAGTGTATTGTAGAGGTCGCGGTACGCGATCATGTTGTCGTTCAGTGCGTCACACTCGTGCATTGTTTGGTTGACGACCAACTTGGAGTCGCCATATATGATGAGCCTTTTGGCGCCGCAGGCTTTTGTCATCCTCATCCCATGCAACAGGGCCTCATATTCAGCCTCGTTGTTTGAGGCTGTGAACTACATTCGCAGGATATATTTCAGCTTGTCCCCTTGAGGTGATGTCAATATGACACCTGCGCCTGCTCCGTCTTTCTGTTTGGACCCATCGAAGTGCATTGTCCAGAGGTAGGACATATCTGGCTTGTCTGGGAGCTGGTTCTCCATCTAGTGCACGAGAAAGTCAGGGAGCACTTGCGACTTGATTGCGTCGCGTTATTCGTATGTGATGTCTCGTGGAGACAGTTCTATCCCCCAAAGCGCGACTCGCCCCGTGGCGTCAGGGTTATTGAGGATATGCCCCAACGAGGCATCATTGACTACCACGATTGGGTGTTCCTGGAAGTAGTGGCGCAGTCGCCGGGCAGTCATAAAGACGACGTACGCTAGCTTCTAGTAGTGCGGGTACCGCTGTTTTGTTGGCGTGAGGACCTCGCTGAGGTAGTATACCGGGCGTTGTATGCCATGGACTTTTTTTTCCTCGGCTCGCTCGACGATGAGTACTGTGCTGACCACCTGGTTGGTGACGGAGATGTACAACAACAGTGCTTCCCTTTCTCGTGGAGTCACTAGTACTGGCGAGGTGGATAGCAAGCGCTTGAGATCTTCGAATGCTTCTTGCGCTTCATTGGTCCACTCGAATTTTTCGGTTTTGCGGAGGAGCTGGTAGAAGGGCAGTGCCTTTTCACCCATCCGACTGATAAATCGACTGAGGGTCGCGATTCGTCCGGCCAGTTGCTGGATGCCTCTTATGTTCTTCGGCTTCTCCATGGCCAGTATGGCTTTTATCTTCTTCGGGTTCGCCTCGATCCCCCTCGCGGAGATGAGGTATCCGAGTAGCTGCCCAGATGGTACGCCGAAGGCGCATTTGTCCGGATTGAGCTTGATCCGGTAGCGATCGAGATTGGCGAAGGTTTCGCGCAAATCATCGATTAGAGAGGCTTCCTCCTTGGTCTTGATTACTATGTCATTGACATAGACTTGGATGTTGCGACCTAGTTGTTCCTTGAGGCAAGCCTGCATGCATCGCTGGTAGGTGGCTCCCGCATTTTTTAGTGTGAAGGGCATTGTGTTGTAGCAGAACACACCAAAGGGCGTTGTAAACGCTGTTTTCTCCTGATCTTCCTCCTTCATTCGAATTTGATTATATCCTGAGTAGGCGTCGAGGAAGCAGAGGCGCTCGCATCCCGCGGTGGAGTCGATGATCTGGTCGATCTGTGGCAGCGGGAAGTGATCTTTTGGGCAATGTTTGTTTAAAGAAGTGAAGTCCACACACATCCGTAGGATGTCTGTGTCCTTTTTTGGTACCAGCACCGTATTGGCGAGCCAAGTACTTTCCTTGATCTCGTGTATGAACTTGGCCTTGAGGAGTCTATTGATCTCCATTCCGACTGCCTACGCTTGTGGCTCAGACAGTTGCCTGATTGTTTGCTTGACTGGCCTTGCATCGGGGTTGATGTTGAGTGCGTGCTCGGCGAATTCCCTGGGAACTCCTGGCATGTCCGTAGGACACCAGGCAAAAATTTCCCAGTGCTCACGGAGGAATTCGACGAGCGCGAGTTCCTATGCGGGACTCAAGTTGTTGGCGATGAGGGCCGTCTTGGCGGGATCCAATGGATGGACCTGCACCTTCTTTGTGTCCACGGATGAGTCGAAGGAGAGATCAGGTAAGCTTGGCCTACTCAAGGGAGGTAGACTGTTGTCTGTCGTCTCTTTCAGTCTTGCGAGTTCCTCCTGCATGCTGAAGGACTGGGAGATTCTGTTGAATTCCCTGTCGCAAGCGTCAGATCGCTCGAAGTTCCCGTTGATCGTTATGACGCCGTTGGGACCTGGCATTTTCATCTGCAGGTAGGCGTAGTGGGGTACTGCCATGAACCTGGCGAATGCGACGCGCCCAAGGATGCAATGGTATTGTGAGGGCCAGTCGACGACCTCAAAGTCGATGCGCTCGCGCCGGAAGTTCTTCGGCGTGCCAAAGATGACGTCGAGGTTGATTTTTCCCAGGGGGTATATGCCTTTCCCTGGGACGATGTTGTGGAACATTGTGTCCGATGCCTCCAAGCAGGTTAGAGGGGTCCTCATTGCTCGCAAGGTACTCGCGAATATGAGGTTGATGCCGCTTCCGCCATCCATGAAGACGCGACTCATGTCGAAGCCTCCAATTTGCGCCTCGAGTACGAGGGGGCAATGACCTGGGCGAGGTACTTGAGCCGGGTGGTCGTGTTTGTCGAAGGTAATGCACGAATCACTGCCACTGAGGTACTCAGTGGTGGATGGTGGCGAGTGCATGGCGAAGTTGACTTGGCGAGTGATGGCCTTCTGCACCCTATTGGAGAGGCTCACCTTTTGGATCATCATGGTACCCATGGCCCATGGGTACGGTTCGCCTCCATGGTGTTGGTCCGGTGCAGCTCTGTTCGGGGGTGGCCCAGGTGGTGGTGGTGGTGCGCCATGTGCCACGACGCCTAGAGCGGCTCCGTAGCCTCTTTCGACTGCATTGCGGTTCATCCGAACCAATCCCTCGTGTAGCTTGAGGAACTCACTGTAGTCTTGAGGAGGTGGCCGGACTTTCTCTTGCCATCATGCTTGTCGATGTATAAGTGTACCGTGCATGGCCCGGACAGTTTGTCCTCGATGGAGGTCGCGGGTGACTCGTCACGAGTGCGGCGTTGCCACACTTGCGTGGTTTTCCTGGAGTCGCGGTATCCGCCGCTGCGGTATCCACTGTTGCGGTTATCGTCGCGTCTATCAGCATAGCCGGCTGCGACCATGTTGACGCCATCGCGATTGTCGTAGACGCGCATGCGACGCTTGCCCCGGCGGTCGCGTCTGCGTTCGAGTTCTGCCTCCTCGTCGGAGTGAATGCGATTCTTCACCGAATCTTCTCCATCAGCCCACCGATTCGCGATCTCCATCAGGTGGTCGATGGTCTGGGGCTTTGAGCGGCCTAGCTCCTCCCTGAGTTCCATGCGGCAGACGCCACCGTTGAATGCATCAATCGCGCGGTCTTCCGAGATGTTCTCCGCGGAGTTCTTGATGATGGACCACCTTTGGATGTAAGAGCGCAGCGATTCGCCAGATCTTTGCTGGCAGCATCTCAGTTCTTCGATTGAGGCGGGCCGTTTGTACGTGACCTTAAAGTTACGCACGAAGCTGTACACCAGCTCATCCCAACTGCGAATGGATCCCGCATGGGAGGTTGTTGAGCCATGCCCGGGCGGCGCCCTGCAGCTGTAGCTGCAAGCATTGCATGGCAGTACTTCGACTGCCTCCGTGTAACCTGACGGAGGAGATGTGGTCCTCCATCCAGAACTTGGTGTCTTATAGACCGTCGAATTTCGGGTTCTCCGATGGGAGTTTAAACCCTTTAGGCATTCGCTTCTGCCTGATGGCTCTGCTGAAGCATCTGGCGCCGCAGAGCTCTCCATCTTCCTCTTCTGAGTCACTCGACTGAGCACGTCGTGCCCTTGACTTGTCGATCTTGCGTTGTGTGAGGTCGTCGCGCGCATCGTAGTCGCGATCGTGTCATTGTCAGCGCCGGCGTCGAGACAGGTCGTGACTGTCATCGCTGGACGAGGACGAGGAGTAGCGTTTTGCTAGCGCTTTGCCCTTTTTTGGGTCTGGTACCGGCTCCTTGTCAAGGGCAGCCTCGATTAGCCCCAAGCCCATGATTGTAGATCGGTGCATGGTCATTCGGGGATCTCCAGCTGGCGGCTGGTTATTGAGGAGGTACATGGTGGCTACTATCACCGCGGCTTGCGGTGTCCTGGGAACCACGTTGCCTCTCGTGTCGACTGTCATAGAGCCGAAGTCAAGGACTTTCGCGTCCTCTATGCTCTCTTGTTCGGTGAGGTGAGCCATCCGCGACTGCCTCTTCTTGGCGAGGTACTCGTTGCCTCTTGAGGAGGATCCTCCGTAGGAGGAGAGCCCAGCACGGCGAAGGATTGATTCGTCTGCTGCCTTTTTACGCGCCTCAAGTTGCGCGATTGCTTGTTTTTGGCGCTTGAATTCCTCTTTTAGGAGCCAGTGGTAGCCCATCAGCAGTTCTTGCAGGGACCCGAAGGGTAGAGGTGCACCTCGTAGGGCTTCGCGGCAGCGATCCCACTCTTGCTCGTTGAGCCTGATCACGACGCGTTCGCCGGTTTGCTCGTTGATCATGCTAGGAGGTTCGACTGCTCCTCCGTTGCCACCGTTACCGCCGTTGCCACCGTTGCCACCATTGCCGAAGTTGGGTGGATCGGTGCCGTTGCCGGTGTTACCACCATTGCCATGATTGGGCGGATCGGTGTCGTTGCCGGTGTTACCACCGTTGCCGCGATTGGCGGAGGTGTCGCCTGCGTTGATGACGGCGCACATGAAGTGATTAGGGAAGCTGTTGCTTCCACAACTTTCAGATCCGGAACCGTAGGTTCCATCTTCAGTGGCCAGATCGCTTAGATCGGAGTCGCGACTGCTGTCGCTGACCGCGTTCTCGACTGCCACCAGAGCGTTGAGCTCGCTGAGGGTGCCGATCGATGGAGGGAACCAAGATGCCGGGACAATCGCCGGTGTTGTCGGCTGATCAGGCATGCGAAGCGTACCCATCTGACCAACTTGGAAGCGGAAGCTCCCAATCGCCAGGCTGATTCCGTCGCCCACGGACTCGAAGGCCGGGCGGGTGGCCGGCGTGTGGACGGTGAAGTCGAAGGCGCCGAAGAGCTGGCGAATCTCCGCTGTTGCAGAGTTGTAGATCGCAGTTGATGGGGCCGAAGAAGCCGCAACATTAGCACTCCCAATTCCCACAGACGGCGCCAATTGACGAGGGTTTAACTCGTCAATGCCCATTGTGATGGACTTGGGTTTTGGAGAGGGAGCGCTGGAGACATCTATCGGCTAGCAAACAAGCACACAGGGGACAGAGGATTTACCCAGGTTCAGGCCTCGTAGAGGTCCCTACTCCTGCTTGTCTGCTCGTGGAATTATTGAGGGAGTCCAAAGTTACAATGGTGCGCAGATGTAATTTAGCGAAGGTTGTGGAGACTAGGGTTGCGTGTGTCCTTCTCGCCACCCCCTCCTAGCCTTTATATAGATAGGCTAGGTCTCGGGTAGCAGGTCGAGTCGGTTACAAGTTAGGGTTTTCCCTTTAATCTTCCTATCTTTAGCTTCTTCTTGTTCTTCAAGCAATCGAGAGTCCGTAGGTTACTCGAGTCCCTCCAACCGGGCCTTGGCGACACCATGGGCCTGTATGTATTTGGACCGTATATACCAAGCTCGAGTACCTGTAGGGTATACCCATGTCACTCATAGATGGAGGAAACATGGATGGTCGATGGAGATGATGGTGGAGATCGATGGAGATGGCTCCGTGGGCACTTCCCCGTCCCGGCAGGGTGCCAGAATAGAGACTATCTGTCCCCCGAATCTCCCCTTCGGTGGCGGCGGCACAACGGAACTTTTCATGGAAAAACGTCGAACCCCCCGAAGTTTTTTGGTCAGAAGGCTTCTTATAGGCGAAGAGGGAGACCGAGGGGGTGTCGGGGGCCACCACACCATGCCCTGGCGCGGCCAGGCCTAGCCCGCGCCTGGGGGTGGTGTGGCCAGCCCCTGGCCCTCATCCGTCTCGTATTCTGGCTCTTGGAGTCTTCTGGAAAAATAGGCACTTTGGCTTTTGTCCCGTCCAATTCCGAGAATATTCATTTTCTGACTTTCCTGGAACCAAAAACAGCAGAAAACAGGCAGCTGGCACTGTGGCTCTTGTTAATAGGTTAGTCCAAGAAATCATATGAAAAGAACTCCAAAGTGTGGACAAAACAATAGAAAGTGGATAAAACCAAGCATGGAGCATCAAAAATTATAGATACATTTGCAATGTATCAGATGTGTGTTCTTTTCATGAACCATAACCAGTGTCATTGCATGTGTGTTCTTCTCAAAAACCACATATGGATCCACCAGAGTTCATTGCATGTCTGTTCTTTTCACAAACCACATATGGATCCACCAGTGTCATTGCATGTGTGTTCTTTTCATTAACCATAGCGAGAGTCATTGCATGTGTGTTCTTTTGACAAACCACATGGATCCACCAGAGTCATTGCATGTGTGTTCTTTTCATTAACCACAACTAGAGTCATTGCATGTGTGTTCTTCTCACAAACCACATATGGATCCACCATAGTTCATTGGATGTGTGTTCTTTTCATGAACCACACCCAGTGTCATTGCATGTGTGTTCTTCTCACAAACCATATATGGATCCACCAGTCTCATTGGATGTGTGTTCTTTTCATGAACCACAACGAGTGTCATTGCATTTGTGTTCTTCTCGCAAACTACATATTGATCCACCAGAGTTCATTGCATGTATGTTCTTTTCACAAACCACATATGGATCCACTAGTGTCATTGCATGTGTGTTCTTTTCATTAACCATAGCTAGAGTCTTTGCATGTGTGTTCTTTTCACAAACCACATGGATCCAGCAGAGTCATCGCATGTGTGTTCTTTTCATTAACCACAACTAGAGTCATTGCATGTCTGTTCTTTTCACAAACCACATATGGATCCATCAGAGTCATTGCATGTCTGTTCTTTTCATTAACCACAGCTAGTGTCATTGCATGTATGTTCTTTCCACAGACAACATATGGATCCTCCAGTGTCATTGCATGTGTGCTTTGCATGTCCGTTCTTCTCACAAACCACACATGGATCCACCAGTGTGATTGGATGTGTTCTTCTCACAAACCACATATGGATCCACCAGTGTGATTGCATGTGTGTTCTTTTCACAAACCACAGCTAGAGTCATTGCATGTGTGTTCTTCTCACAAACCACGTATGGATCCACCAGAGTTCATTGCACGTCTGTTATTTTCACAAACCACATATGGATCCACCAGTGTCATTGCATGTGCGTTCTTTTCATTAACCAAAGCTTGAGTCATTGCATGTGTGTTCTTTTCACAAACCACATGGATCCACCAGAGTCATTGCATGTGTGTTCTTTTCATTAACCACAACTAAAGTCATTGCATGTGTGTTATTTTCGCAAACCACATATGGATCCACCAGAGTTCATTGAATGTCTGTTTTTTTCACAAATAACATTGATCCACCGGTGTCATTGCATCTGTGTTCTTTTCACAACCCACATGTGGATCCACCAGAGTCATTGCATGTGTCTTATTTTCACAAACCACATAAGGATCCACCAGTATCATTGAATGTGTGTTCTTTTCATGAACAACAAACAGTGTCATTGCATGTGTGTTCTTCTCACAAACCACATATGGATCTACCAGAGTTCATTGCATGCCTGTTCTTTTCACAAACCACATATGGATCCACCAGTGTCATTGCATGTGTGTTATTTTCATTAACCATAGCTATATTCATTGCATGTGTGTTCTTTTCACAAACCACATGGATCCACTAGAGTCATTGATTGTGTGTTCTTTTCATTAACCACAACTAGTGTCATTGCATGTCTCTTCTTTCCACAGACCACATACAGATCCACCATTGTCATTGCATGTGTGTTTTGCATGTCTATTCTTCTCACAAACCGCACATGGATCCACCAGTGTCATTGGATGTGTGTTCTTCTCACAAACCACATATGGATCCACCAGTGTCATTGGATGTGTGTTCTTCTCACAAACCACAGATGGATCCACCAGGGTCATTGCATGTGTGTTCTTCTCACAAACCACATCTAGAGTCATTGCATGTGTGTTCTTTTCACAAACCACATAACGATCCAACAATGTCATTAGATGTGTGTTCTTTTCATGAACCACACCCAGTGTCATTGCATCTGTGTTCTTCTCACAAACCACATATGGATCCACCAGTGTCATTGGGTGTGTGTTCTTCTCACAAACCATATATGGATCCATCAGTGTCATTGCAAGTGTGTTCGTCCCACAAACCACATCTAGAGTCATTGCATGTGTGTTATTTTCACAAACCACATAAGGATCCACCAGTGTCATTGGATGTGTGTTCTTTTCATGAACCACACCCAGTGTCATTGCACGTGTGTTCTTTTCATAAAGCACATATGGATCCACCAGAGTTCATTGCATGTCTGCTATTTTCACCAACCACATTGATCCACCAGTGTCATTGCATGTGTGTTCTTTTCACAAATCACATGTGGATCCACCAGAGTCATTGCATGTGTGTTCTTTTCACAAACCACATAAGGTTCCACTAGTGTCATTGGATGTTTGTTCTTTTCATGAACCACAACTAGTGTCATTGCATGTTTGTTCTTCTCACAAAGCACATATGGATCCACCAGAGTTCATTGCATGTTTGTTCTTTTCACAAACCACATATGGATCCACCAGTGTCATTGCATGTGTGTTCTTTTCATTAACCATAGCTAGATTCATTGCAAGTGTGTTCTTTTCACAAACCACATGGATCCACCAGAGTCATTGCATGTGTGTTCTTTTCACAAACCACATATGGATCCATCAGAGTCATTGCATGTTTGTTCTTTACATTAACCACAAATAGTGTCAATGCATGTTTGTTCTTTCCACAGACCACATATGGATCCACAAGTGTCATTGCATGTGTGTTTTGCATGTCTGTTCTTCTCACAAACCACACATGGATACACCAGTGTCATTGGATGTGTGTTCTTCTCACAAACCACATATGGATCCACCAGTGTGATTGCATGTGTGTTCTTTTCACAAACCACAGCTAGAGTCATTGCATGTGTGTTCTTCTCACAAACCACATATGGATCCACCAGAGTTCATTGGATGTGTGTTCTTTTCATGAACCACACCTAGTGTCATTGCATGTGTGTTCTTCTCACAAACCACATATGGATCCACCAGTGTCATTGGATGTATGTTCTTCTCACAAACCACATATGGATCCACCAGTGTCATTGCATGTGTATGTTCTTTTCATGAACCACAACTATAGTTAGTGAATGTTTGTTCTTTCACAAACCACACATGGATCCACGAGAATAATTGTATTGCCTGTTCTTTTCATAATCCACAGTTAGAGTCATTGCATGTGTGTTCTTTTCACAAACCACATATCACCAGTGTCATTGCATGTGTGTTCTTCTCATAAACCACATATGGATCCTAACCTTAGGAGAGCCCTAACCTTAGCCCCCCAATGGTGCCCGTTATACCGAGTCTTCTAGAAGGCACGCCCTAACACAGTTGTTTTGCAGGATGATTGTTACATACCGTTTGATCGGGGCGCTTGGACGATTGGGATGGTCTTCGTGAGAGCAATCCACGAGTAGGCCGTTCTGTGACATGATTGGCCACACTTGCTGCCCACTTGCTCTGGAGAAACTGGCAACACCGGGTGCTCCCCTTTTGCGAGTGTCATGACTCACAGGTTCACTGGGCCATATGCCAGTGTCACGTCCCCATTACTTATCTTCCTCCCCATACTTCTCTTCCTTCCCCTCGAAGCCACTTTCCCCACTTCTCTCCCATCATGCCATAGCCGCAAGCCAACGACGCCTCCAACTATCTCTTCGGCAGCCACCCCCTCTCCCTCTCTCTCTCTCTCGCCATGGGTTCAAGGGGAGACAGTGAGGAAACACGTCATGACGACATGGACGGTGATTTCGATGTGAGTCATCTCATCTCTATCTCTATCATATGTGGCCAGTTATCTATTTTGAGCTAGATCTACTCTGTTTACTCATGAGCGTATGATGTGTTAGGCCAACCAGACGTTGTATGACTCCGACTATCACGGTTTAGCGGATGAAGACAGTCCTCTACTATGTAAACATGGATATGTGCCCGCTAAATTTGTAGCGTTCGAAGGAAAAAACACAGGCAGGAGGTTTTTACGGTGTCAAGGACATCGTGCAATGATGCAAGGAGGAAGTTGCGGTGTCGTCAAATGGGTAGATCCATAGTGGCCCCAATCGATGCAGAAAACGCTGGACAAACTATGGGAAATGACTGTTGAGTCCGTATTCAGCTCACTTCTTGATAGTGTTGAGATGAAGCTATGGGAACCATATGACACGACCAAGCTTTACCGAGATCGCGGGAGGGTGCAAGACAAGGTTATCAAAGTCGAGAAGGAGAGGGACGTGGCGTTGGCCATGAAGGCTAAAGCAGAGCAAGAACTAACTCAAGCAACAAATGATCTTCACCAGGCCAAAGTCCTGCAGTTCACAACTACGAGTATTGACAAGTGCATGAGGAAAAATGCAGAGAAACATTTGAAGTTGTGCAAGGAAGATGCTAAAAGGAAGGAGCAGACGATTCGATCCTTGCTCTCGTAGGAAGATGCACATCGGGTGAAGATTAGGAAGATCAAGGATATGTGTGATAACTAGTTCTATTTAGCTTGAGCTCCATGCCTTTTTAAGTTGTAATAGTAGTACTTGTTGACCTAGAGGTCTGAACTAGTGGTCCTGGAGTCCTAGGAGGAAAAAATTTGTCGCCCGTTAATCTGTCTTAACCCTGCATTACTTACTTTTGTCTGATCATGGTGGTATTCTGACATTGGTGGTTTGTTTAAACGTAATCTACGTGGATTGTGCCGCATGCAAATGGCACAACCACAATTTATAAAGTGGAAGCACGTACACCTGGTTACTGGAGATCCGGGATCTTTGCCAGATGCAGGGGATGCAGGAGCAGGGAGGCGGTGAGATAGACGGGCTCAAGATTAGCCCAGGAAGTGGTACCGATTTCCTCCTCATCTGGGCATTATCGGTTGCCATTGTTGTTTATGTTACCATGTCGTTGTGCAGCAGCTGAAATAAGTTGCTGCTTCATGGAGTGTAGCAGCTTAAATAATTTATTTCTGTGCCACTTACATTCCATCGAATTTGGAGACATCCTGCCCCTCAGTGATCATGGAACCGGTGCTACGTGTTTTCAGATAGTAGTGGCATAATCACAATTTTGGATTCAACTACTGACTCGGGGGTTTCCAAACCCTAAGTCGCGGTACATTTTACTCAGAGAACATGGGCAGATTGTTTCGCCCAGCAAAGTTCCACACACCGAGCTCTAGAATTTAACCGAATTACATATATAGGTGCAAGTTCAACACATTACTAGGCATCTTCATTGCCAGCAGCCTTCTTCCGCAGCTTGGGTGCCAAGCCTTCATGTCCACTGGCTTCTTCATTTCCTGCCTTCTTCCTCTTCCTTGGTGCCAATTTTTTTAGCTTCACGTACTCTGCATCGCCGGGATAATCAACACCAGAATCGTGTCCAGCATCATCTTTCCACTCATTTTTACCTTCTTCGGGCAGCAAAATGACTGACCCGGCAGTCATGTTTCTAACCTTACGGCGCTTCCTGTCAAAGAAACAGGATTGTTGCATAACTGCCCAATATCTACAGAGTAAATAAAACAAAAATTACAATTCAGCACAAACATGCGAACCCCAAGAGACTTTTGCCTACCAGGAGCTAATTGGGTTCGAGCGACCACCCTGTCCAAGAATAGAAGGGCGACTCCTAGTTGCAGCAGCTTCCACATCCAGTACATCACAGTTCAGCTCAAACATGCAAGCTGAAGCATACCTTTTCGTCAACCTAATTAGCTGACTATCACACGTTAGAGGAACCATGATGCCACGTTCATCCATGAAGCTGAACTTTGCAGTCTGCTTCGGCCATATTTCATCATGATTACGCAGAGCAGCAACCATACCAGATATAGTGCAGATCTGCGCATGCGCTTCTTCCATCATGATACAATGGTGTCTATACCACTTGCCCTTCACCCTTGCTGATTTAGAGTCGTACCTGAAGAGGACTACCATAACCAGGTAAGGGTGGTCCGCAGAGATCCCACTTAACAGAAAACTGTGGACAAAATATGTTTGTTAGCGTTGGGCTAACAAACTATTTTAGGTTCAGTAGCCAGCTAGCAGTTATAATTAGTGCGAATAGCAAACAGAAGGGTAGCTCACCCGCATGTAGCCAGAACTTCTTCTTCCTTGGGAGTAGGATATGCCATCCTCCGAGCTGCTCGGCTCGTTGGCAGCGGAGGCGGGCTAGAGCCTCGCAACAGAAGCTACGGCTTGCGCCATTGGAGCTCAGGATCAGCGACTGGGTGCAGCAACTGGGCGCAGCAACTTGGCGCCAGAAGTCAAATATCCGAATGGATCGTTCTGCCTAGAGGGTGGATTTCGACGCTGTCGGTGCTAGGGGAAAAAGGAGGGAATGGATTTGTGAAATTGGTCAACGCATCCAATCCACTTATTTCCTCGATTTTCCTAAGAGGTTGCCACGTTGGCGCTTGTGTCACGGACAGATGACCGACATGTGGGTCCCGACCATCTACTTCACGGGGCAGTTTAACAGAATGTTTGAATTTGACAGGGGTGAGATGAGTTTGCCTCGAAATGGCCCCTCTCGGTAGTTGGCAGCCCAACTTTACGAAACGCGGCAATTATAGGGAACTTGGGTACCGCCATGCACTCGCCCAGGAACTTTCGGGCTGCAAACCAACAATCCCCGGGAGACACCATCATGGGGCAAACCATTCATGGACTTTCTGGCCAAAGGGGAGCTGCCGGATGAAGAGGTGGCGGCAAGACAAGTGAGGTATAGAGCAAGTGCATACACCATCATTAACAACGATCTCTACAAGTGCAACGTGGGAGGAATATACCAGCATTGTGTAAGCCAAGAAGAAGGAATCCAGTTGCTGGTGGACATTCACCAAGGCGAATGTGGTGATCACGCATCATCAAGGGCAATAGTGGCAAAGGCATTTCGCCATGGATTGTACTGCCCCATAGCACTGGAGAATGTCGAGCAGCTGGTAAGGGCATGCAACGGATGTCAGCGATTCGCTCAGCAGAAGCACACTCCATCATCAGCACTCAAGACAATCCCCATTACCTGGCCATTTGCCGTCTGGGGCCTGGATATGGTGGGCCCGTTCAAGACAGCGCGATCTAGTATGACACACTTTCTGGTGGCCGTGGACAAATTCACCAAGTGGATCGAGGCAAAGCCAATCAAGAAGCTGGACGGACCGACCGTAGTCAAGTTCTTCGCAGACATCATCACAAGGTTCGGCTACCCCAACAGCATCATCACAGACAACGACACCAACTTTGCCAAAGGGGCTTTCGCGCGTTTCTGTGGTGACAAGGGCATCCGTCTAGACCTGGCCTCCGTCGCGCATCCCCAACCCAATGGACAGTGCGAGTGGGAAAATGGCCTAGTCCTAGCCGGAATCAAGCCAAGACTGATCGAGCCATGGATGAAGACACCCGACTGTTGGATAGAAGAACTGCTGGCAGTGCTATGGAGCCTATGCACAACTCCCAACCGCTCCACCGGCTTCACGCCATTCTTCCACGTCTATGGGGCAGAGGCAGTCCTGCCAACCGACATCGAATTTGATGCACCACGAAAGCTATTGTACACAGAACAGCAAGCACAGGAATCACGAGAAGACATCGTAGATCTCCTTGAAGAGTCTCCAGATATGGCCTTGTCCAGATCTACCATCTACCAGCAGAGCCTACGATGCTACCATGCCAGCCGGATCCGCAAGGTCTTGTTTCGCAAAGGCGACCTCGTCCTGTGGCTAGTACAAGACACCAAGGGGATGCACAATCTAGCTCCATCTTGGGAGGGGTCGTTCATCATCAGCCGGGCACTGCATAACAACTCATACTACCTGATCGACGCCTGCCAGCCGGCAAAGAACAAGATGGACCGCTCCAGCGAAGAAACTAAGCGCCCGTGGAATGTGAACCTGCTTCGTCCATTCTACACCTGAGTAAAGGGAAAATGTATCTTACTTTTATGTAATGAACAAGATGAGGGGCCTCGACATAGTCTCGGGGACTCCATAATTTGGCATTTTCTGCTGCACTCGCAAACTTTCTGGCTACATTGTTTTTTAACCCCGAATCCGGCAATTTCCCTCGGAAGCTCGCTGGATAGCCCAGACGGCCACAAACTCCGAAGGGACAAAGTACTTTACGCGGTCCCAAGAGACCCCTCTTTGATTCCGGCTGCAGACCGCAAGCCGACTGATAGACACGTCAAGAGCGGACAAACTCGAAGGCTCGTACAAGAAAAACCTAAGGAAAACTAGACGTTTGGATGTTCCGACTGCGCTCGCTCGCTCGAAGCCGGTAGTGAAAGACCGAAGTATTGCGAAAGTACAACACCTAAGAAAACCCTTGCATCCGGCCAAGAGCCAACAAGGGCACAACTTTAAAGGCCAATGCTCACTAAGAAAAGGACTAATAAGCTACCAGCCTTGCGCGAAAAGGCAAAATTTTCAGACAAAAGAGAAGTTAAAAGACTATATTCGTTCTACACATGACTAACACACAGTCTATTGATCATGTTTCATTTTCCGCATGAGGTAAAGTGCTGCAACCGGAGGCTAACTCCAAGACAGCAAAGAAGGAGCTTCGGCCTGCCTGGATTCTCCAGCCGGCCCGAACCTCTGGGACTACATCCTATGGGTGCGTTCGCGCGCCCCCACACAGGAAACCTACATCAAACAAACATTCAAAGGAGCTTTGGCCTGCCTGGATTCTCCAGCCGACCCGAACCTCAGAGACTACACCCTGTGGGTGCGCTCGTGCACCCACACACAGGAAACCTGCAGCAAACAAACATTCAAAGGAGCTTCGGCTCGCTGGATTCTCTGGCCGGACCGAACCTCGGGGACTACACCCTATGGGTGCACTCACGTGCCCCCACAAAGAAGAAATCACACAACAAGTGCAAACACAAAGATAACATCACAAAAGGAGGCGAAGCTCCAAACAGAACTTGTTGTAGAATTGTATAGAATAATAATCGATGGTAATATTGTGGCAATTACAAGAGGTATATATGAGGGTCTAGGTGCAACGGCCTAGCCCTATAACAAACCGACTAGGACTCTTAAACCTAACAAGAGTTGTATTCTAATATCCCCCGCAGTGTCAACGGTAGGCTCGACGATGTTGAGACTGAAACAAATGTCTTGAAACAGAGTAGTCGCCAAGCCTTTAGTAAAGATATCTGTGAACTGAGCTGAAGTAGGCACATGTAGAACATGAAATTGACCGAGAGCCACCTTCTCTCGAAGAAAATGAATGTCGATCTCTATATTCTTTGTACAACGGTGTTGAACTGGATTCCCTGACATGTAAACAGCTGAAATATTATCACAGTAAACAATAGTAGCTTGCTCAATAGGGCGATGCAACTCCGACAGCAAATGGCGCAACCAAACTATATCAGCAACCGCATGAGCCACAGCGTGATACTCAGCTTCGGCTGACGAGCGAGAAACCGTAACCTGCCTTTTTGAAGACCAAGAAACCAAATTGTTACCAAGAAAAACACAAAATCCGGATGTGGACCGTCGAGTATCAGGGCAACCAGCCCAGTCTGCATCAGAGTAAGCTATCAACAAGGTAGGAGAGGATTTTTTTAATATGAAGACCTAAATTTAATGTGCCTTTGAGATAGCAAAGAATACGTTTGACATGGTTGAAGTGAGGAACACGAGGATCATGCATGTAAAGGCAAGCTTATTGGACAGAAAAAGAAATTTCAGGACAAGTAAGAGTAAGATATTGGAGGGTGCCGGTAAGACTATGATAAAGAGAAGGATTAGAAAAGGGATCACCATCGACATAAAGTTTTGAACCTGTATCAGCAGGAGTATGAGACGGTTGACAATCAAGCATACTATCACGAGAAAGAAGATCTAGGGTGTACTGATGTTGAGATAAGAAAAGACTAGATGAGTCAATGATGACAGCAATACCTAAGAAGTGATGAAGAAGACCTAGATCGGACATAGAAAATTATTTGCAAAGAAGAGAGATAATATGATCTAAAAAGTGTTGTGAGGAAGCTGTGAGAATAATATCATCAACATAGAGAAGTAGATAAGCGGTGTCGGTATTAGGATGAAAGGTGAAGAGAGAAGTGTCAGAACGATAAGGAGTAAAGCCAATTGTTTAAGCATAAGTAGAAAATCGTTGAAACCAAGTCTGTGGTGCTTGTTTAAGACCATAGAGAGATTATTGAAGAAGACAAACATGATTAGGATAAGAGGAATTTTTGAAGCCAAGAGGTTGTTGACAATAAAATATTTCTTGAAGAGAGCCAGGGAGAAAAGCATTTTTGACATCGAGTTGATGAATGGGCCAAAAAGAAGAAATGGCGATGCTAAGAATAGTACGAATAGTGCTAGGTTTGACAACTGGAGAGAAAGTCTCATCATAATCGATGCCGTGTTGCTGAGAGTAACCACGACATACCCATCGAGCTTTATAACATGCAAGACTTCCATCAGAATTAAATTTGTATCGAAAAACCCATTTTCTAGAAACTGTATTAGTGTTTGATGGACGAGGAACTAATTGCCATGTATTATTTTGAATGAGAGCATCATATCCATCTTTCAGAGCTGCAGCCCAATTAGTATCTAGGAGAGCTGATTTGTAAGAGTTGGGAATCGAGGAAGAAGATAGCGATGCATTGAGATTTAGACGATCTTTAGCGGGTAAACGAAAACCGGATTTCCCATGTGTGCGCATGGTATGATCATTAGTGGGAGCTGGGACGATAATAGCATGAGGAGGAGGGATGGATGATGATATGGAAGACGCGCCCGGCGCAGCGGAAGAAGCAGACGCGGGAGTCAGCGGTTGAGACGGCGGTGGCAGGAAGTCTACCGCGGCAGAGTTTTTGGTGGTTTTGGTAGCCGCGGAAGGAGAAGGCGCGACAGGATCAGCTGCCGTGGCAGAGAATTCGGGTGTTTTTGCTATCGCGAAAGGAGTGACGACAGGAGGTGGCTGATGAAAGAAGGGAAACTTATTTGGACGAGGGGGACTAGTAGATGGGATGTTTTAGGATCGAGAGATTGACGCTCAGAAAAGGGAAAAATATTTTCAGCAAAAGTTACATGAAGAGACACATGGACGTGACCACTAACAAGGTCTAGACAATGATAGCCTTTGTGTTCGTCGGAAAAACCTAGATGGACACACGGGATAGAACAGGGTGAAAGTTTGTTAGGAGAAGTAGAGTAGGAGTTAGGAAAACAAAGATAGCCGAAGACACGAACGTCGGAGTAGTTTGGGTGAGAAAGAAATAAAGATAAGTAGGGTGTGGTTTGAGGATTAACTTTAGATGGTCGAATGTTATGTAGATATGTGGTCGTGTGGAGAGCTTCAACCAAGAACTTCGGAGGCATAGAATATTGAATAAGAAGGGTGCAAGTGATGTCATTAAGAGTGCGAAGAGAACGCTCGGCCTTGCCGTTTTGAGGGGAGGTATAGGGAGATGAAAAACGCAGAAGAATTCCATATTGGAGAAAGAATTTCGGTTTTTAAAGTTGTCAAATTCACGACCATTATCGCATTGATAAATCTTATAGGTAGGCAAAAGTGGACCGAGACATAGCGCTAAGAATTAAGAAAAATATTGTGAACGTCGGATTTGTTGCGTAAGGGAAAGGTCCAAACATAGTGTGTAAAATCATCAAGAATAACAAGATAATACTTAAAACCAGAAACACTTTCTATTGGTGACGTCCATAGATCACAATGAAGTAACTCAAAAGGAAAAGTACTAGAGGATAGAGATGAGCTAAAGGGGAGACGAACATGTTTGCCTAATTGACACGACTGACAAATAGAAGAATTGTGAGAATCTTTATTACAAGGTATTGAAAATTCACCAAGAAGAGTAGATAACACATTATTATTGGGATGGCCGAGATGTTGGTTCCACAGATCAACAGAGGCCACCATAGATGATGGAGGGGCAGCGGCCGGAACACAATGGAGGGAATACAAATCACCGGAGCTATTGAACCGAGCAATCTCGGCCTTGGTCCGGTAATCCTTCACAGACAAACAAAATAGGTCAAATTCGACAGAAACGTGATTGCCATTGGTGAATTGGTGAACAGAAATCAGATATTTAATTAGTGCAGGAGCTACAAGAACATTGCGAAGAAGCAAAGGTTTGATTGGGGATTGGATTTGGGCTTGACCGACATAGTAAATAGGAATAAATGATCCGTCACCAAGAGTAATAGATGGAAAAGGCAATGGTGTGCAAGAATACAGCAAATTACTTGATGCAGACATATGACTAGAAGCACCAGAATCGAAAATCCAATTTGTACATGAGTTTCCTTGTGCAGCAAAGTTGTTCATGGCTTGTAGAAAAGCAGCTTGGTCCCATCTTGGAGTTGAAGTAGAGGTCGGTGTAGACATGGGAGCTGGCGGGTGTGGCAGCGTCGGCAGTACGGCCGACATCGGCGTATAGATAGAGCCACCATCATTGTAATACGATATATTGTACTACAGCATGTAGGGTGAGGTTGTAGCACCATATGAAGCATAATTAGCAGTTATATATATTGTTGGCGCGTAGGTGGGGGCAGCGTGGTATGTGGCCGTCGGTTGTCGTGGCGCGAGGATGGGAGGGCCGGTGTGAGGGCGGACACCGGGCTGCCAGCCACCAGTGTGGGCAGGTGGGGCACCATAGGGCGTCGGGGCAGACCAGGGCATGGGCCACGCCTGGACTAGCCCGGTCCACGGATCAGGAGAAGGACGCCAGTCGGGGGCGGCGGTAATGTGGTCGGTGGTGCAGACAGTAAAGCCAGAGCTGAGGATGGAAGAGGAGCAGGCGCCATAGGAAACTGTGGCGGTTTAGGGTTTCGACCCCTATAGTTGGGACTTGGACGCCAGCCCGATGGTTGACGAGGAGCCATTGGAGGAGGTGGCGGTGGCGGCGGTGGTGCCGGCGGTCGAGGAGCAGCAGTAAAGACCTGAGGACGGGAGTCCTTATTGGTTTGGGCACGATTGGCTCATTGTAGCATTGAGCGAACATCGGCGAATGAGGGGCATGGATGCATCATATGGATGAAGGAGGCATGTTTCTCGAACCACTCGCTGAGGCTGACAAGAAGGACGTTGATGAGCTGCCAATCATCGATCGGATCACCGAGTTTGCGGAGTTCATCCATGATCGCCTGAAGGCGTTGGCAGTAGACACCAACGGGTGCATCACCTTGCACCGTGTTTCGAAACTCGGTCTGGAGATTGTTGGCACGAGCATCGATGTTGTCCTAGAGCTGACGAAGGGCTGCCCATAGATCGACAGTGGAGGCACTATCACGGTATACGAGATTGAAGATTTCTATGGAGACTCGCATGTAGATCCATTGAATAATGGCGAGATCATCCTTGACCCATTGCGGAGGCGAGCGTTGTCGGTGATGTGAGAGTGGAGGTTGCATCGCTCGAGGTGGACTTCGAAGAGGTGACGCCAATGGTAGTAGTTGTGAGCAGCGAGGTCTAGGGTTACGGGTATGTAGGGGCTAATATCGGATATGGTGTCGATGAAGGAGATTGAAGGGGCTATTGGTGGAGGTAGAGGTGGAGGGGGCATGGCTGTGGTGACCTTGGCAGCGACGATGGCAGCGCGCCGCTCAAAGTAGCCGGGCGGCGGCGGGGTCGGCGGGTGAGCCATACCCTAGGATCGGAATTCTGATACCATGTAGAATTGTATAGAATAATAATCGATGATAATATTGTGGCAATTACAAGAGGTATATATGAGGGTCTAGGTGCAATGGCCTAGCCCTATAACAAACCGACTAGGACTCTTAAACCTAACAAGAGTTGTATTCTAACACTTGTCAAATGACAAAGGTCAAGTGCTCACCACAGAGTACCACAAGCGAACAAATTTTTTAGACAAAATATAAATACACCCAGCATTCTGGGATCAGGCCTGAGGGTCATCAGAAGGTGGAGAGGCACTGGCTGGGGCGCGGCTATCGGACGCATGGTCGGTGGAGGCAGAGCTCGGTGCAGCCGGGGCATCGCCGCGCATCGGGCTGTAATGGTAGTCGTCCGTGCCAGATGGGTCAGCAAAGACCCGATCCATCTAGACAAAGCTCCCAATCTTCACGCCGCAAGAGCGAATGTCACGAACTTCCGCCTGGAGATGGTCATAGCTGGTCCCTTGGCGAAACCGTCTGGAGAGACTCCGCGGGTCCATATCTGGATACCAGGACTTTAGCAGCGCCAAGACCATCTCAGCACCATCGCGAGAAGCCCAGTTCCGCGCCATGTCCATGAGCTCCGGGGCGCCGGCAAGCATCCTAGCCAAGGCGGCCATCGTACCCGGGCGGTCGGCTTCAGGCCAGACATAGTCAACGACCTCAAGGGCAGCGCCGCGCAGCCGGTTGGCCTCCTCGCTGATGACCGTCACCAGCTCCACCGGGTGAAGGTCGCGGCCAACATCCGCATCAGGGACACGTGCCAGAGCTTGGTCGGTCGCCTCAGGATACTGAGTTGCCCAAGGAAAAGGAAAGAATGTCAATTCTCCGGCTGAGGCAAAGAAAGGAGCAGGCCCGCCAAACGGATCACTTACTGACGACCATCTCGGAGATTTGGCACAACTCCCCTAGAGCTGACTTCTCCCGGTCCCGGGCGGTCTTCAGATTCTCCAGCTGGCGAGCCTGGATCTGCTCGAGGTTCTTCAGCGCCTCGACCCGGATCTCAGCGGTCTTCTTCACCTGGCCGGCCTTGATCTCCATCTGCTGTTGGGCGACAGCAGCTAGTTGATATGGTCCTGGCGCGCCGCATTGGACCCCTCTAGCCGGGCGACCTCCTCCTTTAGCCTCTCCACCTCGTGGTCCCTGTCTGCCAACAGAGCTGCAGGGGGGTACCCAATGGTCAACAAGAAGCACAAAAACTCGCGCAACCGGGAAGACAAAGCAGAGAAAGCGATCTTACGCCCCAGGTCCTATGATGTCTTGGCGGTTTCGGCGAAGGCTTTCTGCATAAGATAGTAGAAGAACTGAGAAGAGAATGGCAGGAAGGGCAACAAAACAGAAAAGGGGGAGCCATTTATCTCAAGAGATGCCCCAAGCGCCCTGGCTTTGTCAAGCCCCTGCTTCATCACGTCAACCAGGTGGTGAACCTGGCCAAGCACAATGGGCGCCGACTCAGAGAGTTGCGCCAAGACAGAATCCGACGGCGGCACAGCTGGAGCCGACTGGCTACCGGTGATTTGGAGCTCGTCGTCCTTATCGGTGGCAACTCGCGACGCCCCCAGAGCCTTCGAGCCAGGAACCACCTCCCTGCCTCTGTCCCCAGCCGCAAGCGGCGCAGGACCCTCCACCTCCACGGGCTCCTCCAACTGGTAGGCGGCAGAGCCAGCCTGAGCCCAGCCCGGAGCAAGGAATAGGTTGGCGGCACGAGACGCGACAGAAGACCGGTGCAGGACTAGTGAGCCAATCGGTGCCGTTGTCTCCGCCGCACTCATCACGACCTCGGCCGTGTTGGCAGCAGAGGTTGTAGCCTCAGCCGCATTGGCAGTAGAGGCATCAGCCTCGGCCTTCTCCGCAGCAAAGGCAGTTGCCTCAGCCGCCTTCACAGCAGAGGCAGTAGCCGGCCCCTCAGCCCTAGCTAGAGCAGGGTCAGATGCGGTGGCGATGGTCGTGAAGCCAGTAAGGGACATCGTGTTGCTAAGAGAAGGGCAAGAAGATAAGTAAAGATAAAGAGAAACAAGCACGCTAGGCAAGGACAACAAGGGAACATACCCGGTGACGCTCGGCACGACGGCTATGGCCCTCGGGCGGTGGCTCCTCTTCCCCTCCCTCGGCCAGAGCGGTGCTGGTCGAGGCAGTCCGCTTCCTGTGAGCCCTCGATGCGGCGGCCTCCGCCAGGTCTGTGTCCTTGCTGTGGGCAGCTTCACCAAGACACAGGAACAACATCAGGAGCATGACAAAGGAAGAGAAATAAAATTCCGAGTACAAACAACAACCCACCAGGTGGAAACTCGCAGCCCTCATCGGCCCGGGTGGGGAATCGCTCTGGCTCCGTCGCCGGATACCTCGGTGGCTTGCGGTCAGCGGTGAACTCAGGGAGGTCACCCTCCCCCATGCCATCTTCAGTAGATGCACCGTAAAAAGCTACTCAACAAGGAACATAAGAAGCAAGGAGAGAAGTTTCTTTGGGAAAAGATCTGCCCGGAGAAAAAGAAAGAGGGATTGACCTTCGGGGGTAGCCGGCTGCGGTGGTACGGGCCACAGGAGAAGACCCAGTCCTCCGTCATCATCTCCTTCGAGATGGTGGCAATCCACTCTCGAAGGGCCATGAACGGCACCTCCAGCCGGGAAACCCGAGTGGGATATAGCGGCCTGGACAGGTGGCAGATCTTGTGCGACTGCTATTGCAGCGAAAGCACGCGGTTCATCATCAGGACAGTAGGATGTCCTAGGTGACGAGTCGCTCCTTCTCCACCAGCACCGTCACCCGGACGGCCATCCGCTCCATGTCGACCTGGTCATCCAAGTTCTGGACGGTCCAGGCCTTCCGGCTAGTGGGGACGTTGGAGAACACTAGTGCCTCCAGTCGATGTTAGTGTGGTTGTGCACATAGAAGTATGAGCGCTACCACATCTTGACAGTATCAGGCATCTCTAGCCGCAGCATCTGTGACAACGGCCTTGGGTAGATGGCGCAATAGCCGGTCTCCATTAGAGGGCCCCCTTGCCCACCACCTGGACCTTGAAGTTGAAGAACTTCAAGAAGTTCGCCGCGTTAGGACGAATGCCTAGGTAGGCCTCGCAACAGGCTGCATGATGCGATAGCTGAGCGATGGTGTTGGCACCGAGGTGGTGGAGCTAGAGGTCGAAGGAGACCATCAACTCTAGGACGAACCTGCTCAAAGGCAGGCCGAGCCCACAGGCGAAGTGGGCGAGGAAGACGACGGCCTCCCCAGGCCGCGGATTGGAGACCCGCTCCCCCTCCAGCGCAAGGAGGTTCTTCACCAAGCGCTCTGACGGGAGGAGTTTCCCCTGCCGGTACTTCTGCACCAGGGCATCGGTGACATACGAGCCACACCAGCCCCCCGCCTGGTCAGGGAGCATCTCAGCAGCCGCGGCGGCCGTGTTGGAGAAGCGAGGCCCCATCGTCGTGTCGGAGGAGCGGTAGCGTCGGCGCTCAAGGAAAGCTGAAGCACAAGGGGCAATGAGCGCACAGCGGTGACAAGGAAGCTGAAGCACAGGGGGCAATGGGCACAGGAAGAAGGCGAGATAAGGGAGAAGCCCTCCCCGGTGCCCCTATTTATTGAGGCAGGGCAATGAGCGCATGGCGGCGACAAGGAAGCTGAAGCACAGGGGCCATGGGCGCAGGAAGAAGGCGAGATAAGGGAGAAGCCCTCCCCGGCGCCCCTATTTATCGAGGCAGGGAAAGCTGTGCCTCCTGCACTCCCCAATGCCACGTGGCACAGGAACTGCCCCACAACCCCACGATGCTTTGGTACCAGATTGATTGCGCCAAAGGAAATACCACAGAAGATCTCGTGGGCCTTTCTGCGAAGGCCAAGCGCGCGCACGATCCCCGAGAAACCGCTATGATGAAGGCATGAGCGCGGTTACCAAAACTACAGCGGCAGGCCAAGAGGTCAAACTAACGCGACGCGCGACAGAGGCGGCAGGCATGCCTAACGACATTATTGACGTCATCAACTGGCTGATTCGCATCCCCAGCCAGGCGTAGTGGTCGGGAGACAGAATCACCGCTCACACCCTGTGGGTGGGCCACCGGAACTATAGACGGTGAACTCCAGCCGGGAAAGTGGGCATCTAGAGCCGAAAAACGACAAGCACTACAAGACAAATTCGTGGTACAGTCTTCACCGGTGATCATTTCAAGAGTAGCCAATGAGCACGCAGGAACTTCTCCACAAGGCCAAGCCCCAACGCGCTTGGGGACTAGTGTCGGGGGGATGACCCCCCGGATAGGCCAAGCCAGCGCTAACTGGCTGGCTCCAGGGAAAGCTGGCCGGATGGCCACAAGACAAAGAGCCTCAGCCGGGTGATACGCTTCACCCGGTCTGCATCAAGATTCCCCCGCTGGCCCTTCTAGCCGGTGGCCAGGATAGCCGGCTAGGTGGCCACCTCTACCCAGCCGCCTCAGATCCGTTGGCTAAGGGTAGGGGAGCGGGTGATGCTCCTTGCTGAGCGCACCCTTACCGGACAGGCTGGCACTACAAGACGAAGGCGCCAAAGTGCTAAGGTTGGGAGATGATGGACAAAGTCCCGACTGACGGATAAAGCGCCAAGTTGATGGTTAAAGCATCGGGTAACACCCAAAGAAGAGGTGCTGAGATGTTGGGGCACTGTCCCCACCTATAATGAAGCTTGACTAGACCCTGGACCATCGGCTGGACCCGGCCACCCGGCCAGCTTTGTAAACCCAAAGCCCAAAATAGTAAACCCTAGAGCCCACATTGTAACCTACCCTTCTAGCAGTATATAAGGAGGGGTTGTGCTAGGGTTCTAGGTAAGGAATAACAAGTTAGAAGTTAGCCAGAATCTCCAAGTCGTGTAATCCATCTTCCTCTAGCTCCCAAGAGTAGCTAGGGAAATAGCTCAAGGAGCACTTGTATTGAGCATTCGCTCCCCATATAGAGGATCCTTGCAGGAGTAGGAGCGTTACCTCAACAAGAGGGCTTTGAACTTGGGTACATCACTATGTCTGCAGTATGTGTGCCCAACCCGTTGCGAGTAGCCACCGATAGCATCCTGATTATCCCCTTTCATGCCATCCCCGATGGCACTTCTGTGTTCCACACCATGACATGTAGCAAAGACGGCTTTGGGTCTGTTTCCTGGAGTCACGCTCTGATCAGTACTTTTGGACATCTGGACGTCGAGGTTAACTCTGAGATCCATATCATCATGTGCTTTGGGAGAGTTTTCTCCGGATCCTTCATCCATGTCTTCTCCTTCTTCTGCAGCTTTGGAGTTGTACTCCTCTTCATATTCCACGGAGAACTTTAGGAAATCCGCCGATGTCATTGAATCATCCGAAGATGCCGGTAAGACGGTGTTTGTTCCGATTGCCTCCAGCACTAAGTATTCATTGTCTCCAACATCATAAGAGCCGGATCCGGATCCAACATATCCGACAAAGTGTTGCGCGTGCGTCCTGAGGTAGTTGCGGCTTTCCTCGTGGGCTTCCTCGAAACGTCTGATGGTCTCGAGAATCTCATCCACGCTAGCGTCATGCAGCATCATATGCCTCAATGTGTGCGTGAGGAAAGGTTGATCTGTTCGGCGTTGGCAGAGCCAGAACCAGAGTGTTGTCTTGCTCCTCCTGGGTTTCGACCTTGCCGGGAAGATTGATCTGGGATTCGGCCTCCCTAGGGAGATCCACTCCAGATCCGATGTTCATCGTAAGATCTGCTTCAGGCTCAGCTTTCTCCACTATCTCCATGTTAGGTGCGGGCTAGGTGGGATTTTCCAGGATCCAGAACTCTGTCGCCTCCGTGGACAAAGTGGACCCAGAAGCTTCTCTTGCCTCTATCATCACCGCTAGGGTGGGTGGGGCAGGTTCAGCGAAACCAATGTAAACATCGATCTCACCAAAAGACATGATGGTGTAGGCAATCACGGCCTCCCTATCCGGAATTCAGGTCTCGTCGAGAATGATGAGAGGGACGTCACTGGCGTAGAGGACGTGGCCGATGGCGATTATCCGCCAATTCTGATTCTTGCAGATTCTGCTCGAAACGTAGATCCGAAGCTCACTTGCCCCATGATGGGCGCCAACTATTGTCGGATTGATGACAAGTATGCCATGAGGGGATCCTCGAGGCATGCGGAAGATAGGGGTGTGAGACGTACGGTGTTCCAGGACGGTGATCACACAAATTTACCTAGGTTCGAATCTATCGGCTTTGGACAGATCCTACTCCTGCTAGCAATCCAATAATACGGCAGAGCCGAATATGGGTTACAAGGGTTTCACATGTGTGAGTTGAGATTGTAGACTATTGTGATGTGCCCTAAAGGCTGGTCCCTCGGATAGCTTATATAGATATCCGGCCTAGGGTTTACAGGAGAGACCGATCCGGCTACGACTAAGAGTCGGTTACAGAGTACATCTTGAACTACAAGTAACACTACAGACCTATGTCGGTAAGTCTTCTGGGCCTTCCCGTAGCCGGACTGGACTCCGTCTCTTCTCCCTGACTGGGTCGCCCGTGAAGCAAAGCTCTAACCCGAAGTGGGCCACCCTGGTCAGCGAGGCACAGTGAGGATACCAGAAAGTATATCCCCAACATTAAGTTTTATTCCGCATTTATTAGAGCCTAAACCATAATAATTTTAAAACGCCTATTTACCCCCCCCCCCCCACCTCTAGATGATGCCCATTTCCCCTTTAGCGAGTTGCTAATGAATGGATCACGACCCTTAGGAGGGATGAGAAAAAAATGGGCTCTGATGACCCACAAGTATAGGGGGTGTATTGCAATATTTTCGATAAGTAAGAGTGTCGAACCCAACGAGGAGCAGAAGGTGCTGGCTAGTGGTATGGATCAGGAATTCTCTGCAAATACTTAGCAAACGGATTTTTAGGGGTTTTCGATAAAGCAAGTAAACAAAGTACAAGCAAATAAAATACAGTAGGAATGAATGCAACAAGTGGCCCAATCCTTTATGCAGCAAAGGACAAGCCGGTTGTATTACTTAAGATGACCAAATGTTCTCGAGGACACATGGGAAGACTGTCAAGTGCTTTCGCTTCATATAGTTGATTAATCTTCTTTAGATTGCTAAGTGTTGTGTGGGTGAACCTGTCCTAATGTACCGCCCCATCCAAGACTAATACATACTTGTGATTATACCCCTTGCAAACATCCGTAAGTACAAGAAAGTAATTAAGGTAGAAACCTAACCACATCTTTAAACTATAAGACCCTTACGTCCCTTGTGCAATGGTTTCCTAACTGGGGTTCAGGTTTCTGTCACTCCGGCAGCCCCTACGATTAGTAGCCAAATACACAATGCATTCCCCTAGGCCCATATAGGTGAAGTGTCATGTAGTCGACGTTCACATGACACCACTAGAAGAAGTACACCACAACTTAAATAACAATCTATTGAATCTTTCTCAACACAACTCCACTACTAACAACAAGACTTCTCCCATGTCCTCAAGAACAAAACGAACTACTCACAACACATCATATGGATCATGATCAGAGATGGAATAATGATGTATAACAATCTGAACATAAACAATAATTCAATGGTTCACTCAATAGCATCAACTACAAAGAGTAATCAACACCGGGAAAGTTTCCCGTATGAACTATAGCAAGATTCAACCAATTGTTACAGCAATATGGAGATGGTGATGAGGGTGATGATGGTGATGATGGTGGTGATGATGATGATGATCCCGATGAAGTCTAGCTTGATGGTGGTGTTGATGGCGATGATCTCCCCTCTCCGGGAAGGAATTCCCCTGGCAGAAATCTGTCTGCTGGAGAGATCTTTCTCTCTCGGTGTTTTCCGCCCCGCAGAGGCGGCGGAATCTTTCTGGGGTCGCTCTCCGAGTCTTAGGGTTTCGGGAGGATGATATACGCCAGAGGGGAGAGGCTGGAGTGGGCCAGGGTGGCCACACCACCTCCTGGCGCGGCCTAGGCCTGCCCGCGCCATGGGGTGGTGTGGGCCCCCTGTGGCCCATCTCCACTCCATCTTTTGGCATCCTTAGTCTTCTGGAAAAATAGGAATTTCCATATATTTTCCCAGATTTTCTGATCTTCGCGAATTTTGCCTCCAAACAGCACCTTTTCCATCAGGATCCTGACTGCAGCGGTCCATGCTCCAAAAGTCATCAACCATGCAAAAATAGATGAAATAACATAAGTATCACCTCTCAATATGAAATATATCAATGAATAATAGTGAATTAAGACATAGAATAGTGATGCAAAATGGACGTATCAACTCCCCCCAAGCTTAGACTTCGCTTGTCCCCAAGCGAAACTGAGCTCAATAAACATGACCTCGGGTTTATGGAGTGAAGAGTCGATAAAAGAATACGGACAAGAAGCATCACATTCATCAAATACATAGATCATAATAGAATACAACTCACTATTATATAACTCAACTTGCAATAAGTAAAGGAAACACAATAAAGATACATAAAGTGAATCATAATTGGTAATGGCAAACTTAGCTCTTGGTCGAAGAATAGTTGATAATTTGTTGGAGTTCACAAATAGCTGGTTTCAAAGTAGTAAACATCAAGATAAGAGCAATGTGCAAGGCAAGGAACATAAGACATGATTGAATAAACCATCATATGCATGAATGAAACACAACAACTCAAGATACTTGCTGAGATAGAAGGGAGTAGGTTTACTGACTCAACTACAAAGTGAAAGAAAGGCCATTCAAAGAGGGAAGCAGGGATTGCAAGTCTCATAAAGAGCTCCCAAAAATTATGATACTTACTAGCGTTCAGCTCTCATTGCCCCTATCATAGGCATCTTTAGGTGATTAAGGTTAAAGTGATCAAAAATGAGGATATGCATTGACAAGTTGTAAGTTGAGAATCTCATGTCCCTTGAATACAAGGGCCGCTCCTCATGCTACTCAAGTTTAGTCACCGGTAAGTTCTTGTCATCGTAAGCATATGTGTATCATAGAGAACCGCCAACGGGGTACCCCTTGCCCGATGATACGGAAGAATCCCCATATCAAAATGACAAGTCAAGCAGACAACAAGTATCTCAACAATCTTCTTATTTACCATGGGAATATGGTGCTTTTTTCTCTCTTTCCTCTTTTCATAACCTCTTTTTTTCTTTTCTCTTTTTCTCAATCTCTATCTCTTTTTTTATAAGAAGAATGCTTCATAGATACTCGTTATGGTTACCCTGCAGGTTTCCACCATGTTAGCATGGATTAGACCAGCGGCCCAGGCGTTTCTCTAACACACATGCATAACTCCATGGACTTACAAGCTCCCCTTTCATTTCACACCGACGACATCCATAGACAAAAGAATATGATGTCAACTAGGTACAAAGTACCAGTGCAATGTTGAAAGCGTTCCCATGACAGCATGGTTCTGCTAATTCACAACTTACAAAGCGCAAGCATATACGCAACATAGGTGAGCACAATGGTTGAAGTTTATTAAGTGCAAGAAAGTAAAGTGTGCCATCAAGTTCGTGAGAGCTTTAATCACTAATTTTCACATAACAAGTTTAATTTGGGAAGTAGATAAAACAAGAATTTACTTGGAATAGCAATAATGCTAATAGGTAGGTATGGTGGACACAAATGGCAAAGGTTATGGTTTAAAGGAGGTGGATGCACGAGAAGAATACCCTCTCAGTATAGGTTTTTGGCTAGCAAGGCTGGGTAGCAAGTATAAGAGTTGAAGGAAACAAACAAACATACAAGTGATAAAGACAAACATGCAATCTTCCTTGGAAGCACAAAAGATCTTAACTAGAGAATACTAGACTTATGAGCAAATCAAGAAAGAAAGATGATGAAATTATTTTTCTCTAGGGTACTTCTGTCTTTTCTTTCAACTCTCAAAAATAGTGTTGCTACTGACCGAGCCAGGTTTGCCAAAACTAACTAAATTAACTCAATGATCCCAAAGTGATACCAATACTAACAACAAGATCAATCATATAACCACGAATTGAAAACTAATATAAGCTCTGCAAAAGAGTGAACGATAGAACTTCTCATTAATATTCCATAACGGAAACTCACACCAAGGGATACATATCTAACGAGAGAGGGGACACTTCCATAATGCAAACCATACTACATAATAATTCCTCTATTCATGATATGACTCTACTGATAAGGTAAAAAGATAGAAGATAGTGATATGATACCGCGGCACTCCCCCAAGCTTGGAACAAACCAAGGGTATTCCAAAACTGATGGCGAATTACTCCTTCGGTGGTGGTGGTATCCTCTCGATGAGCTTCTTGACCAATTTCCCCAAGTCCTCAATCTCAAAAGTGAGATTACGAATCAGCTGTGAATTTTGCTCAATGCGGCTCATGATCATGTCGTGTTGAGAATTCCAGCTCTTGATATTCTTTCCCCACTCTTCCTCCTTGAAGTCTTCTTTTCCTGCATGGCTAGAACGAGTCAAATCCCAATTGGAGGGTAATTTCTCCTTGGGCATATTCTGGTATTGATGCTCATGGATAAGGGTATGGAAAGGATTCTTGGTGCATGGAGGAAGTGACCAGGGCTCTGAACGGTGAAGAGGAGGCTTCCCTCCAATATCTAGATTTGCCACCACTCCAATGCTTGCAATGGTAGTGCCGGTATGCGGATGTTGGCCTTTCTCCTCTTCACCTTCACTCTTGATCTCCTTCTCCTTCCTGGGGTCTTGGAGGTCTTCCTCCACGGGTTCCTTCCCTTTATCCTTGGCGGACACCATTGTGCTTCTAAGCCTTCAAAGAGTATGTCCTGGCAGAAACAGATCGAAACAAAAACACGACAAAAACACGATATACGAACCTCGGAAGATCCGGGAGATTATATATTACGAAGTTTCACATCAAAAGGAAGGTACTGGGAGAAAACGAGTCAGAGGCGGAGTCCGGGGTGGACTCACCACCTGGTGGCGCGGCCAGGGGTGGGCCCACGCCACAGGGTTGTGTGAGCCCCCTCTGCTCCGTTTCCGTCCCTTTTTCGCTTCGTAACTTTCCTTATTGACTGAAAACTGCAAAAATATAGTTGGATAGTATTTTCGCGGAACTTTTCTTACCAGAACTGTTACCTATATGAAAACAGACTCTGCAGGTCTCTGAATTTGGTATCTAGTAGATTCTTTCAGAGTCAATACTTGAATAACATCAATATCTTCATCTTCATACAATTATTACTTGAGTCATAAAACCCTTCTCTTCCTTATTACACCATTGTCTCCACTTCCTGGAAATTTCTTTCACACAATTCTCATTAGCAACATTAGTATAAGTGAAGTGATAAAACCTTTTGAGACCAATCTTCAACTGAAAACCATCAAAACAAAAGCTACTGAAGTAACTCCTTCCGAAAACCCAAAAAGAATTCAAAAAGAAAATCGAATAAAGAAGCAAATGCAAGAGTGGCAAAATCTGTCAAAACAGACCAGCAGGTAAAGATCAATTTTTTCTAAAATCTTCTGTTGCTCAAATCAAAAAGTGCAAAACTAACGAAAGTTAAATAACAACCTGGGGCATAAGCACAAACAATTACAGCTCAATCCGACATACAGAGATCTCTCACGAATTTTTACAGTGAAGCACAAAAAATCTGTTTCGGGACAGCAACTTTCCCAAATATTACTTCTCTCTCATTAGAGGTTGATCTTGACACAAAAACCAAACAAAACGGATAAGGAGCGGTTATTACCGAAGTAATAACTTCCAAGACTCAAAGAAACAAAAACAAACTAAAAGCACAAACAAATTGGGTTGTCTCCCATAAAGCTCTTTCTTTATAGCCATTAAGATGGGCATGATAATTTTGAAGAAGCTCTCATAGGGATATGAATTGAAACGAAAGAGAGCATTAAGAAGCAAAAACACACACACACATTTAAGTCTAACCCACTTCCTATGCAAGGGAATTTTGCAAACAAACAAGTTATTGAAACCAGAGGCAACTTGCATAAGAAGGCAAAAGAAGTGCAACATAAAAACTTTCAGCATAAAGCGAGGAAACTTGATATTATTGAGATACATAAGAACACTTTTACCTCTCTCATAGTAGCTTTCAGTGTCATTCATAAACTTAACAATATAGCTATCACAAGGACCATCATAGCAATGATCACTTATTCTAACAGAAAACACGGGAATACTAGCTCTCATAACACTATTTTGTGAAACAATATTAGAGGTATCCTTACAAAGGATAGTGTGTCCCTCTTTTTCATAATTAGTTACAAAGTCTTTCACACTTTCTATTATAGGTTCATCAACCATTTGTTTATCAGGTTCAACAGCTTTATTTGTACTTTCATTAACCATACTAGCTATCATAGAATGTTCCTTTACCTTAACTGGGAAAGGCATTTTCTCAATGTAAGGTTCAGGTAAAACATGATTAGCAGTATAAACTTCAGTATTTCTTGAAGGAACACTCTTAGAAATATCTTTATAAGGTTCATGATACTTATTCCACTTCTTTTTAGGCACTTCAATATAGGAAGCAAAAGCCTTAAAATAAGAAGCAATAGCTTGAGAGTCTAGACCATAAGCATTTTTAATATTTTGAAAGTCATCAGTTCCCATAAAAGATTCAATGCACTCATAATCATAATTTATACCTGACTTTCTACCTTTGTCATTCTCCCAAGCTTTAGCATTGTCTTGAATACGGTCTAGAAGGTCCCATTTAGCTTCTTCTTCCATGCGAGTGAATGATCCAGCACAAGAAGCATCCAATAAATCTTTATCATGTAGAGGGAGCCTTGAATAAAAGTTATTGATAATAATATTGTTGGGGAGCTCATGAATGGAAGATTTGAGCATTAGTAACTTTAATCTCCCCCAAGCTTGAGTTGTACTCTCTCCATCAAGAGGCCAAAAGTTGTATATTTGATTCCGATCTTTATGAATCTCACTAGGAGGATAAAACTTTGAATAAAAGAGAGGCACTATTTCCTCCCATTCCAGAGCTTGAACATTCTTCAGCAGCTTATACCATTCCTCAGCTCTTCCTTTCAACGATAATGAGAATAACTTCTTCTTAACTTCATCTGTAGTAATACCTGCACACTTGAACAACCCGCATAATTCATGTATAAAGAGTAAATGATCACCGGAATGGACAGTTCCATCCCCAACATAGTAGTTATCCATAACACGATCAATAATTCTTGTAGGTATTTTGAAAACATCATTCTCAGCAGGTGGTGGCTTATCTACTACCTTAGCACTGGTAGTAGCATTACCAAATAAGAAACTCAGCGAATTATCCATAATGAAAATAAAGCAACTAACAGAAGTAAACAATACTCACAGTAGAAGTTTCCATTACCAGTTCCACTCTCCAATAGCGCTTCACTCCCCGGCAACGGCGCCAGAAAAGACTGTCAAGTGCTTTCGCTTCATATAGTTGATTAATCTTCTTTAGCTTGCTAAGTGTTGTGTGGGTGAACCTGTGCTAATGTACCGCCCCATCCAAGACTAATACATACTTGTGATTATACCCCTTGCAAACATCCGTAAGTACAAGAAAGTAATTAAGGTAGAAACCTAACCACATCTTTAAACTCTAAGACCCTTACGTCCCTTGTGCAAGTTTCCTAACGGGGGTTCAGGTTTCTGTCACTCTGGCAACCCCTACGATTAGTAGCCAAATACACAATGCATTCCCCTAGGCCCATATAGGTGAAGTGTCATGTAGTCGACGTTCACATGACACCACTAGAAGAAGTACACCACAACTTAAATAACAATCTATTGAATCTTTCTCAACACAACTCCACTACTAACAACAAGACTTCTCCCATGTCCTCAAGAACAAAACGAACTACTCACAACACATCATATGGATCATGATCAGAGATGGAATAATGATGTATAACAATCTGAACATAAACAATAATTCAATGGTTCACTCAATAGCATCAACTACAAAGAGTAATCAACACCGGGAAAGTTTCCCGTATGAACTATAGCAAGATTCAACCAATTGTTACAGCAATATGGAGATGGTGATGAGGGTGATGATGGTGATGATGGTGGTGATGATGATGATGATCCCGATGAAGTCTAGCTTGATGGTGGTGTTGATGGCGATGATCTCCCCTCTCCGGGAAGGAATTCCCCTGGCAGAAATCTGTCTGCTGGAGAGATCTTTCTCTCTCGGTGTTTTCCGCCCCGCAGAGGCGGCGGAATCTTTCTGGGGTCGCTCTCCGAGTCTTAGGGTTTCGGGAGGATGATATACGCCAGAGGGGAGAGGCTGGAGTGGGCCAGGGTGGCCACACCACCTTCTGGCATGGCCTAAGCCTGCCCGCGCCATGGGGTGGTGTGGGCCCCCTATGGCCCATCTCCACTCCATCTTCTGGCATCCTTAGTCTTCTGGAAAAATAGGATTTTTCCGTATATTTTCCCGGATTTTCTGATCTTCGCGAATTTTGCCTCCAAACAACACCTTTTACATCAGAATCCTGACTGCAGCGGTCCATGCTCCAAAAGTCATCAACCATGCAAAAATAGATGAAATAACATAAGTATCACCTCTAAATATGAAATATATCAATGAATAATAGTGAATTAAGACATAGAATAGTGATGCAAAATGGACGTATCAGGCTCAACGAGTTAAAGTAAAACATATACAAGAGGAAGAGAATAATACCAAATACTTCCATTTGATTGAAAATGGTAAGCACGGGAAGAAAATGATTTTTCAACTTGAAAAGGATGGAGGAACTATTGTGGAAGAAGAGAATCTAAAAGTTTACATTATAGAATACTATAAAAATCTTTTTGGGGTGCCAAACCCAATGAATATTACGATGATAGAGGGGATCACTCAGGACATAGTGCAAATTGCGTATGTGGAGAATGGTATTCTTACAACACCTTTTACTAAAAACGAAGTGTATGAGGCTATCGCCAAAAAGGGAACACAATAAGGCACCTGGTCCGGATGGTTTTCTAGTGGAGTTTGCTTGTTGGCCCAAAATATATCGAGCTTGTTGGGGAACCCGAAGAG
This sequence comes from Avena sativa, assembly GCA_916181665.1. Taxonomy (NCBI): domain Eukaryota; kingdom Viridiplantae; phylum Streptophyta; class Magnoliopsida; order Poales; family Poaceae; genus Avena; species Avena sativa. The sequence goes on along the minus strand of OV702291.1, from coordinate 295,283,288 downwards.
GAAGGTATGATGAGCACAGCAGCAAGTTAACCAAGGTTATCAATCCAGTAGGAGCAAGGAAACACCGCAAATGTGTTGCTAGCTGGACTTTGGCAGGGCGCACTACCGGCGTCAGCAGCAACATGGAGACCTGCACAATACAACCACAGAACTCTGTCCCCAACTTATAGTGAGGTTGTCAATCTCACCGGTTTTGCTGAAAACAAAGGATTAAATGTATTGTGTGGAAGAAAGTAATAGTTTGTAGAAAATAAACAGAAAGCAGTAAACCGTTGATTGAAGATTGATGATAAAAGAAAGGACCGGGGTCCATAGTTCACTAGTGGTGGCTCTCCTTAAGATAGATGACATGTTGGGTGAACAAATTACAGCGGGGCAATTGACAAACATCGAGAAAGCAATCATGCATATACTACTCATCTTGACTCCTTTGAGATTCGATTGGGCATTACAACATTATACATAGACCGTAATCCAACTGCATCTATGACTAATAATCCACCTTCAGGTCATCATCCGAACCCCCTCCAGTATTATGTTGCAAGCAACAGATAATTGCATTACGCATTGCGTGTAAAGTAAACAATATGATTGTTCTATGAACAAAGGATTGTTGTTTTCTCCCTAGTAGCAACAACACATCTAGTACCTTAGAGATTTCTGTCACTTCCCCACATTACTAGAGGCATGAACCCACTATCGAGCATAAATACTAACTCTTGGAGTTGCTAGCATCTACTTGGCCAAGATAGCTACTAACAACGGAAAGCATGCAAGATCACAAATAACAAAGACATGATAGAATCAATAATCAATATGAAATAGCATCTCAATATCCATCGGATCCCCGCAAACACAACATGTAGGAATTACAAATAGATGATCTTGATCATGAACGGAGCTCACAAGATCTAAACATGATAGCACAAAGGAGGAGAACCATCCATCTAGCTACTACATGGACCCGTAGTCCAAGGATGAACTACTCACGCATCACACCGGAGGCTTGCATGATGATGAAGAAGGCCTCCAGGGTGAGTTCCCCTCTCCGGCAGGGTGCCGGGAAGAGCTTCAGATCCCTCCCGATCTAGGGATGGAGATGACAACGGCTACAGACTCTTTCGTGGAATTTTTGATTGGGTCCTTAGGGTTTCTATATCGGAAGCATCTTATAGGCGAAAGGGGAGGCCGAGGGGATGCCGGAGGCGGCCAGACCACCCCCTAGCGTGGGCCAGGCTAGGCCGCGTGGCCAGGCGGTGTGGCGGCCCCCTGGCCCCTCTCCGTCTCGTATTCTGGCTTCGTGTGTCCCTCGGTGAAAAACTGACTTTGGCTTTTGTCCCGTCCAATTCCGAGAATAATCATTTTTTGACTTTCCTGGAGCCAAAAACAGCAGAAAACAGGCATCTGGCACTGTGGCTCTTGTTAATAGGTTAGTCCAAGAAAATTGTATAGAAAGTACTCCAAACTGTGGAAAAACGTAAGAAATTAGATAAAACCAAGCATGGAACATCAAAAGTTATGGATACATTAGCAACGTATCAACATCCCCAAGCTTAACTCCTACTCGTCCTCGAGTAGGTAAGTGATAAAAAGAAAGAATAATTTTTGAGGTGACATGCACCATCATAAACTTGATCAAAGTATTTGTAAAACATTTATAGCTAGGATCATAGTACTTCAATCATAACATGAAACATAAAGTTCTAACAATAAGACATAGCAACTATGTTGCAACATGAAAAGGCACAAACAAAAGATTCATGAATAACAATGTTTTGCAAGACGTTTGTTTGTTTCACATAAAGAAAACATAGCATAGTGACATTCAGCTTGTCCCTCATAGAGTAGCAACCATAAATGCATAGGACACCTTCAAAGTTTATAAGAGTGACTAGATACAAATAGTTTAAAACAAGCAATATCAAAGCTATGCATCAATCAACAAGTCTTGGGACAATGCACATAGAACTAAGAATGGCCACTATGCTCTCAAAATAGGTGCATAAAGATAGAAGGTGGAGAATCAACATAAAAGTAAAAGAAAGGCCTTCATAGAAGGAAGTAGGGATTCAAGTTTCATAAAGAGCTTCCAAAAATTATGGTACTTATTAGCTTTCAGCTCTCATTGCCCCTATCATAAGCATCTTGAAGGTGATTAAGGTTAAAGTGACACAACTAAGAGGATATGCTTGACAAGTTATAAGCTGAAATCTCATGCCCCTTACTAACAAAGACCGAACCTCATGCTACTCAACTTCAGTCACAAGTAAGCTCTTGTCATTGTAAGTACATATGTATCATACAGAACCGCCAATGGGGTACCCCTTGCACATGATACAGGAGCTATCCCATAATCAAAATGACAAGGCAAGCAGACAATGAGCATCTAGTGATCTTTTTATTTGCTATTTGCATAGGTTTTTATTGAGGATGCTTCATAGAGTGCTCATTATGGTTATGCTGCAAGTTTACACCATGATTAGGCATGGCTTAGGCTAGCGGCCCAGGCGTTTCTCTAACACAAATACAAACTCCATGATCTTACAAGTTCCCCTTTTATTTCACACCACCGGGATCCATAAGCAAAAGAACATGATATCAACGGGGTACAAAGTACAAGTGCAATGTTGAAAGTGTTGCCCATGATACATGGTTCTGCTAACTTCAACTTATAAAGCGCAAGCATATACTCATCAAAGATGGACACAATGGTTCAAGTTTATTAAATGCAAGAAAAGTAAAGTGTGCCATCAAGTTCGTGAGAGCTTTAATCACTAATTTTCACATAACTTCGGAAGGTAGATAAAAACATGAATATACTTGGAATAGCATATGCTAATAGGTAGGTATGGTGTACTCTTTGGAATAACTTGGTTTTAGGAGTTGGATGCATGAGTGGAACTCACACTTGGTTATGGAGGCTAGCAAAAGACTGGGAGCGACCAACTAAGAGAGCAATAATGGCCATAATCATGCAGAGCGACGAAACATCATTAATCAAAGCATAAAGTGATACTACAAGTTGAAAACTAAAGGATCATAAAGGCTATGGCGATTTGGGATAGTCATAACATGGTGTGAGCATGCGCCAAGTCAACCCAAATAAAGCATCAAAGGAGAATACCACAATACTATGCTTTAATATGCTAAAACAACAGATGATTCTTCCAAGGCACATTAAGCAATTGAAAGAACATTTCATGTTTTCCTATGTTTTGCGTGTTAGATAACAATACTATGGAGACTATTCATATGCGCTAAGTGTGCAGGAAGTTTTGAGGGGGGCCAGATAATCCGCCCCACCAAGGGCCGGATAATCCGGCCTACCTCGTCGCTCAAAGGAAGCCAAGGCGCGTCGCTCGGTACCCGGTCGAATTTTCTTCCGGAAAATCCGAACTGGGGCGGTTTTTCCTCCTCAGGCCGGATAATCCAGGTGCCGTACGGGCCGGATAATCCGGCCCCCAGTTTTCGAGCAAAAGGGGCCAAGGCGCGTCGCACGGTATCCGGTCGGATTTTCTCCTGGAAAATCCGAACTGGGGCGGTTTTTCCTCCCCAGGCCGAATAATCCGACCCTCACATATGGCCGGATAATCCGGCCCCCAGAAGTTGATCAAAGGCAAGCTCGGCACGACGCTCTGATAGGGGTCGGACTTTCTGCCGGATATTCTGAGTCTGGGGCGGTGTTTTCCCCAGGCTGGATAATCTGGCCCTCACTTGGGCCGGATAATCCGGCCCCCAAAGTGTGCAACGGCTGGTTTTTTGAAGGGGGTATAAGTACCCCTTCTTCCCCAATGTTCAGAACTCTTGATTCATTCAAAATTGACCAGACATTGTGCAAGAGCTCTCATTCTCGATCTCCCACTTCAACCATCTGAAGGTCTTGATCTTTGGTGGAATTGAAGTAGGAGAAGTTCATCATCATCAAGAATCAAGTGCTTCAACTCCTCTCCATTCACTTGGAGAAATCCCTGATCTAGTATTCTTGTTAATACCTAGATCTTGTTTATTGTATTTGATAAGTTTGTTCTTGTGGCAGCTTGTTGTCATTTCGGGAGCCTCCAAGTTGTTGTGGAGTTGTTGCCCCGCTAGTTGTGTAAAGGCATCGGTGCCCGCCTCGAAGGGTACCTATAGTGGAAGGTGGATCAGGCCTTTTGTGGCGAGATCCATCGGAGAACAGGGTGAGGCCTTTTGTGGCGTGGTGGTCTTAGTACCGCCCACCCCTCCAACGCAGACGTACTTCCCTTAACAAGGAAGGAACTGTGGTCAAACAAATCCTGTGTCTCCGCGTGCTTCACTTCGGTTTACTCGTTCCTCTTCCACTCGCTCTTTACTCGCTAGTAGATAGGTTTGCATATAGGGAAATTCCACCTAATAGTTTATCTAGAGAATTTACCCTTTGTGCTAAGCCTAAAATTGAAAAAGAATTAAAAATTGGTGTAGCACCTATTCACCCCCCCCCTCTAGGTGCACATATGATCCATTTCAATTGGTATCAGAGCCCTGGCTCTTATTTCGGGCTTAACCGCCTAAGAGTAGTATGGGTACCAAGGATGATGGAAATGAGGCTGTGGATAAGGTCACAATGGATGATCTCAAGTCGTTGGAAACAACCTTGTTGAAATCCTTTGAGGCTAAGATGGAGGAGATGAATCAAATGATTGCTCGCCTTACATCATCCATAGCCCCATCTCCATCCTCCTCTGAGGCTCCCACACCATCATCTAAGGAAAAGGGTAACACCGGATCCAAGGATGATGATGTGGAAGGTGAAAAACTTAATGGTTCCACCTCCAAAAAGGGAAGTGGTAAGGAGGAATATAGTGAGGTTCGCCACATATATTGCCCCGACCCACCTATCCCTCATCCTCATATAAATAATAGGGGTGATCCACCCAAGCTCATTGCATCCTCCTTTAATCAATGGATTCCTAATGAAATCTCATGTTTGCAGCTTCTCTATTGAATTGTGGAGGATTATTGAAGAGGGTCTTCATATTGGAGATCAAACCAACCTAACAAGAAGAGAAGTTGTGGATAGCCAGTTGAATGCCACCACTCTCCACATGATACAGCTGGGTGTGGGTCCCAAGGACATGCCACACATCGAATATCTCAACATAGCTAAAGAGGCTTGGGATGCTCTTACGGATCTTTTCGTTGGAAATGAAAGCATGAGAAGAAACAGGTATGATGCCCTTAGTAATGAAGTTGAGGGATTCTACATGTTGGATGGTGAAAACCATGAGGACATGTATAGAAGACTCAAGGGCATCGCAACAACATTTCGAAAGCATGGGGCCACTCACATTGATGATGCATGGATAAAAAGAAAATATGTGAGTGCCTTAATGCCTTTCGAGCCAACGGATTTGAAGAGCCTACAAGGTAGACACAACTATCATCAAATGACATCCAACGAAGTCATGCAAGAAATGGCTTCATTCAAAGTGGCAGCAAAGAATGTTGAAGATGCCCGTGCTTGGGCCATTGGAATGCAAAAGGGTGTCAATGTGGCTCTCAAAGCCAATGTTGTTGAGCAAGAGGAAGATGAAGGAGCTTTTGAGGGAATATCCATGGACTGCCCCGATGAGGTCAAACGTGCTCATGGTGAGTACATGGCATTCTATGCGAGGAATTTTTGGAAGGACCCTGCCAAAGCCAAGTCTGAACTTGAGCGCACCAACGGGTCAAATGGAAGAAGAGAAAGTGGCCCAAGATTGAGAACTTGCTTCAACTGTGGTGATAGAATGCACTTTGTAGCCGAGTGTCCATATCAAAATAGAGAGGACAACAATGGCAGGCTCATTCTTAAAGAGAAATCTAAAGCACCTAAGAAGAAGCCGTTCATTAAGAAGAATGGCCCTTTCAAGAAGCAACCCAAGATTGTCCTGGTAGCTCAAGAGGAATACTCCTCTGTAAGTGAAGATGAAGAGGATGATGATAGTTCCCGCGAGGTGGCTGCTATAGCCACCACATCGACTCCTTCATCACTCTTCAACTCGCCGAACGAGAACGCCATCAACAACAACGCCACTTGCCTAATGGCAAGAGGGTCCGAGGTATCAACTTCTAGCTCTTCATTTCCTAAGACTAACATAATTTTGGATATGGATGATCATGACAGTCTTAAAATGAAAGAAGAAGTTATTGCCTTGGATACTTTTTTCACTAACCTACAAGGTGAGCACAAACTTCATTTTGATGTTCTTATGAGTCAACTTTCTCGAGCCGAAGATCTCCTTGAAGAAAAGGGCAGAATTGAAAGAGAAGATGCCTTGGAGATAGCTTCTTTGAAGAATGCTTTGGAAGAGGAAGAGGAAGCTCGAGTATCTTTGGAAGAAAGACTCGGATCCCTTGAGGAGTCACAAGAAGAAGCTGTAGCTCAGCTCATTAAAGAACGTGACCATGCTCTTGCCAAGGTAAAGAAACTAAAGAAAGAAAAGATTGACTTTGGGGCTGTTCATGCTAGACTTTTGGAGAAGTTTGATAATCTTGAAAGTGCTCACAAGGCATTGAAAAGTGATCATTCTACTTTAAATGAGCCTCATGACCATCTCCAAACTCAATTGAAACGGTATGATGTGCCAAGTACCTCCACTTCATCCTCTGGAAAAGAAGACCTTGCAAGAAGTTCTCAACACAAAGGTAAAGGGGTTATTGATGAGATACTGAGCAGGCAAAGGACACACAATAGTAAAGAAGGTCTTGGTTACATACCTAAGACAAAGAGCAAGAAAAACAAGAAGAAGAAGAAGAAGAAGAAGAAGAAGAAGAAGAGCAAGACTGCTCTACCAAAGACTAGCATCATTGCCAATGACAAGACTAATTATGATGGTTTTGCAGGGATCAACAATCCTAACTTTGAACTATATTGTGACTATTATGGTGATGTTTATGCTAGTTATGTAGGCCCTTATGATTGTTACATTCCTTGGTCTATTTGGGTTCCCAAGACCCTTGTTACTAACATGAGAGGACCCATTGAAAAATGGGTACCTAAAACCAAGAAGTAATTTTCTTGCAGGGTTATGCTTCCAGTGGTTCTAAACGGGTACTCGATAGCGGTTGCACGAGTCATATGACCGGAAGCAAGGAGATCATCACGGATATGCGGCCAAACCTTGATCACATAACCGTCTCCTATGGTGAGAAGTCAAAATCTGAGGTATTGGGTCTCGGCAAAGTTGTGGTGGCTCACGATATCTCTCTCGTGGACGTCATGCTTGTTGAGACCCTCGGGTACAACTTACTTTCTGTTCGTGCCCTTGGTAAGATGGGCTTTGCAGTTTATATTGATGCTGATTTGGTGGTACTCTTGTGGAGCAAGTCTCTAAAAGTCGCTTTCGTGGGATATGTCAAAAACGACCTGTACGTGGTGGACTTTTCGGGGAAAACCACTACAGGCCCGATGTGTCTTTTCGGAAAGGCTGACGCGGGTTGGCTATGGCATCACCGACTAGCCCACGTTAATATGAGAACTTTGCAAAGTCTCCACAAGGGTGGCCACATTCTTGGACTAAAAGAAAATGTCTCCTTTGCCAAAGATCGTGTTTGCAGGGCATGTGTTGAAGGGAAAATGCATGACTCACCTCATCGAAGGAAAACCATTATCTCTTCAAAAAGGATTTTGGAGCTTCTTCTTGTGGATCTCTTCGGACCTCCATCTCATGCAAGCCTTGGTGGGAAGAAGTATTGTCTAGTGATTGTTGATGATTACTCAAGATACACTTGGGTTTATTTCTTCAAGTTGAAGAGTGAGACTCAACAAACTATCATCGACTTCGCCAACGAGGTTCAACGTCAACACAACGTCCCCATTCTGGCTATAAGGAGTGATAACAGCTCTGAGTTCAAGAACTACACCTTAAATGAGTTCCTAAGTGAAGAGGGGATAAGACATCAATATTCCGCTGCGTACACCCCTCAACAAAATGGTGTAGCCGAGAGGAAGAATCAAACTCTAATGGATATGGCAAGATCAATGTTAGCCAAATTTAAATCTCCATATAACTTCTGGGCTGAAGCAATCTCAACTGCTTGTCATTCATCCAACCGTTTATACCTCTATAAGATCTTGGACAAGACTCCGTATGAAATACTTACCGGTAACAAGCCAAACATCTCATACTTTTGGGTATTCGGGTGTAAGTGTTTCTTTCTTATTAAAGGAGTTCGTTTATCTAAGTTTGAATATAAGGCTTTAGAAGGTATTTTTGTTGGTTATGGTGTCGAATCCCACACTTATAGAGTCTACAATAAGCTCTCCGGAACTGTTGTAGAATCTTGTAGTGTGGTGTTCGAGGAAAATGGCGGTTCCCGTGCGGAGCAAGTTGGTGTTTGTGATGCAGATGTTGAAATACCCCAAGATGCCATAAGAAGAATGGGCGTGGGATTTTTCCTCCCCATTGAGGAACCCCTTGTGGCAGACCGGGAAGGACAATGCTCTACTCATATAGAGCCCTCATCTACACATGCTCAACATGTTCCAACAACGGGGGTAACTTCTACACCATCTCCATCAACTGTTGAAGGTCAAGTTGTTCTAGAAAGCTCCATGCCGGATTTTCCGGATGACACCGGATTATCCGGCCACCCTGTTCCAGCTGATCATTCTGCTCCTGGTGGTGAAGATATCAACGCAAGCTCCAGGCCAGATTTTCTGGCTAGCCCCGGATTATCTGGCCCCTCGCCAGTTCAAGCAAGCCCCATGCCTCCTGATGAAGCTGCTACAAATACTCCCAGGCCGGATTATCCGGCCTCTCCATCGGCTGGATTATCCGGCCCTAACTCTCCGGTTCTGCAGCCTCCTGTTATGGCTACGAACTCACCTCAAGGGCACGCGTCTCCACCACCTGCTACTGACATTCCAGTTCCTGATCAAGGTCGAGCAAATGCTTCCAATGAGGACTCAAGTGATGAATCTCTTCCTCCAAGAGACAACAAACTTATTGAACTTCGTCACAAGGCTCGGGCTGATCGTAACCTTGAGTTGAGGGGTCACACTCTCGACAAGGTTGTTGGTGATCTTCGACGAAGGGTTTCTACAAGAAGAGAATTGGCCAGTTTTGGTGAGCATCAAGCTCATATCTCTATGGTGGAACCTAAGAAGGTCTTTGAAGCTCTTGAAGACCCAGACTGGGTTGTTGCTATGCATGAAGAATTGAATAATTTCGAGCGCAACAAAGTCTGGAAACTCGTGGAGAAACCCAAAGAATGCCGCAATGTTATCGGTACCAAGTGGATTTTCAAAAACAAGCAAGATGAGAATGGCATTGTTGTGAGAAACAAGGCAAGACTTGTGGCACAAGGTTACTCCCAGGTTGAGGGCATCGACTTCGGAGAGACCTATGCTCCAGTGGCTCGTCTTGAGTCCATCCATATCCTTCTTGCTTATGCTGCTCATAACAATTTTAAGTTGCAGCAAATGGACGTCAAGAGTGCCTTCCTTAACGGTCCTCTACATGAGTTGGTATACGTAAAGCAACCCTCGGGGTTTGAGGATCCTAACTTTCCGAACCATGTCTACAAACTCGATAAGGCACTCTATGGCCTTAAACAAGCCCCACGTGCGTGGTATGAGCACCTTAAAGAGCTTTTGTTAGATCGTGGCTTCGAAGTTGGGCAAATCGATCCCACTCTTTTTACTAAGAAGGTTAAGGGGGAGCTCTTCGTATGCCAACTATATGTAGACGATATCATCTTTGGTTCTACTAATAGAGCTTTTAATGATGAGTTTTCAAAGCTTATGACTGACAGGTTCGAGATGTCTATGATGGGGGAATTACAGGTCTTTCTTGGATTTGAGATCAAGCAACTTAGAGAAGGAACCTTTATTAATCAAGCAAAGTACATCCAAGACATGCTCAAGAGATTCAAGATGACGGATTTAAATGGTGTCGCCACTCCGATGCAACCAAAATGTCATCTTGAACTTAACCCACATGGTAAAGATGTGGACCAAAAGGTATACCGGTCCATGATCAGCTCTCTTCTTTACCTCTGCGCATCTAGACCCGATATAGTGTTGAGTGTGGGGGTGTGTGCAAGGTATCAAGCAGCTCCTAAAGAAAGCCACTTAGTGGCGGTCAATAGGATCTTTCGATATTTGGTTCATTCCCCTAACTTTGGTCTCTGGTATCCCAAGGGCTCCAATTTCTCTTTATGTGGTTATACTGACTCAGACTGGGCTGGTGATAAGGATGATCGGAAATCCACTTTTGGAGCTTGTCAATTCTTGGGAAGATCTCTTGTATGTTGTCCTCCAAAAAGCAGAATTGTATATCTCTCTCCACCGCCGAAGCTGAATATGTTGCTGCTGCCAGTGCTTGCACTCAATTATTGTGGATGAGGCAAACTTTACAGGAATACGGTGTCAATTGTGACAAAGTGCCTCTTTTATGTGATAATGAAAGTGCAATCAAAATTGTGTACAATCCTGTTCAGCACACAAGGACGAAGCATATTGATATTCGGAATCATTTTATTCGAGACCATGTTGCTCGTGGCGATATTGATCTATCCTTTGTGAGCACGAAGAACCAACTGGCGGATATTTTTACAAAGCCGCTTGATGAAGCAAGATTCTGCTATTTGAGGAATGAGCTAAATATCATTGATTCCGGGAGCTTGTCTTGATTACCCATGCACTCACTCGTACATCTCAATTCTTCTTTGGTCTAGGTGTGGGCATGGATATAGGGGGAGTGTGGTCCTAACTCATTGGGCTAACCCTCTCCCCATAATGCCAATAGCAAGATAAATCATTTCTCTTAATATCATGTTGTGATATGTGAGCTTATTGATGAGTATTGGTCATGAACCCAAGATATATCTTCGCGGTGTCACACCATACACTCCAACAAGGTGGCTTCGGCCACCACCCTCTCCTTTGAGGAGAATTGGATCTTTTTGGATGTTATTTGCTCTCTCATGTTCTTATGGGAATCACACTCAATCTTGGCTTTTATTTGATTTGGATTTTGCAATTTTGAGTGTCTAGTACCATCTCAGTTTGGCTCTCTTAATCCTAAGCCTTTCCCTACCCCTAAGCCATCTATTCTAGCACACAAGTCCTTTGTACACCTTGTGGGGGTGTTGTTTGGGGGTGCGTGGGCCTGGTTCTGTGTATAACAGAATCCCAGATTTTAGGCCAGATAATCCGGCCCAAGTGTAGGCCGGATAATCCGGCCCTGGCGGATTTCATCTTAAAGGGCAGGGCTCGGGGGAAGGGCTCATAACGAGCAGCACTTCTCCCCTAGCCCTCTCCTCCTCCACAGCTACCGCCTGCCGCCCCTCACCCTTCCCGGAGCCTCTCCGGCCACCGGATTTTCTGGGCCTCCCCGGATCTTCTTCTCCGCGCCTCCGGGTACCTTCTCCTTCGTGTTCTTCCTCCAATGAGTGAGGGTAACTCCCTCTCTCCCCATCTTTGGCTAGATGTGTATCTTGTTGGGTGGAACGTTGTTTAGAAGGATGTGTTTTCACATAGAAATCGTAGTCTTGCAGTTTCTAGGCCCGATCTACTTTTTTGCATTCAATCTAGGTGAAATCGAAAATTCCTGCCAGGGCCAGATTATCCGCCCCTGGCCAGGCCGGATAATCCGGCCTGACAGATTCGATTCTGCTTCAGTTTCACTATGGTGTATGCATTGAGTAGTTTTGTCCTATGAACTTTTTAACTACTTTTTCCATGCTCTCTCCTGGACTTGTGTGTATGCTTATCCCCTTGCTATCGCCCTTATTCTCCTCACAGGTGGTTCCGGTGTTCCCAAGACCTACAAGCGCCGTCCTCACTCAAGATACTTTCGGGACGATGGACAAGGTAACCTAGTGGATGAAGTTGAATTGAGGAGAAGGAAGAACGAAGAGAGGCGCATGGCTGAACAATCAAAGAGGACTAGGAAGGGGGTGTCCAAGAGGAAGGGCAAGGATCCCAAGATCAACTACAGGTCTTTGGATGCGGTCTCCTTTTCCACCATCCGTCACCGTGACTTGTTTGCTGAGCTGCCTCGTGATGATGAGCTGGGGGATACCCGCTTTTGGTGTGCAGAACAGAAGGGGATCTATGAAGACATCTATGCCAGGCTGAACATTAGGCCTATGCACCCACTGGTACTTGCTAAAGCTTTGGAGAAGGCGCATCTTGTGGATGCGATGTTTGTGGCTGAGAGGATGGGGCTGCACCATCTCATGTCTCTCTAGTGCTCCTTTGACTCTAAGGTGGTGAAGCAGTTCTTCTCCACTTTGGTGATTTGTGGGGATGAGCGTCGCACTATGAAGTGGATGACTCATGACAGGCCCATGACTGCTGATTTTCACATGTTTGCTGAGGTTCTGGGGTACTCCATCCACAGCAGAGATAGAGCCAGTGGCCACCGCATCATTACTCAGCTAAAGCCCAACAAGGATGCTGCTCTCTCTCCTTGCACTGTGGACAATGGCATTGTGGGTACTGTGGCTGGTCTTGCTCCCATCTATGCTGCATTGGTGGGTCTCTTTCATGACTCTATTACACCGAGTGGGGGCAACAATGACAGCATCCGTGGTCACCTTGTTCAGCTACTTCAATTTTCTCATGAGGTTGCCTCCTGCGAGGACGAGTCGGTGAAGTACAGGTTGGATGTCATGGACTTCATTTACCATGAGCTGTGTGATGCTATGTTCAACCGTCTGTCCATTCCCTATGAGCCCTACATTATGCTGCTCATCCGTCACCTGCTTCCTGCTGAGGAGTTTCACATCGACTCGGTGCACAAGGCCAAGAAAATCTACAACAAAGTTCGGAAGACCTCTCACCCCTCCTCTGCTCCCGAGGGTCTCATGAGGGATGCTCGCAGGCCCCCTATGCCTCCCGTTGCACGTGAGATCAAGCAGCTGAACTGGTTCCAGCGTCACATTCTCTGCATGGGCGTGGACACGCGCAAGGGTCAGTACGAGGCATACAAGCAGCGCCATGAGTTGGCTCACTCCCAGCAGCTCATTCTCCACCACGTGTCCGGCGCTTCGGGTGCTCCTCCGGCTCCTACACCTCCCACTCCGTATGCTCAGTGGAACTCTTCCTCCGGGCTGAACTATGGTGAGCTAGAGCGTCACTTGTTCCCCTCTACGCCTGCTGCTGATGATGAAGATGAGGAAGGTGACACTGAGGAGCTTGAAGATGAGGATGAGGAAGAGAATGAAGAAGAGGACGAGGACGAGGACTACGAGTGATCCCATGGGGTGCTAGCATCGCTCTTCTCCCTTTTTGGTGTCTTGATGCCAAAGGGGGAGAAGTAGTTCTATTATGATGTACGTGGATTTGCATGGGTCGGGCATAAGCACTTGCACTTTTCTATTCGTTATTTCTTGCTTATGCCCATTTAGCGTTGAACTTTAAATTTGTGATTTGTGGTTGTCTGAGACTTTATGTGGTTGTCTGGATTATGCCTGTGGATTTCTTATCATGGATTATGCTTATGGATCTATCTATGCATATCCTATTGCTGGAGGTTTATCACGGAAGGCGCACTCATAATGCTTATCCGGTAATAATTGCGACTTATGTCAAGCATGTCAAGGATGCATACTCTCTACTTCGATGGTATGTGTTTATTGCTCATATGTCTATGGAATAGACTCACCTAATTGCGTGCATTTGTATTCCAATGCAAAACTCAATTATGCACATATTGAGGGGGAGTCTCTTTCATAGTCATCACTGTTTGTCTTGTGTCTTTCTCCTACAAATCCTGGTATTGTCATCTAACACCAAAAAGGGGGAGATTGAAAGAACATTTCATGTTTTCATATGTTTTGCGTGTTAGATAACAATACTATGGAGACTATTCATGTGCGCTAAGTGTGCAGAAAGTTTTAGGGGGGCGGATAATCCGCCCCACCAAGGGCCGAATAATCCGGCCTACCTCATCGCTCAAAGGAAGCCAAGGCACGTCGCTCGGTACCCGGTCGGATTTTCTTCTGGAAAATCCGAACTAGGGCAGTTTTTCCTCCTCGGGCCGGATAATCCGGGTGTCGTACGGGCCGGATAATCCGTCCCCCAGTTTTCGAGCAAAAGGGGCCAAGGCGCGTCGCACGGTATCCGGTCGGATTTTCTCCCGGAAAATCCGAACTGGGGCGGTTTTTCCTCCCCAGGCCAGATAATCCGGCCCTCACATATGGTCGGATAATCTGGCCCCCAGAAGTTGATCAAAGGCAAGCTCGGCGCGACGCTCTGATAGGGGTCGGACTTTCTGCCGGATATTCTGAGTCTGGGGTGGTGTTTTCCCCAGGCCAGATAATCTGGCCCTCACTTGGGCCGGATAATCCGGCCCCCAAAGTGTGCAACGGCTGGTTTTTTGAAGGGGGGGTATAAATACCCCTTCTTCCCCAATGTTCAGAACTCTTGATTCATTCGAAATTGACCAGACATTGTGCAAGAGCTCTCATTCTCGATCTCCCACTTCAACCATCCGAAGGTCTTGATCTTTGGTGGAATTGAAGGAGGAGAAGTTCATCATCATCATCAAGAATCAAGCGCTTCAACTCCTCTCCATTCACTTGGAGAAATCCCTGATCTAGTATTCTTGTTAATACCTAGATCTTGTTTATTGTATTTGATAAGTTTGTTCTTGTGGCAGCTTGTTGTCATTTCGGGAGCCTCCAAGTTGTTGTGGAGTTGTTGCCCCGCTAGTTGTGTAAAGGCGTCGGTGCCCGCCTCGAAGGGTACCTATAGTGGAAGGTGGATCAGGCCTTTTGTGACGAGATCCATCGGAGAACAGGGTGAGGCCTTTTGTGGCGTGGTGGTCTTAGTACCGCCCACTCCTCCAACGCAGACGTACTTCCCTTAACAAGGAAGGAACTGCGGTCAAACAAATCCTGTGTCTCCGCGTGCTTCACTTCGGTTTACTCGTTCCTCTTCCACTCGCTCTTTACTCGCTAGTAGATAGGTTTGCATATAGGGAAATTCCACCTAATAGTTTATCTAGAGAATTTACCCTTTGTGCTAAGCCTAAAATTGAAAACGAATTAAAAATTGGTGTAGCACCTATTCACCCCCCTCCTCTAGGTGCCCATACGATCCATTTCAGCAATCTCAATTGTTTATAACATGTCATGCTACAGCAAAGAATACTAAGCATAAAGCCAAAACAATATCAAGCATGGCATGACAAAGCATAGGCCACAGTCAAAAACAAACTCTCTTTACCACTTAAGCGTGAACTTTTCCTACCAATCCAAACCAAACTATTTGAAAACCAATGCATGAAAGAGGGTGTCCAACCAGTTTATTCAGCAAACTAAGAAAACCAAGCAAACAAAAACCAAAAACAAAAAATGAAAACGCTCCAAGAACAACACAACTGTGCATGAAATAATAAAAATGAGGTGTTTGGAAGAAACCTGGGATTTTTATTGATGAAGAAGGGGATGCCTTGGGCATCCCCAAGCTTTGACGCTTGTACTTCTTGGTTATTTCTTGGGGTGACACGCGTGGCATCCCCAAGCTTGAGATTTTGTCTATTGTTCATCTCATTACTCATTCCTTCCATACACCTGAAATTTTTCCTTCATACAAAACTTCACACAATCTTATTAGCAACATTAGTGCACTCAAGATAATAAGTCTTTAGATTCAGTTCCAACACCAATAAAACTTCCATTAAAACAGAAGCTACTGTAGCACTGCCCTCAAAAAGCTCAATTCCCCAAAAGAACTCAAAAAGGAACCAACAAGAAGCAAATGCAAATAATGGCAGAAATCTGTCAAAACAGACCAACAGGTAAAGACGAATTTTTTTGAAGACCTTCTCTTGCTCAAATAGAAAAGTGTTGAACTAACAAAAGTTAGATAACAACCTGGGGCAGAAGCAAAAAATTCACGCCTCAAAAGGACGTACATAGATTTTACACGATTTTTTACGATGAAGCAGAGAAATATGTTTCGGGACATGTCGTGGTGGTGGCACGGCAGATGCCATGGGTAGGCTAAAGTTAGGGGCCAATGGATGCTAGTGGGATCTGGGGAGGGAAGATGTAGTGGATTCTACACACAGAAAGCTAACGCAAAGATCTGTATTTCTCCTTCCTTGAGTTACAAGTGCTCCTTGAGTTGTATACAAGGAGAAAGAGAGAACTTTACCAGCCTAACGGTACCAAGAATCAGTCGATCCCCTCCTCAGGGTCCAAGCCTGCCCTTATAAAGGAGAGCTTTGGGTTCCCTTAGGGCTGATGCGGCAAGCATATTCGAGGAATATGCTTGTCCCAATATAGTAGTTCGGCGCCCCCCTTTCCCTGTCGCTCCCCTACTGACGGCAAGGTTCCAGAGGGGCCCTCCTGTGTGCCTCGGGCTTCAGGACTGTCACCTCCGTGACCTCCTTCTGTCTCTCTGTCGCTCTGCACCTTTGTCCCTTGTGCTTGGCTTCGCTCTGATTCTCCCTAGCCTGCTACTAGAGTTTGACTTTAGGCTTCTCCTTCTCCTGCAAGCTTTGTATCATTCGGCCCTGCCTCGTGTAACTTCGGCTTGTCCTTCACCTGTATCAAGATTGCTTGGGCTAACCCGGCCGACTTACGCTGTATCTCGGCCGGGTAATGCCTTGCCCTTACTTCAAGGGTCCCGTCCTTTCCCATCTCGGCCGACCTCTACAGGATTCGGCCGACTCAGAGTGTAACTCGGAAACTGGACGGGGAAAACCTCTCATCTTTCCCCGTCTTTACCCTATCCAACATTAGTCCCCGAAGCTGGTACGTTCCCGCCGATAACCTCGGCTGGGTCATATCAGTTTCACGACGCTCGTTATGTATTGTTTCCGAGTTATATTGTCGTGGTGATAGAGCCGTACCTAGTAGCGCACGCCTCATCCCACGTGTCATTCTCATCATTATTTCTCTAGTTTTTTGTTCCTCTACAACGTTTACTGACTAGCTACAGTTACTGTCGCGCCTGTCGCGCCGTTGCTGCGACGCCTCGTGCGCCGTTCTTGTTGGGGATCGTGAGTTCCCTGGTCAATCGTGTGACCTTCGGTGTGGTTCCGCTCAGCGACGCGTGGTCGTGCCGCGCACACGATCCGCGCCGCCAACTGCTACACCCACGATCCCACTACCTTGCCTGCAGCTTGGTTATAAAGGGGGCGCGGCGCCTGGGAGTTTCTTTTTTCCCCTTCTCGCTCGCCCGCACCCTTCTTCTTCCTCGCGTTTTTTCGCTTGTTCGTGGTTCCGCCGCCGCGCGCTCAACTGGTTCTGCGACGAGGGGGACTCCGACGTGCTGCTCCACCTGCCTCGTCGCCGTTCACCTGTTCTGGCGTCGTCGCCGGTGAGTTCTTTTTGGTCATGCCGCCTAGACTTCCCTCTAGATCTCTTCGTTTCATCTTTGCTTGTGCTGCGGTTCTGTCTTCGTTCTGCCACCATTTTTGCGTAGAACTACGACGGGGTCTCGTATTTCTAAGTTTTCCTCCGCCGCGAGCTGTTCCTCCGGCGATCTTTCCGGCGAAATCATGTCTAGTTCCTTTAGTGGTGCATTGGTTGAGGATGATGATGCTGGCTCTGGGCCTGAGCGGGGCTCATGGCAGGGCTCCTCCGTTACCCGGCGGGAGATCGAGTGGCTCATCCGAACCCGGAGGATTCCCGCCGAGGTCTCTTGTCGTTTACCCGGCAATGAGTTATCTCCAGAACTCAGGGAGGGTGAGTATGTAGTTTTTATGTCACATTTCTCGCGTGGCTTCGGTCTCCCTCTTAGCGATTGCGCAAGAGAGATTCTTGACTACTTCGGCCTTCAGCCGCATCATCTTCCTGCGAACGCCATCGCTTCTCTTTCTGCATTCATCTCCGCCTCCGAGGGATACTTCGGCCTATGGCCGTCCGTTCACGTCTGGACGAAGTTCTTCCAGATTCGTTCTAATGTGGTCCCAGACAAGTCTCTGCACCCTTCCGAGAAACTGCTTACTCAGTGCGGGGCGGCATCCATTACACCTCGGAGGAAGTCTGTATTTCCTCGCGTCACCGGGTTAGAATCGTGCAAGAAGTGGCACAAATCTTTCTTTTACGTAAAGAACAGAGGAACAGAAGACAAGATTCGGCTCCCTGCCTTCTCCATTGGTCCACCTTCCAAGGTAAACTGGACTTACAATCCAAGGAGGAGCCACGTCTTGGCCGAGCTCTTCGAGACTCGGCTCAAAGAATTGATCCGGGCCGGGTTACGCGGCGAGGACTTGATGGCTACCTTCATCAGTAGCCGAATTTGCCCATTCCAGAAAAGGACGCACAAACTTTGCTACATGAGTGGTCCGCTTGATCCCAACCGAGTCTCGACCGTCGAGCTGGACAATTACCTTGTCTTCAAGCGCGTCCGAGCTATATTTAAGACGGAGATGCCTGAAGATTTGACCTGGGGATTGAAACCGTTTACCCGCGAGCGTCCTCCTCCCGCAGTAAGTTTTAACCCTCAACGCTTTGATTCTCTTTTGTTTTCATAGATGTTTTCCCTAACCTTCCTTCTCCTTCGCCTCATAGAGGTTCGCGGAGCAAAAGGACGAGGACGCCGAGGTTTTGTCGCTTCCGTGAACTGCGGATCGGAATACCCCGGACGTCGGGGAGCCGGACTCCGAAGAATTCGTCCCTAAGTCGGATCCTGCTACGGCTCGCGTTCGTGGCAAAACTTCGGTCCATGAGGAGGAAGGTGATTCGGACGAGGTCCAAGCTCTTGAGGTGGTTGCCGCAATGCCTATTTCTTATGCATTTCCAGCTTCTACTTTCTCAGCTAATCCGGCCGGTCAGGTCCACGACGCCGAGCCTATTGCATCCCGGCCCCCAGTTACCTCGGCGAAACGCGGGGCTTCAGCTAGTGCTTCAGAGGCGGCCCCCAAGAAACGAATGAAGAAGTCTGCTCCGAACCCTCCCAGGCGCAAGACCATGCCTGGGGTTTCAAGGTAAGTTCGTTTTGCTCGTATCTCTTGTTTCCCTATTTCTGTTTTTCCTCCTGACCCCCTTTTTTCTTTCTTATTTTTGCAGTGCTCCGCTTTCCGTTAAGCCTGGCGGTCCTGGCATGACTAGCCGCCCGATTCGGCAGCCGTCTCCTCCGCCTTTTGAAGATACTAGGATTCCTAGTCCTGCTCGTGCTACGTCTCCTCCAGCTCCACCTATGTCACCCCCTTGTCACGATGCGCCTGATATTCGCGCCTCCGAGATTTCTACTGAACCCGTTGCCCCTCCACTGAATCCGAGCCTGTCCACCGAGCCTCTTTCTACCTCGGTAGCTCCTACTATAACCCCAGCCGCAGTCGTGGTCGATAATACCCCGGCGCCCTCAGCGCCTGTAATCCCTCCTGCTTCTAAGGGCATTGTTCCCACTGCCGAGGTATCAGCTTCTGCTGGTGCCTCCACAATAAGAAAAGCTGCTCCCACTAAAACTTCCGCTTCCCAAAAAGGTCTTGCCGGCTCTTCTCAGCCTAGTATTTCCGACGTGCTACGCAAAGGAACTGCGCCTACTAAAGCCTCTGTTACCTCTGCTGCCAACACCCAGCTTGCTCTTCATACAAGCCCTGCTGCTGCAGTGGTTACACAACATGTCTGAGGTAAAGTCTTAACCCGGACGGCTAGTGGGAACAGCCTCGGCTCGCTGGTGGAATATGCTCATAACTGGAATGCTGCTGATCATCTTGAGGGCAATCGAAACAGTCAGCCGTTTCAACTCTCCGACATCAGCAGCCGTTTGGATCAAGCTGCCAAGATCATTCTGGATAGCAACAAGATGAACGAGGTAATTGCTACTTCTCGGGGTTTAGACTGATTCTCCATATGCTATTATATATACATTAGTCCCCGAAACTTGCAAACTAGTAACTTGTTATTCGCTTGGAAGTTTTTATAGTGCTATACTTAGTTCTACTTAATTTATGGCTCGAGCCTATATCCGAGTAGATCTATCTTAAACTTTTGCTTAAATTTTCCCTAGCTGTTCTTTGAATGTCTAGCCACATAGGTCTAGGTTAAGCTTTCGCCTGACTCGAATCTACTTTTGGCTTTGAATATCCAGCCACCTAGATCTGGGTTAATTTCTCGCTTAACTCGGATCTGCTTTTGCTTCGAATATCCAGCCACCTAGATCCGGGTTAAGTTTTCACTTAGCTCGGATCTGCTTTAGCTTCGAATATCCAGCCACCTAGATCCGGGTTAAGTTTTCGCTTAGCTCGGATCTGCTTTAACTTCGAATATCCAGCCACCTAGATCCGGGTTAAGTTTTCGCTTAGCTCGGATCTGCTTTAACTTCGAATATCCAGCTACCTAGATCCGGGTTAAGTTTTCGCTTAGCTCGGATCTGTTTTGGCTTCGAATATCCAGCCACCTAGATCTGGGTTAAGTTTTCGCTTAGCTCGGATCTGTTTTGGCTTCGAATATCCAGCCACCTAGATCCGGGTTAAGTTTTCGCTTAGCTCGGATTTGTTTTGGCTTCGAATATCCATTCATCGTTTGTTCCATTGCTCAGGTTGCGCATGACCGGCGGACTGCTGAATTTCAAAGACTGCTGTTCTCGCACAAGAAGTTGGAAGAAAAATATGAAAAAGTTATTCCTGTGGTGAAAAAAGCAGGTATGCCCGATCATTTTCCTTGTCATCTCTATTATTGTCATTATTTTGTCTGCGGGATGCCGGCTTACTTTGTGGGTTAACAGGTAACATCAATAATCTCAACATTCATCTTGAGAAGAAAGTCAAGAGCTTGGAAGGTTAGTTTTCCATCCACCTCGTACTTTTCCTTTTCTAAGACGTGCACTAAGTTTCTTTTACTTTGTTTGGCTTTGATCAAGCCGAGATATGAACTTTTGCATCATCTCACCAAAATTGTACGCCCATGCCTGATGTAATGCTGCATTTGTTAGAACAAGGCGCCACCCATTCGGCGCAGCTAAAAGAAAAGGATGACGAGATAGCTCGCCTACGCGCCGAGGTGGAGGCCCTTAAGCTTTCTCAGAAATCCGAGCTGGAGAAGGTCGATCAGGAGTTCTCCGAGGAGAAGAACTGGCTGGCTTTGGAATTGCAAAAGCATAAAGAGCTCTTAGAGGCTGCCGAGCTGAAAACTCGAGGAATGAGCGAGGAAATTGCTCGCTTTGAGAAGAACAAGATTGTCTGGGCGAAGGACCTTCAGCTGATGATGAGTTTCATTCATCGTAAGCATCTTAACACAGCCGGATTATCTTTCTTCCTTCTGCTGCCCTCTAACGCCTCCCTTTTTTGCGCAGGTCATTTTCCTGAGGCTAAACCCGTGAGCTCTAAAGCGGTCCTTGCTGCTCGTGCGCGCCGAGGTCTCCCTGTTGATGTGAACTTTGAATATTCAATAGAAGATTTCTTGGTTTTTGTCGGCGCTGCCCTTGGTCTGGTGAAAATCATGGGCAGGGACTTGGTGCTGGCAGCTATTCGAGCCCACCGTGCTCTCTGGCCGAATACCTCTGGAACTCCTAACATCAGCGAGATCGAATTGCTGGTGACTAGATTGAATGCCACTGAAAAGCAACTAAGTCTTTGGAGGGAATCTGCTGGGCGAGCTGGCGCGGATATGGCCCTCACCGTTATCATGTCATGGTATGAAGACATTTCTCTTGATATCCTGAGGAATTTTCGCACCGGTTCCCGTTGGGTTGAGGATCCCACCTTTGTTGCTCTTCGGCAAGCTCGCGCCTTTCAACTCGTTGAGTATGCCGACGTGCACACCTGGAATGAAGGGCCGAGTTTCCTTTCAAATCCGGACAAGGAGGTCGTAGTCGAGGATGCATCAGATGACTCAGCTGAGCAGGAGGGAGATGAAGATGACTCGGCCACTTCTGGTGACTCCAGTTCGAGCTCGGATGACAACGACGACGCGCGATCCTCCTCCAAGGGTACCGGGCATTCCACTGCGCAAATTGATGCTCCGCAGCGGCCTCAGGCTTCGGCCGAGGTTGCACCTAGGTCTGCGGAGGGCGAGGTAACCTCGGCCGAAGTTCCTCCTACCTCGGAGTCCCCAGCCCCTGACCAGGTTGCTGTCTCTCCAGTAAAAAACGTTTAAGTCATTTTCTATCCCTGGTATGCCGGGTGTACGATGTCCGTGGAATACTCATTTATTTCCTGTATGACCTTGAATCTCCTTTTTCCGTACATTGCTGCGACATATAAGTTTGCAGTTATTATAACTTTGCTTAAGTTGGTTGCCATCCGAATTCTTGCTTTGATATCCTGCATATTTTGGTGTTAGGATTTATCTTTGTCTTTGTTTTCTCATGTTTTAGTCGAGTAATCTATGTGTGAGCTTCGAACATCATACGAGGTTGATCTGTTCTTATCCTGAGTGCCGAAGTGTGATACCCTTTCCGTATCAAAGATTGACTACCACTTTGGAACAATTCATGGCAGTCCCCGAGTGATTGCCTGTTCTGCTGAAGTTCAGTGTGCAAACTAACTTTCAGAAAAAATACAAGACCACCACCGAGGTGCTGCTCAGGGCGTCAAGTTTTGGTGCTCAACATAGCTCTGGGGCGGTATATGGTAGTCTTCTAGTTGCTGCTTTGACTGCCGAGGTTTTAATACATAACCTGAAATTGAGATAACATATGGCAGTCCCCGAGTCACTGCTCTGGATGCCGAGGTTCAATGCATAACATGAAATTGAAGTAACATATGGCAGTCCCCGAGTCACTGCTCCGGATGCCGAGGTTCAATACATAACATGAAATTGAAATAATATATGGCAGTCCCCGAGTCACTGCTCTGGATGCCGAGGTTTAATACATAACATGAAATTGAAATAACCTACGGCAGTCCCTGAGTCACTGCTCTGGATGCCGAGGTTTAATACATAACATGAAATTGAAATAACCTATGGCAGTCCCCGAGTTACTGCTCCTGATGCCGAGGTTTAATACTTCATTGGTCTTTGACCTTGAAATACTATGCTATGAGTAAAATGGACAAAGCAGGGCCACGTTCCATGGCCGCTTCGTTTCTTCGCCAGCTTTGTCTGCCTTGTCCTTTCCGGGGGATTGAGCATCAATTAGATAATAGGCATCGTTATGTAATGCCTTGCTCACGATGAATGGTCCCTCCCATGGAGGTGACAGCTTGTGCATGCCGGCCATGCGTTGTACCAGTCTGAGGACTAAATCTCCTTCTTTGAATACCCTCGGATTCACTTTTTTGCTGTGATATCGTCGTAGGTTCTGCTGATAAATAGCTAATCGTGATAGTGCCAGTTCTCTGGCTTCTTCTAGCAGATCTACATTATCTTGCCGAGCTATTTCGTTCACTTCAGAGGTTGTATACTGAGTAACTCTTGGCGAGTCATGTATTATGTCGGCTGGAAGCACAGCCTCTGCCCCATATACTAGAAAGAATGGTGTGTACCCTGTTGACCTATTTGGAGTAGTTCTGAGGCTCCATAATACGGCTGGGAGTTCCTCAATCCAACATCCTGCCGACCTTTGCAGTGGTTCAACAAGTCGTGGTTTTATTCCGGACAATACTAGTCCATTAGACCTTTCCACTTGCCCATTAGATGCTGGGTGAGCCACAGAGGCAATATCTAACCTTATTATTTTTCTCTACAAAATCTGGCAAAGGCTCCTTCTGCAAAATTTGTGCCATTATCTGTAATGATACTGTGTGGGTACCCATATCTTAAAATAATATCTTTGAGGAATTTCACTGTTGTGGGCCCATCGCATTTTCTTATTGGTTTCACTTCAATCCATTTTGTGAACTTGTCCACCATAACCAATATGTGGGTCATTCCCCCTCGGGCCGGCTTAAATGGTCCCACCATATCTAAGCCCCATACAGCAAATGGCCAAGTGATGGGTATTGTTTTTAACTCGGCCGATGGCATATGTATTTTGGTTGCGTATCTCTGGCAACCATTGCATTTTTCCACCAACTCTTTGGCTTCCTTCAACGCCGTCGGCCAATAAAATCCATGCCTGAATGCTTTGGCTACCAATGCACGAGATGAGGCATGATGTCCACACTCTCCTTGATGTATATCTAGGAGGATTTCCCGGCCTTCTGTCGAACTCACACACTTCTGCAATACGCTTGTGACACTTCTTTTATATAGCTCATTGTTTATGATCGTGTAAGCTTTCGCTCTCCTTACAGTTTGTCTTGCTAACACTTCATTGCTTGGTAATATCGCGTCTTTAAGGTAAGATAATATGGGTTGCGCCCATGGCGGTGTGATTTTTTCTGGTGTGGTCTCACTGTCTATTTCCATATTTTCTGCCGACATATTTACCTCGGCCTTCTCCATAATTGTGCCTATTTCTGCTGTCCTCTTCTTGGGGGATTCCGAGTTATATTGCTGGTCTACCTCCATCGGCACATTGTCTGCCGTTGAATTAGCCGGGATAAAGATAGATTCGGATTCTGGTGAAGGGATTATTGACGGTTTTCTGAGGTGTTCCAGGGCAATACCCGGTGGAATTGACTGCCGGGTTGATCCGAGCTTTGACAATGTGTCTGCGGCGTCATTCTCTGCCCGAGGTATGTGGTGAAACTCACATCCTTCAAAGTATCCACTGATCTTTTGCACATGAAATCTGTATAAGGCCATATTAGCATCTAGTGCATCCCAATTGCCAGAGACTTGCTGTACTACTAGGTCCGAGTCC
Organism: Avena sativa; assembly: GCA_916181665.1. Taxonomy (NCBI): domain Eukaryota; kingdom Viridiplantae; phylum Streptophyta; class Magnoliopsida; order Poales; family Poaceae; genus Avena; species Avena sativa. The sequence continues at coordinate 295,258,687 of OV702291.1, read as the reverse complement.
CCATAGCATAAGATTCGGCGTATGCCAATCTCTTTTGCTACTTTCAATCCATGGACCAGTGCTTCATATTCGGCTACGTTGTTGGATGCAGCAAAATGTATCTGTAGCACATATTTTAGCTGATCTTTTTTAGGCGAAGTTAATACTATTCCTGCCCCCAAACCATTTCTTAGTTTGGAACCATCGAAATGCATCGTCCAATAATTTGTATCTGGTAATGGTGGCTCATATTGTACTTCGGCCCAATCTACGAAGAAGTCGGCGACTGCTTGAGATTTGATTGCATCTCTCCTATCAAATTTTGGAGCGTATGGTGACAATTCTATTGCCCATTTTGCTATTCGGCCACTTGCATCTTTGTTGCTCAATATGTCGGCTATGGGCGCTTCACAGATCACTCTGATGGGATGCTCTTCGAAGTAATGTTTAAGCTTTTTGCCGACATATACACCCCGTAAGCCATCTTCTGATAATGTGGGTAATTCTGTTTTGAAGTGGACAACACCTCACTTAAATAATATACCGGCCTTTGTACCGACTTATTATTTTCGAGTCGTTCTACTATGACCACAGCACTCACTACTCTATTTGTGGCCGCTATGTAGAGTAACATAGGCTCTTTTGATAATGGAGAAGCCAAGATAGGTGCTGTGACCAACATTTTTTTAGCTCATGAAACGCGATGTCCGCTTGTGGAGTCCAAACGAATTTATCTGATTTCTTCATCAGCTGATATAGTGGCAGTGCCTTTTCTCCCAGCCGACATACAAACTGGCTGAGCGAGGCTAGACAACCTGTGAACTTTTGTACATCATTTAAGCATTTCGGCAATTCCATTCTTTCTACTGCTTTTATCTTTGTTGGGTTTGCTTCTATACCTCGGCTAGATACAAGAAAACCGAGCAATTTTCCTGCCGGCACGCCGAACGTGCACTTTTCTGGATTAAGTTTCATTCGGAATCTTCTCAAGTTTACGAAAGTTTGCCGTATATCCTCCAGTAAGGTTTTGCTTTCCTTGGTTTTGATGACCACGTCATCTACATATACTTGTACATTTTTTCCTATTTGATCGTGTAGACATTTTTGCATGCATCTCTGATATGTTGCTCCTGCATTTCGCAGGCCGAATGGCATTGTGCGATAGCAATAAGCCCCGTACGGGGTAATAAATGTAGTCTTTATTTGATCGGCCGGATTTAACGGTATCTGGTGGAAACCAGAGTACGCGTCTACAAATGATAATAACTCACAACCAGCGGTCGAGTCAATGACTTGGTCTATTCTAGGTAATGGAAAAGGATCTTTTGGACACGCCTTGTTCAGGTTCGTGTAATCGATACACATTCGCCATACAATGGCTACATTGGGATCATCCTTCTTCTTTTCTACCAGCACCGGATTTGACAACCAATCCGGGTACAGCATCTCCATGATGAACCCGGCTGCGAGGAGCCGAGCTATTTCATCCCCTATTACTTTTCTCCTGTCTTCGGCGAAGCGGCGGAGAGGTTGCTTCACCGGCCTTGCTCCAGGCCTTACATTCAAAGCGTGCTCAGCCAACTCCCTCGGAACACCTTGCAGATCCTGAGTTGACCACGCAAATATGTCCCGATTCTCACGGAGGAAGTTGGTGAGCTCGCTTTCCTATTTAGCGTCCAGGCCTGCACCAATAGTAACAGTACGCTCTGGGAATTTCTCATCTATTTGAAACTTCTTCGTTTCTTTAGTCGGCTGAAAAGAAACACTGCCATGCGGGTTGGCTAGTGCCGGCATGTTCAGCTGCGCCGACTGAGCGAGGGCTGCTACCTCCTGAATCCTTCTTTTTTCTCTTGCTATAACCAATGACTCGGCCAAATTTGACCCGGCTGAAGCACACTCCATTGACTTCTTGTAATCCCCTGCAACTGTTATCACTCCTTGTGGTCCGGGTAGCTTCATCTTCAGATAACTTATATGACAGCTGCCCATGAATTTGGCCAACGCTGGCCGTCCGAGTAAAGCATGATAACAACTCTCTAGATCCACCACCTCAAACTCTAAGTTTTCTGCTCTGCAGTTATCTCTTGTGCCGAATAAGACATCGACTCGGACCTTACCAATGGGTTCACATGAAAGCCCTGGCACTATCCCATGGAAAGTGGTCCTCGTGGACTGCAACATGTTCTGCGATATTCCAAGTTTATGCATGGTATCTTTGTACATGATGTTGATACTACTTCCATTGTCAATGAGTACCTTTGAGAATTTCACATTGATGCTTGGTCCGACAAATGTCGGATCCAACACGAGTGCATATGACCCAGGATTCGGCATTATTTTGGGATGATCCTTTATGCTGCAAGTTACTTCCTGATCAGACCAAGGCACATATCTCGGTATCGCCGGCATAACTGCATTTACTTCCATATGCCGGCGTTGCACACTCTGTTTGTCTTGCTGTTCCGTTGTGAACACGCAATAAGACTGATGATGTTCTCTGTAATCATTACGTCCCGTATTTGCCGGGTTTGTTCTTCCATCCTGGACTTGGTTCATCACTTGATGCACCGCGTCTCTCTGATCCGAGTTATCGTACCTCGGGGGAGGGGGCGGTAACATTAGTTGTTGTGCATTTGCTCCAGTCAACTGTGGTTGACGCTGCTGATGTACTCGATGGGGTGCCTGAACCGCTGCGGGGTTACCCATTGCATTTTTCATCCATGCACACTGGCGGGTTGTATGGTTAGCTGGTCTGGATGGGTTTGACGTGTGAAATTTACACGGCTGATCTAACATGGACTCGAACGTGTACTTCGGCCTCTCCTGCCACTGTTTCTTTTGTTCAGGGGTCCATTGGCCTTTTCCTTCATTCCTTGGTGTCCACTGCTGAGGACCATTCTTTTGCCGTTGAGCCGCTCCGTGATTCGGCTGATCTTGCCCTACTGCCGCTACTTGGGCCGAATTATATTTATAATCCGGTCTTTCCTCTCTTCTTCTTCCTCTGAAATCACCGCGCCTGGATGACCCGGCAAAATCTCTTGCATAATGATCCTGTTGCTCGCGGTGATCTGCCGACATTAATTCTGGTTGCGTAGGATCTCCTAATGCGTAGGAGTCCGCTATTCTGATAGTTTCTGCCAGTGTGGTCGGCATATCTCTCTGCAAACGTTGCCATAATACGCTGCCATAACGGCATCCTTGCGCGAACCACGCTATTGCTTGCGATTCTATGACTCCTTCACATGAGTTTCTCAGGTTGCACCACCGAGTTAAAAATTCTCTATCTGTTTCATTCGGCTTCTGCTTGCACATGGCTAACTGTTGTGGCCTGTTTGGCCTCTTGTATGTACTGGTAAAGTTGCTGACAAACATTTCCTCAAAATCCAGCCAACAGTTGATACTGCCGGCTGGTAGATTATTCGGCCAAACTCTAGCTGGTCCTTCCAGCATTTGTGGTACATATCGTACTGCCCATCGTAAGTTTCCACACGCTATTTTTACAGCAGTGGCATAGTCAATCAACCAGTCTTGTGGTTTGGTACTTCCATTGTACATTTTCGTGCCCCTTGCCAGCTAAAAGTTCGGCACAGGAGGTTCGCTCATGATCCGTGGTCCAAAGCACGCTGGCCCTGGTGGACCCTGTTCTTCCAACAACTCGGACCTGTATAGCCGGTCCAGCTTCACCCTTGCATCATTTGATGGCAAATCTCTGTACAGAACTCTGTCCTGTATTCCATAATGATTGTTTCCGCCATGGATTGCATATTCCATTTCGGAATAACCATCATTGTATCTCTCATTAATTTGATTGTGGCGAGCTGGCCTTGTTTCTCTTTCCTGCCAGGGTTCATGCCTCGGTTGCGGGTTGAGTGGCCGTTCTCTCCTTACTTCGACCGGGGTGTTGTTCTCATGATTACCTCTGGCGGGCTCTCTTCTGTCGAGGTCTCCGTTGCCTCGGCTTCCGCCGTCTTTCTCCACACGGTCGTGGTTCCTCTCCCCACTGTTACCTCGGCTTGCATTGCATCTGTTTTCATTCGCCTTTCCGGCCATTGCCGGATCATACGGGACAATCTGCTTGTTCCTCTTTCCCGAGGTTACTGCTTTGTCTCTTCGAGCATTATTTCTGGGTGAAGATTCTGCTGCCACAGACAGGGCTGGTGCTGCTCCTGCCGAATGAACCATTCGCGAGGCCCCCGGCCTCGCCGGGTTTGCTCTGAGCATTTCCTCGTTTTGCTGGTTTGCGATGCGCACCAGCTCGTTTACTCTTTCTTGTTGTTTCTGCCGGGCCTCACCGATCAACCCCTCTAACTCTAATGCTGCGGCATTTGCCGCTCTTAGGTTTCTTGCCGGGGTACTGTACCTCGGCAAGCCCAAATCCTCTGATTCTGCTTTATGAGCTTCATGCTCTTTGTTAATGTCATCCATGAGGTTCTTCCCTCTCAATCTTAGTTCGTCCACCCGTTCGGGTGCGACGTCAAGCTTATTTGCTTTGGCATATTCTCGCAGGGTCCTGTTTAAGGACTCCCGCAAGGCCGACACCTTTTTTGCCTCTATTAGTACCTTTTGCCTGGTTTCCTCTAACTCTGCCTGAGCATTTGCCGGATTAAGTATCGATGCTACAGGTGTAGTCAAGCTTTCTATGGTCGCCTGAAGAACATTCTCTGGCCTTTCCAGGGGTGGCCCTCTTACCCTTGGTGCCTTTGGGGTGGTGTCTTGCACCTCGGTCGGGTTGGTTGCCGGTGGGATTACCTCGGTGGGCATTGGTGCCGTCTGCCTGTGCGCGCCCTGTACACCGGTGCCGGGTTCTCTTCCCGATCCGGCAGCCGCTACTCCAGTTTGCACCCCGGCCACGACCATTACCTCGACGCTACCTGCAGGATGTGCTCCAGGCGGATGGCCTGCAGCGTTAAGAGGTGGATCTCCTGCAACAACAACTTGGCGAGGATAAACACCGGAGATGTCGACGCCGACGTAAACCTGGTGCCCGCCCAGGTTGATGAAAACACCATTACGCGGGGGAGCCTTTCCCCTGAAGCTCCATGCATTGTCGCTGACATAATCACAGAGACCAAATCTCTGGACTAAGCCAGAAACAACGCGCTCGCCAGTCTTGATGAAGTTTCCCGTCCGGATCATAACTCCAGCTAGCACCGCTACTGGCCCCACGTAAGTACTTTTGGGTTATCTCCCAATAAGTACTTTTCTTTAATGCCTTTAAGTTAGGCATAAGAAGCAAGAAAAAGGATCAAGTGTTCCCAACTGAAGAAGCATTAAGATTAATACTGGAAATACCTTCAACAAGGCAAGGTATCTCATCCAAATAAGTTCTAGAGGATCCTCTTTGAACGCTCTTGGGTTCACTATTTTCATCAAACGGGTTTTCGGGAACAATCCAATCAAGATTCTTTTCTATAGCTTCATGCATTGCTACAAGTTTAAAAGGTATTGGTATCTTAATTTCCTCTCCATTAGGTTTGGTTTTGTTCATCTTTTCTCGTGTACCAACAACATCTACACATGAGCCTAGCATATTAAAATGTTCAAAGACTTTTCTAGCTTCCTTGGGAACATCATAGAATTCCTTAAGCAAAGTTTCCAGAATAAAATCCCTCTTTTCAGGGTCCTCAATTTCTTTAAGTTTAAGAAACATTATTTGCATTAAGGGATTAAGGTTAACAAACCTAGCTTCCAACATGTGAACTAAAGAAACTGCAGCAATTTCATAGTTTGGAGCAAGTTCTGCAAGGTATCTATCCTCAATATCCTCATGCTTACTAACATGATTAAAGAATTCCTCAATATTATCTTTTCCAATTATAGAGCCGCTACCTATTGAAAGGTCTTTCAGGGTGAATTTAGGGATCAACATGGTGAGCTAAGAAAGAGGTAACAACTATAGAAAGACTTAATTTTTTTTGTGTTTTTAATAAAGAAAGCAAACTAGTAAAACTAATTTTTTGTGTGTTTTTGATAAAGAAACAAGAAAACAAAGCAGAAAATAAACTAAGCAAAACAAAAACAACAAAGTAAATAGATTGGTTATGAGGGACTCCCCTTGTGAAGATGTCCTTGACTCTCCGGCAACGGCGCCAGAAAAATAGTTTGGATGGCGCGGTGTTGACGTGGGAGTTTCTTCTTATTCGATCGCCGGCAACGGCGCCAGAAAAAGTTGCTTGTTGGCCCAAAATATATCGAGCTTGTTGGGGAACCCCAAGAGGAAGGTATGATGAGCACAGCAGCAAGTTTTCCCCTAGTTATGAAACCAAGGTTATCAATCCAGTAGGAGCAAGGAAACACCCCAAAGGTGTTGCTAGCTGGACTTTGGCAGGGCGCACTACTGGCGTCAGCAGCAACATGGAGACCTGCACAACACAACCACAGAACTCTGTCCCCAACTTACAGTGAGGTTGTCAATCTCACCGGTTTTGCTAAAAAAAGGATTAAACGTATTGTGTGGAAGAAAGTAATAGTTTGTAGAAAGTAAACAGAAAGCAGTAAACAGTTGATTGAAGATTGATGATAAAAGAAAGGACCGAGGTCCATAGTTCACTAGTGGTGGCTCTCCTTAAGATAGATGACATGTTAGGTGAACAAATTACAGCGGGGCAATTGACAAACATCGAGAAAGCAATCATGCATATACTACTCATCTTGACTCCTTTGAGATTTGATTGGGCATTACAACATTATACATAGATCGTAATCCAACTGCATCTATGACTAATAATCCACCTTCAGGTCATCATCCGAACCCCCTCCAGTATTACAAGCAACAGATAATTGCATTACGCATTGCGTGTAAAGTAAACAATAGGATTGTTTTATGAACAAAGGATTGTTGTTTTCTCCCTAGTAGCAACAACACATCTAGTACCTTAGAGATTTCTGTCACTTCCCCACATTACTAGAGGCATGAACCCACTATCGAGCATAAATACTAACTCTTGGAGTTGCTAGCATCTACTTGGCCAAGATAGCTACTAACAACGGAAAGCATGCAAGATCACAAATAACAAAGACATGATAGAATCAATAATCAATATGAAATAGCATCTCAATATCCATCGGATCCCCACAAACACAACATGTAGGAATTACAAATAGATGATCTTGATCATGAACGGAGCTCACAAGATCTAAACATGATAGCACAAAGGAGGAGAACCAGCCATCTAGCTACTACATGGACCCGTAGTCCAAGGATGAACTACTCACACATCACACCGAAGGCTTGCATGATGATGAAGAAGGCCTCCAGGGTGAATTCCCCTCTCCGGCAGGGTGCCGGGAAGAGCTTCAGATTCCTCCCGATCTAGGGATGGAGATGACGGTGGCTATAGACTCTTTCATGATATTTTTGATCAGGTCCTTAGGGTTTCTGTATCGGAGGAATCTTATAGGCAAAAGGCGAGGCCGAGGGGGTGCCGGAGGCGGCCAGACCACCCCTTGGCGCGGGCTAGGCTGGGTCGTGCGGCCAGGTGGTGTGGCGGCCCCCTGGCCCCTCTCTGTCTCGTATTCTGGCTCTGTGTGTCCCTCGGTGAAAAACTGACTTTGGCTTTTGTCCCGTCCAATTCCGAGAATATTCATTTTCTGATTTTTCTAGAACCAAAAACAGCAGAAAACAGGCAGCTGGCACTGTGGCTCTTGTTAATAGGTTAGTCCAAGAAAAGTGTATAGAAAGTACTCCAAAGTGTGGACAAAACATAAGAAAGTAGATAAAACCAAGCATGGGACATCAAACATTATGGATACGTTAGCAACGTATCAGAGTTCTATCAAAAGTTTTGGAAAGTAATTAACAGGAACCTGATGGCATTATTTAGGCAATTGCATATAGGGGAACTACCTAATTTTAAATTGTATTTTGATGTTATCACTTTACTTACCAAAAAATAAAATGTGGTTCAAATGCAACAATATAGACCCATATGATTATCAAATGTTAGTTTCAAAATATATACTAAGGTGGGTACTAATCGCATCACGGGGATTTATCCAAAAGTAATTAGACCTAATCAATCTATGTTCATGCATGGAAGGCACATCCTAGAGGGGGTGGTCATCCTTCATGAAACCATTCATGAACTTCATCGGAAGAAGACAGATGTGATTTTGTTTAAAATTGACTTTGAAAAGGCGTATGACAAAGTTAAATGGCCTTTCCTTCGACAATCATTATGCATGAAGGGGTTTGCACAAGAGTGCAAACTAATTGAGAAGTTTGTTCATAGAGGGAGTGTTGGAATACAGGTCAATGATGATATTGTACATTACTTTCAAACTAGGAAGGGTTTACAACAGGGTGACCCATTACCCTGATGTTTTTTAACATAGTTGTAGATATGCTAGCCATCCTAATTGCAAGGGCAAAGGAGGATGTGCAAGTTGGAGGATTCATTCCGCATCTCGTTGATGGAGGGGGTCTCAATTCTACAATACTCGGATGACAGTATATTATTTATGGAACACGAACTACATAAAACCGTGAACATGAAGTTAATATTATCTATCTTTGAACAACTTTTGAGGTTAAAAATTAATCTCTATAAAAGAGAGATATTCTGTTTTGGTAAAGCGAAAGATGAAGGACATCGGTACAAACAATCTTTTTTGTTGTGAGGCTGGTTATTTGCCTTTTCGGTACCTAGGTGTGCCTATAGAAAACTCAAAATTTCTGTAGAGAAGTTGGACTGCTGAAAGGGCAAGTTATTATCATATAGTGATCGCTTAGTCCTAATCAATTCTATTTTAACAAGTTTACCTATGTTTATTCTATCGTTTCTGGAAATTCTGAAGGGGGTACGGAAACGTTTAGACTTTTATAGGTCTCGCTTTTTGGTAAAGTGATGAAAATAAAAGAAAATATAGATTAATGAAATGGAATATAATTTGTCAACCGAAAGATCAGGTGGTCTAGGCATTGAGGTTTTGGAAATTAAAAATAAATGTTTATTAAGCAAATGGCTTTTAAAACTTTTGTCTGAAGGAGTGTGGCAACAATTGCTGCATAATAAATATTTAATTCAAAAAACATTGTCTGAATTCCAAGCAAAACCGACTGATTCTCCTTTTCGGAAAGGACTTATGAGGGTAAAATATGAGTTTTTTGCTAGAGGTCATTTCAAAGTAGGGGATGGTTCTAATACTAGGTTTTGGTATGATACAATGGTTGGAAGACACCTCTTTAGTACAACAATATCCATCCTTGTACAATATTGTGCAACTAAAGAATGTAACTTTTGCATAGCAACCCCTAAACATTGGTTTCAACAAGATACTTAGTGGTAATAACTGGAATGCCTGGCTACACTTATGTCAAATACTCATGATGGTTCAACTGTCAGATGACCATGATAAATTTTTGTGAAACTTGACATCATCTGGGGAGTTTTCAGTAAAATCCACGTATGAATACCTTATGAATGATCGTACGGTTTTTTCAAAAATATCTTTGAAAATTAAAGATCTCACATAGGTTTAAAAAATGTGGTTCCTAAATAAGAAGGTGCTGCTCACAAAGGATAATATGATTAAAAGGAAATGGGTAGGGTGTACTAAGTGTTGTTTCTGTGGGTCACAGAAAACCATAGAATATTTATCTATATATTGCTCTTTTGCTCGCTTTTTGTGGCACATTATTCATTTTCCATATGATTTAGCCCTCTGACTAATATAACAAACATGTTTGGATATTGGTTGCATGGTATTGATAAGTCACCTAAGGCTACAACTCACATTGGTGTTTCAACCGTATGTTGGTCTATTTGAAGGTGCATGAATATTATCTTTAACAAAACAAAAAAAATCTTAAACATGTTATCCATATGGTAGCACATTGGATGCAGTTTTGGGCGCTCTTATTGCCGCAAGACCATCAGGATATCATAGCTACTGGGTGAAGGTCGCTGGGCACATCTTCAGCCAATCTGTCTGGCTGCATTTTATTAGACTAAGCATGATGTTTAGTCACATATTTCATATTTTTCGCTGGTTGATCCATATTTCGACCTTAAGTGATCTTTGAATTGTAATACTCTTGGGTTTTAAAGTTTCAATAAAAGAATACGTGCATCAACCGATGAAGAGGCCGGGGTTTTCTCCCCTTTTAAAAAAAAGATAACACAAAGATATACAAGCATCTCCAGTTGGTGCTATTTTCACCTCATTTCGGTTATTTTATTGCTATTTGCTAGTTTTAAACTTACAAATATCAACAAATTAAAACACACAAATATGTAGCCACAAATCAAGTTCGCCCACCAAGTTCGGCCATCACAAACATCATTAAATCCAAACACATCACATATGCATGGGAATCAATTGGTGCGAGCAAAGATCCATGCACGAGCTTGTCCAAACCAAGCCTTCATGTTCTTGTCCATGTTGCCTATGTAGGTTGCCAAAATCTTTCGACTTCTTCCTTCTAGTTCGACGTTTCGAAGGGCAGCTTCCCTTCTTCATCACCGTTCTCCATTCCCCTCCGTCACTTTTTGATGCTTGAGTTGTACCCGCGGGTTTTTCAACTTTTGGCAACCATGGATCTTTAGCCAACAACGTGACAATTTGAGCAACTTATTATTGTACTCCGTAAAAACTCCATCTAGCTTTTTTGCTAGATGGGACCATCTAGCAAAAGCTTGCTGGATTCAGTTTTTTTGTAGCCTTGTAAGACTTGTTCAATTAAAGGCTGTGGAAAGGAGCTTAAAAGTTTTATCTAACGGTATCTGCTTTCAATTTGCACCGCCTTTTTGCTGAGGTGCTCAACTCAAAATAACTCCTCTTAAGAAAAACTCGAAATAATCGTGCCCCTCAGTTTCAAGTACTCTGCATGTTAGCTTTCCTTTGTCTTTTGACCAACGATTGCAATATTGGTATATTTTATCTTATACATCACATTGGTACCATTAAACTTGTATTTCGAAGTATACCTTTTTGTGCTTATGACTTTGTATCTAAGAATTATATATTAATAGTGTAATTACTGATCAAATGGCTATCAAAACCTAATGAGTGGAGTATTTTGAAACGAAGGGAGTATTAGGCAGATAACAATCACCAGTTGAAACTTCTACAGTGTTCACTCTCCTAGAGATTACTACCAGGTCTAAAAGTATTCATCGGTGCTCACAACATTGTCATTCACCTACCTACCAGCGAAAAATATGTTCATTGCTGGACTATGCACCGTACTCATCAAATGGTGGTACCATCGTTGAGGCGCTGGGAATTAGGAACTCCTCTGGTCTCAGTAAGACTCCCTATTATGAAATTCTCCTAATATTTCAGTCGTCAGCTGTGATCTCCATGTAACACAGTAACTGCAAAGAAGATAGAGAATGTCTAGTCAATATTATGGATTTTCTGTTGTGTATTTGGAAAAAAAAACAGTATTTATAAAGAGATGAGCACACCAAGAAACACCAAATATGAGGCAGTACATAACACAGGAGAATAACACGCAAGCATCGCTGATAAACTTTCCAAACAACAATATGTCAATATATGGGAAAAAACAGATACAGTAAGTAAATGAACGGAAAGCATCTAAAGTCTAAACTATTTTCTGAATTTGAACAAGACCATCCAGGAAGAAGAAAAAGTCCAAGAACCTGAAATTTGGATGTCCAGAAACAAATTCTCAGAAGATTCAACCAGTAGAATATATTACTCCACCAATAGATGACCTACTGAAAACTTTACTCTATCAACCTAAAGCACCTTGTCAAAGAAGTCAAACAATACCCTAGAGTGGAGGTATCCAGTGGGTCAAACAGTAACTAAGTGGCCTATTTTGCTGTTTAACTGTAGCAACATTGTTTGGATAAAAGAATTGCCAGAAACAGGCAAAGAACTTAACAGCATACCTGCCAGCGCAGCTTAATGCGTATTGAGAGGAAATGGGCATTTCCTGCCTGTGAAGGCATTCATACGGGCAATGTCCTCAGCAACTGAAGGGCGCGCTTCCAGTGTGGGCTTTCCACATGCACAATCCGCTTCAACAGAGGCACTGCTCCAGCAGCAATTATTGCTGGGTGATTCTCTGGGTCCATGCTTAGATTATACAAGACAGATAGACTTGCTTCCAATACATCCCCTTCACTCTCTTCAATCATTTTTACCAGTGGAAATATACCTCCAGCTGTGGCAACTGCTCTTGTGTATTCCATCACACCTCCAGACATTATCCTGTTCAGCTCTATTACATTTTTTCTTTTCTTTTCAAAAGAAAATGAGGTCATCATCTCCTTAACTAGCCTGGGAATAGTGTGGTGGATAGTTATCTCCGTGCCTATACCACCAACATTCCGATCAACCAAGGCACCCCTTGATTCTAGTTTAACGAGGCATGATGTGACCCAATCCTTTGACTCTAGGGGAATATTGGACTTGAGCATCCTCCTTAACAGACTAACAATTTTCACAGTATTTACGCTGCGAACGAAAATATCAAAGTTCAACAACTTTGTGAGTAACCTCAGAGTTGAAGCCACAGCATGACTGACTTCAATCACAAGAGTAGGAGGCTCGTCAAGATATTCAGGATCACCTATAGTCCCTGTTATATAGCACAAAAAATTACTTCACAGAAGCAGTGCATATGAGATGGCAATATTAAGGTAAACTTTGTTCTACCATAATACTACTCAACAAAAAACTTTAAGACAATATTCAGTAGAAAAACCACTTCTGATGCATCAGTGTTAGTAAAATACTATTATGCCAGCTGTACCTGCCACAAAAAATATCACTCCAAGTTATCTGTCACACATCAAGAACAAATAGCAAGTAAATGACAATCGGGTTACATCACCAAAGGCAATAAGTACACGATGACCATGATGCTAGCTATACTGTAGCATGTACCCAAAGCCTTATTCACTTGCGCCAGTAAAACTCGCACACTTTATGCCAAATAAGGAACTTCAGTAAGCACCCTAATTCAAGCCAAGAGCTTTCCAATAACTATGTAAGCACCCCTAACCCAAGCCAAGAGCTTTCCAATAACTATGTAAGCACCCTAATTCAAAAATTGATCAGTTTGGTGGCAGGATGCAAAAATGAATCTGCTGCCATACCTTTTGCATGGTGTGAAAATTTATATGCAGTAGATTTTTAAAATGAACTACTATCAACTCTCCTCCTTTTGATGCTTTATTGCACTAGATTTAACATTATTATTGTCGATGGGCTATTGAACTCTTTACACACACCATGCTTATCCAAAATTTGCTTTACTTAAAACTAAGAAAAATCAGGACATTGCACCTAGACCATATGGCATAACTCTCGGACAATTAAGTACTCAAACATAACAATCTTACATAGAAATAAGTCAAAAAAGTCATGTTTGCATCTGCATTTATTATTTTTATGCAAAAATGAATCAAACTACTTACCACTAATGAACACCATTCCCAGAACAGTTTCAATCACTGACGCAGTGCAGGCACCAGTCATGGCAGTGGCATTTTTCTCAGAAGCTGCTAAATGCTCCAGGACAGTAGAACATTTTGCTTGCAAGCTTGGAGATGATTCCTTTAGAACTTTGGTTAAGCGTGAGATGACATCAAAGTCAAAGATCGACTCACTACAAACATAAAAATCAGGAGTGAACGTTGTTAACAACATTAGTAGAAGATATACAACACATATCAGGAGATCCAAGAAGATGATAAAATCAATTGTTTGTACATACTTTCTAGATAAATAATGATCCAGTAATATGAATTCAAGCTTATCCAAGGAGACTATTGAATCACATGCATCAATTAGTTCAACCAAAAGTCCAAACTGATGGAGAAGGGCCACAATATATTTCAACATCCCCTCACGTCTAGGCTCTACCAGAGCCTTACACTGGGATCAATGTAGGCCGCCATTAGTTTTATTAATAGTGCATCGGCCAGGTCTTGAACTCCAGACGCCTTGGCCATGATACCATATTGAATTGGATGCACCTGTTGTAGTGTATATATGTAGATTGTCTAGCCTTTCCATCAGTTCGGACTTTTGGCTGCGTTGGCTAGTGCCTGAAGCTTGACATGGTATCAGAGCATAAGGTGTTGTGTTCATGTGTCCGCTTTAGCAATTTATTGAAAACTGTTGCTGCCCCCTCTGTTTCCATGCATAGGTCTCTTGAGTCATATGTGAGATTCTTCTTCTTTTTTTTTTGAGAAAACGCAAAAGCTTTGCGTTTCATTATATTGAAAAGCTTTGCGTTTTTTGAGATTCTTCTATTGACATGTTGACTTCCCCATATCACACATGAGAGGGGGTGTTATAGTGTATGTGGATTGTCTAGCTCTTTCCATCAGTTCGGTTTTTTGGATGTGTTGGCTATGCTTGAAGCTTGACAGCACTAACTAATTCACTCAAATGTGAAGTGTGGATAAACGCAAGCAATATAGTTCAATATCGATCCAGCAGACCTTAGAGGTGGGATTGATGTATTAATACTCCCTCCATGTTTTTAAGTTTGACCAATAATACATGTGTCACTTGTAACAAAAATATTATACCATTTAAAACTTCATTCGAATACGAATCCAACGGTATAACTTTCAGGACATATAACCCATGTTTCGGTGGTCAAACTTTGACATTGAAAAACGAGTCAAAACGGGGACGAGGGACTAGTGTGTTGGTCGGCTCATCAACTCAAGACCTGTTGGCTCTGATACCATATTCAATTCTATGCATTTACCAGTTTGCCCAAAAGTTCGAACCTCAAAACTAAGAGAAAGGGATGGACATTACATTCCAACAGAGAGGACTTCACCAACAAAAGTAAAAGTAAAACCCCCATCCACAGATAAGATACTTTGTTTACAAAATATTGCCATCCTGAACTAAGTGACATTTAGTACTAAGATATTGCCATATTTGTAGGATTAGAAGGTGAATAAACCCAAATCATGACTATGTATTGTACAGAAGAGCTGAAATACACTGATTGGCGAAATATATGGATACGCTAAGAAGTATTTCGACATCAACTAATGGTCTGAAAGCATAAATAATCCATTTCATTTGCAGCTCCAAAGACACCAGAGCTTGACCTCAATTTTAGGAGTACTGTTCACAAAATTAATATAAGCAGGATTGTAGTCTTATATAGATTCTTCAGGTGCGCATGAAGCTAAAACATCACTTACTTACAGATAGAGGGGTAAGAGCTGACAGATTTACTGTGAACTTTGTAAGTAAATGATATTCAGGAATGTAACAAGATTAAAACAAACCTAGCAATCTCGTCTTGTTTCAATAATTTGTGGGATGTTCCATTGAGCCCACCATCTACATTACCTTGACTGCACTTTTCATCATTCACTATATCCTCAGACCCAGTACTAGCATAGTAATCCAGCTGATAAATTCGAAACATTGTAATTCAGGTTCGGTAAAGAACAAGTATAATTGACAAATTGAGAAGCCTAATTCACCTCAGTAATAATGCTGGTATCCATGTCAAGTACTCGAGAAAGTATGTCGATCATCTGCATCGCAGCTGTCCAGTTAGTACCTGACAATACACTTGAAACTTAGAAAATTAAGCAGACAATATTAAAGGTTGTCACCTTCTCCAGTTGTTCTACTGGGGTACCTGGATCCTTCACTACATTTGCAAGCAGTTCTAGACCACCTTCTGCTCTGATATTCGCACGAACTTTGGAACTAGAAAAAAAGGAGAATATGTAACGCACTAAGGCATAACCATAAACCTTTCAGAATTTTGTAGAAACAGATTTCAGCATGTTGCCCTCATATTAGCACAACATGCTATCTGGTAGCCGGTAGAGACACGGTCTGCTACAAAATGCTTCACTACTATACTGTATCTTCTATGGAGAACATTCACCAATACAGGTTATGTAAGACACTTTAACTTACGAGGTAAACCCCTTGGAAAGGTGAAAGTTGTGGGTGAGCTTGCATGCGGGTACACACCTTATCTCTGCCATCCATTGTTTTTGGAGATATAAAAACACTTTGTAGGAAAGGTCTACATTTTCCAATGCAAAGTTGCAAGTGGAGATTGAAACCTACCCCATCAGTTGAAAATGTTAGTTTGGTCAACTTTTGCCCGTGTAATTCTATTACTCCAGTTCACAGGCCATCCCAAGGATTACAGCCATGAAAACGACAGGCTTATGCCATAGTCGGCAATTGGCAGCTGGGCTGAGTCCTGTATTAAATTTTACCACTCACGCAGTGCATTCCAGGAGAGGACTCTCCGCGTGAAACTGACCATGCTGGGTTGCTCATGACGGCCTAGCGCGCCAGCGCCGTGGAGAGGTTTAGGCAGCCATCGTGATTGTGGGAAGGCGCTACTGATTAGTAAGCAAGTTGAAGGACACAATTAGCCTTACGTAAACCTTTTTGTGGGGGTTGTACCGAAGCATAACTCCTAACTTATTAGTCTGAATAAAGCATAGGCAATTACTAGATGAATAATGGTATGTTGTTGTTCGTTTAGGTAAGGGCCCTAGGCCTGGTAAAGGAGCTTTGACCCAAGTGTGGCAATGGTGCCTTGACAGCAGCAGCACACATGGCAGGGAGAATAGACAGTAAAACGGTGGATTGTACAACATAACTCTTCTTTGCAATGAAAAGAAACGCAATGTCATTGCATTTTCCCCAAAAAAATAGACAGTAAAACTTCAATAAGTACCTTTCCGATATAAAAATAATGTACGCAAAGTACCACCCACTCAACAGAGTGGATCTGCTTTTTAAAAATAGTGAAGATCACCTTTCTAATACAAAAAATCAATTTAATGTCCCTGGATACACCTACAAGAATTACAATTTTTAGAAACTTCTTTACATGGTAACCACTGTGTTACACTCAATTTGGGTTTTTACCTGATATTTGCTCTGTTAGATCCGATGCACACGGACATATATGTACAAATATAGGAAGATATCTAAGCAACTGACCAATTGAGCTAATGAAATTAGTTTTTATTCAACAGTCTAACCTATACGAAAACAAATTAATGTGTTGAAGTTGCAATACTTAAAAACAAATGGATGCTTTTTATATGTAATTATTACTCTAATCAATATTATTTTATATCATTGCTGCAAACATGTTTGATTTTGAGCAGAAGGAAGACAATAATACCTGACACTAAGTTTTTCCAATGCATAAGCACTTGCTTCTCTAACAGGTATATCACTATGCATCAGCAACTGAAGTAAAGGTTTAACCGCCCCAGCTTCCTTAAATGAAGTGCGCATGTGTTCATTTACTGATGCATTACCAATTGCTTTAGCAGCCTTTGCAATTGCAGAGACATCTTCAAGACCAATGACTAAAACTAGCCGTGCAACACCATCTACCCAAGGTAAGATGGTATACAGATCATTCCTTTGAGTTCCAGATTGTTCTTTCCCTTCATCATCCAGCTCGATAGCTCCAACACGCGCAAGAAATTGCTGATTAGAACGCCCTATCATAGCATTAATTTTAGCTTCATCTGGTTCAGTTTTCTTCTCACTGACACTCAGGCCAAGAAGCAATTCAGTTGCACCATATTTTGAAGGCTGTGAGCTCCGCTGAATTTCAGAACCATCAGGAAAAGAGGGCCACGAATGAGGTTGAGGTCTGAAGGCATTATATGCAGAAGAGCCAACCAGAGGAACCCGGACTAGACCCTCCTCTACTATAATGGCATGGTAATTATCATCTGTGGATAGTTCCAGTAACGAACGTCTAGCTTCTTTTCTGATAGTTTTATAATCATCTTCTTTGGTTTGGAAAAGATGAACCTAAAAACAACTCCAAGATTAATTCAAAGCAATGCTAGTAAATATATCTAAGAAAATGATACCAGGAGAATGTAATCCAAATAGACAAGCACTGGGATTTTATCACGAGACTGAAAATAAAAATTAACTAATGACAGTTGCCAATGCAGCCAATGGAAAAATTGATATTCAGAAAGACGAGAAACATATGATAAAAAATGATAGAATAAGAATTGAACAACATGCTTGTTCAAAGATAATATGTACTTTTATATGGTTCAAAAAGGACAGATCTATGTCAGTGCAGAACAGGTCCACATAACACTGCTACACACGCTACAATTTAGGCCTAAATACTCAGATATTAACAATATTTCCACAAAACAAATTATGAACAGTTCATCAGGAATACATGGTATTACAATAGCATTAATCTTACTAGTTCGTCATGTAACAGAAATTCATCTTCTACTTAATTGTACCTCTCCATAGCTTGGCATAAACTCAATTCCTGCACTAACATGAAATAAATTGCATTTTTTGTTCGCAAGGTCAACTTGAGATTTTCTTTAAGATGGAGTACCAATATTTGATATTAAAATATATTAAGACTTCTCATTACAGAGTTCAGAGCATTCAGCAAGACAAACTATAACAACAGCATTTGTGAAATACGGTGTAGATAGTTCCTACAGAGTTAACTTAATGCAAGCATGTGTTAACATGACTTGTTTGTTTAACAGAAAAAATCGAACAAAAACTTACCAGTTTCAGAATTACACCTGCTTCGACAAGATCTCCATGATAAGAGTGACTTAAAGTTAAATTTGATATGATACTAGCAGCAGCCTCTTTGACTTTTATATCTTCGTCATCTAGGAACCTAACAATCAGTATTACCATATCACTCCCTAAAATCTTGTACCGCAAATTTTGATCAGTAGAGAAGTTCCAAATGGTACACAGACACTGCTCCTTCATCTGCAAAAGAATATATGTCTGGATAAGTCATCAGGTAATTCAGGATTCTTTCAAAATCAATTTTGTCTGCCCGGCTTTCCACTGCTACCATCTACCAAGCAAGCCAGAAATGGACTGAGTTGTATCTTTTTGCAGCTAATGTGGACGGAAGGAGAGAACGTTCAACTGCTGGTGGTTATGTTCGCAGTTACCTCTGGGGTTATCGTGGATGTAAGGAGCCGGCTAAATATTTCTTCCATTGCTCCACTCTCAATTGCCACATCTCTATATAACTTCACTGAAGTTATATTATGCAAAAGGCCTGCTGCTGCTTCACAAGCACGAGAGGACTCTGACTTGAGGAGGCTGGTGATGAGGCTGATACAACCTGGGAACTGCATGATCTCATCGATGCACTTCTGTCCACCAAGGGAGTAATGCCGGAGTGTGCAAATAGCATGTTCCCTGTCAAGAGCGTCATTGTCCAAGCCAAGCATTCGGACAAAGAGACCAACATATGCAGATCCTGAGCTTGCGGTGCTCTCAGAACTACCAACACCCTAACAGAAGCAATAAAATTTATTTGATGTTTTAAACCACAATAACTCCAAAAGAAAGTGTATGTAGAGAAAGTTCGTGATAGTAAAAATTCAACATTGGTAACTGCTGAAGAAGTACCAGGACATACATGAGAACAACAAGATGGTAACACAGAAGACTACACACAGGTCAAATTTTAGTTGTTCATGTATTTCAACACACAAGCTCAGTCAAGAATCATAAAACAGGGTTATCTCACATATATATGAGAGCCGGCTCATCCCATTAGAATGTGACAATTGTTTCCATACAAATACTTGTGGTCACTCACATGGATTTGACACGAAATCAATTATATAGCAGATATGGAGCATTTTGATTATTTTGATACCAAGTAACCCTCATAATTCAGAAAGAAAAACAAATAACGAACTACTGGGAAGACAGTGGGAAGGTCCTACTTTAATAACATAGCGTACAAGAGTGAAATTAAGAGAAAGAATATATGCTATGGCAAAGGAAAAATGCTGCTTCCGATTTTCACTGGATAACTAGAGCTAGTTCATGGATAAGAACTCTCTTCTAGCTCATTCAAAGAGTTATTTCGAATCATACAAACAGATATGTCAAAACGCTACGTGTCGCTATTTGATCCAGGTCAAGTTTGTGGCTACAGCCTGAAATAACATATACTATCGCAAAGTTAAATTGTGAAGCAACTGAAGCAAGCGAGGAACTAACCACAGCTTATTTAGACTAACCGCAGCTTCTTTAGCAAAATTGAAATGAATAACTCTGAGTAGAGTATATAAGTAAATGCCTTGAGGGGATATTGTAAAGATGACGAGAGCTTACCTGTCCAGCGCCACCATCAGCGGAGGCAAATGCGCTGGCCAGGAGGCGACCGCGAACGCGGCCGGCGGCGGCTAAGGAAGGGAGGCGGCGGAGATCCAGTTGGACTCCGTGGTGGTGAAGGTGGTAGCGCCCGAGGCTGGAGAGCGCGGGAGAGGCGCTCTGCGTCGGTGAGGCGACGGCGAGGGCTGGAAGCATGGCGAGAGTTCAGGAGACCGGAGCAAGCGACTGTCAGCGTCGTGTCGTGGCGATGGGGAGGGGATTGGGATTTGGGAGGGCTTCTTCTGGAACACTTTCGTGGGCTTGAAGGTACAACGGCCTTTTTCAAACACGGGGACGCGGCCCATTTTAAGTTTCTTTAATTAATATCACGATATATTTATATGGGAATACTCACTTCAGTTGAGCTATATGGATCCGATCTGTATTCTATATCTATATCTAATCTAATCTAATCTATACCTAATAATAAATGACAGATTGTTTTTTCTGGTCCAACACTTTTTTGGACAGGTTTACCCTCCCACTGAATCCCATCTTACTAACAACGCCACGGATAAATCAAAAGGAAAAAACGGAACCGTGTCTTCCCAACGCGTGGCTATGTACGTCAGGTGATCTGTGTTAAAACGTTCGTCGTCACCGTGCAGGCGTATTAAGTTTGGAATTTGATAAGCTAGCCTATTTAAAGTACGACTCGGTTTGAAACCCATAAAAGCTGGCACAGCAACCCAATCAACACGGTCGCCGCATCCTCTAAGAGAAAAGGGAAAAAATCCACCCATATATAGCCCCTCTCCTCCTCGCGTGATTCCCAAAGAAATCTATTTTTTTAGGTCAGATCGATCGCATGACCTCACCGCAACCGATGCTTGAAATCGGGTAGCCCTCCACCGCTAACCCCATTGCTGCTCGAGCCAGCCACGAGCCTCTGCGACCCGCCTGTGGAGCTTATATGTACCAGCAGCGTGCCGGCCTAGCCGGGGTAATCAGGTTGATGGGACTCGCTATGCCCGCCTTTATGTGCATGTGCAGCATCAGCGACGACCACGGCCTCCGGGATTTCTTCACCTTCAATCCCAAGGCCTCCCGACGCGGCCTCTGTATGAGGCTCGACCCCTCCTCCGGCTTCTGTGCCCCGCCCTTCCATGGCGGCGCCTTCATAGTCCTCGACGCTGGAGTGTTTGCGATCTTGAGGGTGGTATTGTATCTGCGTCCTAGATCCTCACCAGCGTGGTCGTCACCATATTCGTTTGCCTCGGGACGCAGCCAAGTGCTTCCCTCCTCCATGAACGAAACAAGTGTAGCAGTTCACCTCTGCACGCAGAACTCCTAAACGATGGGCTCTATCTGAACATCAGACCTCGAAAAAATCAAAACAAGCAGCAACTAGGCGGAGAGATTATGGGCTGATTTAAAGGAAACTATATGCTGCCTAATTTGATAATAAACTAAATTCGTGGGCTAATTAAACGGGATGGTGTCAGCCAGAGCCGGCATCGGGGCGCACTTCACGAGGAGATGAAAGGAAAGCATGCCAGAAAAGAGGAAGAGGGGGTTTGGATAAAGGAAATATGCTTGTGAATTGAAATAATCAGTTGATCGAGGAGTGGATGTCACTGAACAAGTTAAAATAACTGTCTATGCCGCGACATGCCACTGATTTAAAAAACTCACCACCGGCATAACAAAGACTAAGTTCTTTCGCCGCAACGAGCGGGCATTTTGCTAGTAATAATAAAAAACGGATTGTTTCTTCTGGTCCAACACTTTTTTAGACTTTTTTATCCTTTTATCTATACCTAATAACCTACTATGCCACCGGTAAGCGAACGTTTTGAAAAAGGAAAAACAAAGGATTTCGTGGATGGATGCATGCGCGCAGCCAACCAACCATCTAGCTAGCCCGTTCAAGAAAAAACATCTAGCTAGCCGAGCGGCGTCGTGCGATGGGCCGTTTATTGTGACATGCGCCGGGCGATGTATGTTTAATTAGGCACACAGTGCAACTTCAACCGGTCACATCTCAATGGCAGGTCAGGATTAGTCCCACCTTGCTTTATTAATTCAAGTCCTACCGATTTATAAACGTAGGTACGTTTCTTAGTATCGTCAAGCTGGTCAACAAAGCAGAAGCCCAATATAATAAGGAAGGAATTATGCTTGACACAATTAAAAGGAGGGACGGACTGGCCTGCTGATGCTGCATGGTTGCACTATTAAAAGAAGAGAATTTGGCTTTGTGGGTTGCATGTCCATGAATACACAATTAAGGAAGATCAGGTGCATTAAAAGGAGGAACGACGCGCGGCCGTGTTTGGGTGAGGAGCAGGATGACGGCGCTGAGTGTCGGGGCTGACTCAAAATCAGTTCTACTTCTACCTCGCTCTAGGATAATACTATGTTAAAATTTAGGAGTTGGTTCTCGGACGTGTTATTTTTGTTTTTATTTTCTCTGTAAGGATCTACCCGATTTTCTATCAAGTCTTTTTATGGGTCCTGGATAGTCAAATTGACTGCGTGTAGTACATAGTATTCCAGTTTAATAGAAGTGGTCTGCTAAGAAATCAAGAATAGAAATGATCTACTAACAAATTCGGAACTGGTAAATTGCTTTCGTGAGTTGTGACTGTGGATTTGATTTATTGATAAATAGACTACCAAAACATCGAAACAGAAGTAGTACATATTTATTATGAAAAGTTGTGTCAAAGACATAGGCATCCTCAGTGGCAGGTGTTGGTGTGCGTTTCCGCAATCTTGACAAGGAGGAGAAGTGTCGACATGGATGGTTTGCTAGAGTGTTTGAGTATCTGTCCTGTTGCAACGCACGGACATTTGTGCTAGTTTATATCTATATCTATATTTATATCTATATCTATATCTATACCTAATAATAAAGGACAGATTGCTTATCCCGGTCCAACATTTTTTTGGACCCTTTTACCCTCCCACAAAATGCACATACGGTTCTCAATGTAACATATACGCAGCCCGATCGAGCCACGATGGTTCCATGCCATTGGCGTGGAAAAAACGCTTCAATCCGCCGCCCTGACTCCCACGACCTCCCCCGCGTCCCCGTCTCCCGCAACCACCACGCTGCCGCCGCCGCCCCCAGTCGGCCGGATATTGTCGCCGTCGTGCCTAGATCCCCCGCTGCCCGTGTTCCTCTGCTCCCCCGGTTCAACGCCCCCCGCCCCCTCCATGTGACGCGACTGGGGACTTGTCCACTCTCTAATCCCCTACATCGACTCAACTGCCTCCGCCCTTCAGTCCCCTGCATCGAGAGCTACGCCCTGTTGGAGGAGCTCCTGCAAGATCGCGCGCCTACTCGAGGAGCACCCTCAGTGGCGATCTACCGCATCTCCACGCTTGACGCCTACCACGCCACGAATTCGCTAGTGGTCGCCACGAATTCGCTGGTGGCCCTCGGCGCTGCCCCCGTCCCGGTCAATCACGCCAGTCGGAGGCTGCACTAGAGTAGGATGCTCGGGGACCCGGCCGACCCGGCCCTGGACACGGAGGGGTTTCGCGGATAAGGCGGAGCTGGGGATCCACAACATTTTCGTGGCTGTCCACTGTGCGTTTGTGCTAATAATCCACACGAACATGATTGCTCTTTTGTTGAATCTAGGTATATGCTTTGAGAATTGATGCTAACTACCAAATGCCCGTGAAATTCCTCCCAACTAGCGAGCAACTGTGACACATTGTTTTTTTGACATTCTTGTTTGTTTCGATTTAAGCTGGGTCTGATTGATAGTCTCTAGGGCTAGTCTGAAGGACGATGCTGAATAACAAGGGAGATTGGTCAATAGCATGGTGACTGTAATACCTCTACCTATAATTGTACTGCTAGATTTTGAGTTTGTTATGTATTATTTATGATATTGAGATATTCTAATAGTTTGCTACCTGAATTTATACTTCAGGTTCTTTTGGTCACTTCCAAGCAAGTAGATCTTTAGTCATAAAGGCGGGTTGCATAAAACACTAATGAAGCCTGACTTTGTGGCTTCCATAATTTGTAACATCCCAAATCTTTAATCAATGTTATCAAGATCCAAATCGCCCAATTTAGGGTTAACAAAAACTTTTTACTATTAAAACAATTAAGAATGCATATGTGTGTTGTACTAATATAGAATTGTTTGGAAATGCCATGTTTGGTTGTTCTAATGGTTGTAAAATGATTCAAAGGTGAATGCCACATCATCTAGATCATTTAAAA
The DNA here is from genome assembly GCA_916181665.1 of Avena sativa. Lineage (NCBI taxonomy): Eukaryota > Viridiplantae > Streptophyta > Magnoliopsida > Poales > Poaceae > Avena > Avena sativa. The sequence continues at coordinate 295,234,368 of OV702291.1, read as the reverse complement.
ACAAAATCCAAAGAAAAAGAAATCAAATAAGAATAAAAATACCAAATGGTCACTTTGGCCATTTTAATCCACTAGATCATTTTAGGTGTTCCTAGAAGTCAAACTCAAACAGAAACATCCTCAACTCTTTTCACCCCTTGCTAGTACAAGTAAAGATGTACCAAGGCCCACTTTGAAATCTTACAAAAACATTTAAACACTAATTTTAAATGGCATTTGAAAAGTGTCATATGCATAGATCCCACTTTTTCAAAAACCACTCAAATGAATTCACCTTGACAATCCCAAGCAATCATAGATGATCAAGCTTATGACTAACCCACCCACCAAAAATCTTTTCAAAATTCAAAAATAAATTTCTTGCGACCATTGTGTCGAATAGTTGGCAGGCAAAGATAATCTGGCATAACTAATACTGTTGCTAATCAAGTTCTTGTCCCCCTTTCGACCCTCTCATCTCTCCTCTGTCTCCTCTTAGTCTAACCCTGACCCAGACAACATCCCCTCTTCACCGCAGCGCTAGTACCGCGTCGCCCGAGAATGGTCGTCACTGTCCAACTTTGCCCCAGCCGTAGGAGACTGGCCTTCTCCCTCTCACCGTGTCTAGGAGGTAGGCCAGACCACACCGCCGCCCCTGTCCCTTCCCCGAGCTATGCCAGGCACTGGACCACCACATAACGCCCGTGCTCTCTGCCTCTGCACCGTGCACGGACCGCACCAGTGCGCTGCCCCTGGCAGCCTCGCACAGACCCCGCCTTGCCCTCAGCTTGCGTGCACCGCTTCGCCTTAACACTAGCATGCCCCCAGACATCCCCGCTCGCTGCCGTTTGACCCGCAGCCACCTCACGCTGCGTCGAACGCCGCCTCTTCCGCTCAGAGCACGAGCCGCGCCCGACCGATTGCCACCGCCCCTAGCAGCGCCATTACACCATAGCTGGCCGACAGGAGACCACGCATCGATCGCCGCTCGCAGCCACGCCTCTAGCGACCTGTAGCCATGTTGCCACCGTCGCCTGCCCACGCCGCTCTGTCTCGTCATCGAGCCTATATAAGGAGGCCACCGCCAGCATCATTCTGCACACCATTCACCTCCACTCTCACCACAGAACCTTCCCCACCTCTCCCCAGAGCCGCTCGAGCCCTCAGTCGCCGGAATTGTGCCGGAGCTCGCCGCATCAGAGGAGAAAGGGAGCCGTCGATTGCGACAACCCCAGGATCCGCCACGACCACACTTGAGTCCACCGTTGTCCACCAGTTCGATCACCCCCATCGACACATTAGCTGGAGCCTTGGTAAGCCCCCAATCGACCCCCACCGAGCCGCTAGGGTTAACTCTCGCCGGCGACCTATTCGTCGTCGACAATGAGCCACGACCGTTGATCTCTGTTCTAATCGCACGGCCCATATCGCCCCGTACCGCTTCGCGTTAGAATCAGCCGCGGACATGCGGGACCCCCCTGTCAGCTGACCTCTGCGCCGCGGAGCGCCACTGGTCCGACCCATTTAGTTTCCTGCCTTAGCCCGCAGATTCAAATAAAGATTTTTCTTTTTAGACTTAAACTCATTTCTGTCCACTAGTTTAAAAATCAATTCAGAGAGTTCTACTGAACCAAAATGAATGATTCCAATTTTGCTAGAAAGATAATTCAAATATCTATCCAAGCCCATTGTATTTAAATCAATTGGAGTTATAGGTCACATATAGCAAAACTAACAAAACAGAGACTTTTCTACATTCAAACATTTTTCAAAAATCAACCATAATAGTTTTTGAGTTGATTCCAACTCTCAAAAATCACATTTGACAATACCTATCTGAATATGTAATAATATTTAGGTTGCATGCAGTGACTTTGGACTAGTACCAAAATAATGCTATATAGGCATTTCTAGTCACTTTAAATCATTTAAATATTAATCTTAAACTTTATAAAATGTGATCAAACATTTCAATCACATTTCTATGTATTAGAATATGTGGTGATGACACGTGTCCACATGATCCCATATTTTAATTGGAGAATATTAAATCTTAATTATTTTCAATGAGTAGAAATTACTTTTCTCAAAATAAAATAAATGAAACTAGTTCATTAAATCTTGTGATGATTGTGATGATACTAGATCATCAAATATGTGCCTTAGTGTGCTAAATAGACTAATTAAGTATTGTTCGGTGATTATGTATCCCGTATGTATTTATAGACGATAGTACCGACCAAGTCTACGAGGAGGAGTTCTACCCCGAAGAAGACGAGGAGAATTTCAACCACTGCACCAACCAAGGCAAGCTATTGTTAGCAAGCTAAAATTATACAAGATGACATAAGAAAGATGCATTAGGAATGCTTTGGTTATACCTCTTGAATTATACCCATCCCAAGTTTTACTTACAAGTTTTACTTTTTGCTTTACCAAAGTTTCTTTACTTCTAGTAATGCTTTGTGAGATTCTAGAAAGTAGTATAGATAGCATAAAGAGTATAAAACTTGGCCTATACTAGATGTCATTCTATGGCATGAGATTGAGATTAGCATCCCACCTTAGTGAACACTCTTAACCTAGTAGTTGGAGCTAAACCAAAAACTTGATCACTCTAGATGGGAATACTTGGTGAAAATGCTTATGAAAACCTTGGAATGATGAGTCATTCTATTGAGATGTTTTGACATGTGTTGAGAAACACAAATGGTTTATGATGATGAAAATGTTGAGGCATGAGCCTTAGCCCTTTATAAAAACTGATGGTTGGGTTCGGATGCGATACCATTCCAATTTTACCGTACAACTACAATACCTGAATTGGGTAAGGCTTAGCCAGAAGTTCATATGCATTAGTATGGGTTCCCTCACGGGAGAGGTTTGAGCTGAGGCTACCTCTTGATATTGTCCACCTATGCAGTGCCCAGGATGGTAGATGGCCATGGCTGTGAGGCCAAGCTCATAGGAGAGGTGCTTATACCAGAGTGTGTAAAGGAAAGGTTATGATTGATTATCCGCATACTAAGTATGATGATTCAGGGTTACCCCTGGCGGATGTATCGAATATTGTGGTGAAAGTGTACCACCTTTGCAGAGTGTCAAACTATTCAAATAGCCGCGTCCGCGGTTATGGATAGTTGGAGTGGCCATACTATTCCGTTGTCAGATGTTTTAAAAATGACTTATGAAATGAATTGTGACATGACTTGACCACAACATGGTTGTGACTATGAAAACTAAGTTCCCACTTAGGTGATTTAGAACTTTATTTTATCTTTCTTTGTTTCTGAACTCAGCTAGGTTTCAAACTTAACTTTGCAAATAAACTTAGAACTTAGCATTCCTACTAGAACTACCTTGTTAGTGATAGCTTGCGAGTACTTAAAGAGTACTCATGGCTTTGTCCCTGGCTATTCCCGTGGCCAGACTATGAGGAGGACTATCCAGAAGAAGGACATCAGGATGGCTACGACAACTAGGATCATCTCCCATCGTCAGCATTGCATGTGACACTGAAGATGGAGCCCACCGCTATGCTTATTATTCCGCTACTTGTTTGTACTAAGAATGGATCATGAGATCCTTTATTTGTGTAAGACCTTATTATGGTTTGTAATGGATGATGTACTGTGATATCCAATCTATTATGTCTCGCAAAAATGGTAATCCTGGGATTGCGATGTATGGCATAACAGGCATCTAGGATTAAAAATCTGGGTGTTGACAAGTTGGTATCAGAGCCATCCTGACCATAGGAGACCCTAGTTAGAATGGACGTCCGAACAAAAACTTAGTTTCAAAACAAAAGAAGTGAGTATTTGTGAAAATCTATTTCCCCTCTTACCCTTGAGATTCTTTCAAAAAGATTCATGTTACTCAAAAATTCTTACATTGCTACATAAAATTTGACACAGTTGATCACCTCACTAACTTTCTCATCCTAAATTCTTATAGATGGAAGTTCAGTACTGGAAGTTCTACCAGGTGGGCAACGGAGGCCAACTGATCTTCGAGAGGGATCTTGATGCACTGTCTATGTACATTGAGCATCCACACCCGGAATTCTTCGGAGCTCAACTCAATGACCACCCAGGAGGAGATTTACAATGGCTGATAGTTGCTGATCTTCGAGACAAGATGGAGGCACCTCTTTCTGAGAAGATTCAATTCACCGTGAGAGAGAACAACTGGCTAGATGGATTAGCTAGGGCTATGCATGAAGCTCTCGCCCGTCTTTGTGGACAGAATGTCAACTTGATCTAGGGAACTTGCTTTGCTCACTATGCAAAGCGTGATTCTATGGGAATGCCTCTAGAGATGCCAAGTCACCCAGAGATGAAGCGCCAAGTGGAGAACCTTGACTTCCTACTATATGATAGACAGAAGGAATTGGACAATGCTCGAGCCTACGCCAACCACAACCTTGCCATTACCGCCCAGAAGGCCCAAACTTTCTCACTGCTCGTCAAGGATCATTAGTCCCTTCGCCGACAACATGAGAAGAAGGATCGCACCATCGCTCGTCTTTGCAAGAAGGTGGCCGACCTCGAGAAGACCATCCAGGAGAAAGAAGCTCAGCTTGCAGCAAAAGAAGAAGAAGAAGGTGAAGACATCCAGGGGGATATTCACTCATACCTTAGTGATGACAACGACTACTTGGAGGATGATGCCATGGACTTCTACACCGACGATGATGATGCCGACTTCATCGATGATGAGTAGATGCACTAGAGCACTATCGTAGGAGTGAGAAGTATCGGTCCTATTCTATCTTAGCTCACAAAATGGTTCTTAAAACCATCTGTTTTCCTTTCATGTTGTGGTGTGTGTGTTTGTATCGAGTGCCTTGATTGAATGAATGAATGAGAAGAAGTTAGCTTGCAAAACCTGAGTCCAACTCAATTTTTTAGCTTTGAAACCAAAACCATGAACCTTAGAACTTTCCCTCTTACCCCATTATCTATCTCAATCTTCAGATGACTCGTGGAAACCAAGGAGGGAGCAGCTCATCGCAGGACCCGATGCTGCAGATTCTACAGATGCTAGTTTCGGACCGCGAAGCTAGTCGAGCAGAGCGCCAAGCCAACCTCGCCACCCTGAAATAGATCGCCCAGAGGTCCCACAATAATTAGGGCCATGGAAATCAGGATCACCATGGATCCAAACTCAAAAACTTCTAGAATACTAGTCCCCCTATCTTTAGCAAGTCTGAAGACCCGCTGGATGCTGATGATTGGTTACAGACCATGGAGAATAACTTAGAAGTCGCGGGAGTGGATGCCAACGAGAAAGTTCTGTTTACCACCCACTATCTGGCAGGAGATGCAAGAGCTTGGTGGAACAACACCTGCACGATGAACCACGGTCAAGTGATGACGTGGGAAGCTTTCAAGGTTAAGTTCAGCCACACCCATGTGCCGCAGGGTTTAGTCACCAGAATGAGAGATGAATTCAGAGAACTAAAGCAAGGCAGAATGACTGTAGTGGAGTACCGTGACAGATTCTTGTCCCTCGCTAGGTATGCACCTGATGAGATCAACACTAAAGCCAAAAAGAAGGAGAGATTCCTAAACGTACTGCATGATGAGATGCATATGGTGCTAGTCAACATCCGTTTTGATGACCTCGAAGAGCTAGTCGACTCTGCCATTTAGATGGAAGGGAAGATCAACCAAGCGAATGACAATCGCAAACGCCGGATGATGCACCAAGCTAGGTCCCATAGTGCCTAGAAGTATCGCCCCAACTCGTCTGCCGGATATGCCTCGCGGAACAATAGACCCCCAATTAGGGATGGCACCCGCCGGGTTTGGGGCCGGGTCCGGCCCCCATACCCGCCCCACTTACCTTGTCGGGTCATAAATTTCTCCAGACCCGCCACCTGCCGGGTACCCGGGACCCGATGGGTACCCGCGCCCAGGTCCTGCGAGGTGGCGGCGATGATGGTGCGAGGCGGCGCAGTCCTATCGAGGTGCGAGAGGCAGCGGCAGAGAGATGCGAGGCGGCAATGCAGAGGCTATTTGGTGGACTAGGAGCCTGTGACGCTTGCGTAGGCCGATGGTGGGTTGTTGGTGGGCCGGTCATTGAGGCTATTTTTATGAATCTAGACAATTTGTTGGGCCGATAGCGGGTCTGCATGTACGGGTCCGACTCCTCCATACCCGCCCCGTAAAATTTGGCGGGTCTAATTTTTTACCAAACCTGCCCCATTTAAGACGAGTACCCATCGGGTTAGCGGGTATCGGGGCCCCATTGCCATCCCTACCCCTAATGTCTCGTCCAAGCTACCCCAACCGTAACGGAGGAAATGTGAATACCATAGGGAACAACAACAACCACCCCGGCAACTCCAACAACTTCAACCGTGCACCGCCCAAGTCCAACAACAACAACAACAATACTGCCCCAAGGACTGGAAGCAATGTCGTGCCTGTTGCAGCAAAAGACAAGTCTCAGGTTACTTGTTTTGAGTGTGGAGTGAAGGGTCACTACTCCAATGAGTGTCCCAAGAAGATTGCCGCCACTGCTAATGTGAATGCCCCAGCTCAGCAGCAACGCCGTTTTTAGCCCAGAAGAAGATTTACCCCAGGGAACCCGCACAACCGCAACAGTCGTCTCTTCCACATGAACGCCGAAGAAGCCCAAGAATCGCCAGATGTCGTGCTGGGTATGTTTTCTGTTAACTCAGTATTAGCAAGAGTGTTGTTTGATTATGGAGCATGACACTCATTTGTTACCGAAGAATTTGCATGCACTAGTAAGATTCACCCAACCAACTTGAAGCATGTTATGATAGTTCAAATACCTGGTTCAACCACGAAAGCTAGAAAAATTTGCAAGACTGTGCCTATCAGAATACATGGGATAGATTTTTATGCCAATCTAATAATACTTGGAACCAAAGGTTTGGAAGTAGTACTAGGAATGGATTGGATGTCGAAACACAAAGGATTGATCGAATATTGGGGATATACTTTCCGGGTATCCTCACAGTTCCTCACTGACCAGGGTGGCCCACTTTGGGTTAGAGCATTGCTTCACGGGCAGCCCAGTAAGGGAGAAAGACGGAGTCCAATCTGGCTACGGGAAGGCCCAGAAGACTTACCGACTTAGGCCCATAATGTTACTTGTAGTTCAAGATGTACTCTGTAACCGACTCTTAGTCGTATCCAGATAGATCTCTCCTGTAAACCCTAGGCCGAATATCTATATAAGTCGTCCTAGGGAGAGCCTTTAGGGCAACACCTCTATAGTCTACAATCTCAACTCACACAGGCGAAACCCTTGTAACCCATATTCCGGCTCTGCCGTATTACTGGATTGCTAGCAGGAGTAGGATCCGTCCAAAGCCAGCGGATTCGAACCTGGGTAAACTTGTGTGCTCACCGTCCCGGAATACAGTACGTCTCACACCCCTCTCTTCCGCACGCCTCGAGGACCCCCTCATGGCGTACTTGTCATCAATCCGATGACAGTTGGCACCCACCATGGGGCAAGTGAGCTTCGGATCTGTGTTCCGAGCGGAATCTGCAAGAATCAGAATCGGCGAGACTATCGCCGTCGGTCGCATCCTCTATGCCAGCTACGTCCCTCTCATCGTTCTCGACGAGACTTGGATTCCGGCTAGGGAGGCCGTGACTGCCTACACAATCATGTCCTTTGGCGAGATCGATGTTTACATCGGTTTCACTGAACCTGCCCAACCCACCCCAGCGGTGATGATAGAGGCAGAAGAATCTTCTGGGTCCCCTTTGTCCGCGGAGGCGGCAGAGTTCCGGATCTTAGAAAACCCTAATCCCACCCAGCCCGCACCAGTTGCAGAGATAGTGGAGAAATCCGAGCCTGAAGAAGACCTAGCGGTCCAAGTCGAATCTGGAGTGGATCTCCCTGGAGGAGCCGGATCCCAGATCGACCCACCCGCGGAAGTAGAAATCCAGGAGGAGCATATCAGTGATACCGATTCCGACTCTGATGATGCCAGGACAGACAAACCTTTCCTCAGGTACCTTAGGAAGCACGTGTCGCACTTTGTCAGATACGTGGGATTCGGATCCGGCTCTGCCGATGCTGGAGAAAACACTGACTCAGTGCTGGAGGCAATTGGAACAAACGCCGACGTACCCGCATCCTCAGATGAATCGATGACGTCAACAGATTTCCGAAAGTTCTCTGTGGAATATGAAGAGCAGTATAACTCCAAAGCTGTAGAAGAAGGAGAAGCCATGGATGAAGGATCCGGGGAACACTCTCCCAAAACGCAGGATGACATGGACGTCGGAGATAATCCCGAGGTCCAGATGTCCGAAAGTACCGATCAGAGCTTGACTCCGGGAAACGGACCCAAAGCCGTCTTTGCTACTAGCGCTGCCAAGAAGGCAAAGAAGAAGAATAAGAAAAACAAGACCTCGGCAAAAGACCCTCTGGCTGAGGAGGTGATTGCCGAGGAATACGAAGAAGACTCGGATGGAGCACTTATCCCAGACGAGCCGAAAAAGAAGAATCGGTGGATGGACACGTGATCACCGAAGGTGCGCGTAAACTCATCGATGCTGCATTAACCACACCTATCCCTACAGCTGCAGAACTTACTGCAGATGAGCTGGATGAAAGGGCCCAAGCCCTAGAAGCGCGTCGTCAACAACTCCTCTATGAAGCCAAAAACATCGAGGTGGAGAAGAAACGCATGGCAACTAAGGACTACATGTCTTGGTTGCACCAGAAGACACGGAAACGTCACACCAATGACGACCAGTTCCCAACTGTTCGTGCCGTCCTTTTGGGAGATGAGATGGGGAAGCCATGGAAAGATAGCAAAGGAGATTGGGTATACCCAACCCTAGTACAGAATACCGTGGCGGCCTGAGAAATTCTATCGGCTAATCCAGGACCGGAGGAGATCCGTTTGGGTATCAAGCTACTCAACAAGGGACTAGAGCAGCAAAAGGTCGCCCTGTCCGGAAGTCAAAAACTGGTTCGGATTCCGACCAATGTCGAACAGATCTGGCATGGGCTAACGTAAGACCCCACCGTGTTCCGGAGCAGCATTATCGCCCCGAACGACGGGAGGACAATTATTCGAGAACCGGATCGTCAAGACAGCATCGCAGAACTGCACGCGACTGGAGCAACGTCGCACCAGCGGCCAAGAAAGAGGCCATCACTGCTCTGAATACGAGGAATCCTCCCCGACGAGAATCTAACGATCGAAGGGGAGAAGATAAAGAGAAACGTCGGGAGGAGGATCGTCAAAAGATGCTACCTCCTAGACATGCAAGCCATCCGGCTGAGCCCCACCATGGTGGGAACGACGGACGAAGAAACGACGGAAACCATGCCGGAACAAGCAGGCAGGGGGCTCGTCATAGTCAAGACCCTCCTCGGAATCGGAATAATGACGTTCCGGACAGAGGCCGACGATCAGCCGGAAACTATCCAGCTGCCCCACCCTCTCCACCACACAGTCATCACAACGGCTCCCAAGGAGGGCAAGGAGGACGACATGGCAGAGGAGGTGGTGGCAGAAGCCGAAGTCCGGCTCCAAGGCACCGCAGCCACAACCGACATTCGAGACGATCTCTATCCCCGAACGATGCAAGGCACAGGATCAACTCCAACATAGAGGCTCGGCGCTACGAAAACGATGATATCTACGTGGGCCCAAAGTGCTTCAGACCATGCATCAGAGCTACAAGATTCCCGGAAGGATTTGCTATCTCAAGACATATCCAAGCCTATGATGGCATTGCTCGGCCAGATACCTGGCTACAGAATTTCTTCCAAGCTTGCTGCATCGCCAAAGGCAGAAATAGCCTGGTCGCAACCTGATATCTCCCACTTATGTTGCGGAAGACGGCACGATCATGGCTCAATGAACTTCCGGAGAACACCATCCATAACTGGTATGACATGCAGAGTGCGTTCTTTCGGAATTTCGAAGGCACATATCGGAGGCCCTGTACGGTTGGAGACCTACAGCGTTGCACCCAGAAAGCCGGAGAAACTTGCCGAGACTACCTCGGATGATGGATCGACACCAAGAACTCCTGTGAGGGAGTAAATGATCAAACTGTGATTGAAGCTTTCATTGCAGGTCTCCCAATTGGTCTATTGCGTCATGCTTGAAGTGTGACAAGGTCACTGATTTGGGAGAGATGATAGAAACAGCGAGCAAGTATGCAGATGCCGACGATGATGCAAAGGGATTGCTCAATTCCCTAGCTGTACCTCAGTCAGCAAAAACAAAGCAACAAGCTCAGAAGCACAAAAACACCTCGGAGGAAAAACCCAACGCGGAAACAGCGGTGGTTACTTCTGTTTCCGGGTCTAGAGGACAAGGAGGACGTGGCGGAGGCCGCGGGCGTGGCCGTGGGACTTCAAGGGTCCAAGGTAGAGGAGAATAGCAACCAAGAAAAACCTACTCTTAGGCCGACGTTGCCAATAACCCATGTGTGCATCACCTAGACGCCAATGGGGGCTCGTCCCACACCAACGCTGAATGTCGTTTCAATGACGACATCAAAAGAGATGACACCACAGGCTACAAAGCGAAGCGGAAGAAGGGAAAGAAAAATCCCGAAAAAGACAAGGAGACCAATGAAGATTCCGACATGGAGGAAGCTGATGCTTCAAATCCCAAGCCAGAAGGGAAGAAAACTTTTCCCACCAAGAAGGACAGTTATGTCACTTTCCTCGGATCTCAACCAGCAAAGGTCAAGAAAGCAATTCTACACGAGCTCAATGCAACAGTTCCGGCTATCCCCCAGTATCTGGACTGGTCGGAAGTGGCAATCACATTTGACCGCGATGATCATCCGCCTAAGTTACACAGGCGAGGAAAATACACCTTAATCGTCAACCCACTTATTGATGGTTATGGCTTCTCCAAGACCCTCATGGACGGTGGTAGCAGCATCAATATTCTCTATGTAGAAATGCTACGCCGGATGAAGATCTCGGAGACCCAGCTGAACCATAGCTCTATGATCTTTCACGGAGTTGTCCCAGGAAGACAAGCTAATTCCCTAGGAGAGATTACTTTGGACGTTACCTTTGGAACTCCAAAGAACTATCGGACGGAGGCACTTTCCTTCGAAGTGGTCCCGTTCAAGAGCGCATACCACACTATATTCGGACGTCCGGCTTACTGGGCTTTTATGGCTCGTCCGTGTTACATTTACAATATGATGAAAAATCCAGGTCCCAACAGCGTGATCACCATCAGGGGAGACCCGAAGAAAGCGCGAGAGTGTGAGGATGGAAATGCCGCCTTTGCCGAAGCCGTGCTGCACGCCCAGGAGTACCAGGAGATCAAGAAGAGCATAGATCCGTCCGAGATGCCCGCAACGAAGAAGGAAGTGACAAAGCCAAACCCGAAGTTCAAGGCATCAGAAGAGACGAAGAAAGCTCCGTTGAAGGATGATGACCCCTCCAAGGTGACCCAGATAGGCGTAGGCCTAGATAGCGCATAGGAAAGCGCGCTCGTCAAGTTCCTCCAAGCAAATCAAGATATCTTCGCGTGGCAGCCATCTGACATGACCGGAGTACCTAGGGAACTTGCCGAGCACTCTCTAAATGTAAACCCAAACGCTAAACCCGTCAAACAGTCCCTACGGCCGTTTGGCAACGAAAAGCGTAAGGCAATAGCTAAGGAACTAGCACAACCCGAGTTAGCCGGATTCATAGAAGAGGTCATCCACACTGAGTGGTCGGCTAATCCTGTAATGGTCCCTAAAAAGGACACCACTGATTTAAGGATGTGTGTTGATTATACTGCCTTGAACAAGGCTTGTCCAAAAGATCCGTTTTCTCTGCCTAGAATTGATCAAGTCATCGACTCTACGGCAGGCTCGGAACTCCTCTGTTTTCTCGACGCATATTCCGGTTATCACCAAATCCGGATGAAGGAATCTGACAAAGTCAAAACTTCATTCATAACCCCCTTCGGAACCTTCTGTTTTGTTATGATGCCCTTTGGGCTGAAGAACGCAGGAGCTACGTACCAGCACACAATGCAGCGTTGCCTCCATGACCAACTCGGACACAATGTACATGCATACGTGGATGATATTGCGGTGATGTCCAAAAAGAAGGAAACGCTGATTTATGACTTGGAGGAAACATTTGCCAATCTACGAAAATACAACATCATGCTTAACCCGAAGAAATGTTTCTTTGGAATACCAGCCAGAAAATTGTTAGGTTTCATCGTGTCTCAAAGAGGCATAGAGGTGAACCGGGACAAAATCAAGGCTATACTCAATATTTCCAGGCCAACCCGCCTGAAGGACGTACAAAGACTAACTGGTTGCATTGCTGCGGTCAATCGATTTGTAAGCTGGCTTGAAGAAAGAGCCGCACCATTATACAAACTCCTGAAAAAGACCAAAGATTTTGTTTGGACTGATGAAGCTGAAGCTGCACTACAAGACCTGAAGAAAGTACTCTCATCTGCTCCTATCCTTGCAGTGCCGGAACCTAAGGAACCGATGTTGCTCTATCTTGCTGCCACAAATAAGGTTGTTAGTATCGTCATGGTGGTGGAGAGACCAGAGGAAAATCAGGAACACCTGGTGTAGTGTCCGACTTACTTTGTCAACGAGGTTCTGACAGAATCAAAACAGCGGTATCCGCACTATCAAAAGTTGGCTTACGGTGTTTTTCTAGCATCTCGTAAGTTATGACACTACTTTCAGGAGCATCCAATTACCGTGGTGAGCAAAGCTCCCATGAGAGATATAATCAACAATAGTGATGCCACAGGACGCGTCGCCAAATGGGGCATAGAGCTTTCAGCTTTCGACATTGAGTACAAACCTCGGACATCAATTAAATCCTAGATCCTTGCCGACTTTGTCGCTGATTGGACAGAGACGAAGGAGAACATGATCCTCCCTAAGTCAGAATATTGGACCCTCTTTTTCGATGGGTCTAAGGCTCGCGGGGGCTCGGGGGCTGGCGTGGTGCTCAAGTCACCCCAAGGAGATAAACTTTTATACGTGTTGCAGATACACTTCATAGCGACAAACAATATTGCCGAGTATGAAGCACTGCTGCATGGAATCCAGATTGCTAAGGATATTGGCATCCGACGTTTGATGTGTTACGGAGATTCGGATCTTGTTGCTCAACAAGTGTCGGATATTTGTAATGCAAATAAACACATGGCAGCATATAAAGCTGTCGTGAATGATCTATCTAAATCGTTCGAAGGGTTTGAAGTACAACACATCCCTCGAGCATAAAATGAGGAAGCAGATGCACTATCTCGGATAGGTTCTGCGCGGAAAGAGGTCCCGGATGGCGCTTTTCTAGAGCACCTCAAAGTTCCCTCAATAAAGGGAGTAGATGAGGAATATCCGACAAAATCCGACTCATCCTTGATAGCAGTTCTGGCTATAATTCCTAGCTCGACTCAACCCTACCTCGATTATTTGGTAGATGGCAAATTACCCGAAGACGAGGTGCTGAGCCGGCAGATTATACGACGAGCAAAAGCCTATACTATTGTTAAAGGCGAGCTCCATAAACAGAGTGTTTCTAGGGTTTTTTAGCATTGTGTATCTCCGGAAGAAGGAGTGGAAATCTTAAGAGAAATCCACGAAGGCGAGTGTGGTCACCACGCTGCATCCAAATCTTTAGTGGCAAAAGCTTTTAGACACGGATTTTTCTGGCTTACAGCTCAGGCAGATGCCGAACGATTAGTCAAGACGTGCAAAGGCTGCCAAAAGTACGCCAAGCAAGCTCATGTTCCGGCTGATCAGCTGTGAACAATACCTATAGCATGGCCCTTTGCGGTCTGGGGGCTTGACATGGTAGGACCTTTTAAACGAGCTCCAAGTGGATTTACTCACCTCTTAGTGATGGTGGATAAATTCACAAAATGGATTGAGGCTAAACCCGTCACCAGTTGTGATGGAGCAACAGCCAAAAGATTTGTCGAGGATGTTATAATCCAGTATGGTTATCCGCACAGCATTATCACGGACAACGGGAGTAATTTTTCTATGGGAGAATTGGCTGAATTCTGCAACGAGCAAAATATCCGGCTTGACATTGCGTCAGTCGCACATCCACAGGCTAACGGACAATTCGAAAGAGCAAATGGTTTAATCCTACAAGGGCTAAAATCGAGACTCGAAGCACCACTACGACGTGCTGTGGGGGCTTGGGCAGATGAACTACCCTCTGTAATTTGGAGTTTACGAACAACTCCAAACAGGTCAACAGGATACACACCTTTCTTCTTGGTCTATGGCGCAGAAGCAGTTCTTCCTAGTGATTTGATTCATACTTCTCCTAGAGTGGCCGCATATATTGAAGAGGATGCCGAGATTTCTCGATAAAATGATCTCGACTTAGTCGAAGAAGTTCGCATCGTTGCTGAAATGAGATCTACAGCCTATCAGCAGAAGTTACGCAAGTATCATAGCCAGAGAGTCCGAAATAGATCCTTTAATAAAGGTTATTTGGTTCTCCGGCTTGTGCAACAAAGAAAGCACAAACTTTCCCCAGTTTGGGAAGGGCCCTTTTTAGTTAGTCGAGTATTGCACAATGGATCGTACTACTTAACTGACATGAGGCCAATCAAAGAAAGATCTGCTACTAAGAAGAGAAAGAGAGATGGAGGCAGTACAAATCCGGATGAGTTAGACAGACCATGGAATATTGCTCAGCTACGTCCCTTTTATTCTTACTTTATCCTTCTTTGTAATCATATATATGTACATGTTCTGTGAGAAATAAAAGTTTTGGTTGCCTCAAATTTTTCTGAGAAGTTCTTAACCATCTTATTTCTGAATGATCATGTCATAGTCTAAAATCCCAGAATGCTTGAAAGTACTTTATGCTCATGTTCGTTCTGGTTTAGATTTACGATTCTAAAACTCCTACCCTCGGGTATAACTCTAAAGTTTCTAGACTTTACTTTGGTTATTTGTCTGATTGCTGGATGCGGGCATTTTCCGAGTAGTGAATTGTTGGTACTGGAAGCCGGCTTTATTTCTGAGTTTAAACTGGTTTAGCAATTGAGCTCCGTTGCTCGGCAAAGTTTCCAGCAGAAGGTTTAGCCAGCTCACGAAAGGGACAAGGTGGAAAGCCAGATAAACGATAAGTAAAGACGAAAAAATACAAGTGCTTATGTAAACATTTCAGGCACACAAAAAATTAAAGCCAAAAGTGCTGAATAGATAAAAAGCTTAGCACTAGCAAAGTCATAGTACTTTACATTTACAAACGCATCATGTTTTTTCCGGAATAATACATAAGTTTCTGGTCTATGATGCAGGAGGAGATGAAGGAGCTGCCGGCTCGCTGGTTACTCCGCCTTGATATCGTTCCGAGATGTCTGCATCCGAGGTGGTGCGTTCATCGTTGGAAACTTCTGTTGGTTCTTCTGGAGGAGGAGGCGGAGTATCCACGCGGGTGAAGAAGGGGATCTCGTAGCTGGTCAGGTCAGCCACGTGACACCCATATCCGTCGCAGGAGTGCATGATGGCTTGAAGGTCCTGCTCCTGGCCCTCTTCGTCTACCTTGCAGTACCCTCTGGTCACTTGCCATATCTCCATGTTTCCATGGTGGCTCATGACCATGGTGAGAGCGTTCTGCGCAGCAGTCCGCGCGTAGGATATGTTCCAGTCCCGAACAAGCCGCGGCATCTCTTTCGCCTTGTCCCGCACCTGAAAATCCGAAATGCTTGGCATGTCCGGAATCTTGAGAGCTTTGCCTCTTCAATCATGGCGACAGATTGTTTCACCAGCGCTGTAAGTCAAAAAGAACAAAAGTTCAGAAAAATTTGACATTGAAAATAACAAGGACAAGGTATGAGTCTCGGAATGTTTACCTTCGGCCTCATCCTTGGCAACTTTGAGTTCAGCATTTTTAAGCCGGAGAGCTTTGATCTCTCTCCGCTTATAGCAGACATTGGTCAGTAATTCCTTGTTATAGGAACATACTTTCTGTAAGTCAGAATAACCAAAGTCAGAAAGCTACTTAAGACTCGGGCTAATATTTTTTAAATATCAGCATGAGCCTTGGGGGCTACACTAGTTCGTTCTTTGGCATCCTAATGAAGCATAAAGCCGGATTATATATCCTACTTCATGCTTGGGGGCTAGAGGATATGATATAACATAATGGAAAATACATGACTTGGAATTCCGACTTACATATTGTTCGCGGGTGAGTTTATCCAAACCCGTGTTAACTTCAGCAACCACCTTCTCAGCGAGAGTCAGAGGAATCACTGGAGCTGTTGGAAGCTCACCGGTCCTAATCCTCTCGTCGCGAAGGTGGACTTGAGAGAGAAGGTCGGAGAACTTGACGTCCTCTGCTTCTTGTGCTTCTTCCTCAGCGGATAAAGTTCTCTTCTCCAAGCATTGCTTGGCAAGCCGCTGGATTTCTTCGGCAGATTTCCGAGACAGGCCAAATTTGGCAAGTCCCGGATTGCTCAGGAGGTTTTCGGCGAAGATTTCTGCCGAGGGATCATTACCCAAAGAGGGTTCACCCTTATCTAGATCTGACGCACTCATGGTGACGTCAGTTTGTGATCCAAGGTTCACATGCCCCATTGAAGGAGCCGGATCTTCTGCAGCGTCCGGCGAGATAACCAACATTCCAGAAGGTTGAGGGGCAGGAGTCAGAGGAGCCACGATAGGGGAAGTTATGGTAAGCTTCGTCTACCGCAGCGGCTTCGAAGAAATCCCTTTCCCCTTGGCATTGACGAGCGGTTTTGCTCTGAGAATGTAGTGAAGTCAGAAACATTACATCTCGGAAAGAAATTTGAGTAAAGTACAAAGGAGGAAAGTTGTGACTAAAAGTTACCTCCTTTGTGCCAACAACCACTGTCTGAGCTTTGAGCTTCTTGAGCGCAAGGTCCGGCAATGGGACCACTTCTACCTCCTGAGAGAACTCTGGAGGATATCCTTCGAGCGGAGCAAGTTCCGACTCGGGGAGGTCAGCAAGCTGAAAAGAAGAAAACACATCAGCATTGTGGTATAACTCAAAGAATGAAACACATAAAAGGTATGATGATGGAAGCTTACCGGCACCACGGGGTTTTCTGCCGTGTGCATATCCAGAGAAACCTCCGGAATTCTCCTCTCGATCCGCTCCTTGATCAGCCACTTGATCTGGCTTATGTAGCCTTGAGTGGTGTAGGCTTTGGAGCTGATGCGGAGGGAGTCTTCCGGAGACGATGTAATGGAGTGCATCAGTCGGGTTCCGTGGTACTGAAGTGGCTGGATCCGACGTGAGACCCAGCACTAGACCAAGTCGGATCCCTTCAGACCATTGTGCTTAATCAAATATTCGATCCGCCTCTTAGCGCGGATCAGATCATCGGAAAGAGCCGGAGCAGCCTCGTCCCAGGAAGGCTGGGCCGTGGCGGCTCCGTCGACAAAAGCCGACAAAGCGGTAGCTTTGTCGGGAGCCGGAATATCCCTATGATAGAAAAATGTGGCCGACCATTGTTTGACCAAGTCACTGGCTAGAATTTTGGGATAAGCCCGGTCGCGTCTAAGTGAAAAGCTGATAGTGCCGGTGATGTAAGGAACACCGCCGGTAATGGAATTTCTCCGGACATGGAAATAATACCGGAAGAGATTCAAACTCGGCCTAATGCTGAGAAATCCCTCACAAAGTGAAGCATACACACTCATCTCTAAGAGAGAGTTGGGAGGAAGATTATGGAGTTGAACTCCGAAATGATCTATCACCTCGGAGAAGAACTCCGAGGGAGGAAAGGACAGACCTCTATCGAGGTGGGTGCCGAAGTGGACCTGCTCGCCGTCGCGCGGGCTGGGGACGGTTTCCCCAAAGCCGCTCCGCCAGTCGCCGGTGACGAGAAGCCCCTCCTTCTCCACGTTCTTGAGGCCCTCCTCGTTGAGAGCGCAGGGGATCCAGATTCCCCGGAAGCTCTCTTTCTCCGCTGCTGCTTCCGCCGCCGCTGCTGCCGCCAAGCTGGAGGAAGAAGATGAAGCCATTTCTCCGGTGAGAAGATGACCTTAAAGGGGCAGCGCTGGGAGTTCTGTGGGGGAAGAACGAGGAAGCTCTGTGCATGCAGGAGGATTGGGAGGAAAGGAAACGGCAAAGAACTGGTGGAAAGGAGAAGGAAAAATCCAAACCCCTTATAGCCACCTAACTGCGCCAAGATTCGTGCAAAAGCTACAGTGTAACCGCCACGTGTCGTGGAAGGAACTGGGAAGGACCCACGCGATGATTGCGTCGCCTCGATCTCCATGCACGGATTGAAGCGGTGCCTCGGTTCTGCGAACCGCGGACCCACCAACGGTCGTGCTGACGGCATGCCTGTCAGATGACATGACTTGACCATGACTTGTGTCAGGTGACGTTGGGAACCAGATTCCGGCATAGTTTGAAACTGAGTGGGAAAATCCGAGTAACCTATTGATAGGTCCGACTTATTTTTTAAGACCCGGATCATATTTTTGTTGTGAAGTTTCAGGAACCCTTCAAGATTCTACAAGCCGAAGATCAAGCTAGACGATGGTAAATCCGACTTTGGATCTTGGAGGCCTCCGGGGGCTGCTGTTGGGGATATACTTTCTGGGTATCCTCACAGTTCCTCACTGACCAGGGTGGCCCACTTCGGGTTAGAGCATTGCTTCACGGGCGGCCCAGTCAGGGAGAAAGATGGAGTCCAATCCAGCTACGGGAAGGCCCAGAAGACTTACCGACTTAGGCCCATAATGTTACTTGTAGTTCAAGATGTACTCTGTAACCGACTCTTAGTCGTAGCCGGATAGATCTATCCTGTAAACCCTAGGCCGGATATCTATATAAGCCGTCCTAGGGAGAGCCTTTAGGGAAACACCTCTATAGTCTACAATCTCAACTCGCACAGGCGAAACCCTTGTAACCCATATTCCGGCTCTACCGTATTACTGGATTGCTAGCATGAGTAGGATCCGTCCAAAGCCGGCGGATTCGAACCTGGGTAAACTTGTGTGCTCACCATCCCGGAATACCATACGTCTCACACCCCTCTCTTCCGCACGCCTCGAGGACCCCCTCATGGCGTACTTGTCATCAATCCGACGACATCGACTGTGCCAAGAAATCCATCACCATGACCAGTAGCTCTGGAGTATCAGTAGAGCATATATCTGAAACCTTGCCCCGTCAATTCAAATGAAATAGGAGTCTAGCCCTACCCACCATACACCAAGTCAGAGTAGTTAGTGAATACCCCGACGTATTCCCAGATGAATTGCCCGGTATGCCCCCAGATCAGGATATTGAGTTCATTATTGAACTAATTCCTGGAACCAGACCCATAGCTCAGAGACCCTATAGCATGAACCCATCAGAGTTAGTGGAAATGAAGAAGCAACTAGATGCTATGCTGGAGAAAGGCTTGATTCAACCAAGCGCATCGCCATGGAGATCGCCCGTGTTGTTCGTTGACAAGAAGGATGGAGGCAATCGTTTGTGCACAGATTACAGGAAGCTGAATGATGTCACCATCAAGAACAAGTACCCATTGCCAAACATAGAGGATCTGTTTGATCAGTTGACTAGTGCCAGCGTGTTCTCTAAGATTGATCTTAGGACTGGTTATCACCAACTTAAGATTCGGGCAACGGATATTCCAAAGACCGCCTTTACCACCAGATATGGATTGTATGAGTATACGGTCATGTCTTTTGGATTAACCAATGATCCCGCTTATTTCATGAATCTCATGAATAAGGTATTTATGAACTTTCTGGATAAGTTTGTCATTGTGTTTATCGACAATATTCTTATCTACTCCAAGTCAGAAGAAGACCATGATCAACATCTGAGAATCATCCTTGAAACCCTTAGAGAGCATCAGTTCTATACCAAGTTCAGCAAATCTGAGTTTTGGCTGAAAGAAGTCGGATTCCTTGGACATATTGTGTAGGCAGGAGGAGTCGCTCTTGATCCCGCTAAGATCAAAGATGTTGAAGAATGGGAAGCCCCAACCACTCAAACCCAAGTCCGTGCATTTCTCGGATTAACGGGATATTACCGCAAGTTCATGGAAGGATTTTCGAGCATCGCAAGACCAATGACCTAATTGTTGAAGAAGGACAAAAAGTTTGAATGGACCGACAAATGTGAAGCAAGTTTCCAAGAGCTTAAGAAGAGATTGATTTCAGCCCCAATATTGATTATGCCAGATATCAAGAAGCCATTTGACGTGTATTGTGATGCATCCAAGATTGGTCTTGGATGTGTGTTGATGCAAGAAGGCAAAGTCATCGCATATCTGTCCAGACAACTGAAGCAACATGAGAAAAACTACTCCACCCATGATCTTGAACTAGCAGCTGTAGTTTTAGCCTTGAAGACATGGCGTCATTACCTTATGGGTAATCGCTAGGAGATTTATTCAGATCACAAGAGCTTGAAGTATATTTTCACTCAAAAGGAGCTGAATATGAGGCAAAGGAGATGGATAGAGTTAATCAAGGATTATGACCTTAACATTCACTATCACCCCGGCAAAGCCAACATGGTAGCGGATGCTCTTAGCAGATTGCCGAGTAGGTTAAACACCATGATCAAGGAGAAGCAACCAAGTTTTCATGAGGAGTTGGAGCAGTTTAGAACTGAGATAGTTAGCAAAGGATTTTTAGCTAGCATTGAACTTCAATCCACTTTGATTAGCTAAATCAAGGAATCCCGGAAGGGAAATGCAAGTATCAACAGAATCAAGCATCGTATTGGTACATGAAAGGTGCCTGGATTCACCAAAGACGAAGAAGGAGTTATGTGGTACAAAAGACGTATCTGTGTGCCCGCAGATTCGGAACTGAAGCAAGTTATCATGCAAGAAGATCATGATACTCTTTATTCTATCCACCCCAGAGGAACGAAGATGTATCAAGATTTGAAGGAGCAATTTTGGTGGCACAAGATGAAGAGAGAAATCGGAAGCTACATCGCCAAGTGTGATATCTGTCAAAGAGTCAAAGCGGAACATTAGAGACCCACAGGACTATTGCAACCATTGCAGATTCTAGAATGGAAATGGGATTCCGTCAGAATGGACTTTATCACCGGTTTGCCTACTTCAAGTTGGGGAAATGACTCAATCTAGGTCATAGTTGATAGACTTTCCAAGGTAGCCCATTTTATACCTGTCAAGACAACCTACTAGAGTTTGAAGCTAGCAGAGTTGTATATTTGCCAGAATTGTTAGTTTGCATGGAACCCCCAAGACCATAGTGTCGGATCGAGGAACCCAATTTACCTCGAGATTTTGGCAGAAAGTCCAAGAAGGATTAGGAACCAAGTTGAATTTCAGCACAACTTATCACCCGCAGACCGACGGACAGACTGAAAGGGTCAACCAAATCCTAGAAGATATGTTGAGAGCTTGTGTGTTAGAGTATAGATCAAAATGGGAAGATTGTCTGCCTTTTGCAGAATTCTCCTACAACAACAGTTACCAAGCCAGTTTGCAAACGACACCATTTGAGTTATTATATGGAAGAAAGTGCCGTACCCCTTTGAATTGGTCGCAAGTAGGAGAGAGTTAGATTTTCGGACCCGACATCCTACGAGAAGCCGAAGAGAAGGTTCACAAAGTCCGTGAGAACCTCAAGACCGCCCAATCCAGACAGAAGAGTTATGCCGACAAGAGACATAGAGACCTGACTTTCAATGTCAGAGATTTTGTGTATCTCAAGGTTTCATCGTTGAAAGGAACACAATGTTTTAGTCTGAAAGGAAAGTGAGCCCCCATATATATCGGACCCTTCAAGATTCTGAATCATTGAGGAGAAGTATCATATCAGCTGGAACTGCTAGAAGAGATGTCAGCCATCCATAATGTGTTCCATATCTCGTTACTTCGCAAATGCTTGGAAGTGCCGGAGAAGACCGAAGTTTTCAAGAACATTGATCATCGAGCCATTGATATCAACAAGGATCTGACGTATCGTGAAGGGCCCATTCGTATCTTGGAAGATGCTTTCAGAACCACCAGGACCCGGAGTATCAAATTTCTCAAGATTCAATGGAGCAACCATATCGAAGAAGAAGCCACTTGGGAGCGAGAAGATTACATTAGGATTGAGTTTCCAGATCTCTTTAGTTCCTAGTTTTCTTAAATCTCGGTACGAGTTTTTGTTTAAGGGGGGAAGGTTTGTAACATCCCAAATCTTTAATCAATGTCATCAAGATCCAAATCACCCAATTTAGGGTTAAAAAAACGTTTTACTATCAAAACAATTAAGAATGCATATGTGTGTTGCACTAATATAGAATTGTTTGGAAATGCCATGTTTGATTGTTCTAATGGTTGTAAAATGATTCAAAGGTGAATGCCACATCATCTAGATCATTTAAAAACAAAATCCAAAGAAAAATAAATCAAATAAGAATAAAAATACCAAATGGTCACTTTGGCCATTTTAACCCACTAGGTCACTTTAGGTGTTCCTAGAAGTCAAACTCAAACAGAAACATCCTCAACTCTTTTCACCCCTTGCTAGTACAAGTAAAGATGTACCAAGGCCCACTTTGAAATCTTACAAAAACATTTAAACACTAATTTTAAATGGCATTTGAAAAGTGAATCCATGTCATATGCATAGATCCCACTTTTTCAAAATCCACTCAAATGAGTTCACCTTGACAATCCCAAGAAATCATAGATGATCAAGCTTATGACTAACCCACCCACCAAAAATCTTTTCGAAATTCAAAAATAAATTTCTTGCGGCCATTGTGTCAAACAGTTGGCAGACAAAGATAATCTAGCCTAACTAATACTGTTGCTAATCAAGTTCTTATCCCCCTTTCGACCCTTTCATCTCTCCTCTGTCCCCTCTTAGTCTAACCATGACCCAGACAACATCCCCTCTTCACCGCAGCGCCAGTACCGTGCCGCTCGAGAATGGTTGTCGCTGTCCAACCTTGCCCCAACCGTAGGAGACCGCCCCTCTCCCTCTCACTGTGTCTAGGAGGTAGGCCAGACCACACCACCGCCCCCTGTCCCTTCCCCGAGCAATGCCAGACACTGGACCACCGCAGAACGCGGGAGCTCTCTGCCTCTGCACCGTGCACGGACCGCACCAGTGCTCTACCCCTGATAGCCTCGCATAGACCCCGCCTTGCCGTCAGCTTGCATGCGCCACTTTTCCTTAACACCAGCACGCCCCCAGACATCCCCGCTCGCCGCCGTTTGACCCGTAGCCACCTCACGCCGCGTCGAACGCCGCCTCTACCGCTCAGAGCATGAGCCGCGCCCAACCGATTGCCATCGCCCCTAGCAGCGCCATTACACCGTTGCTGACCGCCTGGAGACCGCGCATCGATCGCCGCTCGCAGCCACGCCTCTAGTGACCTGTAGCCATGTTGCCACCGTCGCCTGCCCACGCCGCTCTGTCCCGTCATCGAGCCTATATAAGGAGGCCACCGCCAGCATCATTCTGCACACCATTCACCTCCCCTCTCACCACTGAACCTTCCCCACCTCTCCCTGGAGCCGCTCGATCCCTCAGTCGCCGGAATTGTGCCGGAGCTCGCCGCAACAGAGGAGAAAGGGAGCTGTCGATTGCGACCACCCCAGGAGCCGCCGCGACCATGCCTGAGTCCACCGTCGTCCACCAATTCGATCGCCCCCATCGCCCATGTTAGCTGGAGCCCTAGTAAGCCCCCAATCAACCCCCACCGAGCCGCTAGGGTTAACTCTCGCTGGCGACCTATTCGTCGTCGATAATGAGCCACGACCGTTGATCTCTGTTCTAATCGCATGACCCATATCGCCCTGTACCGCTTCGCGTTAGAATTAGCCGCGGACATGCGGGACCCCCCTGTCAGCTGCCCTGTGCGCCACAGAGCGCCACTGGGCCGACCCATTTAGTTTCCCGCGTTAGCCCGCAAATTCAAATAAAGATTTTTCTTTTTAGACTTAAACTCATTTCTGTCCACTAGTTTAAAAATCAATTCAGAGAGTTCTACTAAACCAAAATGAATGATTCCAATTTTCTTAGAAAGATACTTCAAATATCTATCCAAACCCATTGTATTTAAATCAATTGGAGGTATAGATCACATATAGCAAAAATAACAAATCAGAGACTTTTCTACATTCAAACATTTTTCAAAAATCAACCATAATAGTTTTTGAGTTGATTCCAACTCTCAAAAATCACATTTGACAATACCTATCTGAATATGTAATAATATTTAGGTTGCATGCAGTGACTTTGGACTAGTACCAAAATAATGCTATATAGGCATTTCTAGTCACTTTAAATCATTTAAATATTAATCTTAAACTTTATAAAATGCGATCAAACATTTAAATCACATCCCCATGTATTAAAATATGTGGTGATGACATGTGTCCACATGATCCCATATTTCAATTGGAGAATATTAAATCTTAATTATTTTCAATGAGTAGAAATTACTTTTCTCAAAATAAAATAAATGAAACTAGTTCATTAAATCTTGTGATGATTGTGATGATACTAGATCATCAAATATGTACCTTAGTGTGCTAAATATACTAATTAAGTATTGTTCGGTGATTGTGTATCCCGTATGTATTTATAGACGATAGTACCGACCAAGTCTACGAGGAGGAGGAGTTCTACCCCGAAGAAGACGAGGAGAATTTCAACCACTGCACCAACCAAGGCAAGCTATTGTTAGCAAGCTAGAATTATACAAGATGACATAAGCAAGATGCATTAGGCATGCTTTGGTTATACCTCTTGAATTATACCCATCCCAAGTTTTACTTACAAGTTTTACTTTTTGCTTTACCAAAGTTTCTTTACTTCTAGTAATGCTTTGTGAGATTCTAGAAAGTAGTATAGATAGAATAAAGATTATAAAACTTGGCCTATACTAGATGTCATTATATGGCATGAGATTGAGATTAGCATCCCACCTTAGTGAACATTCTTAACTTAGTAGTTGGAGCTAAACCAAAAACTTGATCACTCTAGATGGGAATACTTGGTGAAAATGCTTATGAAAACCTTGGAATGATGAGTCATTCTATTGAGATGTTTTGACATGTGTTGAGAAACACAAATGGTTTATGATGATGAAAATGTTGAGGCATGAGCCTTAGCCCTTTATAAAAACTGATGGTTGGGTTCGGATGCAATATCATTCCAATTTTACCGTACAACCACAATACCTGAATTGTGTAAGGCTTAGCCGGAACTTTATATGCATTAGTATGGGTTCCCTCATGGGAGAGGTTTGAGCTGAGGCTACCTGTTGATATTGTCCACCTATGAAGTGCCCAGGATGGCAGACGGGCATGGCTAGGAGGCCAAGCTCATAGGAGAGGTGCTTATACCAGAGTGTGTAAAGGAAAGGTTATGATTTATTATCCGCATACTAAGTATGATGATTCAGGGTTACCTCTGACGAATGTATCGAATATTGTGGTGAAAGTGTACCACCTCTACAGAGTGTCAAACTATTCAAATAGCCGCGTTCACGGTTATGGACAGTTGGAGTGGCCATACTGTTCCGTTGTCAGATGTTTTCAAAATGACTTATGAAATGAATTGTGACATGACTTTACCACAACATGGTTGTGACTATGAAAACTAAGTTCGCACTTAGGTGATTTAGAACTTTATTTTATCTTTCTTTGTTTCTGAACTCAGCTTAGGTTTCAAACTTAACTTTGCAAATAAACTTAGAACTTAGCATTCCTACTAGAACTACCTTACTTGTTAGTGATAGCTTGGGAGTACTTAAAGAGTACTCATGGCTTTGTCCCTAGCTATTCTCGTGGCCAGACTATGAGGAGGAATATCCGGAAGAAGGACAATAAGACAACTACGACAACTAGGATCATCTCTCATCGTCAGCATTGCCTGTGACACTGAAGATGGATCCCACTGCTACGCTTCTTATTCCGCTACTTGTTTGTACTAAGACTGGATCATGAGATCCTTTATTTGTGTAAGACATTATTATGGTTTGTAATGGATGATGTACTGTGATATCCAATCTGTTATGTCTCACAAAAATGGTAATCCTAGGATTGCGATGTGTGGCATAATAGTCATCTAGGATTAAAAATCCGGGTGTTAACACAATTTCAGTATGTGCCACTTCTAAATTATATTTCTCATATTTGACAAGTGGTGCTTTTACCAACTACTAAATGTTTGAACTTTTAGATATTGTATGGTGTACTTCCCCAAGATCTTGCTGACGTATGTCATTATTATTTGATGCAATGCTTGGACAGTGTTCTAATCATGTTACATTGTAAATCTGGTGACTTCTCTCAACCCAATTTGTTAAGAGTCTTGAGATAATTCCCCCCAATCTTTATAAGCAAAAGTGATTGAACTATTTGTTTCAATGTGGGCCTGTATTAACCTAGGGTATATATTATTATTGGGTACCTTAGTGGTGATCTACCACATCTCCACGCTCGACGCCTGCCACGCCACAAATTCGCTGGTGGCCGCCACCAATTCACTGGTGGCCCTCAGTGCCGCCCCTGTCCCGGTTAATCAAGCCAGTCGGAGGCTTCTCTGGAGTAGGACGCTCGGGGATCCGGCCGACCCGGCCCTGGACACGGAGGGGTTTCATGGATAAGTCGGAGCTAGGGATTGACAACAGTTTCGTGGCTATCCACTGTGCATCTATGCCGATAATCCACATGAACATGATTGCTCTTTGTTGAATCTGGGTATATGCTTTGAGAATTGATGCTAATTACCAAATGCCCGTGAAATTCCTCCTAGCTAGAGAGCAACAGTGACACATTATTTTGTTGACATTCTTGTTTGTTTCAGTTTAAGCTGGGTCTGATTGATAGTCTCTAGGGCTAGTCTGAAGGATGGTGCTGAATAACAAGGGAGATTGGTCAATAGCATGGTGACTATAATACATCTACCTATAATTGTACTGCTAGATTTTGAGTTTGTCATGTATTATTTATGATATTGAGATATTCTAATAGTCTGCTACCTAAATTTTATACTTCAGGTTCTTTTGGTCACTTCCAAGCAAGTAGATCTTTAGTCATAAAGGCGGGTTGCATAAAACACTGATGAAGGCTCACTTTGTGGCTTCCACAATTTCAGTATGTCCCACTTCTAAATTCTATTTCTCATAATTGACAGGCGGTTCTTTTGCGAACTAATAAATGTCTGAACTTTTAGATATTGTATCGTGTACTTCCCCAAGATCTTGTCGATCGTATGTCACTATTATTTGATGCAATGCTTGGATAGTGTTATAATCATGTTACATTGTAAATCTGGTGACTTCTCTCAACCCAAAATTTGTTAAGAGTCTTGGTATCATTCCCTCCAATCTTTATGAGCACAAGTGATTAAACTATTTGTTTCAATGTGGGCCTATATTAACCTAGGGTCTATATTATTATTGGGTACATCAGTGGCGGTCTACCGCATCTCCATGCTTGACGCCTGCCACGCCACGAATTCGCTGGTGGCCCTTGGTGCCGCCCCGTCCTGGTCAATCACGCCAGTCGGAGGCTGCACTGGAGTAGGATGCTCAGGGATCCGGCCGACCCGGCCCTGGACACGGAGGGGTTTCGTGGATAAGGCGGAGCTGGGGATCCACAACAGTTTTGTGGCTGTCCACTGTGTGCGTCTATGCTGATAATCCACATGAACATGATTGCTCTTTTGTTGAATCTAGGTATATGCTTTGAGAATTGATGCTAACTACCAAATGCCCGTGAAATTCCTCCCAGCTAGTGAGAAACCGTGACACATTATTTTGTTAACATTCTTGTTTGTTTCAGTTTAAGCTGGGTCTCATTGATAGTCTCTAGGGCCAGTCTGAAGGACGGTGTAGAATAACAAGGGAGATTGGTCAATAGCATGGAGACTGTAATACCTCTACCTATAATTGTACTGCTAGATTTTGAGTTTGTTATGTATTATTTATGATATTGAGATATTCTTATAGTCTGCTACATGAATTTTATACTTCAGGTTCTTTTGGTCACTTCCAAGCAAGTAGATCTTTAGTCATAAAGGCGGGTTACATAAAACACTGATGAAGGCTAACTTTGTGGCTTCCACAATTTCAGTATGTCCCACTTCTAAATTCTATTTCTCATAATTGACAGGCGGTTCTTTTGCCAAGTACTAAATGTCTGAACTTTTAGATATTGTATGGTGTACTTCCCCAAAATCTTGCCGACGTATGTCATTATTATTTGATGCAATGCTTGGACAGTGTTCTAATCATGTTACATTATAAATCTGGTGACTTCTCTCAACCCAAAATTTGTTAAGAGTATTGAGATAATTCCCTCCAATCTTTATGAGCACAAGTGATTGAACTATTTGTTTCAATGTGGGCCTTTATTAACCTAGGGTCTATATTATTACTGGGTACTGATCAATTCTTGGTTTCAATCTCTTGAAAATTGGAATGCAGGAGGGTGTCATGAAAGTCCTTGATCGGCCTCTCGTCTGACTATCTGTAATCCAAACCATTTGTCCACCCAACTCTTCTATGCATGTCCTGGAGACCTGGACGGTTGCTTGGATTGGATCCTCTGAAGAAACCTGGCAATTTTTCTTCTCTGGTTTTCTTGTCCTTCTTCTTAGTAGTGATAGCAGATTAGCAGTTTGCATATATTTGTGCTTATATTTTGAATTTCTTTTTATTTATTAGGAACGGAAAGTACCCATTAAGTAATGGCAGGGGTCATCGTATGATGAGAGATTTGTAATGTTAGTAATGTCAACAACTAATATGTGGAAAACCGAAACTATCTACATGTCAGTGTTGTGGTAATCCATGGGTTGTTTCCCATTATTAGTTATTCAGCTGTCACTTTTAATTCATTGGCTTAGTAGCTATAATGGTGTCCCTGGCCAAAACCACTGGGATGGCACTGTGTGCCTTTTCATCCCGTCATGCCCGCGGATTAGTGACTGTCATGCTCGCGGACATCAGGACATGCCGAAGAGGGCGGATTAGGTAGTTGTCCAACAGGGCGAACATGCTATTGTCAGTGCTGAATAGCTCAGATGCATCGAGGAGTTGCATGAGCATGTCAATAAAGAGCTGCAGGGAGCCACAACTCAATAAATTTAGCAAAACATAGACAGTCGATCATGGCTCTAGATTGAGGCCACTGACAAATTCATGGAATCATGGATCATGGCCATCAGTCACGAGAATTGTTTGCATACACTGGAGAGCATGGCCTCGCTGGAGTTGATTTTTGAATTGATTAGTAGAGGAGTTGTTCACATAATTGCAGAGCATTTGTAGTAGCTACTACGATAGACGAGCATCTGTAGCAGTAGCTATGATAGAATACAGGAAGGCGAATCAATGCTTTTTTCATAATGGTATATTTGATTGGCCCCATATCTCTATGTCTATCTAGGTATGACCAGTTGTGTATTCCATCAATCTGAGTCCACTCAGACAATGCGGCCGATGCATTGCCTTTGAGCCTCGTGGGCCAGCCAGCCATGCTCCTCTATGTGGTGTCCGTCCGGGCAGGGTGACCTCGACCCCAAATCGGTCATGTCTAGGTCAGGAGAGACGACTTCTGGAACTACGATCGCCCAGCCTATGCTTTACACAAGGTACATCATGTTTCATTGTGTTATCTATCCAATTTCTCATCTGAGATTGCATAGGCAGTTGTTCATACTTCATACTGTAATGAATTTCATATCGATTAATATGTCATGTGCATTTGAATCATATGCGTGTGTAGTATGTAGAACAAATATGTAAGGCTCTGTACTGAACATATCTTAACTTGGCAAAAGATTAACAATTCTACAATGTTAGTTCTATATGGTATTTTAGTATTGTGAGGCGTACTGCAGAGGACCTGGATAGTTCTTTGTTAGCCTCTAGAAAGGGCGAGTTCTGCTTGCCACTACAAGAAAATTTTCCTTCCGCAACAACTTGGCCCGACGGTCATCGTAGAAGGTGCGTCTTCCACGACAAAATTTTTGGCTCGGCCGTGGCTGATGGAAAACTTTTTTTTCCGGTTTCGCGGCCCTCTACTATGATGGATCTGCTAAAAACATGGAGGAAGCTCGGCCAGCGCGTGGTAGAAGCAAGATTTTTGTTTCCTCGTACGATGTTGACTCGACGAAGTCTTTTGAGGCATGTGGATCCCAGACATCAGTGTCTCTAGCGGACCATACTTTTCGGTCGCGCCTCCCTAATTTGAACTCGATAATGTTGCTCAAGGCGTCTGCCGTTTAGTCAGGCTGCTAGGTCCCACATGTCAGCCTCTCATTAGAAGGATCGTGCGTCTGATGTAATTTCTTTCCTTTGCTCGCGCTACCCTGTTCCGAAGTTGATAGCGCTGCTCGATGCATCTACCGTCTAATCAACCTCCTGGGACCCACATGTCATTCTATCATTAGAAGAACCGTGTGTATGATAGAATTTTTCCTTCGCTGGCGCTACTCCGTTCCGAGTTGATAGCGCTGCTCGACGCATCTACCGTTTAACCAACCTCCTGAGCCCCACATGTCATCCTTTGATTAGAAGAAACGTATGTATGATGGATTTTTTTCCTTCGCTCGCGCTACCCTATTCCGAACTTGATAGCGTTGTTCGATGCATCTACCGTTTAATCATGATGCTGGGCCCCACATGTCATCCTCTCCTTAGAAGAAACATGTGTATGATGGAATTTTTTCCTTTGCTAACGCTACCCCGTTCCGAGTTGATAGCGCTGCTCGACGCATCTACCGTTTAACCAACCTCCTGAGCCCCACATGTCATCCTCTCATTAGAAGAAACGTGTGTATGGTGAATTGTTTTCCTTCGCTCGCGCTACCCTGTTCCGAACTTGATAGCGTTGTTCGATGCATCTACCGTTTAATCATGCTGCTGGACCCCATATGTCATCCTCTCATTAGAAGAAACGTGTGTATGATGGATCTTTTATCCTCTATCGCACATTCGTGTTCTTAACTTGATAGCTTTGCTTGCTGCATCAACCGTTTATTCAGGCTGGTGGGTCCCTTATGCCAGCCTCATATTAGAAGAATCGTGGGTATGATAGAATTTTTTTTCTTCTCTAGCGCTACCCTGTTCCGAACTAGATAGTGTTGTTCGACGAATCTGCCGTTTGGTCACGCTGCTAGGTCCCCCATTTCAGCCTCTCATTAAAACAAACATGTACATGCTGAACTTTTTCTCGCTCGCGCCTCCCTGTTTCGAACTGGCTACGTTGCTCGATGCAACATCTGTATAAGGTAGCACTGCTGGGTGATGACCCACAAGTATAGGGGGTGTATCGCAGTATTTTTGATAAGTAAGAGTGTCGAACCCAACGAGGAGCAGAAGGTACTGGCTAGTGGTATGGATCAGGAATTCTCTGCAAATACTTAGCAAACGGATTTTTAGGGGTTTTCGATAAAGCAAGTAAACAAAGTACGAGTAAATAAAAGACAGTAGGAATAAATGCAGCAAGTGGCCCAATCCTTTATGCAGCAAAGGACAAGCCGGTTGTATTTCTATAGATGACCAAACGTTCTCGAGGACACATGGGAAGACTGTCAAGTCCTTTCGCTTCATATAGTCGATTAATATTCTCTAGCTTGCTAAGTGTTGTGTGGGTGGACCTATGCTAATGTACTGCCCCATCCAAGACTAATACATACTTGTGATTGAACCCCTTGCAAACATACGTAAGTACAAGAAAGTAATTAAGGTAGAAACCTAACCACAACTTTAAACTCTAAGACCCTTACGTCCCTTGTGCAATGGTTTCCTAACGGGGGTTCAGGTTTCTGTCACTCCGGCAACCCCTATGATTAGTAGCCAAATACACAATGCATTCCCCTAGGCCCATATAGGTGAAGTGTCATGTAGTCGACATTCACATGACACCACTAGAAGAAGTACACCACAACTTAAATAACAATCTATTGAATCTTTCTCAACGCAACTCCACTACTAACAACAAGACTTCTCCCATGTCCTCAAGAACAAAACGAACTACTCACAAGACATCATATGGATCATCATCAGAGATGGAATAATGATGTATAACAATCTGAATATAAACAATAATTCAACGGTTCACTCAATAGCATCAACTACAAAGAGTAATCAACACCGGGAAAGTTTCCCCTATGAACTATGCAAGATTCAACGCAATTGTTACAGCAATATGGAGATGGTGATGAGGGTGCTGATGATGGTGGTGGTGATGATGATGATGATCCCGATGAAGTCCAGCTTGATGGTGGTGTTGATGGCGACGATCTCCCCTCTCTGGGAAGGAATTCCCCCGGCAGAAATCTGTCTGCCGGAGAGATCTTTCTCTCTCGGTGTTTTCCGCCCCGCAGAGGCGGCGAAATCTTTCTGTGGCTTCTTCCCGAGTCTTAGGGTTTCGTGGGGATGATATACGACAGAGGAGAGAGGCTGGAGTGGGCCAGGGCGGCCACACCACTCCTAGGCGCAACCTAGGCCTGCCCGCGCCATGGGATGGTGTGGGCCCCCTGTGGCCCACCTCCACTCCATCTTCTGGCATCCTGAGTCTTCTGGAAAAATAGGATTTTCCCTATATTTTCCCGGATTTTCTGATCTTCGCGAATTTTGCCTCCAAACAGCACCTTTTCCATCAGAATCCTGACTGCAGCGGTCCATGCTCCAAAATTCATCAACCATGCAAAAATAGATGAAATAACATAAGTATCACCTCTCAATATGAAATATATCAATGAATAATAGTGAATTAAGGCATAGAATAGTGATGCAAAATGGATGTATCAACTCCCCCAAGCTTAGACTTCGCTTGTCCCCAAGGGAAACTGAGCTCAATAAACATGACCTCAGGTTTATGGAGTGAAGAGTCGATAAAATAATACGGACAAGAAGCATCACATTCATTAAATACGTAGATCATAATAGAAGACAACTCACTATTATATAAATCAACTTTGTAATGAGTAAAGGAAACACAATAAAGATACATAAAGTGAATCATAATTGGTAATGGCAAACTTAGCTCTTGGTCGAAGAATAGTTGATAATTTGCTGGAGTTCACAAATAGCTGGTTTTCAATGAAAGCTTTCAAAGTAGTAAACTTCAAGATAAGAGCAATGTGCAAAACAAGGAACATAAGAAACATGATTGAATAAATCATCATATGAATGAATGAAACACATCAACTCAAAATACTTGCTGAGATAGAAGGGAATAGGTTTACTGACTCAACTACAAAGTAAAAGAAAGGCCCTTCGCAGAGGGAAGCAGGGATTGCAAGTCTCATAAAGAGCTCCCAAAAATTATGATACTTACTAGCTTTCAACTCTCATTGCCCTATCATAGGCATCTTTAGGTGATTAAGGTTAAAGTGACACAACTAAGAGGATATGCTTGACAAGTTATAAGTTGAAATCTCATGCCCCTTACTTATGAGTACCGATCCTCATGCTACTCAACTTCAGTCACGAGCAAGCTCTTGTCATTGTAAATACACACGTATCATTGAGAACCACCAACGGGGTACCCCTTGCACATGACACAGGAGCTATCCCATAATCAAAATGACAAGGCAAGCAGACAGTGAGCATCTCAACGATCTTTTTATTTGCTATTTGCATAGGTTTTTATTGAGGATGCTTCATAGAATGCTCACTATAGTTATGCTGCAAGTTTCCACCATGATTAGGCATGGCTTAGGCTAGCGGCCCATGCGTTTCTCTAACACACATATAAACTCCATGATCTTACAAGTTCCACTTTTATTTCACACCGCCGGGATCCATAAGCAAAAGAACATGATATCAACTTGGTACAAGTACCAATGAGGTGTTGAAAGCGGTCCCCATGATACATGGTTCGGCTAACTTCAACTCATAAAGCACAAGCATATACGCAACAAAGAAGGACCCAATGGTTCAAGTTTATTAAATGCAAGAAAGTAAAGTGTGCCATCAAGTTCGTGAGAGCTTTAATCACTAATTTTCACATAACAAGTTTAATTTGGGAGGTAGATAAAACAAGAATTTACTTGGAATAGCAATAATGCTACTAGGTAGGTATGGTGGACACAAATGGCATGGGTTTTGGTTTAAAGGAGGTGGATGCACGAGAAGAATACCCTCTCAGTACAGGTTTTTGGCTAGCAAGGCTGGGTAGCAAGTATAAGAGTTGAAGGAAACAAACAAGCATACAAATGATAAAGACAAACATGCAATCTTCCTTGGAAGCAGAACAGATCTTAACTAGAGAATACTAGACTTTTGAGCAAATCAAGAAAGAAAGATGATGAAATTATTTTTCTCTAGAGTACTTCTATCTTTTTCTTTCAACTCTCAAAAAAGGTGTTGCTACTGACCGAGCCAGGTTTGCCAAAACCAACAAATTAACTCAATGATCCCAAAGTGATACTAATACTAACAACAAGATCAATCATATAACTACGAATTGAAAACTAATATAAGCTACACAAAAGAGTGAATGATAGAACTTCTCATTAATACTCCATAACAAAAACTCACACCAAGGGATACATATCTAACGAGAGAGGGGACACTTCCATAATGCAAACCATACTACAAAATAACTCCTCTATTCATGATATGACTCTATTAATAAGGTAAAAAGATAGAAGATAGTGATGTGATACCACGGCATTCCCCCAAGCTTGGAACAAACCAAGGGGATGCCAAACCTGATGACGAATTACTCCTTCGGTGGTGGTATCCTCTTGATGAGCTCCTTGATCAGTTTCCCCAAGTACTCAATCTCGAAGGTGAGATTACGAATCAGCTGTGAGTTTTGCTCAATGCGGCTCATGATCATGTCGTGTTGAGAATTCCAGCTCTTGCTATTCTTTCCCCACTCTTCCTCCTCGAAGTCTTCTTTTCCTGCATGGCTAGAACGAGGCAAATCCCAATTGGAGGGTAATCTCCCCTTGGGAATATTCTAGTATTGATGCTCATGGATAAGGGTATGGAAAGGGTTCTTGGTGCATGGAGGAAGTGTCTAGGGATTTGAACAGTGATGAGGAGGCTTCCCTCCAATGGCTGGATTTTCCACCACTCCAATGCTTGCAATGGTAGTGCCGGTGTGCGGGTGTTGGCCTTTCTCCTCTTCACCTTCACTCTTGATCTCCTTCTCCTTCCCAGGGTCTTGGAGGTCTTCCTCCATGGGCTCCTTCCCTTTATCCTTGGCGGACACCATTGTGCTTCTAAGCTTTCAAAGAGTATGTCCTGACAGAAACAGATCGAAACAAAAACACGACGAAAACAGGACATATGGACCTGGGGGGATCGGGGGGTTATATATTACAAAGTTTCACATCAAAAGGAAGGTACTGGGAGAAAACGAGTCGGAGGCGGAGTTCGGGGTGGACTCACCACCTGGTGACGCGGCCAGGGGTGGGCCCGCGCCACAGGGTGGTGTGAGCCACCCTGGCTCCGGTTTCGTCCCTTTTTCGCTTTTTAACTTTCCTTATTGACTGAAAACTGCAAAAATATAGTTGGATAGTATTTTCGCGGAACTTTTCTTACCAGAACTGTTACCTATTTGAAAACAGACTCTGCAGGTCTCTTAATTTGGTATCTAGTAGATTCTTCTGGAGTCATCTCTTGAATATCATCGATATCTTCATCTTCATACACTTATTACTTGAGTCATAAAACCCTTCTCTTCCTTATTACACCATTATCTCCACTTCTTGGAAATTTCTTTCACACAAAACTTCACATAGTTCTCATTAGCAACATTGGTATATATGAAGTGATAAAACCTTTTGAGTCCAACTTCAACTGAAACCAACAAAACAAAAGTTACTGTAGCAACTCCTTCCGAAAACCCAAAAAGAATTCAAAAAGGAAATCGAATAAAGAAGCAAATGCAAGATTGGCAAAATTTGTCAAAACAGACCAGCAGGTAAAGATCAATTTTTTCGAAAATCTTCTGTTGCTCAAATCAAAAAGTGCAAAACTAACGAAAGTTAAATAACAACCTGGGGCAGAAGCACAAAACATTACAACTCAATCCGAAAGACAGAGGTCTCTCACGAATTTTTACGGTGAAACACAAAAAATCTGTTTCAGGACAGCAACTTCCCCAAATATTACTTCTCTCTCATTAGAGGTTGATCTTGACACAAAAACCAAACAAAACGGATAAGGAGCGGTTATTACCAAAGTAATAACTTCCAAGACTCAAAGAAACAAAAACAAACTGAAAGCAAAAAGAAATTGGGTTGTCTCCCATAAAGCTCTTTCTTTATAGCCATTTAAGATGGGCATGATATTTTTGAAGAAGCTCTCATAGGGATATGAATTGAAGTGAAAGAGATCATTAAGAAGCAAAAACACACACGCATTTAAGTCTAACCCACTTCCTATGCAAGGGAATTTTGTAAATAAACAAGTTTTTAAAACCAGAGGCAACTTGCATAAGAGGGCAAAAGAAGTGCAACATAAAAACTTTCAGCATAAAACAAGGAAACTTGATATTATTGAGATACATAAGAACACTTTTCCCTCTCTCATAGTTGCTTTCAGTATCATGGATAAACTTAACAATATAACTATCACAAGGACCATCATAGCAATGATCACTTATTCTAACAGAAAACATGGGAATACTAGCTCTCATAACACTACTATGTGAAACAATATTAGAGGTATCCTTGCAAAGGATAGTGTGTCCCTATTTTTCATATTTAGTGACAAAGTCTTTCACATTTGCTACAATAGGTTCATCAACCATTTGTTTAACAGGTTCAACATCTTTATTTGTACTTTCATTAACCATACTAGCTATCATGGAATGTTCCTTTACCTTGACTGGGAAAGACATTTTCTCAATGTAAGGCTCAGGTAAGACATGATTAGTAGTATAAACTTCAGTATTTCTTGCAGGAACACTCTTAACAACATCTTTATAGGGTTCATGATACTTATTCCACTTCTTTTTAGGCACTTCAATGTAAGAAGCAAAAGCCTTAAAATAAGAAGTAATAGCTTGAGAGTCTAGACCATAAGCATTTTTAATATTTTGAAAGTCATTAGTTCCCATAAAAGATTCAATGCATTCATAATCATAATTTATACCTGACTTTCTACCTTTATCATTCTCCCAAGCTTCAGCATTGTCTTGAATATGGTCTAGAAGGTCCCATTTAGCTTCTTCTTCCATGCGAGTGAATGATCTAGCACAAGAAGCATCCAATAAATCCTTATCATGTAGAGGGAGCCTTGCATAAAAGTTATTGATAATAATATTGTTGGGGAGCTCATGAATGGGACATTTGAGCATTAGTAACTTCAATCTCCCCCAAGCTTGAGTTGTACTCTCTCCATCAAGAGGCCAAAAGTTGTATATTTGATTCCGATCTTTATGAATCTCACTAGGAGGATAAAACTTTGAATAAAAGAGAGGCACTATTTCCTCTCATTCCAGAGCTTGACCATTCTTCAGCAGCTTATACCAGTCCTCAGCTCTTCCTTTCAGTGATAATGAGAATAGCTTCTTCTTAACTTGATCTATAGTAATACCTGCACACTTGAACAACCCGCATAATTCGTGTATAAAGAGTAAATGATCACCGGGATGGACAGTTCCATCCCCAACATAGTAGTTATCCATAACACGATCAATAATTCTTGTAGGTATTTTGAAAACATCTTTCTCAGCAGGTGGTGGCTTATCTACTACCTTAGCAGTGGCAGTAGCATTACCAAATAAGAAACTCAGCGAATTATCCATAACAAAAATAAAGCAACTAGCAGAAGTAAACAATACTCATAGTAGAAGTTTCCTTTACCAGTTCCACTCTCCTATAGCGCTTCGCTCCCCGGCAACGGCGCTAGAAAATAGTCTTGATGACCCACAAGTATAGGGGGTGTATCGCAGTATTTTTGATAAGTAAGAGTGTCGAACCCAACGAGGAGCAGAAGGTGCTGGCTAGTGGTATGGATCAGGAATTCTCTGCAAATACTTAGCAAACAGATTTTTAGGAGTTTTCGATAAAGCAAGTAAACAAAGTACGAGTAAATAAAAGACAGTAGGAATAAATGCAGCAAGTGGCCCAATCCTTTGTGCAGCAAAGGACAAGCCGGTTGTATTTCTCTAGATGACCAAAAGTTCTCGAGGACACATGGGAAGACTGTCAAGTGTTTTCGCTTCATATAGTCGATTAATCTTCTCTAGCTTGCTAAGTGTTGTGTGGGTGAACCTATGCTAATGTACTGCCCCATCCAAGACTAATACATACTTGTGGTTAAACCCCTTGCAAACATCCGTAAGTACAAGAAAGTAATTAAGGTAGAAACCTAACCACAGCTTTAAACTCTAAGACCCTTACGTCCCTTGTGCAATGGTTTCCTAACGGGGGTTCAGGTTTCTGTCACTCTGGTAACCCCTATGATTAGTAGCCAAATACACAATGCATTCCCCTAGGGCCATATAGGTGAAGTGTAATGTAGTCGAAGTTCACATGACACCACTAGAAGAAGTACACCAGAACTTAAATAACAATCTATTGAATCTTTCTCAACGCAATTCCACTACTAACAACAAGACTTCTCCCATGTCCTCAAGAACAAAACGAACTACTCACAAGACATCATATGGATAATCATCAGAGATGGAATAATGATGTATAACAATCTGAACATAAACAATAATTCAACGGTTCACTCAATAGCATCAACTACAAAGAGTAATCAACACCAGGAAAGTTTCCCCTATGAACTATGCAAGATTCAATGCAATTGTTACAGCAATATGGAGATGGTGATGAGGGTGCTGATGATGATGGTGGTGATGATGATGATGATGATCCCGATGAAGTCCAGCTTGATGGTGGCGTTGATGGCGACGATCTCCCCTCTCCGGGAAGGAATTCCCCCGGCAGAAATCTGTCTACCGGAGAGATCTTTCTCTCTCGGTGTTTTCCGCGCCGCAGAGGCAGCGAAATATTTCTGTGGTCGCTCCCCGAGTCTTAGGGTTTCATGGGGATGATATACGCCAGAGGAGAGAGGCTAGAGTGGGCCAGGGTGGCCACACCACTCCTAGGCGCGACCTAGGCCTGCCCGCGCCATGGGTTGGTGTGGGCCCCTGTGGCCCACCTCCACTCCATCTTCTAGCATCCTTAGTCTTCTGGAAAAATAGGATTTTCCGTATATTTTCCCGGATTTTCTGATCTTCGCAAATTTTGCCTCCAAACAGCACCTTTTCCATCAGAATCCTTACTGCAGCGGTCCATGCTCCAAAAGTCATCAACCATGCAAAAATAGATGAAATAACATAAGTATCACCTCTCAATATGAAATATATCAATGAATAATAGTGAATTAAGACATAGAATAGTGATGCAAAATGGACGTATTAGTGGGTCCCACGTATCAGCCTCTGTGTAAATGAAACATGCGCATGATGTACTTTTTTGGCCATGTCCGCTATTTTGACCTTGGCAACTTGCTGGGTCCCAGATGTCAACCACCTTTGTGCAGGAAACATGTCTATGTTGGGTCCCAGCTGACAGCCTCTATTCAAAAGAAACGTGTGTATGTTGGACTGTTTTTTGGGTCCCAGATGTTAGCCTCAGAGTACAAAAAATGCTCAGAAAGGACGAATTAAAAAGATTCTGGGCTAACTTGGGGTGGATGCCCTATTCGTCATGGCTTATATTCCATGGGCTCACTCCTAAATTGAATGGGCTACGGTCGGTGGCCACAAGACCACGAAAAGGCCGAATTATAAGGTACTGGGCTATGCTTGGGGATGATAGGCTAATTTCATGGGCTATGCTTGGGCTTGCTGGGTCCGACATGTCAGCTTCTCTGTAAGTGCAACGTGTGTGTGATGGACTTTTTTTTCGGCTGCGTCCATTGTTTTCACTGTGGCAGCCGTATATGGTCTTACTGCTAGGGCCCTTATGTCAGCCTCTCTAACATGTTCTGGCTTGTGGGTCCCTGATGCAGCCTTGTATGTTTTGTCTGGTGGGTCCCGGATGCAGCCTTGTATTTTCCCTTGGATATGGCCTCCATGATTTCAACTCGATAACGTTGCTCGATCTACTGCCGTCTAGTCATGCTACTGGGTCCTCCATGTCAGCCTCACATTATAAGAATCATCTGTATGATGGAATTTGTTTCTTCGCTCGCGTTACCCTGTTCCAAACTTGATAGTGCTGCTCGCTGCATCTACCGTTTAATCAAACTCCTGGACCCCACATCTCATCCTCTCATTAGAAGAAACGTGTGTATGGTAGAACTTTTTCCCTCGGTCGCGCCTCCATGTTCCAAACTTGATAGCGTTGCTCGCTGCGTCTACCGTTTAGTCATGATGCAGGGCCCCACATGTCATCCACTCATTAGAAGAAACATGTGTATGATGGAATTTTTGCTGTTTTTCCAGGCTGCTGGGTCCCCCATGTGAGCCTCTCATTAGAAGAAACATGTGCATGCTGGACTTTTTTATCGCTCGCACCTTCCTGTTTCGAACTTGGCAACATAGCTCGAGGCAGAACCTGTATAAGGCCACGCTACTGGGTCCCACATGTCGGTCTCTCTGTAAATCAAACCTGCGTATGATGGAATTTTTTCCGGCCGCGCATCCGCTCTTTTGACCTTGGCAATGTTGCTCGATGTGGCAGCCGTGTATGGTCTTGCTATTGAGGCCCCCATGTCAGCCTCTCTGGTATGTTCTGACTTGTGGGTCCCAGATGCAGCCTCGTATGTTCTAGCAGGTGGGTTCCCGATGTCATCCTCTCTGTACAAGTATTTAACTTTTTTTCAAACCCGACCATTAAACTCGAGGGATGCTGAAGGCTGGTGGGTCCGTGATGTCAGCCTCTCCATGAATCAATATTGCTAGAAGAAAGAATGTAAACCCAAGATAATTTTATGTCAAGCATAGAGAATTGAACTGAAGACTTCAAAACACATATAAGCCATGTGCGTTGCCACAACGACAAACAACATAGATGAACATTCTCATTAAAAATCTTTATAGTACCTATAACTTATATATTAGCCTTATTAAAAAGATTTTATGTGTCCATGTTATCTCTCTTATTAAAATAAAAGGGAAGCGATCCTGGCATCTCAATTTATTAAATGCTAGATAATGGAGTAGTTTCTTAAAAACATGGGTAGGCGGGTTTTTTGTTTTTTAAAGGGCAATTCCAAAAATGCCGAATTAAACATTTTGGGCTATTCTACATCTACTATACTCAATGGGCTATACTTCATGTGCTATTCTCCATGGGCTCCTTGATAAATATTTAAATGGGCTGTCGTTAGCAAGTCCCCTGACCCCTACAAGGCCAAATTAAATTGTTCTGGGCAAAAGAGGGGTCGAATGGGCTAGATTTTACCTCCTCTTTAGTAAAATTTGCATTATGCTGTGGCTCGGCCGGATTTGGAACACATACCTCACTACCGGAGGGAAAAAGAAACGATAATTCTTTTGACATATATTCGTGTAAAAATATCTAAAGAACAAGGGACATAGACTGCGTGCGTCAAAACTGGACTGGTATCCAATGACTTCACTTGGTACCCTCTCATTTCTGTCCAAAACACATCCAATGTCTCCGATGACACACATGCAAAAGCTCTAGTGCAAGTAGCCCAGTAGCAGCGACAATTTTTTTTACAAATTCAATAGAATTTGAAAGATCCAGTAGTACAGAATAAGACAGAAAAAATATCGACAGATTCCTAGTTCATATTCAGCAGCACTTGACTGATTATGCAACATTCCAAAGTGACTGTTTTAGCTATACAGACACTTAAACTCAGTAGCAGTATAGAGAGAACCCGTTCATGTTTCAGCTCTAAAAACCTTGTCGCACGATCAGTTTGCCCTTTTCTCCAAACACACTCGATCATTGGAGCAAGCATAACTGACGATCAAGTATGCTTTTGTGTGCATACCTCCTCTTCACATTAATACCAGTGTGACCCCCAAATATATGCATCCCAAAATGCCCAAGACTCATATAGATTGTGACAAAGCCAAGTTAAAAAAGGAAAGCAAGACCATCTACTGCACTTGATCTAAACAAGTACCAGTACATCAGTATTAGTACTAGAAAATACCTTAGTAATAGTAACGACATAACACTTGACAGATTGAGTAGCATTTGAAGCTTGAGCAGTACAAAATAAGACGGAAAAATATCTACAGATTCCCAGTTCATATTCAACACCACTTGACAGATTCAACAACATTTCAAAGTGACTGATTTAGCAGTACAGACAATGGCCAAAAGAAATGATAGATTCAGCAATGCAGACATTGAAATTCAGCACTCGATCGGTCGATCTTAACAAGTACCAGTACATATGTATATTGTCATCGGATTGATGACAAGTACGCCATGAGGGGGTCCTCGAGGCGTGTGGAAGAGAGGGGTGTGAGACGTACGGTATTCCGGGACAGTGAGCACACAATTTTACCTAGGTTCGAATCCGCCGGCTTTGGACGGATCCTACTCCTGCTAGCAATCCAGTAATACCGTAGAGCCGGAATATGGGTTACAAGGGTTTCTCCTGTTGCGAGTTGAGATTGTAGACTATTGAGGTGTTCCCTAAAGGCTCTCCCTAGGACGACTTATATAGATATCCGGCCTAAGGTTTACAGGAGAGATCTATCCGGCTACGACTAAGAGTCGGTTACACAGTACATCTTGAACTACAAGTAACACTATGGGCCTATGTTGGTATGTCTTCTGGGCCTTCCTGTAGCAGGACGGGACTCCGTCTCTTCTCCCTGACTGGACCGCCCGTGAAGCAAAGCTCTAACCCGAAGTGGGCCACCCTGGTCAGTGAGGAACTGTGAGGATACCCGGAAAGTATATCCCCAACAGCAGCCCCCGGAAGCGTCCAAGATCCAAAGTCGGATTCATCATCATCTAGCTTGATCTTCGGCTTGCAGAATCTTGAAGGGTTCCTGAAAATTCAAAACAAAAGATACAATCTGGGTCTTAAAAATAAGTCAGACCTATTAAGTACATTCATCTAGATTTCCAGCTCGAAATTCAAACTAAGCCAGAACTTGGTCTCTGACGTAGTCTGACACTAGCCATGGTCAAGTCACATCACTGATAGACATTTCCTGTCAGCACGACCGTTGGTGGATCCGCCTTTTGCGGAACCGAGGTGCTGTTTCAATGCGTGCGTGGAGATCGAGGTGGCGTAATCATCGCGCGGAGGTTTCCCCGTCCTTTCCACGATGCGTGGCACGTTCACTTTAGCGTTTACACGAATCTTGATACGCCTAGCGGATATAAGTGGTGTGGATTCTTCTCCCTAACTTCTTCACCAGTTCTCAGCGCCATTTCCTTCTCCTCTATGCCTCCCACGAACCGAGCGCTCCACTGCCCCCAGCAAAAAACACCTCCAGCACCGCCCATCTAAGGTCACCGGTGTACCGGAAGAATGGCTTCCTCATCATCCTCCGGTTTGGCAGCGGCGGCGGCGGTGACGATGGTGGCGGCGGTAGAGAAAGAGAGCCACCGTGGAGTTTGGATCTCCTGCGTCCTAGACGATCCCAAACTCTAGGTTGTTGAAGACGAAGGGCTCCTCTGCACCGACGACTAGCGGAGTGGCTTCGGCGAGACCGTCCCCAACCCCCGCGACGACAAGAGAGTGCGTTTCGGCAATCACTTTGACAGAGGTCTTTCCTTTCCTCCCCCGGATTTCTTTTCCGAGGTTATAGATCATTATGGTGTTCATCTCCACCATCTCCCCCTGAACTCCATCTTAGAGATGAGTGTGTACGCCTCTTTGTGTGAGGGGTATCTTGGCATTAGGCCGAGCCTTACTCTTTTCCGGTGCTATTTTCATGTCCGGAGAAATTCTATCACTGCCGGTAATCCTTATATTACCGGTACCATTAGTTTTTCGGTTAGGCATGTGCACGTTTATCCCTGGATTATGGCAAGTGAGTCGGTCAAACAATGGTCGTCCACCTTTTTCTATCATAAGGATATCCCCGCTCCTGGCAAAGATCATGCTTTGCCGGCTTTTGTCGATGGAGCCGCCACGCCCCAAGAGTCATGGGACGAGGTCGCTCCGACTCTCAGTGACGATCTGTTTCTCGCCAAGAGACGAATCGGATATCTAATGAAGCACAAGGGCCTGAAAGGGTCCGACTTGGTTCAATGCTGGGTGTCATGCCGGATCCAACCTCTTCAACATCATGGAGATCGACTAATGCATTCCATCATGTCGTCGAAGAAGGATTCCCTCCGCATCAGCTCCAAGACCTTAAAGCTGAAAGATTATATATGCCAAGTCAAATGGCTGATAAGGGAGCAGATCGAAAGGAAAATTCCGGAGCTGTCCCTAGACATGCATACAACGGAAGATCCTGTTGTACCGGTAAACTTCAGCAGTAACTCTCTTTATGTGCTCATGTTTATGTTATTTTTGCAGTACTGAGATACGTTTTCTTTTCAGCTTGCTGACCTCCCCGAGTCGGAGTTTGCTCCTAGCGAGGGATATCCTCCTGAGTTTTCTTAGGATGAGGGTGAATTGGTCCCGATGTCGGATGTCGTTCCTC
This sequence comes from Avena sativa, assembly GCA_916181665.1. NCBI lineage: Eukaryota > Viridiplantae > Streptophyta > Magnoliopsida > Poales > Poaceae > Avena > Avena sativa. Next base: position 295,189,877 of record OV702291.1, on the reverse strand, counting down.
GGAAACGCAAAGCTCCGACATTGGCCATCGACACCAAATAAGTGCCCATTGTGAAGAGGTAATCTTTCCTCACAGGGTCTTTGTATTTTACTCATAATTTCTTCTAAGATGTAATGTTCTTTATTCTATTATCTTCTCAGAGCTAAACAACTCATCAAGGGCAAGGGGAAGGAAACTGCCGCGAAGCCTCTGCGCCAGTCGAAGCTCAAACTGGCTTCTCCTGCCGTGGCTCCTCCGACTCCTACCCCTCAGCCTTCTGCAACGCTGGAGATTATTCCATCTCCGACTGTTGCAGAAGATCCGTCTCAACCATCAAAGCCAGCGATCCTTGAGTCGCAAACTAATGTTACCATGAGTGACTCAGGTGTTGATAAGGGTGAACCCTCTTCGGGTAATGATCGCTCGACAGAGATGTTTGCCGATAATATCCTGGACAATCAGGGACTTGCCAAGCTTGGCTTATCTCGAAAGTCTGTGGAGAAGATCCAACGGCTGGCTCGAGAATGCCTGGAGAGGCGGACTCTCTCTACCGAAGAAGAAGCGCAACAAGCAGAGGATATCAAACACACTGATCTTCTTGAACAAGTTTGTCTTCGTGACGAGAAGATAAGGTCCGGCGTGCTTCCAACTACGCTGGTGATACCCCTAACTTTTGCCGAGAAGGTTGTCACCGAGGTGAATTCGAGTTTAGACAAACTCATCCGCGAACAATATGTAAGTCGGAATTCCAACTCCCATTTTCTTTATTTCATATCATATCCTCTATCCCCCAAGCATGAAGCTGGAAAAATGAAATCCGGTTTTATGCTTCCTTAGGATGCCAAAGAATGAACTAGTGTAGCCCCCAAGGCTCGTGCTAATATTAGTATAAATATTAGCCCGAGTCTTTAGTAGACTTTTGACTTTGGGTATTCTGACTTATAGAAAGTATATTCCTATAACAAGGATTTGTTGAAGAATGTTTGCAACAAGCGGAAAGAGATCAAAGCTCTCCGGCTTGAAAATGCATAGCTGAAGGTTTCCAAGGATGAGGCCAAAGGTAAACATTTCGAAACTCAAACCTTGTTTTTTATTTCATAGTCGAATTTTTGTTGAACTGTCTGTTCCTTTGACTTACAACACTGGTAAAACAATCCTGCGCTATGATCGAAGAGGCCGAGAATCTTAAGACCCTGGTGGTGGAAAACAAAGAACTTAGCCAAGAGCTGGATAAGCTTAAGGTAGATCATGAGAAGAGCATTGCTCAAATTCTCGAATCCACCTCCATGGCCACTGACGAGCGTGATCGCAAGATTACGCTTCAAGATAAGAAAATCTCGGATCTCAACAATGAGCTATTCAGAGAAAAGGACATTTCCGAGGCACTCCGGGCTGAACTCCAGAGTCTCAGTGAGAGAAGGCCAAAGTCGACGATGTCATCTTTGGTATGTTTCCCTTTTTCTGAATTATCTGCATCTTGCGACTCTTTTAGAGTCTAGGTTTATTTGACTTACCCTTTGCATTATATGTGCAGGTCCTCTGAACTTGATGGACTCCGCCTCTGCCGAGCCTCGCACCCACCATCTTACCCAAGTCGGTTATTTGCTTCATGACTTCCACCAATCCCTCGAAGATATTGGCGAAGTTCAAAAGGTTCCGGATATGCATAGCATGTCCGGCTTTGAGGTGCGAGACAAGGCCAAGGATATGCCGCAGCTTGTTCAGGACTAGAAGATGTCCTATGCGCGAACCGCAGTGCAAAACACTCTCACCCTGGTTATGAGCCACCATGGAAACATGGAGATCTGGCAAGTAACTAGAGGGTACTACAAAGTGGATGAAGACGGACAGGAGCAAGACATCAAGGCCATCATGGACTCCTATGCTGGATATGGGTGCCACGCAGCTGATTTGACCAGCTACGACACTCCCTTCTTCACCCTCGTGGACACGCTGCTTCCGCCTTCCAAAGAAATAACTGAAGTTTCCAACGATGATCAAACCATATCGGATTTGAACATCTTGGAACGTTATCAAGCCGAGGCCGATGTATCTAGAGAGCCGACAGCTCCTACCTCTCCTCCTGCATCATAGAATATCAGAAGAACAATGTGTTATTCTAAAAAACAATTTGGTTTTGTAAATAAGTAGTACAATACTTTTGCTAGTGCTGTCGTGGTGGTGTCACGGCAGATGCCATGGATAGGCTAAAGGTGGGGACTAATACACGCTAGGGGAATCCAGGGAGGGATAGTGGAGTGATTCTCCACGCAGAAGCTTTTTATTGATGTTCTAACTCCAAGATTACAAGTGCTCCTTGAGCTGTATTGACAAGAGGAGGAAGAAGAAACTCTCTTACTCTTGCCTACTATCTGGCCCAAGAACCCTAGATCCACTAGTGCTCAACCAACTAGAATTCTCTCAATCTGTATCCCAGAAAAACCCAACCCCTCTACCAGAACCCTAACCCCCCTTATATAGTGGTAGTTCGGTCCTGGCCTAGGGCATACGTGGAGGCATATTCCTAAGAATATGCCCCCTCCCAAAATAGTAACCCGACAGGGGTGCTTTTCCCCCGCGTCACACTTGCTTTAGTGACGTAGCCTCTGCGGCGCCCGCGTTAGCCGACGTGAGCGTTGTCACCCTTGTTGGCCACGATCCGGTGGTCCTGCCCTTGCTTTATTCGCTCATCCAGTATGCACCGGACCTTCTTTTTTGACCAGAGAGATTCCTTCCTTCTCCTGGAAGCCAAGCGAGGATCCGGATCACAGTAGATCCGTCCACACCTATTCCTGCATATAAGTTAGACAAGCATTTCCGACTTACTCCTTAAGTCGGATGAGACAATGTTAGGCGTCCCCCCTGGCCCGGGTTACTCCGTGATCCGGCCTGCCTTGAGGTGATTCGGCCAGCATCCGCTTTGACCTTGCCGAACCTCGGCTAACTCGGCCCTTATACCCTGGAGTGACCCTACCTGGGGGTATCCCCCCAACATTAGTCCCCGAAGCTGGTGCGGTCTTAGAGGCCTTGGTCGCTAAGGCCACATCAGGTTCATTCATATTCGAGCCTCGGACGCTTAGTTCAGGGTTAACTTCTTGTCTCGGATTATATGGATTTACGCTCCCTTCGCATGCTCCAAGTTTTCACTTGCCGGCCGGGTTACCACTTCGTCTCAGATCCTATGGTTTTACTTTCCCTCTGCACATTTCAAGTTTTTACTTGCCGGCCGGGTTACCATTGTGGCTCGGATCCGGGCCTTGCTTCCTTCTCTCATACGCCAACCCACGTAAAGGTTAATCATTACGTTGCCTCTTTTTAAGGGCCTGCACAGTAACCGCCGCAGTAACTATCAGTGATTACTGTGCGTGGGTTACGTCACGCCTGTCTCCTTGTTTACTGCAACTGCACGTCGTGTCATGGGATCGTATTTACTCTGTGGCCCCCGGTGTGGCTTCTCTCTGATTGGCTGATGCCGGTGATACACGGCCACACCGTGTGGCTCTCCGGCGCAGCGCGATCCCACTCATCGATCACTGGGGGCAGTTAAATAGGGGAGGGGCGCGTCCCTTAGAACTTTTCCATCTCCGTGCCCCTTTGCCTGTTCCTCTTCTTCTTCCTCGCGACCGCGCCATCGCCAGTGCCCGTTGCAGCAGCGCCGCCGCCGCACCTTCTCTGTGCCTCCGCACCGCAGCCACCGCTGCACAACTGCTTAGCCACGGGTCCTCGTCAATCTAGACCGCAGAGCCCCGCTGCTGCTAGATCCAGCGAGGACAGCGGATTCGAGATGAAGGAGGAGGAGCTCAACGTCATCGAGCAGGAGATGGAGGAGGACGCCGGCGCGGCAGACCGCGGCGCATGGGCCGGTTCGTGGGTCTGCCAGGACGACATCGACTGGCTCTACCGGACCCGGCGTATTCCCGCCAGCGTCGCCGCTCGTCTCCCCTCCTCGGAATTGGCCCCCTCACCCAATCCGGGTGAGTTTGTTGTTTTCCTATCCCATTTCCAACGGGGATTTGGTCTTCCGGTGAGTGATTTCTTCCGGGACTGGGTCCGGACCTATCACTTGCAACCACATCATCTCCCGGCGAACGCCATCACCTCTTTGTCCGCTTTCGTCTCTACGATCGAGGGCTACACCGGACTATGGCCCACGAAGGAGCTGTGGATCCGGTTCTTCGGCCTCCGTCGCAACATCGTCCCCAACATCCATGTTGAGTCGGAGGACAAGCAGCTCACTCAGTTCGGAGCTGCCTCGATCTTGCCCCGGAGATTTTCAATCTTTCCTCGGGTCACCGGGCTTGACGCCTACAAAGGATGGGCTCGGACCTTCTTCTACGTCTGGAACAAGGGTACCGAAGACCTGATTCGGTTGCTGCCCTACACTCCGGGTCCCCCTGACACGGATTTCTAGGAGGAGGTCGCCAAAAAACCTACAGCTCTGGCCAACCAAGTCCACAAAAGGTTCGCGGAGCTAAAGAAGCTCAGATTGCGCAACGAGGATGCCATGATCACATTCGTGCGCAACCGAATATCTCCCCTACAGCGGCGCACTCACAAGTTGTGCCACATGAGCTTCAGCCGTGACCCCAACCGAACCTCTTCGTTCGAGTTGAGCAATACGGAGATCTTCCGCCGGGTCAAGGCTCTTTTCACCACCCATAAGGATTTCTCCGCCGAATGGACGTGGGGAATCGAGCATTACTGCCGTGACAGGCTCCCTCCCACGGTAAGCTTTGCGGGGTAAACTTATTTCGGATCAATTACCTGTCGGTTCTTATCATATTTTTGACTCTGCTCTTTGTGCTTTTTTCTCAGCTGTTTCTCCAGCAAACCCTCGAGGATGGCACGGATCCGACCCTTAAGTGGGCCCCAGACCAAGAAATCCCGGATGAGGAGGAGCCGGACCAGGAGATGTTCCTCCCCACGACCGACGCCACCAAACGACCCAGCGGTAAATTCTCTTCTCTTAGAGATTGGCCCGACGATGAGGATGACTCGGATATCGACATGATTGAACTCGTTGAGGCTGTCCCTCTTTCTTTTGCCTTCCCGGCATCAGCTAACCCCGGTGGGCATATCCACGAGGATCCTCCACTTGCCACGGGCGAGCCTGTTCCGGTGGCGTCGAAGAAGAAGCACAGATCCGCGTCAAGTTCTTCTTCCGAACCTTCTCAGCCTACCAAAAGGCAAAAGAAGGCCGAAGACAAGACTGCCTCCAAACGGGCAGGCAAAGCCCCGGCACGAAGGGCCCGAAAACCTAAGGAGGCCGAGACCTCGGATGCGTAAGTCATTTTTCACTGCGCAACACGCTTCCTCCTGTATCGGGGTAATTTCACTCCTGACATCATTTTCTTTTGCAGGGCTCCTGTGGAGGTCCCTCAGAGCGGATCGAGCATCTCTTCTCCCCTTCGGTCTGGTCCTTCCCCTCCTCGTGACGACGAGTCACGCCCGCTGAGCCCTATTCCGGAGGGCTCTACGGCCGCTCCGGGTTCCGCAGTACCTCCTCTAGAGGAACGCGACCTCGGATCGGGAGGGGTCGGATCGGACGAGGCAACGGCGTCCGCCACTTCGGCATTGCCACAACCAGCAGCCACCAAGTCTACCGCAACTCCAGCACCAGCAGCAGCTCCAGCACCAGCCACCAAACTAGCACCTGTCCCGGCTCCGAAGAAACCAACAGCAGCTCCCAGTCCTGCTACCAAAGCTCCCATGCCAAGTTCGTCTGCCTTGTCCGAGTCATCCCAAGCTCGGCGAGGAACCACTCCAGCAGCTTCCAAGGGCAAATCCACTATGGTCACATCCTCCGAGCAAGCTAAAGGCAAGAAGGCTCCGGATGCTGCCAAGTCTACCTCCGTCGAGGCCGGGCAACGAACCTTGTCGTCAATGCTTCTGAAGAAGTCACCAGCAGCGACGGATCCTCCTGCCGAGCCAGCCGATTCACAGCAGATGGTTCTTCACACCAGCCCAGCTCTTGCCCTGATTGAGAGGAAGGAAGCTCACACAAAGGGCTTGGTGGCACCCCACATGCCCACTGGCGAACGGTACCCTCCGAGCCTTATCGAGTTTGTCATGAACTGGAATAAGGAGGAGTTCGTCTACAACGACGATCTCCCGGAAAAGTTCGGCCCCGCTGAATTTTCCGCTCAGATGAATACCGCTGCCAAGGCCATTAACCTCGCTGGGCGAATGATGGAGGTACGCCGTTTCTTCTTTACCTGCTGTAGATAATAACCATTAGTCCCCGAGCCTCAGGCGGAGTAACTTGTTACTCGGCCGGATGCTCATTAGAAGATCAACGTAGATGCATGTAAACTTCAAATATGCACACATTTAGAGCCGGGTTAAGTTCCACTTGGCCCGGATCTTGGACACTTCGAATATGCACACACCTAGAGCCGGGTTAAGTTCCGCTTGGCCCGGATCTTGTACACTTCGAATATGCACACTCCTAGAGCCGGGTTAAGTTTCTCTTGGCCCGGATTTTGCACACTTCAAATATGCACACACCTAGAGCCGGGTTAAGTTCCGCTTGGCCCGGATCTTGTACACTTCAAATATGCAACAAACTAATTTTACACTATTGTACCTTTGTCAGGTAACTACCAATCGCCGGAGCGCCGAATTTCAGCGCCTGCTTGATACCCACAAGATCTTGCACGCAAAACATGTTGCACTTGGCGCGGAGCATGAAAAGAGGGGTAATTTCCTCCCTCAACACCTCTCCGTTTCACTTGTTTCTGCTGGACTAACCTCCTCATTCGGTTTTTTGCAGCTAGGGTGGAGGCTGAAAACAAAATTATGCGGAAGAACTTGGAGGAAATCCAAGGTATGTCCTCTTTCGCCCAACCTTGTTGTGTTTTCCATTTCTTCTTCTCCTTGGCTCGACAAACATTCACTCCTCGGCTTTGCCGGGTCAACATACTATTTTAGCATCGCTTGAGGATAGTGTGCCTGTGCGTGATATGATGCTGCATTTTCTCGAACAAGCAGGACAGCATCAAGCTGAGCTGAAGAAGAAGAATGATGAGCTTTCCCTCCTCCGGACCAAGGATGACGAAATAGCCAAACTCAAGGCCGAGATGGAGAAGATGAAGGCCCAACACAAAACCGAGCTCCAAAAAGTTGGCCAGAACTTCACCGAAGAACGTGAGCGCTTTACCCTCCAGATCTCCAAGGACCAGGACCTGCTCAAGGAATCCGAGGTCCAGCTTGGGTCGGCGCTTGCTGAGCTTGAACAACTTCGCCAGAGACGCGACAGTTGTATCAAGGATTTGACCCGGATCCATCGTCATATCTCACGTAAGTTTCTTCCCCTTATCCGACATAGTTTTCCAGGTTAGCTCATATGCCTTTGCTTCAGCATCTTCCCTTTCCTTATTTTCAGATCACTTTCCGGAGGGTACTCCCATCGCCAGTGCTGCCATTGCCAAATTCCGCCGAGAGAGGGGTACTCCCGTCGCTCCTAATGGTGAGAGCGTCCCCTTAGACACGGAGGACCTATTGGTCAGCGTGTCAGCTCGGGTGGAAACCATCAAGAACTATGGGAAAGATCTCCTCGATGTTGCGGTCCGGATCTACAACACTTTCTGGCCAAGCGAGAGCGCTCCGAAAAGGATCACACTCCTTGTTGAGAAGCTATTGGAAATCGAGACACAACTTGATCTCTAGAGAGAATCCACCGGGCGTGCTGCAGCAGATACCCTCCTCCATCATATCCTTACATGGTACGAGAAGATCGACCTGAGCCTCGTCACACGCCGGCGCACCAGATCCAAATGGACCGATGATCCGGAGTGGGTAGCTCGGCGCCAGGCTTGCGCCTACAGCCTTGTCGAATATTCTCCCATCCATGACTGGGTTGAGGGGCCGAGCTTTCTGGAGTCCGGCGAGGAGGAGCATATGGAGAACATGGAGGATGGATCGGGTGAGGATGGAGAAGATGCTGCTTCAGATATTGAAGACAGTGATGACGACGCCGAACTTCCTCCTCCTGCCGCTCCTTAGTGGAAAAAACTTGAAAATTTATCAGATCCCCGGTATGCCGGGTGCAATTGTATGCTGAATACATGATATTTTGCTACTATGCTTGTATGCCGGATTAACTTGGGCGTAGTCCCCGAGTTTCATTTTCTTGTTCGTCCAATTCTCCGGCTCGATCTATGTCTACCTTGATTTGGTTTTATGACTTACGAATCCGAGCTTCAAGAATCGTTTTAACAATACTGAGAAACTTTGAGGCTTGGCTCAAAATAATCCAACATAATAAGTTGAAAGTAAATACGGGGTTAGTCCGAAAAAACAAACGTTAGCTAGAATAAGTTCGTTTCCTTAGTGGTTTTTCATGTGCTACGCAATTCCAAACTTGTTCCCTTGCTTGCCATGAATCCAATTCTTGTTGGACAGCAACAAGTCGAAGGGTTGGGTTTTTGGTGCTCACACATTACTAATCCGGGTTAAGCGAAATGAGTCATTCCAGCTAACGCATAAAAAGTAACAACAACCGTTTATTAAGGCAGTCCCCGAGTTACTGCTCGAGGCCCCGCTACTTCATTGATAAGCTCATTGCCGACATAAATACCGACATATGAGATGACTCGGATACATACACTTCTTAGCTAAGTGTAGAAGGGACGAAGTAGTGGTACATTCCACGGTTGCTTTGATTCCTCTCCGGACCTGTCCGCCTTGTTCTTTTCCTGTGGCTTCGCATCTATAAGATAGTAGGAGTCATTGTGCAATGCTTTGCTCACAATAAATGGTCCTTCCCATGGGGGGGATAATTTATGCATGCCAGTGGTACGCTGTACCAACCGGAGCACCAGATCGCCTTCCCGGAAGACTCGGGGGCACACTTTCCGGCTATGATAGCGTCGGAGATTTTGCTGATATATGGCGGATCTGGACAGTGCCAGTCCTCTCGCTTCTTCCAGCAGATCAACGTCATTTTGCCGGGCTTCTTGCACTTCGGCTTTTGTCTATTGGGTGACCCTAGGCGAATCATGCTCTATGTCGGCTGGTAATACAGCTTCTGCCCCATATACCAGAAAGAATGGCGTGTAGCCTGTTGATCGATTCGGAGTTGTTCTTAAACTCCACAATACCGCTGGTAGTTCTTCTATCCAGCACCCCGCTGATCTTTGCAGCGGCTCAATGAGCCGGGGTTTTATCCCGGATAACACTAATCCGTTGGATCTTTCCACTTGTCCGTTCGATGCGGGGTGGGCTACCGAGGCTACGTCGAGTCGGATCTTCTTGTCTCGGCAAAAGCACGCAAATGCTACTTCCGCGAAATTCGTTCCATTATCAGTTATAATGCTGTGTGGATAACCGTATCTCAAGATGATGTCTTTGAGAAATGTCACGGCCGTAGCTCCATCACATTTTCTTATAGGCTTCACTTCGATCCATTTTGTAAACTTGTCCACCATGACCAAGACGTGTGTCATGTTTCCTCTCGCTGGTTTGAACGGGCCAACCATATCCAAGCACCACACATCAAATGGCCATGTAATTGGTATGGTTTTGAGTTCCGACAAAGGCATATGTGTCTTGGTGGCGTATCTTTGACAACCATTGCATTTTCTCACCAGATCTTCTGCTTGCTCCGAGGCACTTGGCCAGTAGAATCCATGCCGGAACGCCTTTGCCACTAAGGCCCGGGATGAGGCATAATGCCCGCATTCTCCTTGGTGTATATCTCGGAGGATGTTAAGTCCTTCTTTTGGGTCAACACACCGCTGGAGGACATTGGTTACACTCCGTTTGTACAGCTCGGAATTGATGATTGTGTAAGCTTTGGTATCCTCTGAGTTTGCCTGGCTAGCACTTCCTTAGTGGGTAACATTCCATCTTTCAAGAATTGGTATATAGGCAGTGCCCAAGCTGGTATCGCTCGCGTAGGGAACATCTCCTCATCAATTTCCATCCGATCCACCGGCATAACTTCAGCCGGATCATGCTGAACAGTCCCCAGGTCTAGCAAGGTAGCCCCCGGGTCTACAGAGGCAGTCCCCGGGTTTGCCGAGGCAGTCCCCGGGTTCGGCGTGCTACCTCCCATGTCAATGTCCATGGGCTCAGCTTCGGATTCCGCGTTTTCCGGGACATATATTGAGTCGGTTCCTGGGGACAGCCTAATAGATGGTTTTCTGAGGTGCTCCAATGCTACGCCCGGTGGAATTGCCTGTCGGGTCGATCCGAGCTTTGACATCATGTTGACCGCTTCATTTTCAACGCGAGGTACATGGTGAAATTCGCATCCCTCAAAGTAACCCGAGATCTTCTGCACATGAAATCTGTATAATGCCATGTTTGGATCCAGGGCGTCCCACACTCTCGACACTTGCTGTATTACTAGATCCGAGTCGCCAAAGCATATTATCCGACGTATGCCAATCTCCTTTGCCACTTTGAGACCATGCACCAGAGCCTCGTACTCAATGACATTGTTCGATGCCGCGAAATGGATCTGCAATACGTACTTGAGATGATCCTTCTTTGGCGAGGTAAGCACAACCCCGGCACCTAACCCGGTTTTGGTTTTCAATCCGTCAAAGTGCATCCTCCAGTAGTTCGGATCTGGTGGCGGTGGTTCGTATTGCACCTCGGCCCAATCTACGAAAAAGTCCGCCATAGCCTAAGACTTGATTGCTTCTCTTCTATCATACTAGGGTGCGTAAGGTGCTAGCTCAATTGCCCATTTCGCAATTCTGCCATTCGCATCTTTGTTACCCATTATCTCGGATATGGGGGCTTCGCATATCACTTTAATGGAATGCTCCTCAAAGTAGTGTTTTAACTTCTTTGCCGCCATATAGACACCGTATGCCACCTTTTGAAAGTGTGGGTAGTTCTGTTTTGAGGCAGACAATACCTCGCTCAAGTAATACACTGGCCTCTGCACCGACTTACCCTCTTCATCGCTCTCCACTACAATCACTGCACTTACAACTCGGTTGGTTGCGGCTATGTAGAGCAACATTGGCTCCTTTGATAGTGGAGAAGCTAACACTGGTGCAGTGGCCAACATCTTTTTTAAGTGGGTAAAAGCTTCATTGGCCTGCGGCTCCAAACGAATTTATCTGACTTTTTCATGAGTTGGTAGAGAGGCAGTGCCTTTTCTCCCAACCGACATACAAACCGACTCAACGAGGCCAGGCACCCAGTGAACTTCTGGACATCGTTGAGACACTTCGGCAGCTCCATTCGTTCGATGGCTCGGATCTTAGTCGGATTAACTTCGATACCTCGGCTGGAGACAAGAAATCCGAGTAATTTCCCATCCGGGACACCGAAGGTACATTTCTCTGGGTTAAGCTTCATCCGGAATCTCCTCAAGTTCGCGAATGTTTGCCTTATGTCGTCAAGGAGCGTTGCGCTTTCCTTGGTCTTGATAACTACATCATCCACGTAGACTTGTACGTTTTGACCTATTTGATCGTGCAAACATTTTTGCATACATCTTTGGTACATTGCACCTGCATTTCGTAAGCCAAACGACATAGTGCAATAGCAATAAGCCCCGTACGGGGTAATAAACACAGTTTTTATTTGATCATCCGGGTTCAGCGGTATCTGGTGGAAACCAGAATATGCGTCAATGAATGACAACAGTTCACATCCCGCGGTTGAGTCGATAACCTTATCTATCCTCGCCAGTGGAAATGGATCTTTTGGACACGCCTTGTTCCGGTTCGTGTAATCAATACACATACGCCAAACCACTGCCACGTTCGGATCATCCTTCTTCTTTTCTACCAACACCGGATTAGAGAGACAATCCGGATATAGCACTTCCATGATAAATCCTGCTGGTAGCAACCGAGCTATTTCGTCACCAATGACCTTTCTCCTATCCTCGGCGAAGCATCGGAGAGGTTGCTTCACCGGCCTTGCTCCGGGTCTTACGTTCAAAGAGTGCTCGGCCAACTCCCTCGGAACACCTTGCAAGTCCTGTGTGGACCAAGCAAAAATATCCCGATTCTCACGGAGGAAGTTGATGAGCTCGCTTTCCTATTTGTCAGTTAACCCGGCACCAATTGTTATGGTACGCTCCGGAAACATGTTATCCACTGGAATCTTCTTGGTGTCCTTTGCGTCTTGAAATGAAACGCTTCCATGCGGGTTACTTAACGCCGGCATATACTGCTGCGCGGACTGAGCTAATGCCGACACCTCTTGGATTTTTCTTTTCTCTTGCGCAATTACGAGTGACTCGGCTAGGTTGGACCTGGCTGAGGCGCACTCAATAGAACGTCGGAAATCCCCAGCGATAGTAATTGCTCCATTTGGCCCGAGCAACTTCATCTTCAGATAACTGATGTGGCAACTTGCCATGAACTTGCTCAGTGCTGGTCTCCCGAGTAATGCATGATACGCGCTCTCCAAGTTCACCACCTCAAACTCCAGATTCTTAGTTCAGCAGTTATCCCTCGTGCCGAACAGCACGTCGACCCGGACTTTGCCTATGGGCTCACAGGAGATGCCTGGTACGATGCCATGGAAAGTTGTTCTTGTAGCCTAGAGCATGTTCTCCGAGATGCCCAACTTGCGCATCGTATCCGCATACATGATGTTAATGCTACAGCCATTGTCGATCAGTACCTTGGAGAACCTCACATTAATGTTTGGTCCAATGAACGTTGGATCTAACACTAGTGCATACGAGCCTGGACTTGGCATAATCTTGGGATGATCTTTGACGCTCCAGGTGATTTCCTGGTCCGACCAAGGCATGTACCTCGTCACTGCAGGCATAACCGCGTTAACCTCCATATGTCGGCGCTGCAAGCTCTTCCTATCTGTTTCCTCTGTCGTGAACACACAATAGCTCTGGTGATGTTCCCTATACTCATTCCTTCCCTCGTTTCCGGAGTACCTCTGATCCGGTTGTTGCTGGTTTTCCACCTGATGCACTGCATCCCTTCTCTCATTGTTGTCATACCTCGGCGGAGGGGGAGGCAACATTAGTTGCTGCGTGTTTGCTCCGGAGAGCAATTGCTGCCGGGGTAACTCCTGCCGAGGTTGATCATTCTGGGGTGCCTGAGCATTCCCCGAACCACCTTGTTCTATCTTACGCATCCACTCACATTGCCTCGTTGTGTGACCCGCCGGGCTGTTCGGATTTGGCGTGTGAAACTGACACGGCTGGTCCAACATTGACTCATAGGTATACCTCGGACGGTCTTTCTTTTCTTGCCATTGCTTCTTCTGCTCCAGAGTCCACGTTTTCTTGCCATCGTTTCGAGGAGTCCATTGCCCTCCCGTTTTCTGGCGTTGGTTGCTCCATACTCTGGGTTGATCTTGATTCACAGCTGCAACTTGTTACGAACTGCACCGATGATCCGGTCTATCATCTCTTCTTTTTCCCCTGTAATCTTTCCTCCGGGATGAACCAGCTCCGTCCCTCTGATAGTACTCCTCATTTGACTCGTTTGACGCGATCCTGGGCTGGGTCGGATCACCCAAAGCATATGAATCCGCAATCCGGATCATCTCTGCCAACGTGACTGGCATTTTCCTTTGCAATTTCATCCACAGCTCGCTGCCATATCTGCACCCTTGTGCGAACCATGCTATGGCCTGTGACTCTATGACTCCCTCACACGAGTTTCTCACGGTACACCACCGGGTCAAGAATTCACGATCCATTTCGTTAGATCTCTGCTTGCACATCTCCAGGGTCCGCGGTCTATTCGGTCTCTGATATGTACTTGAGAAGTTGCTGATAAAAATTTCTTCAAAATCTATCCAGCAATTGATGCTTCCGGGTGGCAAATTATTCAGCCATACCCTAGCCGGGCCTTCCAACATCTGGGGTACGTATCGTACAGCCCATCTCAAGTTGCCAGTTGCAATTTTCACAGCTGTTGCGTAGTTTATCAGCCAATCCTCCGGCTTTGTACTGCCATCATACGTCTTCGTGCCCCCGGGTAATTGGAAGTTGGGTACTGGCGGTTCCTTCATGGTCCGGGGTCCAAAGCACGCTGGACCCGGAGGACCTTGGCATTCGATCTGTTCCGACCTATATAGGCGATCCAGCTTTAACCTGGCGTCATCCGGCATCAAATCCCTGCTTCCCAATCTCCACCCTATCACATGATAGTCCGGTCTTGTGTATCCTGCATTCATCATCTCCGAGTCTCCGTCATTGTATCGGTTTTGCTCTCGTTGTGCTCCTCTCTGTTGCATACCTCAGCCGACACTTTGCTCTTGCCTTGGTATATTCCGCTGCTGCGGTTGACCTGCTCCTGCCGAGTTTCGCTGTCCGGCATTGCCGTTGGCAGCATTCCCTTGACCGGCATTGCCTTGGTCGTGATTACCTCGGCCAGCTTCACCTCGGCTCACACTTCGTCGATCGTCGTTTTTCCACATCTCTTTTTCTTTTCCCGCACGCGTTGGGTCGTACAGAACGATCTGCTTGTTCCGTCTGGCCGAGGTTACTACCTCTTCTCTCCTTGGGCCACCATGAGGTGACGATGCGGCTCCAGCGGATTTCTCCGGGTTACCCATCGCCGAATGGACAATCTTAGAAGCTCCAACTCTCTCCGGGTTACCTCTTAGCAGCTCCTCGTTCTGTCTGTTCGCAATCTGAACCAGCTCGTTAACCCGGTCTTGTTATCTTTGACGGGCCTCACCCGTCAGACCCTCTAGCTCGGATGCAGCGGCGTCTGCTGCCCTGAGGTTCTTCGCCGGTGTACTGTACCTCGGCAACCCCACAGACAGATAGTTTTCTGACCCTTCTGGTCCATCATCCCCTTCTCTGTTCATCTCACTCATGAGATTTTTTCCTTTTACCCTTACTGCATCAACCTTGTTTGCCTTTGCGTACTCGCGCAGCGTCATGTTCAGCGACTGCTGAGCCGCGGCTATTTTCTTTGCGCCCTCCAGTATCTTTTGCCGAGTTTCCTCTAGCTCGGCTTGTGCCTGAGCCGGATCTACCACTACTGCTACTGGGTTAGCCAAGCTATCCATAGCTTCCCTCAGCATGTTCTCAGGCCTCTCCAGTGGAGGTCCTCTACCTTTCCTTGGTGCCTTAGGTGTTACCTTCGGGTCTGGCGCTGGATCCTTGCTTGCGCCCGCACCTAGAGCAGTCATCATCACCTCTGCATGGTCCGGGGAGCAAGCGATACACGCCCCGTGAGCCACAGTGAGGGGTGGTTCTCCTGCATCGACGACGCCACGCGGATGAACGCAAGACATGTCCACAGCAACGTAGACCTTGTGCGCATCTAGCTTGATGAAGATGCCGTTGCGCGGAAGGGGGCGCGTGCCGAAGCAGCCAGCGTTGTCGCTGACGTAGTCCAGCGCTCCAAAGCGCTAAACGAGCCTGGAGACGATGCGTTCGCCGGTGCCGATGAGGTTCCCCGTCCGAATCTTCACCCCTGCTAGCGCCGCTAGCCCCACGGTGGGCGCCAACTGTCGTGGTGGTGTCACGGCAGATGCCATGGATAGGCTAAAGGTGGGGACTAATACACGCTAGGGGAATCCAGGGAGGGATAGTGGAGTGATTCTCCACGCAGAAGCTTTTTATTGATGTTCTAACTCCGAGATTACAAGTGCTCCTTGAGCTGTATTGACAAGAGGAGGAAGAAGAAACTCTCTTACTCTTGCCTACTATCTAGCCCAAGAACCCTAGATCCACTAGTGCTCAACCAACTAGAATTCTCTCAATCTGTATCCTAGAAAAACCCAACCCCTCTACCAGAACCCTAACCCCCCTTATATAGTGGTGGTTCGGTCCTGTCCTAGGGCATACGTGGAGGCATATTCCTAAGAATATTCCCCCTCCCAAAATAGTAACCCGACAGGGGTGCTTTTCCCCCGCGTCACACTTGCTTTAGCGACGTAGCCTCTGCGGTGCCCGCGTCAGCCGACGTGAGCGTTGTCACCCTTGTCGGCCATGATCCGGTGGTCCTGCCCTTGCTTTATTCGCTCATCCAGTATGCACCGGACCTTCTTTTTTGACCAGAGAGATTCCTTCCTTCTCCTGGAAGCCAAGCGAGGATCCGGATCACAGTAGATCCGGCCACACCTGTTCCTGCATATAAGTTAGACAAGCATTTCCGACTTACTCCTTAAGTCGGATGAGACAACGTTAGGCGTCCCTCCTGGCCCAGGTTACTCCGTGATCCGGCCTGCCTTGAGGTGATTCGGCCAGCATCCGCTTTGACCTTGCCGAACCTCGGCTAACTTGGCCCTTATACCCTGGAGTGACCCTACCCGGGGGTATCCCCCCAACAAGTGCTAAGTTTTAATTTATCTATTTAGCACTTTTGGCTTTGATATTATGTGCTTGAAATGTTTGCATAAGCACTTGTATTTTTTGTCCGCACTTATCGTTTATCTGGCTTTCCGCCTTGTCCCTTTCGTGAGCCGGCCAACTTTCAGCACGGAAACTTTGCCGAGCAATGGAGCTCAATTGCTAAACCAGTTTAAACTCGGAAAACAAAGCCGGCATCCAGCAATCAGACAAATAACCAAAGTATAGACTAGAAATTTTAGACTTATACCCAAAGGTATCAATTTTAGAATCATAAATCTAAACTAGAACAAACATGAGCATAAAGTACTTTCAAGTATTTTGGGATTTTCGACTGTGACATGATCATTTGGAAATAAGATGGTAAAAAACTTCTTAGAATTTTTTTGAGGAAACCAAGACTTTATTTCTCATTGAACATGTACACATATACGATTACAAAGAAAAATAAACTAAGAATAAAAGGGATGTAGCTGAGCAATTTACGACGGTCTATCTAACTCATCCGAATTTGTACTGCCTCTAGCTCTCTTTCTCTTCTTAGTAGCAGGTCTTTCTTTGACTGGACGCATATCGGTTAGGTAGTATGAACCATTGTGCAATACTCGACTAACTAAAAATGGCCCTTCCCATATTGGAGAAAGTTTGTGCTTTCTTTGCTGCACAAGCCGGAGAACCAAATCGCCCTTATTAAAAGACCGGTTTCTGACTCTCTGGCCATGATACTTGCGTAACTTCTGCTGATAGGCTATTGATCTCATCTCTGCAACGATGCGAACTTCTTCGACTAAGTCGAGATCATTTTGTCGAGAAATTTCGGCATCCTCTTCAATATACGCGGTCACTCTAGGAGAAGTGTGAATCAAATCACTAGGAAGAACTGCTTCTGCAACATAGACCAAGAAGAAAGTTGTGTATCCGGTAGCCTGTTTAGAGTTGTTCGCAAACTCCATATTACAGAAGGTAATTCCTCTGCCCAAGCCCCCGTAGCACGTCGTAGTGGTGCTTCGAGTCTCGGTTTTAGGCCCTGTAAGATTAAACCATTTTCTCTTTCGACTTGTCCATTATCTTGTGGGTGTGCGAATGACGCAATGTTAAGCCGGATATTTTGTTCATTGCAGAATTCGGCAAGCTCTCCCATAGAAAAGTTACTCCCATTGTCCGTGATAATACTATGCGGATAAACGTATCGTATTATAACATCCTAAACAAATCTTCTGGCTGTTGCTCCATCACAACTAGTGACGGGTTTAGCCTCAATCCATTTGGTGAATTTATCCACCATCACTAAGAGGTGTGTAAATCCACTTGGAGCCCGTTTAAACGGTCCTACCATGTCAAACCCCTAGACCGCGAAAGGCCATGTTATAGGTATTGTTCGTAGCTGATCTGCCGGAATGTGAGCTTGTTTGGCATACTTTTGGCAACCCTTGCACGTCTTGATCAGCCGTTCGGCATCTGCCTTGGCTGTAAGCCAAAAAACCGTGTCGGAAAGCTTTTGCCACTAAAGATTTGGCTGCAGCATGGTGACCACACTCGCCTTCATGGATCTCTCGTAAGATTTCCACTCCTTCTTCCGGAGATACACAGAGCTGAAAGACCTAGATGCACTCCGCTTATAGAGCTCACCACTAACTATAGTATAGGCTTTTGCTCGTCGGACGATCTGCCGGCTCAGAACTTCGTCTTCGGGTAATTTTCCATCTATCAAGAAATTAAGATAGGGTTGAGTCCAGCTGGAAATCACAGCTAGAACTGCTACTAAAGGTGAGTCGGATTTGGTCGGATATTCCTCATCTACTCCTTTTATAGAGGGAACATTGAGGTGCTCTAAAAAAGCGCCATCCGGGACCTTTTTCCGGGTAGAGCCTATTCGAGATAGTGCATCTGCTTCCTCATTTTCTGTTCGAGGGATGTGTTGAACTTCAAACCCTTCAAACGATTTAGATAATTCATCCATGATAGCTCTATATGCCGCCATGTGCTTGTTTGCCTTACAGATATCCGACAGTTGTTGATCAACAAGATCCAAATCTCCATAACACATTAACCATCGGATGCCGATGTCCTTAGCAATCCAGATTCCATGCAGTAGTGCTTCATATTCGGCAATGTTGTTCGTCGCCATGAAGTGTATCTGCAATACATAGAAAAGTTTATCACCCTAGGGTGATTTGAGCACCACGCTAGCCCCCGAGTGCTTTAGACCCGTCAAAATGCAAGGTCCAGTATTCGGACTCTGGTAGGGTCATACTCTCTGTTGTCTCTGTCCAATCAGCGACAAAGTCAGCGAGGATTTGGGATTTGATTGTTGTACGAGGTTTGTACTCAATATCGAAAGCTGAAAGCTCTATGCCCCATTTGGCGACGCGTCCTGTGGCGTCACTATTGTTAATTATATCTCTCATGGGAGCTGTGCTCACCACGGTAATTGGATGTTCCTAAAAATAATGCTGTAGCTTACGAGATGCTTAGAACACACCATAAGCTAGCTTTTGATAATGCGGATACTGCTATTTTGATTCCGTTAAGACCTCGCTGAGATAGTAAGTCAGACGCTGCACAAAGTGTTCCTAATTTTCCTCTGGTCTCTCCACCACCATGACGATACTGATGACTTTGTTTGTCATAGCAAGATAGAGCAATATCGGTTCTTGTGGTTCCGGTGCTGCAAGGTGGGAGCAGATGAGAGTATTGTTTTCAGGTCTTGTAGTGCGGCTTCAGCTTCGTCGGTCCAAACAAAATTCTTGGTCTTTTTTAGGAGATTGTATAGTGGTGCGGCTCTTTCACCGAGCCGTCTTACAAACCGACTGACTGCGGCAATGCAACCAACCAGTCTTTATACGTCCTTCAGGCGAGTTGGCCTGGAAATATTGAGTATAGCCTTGATTTTGTCCCGGTTTACCTCTATGCCTCTTTGAGACATGATAAAACCTAACAATTTCCCAGCTGGGATTCCAAATAAACATTTCTTCAGGTTAAGCATTACGTTGTATTTTCGTAGATTGGTGAACGTTTCCTCCAAGTCAGAAATCAGGGTTTCCTTCTTTTTGGACATCACCGCAATATCATCCACATATGCATGTACATTGCAGCCGATTTGATCGTGGAGGCAATGCTGCATTGTGCGTTGGTACATAGCTCCTGCGTTTTTCATCCCAAGAGGCATTGTAGCGAAATAGAAGGTTCCGAAGGGGGTTATGAATGAAGTTTTGACTTTGTCAGATTCCTTCATCCGGATTTGGTGATAACCGGAATATGCGTCAAGAAAACATAGGAGTTCCGAGCCTGCCGTAGAATCGATAACTTGATCAATCCTAGGAAGAGCAAACGGATCTTTGGGACAAGCCTTGTTCAAGGCAGTATAATCAATACACATCCTTAAATCACTAGTGTCCTTTTTAGGGACCATTACAGGATTGGCCGACCACTCAGTGTGGATGACCTCTTCTATGAATCCGGCTAACTCGAGCCGTTCTAGTTCCTTAGCTATTGCCTTACACTTTTCGTCGCTAAAACGTCGTAGTGACTATTTGATGGGCTTAGCGTTTGGGTGTACATTTAAAGAGTGCTCGACAAGTTCCCTAGGTACTCCGGTCATGTCAGATGGCTGCCATGCGAAGGTATCTTAATTTGCTTGGAGGAACTTGACGAGCGTGCTTCCCTATGCGCTATCTAGGCCTACACCTATCTGGGACACCTTGGAGGGGTCATCATCCTTCAACGGTGTCTTCTTCGTCTCTTCTGATGTCTTGAACTCCGGATTCGGCTTTGTCACCTCCTTCTTTGTCGCGGGCATCTCGAACGGATCTATGGTCTTCTTGATCTCCTGGTACTCTTAGGCATGCATCACGGCTTCAGCAAAGGCGACATTTCCATCCTCGCACTCTCGCGCTTTCTTCGGGTCTCCCCTGATGGTGATCATGCCGTTGGGCCTGGAATTTTCATAATATTGTAAATGTAACACGGACGAGCCATAAAAGCCCAGTAAGCCGGACGTCCAAATATAACGTGGTAAGCGCTCTTGAACGGGACCACTTCGAAGGAAAGTGGTTCCGTCCGGTAGTTCTTTGGAGTTCCAAAGGTAACATCCAAAGTGATTTCTCCTAGGGAATTTGCTTGTCTTCTTGGGACAAGTCCGTGAAAAATCACCGAGCTATAGTTCAGCTGGGTCTCCGAGATCTTCATCCGGCGTAGTATTTCGACATACAGAATATTAATGCTGCAGCCGCCGTCCATTAGAGTCTTGGAGAAACCATAGGCGTCAATAAGTGGATTGACGACTAAGGCGTATTTTCCTCGCCTGTGCAACTTAGGCAGATGATCAGCGCGGTCAAAGGTGATTGCCACTTCTGACCAGTCCAGGAACTGAGGGACAGCCGGAACTGTTGCATTGAGCTCATGTAGAACTGCTTCCTTGACCTTACCTGGTTGAGATCCGAGGAAGGTGACGTAAGTGTCTTTCTTTTTCGGGAAATTATTTTTCCCTTCCGGCTTGGGATTTGAAGCATTGGCTTCCTCCATGTCGGAATCATACTTGGTCAAGAAAACATAGGAGTTCCAAGCCTGCCGTAGAATCGATAACTTGATCAATCCTAGGAAGAGCGAACGGATCTTTGGGACAAGCCTTGTTCAAGGCAGTATAATCAACACACATCCTTAAATCAGTGGTGTCCTTTTTAGGGACCATTACAGGATTGGCCGACCACTCAGTGTGGATGACCTCATCTATGAATCCGGCTAACTCGAGACGTGCTAGTTCCTTAGCTATTGCCTTACGCTTTTCATTGCCAAAATGTCGTAGGGACTATTTAACATGTTTAGCATTCGGGTGTACATTTAAAGAGTGCTCGGCAAGTTCCCTAGGTACTCTGGTCATATCAGATAGCTGCCATGCGAAGATATCTTGATTTGCTTGGAGGAACTTGACGAGCACGCTTTCCTATGCGCTATCTAGGCCTACATCTATCTGGGTCACCTTGGAGGGGTCATCATCCTTCAACGGCATCTTCTTCGTCTCTTCTGATGCCTTGAACTCCGGATTCGGCTTTGTCACCTCCTTCTTTGTCGTGGGCATCTCGGACGGATATATGGTCTTGTTGATCTCCTGGTACTCCTAGGCGTGCAGCACGGCTTCAACAAAGGTGGCATTTCCATCCTCGCACTCTCGCGCTTTCTTCGGGTCTCCCCTGATGGTGATCACACCATTGGGACTTGGAATTTTCATCATATTGTAAATGTAACACGGACGAGCCATAAAAGCCCAGTAAGCCGGACATCCGAATATAGCGTGGTAAGCGCTCTTGAACGGGACCACTTCGAAGGAAAGTTCTTCCGTCTGATAGTTCTTTGGAGATCCAAAGGTAACATCCAAAGTGATTTCTCCCAGGAAATTTGCTT
Organism: Avena sativa; assembly: GCA_916181665.1. Taxonomy (NCBI): domain Eukaryota; kingdom Viridiplantae; phylum Streptophyta; class Magnoliopsida; order Poales; family Poaceae; genus Avena; species Avena sativa. The sequence goes on along the minus strand of OV702291.1, from coordinate 295,168,240 downwards.
GTCTTCCTGGGACAACTCCGTGAAAGATCACAGAGCTGTAGTTCGGCTGGGTCTCCGAGATCTTCATCCAGCGTAGCGTTTCGACATACAAAATATTAATGCTACTGCTGCCATCCATGAGAGTCTTGGAGAAACCATAGCCGTCAATAAGTGGATTGACGACTAAGGCGTATTTCCTCGCCTATGCAACTTAGGCGGATGATCAGCACGGTTAAAGGTGATTGCCACTTCTGACCAGTCTAGGAACTAAGGGACAGCCGGAACTGTTGCATTGAGGTCATGTAGAACTGCTTTCTTGACCTTTGCTTGTTGAGATCCGAGGAAGATGACGTAAGTGTCTTTCTTTGTCAGGAAATTCTTTTTCCCTTCCGTCTTGGGATTTGAAGCATCGGCTTCCTCCATGTCGGAATCATCCTTGGTCTCTTTATCCTTTTTGGGATTTTTCTTCCCCTTCTTCCGCTTAGCCCTGTAGCCAGCGGTATCATATTTCTTGATGTCATCATTGAAACGACATCGGCGTTTGTGTGGGACGATCCCCCATTGGCATCTAAGTGATGCACACATGGGTTATTGGCAATGTCGGCCCATGAGTAGGTTTTGCTGGGTTGTTGGTCTCCTCTACCCTAGACTCTTGATGTCCCGCGACTGCGTCCACGGCCACCTCCACGCCCTCCTCGTCCTCCAGACCCAAAAGTAGCAGTGACCACTGCCGTTTCCGTGTTGGGCTTTTCTTCCGAGGTGTTCTTGCGCTTCTGAGCTTGCTGCTTTGGTTGTTTTGCCTACTGTGGCACAGCTAGGGTGTTAAGTAATCCTTCTGCATCGTTGTCAGCATCTTGATGGCCCAAAATATATCGAGCTCGTTGGGGAACCCCAAGAGGAAGGTATGATGAGCACAGCGGCAAGTTTTCCCTCAGTACGAAACCAAGGTTATCAATCCAGTAGGAGCAAGGAAACACCACAAAGGTGTAGCTAGCTGAACGATTGCAGGGCGCACTACCGGTGCCAGCAGCAACATGGAGACCTGCACAACACAGCCACAGAACTCTGTCCCCAACTTACGATGAGGTTGTCAATCTCACCGGTTTTGCTGAAAACAAAGGATTAAACGTATCAAATGGAAGGAAGTAATAGTTTGCAGAAAGTAAACACAAAGCAGTAAACAGTTTGTAGATTGTATGTAAAAGAAAGGACCAGGATCCATAGTTCACTAGAGGTGGCTCTCCTTAAGATAGATAACATGTTGGGTGAACAAATTACAGCGGGGCAATTGACAAACATTGAGAAAGCAATACATGCATATACTAATCATCTTGACTTCTTTGGAACTTGATTGGGCATTACAACATTATACATAGACCGCCATCCAACTGCATCTATGACTAATAATCCACCTTCAGGTTATCATCCGAACCCCCTCCAGTATTAAGTTGCAAGCAACAGATTATTGCTTTACGAATTGCGTGTAATGTAAACAATACGATTGTTCTATGAACAGAGGATTGTTGTTTTCTCCCTAGTAGCAACAACACATCTAGTACCTTAGAGATTTCCGTCACTTCCCCAGATTACCATAGGCATGAACCCACTATCGAGCATAAATACTAACTCTTGGAGTTGCTAGCATCTACTTGGCCATGATAGCTACTAACAACGGAAAGCATGCAAGATCACAAATAACAAAGACATGATAGAATAAATAATCAATCTGAAATAGCATCTCAATATCCATCGGATCCCCGCAAACACAACATGTAGAATTACAAATAGATGATCTTGATCATGAACGGAGCTCACAAGATCTAAACATGAAAGCACAAAGGAGGAGAACCAGCCATCTAGATACTACATGGATCCGTAGTCCAAGGATGACCTACTCACGCATCACACCAGAGGCTTGCATGGTGATGAGAAAGTCCTCCAGGGTGAATTCCCCTCTCCAGCAGGGTGTCGGGAAGAGCTTCAGATCCCTCCCGATCTAGGGATGGAGATGACGGTGGCTATAGACTCTTTCATGGATTTTTGATCGGGTACTTAGGGTTTTCGTCCCAAGGGCATCTTATAGGCAGAAGGAGAGGCCGAGGGGGTGCTGGGGTCGGCCAGACCACCCCCTAGCATGGGCCAGGCCTGGCCCCGCGGCCAGGTGGTGTGGCCGGCCCCCATCCCTTCTGGAAAAATAGGCACTTTGGCTTTTGTCCCGTCCAATTCCGATAATATTCATTGTCTAACTTTCCTGGAACCAAAAACAGCAGAAAACAGGCAGCTAGGACTGTGGCTCTTCTTAATAGGTTAGTCCAAGAAATCATATGAAAAGTACTCCAAAGTGTGGACAAAATACAAGAAAGTGGATAAAACCAAGCATGGAACATCAAAAATTATAGATACATTTGCAATGTATAAACATCCCCAAGCTTAACTCCTGCTCGTCCTCGAGTAGGTAAGTGATAAAAAGAAAGAATAATTTTTGAGATGACATGCACCATCAAAGACTTGATCAAAGTATTTGTAAAACATTCAAAGCTGGGATCATAGTACTTCAATCATAACATGAAAGACAAAGTTCTAGCAATAAGACAAAGAAACTATGATGCAACATGAAAAGGCACAAACAAAAGATTCATGAATAACAATGCTTTGTAAGACGTTTGTTTGTTTCACATAAATAAAACATAGCATAATAGTATTCAGCTTGTCCCTCATAGAGTAGCAAATATAAATGCATAGGACACCTTCAAAGTTCATAAGAGTGACTAGATACAAATAGTTTAAAACAAGCAATATCAAGTTATGCATGAATCAACTAGTCTTGGGACAATGCACATAGAACTAAGAATGGTCACTATGCTCTCAAAGTAAGTGCATAAAGATAGAAGGTGGAGACTCAATATAATGGTGGAAGAAAGGACTTCATAGAAGGAAGTAGGGATTCAAGTCTCATAAAGAGCTTCCAAAAATTATGGTACGTATAGCTTTCAGATCTCATTGCCCCTATCATAAGCATCTTGAAGGTGATTAAGGTTAAAGTGACACAACTAAGAGGATATGCTTGACAAGTTATAAACCGAAATCTCATGCCCCTTACTTACGAAGACCGAAACTCATGCTACTGAACTTTAGTAACGAGTAAGCTCTGGTCATTGTAAGTACATGTGTATCATAAAGAACCGCCAACGGGTACCCCTTGCACATGATACAGGAGCTATCCCATAATAAAAATGACAAGGCAAGCAGACAATGAGCATCTCAGCGATCTTTTTATTTGCTATTTGCATAGGTTTTTATTGAGGATGCTTCATAGAGTGCTCATTATGGTGATGCTGCAAGTTTCCACCATGATTAGGCATGGCTTAGGCTAGCGGCCCAGGCGTTTCTCTAAGACATATACAAACTCCATGATCTTACAAGTTCAACTTTTATTTCACACCGCCGGGATCCATAAGCAAAAGAACATGATATCAACGGGGTACAAAGTACAAGTGCAATGTTGAAAGCGTTCCCCATGATACACGGTTCTGCTAATTTCAACTTATAAAGGGCAAACATATACGCAACAAAGAAGGACACAATGGTTCAAGTTTATTAGATGCAAAAAAGTAAAGTGTGCCATCAAGTTTGTGAGAGCTTTAATCACTAGTTTTCTCATAACAAGTTTAATTTGGAAGGTAAACAAAAGCATGAATATACTTGGAATAGCATAAGCTAGTAGGTAGGTATGGTGGACTCTTTGGAATAACTTGGTTTAGGGAGTTGGATGCGTGAGTGGAACTCATACTTGGTTGTGGAGGCTAGCAAAAGACTGGGAGCGACAAACTAAGAGAGCAATAATGGCCATAATCATGCAGAGCGACAAAACATCATTGACCAAAGCATAAAGTGATACTACAAGTTGAAAACTAAAGGATCATAAAGGCTATGGTGACTTGATATAGTCATAACATGGTGTGATCATGTGCCAAGTCAACCCAAATAAAGCATCAAAGGAGAATACCACTATACTATGCTTTAATATGCTAAAACAACGCATGATTCATCCAAGGCACATTAAGCAATCTCAATTGTTTATAACTAGTCATGCTACATCAAAGAATACTAAGTATAAAGCCAAAACCATATCAAGCATGGCATGACAAAGCATAGGCCACAGTCAAAAACAAGCTCTTTTTACCACATAAGCATGAACTTTCCTACTCTTTTCCAAACCAAACCAAACTATTTGCAAACCAATGTATGAAAGAGGGGGTCAAACCAATTTATTTAGAAAACTAAGAAAACCAAAGCAAACGAAAAACCAAAACGAAAACAAAAAAGAAGACGCTCCAAGAACAACACAACTGTGCATGAAACAATAAAAATGAAGCGTTTGGAAGAAACCTAGGATTTTTATTGATGAAGACGGGGATGCCTTGGGCATCCCCAAGCTTTGACGCGTGTACTTCTTGGAGATTTCTTGGGGTGACACGCATGGCATCCCCAAGCTTGAGCTTTAGTCCATCCTTCATCTCATTACTCATTCCTTCCATACACCTGAAATTTTTCCTTCATACAAAACTTCACACAATCTTTATTAGCAACATTAGTGCACTCAAGATAAATAAGTCTTAAGGTTTAGTTCCAACACCAGTAAACTTCCATTAGAACACTAGCTACTGTAGCACTTCGCTCAAAAAGCTCAATTCCCCAAAAGAACTAAAAAAGGAACCAACAAGAAGCAAATGCAGAAAATGGCACAAATTTGTCAAAACAGACCAGCAGGTAAAGATGATTTTTTTCGAAGACCTTCTGTTGCTCAAATCAAAAAGAGTTGAACTAACAAAAGTTAGATAACAACCTGGGGCAGAAGCACAAAACTTCACGCCTCAAAAAGACGTTCAAAGATTTTTACGGTGAAACACAGAAATCTGTTTCGGGACAGCAACTTTCCCAATCATTACTTCTCTCTCATTAGAGGTTACTCTTGGCACAAAAAGCAAATAAAAAGGATAAGGAGCGGTTATTACTGAAGTAATAACTTCCAAGACTCATCTAAAACTTTTGGGTTATCTCCCAATAAGTACTTTTCTTTAACGCCTTTAAGTTAGGCATAAGAAGCAAGAAAAAGAATCAAGTGTTCTCAAATGAAGAAGCATTAAGACCAAATTTTGTTTTCATAGGAGAAGCAAAAGAAATCTTCTCTCTCTTCTTGGGGAAGTGTTCTATACCTTTCTTGAGTGGGAGTTGGTATTTAATGGTGCCTTCTTTCATATCAATAATGGCACCAAAAGTTCTAAGAAAAGGTCTTCCCAAAGTAATAGGACAAGAAGCATTGCATTCAACATCCAAAACATAGAAATCAACAGGGACATAGGCATTGTTAACCATAATAAGAACATCGTTAAGAATCCCCATGAGTTTCTTTTTAGCATTATCATCAAGTGGGACATTCAAATAACAATCTTCAAGTGGAGGCAAATCAAGCATATCATAAATCCTTCTAGGCATAATAGAAACACTACTATCAAGATCACATAAAGCTTTGAAATCAAAGTCATTCACTTTCATATCAATGATGGGTTCCCAACCATCTTCTTGTTTTATAGGAATAAAAGCTTTATGTTTCATCTTTTCTTCTTTAATCTTTATAAGAGCATCAGTAATGTGTTTTGTAAAGGCCATGTTCATAGCACTAGAATTAGAACTTTTAGCAAGCTTTTGTGGGAACTTAATAACTTCAGAGATATTGCACCCATCAAGATCAAAATCAAATTTATCATCTAGAGTAGTAGAACTATTACTAGCCTCAATACTAGTGGTGGTGATAGTAGAAACACTAATGTTTCTAGCAATTTCATCTTCTCTTTCCCACTTAGCATGTAATTCGGCTAATAGTCTAACATTTTCATCAATTCTTACTTGTATAGCATTAGTAGCTGCAAAGGGATTATCATTAGTTTCAGGTTTAGCAGCCATTTTACTGATCAAAGAGGATTGAGCTTTAGACAAATATGATATAGTTCTTTCAGCATTAGAGAGTTTCAATTGTAAACTAGGAATTTCCCTATTTAGACTCTCAAGTTGATGGCTAATGTTCTTCAAAATGGTGGATTGTTCCGCCATAGTTTTAGTGAATAGTTTATTTTGCTCATATTGCATTTGCATGAAGTTTTTAGTGGCTCTTTCAACTTCTAAAATTCTTCCTTCACTAGGTAACCCAGGTTTACCATTATAGCCATAAGTATTATTAGGAGGTTAGGGCCTATAATTGTTATTACCATAAGCATTGTTGCCAAAATTGTTATTTCTTATGAAGTTCACATCAACTTGCTCTTCTTGAGCAACCAAAGAAGCTAAAGGAACATTATTTGGATTAATATGGGCTTTCCCATTCACAAGCATAGACATAATAATATCAATCTTATCACTCAAGGAGGAGGTTGTCTCAATAGAATTTACCTTCCTACCTTGTGGAGCTCTCTCAGTATGCCATTCAGAATAATTAACCATCATATTGTCTAGAAGTTTTGTTGCAGCACCCAAAGTGATGGTCATAAAGGTACCTCCAGCAGCAGAATCCAATAGGTTCCTTGAAGAATAGTTCAATCTTGCATAAAAGGTTTGGATGATCATCCAAGCAGTCAGTCCATGAGTGGGACAATTCTTTACCAAAGATTTCATTCTTTCCTAAGCTTGAGCAACATGATCATTATCAGATTGTTTAAACTTCATTATTTCACTTCTCATAGATATAATCTTAGCAGGAGGATAGTATTTTCCAATGAAATCATCTTTGCATTTAGTCCAAGAATCAATACTATTCTTAGTTAAGGAATTTAACCATTCTTTAGCTTTTCCTCTCAAAGAGAAATGAAACAATTTTAGCTTAATAATATCACCATCTACATCCCTATGCTTTTGCATCTCACAAAGTTCAACAAAGTTATTCAGATGGGCAGCAACATCTTCATTACCAATACCAGAAAATTGTTCTCTCATAACAAGATTGAGCAAAGCAGGTTTTATCTCAAAGAAAGTATCTTCAGGCATAGGTGGAGCAATAGGTGTGCTCATAAAATCATTGTTATTGGTGCTAGTGAAGTCACACAACTTAGTGTTTTCAAGAGTAGTCATTTTTTTGTGTTTTCAAATAAGAAAGCAAACTAGTAAAACTAATATTTTTTGTGTGTTTGATAAAGAAACAAGCAAACAAAGCAAAAAGAAACTAAGCAAAACAAAAATAACAAAGTAAAGAGATTGGTTATGAGGGACTCCCCTTGTGAAGATGTCCTTGACTCCCCGGCAATCAAGCCATGCTTGATGGCCCAAAATATATTGAGCTCGTTGGGGAACCCCACGAGGAAGGTATGATGAGCACAACAGCAAGTTTTCCCTCAGTACGAAACCAAGGTTATCAATCCAGTAGGAGCAAGGAAACACCCCAAAGGTGTAGCTAGCTGAACGATGGCAGGGCGCACTACCGGTGCCAGCACCAACGTGGAGACCTGCACAACACAACCATAGAACTCTGTCCCCAACTTGCGATGAGGTTGTCAATCTCATCGGTTTTGCTAAAAACAAAGGATTAAACGTATCGAATGGAAGGAAGTAATAGTTTGCAAAAAGTAAACACAAAGCAGTAAACAGTTTGTAGATTGTATGTAAAAGAAAGGACCAGGATCCATAGTTCACTAGAGGTGGCTCTCCTTAAGATAAATAACATGTTGGGTGAACAAATTACAGTGGGGCAACTGACAAACATCGAGAAAGCAATACATGCATATACTAATCATCTTGACTCCTTTGGAACTTGATTGGGCATTACAACATTATACATAGACCGCCATCCAACTGCATCTATGACTAATAATCCACCTTCAGGTTATCATCTGAACCCCCTCCAGTATTAAGTTGCAAGCAACAAATTACTGCTTTACGAATTGCGTGTAATGTAAACAATACGATTGTTCTATGAACAAAGGATTGTTGTTTTCTCCCTAGTAGCAACAACACATCTAGTACCTTAGAGATTTCTGTCACTTCCCCAGATTACTAGAGGCATGAACCCACTATCGAGCATAAATACTAACTCTTGGAGTTGCTAGCATCTACTTGGCCAAGATAGCTACTAACAACGGAAAGCATGCAAGATCACAAATAACAAAGACATGATAGGATCAATAATCAATCTGAAATAGCATCTCAATATCCATCGGATCCCCACAAACACAACATGCAGAATTACAAATAGATGATCTTGATCATGAACGGAGCTCACAAGGTCTAAACATGAAAGCACAAAGGAGGAGAACTAGCCATCTAGCTACTACATGGATTCGTAGTCCAAGGATGAACTACTCACGCATCACACCGGAGGCTTGCATGGTGATGAAGAAGGCCTCCAGGGTGAATTCCCCTCTCCGACAGGGTGTCGGGAAGAGCTTCAGATCCCTCCCAATGTAGGGAACATGCAGCTGGCACTGTGGCTCTTGTTAATAGGTTAGTCCAAGAAATCATATGAAAAGTACTCCAAAGTGTGGACAAAACACAAGGAAGTGGATAAAACCAAGCATGGAGCATCAAAAATTATAGATACATTTGCAATGTATCACATCTGCATACTTGCTCGCTGTTTCTATCATTTCTCCCAAATCAGTGACCTTGTCACACTTCAAGCGATGACGTAGTAAACCAATTGGGAGTCCTGCAATGAAAGCTTCAATCGAAGTTTGGTCATTTACTCCTTCACAGGAATTCTTGGTGTCGATCCATCGTCCGAGATAATCCTGGCAAGTTTCTCCGTCTTTCTGGGTGCAACGCTGTAGGTCTCCTACCGTACAGGGCCTTCGATATGTGCCTTCAAATTCTGAAATAACACACTTTGCATATCATACCAGTTGTGGATGGTGTTCTTCGGAAGTTCATTGAGCCATGATCGCGCTGTCTTCCGCAACATGAGTGGGAGAGATCGGGTCGCGACCATGCTGTTTCCGCCTTTGGCAATACAGCAAGCCTGGAAAAAATCCTGGAGCCAAGTATCTGGCCGAGCTATACCGTCGTAGGCTTGAATATGTCTTGAGATGGAAAATCCTTCCGGGAATTTTGTAGCTCTTATGCATGGTCCAAAGTACTTCGGGCCCACGTATATATCGTCGTTTTCATAGCGCCGTGCCTCTATGTTGGAGTTAATCCTGTGCCTTGCGTCACTTGGGGATAAGGATCGTCCTGAATGACGGCTATGGCTACGGTGCCTTGGAGCCGGACTTTGGCTTCTGCCACCACCTCCTCCACCACGACGCCCTCTTTGGCCTCCTTGGGAGCCATTGTGATGGCTACTTGGTGGAGAGGGTGGAGCAGCTGGATGGTTTCCGGCTGATCTCCGGCCTCCGTCTGGAGCATCGTTATTCTGGTTCTGGGGAGGATATTCATTATGACGAGCCCCCTGCCGGCTTGACTCAACATGGTATCCATCGTTCCTTCGTCCATCAGCCGGACGACTTGTGTGTCTAGGAGGTGGCATTCTTTGGCGATCCTCCTCCTGACGTTTCTCTTTATCTTCTTCCCTGTGATCGTTTGACTCTCGCCGGGGAGGATTCTTCGGATTCAATGTAGCAATTGCCTCTTGCTCCGTAGCTGGGGCAACGTTGCGCCAGTCATGTGCAGCTTTGTGGTGCTGTCCTGAAGATCTGGTTCTTGAGTAGTTGTCTTCCTGATGGTTAGAACGGTGATGCTGCTTCGGAACACGTTGGGGTCTTACGTCATTCCATGCCGGATCTGTGCGGCATTGGTCAGATTGGGAGACCAGTTTTCGGCCTCCGGACAGGGCGACCTTCTGCTGCTCTAGACCCTTGTTGAGTAGTTTAATGCCCAATCGAATCTGCTCCAGGCCTGGATTACTTGATAGGATTTCTTGAGCCGCAACAGTGTTTTGCACTGGTGTTGGATACACCCAGTCTCCGTTGCTGTCGTGCCGAGGCATCCCATGGTCTCCTCCAAAGAGGACTTTGTGAATCTGCGGGAATTGGTCGTCTTGAGTATGACGCTTCCTGGTCTTCTGATGCTGCCGAGAGTTGTACTTCTCCATAGCTGCCATGCGTTTCTTTTCTTCCTCAAGGTTTTTAGCTTCATCGAGGAGTACTTGGCGACGTGCTTCTTGGGCCTAGGCCCTTGTGTCCAGCTCTTCAATAGTAAGTTCTGTAGCTATAGGAATAGGTGTGGTTAATGTAGCATCGATGAGTTTACGTGCACCTTTGGTGATCACGTGTCCATCCACCGATTCTTCTTTGGCCTCTGCTGGGATCAATGCTCCATCCGAGTCTTCCTCATATTCCTCGGCAATCACTTCCTCCACCGGAGGATCTTTTGCCGAGGTCTTGTTCTTCTTGTTCTTCTTCTTTGCCTTCTTGACAGCGCCAGTAGCAAAGACGGCTTTGGGTCCGTTTCCCGGGGTCAAGCTCGGATCGGTACTTTCGGACTTCCGGACCTCGGGATTATCTCCGATATCCATGTTATCCTGCGCTTTGGGAGAGTTTTCTCTAGATCCTTCATCCATGGCTTCTCCTTCCTCTGCAGCTCTAGAGTTATACTCCTCTTCATACTCCATGGAGAACTTTCGGAAATCTGCCGACGTCATCGAGTCATCCGAGGATGCGGGTAAGTCGGTGTTTGTTCCGATTGCCTCCAGCACTGAGTCGGTGTTTTCTCCAGCATCGGAAGAGCCGGATCCGGATCCAACGTATCCGACGAAGTGTGACGTGTGGGTCCTGAGGTAGTTGCGGATTTCCTCGTGGGCTTCCTCGAAGATCCTGATAGTCTCGAGAACTTTCGTCCAGCTCTTCAGAAGTAAGTTCTACAGCTATAGGAATAGGTGTGGTTAATTCAGCATCGATGAGTTTACGTGCACCTTCGGTGATCACGTGTCCATCCACCGATTCTTCTTTGGGCTATCCTAGGATAAATGCTCCATCCGAGTCTTCTTCAAATTCCTTGGCAATCACTTCCTCTGCTAGAGGATCTTTTGCCGGGGTCTTGTTCTTCTTGTTCTTCTTCTTTGCCTTCTTGGCAGCACCGGTAGCAAAGACGGATTTGGGTCCGTTTCCTGGAGTCAAGCTCTGATTGGTACTTTCAGACTTCTTGACCTCGGGATTATCTCCGATATCCATTTCATCCTGTGCTTTGGGAGAGTTTTCTTCGCATCCTTCATCCATGGCTTCTCCTTCCTCTGCAGCTCTAGAGTTATACTCCTCTTCATATTCCGCGGAGAACTTTCAGAAATCTGCCGACATCATCGAGTCATCCGAGGATGCGGGTAAGTCGGTGTTTGTTCCGATCACCTCCAGCACTGAGTCGGTGTTTTCTCCAGCAGCGGCAGAGCCGGATCTGGATCCAACGTATCCGATGAAGTGTGATGTGTGGGTCCTGAGGTGGTTGCGGCTTTCCTCATGGGCTTCCTCGAAGATCCTGATAGTCCCGAGAACTTCATCCACGCTTGTGTCTTAGATCATCATACGCCTCAACTTGTGGCTCAGGAACGGTTGATCTGTTCTGGCATTGGCATGGCTGGAACCAAGGTTGTTGCTGTGATCCTCCTGGATTTCAACCTCAGCGGATGAATCGAGCTGGGATTCGGCCTCGCCAGGGAGATCCGCTCTAGATTCGACTTGAACCGCCAGGTCTACTTCAGGCTTGGATTTCTCCACTATCTCCGCAACTGGTGCGGGCTGGGTGTGATTAGGGATTTCTGAGATCCGGAACTCTGCCGCCTCCGCGGACAAAGGGGACCCAGAAATTTCTTCTGCTTCTATCATCACCGCTGGGGTGGGTGGGGCAGGTTCAGCGAATCCGATGTATACATCGATCTCGCTGAAAGACATGATGGTGTAGGCAGTCACGACCTCCCTAGCCGGAATCTAGGTCTCGTCGAAAACGATGAGAGGGACGTCACTGGTGTAGAGGATGCAACCGACGGTGATAGTCTCGCCTATTCCGATTCTTGCAGATTCCACCCGGAAAGCATATCCGAAGCTCACTTGCCCCACGGTGGGCGCCAACTATCGTCGGATTGATGACATGTACGCCATGAGGGGGTCCTCGAGGCGTGTGGAAGACAGGGGTGTGAGACGTACGGTATTCTGGGACGGTGAGTACACAAGTTTACCTAGGTTCGAATCCGCCGGCTTTGGACGGATCCTACTCCTGCTAGCAATCCAGTAATACGGCAGAGCCAGAATATGGGTTACAAGGGTTTCGCCTGTGCGAGTTGAGATTGTAGACTATTGTGAGGGTAGGTGCCCTAAAGGCTCTCCCTAGGACGGCTTATATAGATATCCAGCCTAGGGTTTACATGAGAGATCTGTCCGGCTACAACTAAGAGTCGGTTATAGAGTACATCTTGAACTACAAGTAACACTATTGGCCTATGTCAGTAAGTCTTTTGGGCCTTCCCGTAGTCGGACTAGACTCTGTATCTTCTCCCTAACTGGGCTGCCCATGAAGAAAAGCTCTAATCCGAAGTGGGCCACCCTGGTCAGTGAGGAACTGTGAGGATACTCGGAAAGTATATCCCCAACATGAGGCCCATGACCTTGGTCGTTCTTCTTGAAATCCAAGAATGTTCATACTTATCGACAACTAATAATCTTAAATGCGCTTAAAGTTTTATAGGTTTGAATTTTACACGTACGGATGGTGGGAGTACATTTTACATCAAGGACCTAAAAAAGGTAAAATTACATCGAGGTCCATACATTTAGCACGAAGTAGCCTAAAATTAATCAGGGAAAACAGTCATGTTTGCTCCTTCTCGAGAGAAAAGCTGATCGAGCCAAACTATTCATACTACTTCCTCTTCATTTGTTTACAAAATATGGCCAAATTTGGCCGCATGCAAATTCTTGGATATGGGATCAGGAACCATCAACATAAAGTATGATGTAGATATGTCCATGACCTTGGTCGTTCGTCTTGAAATACAAGAATATTCATACTCACCGATAACTACTAATCTTAAATATGTTTAAATTTTACCACTTGCTTTTAGGTTCGAATTTTACACGTACGGACGGTGGGAGTACATTTTACACCAAGGACCTAAAAAAGGTAAAATTACATCGAGGTCCATACATTTAGCATGAAGCGCCCTAAAATTAACCAGGGAAAATAGTCATGTTTTGCTCCTTCTCATGAGAGAAGCTGATCGGGCCATACTCTTCATACTACTTCCTCTTTGTTTATTTTCAAAATATGTCCAAATTTGGGGGCATGAAAATTCTTGGATATGGGATCACGAATCATCGACATAAAGTATGATGTAGATATGGCCATGATCTTGGCCGTTTGTCTTGAAACCCAAGAATGTTCATACTCATCGACATATAATAATCTTAAATATGTTTAAATTTTACATCTTGCTTTTAGGATCGAATTTTACACGGAAAGTAAGAGTACATTTTGCATCAAGGACCTAAACAAGGTAAAATTACATCAAGGTCCATACATTTAGCACGAAGCACCCTAAAATTAAGCAGGGAAAACCGTCATGTTTTTCTCCTTCTAGAGAGAGAAGATGACCGAGCTATACTCTTCATACTACTTCCTCTTTGTTTGTTTTCAAAATATGACCAAATTTGGCGTCATGCAAATTCTTTGCTAGGGGATCATGAATCATCAGCATATAAAGTATGATGTAAATATGTATGACCCTGGTCTTTCAGCTTGAAATGCAAGAATTTTCATATTCATTGACAACTAATAAGCTTAATTACATTTAAATTTTACCACTTGCTTTTATGTTCAAATTTTACATGGACGGTGGGAGTATATTTTACAGTAAGGACCTAAAAAGGTAAAATTACATCGAGGTTGTAGCATCCCAATTGTCTAACAATTGTAATGCTACTTGGTCTAGTAATATAATGGCTGCTTCAAATATATAATTGTTGCATCATCATTATATCATGCTCATGTCATCATGCCTCCTTGCATTTGAGCATCATATAAAACCCTTTACTTTTGGTTCTTATCTCATCTGCATTGTTAATTGTATTTGCCTCTTGATATTGTATTTGGTTCTTGATATATTGTGTAATGCCCAAGTTGAGTTGGGGGCATATCTCTTATTAACTCCACCACCTTTTCTTTCACCACCTTATAATTCCACCATCCAACTAAATATGAGCTTTGCACTTTAATTGAGTTTACCTCTAGCTCATGTGGGTTGGGATGGATCCAATTCTTTCCACTTGCTCCCATATATGCACCATATTGTTTTCACATTATTGGGTTATGAGAGCCACATGGCCACCTTTGCATGCCATGTGAGTGGAACCTTTTCTTAGCTTCCATATGTGTTGTTTTGGGGTTATCATCATGTTGGGATATTTTGTGGGCTTATTAAATACCTAGTGGCATATACACACTAGCAAGTCCCATTGTATTTCAAATATGGCCATCTCCAACTACTCCACATGGGGCATCCTTTCATTTCTTTTGCTTGGCTTTATCCCACCTTTGGAAATGCAAATGAACAATGCCATGTTTAATATTATTGTTTTCACAAGAATCAACATGGTATTAAATATTTTGCATGGGCCATGCAAGTGCCACCTTTTCTAGCATTTGGTTGTTATTTTGAATCTTGAGTGGATCATCATCTCTCTCTCTCTATCCCTATCCTTTCTTTTGGCTTGATCTAATTTGATCTTGCTTAAACCCTAGCTTCACATCTCTCTCTTTTTCTTGACTTGATCTTGTTGGAGCTTGTCTAGAGCATGCTTGATCTTGTCATAAAGGACCACCTCTCTCTCTCTCTCTTACCCTCTAGCTAAGATCCTCCCTATCATCTACCCCATCATCACCATACCCCCTCCCCTAAACCCTAAACCGAGCATCCCTAGCTCTCACCCCTCTCTCTCGGCCTCTCTCTGCTTTCCTCCTAGCTGGCCCCACCTAGCCACCCTCCCCCTGGTCGAGCTACCCTCTCCCTGCCCCAGCTACCAACCCCCAAACCCTAACCCGAGCCTAGCTCTAACCCTACCCGAGCCTCACCTCTCTCTCCCTAGCTCTCTCTCTGCCATGAGGACCCCACCACCCGAGCCTGTCCTCTCTCCTCCCCTGCCTGCCTGGCCTCGCCCTGGCCCCACCTGCATGCCCTCGCCCGACCCTGCCCGAGCACGTGAGGGTGGAGGAAGAAAAGGTGGCCGAGCCACCTTTATCTCCAACCACTCCCCCACGGCACCCCCTCTCCCTCTCTGCTATCTACCACCGTCCCCTGGCTCTCCTCTACCCCAGATCCACCCCAGGAGCCTGCCCTCCCCTCCTTCCTTCTTCTCCATCGCCGCCGCTACCCCATCGCCGGCAAAACCCTCGGCCTCCACCGCCCTACTCACACCAGCCGGAGGCGTGGCGCTCAAGGCTGTCGAGGAAGTCGTGGACGCTCCCCTGCATCGCCCTGAACGCGCCGTCGCCGAGGAGGAGCACGGGAACCGCCAGAACCACCACCGCCCCGACGACAAACCCTAGCCGCCGTCCGCGAGCCACGTCGACGATCCCCTGCCTCCCAGCCCGATCCACCTACACCGACGCCCTCACGGTGAGCCTCTCCACCCCCTGACACGCTCTGCCTCGCTGTCGTTGCCTGTACGCGCCAGACAATCCGACGAACACCCTCGGTGCGCCGGCGTCGCGTTCGTTTCTCCTCGCCATAGCGTCGCGTAAGCCCCATCTAGGCCCCGTCCGCCCTCCCTAGCAACTACCTCACCTAGCCGCACTGGCTCGCACCCCCAGCGCGCACCAGCGCGTCCCCAGATCGAATCCCCACCCCGCGCTGGCGCGCACCGATCCGTCCGCGGCGAGAGGAAGAGAAACAGTACCGCGGGCGCTGTTTTGCTAATACCCCCCTGCACTTTTTGTTGCATCAACCCGCGCTCCTCTAGGCCCACTTGTCGGCTTCCGTGGCATTTTTGCAAAAAGGATCCCAGAGTTTTGTAAACATTAACCCGCGCTCCAGCCCAGCCCCACCTGTCAGTTCCTGCCCCTATGGCCCTGACCCCACCTGTCGGCCTCTGTGGCTGGCTTAGCTCGCGGTGACAGAAGAATTTCTGAGCGTTGTGCTGCTGAGCAGCTCTAGCCCCACCTGTAATTGACTGTGGCTAGGTTAGACTGAGTATAAAAAGTTTTTCCTGAATCTGTTTAAACTCAAATCTTTTTCAAATTATTTCAAATTCCAAATTTAAATATGTTTTAATATAACTTTTAAAATACAAATCCAATTACTACAAATAATATATGTTTTCAAATCAGAAAAATGTGAGGAGTTCAAATATGCCATTCAAAATATATCTTGGACACTTTATTTTCCAAGTTAATTAAAATTACATTAAAATGCCCTTTTTCCTTAATTAATTAATAACTTTTGTTTTATAACTCCAAATTTAACAAATAATATGTCTAAAATGATTAGCTCGACGAGACCTTTCTGTTTATGCATTCCATGTTTTGATTTGAAGCATGCATCATATAAATATAATGTGTACAGCAACTAATATGAGGATAAAATGTGGTTAAAACCCAATAAAAATGTTTATTCTTGTATTCCACACCTCACCCATGCCGTGCTACCTTATTGCCATGCAAATTGTGCATCATTCATCATGGCATGATTGTTTGCTTGTCGCATTTTATTCATATGCTTGCGCACTTTATTTATGTTGGCCCTTGTTTGTTTGGTTCTTCTCCGAATAGACGCTGAGCAGGGGGTAGATCAAGAGACCCAGGAGCACTACCCAGATCCTTCTCTCGCTTCAACTGAGCTGCCAGGCAAGCACTACCACATGCTTGCATACATATAGTACCTATTGCCTCTTTCTTATTCTTGCATCATTGAGTCGCGATTGCATTAAACTGAATCCCAAGTATTGCATAGCCTTTATTTTTCAACCCCACCGAAGCTTGTTCCTCCATCCCATGAGCCATTACTACAGGAGTTGTTTGAGCCATGCGAGTCGTAGAACAGCATGTGTAGGGTATGTGAGTGTCTGATGGATAACGAGGCACCTATACAACTTAATCTGAGTAGTAATGGGATAACTAATGAAAGTGGCACCGGTGAGCCATATTTGCTATTTGGTTTTTTCAGGCTCACTTGTGTCCCGTAGGACCCCGAGTACTTGATTCCTGTTCCTTGATTATTCGCGCTATCCACATCCGGGAGGCCTTATGGACCCCCCTGAGCCAGAGCTTGATTCATTCTTATTTCTTGGGGCCACAAACTAGTTTGAGGTTTTATTTACTATCCTGTACTTATGCCATGCTTTACTGCTTTATTTAAATTGTGCGAGGTACTGCACACTGTACTATTTAGGTCCGTGACCCGTTTTCGCTGTATCGACAAGCCCAGTCACACTTTCGGGTTCCCAGTCGTTTACAGCCGGCCACACAAACCTTGAGTCCGTCTCGTAGCCGGCCAGCTTCGTTGCGGGTAGCTTAATGGGGTGGCCCCCTGAAATATTTCTGAATCCTGTGATCGCTTTGTCGTGACTGCCTCGTTGGGTTTTGATTTGGTTTTTCCGAGGTTGATCGAGTGTGTGTTGCTATTTGTGCACCCCTGCAGGGTAAAACTTTATGAAGGCCGTGTCCACGGTTATGGACGACTTGGAGCACAGTTTCTCGATCATAGACAAGAATAACTAAAGTACCGCTTTTAATTTGACTAGACTAGGTACCTGACTAGTAAATAGTACAACACTCATGGAATGTTTAATAAAACTGCCAACGGATGGGGGGGTTGTTCGTCCGCTTCCTCGTCGGTAAGCGAGGAGGAGGATGGATCTGTGGATATTACCGTTATAACTGTTATAACTGTTGTTATTAATTCACGGATATCCGTCTATCTCTGGTTAGGCGGATGGTTAGCGAGTTTCTATAGAATTGCTAGGGTTTATCTTTTGCTGCAATTGCGTCACCCCAGGTTGTGTTCCCCTTTAGAGGCATAAAGACTTGCTGAGTACCCCTAGGGTCTCACACGATAAATTATTGGTTCAGATGAACAGGTACACTCGCAAGATGGATACTGGGTGGAAGAGACGGACGATGTGGGCAACGATCATTCGGTGTAGAGATTCCGGGAACGAGGATCCGTGAGATCTGTGGGCGGGATCTGCTTATTTATGGGGCATCTTATGCCGATTTGCTTCTTATCCGTACTCGGATTTTGTCTTCCGCTTCTGCTTGATACTCTGTTGATTGATGTATGAGGAGATATCCTAAACTATTATATCTATCTAGGATATTTGGATCTTGCCGTATGGCGTTGCTATATTTCTTTCTTTTTAGATGGAATGGCTCTGATGTACTATTGTATGGTGGCTTGCATACATACTCATTTGTGTATGTAGTTGATCCCTTCGCCTGCCGATTACGCCACCCGTTCTTGTCCCGATGTGTGGAAATGGTTGGGACGGCCAAAAGGTCTACCTGTGAGTGGCATTTGGGCCCCACCGTACTATTTCAACCATTTCTGCTCATCCAGGCTTGTAACTAGGAGCGCAATTCACCGAGGTAGTTACAATTGGTATCAGAGCCATCCCGCCCTTCAGGGTCTCAGCCAAATGGTCGTTGTCTGTCTAGCAAATATTTTGGTAGTTATGTATACTAGGGAAAAACAAAACGTGAGAGTAGGACTGCTTCCATTTTTCTTCTTACCCACCCACCCTTTTCTGGTAAGGAAGTGTAACGTTTTCAATCCTCTTCTTAAAATTCAAACTAGGATTCACGTGTTCTGGGTTTCCGAATTTCCGAAGTACCATAGGTTGTGTGTGTGTGTGAGTGTGTGTGTGTGTGTAAATCCTTGTCTATCTGTTGCATCCAAGTTGTTATCTTTATCGGCCTTTTGGTTATCAACTGTTGGTACATTCCATACCGACAGGCTTTTGCAAACCGACGCGATCTATCTGATTCGTTGTTTACCGCCGCGATCTGTCTTACTCTTTGTTATCCGACGTTATCTTCTTTGGGGTGTTCATTTCCGTAGTTGCTAATCTTTAGGTTCATCTTGAGAAGAAGGTGTTGAGATATGTGTTTTACTTATTCATGTGCGGAGTAATGATTTGAGTGCGGGATGGAGTCGCGACCATACCACTACTCTTATCATTCGCTCTTGTATATTGAATTGGTAGAGTCACTAATCTTGATTCGTTAAGTGTTTTTGCACATCTATTGGTATTTTAATGCCGAAATTTGTGGAAAATTTTTCTTTGATATATTTGTGTACCACACTCCTTTTCAGTCGTGTGCGATATGCTTAATATCTTCTAGGTGCTTTGAACTTTGTTGATATTTTAATATCATCTTAGTAAATTGTATCCTTTAATCTTGAGTAATTCCATCTTGGTACTATTGTGGATTATTATTATTCTCCATTATAGTACTGACTTGTGTGTTATATCAATCACAGGATGGCACCACCACGCCGTTCTGAGGAGGACATACAACCTGAACTGAGGGCAGCGTTGTCGAGCATTGCCAATGCCTTGGCAGCAATGCAGCAGAACCAGCAGCGTTTCGAGGAAAGTGTCAGGAGGAATGATTTTGTGCCGCTACCTCCACCTCCCAAGCGAGGAGACATCAAAAGCTTTCTGAAGTTCAACCCACGCCAATTTGATGTTTCTGATCAACCACTTGATGCCGATGATTGGTTGCGTGAGATGTCAAGGTTACTGGCAACTGCTGATGTTCCTGAGCAAGAATGGGTAAAGTGTGCTACTCACCTTCTGAAGGGAGATGCAGCTCTCTGGTGGGAGAATTACCTGAAGGCAAACTGCACTGGTTTTCAGCCTACTTGGGGACATTTCACTGGAGCTTTCAAGGAGCAGTATCTGTCAGAAATTGTCATGGAGAGGATGAAGGAAGTGTTTCTCAACCTCAAGCAGGGCAATGACAATGTCAATACCTACATCAGGAACTTCATGAACCTTTATCGTTATGGTGGCGATGAGATCTCTGATGACAAGAAGAAGCAAAAGAGGTTCAGGCAAGGGCTCAATGCATCGATCAAGTATGCAATCACACATGCAAGGCCGGCGTCTTTTCTGGAACTTCAGCATACAGCTCTGCAGGAAGAGGCAAGTAGGCAAGTGTTTGAGGAGTCAAAGAAACACAACCGTGATGCAGCAAGCTCTTCAGCTATGTCAGCTCCTTCTAAGCGTCGTGTCTGGGTTCCTAACACCCCACCGTTGCTCCCGGCTTCACCAAGACCTTCAAGCTTCGCGGCAAGGCCACCAAACTTCCTCACTGCTGCTCCCAGGGGCTACAACCACCACTACCCTGGAGCGCCTGGCGGAGTCCCTGGCTACGTTGCTCCTCGTCCAGCTGGTGCTTGTTACACGTGTGGAAACACTGGGCATCAATACTGGAACTGTCCGTTGAAGAACAAGGCTCTTCCTCCACCACCTCCAAGATCTGCGGCAAGCTCTCCTTTGGTTCGTGCACCACCACCTCGGGCTCTCAACATCAACACCAAGCCTGGGTCTACTGTTGCTCGTGCCAACTGTGTCAACGCCGCTCAAGCTGAGCATGCACCTGGAGTTGTGATGGGTATGCTATCCGTTAACTCAGTCCCTGCACGAGTTTTGTTTGATTCTGGTGCTTCGCATTCTTTTGTTTCGCATAAGTTTGCGCATGAGCAGGATCTGGATATGGTTCCTTTATCACGTCGTCTGGTGGTACAATCTCCTGGTTCAAACATGAGGGCTGCTCATATCAGCCATGGCAATCAAATTGAGATTGGTGGCTCTTCGTTCTCGGCGTCCTTAATTGTTCTGGGCAATTCTGACATTGATGTCATCTTGGGCATGGATTGGTTGACAGCAAATGTAGCTGTGATTGATTGTGCTGAACGCTCGGTTTCTCTGAAGGTTCCTGAAGGCCATGTAGTCTATTCTCCAAGTCTGACTCCTGCTATCCAACTTTTCTCTTTGGTGGCTCTGAATGATGATGCTATGGAAGCTATTCAGAGTGTTCCGGTGGTCTGCGAGTTCCCAGATGTCTTTCCTGAAGAGTTGCCAGGTATGCCTCCGGATTGTGAGGTTGAGTTTGTTATTGAGCTTGAACCTGGTACCGCTCCTATCTCCAAGCGGCCTTATAAAATGGGTCCTGCTGAGTTGGCTGAACTCAAACGGCAGCTTGATGAACAAGAGAAGTTGGGTTTTATTCAGCATAGTACTTCTTCTTGGGGTAGCCCAACAATCTTTGTGAAGAAGCGAGACAAGACTGATAGACTTTGTGTTGACTATCGGGCTCTCAATGCTAAAACCATCAAGAATAAATATCCCCTTCCGCGGATTAATGATCTCTTTGATCAGCTAGCTGGAGAGGTGGTATTCTCTAAGCTTGACTTGAGAAGTGGTTATCACCAAATCAAGATTCGCAAGGAAGATGTTCCGAAGACAGCTTTCACCACCCGCTATGGCATGTATGAGTACACGGTCATGTCTTTCGGTCTCACCAACGCACCTGCCACCTTCTCGAGGCTCATGAACTCGGTTTTCATGGAGTATCTTGATAAGTTCGTTGTGGTCTATCTGGATGACATCTTAGTCTATTCTAAGTCAAAGGAAGAGCATGAAGAACACCTTCGATGTGTCCTAAGCAAGCTTCGAGAGAACCGCTTGTATGTAAAGTTCTCCAAGTGTGAGTTTTGGCTGCCTCAAGTCACCTATCTTGGTCACGTCATCTATGCCAAGGGCATTGCAGTCAACCCGGAAACTGTGAAGACAATTGTTGAATGGCTTCCTCCTGTCAATGTCAAAGAAGTGCGGAGTTTCCTTGGTTTGGCTAGTTATTGCCGTCGCTTCGTTCAGAACTTTTCGAAGATAGCGAAGCCTCTTACCGATCTCCTCAAGAAAGGTAAGAAATACCTTTGGACTCCTGCATGTCAAGCAAGCTTTGAGACACTCAAAGAGAAGCTCACTTCCACACCAGTCTTGGTTCCTCCGGATACATCCAAGCCGTTCCAGATCTTCTGTGACGCCTCTTTGCACGGATTGGGTGCGGTCCTCATGCAAGAAAAACAAGTTGTTGCTTATGCCTCTCGACAGTTGAAGACGCATGAGATCAACTATCCTACACATGACCTAGACCTTGCAGCAGTTGTCTTTGCTTTGAAAGTATGGAGGCATTACTTGCTTGGTAACCGTTGTGAGATCTTTTCTGATCACAAGAGTCTGAAGTATATCTTTACTGAGCCTGATCTCAACCTTCGGCAAAGGAGATGGATTGAAGCAATCAATGACTTCGATCTGACCATCAACTACACTCCGGGCAAAGCTAATGTCATGGCAGATGCTCTCAGCCGCAAAGCTTATGTCAACAACCTCATGATGGAAGAACAACAGCCTCTCTTGTGCGAGGAATTCCGTCAGCTCAACCTGGAAATTGTGGAACAAGGATATCTCCTGAACCTTCTAGCAACACCTCTCTTGGAAGAAAAGGTTCGCTCTTCTCAGCTTGGTGATCCGTACACAAGAAAGATCATCTCCAGGATTCAGCTTCCGAAGTATGAGTCCTTCCATGTTGATGATCAAGGCACGCTTTTCTTTGAACACCGGATGTTTGTTCCGAACTACCCGGGTTTGAGAGAGCAAGTTCTCAAGGAGGCGCATGATTCTGTTCTTTCTATCCACCTTGGCAGCACAAAGATGTACATGGACTTGAAAACACAATACTGGTGGACGGGTTTGAAAAGGTATTGTGCCAAGTATGTCTCGGAGTGTGATGTCTACCGCAGAGTGAAAGCTGTCCATCAGAAACCTTCCGGTCTTCTACAACCATTGAAACCCCCGGAGTGGAAATGGGAGAAAGTAGAGATGGACTTCATCACTGGTTTTCCAAGGTCGCAGAAGGGCAACAATGCAATCTTTGTTGTCATTGACAGGCTTTCTAAAGTGGCTCACTTCTTCCCCGTCAAGGAAACCATTTCTGCAATTCAGTTGGCGGAACTCTATATCAACAGAATTGTCTCTCTGTATGGGGTTCCTCTCGAGATCAGTTCAGACCGTGGAAGCATCTTCACTTCCAAGTTCTGGGAGAGTTTCCAAAATGCTTTGGGAACAAAGTTGAACTTCAGCACAACTTACCACCCCCAGTCGCAAGGACAAGTTGAAAGGATCAATCAGATTCTGGAGGATATGCTTCGTGCTTGCGTCATCTCTTTTGGCATGAAGTGGGAAGAATGTCTTCCTTATGCTGAGTTCTCTTACAACAACAGCTTCCAGAAAAGTCTAAATATGGCACCATTTGAGGCTCTCTATGGTCGCAGATGCAGAACTCCGATTGGTTGGTCGGGTGCAGGTGAAAGGATCTTGTTTGGCCCTGACATTGTGACTCAAGCGGAGGAGAAGGTTCACATCATTCTTGAAAATCTGAGGATTGCTCAAAGTCGCCAGAAGAGCAATTATGACAGGAAGCACACAGACATGGAGTATGTCCCTGGTGATCTCGTTTACCTTCGTGTCACTCCCATGAGAGGCACGCACCGTTTTGGTATCAAAGGGAAGCTGGCTCCTAGATACATCGGTCCTTTCAAAATACGTGGAAGAAGAGGAGAAGTTGCTTATGCTCTTGAGCTCCCGGAAAAACTCAAGGTCCATGATGTTTTCCACGTCTCTCAGCTCAAGAAGTGCTTCAAGGATCCCGGCAGGACCGTGGACCATGAGCTTATCAATCTCCAAGAAGACCTGTCTTATCAAGAACACCCCACAAAAATCCTTGAAGTCGTAGAAAGAAGGACTCGCAACAAGTCCATCAAGTTCTGCAAGGTGCAGTGGTCGCACCATTCTGTTGATGAAGCCACTTGGGAACGTGAAGATGAGCTCTGTGCCAAGTATCCTACCCTCTTTGTGTCTTCTTCTTCATCCTAGAATCTCGGGGCGAGATTCCTGTTTAGTGGGGGAAAGTTGTAGCATCCCAATTGTTTAACAATTGTAATGCTACTTCGTCTCGTAATATAATGGCTACTTCAAATATATAATTGTTGCATCATCATTATATCATGCTCATGTCATCATGCCTCCTTGCATTTGAGCATCATATAAAACCCTTTACTTTTGGTTCTTATCTCATCTGCATTGTTAATTGTATTTGCCTCTTGATATTGTATTTGGTTCTTGATATATTGTGTAATGCCCAAGTTGAGTTGGGGGCATATCTCTTATTAACTCCACCACCTTTTCTTTCACCACCTTATAATTCCACCATCCAACTAAATATGAGCTTTGCACTTTAATTGAGTTTACCTCTAACTCATGTGGGTTGGGATGGATCCAATTCTTTCCACTTGCTCCCATATATGCACCATATTGTTTTCACATTATTGGGTTATGAGAGCCACATGGCCACCTTTGCATGCCATGTGAGTGGAACCTTTTCTTAGCTTCCATATGTGTTGTTTTGGGGTTATCATCATGTTGGGATATTTTGTGGGCTTATTAAATACCTAGTGGCATATACACACTAGCAAGTCCCATTGTATTTCAAATATGGCCATCTCCAACTACTCCACATGGGGCATCCTTTCATTTCTTTTGCTTGGCTTTATCCCACCTTTGGAAATGCAAATGAACAATGCCATGTTTAATATTATTGTTTTCACAAGAATCAACATGGTATTAAATATTTTGCATGGGCCATGCAAGTGCCACCTTTTCTAGCATTTGGTTGTTATTTTGAATCTTGAGTGGATCATCATCTCTCTCTCTCTATCCCTATCCTTTCTTTTGGCTTGATCTAATTTGATCTTGCTTAAACCCTAGCTTCACATCTCTCTCTTTTTCTTGACTTGATCTTGTTGGAGCTTGTCTAGAGCATGCTTGATCTTGTCATAAAGGACCACCTCTCTCTCTCTCTCTCTTACCCTCTAGCTAAGATCCTCCCTATCATCTACCCCATCATCACCATACCCCCTCTCCTAAACCCTAAACCGAGCATCCCTAGCTCTCACCCCTCTCTCTCGGCCTCTCTCTGCTTTCCTCCTAGATGGCCCCACCTAGCCACCCTCCCCCTGGTCGAGCTACCCTCTCCCTGCCCCAGCTACCAACCCCCAAACCCTAACTCGAGCCTAGCTCTAACCCTACCCGAGCCTCACCTCTCTCTCCCTAGCTCTCTCTCTGCCATGAGGACCCCACCACCCGAGCCTGTTCTCTCTCCTCCCCTGCCTGCCTGGCCTCGCCCTGGCCCCACCTGCATGCCCTCGCCCGACCCTGCCCGAGCACGTGAGGGTGGAGGAAGAAAAGGTGGCCGAGCCACCTTTATCTCCAACCACTCCCCCACGGCACCCCCTCTCCCTCTCTGCTATCTACCACCGTCCCCTGGCTCTCCTCTGCCCCAGATCCACCCCAGGCACCTGCCCTCCCCTCCTTCCTTCTTCTCCATCGCCGCCGCTACCCCATCGCCGGCAAAACCCTCGGCCTCCACCGCCCTACTCACACCAGCCGGAGGCGTGGCGCTCAAGGCTGTCGAGGAAGTCGTGGATGCTCCCCTGCATCGCCCTGAACGCGCCGTCGCCGAGGAGGAGCACGGGAACCGCCAGAACCACCGCCGCCCCGACGACAAACCCAAGCCACCGTCCGCGAGCCACGTCGACGATCCCCTGCCTCCCAGCCCGATCCACCTACACCGACGCCCTCACGGTGAGCCTCTCCACCCCCCTGACACGCTCCGCCTCGCTGTCGTTGCCTGTACGCGCCAGACAATCCGACGAACACCCTCGGTGCACCGACGTCGCATTTGTTTCTCCTCGCCATAGCGTCGCGTAAGCCCCATCTAGGCCCCGTCCGCCCTCCCTAGCAACTACCTCACCTAGCCGCACTGGCTCGCACCCCCAGCGCGTCCCCAGATCGAATCCCCACCCCGCGCTGGCGCGCACCGATCTGTCCGCGGCGAGAGGAAGAGAAACAGTACCGCGGACGCTGTTTTGCTAATACCCCCCTGCACTTTTTGTTGCATCAACCCGCGCTCCTCTAGGCCCACTTGTCGGCTTCCGTGGCGTTTTTGCAAAAAGGATCCCGGAGTTTTGTAAACCATAACCCGCGCTCCAGCCCAGCCCCACCTGTCAGTTCCTGCCCCGCTCGCCTCTGTCACGTGGACCCCTATGGCCCTGACCCCACCTGTCGGCCTCTGTGGCTGGCTTAGCTCGCGGTGACAGAAGAATTTCTGAGCGCTGTGCTGCTGAGTCAGCTCTGGCCCCACCTGTAATTGACTGTGGCTAGGTTAGACTGAGTATAAAAAGTTTTTCCTGAATCTGTTTAAACTCAAATCTTTTTCAAATTATTTCAAATTCCAAATTTAAATCTGTTTTAATATAACTTTTAAAATACAAATCCAATTACTACAAATAATATATGTTTTCAAATCAGAAAAATGTGAGGAGTTCAAATATGCCATTCAAAATATATCTTGGACACTTTATTTTCCAAGTTAATTAAAATTACATTAAAATGCCCTTTTTCCTTAATTAATTAATAACTTTTGTTTTATAACTCCAAATTTAACAAATAATATGTCTAAAATTATTAGCTCGACGAGACCTTTCTGTTTATGCATTCCATGTTTTGTTTTGAAGCATGCATCATATAAATATAATGTGTACAGCAACTAATATGAGGATAAAATGTGGTTAAAACCCAATAAAAATGTTTATTCTTGTATTCCACACCTCACCCATGCCGTGCTACCTTATTGCCATGCAAATTGTGCATCATTCATCATGGCATGATTGTTTGCTTGTCGAATTTTATTCATATGCTTGCGCACTTTATTTATGTTGGCCCTTGTTTGTTTGGTTCTTCTTCGAATAGACGCTGAGCAGGGGGTATATCAAGAGACCCAGGAGCACTACCCAGATCCTTCTCTCGCTTCAACTGAGCTGCCAGGCAAGCACTACCACATGCTTGCATACATATAGTACCTATTGCCTCTTTCTTATTCTTGCATCATTGAGTCGCAATTGCATTAAACTGAATCCCAAGTATTGCATAGCCTTTATTTTTAAACCCCACCGAAGCTTGTTCCTCCATCCCATGAGCCATTACTACAGGATTTGTTTGAGCCATGCGAGTCGTAGAACATCATGTGTAGGGTATGTGAGTGTCTGATGGATAACGAGGCACCTATACAACTTAATCTGAGTAGTAATGGGATAACTAATGAAAGTGGCACCGGTGAGCCATATTTGCTATTTGGTTTTTTCAGGCTCACTTGTGTCCCGTAGGACCCCGAGTACTTGATTCCTGTTCCTTGATTATTCACGCTATCCACATCTGGGAGGCCTTATGGACCCCCCTGAGCCAGAGCTTGATTCATTCTTATTTCTTGGGGCCACAAACTAGTTTGAGGTTTTATTTACTATCCTGTACTTATGCCATGCTTTACTGCTTTATTTAAATTGTGCGAGGTACTGCACACTGTACTATTTAGATCCGTGACCCGTTTTCGCTGTATCGACAAGCCCAGTCACACTTTCGGGTTCCCAGTCGTTTACAGCCGGCCACACAAACCTTGAGTCCGTCTCGTAGCCGGCCAGCTTCGTTGCGGGTAGCTTAATGGGGTGGCCCCCTGAAATATTTCTGAATCCTGTGATCGCTTTGTCGTGACTGCCTCGTTGGGTTTTGATTTGGTTTTTCCGAGGTTGATCGAGTGTGTGTTGCTATTTGTGCACTCCTGCAGGGTAAAACTTTCTGAAAGCCGTGTCCGCGGTTATGGACGACTTGGAGCACAGTTTCTCGATCATAGACAAGAATAACTAAAGTACCGCTTTTAATTTGACTAGACTAGGTACCTGACTAGTAAATAGTACAACACTCATGGAATGTTTAATAAAACTGCCAACGGATGGGGGGGTTGTTCGTCCGCTTCCTCGTCGGTAAGCGAGGAGGAGGATGGATCTGTGGATATTACCGTTATAACTGTTGTTATTAATTCACGGACATCCGTCTATCTCTGGTTAGGCGGATGGTTAGCGAGTTTCTATAGAATTGCTAGGGTTTATCTTTTGCTGCAATTGCGTCACCCCAGGTTGTGTTCCCCTTTAGAGGCATAAAGACTTGCTGAGTACCCCTAGGGTCTCACACGATAAATTATTGGTTTAGATGAACAGGTACACTCGCAAGATGGATACTGGGTGGACGAGACGGACGATGTGGGCAACGATCATTCTGTGTAGAGATTCCGGGAACGGGGATCCGTGAGATCTGTGGGCGAGATCTTCTTATTTATGGGGCATCTTATGCCGATTTGCTTCTTATCCGTACTCGGATTTTGTCTTCCGCTTCCGCTTGATACTCTGTTGATTGATGTATGAGGAGATATCCTAAACTATTATATCTATCTAGGATATTTGGATCTTGCCGTATGGCATTGCTATATTTCCTTTCTTTTTAGATGGAATGGCTCTGATGTACTGTTGTATGGTGGCTTGCATACATACTCATTTGTGTATGTAGTTGATCCCTTCGTCTGCCGATTACGCCACCCGTTCTTGTCCCGATGTGTGGAAATGGTTGGGACGGCCGAAAGGTCTACCTGTGAGTGGCATTTGGGCCCCACCGTACTATTTCAACCATTTCTGCTCATCCAGGCTTGTAACTAGGAGCGTAATTCACCGAGGTAGTTACAGAGGTCTATACATTTAATTACCATGGAGCACCCTAAAATTAAGCAGGGAAAACCGTCGGGTTCGGCTCCTTCTCGAGATAGCAGCTGGTTGAGCCATACTCTTCGTACTACTTCCCTCTTTGTTTGTTTTCAAAATATGGCCAATTTGGCGGCATGAAATTCTTGGATATTGGATCGTGAATCATCAATGTAAAGTATAATGTAGATATGGCCATGACCTTGGCCGTTCGGCTTGAAATCCAAGACGGGGGATAATCCAAGAAGTATTATAAAGTATAATTTGTTCATACTCATTCATAGCTAACCTTAAATTCGTTTAACTTTTACCACTAACTTGTAGGTTTGAATTTTACACGGATGGTAGGAGTACATTTTACATCAAGGACCTAAAACGGGGGAAATTACATCGAGGTCCATTCATTTAGCATGAAGTACCCTAAAATTAAGCAAATAAAATAGTCTGGTCCGGCTCCTTCTCGAGAGAACAGCTGATCGAGCCATACTCTTCATAGTACTTCTTACTCTTCGTTTGTTTTCATCAAGGACCTAAAAGGGGAAATTACAACGAGGTACAAAAATTTAGCATGAAGCACGCCTTAAAATTAAGCAAAGGAAAATAGTCAGGTTTGGCTCCTTCTCGAGAAAGAACCTGACCAGGCCATACTCTTCGTAGTACTACTTACTCTTCGTTTGTTTTCAAAATACATGGCCAAATTTTGCGTCATGCAAATTCTTCGATATGGGATCATGAATCATCAACATAAAGTATGATGTAGATATGTCCTTGACCCTGGTCATTTGGCTTGAAATGCAAGAATGTTCATACTCATTGACAACTAATAAGCTTAAATACGTTTAAATTTTACCACTTGCTTTTGTCCTCGAATTTTCCAGGGACAGTGGGAGTACATTTTACCGCAAGGACCTAAAAAGGGGTAAAATTACATCGAGGTCCATACATTTAGCACGAAGCACCCTAAAATTAAGTAGGGAAAACAGTCATGTTTGGGTCCTTCTCGAGAGAGAAGCTCATCAAGCCATACTCTTCATACTACTTTCTCTTTGTTTGTTTTCAAAATATATGGCCAGAGTTAGTTGCATGAAAATTCATGGACATGGGATTATAATCAGCATAAAGTATGATGTAGATATGGCCATGACCTTGGTCGTTAGGCTTGAAATCCAAGAATGTTCATACTCATCAACAAATAATAATCTTAAATACGTTTAAATATTACCACTTGCTTTTAGGTTTGAATTTTACAAGGACGGTGCGAGTACATTTTACATCAAGGAACTAATAAAGGTAAAATTACATCGACGTCCATACATTTATGTCTGAAAACTTGTCTTGTGGTATTCAGATGCATATTCTTTGGTGTTTCTTTATGTAAAAGAACAATCTTGTCATCACATGAAAAATTCAGAATTAAATGTTCTTTCGTGATAGTTGGAAACTAACACCGAGGACATTGTTTACTACATGAAGATGCACCCATCTACCTCTGGAAATACATTTAATTCAATAGCAATCAATTTTCCTTACGTGTGTACATGCTAAGGCTGGTCAGAGTGGGGAGTAACTTCAACTAGTGTCATGCACCTAACACTAGTCTAAGGTACCACCTTCATAGTGCATAGTAACTAGTAGGTAGTGTCATAGAAGACTATATTAATTATCTTGTAGACTCATTTTCACTTGAAAAGTGTGATGTTATGGTAACTTAGCTAGTTACTACATCCATATCTTTCCTCATTTAATATCACGCCATGTCATCGCTCGAAAAATTCAGAATTTTATTTCCTGATAGTTGGAAACTCACACTAACGACATTGTTTAATACAAGGAGATGCACCCATCTACCTCCGAAAATACATTTAATTCAAGAGCAATCTATCATGCTTACTTGTAGCTAAAGTTTGACCTAATTTCGTTAAATTGTGAAGATGCAAAATCTGAGCAAGAAGTTGAACCTATCGTTAAAGCTCTTGGTGTTTTATGATATATTAATTAAGACCCCTCGATGGGCACCTCCAAAAGATTTTTCGTAACACTTTCAAAGCAACCTACAATTTACTTGTAGTTTCAAATTTGACCTAATTTCAATAAATCAACATAAAGTCATTCGGTCAAATAGGTCGAGTTAGCTAGGAAGTTTGAAAACTCATAAATAAAACATGGGAATCGTTGGTACAACATGTTGGTAAACTTGGCTTATGGCATTCAGATCCAATTTTCTTCAGACATTCCTAAACGGAAAAGCACAAGCTCGCTCGTCATCCACTCGGAATATTGAGAATAATTGAATGTCCTTTCCTGATATAGTTGGAAAATCACACCGACGACACTATTTGGATTTGCCGGTCTTGATCCAATGGTCAATGTTCGAAGTTATCCGTACACTATATAGTGGTATGGTATGGTATGGTAATGTGAGAGATAAGAAAAGATAAAGATAAGATAAGAAGTACTGCGAATGGCCGATCTTTTGAGTAACCTTCCCTCCTAATGTTTGGGAAGCAAGTGAAAATTTTGAAAACCAGAAAAGTTTGAATTTTTTTGCCGCCAAGGACCAAAGTGGTTTCCTTCCTATGTACTCCTCGTCCCTACTCCACACCAACACGGCTGCCGAACATGCCAAAGACACAGAGCCGCCGTACCAAGTCACACGTGCGTAGCACCACGCTGTGGACCAGGGAGAGATCAGCCGGGCCGATCCGCGAGGGGAAAGGGTAGGAGAGAGAGGGAGGATGGATGGGGAGAGGCAGGGAAGGAGAGAGAAAACACACAGTTTGTTTTGCGTGCATAGGTCCTGAAATTTACTACTAGTAGAGTGGCCACAGGAGTACCTCGTGTCAGGAACCTATCATAACTTTCCTCTGGCATCGAACCGCCTTCAACTCCTCTTCGCTCCTGCCCTCTTTTATCCTGCCTACGTTTTATTCTCTTAGCGTGTACAGCGCGTGGACAGAGGTGAGCATATGTCTAACCAAAGAAATGAGTACTAGTACTATACTAGTGTACTAGTACTAATATACTTTCCTAAAAAGTACTAATATACTACTCCCTCCGATCCAAACTAATGTTCTTAGATTTGTGTAGATTCGGATGTATCTAGCACTAGAACATGACAAGATACATCCGAATCTAGACAAATGTGAGAACACTAATTTGGATCGAGGGAGTACTATTTGCTTTTTCCCTAATAAGGGCATCAACAATGTGTACAAAAGCACACCTTAAGCCTAGTATGTGGCATCCGCTAAGGTTCACCATATACATTGTGGAGAAAATAGAGTTTGTATCTTTAAGCCTAATAAGCTGCACCTCAAGCTTGTGGGTTGCCCAAAGAGAATAGAAAAATCATTTCCCCTCTCCCCTTGTTTCATGTGATCATTATTAAAAGGTGTTCAAAATTTCCATGATGCAAAATCTTAGCTACAAGTCGAACCACTCATCAAAACTCTCTGTGGTTTCTGATATATTAATTAACCGCTTGATGGGTACCTCCAAAATCTTTTTTCATAAAACTTTCAAATTAACCTACAATTTATTACTTGTAGTTCAAGTTTGACCTAATTTCATTAAATTCAAGAGCAATATATCGCACTTAGTTGTAGCTCAAGTTTGACCTAATTTCATGAAACTCTCAAGACGCAAAATCTTAGAAAGAAGATGAGCCTCTCGTCAGAACTCTCTATGGTTTCTGGTAGTATATTAATTGACCCCCTGCCCCCCCCACACCCCCTCCTATGGGTACCTCTAAGATATATTTTGTAAAACTTTCAAAGCAACCTACACAGTTTACTTGTAGTAGTTCAAATTTTACCTATTATATTTTTTCTGCTTTACCTATTATAATTTTATATAGTGATGGTATGCCAGATGTCTATTATTTGAGTCTCACGTCCAGGGCATGTGCAATTTACTAGTACTTGTAGTTTCAAATTTTACCTAATTTCGATAAATTACATAAAGTCATTCTAATGGGCAGAGTTAGTTGGGAAGTTTGAAAACTCATAAAACATGGGAATCATTGGTACAACATGTTGGTCCAATATATCTGTATGTAAACTTGGCTTGTGGCATTCAGATCCAATATTCTTCGGACTTTTATTTAGGAAAAAGAACAACCTCGCCCATATTCTTCACTCGGAAAATGTAGAATTGAATGTTCTTTCTTGATAGTTGGAAACTCACACCAATGACACTGTTTACTACAAGAAGATGCACCGATGATCTATCTAGGAAAAAACATTTAATTCAAGAGCAATCTATGGCGTTTACTTGTATCTAGCTCAAGTTTGACCTAATTTCGTTAAATTATCAAGATCCAAAGTCTTAGCAAGAAGTTGAACCTATCATCGAAACTCTCGCTAGTTTCTGATATATTAATGTTGACTCCTTGATGGGTACCTCCAAAATCTTTTTAGTAAATCTATCAAAGCAAAACCTACAATTTACTTGTAGTTTCAAATTTGACCTAATTCCGAGATATCAACATAAAGTCATTAAAATGGGCGGGGTTAGATAGGAAGCTTGAAAACTCATAAAACATGGGAATCGCAAGTACAACATGTTGTCTGTCAACACCCGGATTTTTAATCCAGATGCCTGTTATGCCATACATCACAATCCCAGGATTACCATTTTTGCGAGACATAACAGATTAGATATCACAGTACATCATCCATTACAAACCATAATAAGGTCTTACACAAATAAAGGATCTCATGATCCAGTCTTAGTACAAACAAGTAGCGGAATAAATAACGTAGCGATGGGCTCCATCTTCAATGTCACAGGCAATGCTGATGATGGGAGATGATCCTAGTTGTTGTAGCCGTCCTGCTATCCTCCTTCAGGGTAGTCCTCATAGTCTGGCCATAGGAATAGCCAGGGACAAAAGCCATGAGTACTCTTTAAGTACTCGCAAACTATCACTAACAAGTTGGGTAGTTCTAGTAGGAATGCTAACTCTAAGTTTATTTATAAAGTTAATTTTGAAACCTAAGGTGAGTTCAGAAACAAAGAAAGATAAAATAAAGTTTGAAAACACCTAAGTGGGAACTTAGTTGTCATAGTCACAACCATGTTGTGGTCAAGTCATGTCACAATTCATTTCATAAGTCATTTTGAAAACATCTGACAACAGAACAGTATGGCCACTCCAACTATCCATAACCGCGGACGCGGCTATTCGAATAGTTTGACACTCTGTAGAGGTGGTACAATTTCACCACAAAATTCGATACATCTGTCAGGGATAACCCTGAATCATCATACTTAGTATGCAGATAATCAAACATAACCTTTCCTTTACACACTCTAGTATAAGCACCTCTCCTATGAGCTTGGCCTCCCAGCCATGGCCACCTGCCATCCTGGGCACTGCATAGGTGGACAACATTGAGACGTAGCCTCAGCTCAAACCTCTCCCACGAGGGAACCAATACTAATGCATATAATCTTCTGGCTAAGCCTTACCCAATTCAGGTATTGTGGTTGTATGGTAAAATTGGAATGGTATCGCATCCGAATCCAACCATCAGCTTTTATAAAGGGGCTAAGGCTCATGCCTCAACATTTTCATCATCATCATAAACCATTTGTGTTTCTCAACACATGTCAAAACATCTCAATAGAATGACTCATCATTCCAAGGTTTTCACAAGTCATTTTCACCAAGTATTCCCATCTAGAGTGATCAAGTTTTGGTTTAGCTCTAAACTACTAAGTTAAGAGTGTTGACTAAGGTGGGATGCTAATATCAATCTCATGCCATAGAATGACATCTAAGTCTAACTAGATAGGTCAAGTTTTATACTCTTTATGCTATCTATAAACAAGTAAGAAACGTTGGTAAAGTAAAATAAGGTAAAGCTTGTAAATAAAACTTGGAGTAGGTATAAGTCAAATGGTATAACCAAAGCATGCGTAAT
The DNA here is from genome assembly GCA_916181665.1 of Avena sativa. Classification (NCBI taxonomy): domain Eukaryota; kingdom Viridiplantae; phylum Streptophyta; class Magnoliopsida; order Poales; family Poaceae; genus Avena; species Avena sativa. Next base: position 295,133,668 of record OV702291.1, on the reverse strand, counting down.
GCATTTGCTTAGGTTATTTAGCTTGCAAGGGTTAGCTTGCCAGTAATAGCTTGCTTTGGTTGGTGCAGTGGGGGTGCGGTGAGGGCGTACTAGGGCTCTAGCGAGTGCGGCGAGGCGGGCAATTGAACGACGAGACAACAGTGGGCTCAGGCGAAGTCACGGCAGCGGCTGGGGTGGACGAAATCGACGGGGACTTCTCCTCCTCTGCTGCGGCTATCTCCGGCGAAATTCTGGCGGCTGGCTGCTCGAGCAGGTGGGGAAGGACCAGTGGAGAGAGGCGAGATGTGGGGAAGGACCAGTGGAGAGATGGGAGTGTGGGAGTGTGAAGAATGTTGCTAGGGAGGCTCCCTTATATAGGCTCAGCGAGGCGGCAAAGAAGCATGGGCGGAGCTCGCCTGTGACAACGACACAGGGTGCTATCGGCGTGGGCGAGGTAGGCGGATGGTGGGCGGTTTCCTGGCGGTCAGCTAGGGCTTAATGGCGATGCTAGGGGCGGTGGATTGCCATCGGGAGCGTCTTGTGCTCTGAGCGACAGAGGCGGTGCTCGACGTGGTTCCCGGTGGCTGTGGGTCATGTGGCGGGGTAAGGGCATGTCTGACGAGGTGAGGTGGTCAAGGTGGAGCGGCGCGCGCGGGCTGTGGTCAAGGCGTGGCGTGTGGCGCTTTGTCGATGACGGCGTTCTGGCATGCGCTGCGCATGGCACAGAGGTGGATAGCGCGGGCGAGGTGAGGTGGTCCAGGGGCTGTTTGGGCTTGAGGAAGGGACCGGGGGTTGTGGTGCTACCAAGCCTACCTCCTAGACATGGCGAGAGAGGGAGGGGTGTGCTCCTGTGGCCGGGGCACGGTCGGCCGATGTCCATGGCCTTGGGGTGGCGCTGCACTGTTGTCCTAGGCCATTTGGTAGGTCTTTGATGGCGTGGTTAGGGCTAGGGGGGACAAGGGAAGTGAATGGGGTTCAAATGGCTCAACAAATTTTGATCGAAAATAGTATTAGTTAGGCAGGTTTGATTCTGCTCACCATGTGTTCGACACAATGGCCGCAAGAATTCAATTTTTGAATTTTGAAATAAAATTTGGTGGAGTTGTTGGTCTCATGATTGAGCATCTCTGGTTGCTCGGATTTGTTAAGTTGATGTCATTTGAGTGGTTTTTGAACAAGTGGGATGTAGACATATGAGATAGATTCCATTTTCAAATGTCTTTTAAATTTAGAGTTTGAATGTTTTTGGAAGATCACAAAGTGGGCCTTGGTACATTACTACTTGTACTAGCAAGGGGTGCAAAGATCCACAATTGTTTCTGTTGGAATTTGATTGATAGGAACATCCAAAGTGTCCTAGTTAATTAAAATGGCAAAAGTGACCATTTCCATTATTAATTCTTTTTGATTTCTTTTTCTTTGGTTTTTGCTTGGGAATGATCTATATGATGTGGCATTCATCTTAGAGTCATTTTACAACCATTAGAACAAACCATCATGGAATTTCAAAACAACTCCTATTTAATGCAACACACATATGCATGCTTAAATATTTTAAATGGAAAAAGTTTTTGTTAACCCTAAATTGGGTGATTTGGATCTTGATAACTTGGATTAAAGTTTTGGGATGTTACATTGTCGATCCACTATATATGTCTGTCAACTTGGCTTGTGGTATCCACATCCAATATTCTTTAGACTTCTCTTTATAGAACATTAAAAAACAACTAACCTCGCTCGTCTTCACTCGGAAAATGTAGAATTGAATGTTCTTTCCTGATAGTTGGAAACTCACACTGACGGTATTGTTTACTACAACAAGATGCACCAATATACCTCTGAAAATACATTTAATTCAAGAGCAATCTATTGCGCTTACTTATAGCTCAAGTTTGACCTAATTTTGTTAAATTATCAAGATGCAAAATCTTAGCAAGAAGTTGGACCTATCGTCAAAACTCTCGATGTTTTATGATATATTAATTGTGACCCTTCGATGGGTACCTCCAAAAGATTTTTCATAAAACTTTAAAAGCAACCTACAATTTACTTGTAGTTTTAAATTTGACCTAATTTCGATAAATCGACATAAATTCATTCAGTCAAATGGGTAGAGTTAGCTAGGAAGTTTGAAAACTCATAAATAAAACAGGGGAATCGTTGGTACAGCATTTTGGTAAACTTGGCTTCTGGCATTTCGATCCAATATTCTTCATACATTTCTTTACGGAAAAGAACAACCTCGCTCGTCAGCACTCGTAAAATTGAGAATAATTGAATGTTCTTTCCTTATATAGTTTGAAAATCACACCAACGACACTGTTTACTACAAGAAAATGCACCCATCTACCTCTCTGAAAAGTCATATATTTCAACAGCAACCTGTCGTGCTTACTTGTAGCTCAAGTTTGACCCAATTTCGTTAAATAGTGTCATGCGATGCAAAATCTTAGCAAGAAGTCAAACCTGTTGTCAAAACTCTCGGTTGTTTCTCATATATTGATTGTGACCTCCCCCGATCGGTACGGTACCTCCAAAAGCTTTTTCGTAAAACTTTCAGAGCAACCTACAATTTAGTTATAGTTCAAGTTTGACCTAATTTCAATAAATCGGCATGTAGTCATTCAAGTGGGCAGAGTAATTATCTAGGGAGTTTGAAAACTCAAAAAACATATGGGAATAGTAAGTAAAACACGTTGGTCAACTTAATATATCTAGAAGCTTGGCTTATGGCATTGAGATCCATATGCTTCGAGCTTTCTTTACGAAAAAGAACCATCTCGTCATCACTCAGAAAGAATTTTATTTCCTGATAGTTGGAAACTCACACTGACGACATTGTTTACTACAAGGAGATGCACCCATCTACCTCGGAAAATACATTTAATTCAAGAGCAATCTATTGCGCTTACTTGTAGCTCAAGTTTGACCTAGTTTCGTTAAATTGTCAAGATGCAAAATCTTAGCAAGAAGTTGAACCCATCATCAAAACTCTCGGTGTTTTATGATATATTAATTGTGACCCCTCGATGGGTACCTCCAAAAGATTTTTCGTAAAACTTCCAAAGCAACCTACAATTTACTTGTAGTTTCAAATTTGACCTAATTTCGATAAATCGACATAAAGTCATTCGGTCAAATAGGCAGAGTTAGCTAGGAAGTTTGAAAACTCATAAATAAAACATGGGAATCTTTGGTACAACATGTTGGTAAACTTGGCTTCTAGCATTTAGATCCAATATTCTTCGGACATTTCTTTACAGAAAAGAACAATCTCACTCGTTAGCACTCGTAAAATTGAGAATAATTGAATGTTCTTTCCTTATATAGTTGGAAAATCACACCAACGACACTGTTTGGATTTGCTAGTCTTGATCCAACAGTCAATGTTCGAAGTTATATGTACACTATATAGTGGTATGGTATGATATTGTAAGAGATAAGAAAAGATAAAGATAAGATAAGAAGTACTGCGAATGGCCGATCTTTTGAGTAACCTTCCCTCTCGATGTTTGGGAAGCAAGTGAAAATTTTGAAAACCGAAAAAGTTTGAATTTTTTTTGCTGCCAAGGACCAAAGTGGTTTCCTTCCTATGTACTCCTTGTCCCTACTCCATGCCAACGTGGCTGCCAAACACACCAGAGACACAGAGCCTCCGTACCATGGCACACGTGCGCAACACCACGCTGTGGACCAGGGAGAGATCAGTCGGGCCAGTGCGCGAGGGGAAAGGGTAAGAGAGAGGGAGGATGGATGGTGAGAGGCAGGAAAGGAGAGAGAAAACACACAATTTGTTTTGCGTGCATAGGTCCTGAAATTTACTACTAGTAGAGTGGCCGTAGGAGTACCTCGTGTCAGGAACCCATCATAACTTTCCTCTAACATCGAACCGCCTTCAACTCCTTTTCGCTGCTGCCCTCTTTTACCTTGCCTACGTTTTATTCTCTCAGCATGTACAACACTTGGAAAGAGGTGAGCATATGTCTAAGCAAAGAAATGAGTACTAGTACTATAGTAGTGTACTAGTACTAATATACTTTCCTCAAATAAGTACTAATATACTACTCCCTCCGATCCAAATTAATGTTCTCAGATTTGTCTAGATTTGGATGTATTTAGCACTAAAACATGACTAGATACATCCGAATCTAGACAAATGTGAGAACACTAATTTGGATCGAGGGAGTACTATTTGCTTTTTCCCTAATAAGGGCATCAACGATATATACAAAAGCAGACCTTAAGGCCTAGTATGTGGCATCCACTAAGGATCACCATATACATTGTGGAGAAAATAGAGTTTGTATCTTTAAGCCTAATAAGGTGCACCTCAAGCTTGTGGGTTGCCCATAGAGAATAGAAAAATCATTTCCCCTCTCTCCCTGTTTCATGTGATCATTTTCAAAAGGTGTTGAAAATTTTCATGATGCAAAATCTTAGCTAGAAGTCGAAACACTCGTCAAAACTCTCTATGGTTTTTGATATATTAATTAACCGCTCGATGGGTACCTCCAAAAGCTTTTTCATAAAACTTTCAAAGCAACCTACTATTTATTACTTGTAGTTCAAGTTTGGCCTAATTTCATTAACATAAAGTATTATCGAAACCAATGAATAATTAATAATGTTTGTATTATACTTTTATAATTTGTTTTTCCAGATACACGTAACATGATGCCACAAAAAAATATTATACTTCTTATTATTTTTTTTAAATGTTATGAAAATCGTGTCAACTTTTTCGAGATGCGAATGCATAGTAAGAACATGATTTTTTCAAAACTTTTGGTGGCTTTTCGATGTACCGAATTCGTGCTTAGCTTCAAAAGATTTTTGGAAAATTTTAAGAGCAACCTATCGCACTTGCGTTTAGTTAAAATTTGAGAAGGTCGGTGGGAGTATAGTTTACATCGAAGACCTCAAAAAATAGAAAATTGCATAGAGGTCCATACATTTAGCACAAAGGGCACTAAAATGAAGCAATGAAAAACATTCGGGTGCGAGTCCTTCTCAAGCGAGCGGCCGAGCCATACCCTTCGTACTACTCCTACTGCACTTTCGATCCAGCGTGCTGTGGGTGTGCTTGGTGGCTTCCTCTTCGCAAGGTGTGAAATGGAACGACAATAGAGTACTACAGAGTAGTGGTAAAGTTGTTCAGATCATAATGAAGTACATCGAATGCGATGGGACGTACTGCAGACACTAGACAGTATAAACAATCCCTTGTGCACCACTATCTTTTGAATAACTTTCCCTCCGGATGTCTGGGAAGGAAGTGAAAATTTCGAAACTGTGAAAGTTTGAACTCTGACTCTAATAATAGTATGAGTACTGTCCCTTTTGTCGCCAAGCCCCAAAATGGTTCCTTCTACACAGCACGCCTGATACTGACACGGAACCAACGACAAGGCAGGTCGACCCACGTGCGCAACGCCACGTTTTAGACGAGGGAGATATCACCTAGCCGGGATGTGGGGATGGTGATGAGGCACTAAAGGAGAGAGAAAAGACAATTTGTTTTGTGTGCATACAGTAGTATATAGTAAAGGTCCTGAAATTTACTAGTACTAGTTCCGTACTACTAGTACTACTAGGTGACTGTACCCTGCACCTCGTGTCAGGAAGCCATCATAGCTTTGCTCTCATATCACATCGCCTTCAACTCCTCCTCTTCGCTGCTCTCTCGAGCTGCTTCCTCTAAGCCCAAAGTTTCTCTTCTGTCTCTTTGTTTCTTTTCTACAGAAATACATATTCTTCCTCCCTCTGAACCAAATTAATTGACTCAGATTTGTCTAGATTCGGATGTATCTAGACATATTTTAGTACTCAATACATCCAAATCTAGATAAACTTGAGTCAATTAATTTGGGTCGGAGGGAGTACTTGCTTTACAGAAAATACACTCCTCTCACTTGGAAAATTGATTTTTTGCCTTTCCTGATGGTTGGAAACTCTGAGTGGCAACATTGTTACCATGCCATGATTCACACCCATTTTACGCCCAAATATGGGACCACCACGGACGGTGGGAGTACAATTTACATCAAGGACCTAAAAATGACAATAATTATATAAAGGTCCTTACATTTAGCACGAAGCCCCCTAAAATTAAGAAATGGAAATAGTCGGGTGCGGCTCCTTCTCGAGAGAACAGCTGATCGAGTCATACTCTTCATACTACTTTCTCTTCATTTGTTTTCAAAATATATGGCCAAATTTGGCGGCATGCAAATTCTTCGATATGGGATCATGAATCATTAGCATAAAGTATGGTGTAGATATGTCCATGACCCTGGTCGTTCGGCTTGAAATGCAAGAATGTTCATATTCATTGGCAACTAATAAGCTTAAATATGTTTAAATTTTACCACTTTCTCTTAGGTATGAATTTTACATGTACGGACGGTGTAGGTACATTTTATATCAAGGACCTAAAAAAGGTAAAATTACATTGAGGTCCATACATTTAGCACGAAGCACCCTAAAATTAAAGAGGGAAAATTCATGTTTTGCTCCTTCTCGAGATAAAATATAATCGAGCCATACTCTTCATACTACTCCCTCTTTGTTTGTTTTCCAAATATGGCCCAATTTGGTGGCATGCAAATTCTTAGATATGGGATCATGAACCATCGATATAAAGTATGATTTAGATATGGCCATGACCTTGGTCGTACGGCTTGAAATCCAAGATTTTTCATACTCATTCACAACTAAGCTGAAATACGTTTGAATTTTAGCTAATTTTTTTAAATATTACATTTTTTTAATAATTTTCACGAATAATACACGAATTGAAAGATTTACAATTCTAGCGCGGTGTCGGCACTTGAAAATCCGACCAATCCTTATCGGCTTTTGAATAGCCGACTAGGCCTTGTCTTTTTTTGAAAAGCTGACTAGTCCTTGTCTGCTTTTGAAAAGCTGACTAGTCCCCCTATTCTTCACATTTCCCTATAACCTATCGGCTTTTCAAAAGCAGACATGGACTAATTAGCTTTTCAAAAGAAGACAGGAAGTAGTTGGCTATTCAAAAGCCGATAAGGACTGGTCGGCTATTCAACTCCCGACACCACGCTAGAATTCCAAATCTTTCAATTCGTGTATTATTGGTGGAAATTATTACAAAATGTATTATTTAAAAAAATAGCTGAATTTTACCACTTTCTTTTATCTTCAAATTTTACATGGACGGTGGGAGTACATTTTACAACAAGGACCTAAAAAGGGGTAAAATTACATCGAGGTCCATACTTTTAGCACAAAGCACCCTAAAATTAAGCAGGGAAAACAGTCATGTTTTGCTCCTTGAGAGAGAAGCCAATCGAGCCATACTCTTCAGACTACTTCCTCTTTGTTTGTTTTAAAAAAATGGCCAAATTTGGCGGCATGGAAATTTTTGGATATGTGATCAGCATCAGCATAAAGTATGATGTAGATATGGCCATGACCTTGGTCATTCATCTTGAAATCCAAGAATATTCATACTCATAAACAACTAATAATCTTAAATATGTTTAAAAAAGGTAAAATTACATCGAGGTCCGTACTTTTAGCACGAAGAACCCTAAAATTAAGGAGGGAAAATAGTCGGGTTCAGCTTCTTCTCGAGAGAGAGCAGTTGGTCAAGCCATACTCTTCATACTAGTTCCTCTTTGTTTGTTTTCAAAATACGCCCAATTTGGCGGCATGCAAATTCTTGGATATGGGATCATGAATCATCGATATAAAGTATGATGTAGATGGATATGGCCATGACCTTGGTCGTTCGGCTTTGAATCCATGATTGTTCATACTCATTCACACAACTAAGCTTAAATAAGTTTAAATTTTACCACTTGCTTTTATCTTCGAATTTTACATGGACGGTGGGAGTACATTTTACAGCAAGGACCTAAAAATGGGTAAAATTACATCGAGGTCCATACTTTTAGCAAAAAGCACTCTATAACTAAGCAGGGAAAACAATCATGTTTGGCCCCTTCTCGAGGGAGAAGCTAATCGAGCCATACTCTTCATACTACTTCCTCTTAGTTTGTTTTCAAAATATGGCCAAATTTGGCGGCATGAAAATTCTAGGATATGTGATCATCATCAGCATAAAGTATGATGTAGATATGGCCATGACCTTGGTCGTTCGTCTTGAAATCCAAGAATGTTTATACCAATCGGCAACAAATAATCTTAAATATGTTTTAAAAAAGGTAAAATTACAACGAGGTCCATACATTTAGTACGAAGCACCCTAAAATTAAGCCGGGAAACAATCATGTTTTGCTCCTTCTTGTGAGAGAAGCTGATCAAGCCAAAATCTTCATACTACTTCCTCTTTGTTTGTTTCCAAAATATGGCCAAATTTGGCGGCATGCAAATTCTTGGATATGGGATCACAAATCATCAACATAAAGTATGATGTAGATATGGCCATGACCTTGGTCGTTCATTTTGAAACCCTAGAATGTTCATACTCATCGACAATTAATAATCTTAAATATGTTTAAAATTTTACCACTTGCTTTTAGGTTCGAATTTTACACGGACCGTGGGAGTATAATTTACATCAAGGACCTTAAAAGGGGGAAATTACATCGAGATCCTTATATTTAGCATGAACTACCCCAAATTAAGCAAAGAAATAAAATAGTCGGGTTCGGCTCATTCTCGAGAGAGTACCTGATCGAGCCATACTCTTCATACCGCTACTTCCTATTCATTTATTTTCAAAATATATGGCCAAATTTGGTGCCATGCAAATTCTTGGATATGGGATCATCATCAGCATAAAGTGTGATGTTGATATGGCCATGACCTTGGTCGTTCGGCTTGAAACTCCAAGAATGTTCATACTCATTAACAACTAATAATCTTAAATCCGTTTAAATTTTACCACTTGCTTCTAGGTTCGAATTTTATATGGACGGTGGAAGTACATTTTACATCAAGGACCTAAAAAGGGTAAAATTACATCGATGTCCATACATTTAGCACAAAGCACCCTAAAATTAAGAAAGGAAAATAGTTGGCTAGGAAGCTTGAGAACTCATAAAACTTGGTAATCAATCACAAGTGTATCAAGGGCCACACTTTGTATGAAAACTAGGGTTGTTGTTGTGGTACTCTGAGCCATTTTTCTTCGTACTTGCTTACAGAAAAAATCTTATCGCTTTCAGTTTCATTGTTCCTATAAGTTGGAACCTGTGGTTGCCACCATTTTTCACCTTGCCAAGATGCACACATCTACCAAATATGGGAACATTAAAATACAATATGATGTGCATATGGTTGTTACCTTTGTCATTCGGCTTGAAACCCAAGAGTGTTCATACACCATGGGCCATATATATTGTGTAACTATTTTTTGTAATTGATGATAACTCATGGTTATTAATTATTTTTCAGTGCAAATATTAGTACACGCAAGAACACGCCATGAAGAAGGCTTCATTTTTAGGTTTTCATTATTTTTGTTCATAGCTAGTGAGGATCAAATTGTCAACATGCATATTCATAACAAGAATTTTAATCCTAAAGAACTCTCATTCATTTTTGAAGTATTGACCGCCTCGGTACCATAAACACTCAAAGGATGTTTGTAACTTTTTAAGAGCATTCTATCATGTTAACTTGTAGTTCAAATTTGAAAATGATTTTTTATTCCTAAATTTTGGAAACTCCCAGTACTGGTAGCATTATTGTTCACCATGCCAAGATACACTCATCTACCAAATATGGGAACATTACCATAAAGTATGTTGTACATATATATAAGGCCATTTAGCTTGTCTTTTGGCCTGAAGCCTAAGGATATGTTCATACATGGCAAGTCATATTTTCAATTACATTGTTTTTTATATGCGAACTCTGTTGATAATAATCATTTTTCACAGCAAGTAGGACAAGTCAGAGGTCACCGTGCAATGTTTTTTTATTGTTTTCAAATAAAAGACAAATTTTGTACATGCAAATGCTTAGCAAGAAGTTGAATCCAACAAATTCATTGGTTTCCGATATATTGACAGTCTGGGTGTGGGTACCTTCAAAAGATACTTGTATAACTTTAAGAGCAATCTACTACTTACTCATAGTTCAAATTTTATCTAACATTGATAAATCAGCTTAAATTAGTTTAATAATGTGAAGTTCACTAGGAAACCTTCAGAACTCAAAAAAGTTCATAATCATAAGTGAAACATGTATAAACTTTTTCTGGAAACTAGGCTTATGGCATTCCGAGGCATATTCACCGTGCTTGCTCTCAGGAAAATAAATCCCGGGAACATAATAATTTGCTAAAAGTTTATGATTAATCTGGGTTTTTTTTTGTGTGAGGTGTAATAAACAGACATATATCGTTAGTCCTACACTTTAAAAGAAACTCTTCGATGGACATTTGGATATGTGAATGAAACATCAAATCTTATGTACAAACAAGTTATGTTCAAAAACAAGTTTATTACAACCAAATAAAGCCTTCACAAATTCAATGTGCGACGGACTGTTATGTTGGTACCTTTGTGTAAACATAGACGTTTTATATGAAATAAGTCTCTTACATACCAGCTACATGCATCCAAAAAGTATTGCGGGTGATAAATATTGTTACTATCTAGTTTTTAGCATCATTCAGATCTTTTTGTGTGAATGGGCGCAATAGCATTCGGGGACCACTTGTCAGTTTTGCTACCAATGAGGTTAAATCGGTCATTACAGGACTAACTGGCCAAATTTGTGCATATTACGCTAAAAAACTGTTAAAATGTGCAAAAATGATGTCCACCAAGTGCTTTGTGCAAAAGTGCGATGAAAAGATGGTGGGTCGTGCAATTTACTCTATCTAAAAAAATGTTTTATACTACTTCCTCCGTCCCAAAATATAAGGTGTCTAAGGATTGGTCAAAAGTCAAACCTTACTAACTTTGACCAAATATTTAGAAAAAAAATATCAAAATCTACAATATTGAATGGACATATTAAGAAAATATACTTTATGGTGAATCTATTGATATTAATTTAATATTATAAATTATATATTTTTTGTGTACAATCATGGTCAAACTTAAAAAATGTTGACTTTTGACTAATCCTCAAGCGCCTTATATTTTGGGATGGAGGGTAATACAAAGTATTGTACTATACTTACTACTAGCAAAACATGTACCAGATGGAAGTTTGAAACCTAAAGGGTACCCACTATTTTAGTCGGTTCAAAGAAATGAACTAGTTCGCCAAAAAGTGATGATATGTGAAATGTAGTTTTTTTTGTAGTACGGTACTACTAAAGCGGATAGTAATAACTCCTCCCCAACCATTCCCTCTCTCTCTATCACATTCCTGCACTCACCTCACAACTCTCAGTCGTTAACCCAGCCGTTGCCTCGATGAAACTAATGCCAAAATCTTTGTCTGTGGTTGAGCTGGGGTCCTCATCAAGCTCTGTTTCAGAGCTATAAGTGGCTTCTTCAATTCCGACGGCCTCAGTGCCCTCTCTGGAGCGTCCTTCGCCTTTCGTGTGTGTGTGGGTCATGCCCAAGGTGAGGCGTCCGTCGCCCTTAGGGTTTCGGCCGGTAGCGCCGAAACCCTCGTCACCCGCCGAGCGGTCGTCCAAGCCTCCGGTGCCGCGTGCGTTGGGAAGAAATGGTCGTGCAGCGGCGGACACATCCTTTTCATCTGCAGGGTGTACTCTCATTCCCAATGTGCCAAATTTCAGAGTGTACACGGTGAAACCCCTAACGGTGGCCCCCCTTCATCAGCGATTGTCTGTGCTTCTTCGGTGTATGTGGTTAGTTCTTCGTTAGTGGCGCCTTGTTCATCTGCTCAACCCATCGACCCCTATGCAAGTTTTGCCCCCCAACTGCAACGAGGTTAGATCTGGAGGATTGGGGCTTTAACCCAAATCCGACGTGCATCTAGTCAGATTTTTGCAACGTGTACTGCAGGTCCTTTGTTGAACTGCTTAGTTGTATGTCATATTCTTGATAATTGTCTTTTGTGCTGTTCTTTATACTCCCTCCGTCCAGAAATAACTGACTTGGCTTTGCCTAGATTTGAATGTATCTATATTTGCCTTTTGTGCTGTTCTGCTTAGTTATGGAATATTCTTGATGACGATGATGCAGGGTTCTGTTTTGGTACTTAGATAATGCATTGTGCTGTTTAGGAATTTTCCATGACGTGTTGTGCTGTTTTGGTATTTTTTGTATGATGCATTGTGTCCTATCTCCTCATTGTGTTGTTTCGTTCATTTTGATATGCGTTCTACTGTTTAGGATTAAATGATATGCCTTCTATCTGTTCAGATTATTTCAATGACCCATCAGTTTAGGTAATTTTGATTGTGCAGACACTGTTTATTCAATTTAATTACATAATACCTTTTGCTGTTTTCGTATTTTTGATGATGCACTGCATATATGCTATTTTGTCTATCCAGATAATACATTGTACTGCTTTAGCCATTCAGATTATGCATTGTGCTATTTTTTTGCGGGGGATATGCATTGTGCTTTTATAATCAATCTAATTAAATGTTATGTCTTCTAGTAGTTGTTCAGATAATTTTGAGGATCCATCGGGTTAGGTCATTCTGATGATGCATTGTGCTGTGTAGGCAATTAAATTTACCTGATACCTTGTGCTTTTTAGGTAATTTTGATGGTGTAATGAATCATTGTGATCTTTAGTCAATTTATACAATGAATTGTGGTGTTTTGGAAATTCCAAAGGACTGACGCAATGGTAATTTTCATGTAGGACGTCCCAGTTGTAATACCGAACTTAGACTACATTCTTGACCGGACTACTCCAGCTCCAGGTGGCTATGAAGATGCTCTCCCCATCATACCAAGGGAGTTGAGGCTACCGGGCAGGAGAGTGGAGGCCTTGGCAAGGGCAAGTGCCGCCAAGTCGGTTGCTAGTTCTGCCAAACCGAGAAGACGCCCTAGGTCAGTTGGACACCATGCCATGGCGCATCGTCCTAGACCCTTCTACATCCAGCTAGTCCAGCATGACTTGTATATGCTTATCATCCCGACTTACTTCAAGCCTTACTTAAAGGGACGCTCCCACCCACAACTAGTGGTGGTCCAAGCATGCGAGGAATGTGAGTGGGTTGTCCATGCCAACCGCAACAAAGACCAGATCGTCCTGGACAAAGAGTGGGCTACCTTTGCTGCTTTCCATGGGTTGAAGGAGGGTGACTGTCTTATGTTCAAGGTCACCATAGACGGGTTCAAGATGAAAATCTACGACCGCATCACCTCCTGCCGGAAGGTGTTCGTCTATCGTGAGCACGCACATCTTGTTTAAGTGCCAATTTGGATCAAAGGATTTTCAAAGGAATTTTGGAGGAATTCGACCCATAGGATTTTTTTTCATAAGGAAACCCTTTGGATGAAAGGAATCATATCTCCAAAATTCATATAGATTACATTTCTACACCCCAATCCCATAGTAATTTCAACATCCACTTATTTACACTCATTCGTGTAGGATTGAGGCAATTTTCCTCCGTGTTTACTGTGTTTCATTGAAATGACTTTAAGCCAGCAAATTTCCTCTATTTTGTACCTCCGACCCTGTTATCCTGTGTTTTGAAATTCTGTGATCCAAAGAAAGCTATTTCCTCTGTTTTGCAATCCATTATTTTGTACCTGTGACCGAGTCAAAATCCTGTGTTTTTAAATCCTGTTATCCAAAGAATGCCAAAGTTATCTTTAAGTTTGTCGTTTGATCTTTTGGCACACGTTTATGATGCTTATGCGTCAAGACCTAAGTATATTCAATGTGACTACTACTCCCTCCGATTCATTGATAGATACGTCCAATTCAGCGACGAGTAAATAGGATGGGAGGGACTACTACTACGAGCAAGCACAACATGAGCCATTCCTAACGTGGCTAAGAAATGTACGTACTAGACTTATTTTTCTGAATCAACTAGAAATTTACTAGACTGACCGGCAAAAACTAATCCTAAAGATGGGACCCACTTGGTACAACATAAGCCAGTTGATTGCACCACTATGTATCTAGCCAAATCTCTCCATAAACTTTGGGTGGGTTGTAAGAGCAAGCGCAGCGTATGAGAATTGCGGTGGCTAAGAGAATCTTTTTGTTTCTTAGGTCGAGTCTAAACGGTGGAGTACCTGTGCCTAACAAAAAAATTCTTAGGCACGTGTCTAGTACTAGTCCCAGCATGTAAGGAAATAAAAGACAGAAAAGGCCCACTGTCAGCTTCATATTATCCTGACGCTGATGGCAGAAAAGTGGGCAGAAAAGGTACCTTTTTCTAGGCTTGTGGGTCTCGCCGAGGTGGCTAACCAGTGCAGCCATTTTTGCTCTGCTAGCTCTGTTGTTGAGTTGGCAAGCTTTATTGCTAGACACTTTATAAACGGTGAGTGTGTGCAGCGTATAGGAAATAGGGTGGCTAAGAAAACTTTTCATCTCTTACACCTATGTCTAAACGGTGGAGAAGATGTGTCTAAGGAAAATATTCTTGGACTTGTGTCTAGTACAAGACCCAGAGGCTAGTTGATTAAAATATTTGGCATAATACTTTGAGGCATTTGCATTGGCCAGAGCACTAGTATTTTGGAGAGAAAAAGTGAAAAAAAGCTGCTACATGGGACCCACGCAAGAGACTTAAACGATGGAGCGGTTTTGATTTTGCTAGACTCACGTCTAAGTTATTTTCTTAGCTCATTCCCAAGCCTTAGCAAACTGCACACTATTTGCAGCTAGTAAGATCGATCGCTTGATGGACCAACGAGATTGCTTGTAGGCCGGCGACCAGACCCAATACTTTTTTTGAACAAGCGAGACCCAGTACTTGACATTTTGCTTCCACTAGTCACTCTCCTCTATCCTCCTACTAGTACTACCTCGTTCCGCCTTCGCAGAAACCATTTTCTTCCACTGCTCCTCCCTTTATTATCTACTTCTTCATCCACCGATGTCACAAAATATCCTGTCTCGTCGGAAGAACATCAAGATGGCGGTGGTTAGAGCCGTGGAGAAATCCCGCCGGCAGGGTGACCTGAAGGCTTAGACCGAGAAAGGAGACCAGCCATGGGGCGAGGGCTCGTCTTCGCGCATGTATTCGAAGAGCGGCTATCATGGGGACCAAGAGTCCGGGTAGGTTTATACTTCCGTTGATTCCTGGGCTCTCTGCTTCTACTATTGAACCGTCTCTATACATCTTCTAGGGCAGGCCGCTTGAGCGTCGAATTTTCCACCCCACGGGTCGATAGCACGACGGATATCTCTGATGCGTACGATGCCCTCATGCCCGCTCTCGGTCGAAGAAGAGAGGTACTATAGTCACTATACATGTATTGACATTTTATGTTCTTCTCTACATGCACTCGATGCTCTCTTACTGATGACGCATTTTCCATGCAGGAAGTCAGGGCGAGAATCTTGTCCAAAGTAGATGATCGCATTTTATGTTCTTCTATACATCAACATTCTTCAAAAAAACTTAGAGCTCAACCTAGAGTGTGATCGCCTCCCAGCCGATTTGGCTTTCCAAATGAAGCTCGCACGATCTTACGAGCGTGACTCCTCCATGCTTCGCGCTGAGTGCGAAAATTTGAAGAAAGAAGTCACGGTGCTTTGTAGCCAGCAGCTACCATTGCAAAGATCATCCAGGTCACGCCCGCTAAGTAGGAAGAGAGAAGCCATCTCATGTTGGCCGTCGAGGTCGCGACCATTGCGGATGTCGTCAAGGCCTTACCTCCACAGGGCAGCCACATTGTTGCAATCGTCGAATCTTGGAGTAGGAACTAGGAAGGGGGAGGACTTGCCTATGTGGCCCTCCTTTTCTTTCTTTTGGGTGCATGGGTTGTTTTTTTCTCATCCATCTGCGCATAATTATATTGCACTCTTTAGCATTCGAATGCACTCTGTGGAGCTTTTCTAACGATATACTTGCCATATAGTAGTCACTGCTTAGTGTACACATTACATTCAAATTTAGTCAAATATGTGACATCCTTTTTAATTAGGTTGGAGGGCATTTTCAGAAAATTAGGGTAGAGGGAGAGTATGTGTGATAAATCATAAATAATTAACTCGTCAATGAGAGATCTTTAAATTTGGTCATACTTTCTACTTTGTTAGATATGTAGGGATCCGGATCCAGTGTCTAGAAAAGAAAATGTATCGTCAACGTCGGGAACACCCAGCTATTGTCTGGACTCTGGAGTACTTTGGGTCACAAGAACAGCTACCCCTATAGTCTACCCACGGACAACCAACGATTCCTTGCATAGGCATTCCCTCTAGTGCCTTTGCGGGGAAGGTATCCGCTTTGACCCGTTGATTTCGGATTGGACGGTCAAGATTGCTAAATGCTGAACTCTGTCTCTCTGGATGATGTTTCTACTACTACTATGTAAAAATATACTTATGTGTGAGCTGTGTTGATTAGCGAGGGTCATCAACGTACAGGAGCCTCGACCGCACAAAACAAAGGTTTGTCACTCAATCAATTATGCTCACATCTATCATTAAATGTGAGCATTTTACCAGCTCGACTGCCTCTATGCACTAATCGTCCATCCATCTAATCACTCGCTGTATAATTTAAAATATTCAATTCTACGTATCTAACAAATTATCCTTCAAACTGACAACCTAGAAAACTCCTCTAGAAAGAGAGAAAGAGAAATTACTTATGATGTTAATTGGGTGTGTAGTATTACCTCTGTATGTAAATACAAATTAGCGGAAGTACTTAATCGCTAACGTGTAACTAATTTTATGTGTTATTTTATAGTAAAAATACTTCAGTAAAAAATGTAAAACTATGACGGAAGAAAAGAAGTGGTTTCATTTATGGAGTGTAGCGAATATCATTATTTATCATGACAACATTGCAAAGTTATAATATTGCCATACTCCCTCAGTACGAAACTTAGATTTTTCTATATTCACGAGTATATAGATCATATTCATGAGTATATAGATGTATTTTAGTGATACATATGAATCTAGATAAATTGCAAGTCACTTATTTCCGAAGTACTAGTAATAGTTTTATCACAAGTGTCCTAAGACAAGAGGTCAATTGTCTTTGTGAGTGTCCACAAGAATGTAGTATATTTATTGAATTAAAAATTTGCACCTAGACACAACAAATGAATCTAGCATGCTCCCTCCTTGATACTTCTAATTACAAATTAGACAGTCACTAAGGTTTATACACATCAGGTCATTGCATATGGTTATTGTGTTGGAATTTATTTCTTGTGCTATATATCCTTGGTGATGAAGATATTATTTGTTGTCATGTAATGGAAACATTTCCCCTAATGGTGAAAACATTGTTTTGTTTTAGGGAATGCTCTGTAAAATGGTAAAAAATAATTATTAACAATGAAAATATTTTTAGATACTAAAAAAAGGTCACAACTGTTTTTTGGCTGTTTCATGCATCATTGGAAATGATGGTAGTTTAATATAACATTTAGAAAGTAGGGAAAAAACGACGAAACTTATCGTTGTTCATGGAGAGGCATATGTACATTGTCTACCTAGACGTTAAATGTGAACAATGCAAAACCAAAATTGTGCATGTCGACAGTCATGCAAAACCATCCATAGTACTACATCTATTAAAAAAATATGATATCTTGGTAAGCTAGAAACATGTTTGGAAGTACTTCTAAAATATTCGAGAGATGTTTAGTTCTAATAAGTCGACCAAGTATTGCACCAAAGTTCTAAATTATGCAGGATATTATTATGCTTTAATAAGGTAAGTTACTGGAGTGCACGCAATAAAATAGTCGTGCGAAGCATGTACAGTATACTAGTCACGTAAGTACAGTAACTTTTTTTTGAGTTGCATGCGTTCACTCCTAAACACCATAAGTAAAAGTTTGAACTCGTGGAACGCCAAAATGACATCACGCCAGCTAGCCTAATTAATGGTCTCTACTACAGTAACCTACACATCTACCCCTATAGTCTACTCTGGGACACCCAGCGATTGCTTGCATAGGCGTCCGCGCTAGAGCCTTTGAAGGGAAGGTATCCCCTATCGCCCTTTGATTTGGGATGGACGGACAAGATTGCTAGACGGCCAAAATCACATGGTCCCCACTCCCTTGCGCCCCTCCATTTCAAACACTATGAAATTTCTGGCGCCCCTACGTTTTAAACGATACCAAAATCACGTGGTCCCCACTCCCTCGCGCCCCTCCATTTCAAACACTATGAAATTTCAGGTGCCCCTCCATTTCAAACGATACCAAAATCACATGGTACCCACTCCCTCGTGCCTCTCCATTTCGAACACTGCGAAATTTCTAGCGCCCCTCCGTTTTAAACGATACCAAAATCACGTGGTCCCCACTCCCTCGCGCCCCTCCATTTCAAACATTGTAGAATTTCTGGCGCCCCTCTGTTTCAAACACTGCGAAATTTCTGGCACCTCTCTGTTTCAAACACTGCGAAATTTCTGGCGCCCCTCTGTTTGAAACGATACCAAAATCACGTGGTCTCCACTCCCTCGCGCTCCTCCATTTCAAACACTGCGAAATTTCTCATGCCCAGAACCTCCCGCAGCACTTCTTCGCGGCTGGCTTTGCTCGCCGGAACTCGACACCGTACACTCCTCAGCCAACAGTATACCAGAGCTACATCAGATGCGGTCTCATCCAAAGCATCATTGCTGCTTCACCGACGTCCACCGCACCCAACCTTGGTCACTGAGTCTGTCGTCGTCCACCACACCTGATTTCCTTTTCCCACTTTCCCCCTCCACGGTGTCGAATCCGTCAACGACTGCCCAAGATCTGCATCAATGCGGCCGGCATCCTCCCCACCCGTACCTTACGTGAAATACTGTGCAGTGCACCAATTCAACCTCGTCCACCGCAGTCAAGCCGACATCGAGCGCCCAAGATCTGCTTCCCCGACAGAAACAGCCGGCGCAACCAAAGCACCCTGGGTGACAAGGATGTCACCCGCACCAGTACGGATGATGATTAGAAGCCTATCCGACCATGGTAACCAAATCACCAACTGTTTTTTTGTTTTGTCAGCAGTACAACATGTTCAAGCCTGTCGCAGTGAACTGCATCTTTCTAATCGTTCTGTACACCCAATCAAAGCGCACGCCTATTCTTCCTGCTAGATACTACGGAGTAGGTCACTAGACATGTTGGTTTGCATTCGCTGCTCTACAAATTTTGAAGTCATGCACATCTTCTTAGCTACTCCGAACAACAGTAATTGCCTGCTATCGTGTAGTCCTGCAAAATATAAAATCAATGGAAAATATTAGTTTGGATTCCCTGCTCCACAGTTACTGAATCTATCTGGTTCGTCCTGAGATAAGTTCCTGTTATTGTTTCCTCCTTGGCATCATTATGCTGTCCGATAGTACCCGTTTAGACTCTTCAGAGTAATTCGATTATAATTTTGTTGTTGCCATCTGGTTCTTCAAAAGTTGCAACACTAACTATTTTCTTTGTTTCTTGCATAGAGCCCAGAATGGAACAATGAACATGATGGTTTGCATAGCCTCTTCTACAGGTTCACAAGCGACGTCATTATTTCCTTATCTGGTGCTGGTTTGTCCTAATCAATGGCATAACTGTCCTCTACTATGTAGTTCACTCGTGGTTTGCACTCCTACTCTAGAAGTTCTCCTATGATGCCATATTTCTATATGGTTGATTCTTAGCTATGACATAAACTACATGATATTGTGTAGCTCACCGTAAATTATGAGTCACCGTACGTCTCTTGCATTCTAGGAAATACCACTACTTCCATATATATATTTGCTTATATGACCTACCTAGTTTATATTTGGTGAAATTCTAAAAAACACTTTGTTTGATTGCTCATTTCATTGTAGGCACACTTGTCTAATGATTGTTTGTCTTGTTTTATAGGTTCACGTGCGATGGTACTATATCTTGCATCTCGTTCTAGTTTGTCCTAAGCAACGACATAACTATCATCTACAATATATAGTTTATTCCTCGTTTTCATTCCTACTATACAAGTTGTCATATGATGCGATTATAATTTCTATTTGGTTCATTCTAAGCTATGAGTAGTTTGTCCTATTTGTTGTATTAACTTGTTATTACTTAGTTTCAGACTGCAATTATTGCTATTCCCACTAAAGAGGGGGCTGCAAGATCATGTCTCGAGGTGGTTTTCCAATATAGCTTTCACACTCAAAAGGAGATGCAGTTGATGGATTGACAAAACAAATTGAGGACAATGCAATCAACTTGATTTTCAACTGAAATGCTGAATTTTCTTTCCCGATCGTTGATATTATGTAATATTTTAAAAAGTTTGTAGCTGATGTAATATCTAGATAACTCGCATAGGCCATGTAGGCATTTTTTGAGCTGGGCCATGTAGGCATTTAGTCGACCCCGTCCACGCATGGCGGTAGTCGGTATCATAACTGCGCCAGCCAGGTCGATCAGGTAAGAGTTTAGGTATTTGTTATTTTCCTTTATTGTATTAGGCCTACCATGAACAGTAAAAGATTCTCACTAGTTGTACTCCTTTTATGATATTTGCCTAGGCTTCACAAAGGCCAAAACTGTAGGTGTCCGCGACGCCTACCGTCAGGTGGCAACCAGTAACATGCTAGAACAATAATAGGCCAAACAGTAACATGCCAAAACAGTAACAAGCCAAAACAGTAATAAGCCAAAATAGTAACATGCCAAAGTAGTAATAGACAAAGCAGTAACAAGTCAGAACAGAGGCAACCCAGCTCAGTAACGAGCCAGGTTAGTAATAGACCAGAAAAGTGGCAGGCCAGAA
This sequence comes from Avena sativa, assembly GCA_916181665.1. Taxonomy (NCBI): domain Eukaryota; kingdom Viridiplantae; phylum Streptophyta; class Magnoliopsida; order Poales; family Poaceae; genus Avena; species Avena sativa. The sequence continues at coordinate 295,112,884 of OV702291.1, read as the reverse complement.
CAGTATAGGACCACAACAGTAACGGACCTAAACAACAGATGGCCAGAATAGTAACGGGGTAGAACAGTAGCAAGACGAAAATATTATGATACATGAACAGTAATAGGCCAAACATATTGGCAGGCCAGAACAGTAGCAGATCATAATAGTTGCAGGCCGCCGGTGGGCCCAAGAAGTTGACGGACGTTATGGTAAAAGTCCAGAACAGTATCAGACCTTCTCAAAAGTGGACCGTTCCTAGGCAGCCCAGAACGAGCTGTGAGTATAGTGATGGGCTGACAGTGGGCCTTAATAGTATCGGGCCTACTTGACGCAGCCTGTTAACGGGCCGCGCACTATTGGAACAATGTGGGCTTCTGTAGGCCGAAATAGTAATGGGCCTGACATTCGCGGGACGCTGCTGGCCACATCTTTGGGCCAATTTCAAACAGTACTGGACAAAACAGTAACGGGCCATAGTCTTATTGTGTTCTACTAATGGGCCGGTCCACTTAATTATTAGCAGGCCTTGGCTGGGCCTGGCTTTTACCATGGTTTCTGTGGTTATTAATGGCGGTAACTAGGCATTAATGGTGTTTGCCACGTGGCATTTTGCATGACGTCAGCAGTCAACGTGGCTGGTGGACATATCTACGATGGAACAAGTTTTCGTGGTTGAAGGGTGCGATCCGCCACGGTCAGAAAAAATATGGTAGATTCTTTTGTGACGGGGATTTTACCACGAAGGGCATCCGTCGTGGAAGACTTTTCAGCCATAGAAAACGGGCCTTCAACCACAAAAATCGTCCGTTGTAAAAACCAACTTTTCTTGTAGTGTGCTTCAAACAAATGAAGGAGAAGCATTATGAAGAGTGCAGTCTTAAGTCATCTTATCCAAGAATCAGGCCACAAGCTTACATGGAGATGCACTATCTCTGTTAGTCATAGGTCTTTATGGGAAAAGTTGTCACATAGAGATGCCGAGCAATTGGCTTTAATTATCTGATAGCTGAACTGTAGGTAGATCCTTTTGTATATGCGTCAAGTAAATAGTTGGCTAAGAATAAAATGATTAGTTATGGAACGAATTGTCAAAGCCATTGAATGAGCAAATGATCTCTTACTTGTAACTTTGTGGTGGAAGTGTCTATGATGTACTATGTCAGATATTCTGTTATCATCTGGAAAAAAGTTATTCTGTTATCCATATAATAATAGCTCCAAAGTAATTTAGCGTGAAACTGCAAAGTTGTATACATGATAAACTTACTTGATTTAACCGGTTTATTGATAATACTAAGCAATGATGTTTTTTCAATATTGATCAATCTACCAAGCTCGAACGGTGTCCCGCACTCCCGCCGCTCCTAGCATGCCATTCTTGGCAGTTTGCTGTAGGTCGCGTGCATCTGTCGAGCACCCAACAGGGAGGGGGCAAAGAAGAGGGGTACATCCATGAGAGAGGAGGTCATGCCATGGTGGAGGGGGAAACCTGGAGGGAGGACGGTTCCATGGTGTGGGGATTGAGTAGGAGAGGCACAAACGAGAGAGAAAATATGTTGATTATCATACTTAAATAAAAATATATTAAAACTAAAACATAGTCTAAAATTGAAGATTGAATAAAAATAAGTTAAAGTATAAAAGAGTAGATAAAATTAAAGATTAACACGAGAGGGAAAACAAAGGTTAGGCTTAGACGAATTGATAGACTTTCGAGTAAATTTGGGTAACACAAATATTTTTCATCGACATGTTAATTTTCTCGCTCCCGTTGCAACACACGAGGACGTTTCCTAGTATAAAATTAAGTCTAAAAACTAATTTTTTTTGAAGTTTTTATCTTATACTTTTTTCAAGAAAAATGAAACAAAAATAATGTAGAAACAAACCCCAGACGTGTAAATACCAACAAGTGTTCTCACATAATTTCAATTTGAACCGCAATCAAAGCTACGTGTACGCTCCTAGCTATTAAATTATTACCGAACATCACTAAGAGTACCAATACAAATATTTTAGGAAAAATTAATCTAAAAACCTAATCGACATCCCCGGAGTCAAGAGTACGAATCACTATTGTCTGAGACTTAGCAAGTGTGAAAAATCTTGTGAGAACATCCTCCTCACGAAAACCATGAGAAAAAAATGTAAAATCAATCCCGCGAAGAAAGATCTAAAGACACATACCTATAGAATTTCAATCTTCCAACACAATTATTAACATCATCAAAGGAGATATTGTCATCGAACGAAAGGGTCAAAAGATCACTTATTATGGATGATGTTATCTCTATTTACATGGAGACCAAGAAAAAATGGCTAGCAAATTATATTGAATTCCCTACTTTTATTAAAAATACACCGACTCATAAACCAGGTTCCCACCCCTTCCGATACAGACAAGGTCGATCGAAGAGGGAGCCGACGTATGGAGGAGGCGGAGGTGGGCGGTAGCCATATTTTAAAATAAAATTGCATTATATCCAATTGAAAAATTGAAACCAATTGTCACATACACATGACCGTAATCTAAAACAAAATTTGATAACATGATCTTTGATTCACAAGTGCAAAACCAGTTATCACAGGATATTTTTGAATCTCTGATTCAAAAGTATAAATCACTTTATGACATTATGTGTATGTGTTGGGGATATACTTTCAGGATATCCTCATTGTACCTCGCTGACCAGGGTGACCCACTTCGGGTTAGAGCTATGCTTCACAGACGGTCCAGTCAGGGAGAAGAGATGGAGTTCAGTCCGGCTACGGAAGGCCGTAACATCCCAACTTTTAGGAACCAATGAATGGTAGAAATAGGAATCGGTGCATGTGCATGCATTCATCTGTAAAAATCATGATAAATTTTTCGTAAAACAAAAACCTAAGGAGATCTGAGTTTCTTTCACTATCCAGAGGTAGATTTAGCTCTTTATAGTGATTGCTATAAATTTTATCATGATGTTTAGGAATTTAAAAGAATTTTTGGGAAACAATTTGAATTTAAGTTTAAATCGAATCATTTGGAAAAGATTTGAAAATTAGAAATAATTAGTATTTAAGTTTTTTTCCAAAATGATTTTGTTTATATTGTTTGAATATATAATATTTATTAAACAATAATGTGAAATGAAAAAATACAAATAGAATAATTTAAATAAGAAAGTATTTCTTATTTATTTCTTCTATTCAATTATAACTATACAAATACAAATATAAATATCAAACAAGTATATTACATGAACAAGTTACAATGAATAGAAAACTTTATTGAATAAAAGAATGATAATACAAAGATTTTTTACAAAGTGAATAAGTAAAAGTTTACAAAAGAAACTAAACAAAGGAAACTAAACTAGTTCCTATCTAATTCCTAGTCTAGACGTCTTAATCTCCAATGCATGATCTTGTACCTGTGAACACAGAAGTAAACAAATGAAATAAAGGGGTTAATGTTAGATATAGTGCTCTTAGCCATGAAAAGTGAAATGCACCATTTAAATTGCATCATTGAGCAATTAGTTTATAACAAGGGAAAATTTTACCAATGTGCAAATCTGTTCTTATCAAAATCTTGGCGTCGGTACAACATCATTGGCCTGGGGCAAGTTTCACCATTCCAGCAAAAATAAAATGGCCATCACAGGATATTATCAACAACCATTCAAACCAATCCACATGAAAATATCTCAACCTTTGAAACTTGAGTCAAGTGGAGCCCACTGGTAAGCAGCTTGGTCACTTCATGCATGCTATGTGTTGTTAACACAGCAGCAGCATCCCAATACACATAAAATAGGTCACACAACCGCAACACAACTACTAGCTTCTACCTTAGTTTCTGTCTACTCACATCATCACCAAGATCTCAAGAACACAGCCAAGAACACCACACATGTTTCCAAATATCCAATAAATCCACCAGCTAATCCTCACAACAGACCAACCAGATCATCCACAGGATGGTAACCTAAGGAGGGGGTGGTGTAGGAGGATAGCAAGGTCAAGCAGCGGTTCACATGAGCCAGGAAGAGTAGGACAAGTACCAGGAAGTGCAGAACAAGGTCCAGGGAGTGATCACAGTTCTAGGATCAAGCCAGTAAGAACAACCATCACAACAACATCATCAACAGCAGCTGTGTGGTGAGTTTTATACAAGACCATCACTCTACTGATCTTATCCATTTCATCAGAACATGAGTTGTTCTATACATATTCTTCTCAGAAAAACACCCAAGTGAGGTGTATATCCATCCTTGAAGAAAGATAAAAAGGCAACAATAAATCTTTACAAACTACCACCAAGATCTCAGCCTTTGCATCACTGATCTTGGATAAAACTCTCTAGTTTTATAACATGATACACAGGAATCCTTGACTGAACATTTTTGGGCATATCCTATGGATGGTAGCACCTCAGAAATGCTACATCCTAAAACTTCATCTTAAATAATAAGGATCCACCATACTATCCCTACAAAAGCCTATCAAATCATTTTCCTAAAAACTGTAGGAATCATACCTAGGAATTATCCATCATAGGATATGTGAGATATGAAGTAGTAGGTAAAACCTTTGTTTCTACCTAGCAGAGTCTCAGACCAGCATCATAGACTTAAGGATACATCCAATATAGCTCTATAGATAACATAAATCTTTCCGAACTTGCAAGCTAAGCTAATCCACAATAGAGCTCATGAAAAGCCTATCCAAAGACATGAATTGTGTACCAATCAATAGATGGTGTCACAATAACCATGCTTGATGAGCAATTCATATACACATGCTACATAGTCAAATCCTCTCAAAAATAGACTTAATCATTTTCCTAAAATAACAATTAGGAATCATATTTGACATCTATACATTCTATCATCAGAAATTATCAGAGAGTAATTGGATTAGATATACAACTCCAATTCTTTCATACCAAAGCATATCAACAAGAACCAGAGAACTAATCTCAATCCAGATCATAGCCATGATGTCACCAATCCAATACAGGACAGTAAGTAAAAGTCTAGTTAACAGACCACTGACAGGAATTACTATCAACACCAAAAACCACAGTATATAAGTGAACCCTACACAACTAGATTTAGTAGGTAACCACCTCAAATAAGCAGTGTATAAGGGGGATGAACCCTAGCACAGAGGGATGAACCCTAGTGAAGTGGACATACATAATTAGGGTTCACACATTGCAAGCACACAGAAGGTAGCAAGATAAGACAGAGAACAAGGGGGGAGAAGGAAGAACTCACCTGTGGTCCTCGCTGAGATTTAGTAGAGGAAGCAGAACGACCGACGAGGGTGTACACAGTGGCATGGGGAGCACCCGAATGCGCTGCAACCCGCACCAAGCCACACACGCACGGTGGCCAGAGGAGCACGAGCGGTGCTGGCGGCACAACATAGCCACCAGAGCACTAGAGCAGCACCACTGGGACAATGGAGCACTGAATCGCCGACAACGACCGAACCCTAGGTTTCAGGATGGAGGCGGTGTGGTCACGGGAGAGCTCTAGCGCTGAATCGTGCTAGATCAATCGACAGAGCATCCTCGACTGACTCGTCTCTCGTCATGTTGGTAGCCAGAAAGGCCAGAGGCGGTCGGAGTCGCATGACGACGGTGGTGACACCATATCGCCAGGAAGGGGAATGAGAGAGGAAAACACGAGTGCGCGTGAGAGAGAGAGGGGTACTGAGCCGGTCTAGGTTAGTACTAAGTGAGCCAAGGGGGTTTGACCCAAAACCCAGATGGGCCGGGTTAGGTTGGGCCGGGCCAGCCTAGTGGGCCAAGCCCGTGTTTTAAAAGGAGTTGTTTAAAAAGAAATATTTACAAATATGTCCCTGAACCTAAAATAGTTCTAGAAAAATAATAAAAATCCTTAAAATATAAATAATATATCTATGAACTCATAAAAATATCCTCTACTCACTAAAAATAATAGATAGTAATTTTAAGTAACTAATTCTAAGTCTATTATAAATATTGTATTTATTCCTTTTGGAATTTTATACAAATAAATAAAATACGTAAAGTTGAGTAAAATTTACTTTTAAGATCCTAAATAAATATACTATGGTAGAAAAATACTAAGTGGTATTTTTGGAAAATAAATTAAGTTTGTTAAAAATAAAATCCTTATTCCTTATAGGAATTTTAAGCAAATATTTGAAAGAGTTAAAAAATTAAATAAATACAGTTTTATACTCTTAGAATAATACTAGTTATCATAATAATACTAGATATAAGAATTATGTGAATTTAATGGTTCTTGAGAAATACTTTTCTTTTATTAATTAAAAGAAACATAAAACCTTTATAAGGTGGGTAAAACATGGAAAGAAGAAAGATAATAAATCATTGCATGGCATTACTATGAATTGCACATTGCTTATTTAAATACTGTCCTTACCGGGCAATAATGGTCTTCTGTAGAAACTGGAGCTCAAGGTCAGGTGGAAGTATCCGACTTCACTACCTTGCAGTCACAAGGAAAGTTCATCACTTGCTCATGTCCTTTGAAGAATCTTTATGAAAGTATTTGAAAATTGTGTGTTATCATCTATGTTCTAAAAGATAGAAAAAAGTATTTTCCCAATCAAATAAAATGCTATTATCATGCTAAGTGGTGATAAATACTAAGAGTGACAATAGAATCTAAGATTCCAGTTGCCAAACAACTAGGACTTAATAACCCATTACATCAGTGGTTCTAGTGCTATATAATATGCGTTAACCATAAGATTTGGAATGGGATGAAGAAGTCAGCTGGATCTTCTTCCTTTCGCATGGACAGATGACCTGATCATGAGTCTGAGGATTTCTCATGGAGAAACCTAGCACATGGGGGGAACCCCTTAGTTTCCCGTGATTTTGGTGTCTAGATTATCTTGAGAGGCTGCCAGTGGTTTAGCTGGACCTTTAAGGGAGCTTGCCAGGACATAACCGTCTCATAGAGTCTTCAGGTGCCTACCATAGTTTTAATCGGTCCTATAAGGGGCTTGACAGAGGTGGGGCATGTCCTGGAGGGTCGTGTCTTCATGCGGGGTCGCGGAGAAGGGTAGTGATTGGCTTGGATCATCTACTAGGCCCCACATCAAGGAACTGTGGACCAGAAAGTACGCCCGATTGTGCAAAAAGGATTTGGTCTCTTATGGGTAAAGCAACGCACCTCTGTGAAGTGTAAGAACTATGACATGTTACTCCTTGTTCTAGGAAGGAGCTACGAACATGGCAGGAAAGGAACTCCATGAAGTTCTGGTCAACCTGTAAAGGCTGATGGGCATAGTTTTGATAATAAAATCAATCTTTGAAGAAATGTTTACAAAAACTGCATAGTACCAAGGACTTATAGTCTGAGGTGGTAGTTAGAGCATCAAACTTCCCACCGTGCATATAATGAACTTGTTGGGTAACACTGTTACTCACCCTTTTCTTTGAACCCCTTGCTAGACTTTGAGGAGCAGAAGGATAACCAGGTGTATGCTATAGAAGTCCAGAACGACGTCTACTAAGAAGCGCTGGACCTGTCTAGTGGAGTCGAAGGGGTGGACTACGGGATACACTATGGAGCTAAAGACAAGGAGTCATAGTAGTTGTCAGGTCAGAACTTAGTTATCTAGGTTGAGCCGAGAAGCATGAACCCTATAAAATAAGGTGTTGAGCTGACGTCTTTATTATCGCTGTGTCTTTCATTCTTCCGCTAAACTTATTAAATAAGTTGTTTGGTTTTTAAGTTTGAATCTTTCAAAGATCTTGATCTTTTGGTACTGTAATAATATGTGTATGTTTGTAATCTAGACCCGCAATGTTTCTGTTGTACCACTCCGAGGGATGTAATATTTACGGAATGGTGTTCCATGAGTGTTATGTCAACGACTATAGTATACTACAACATTCAGTGGTATGCTGGGTCAACGCAGCTAGTATCAGAGCAATTGATTTGACCTTAGGTTGGAAACCTAGTAAAGGGAATTACCTGTAGGAGTCTAGGAGAAATGGTAAATAGTTATCTAGATTATATGGTGAATATTCAATTGGGAATATTTCATTATATCTTTTAGTGTGGAAATTCTTTATTATGATGCACTGTTACTAATTATAAATATCTTTTATATAGCTAGAATGGCGCCAAGATTTCCTAAGAAGACTTGTACTGTGGTGGAGGATAGTCTTGACGATTATCAGGGAGAGATGGCAGATCAACTTCGAGAACTTTTGGGAGTATTTGAATGTGAAGCCAAGATTCCAGTGAAGATTTTCACATACTTTGATGGTCAAATGATTGCAAAGTATCGAGTCAATATCTGTTTACCTGAGAAGCTGAGACCAACCATAGCCATGCCACATGGTGAAGGTCATAGCCATATCGTGGCATTTAATGTTGCGCCAGTGGAAGCACTCGCTGTTATTAGGGAGCACAAGGCTGAATTCCTTGCATGGAGCACATACACTATGATTCCTCATGATTCCATGGACTCTGATTCAGCTATGAATCATCTTCAGCTAGTCACAGAGCACCCAAGGTTAGATTCTAAGTACATGGACCAATATGGGATGGCAGTAGAATCTTTCTACAATGTTCATCGTCTAATAGTTGAAGACAATGATAGTATGCTAGAGGATCTTACGAATCCTCAGAAGAGAGAGTTTTTAGCAACCCAGTTAGAGAAGGAGGTAGGTGGTGAAATTAGTCCACTATCCAAGGATATACCTATAGATCCAGTATCCTATACACTTATACCAGAACCCACAAGATATCTGGATGAGGGTACTAGTTATCCAAGACTACAAAATTCTCGGGGAACCGAAAATTTGGAACTTCCTATTGGAAATTCTGAAGGATGGAGAATGGGATCCAGTTGGATTCAGATGACAGAGGATGGTCCTGATGGGGAGGTTGGACAATCCAGTTGGAAGGGTCAGAGAGACAATACTGCAAATGACAATGATGCAGTGTATGCAGATGGAGAGGACGAGGAGGAAGATCTTAAAGAAAGGGTGTTTGAGTCACCAGAACATTATCCTACCCCGGATAACATGCACTATCCTGTTATTGCTGAGGACCATCATACCCAGCAGAGTACTTGGGGAGCACCAGAATGGGAACAGTCTGATGATTACTCTAGGACTAGGATGCATGAGACACTTGGAGAGGATAGTGAGGAGGATGTTTCTGAAGACACCTTAGATGAGTTGGAAGGTATGGATGCACTTCAGCTGGATGACGTGTTGAGTCCATATACTTCTGATACCGAGTACCGTCCATCTAGGAAGCAATCAATTCCACAGACTACGCGTCGTACTTCATGCTAGCACAGTTGGACTCAGGGCATGTACGACGAACATCGCAACTTCTGGGGAGCATGACCACTTGAGGTGAAGTATCATAGTTGGGTAATGCGTATTGTAGAGTTTGAGAGCTTGATGTAATTAAATAAGTGAGGTAGCACTCATATGGAGAAGTGGCACTTGTATACTATGGGTTGTAATGTACTGTACCACCTAGGTGAATGTAATGTATATTATGTGTGTTGCATATTTGGTTCTTATTTGGATCTTGATTTCCATTGAGTGACTAGTTCTGGGCATGAAGTTGAGCTCAGAAAGCATGGCATGATGTAATTATGAGTTTCTCTTGATGTTTCAGGACTAGGGGGTTATGGAAATGGGTGTAGAGGATGAAACTGAACAACAACACATGGAGCACGAGGCTAAGGGAAAGGCAGATGAAGACGCCATAACACAGGCAGATCTACCACCAGCATCTCAAATGCGGCCATTGATGGAGCAGAATTTCATGCAATACATGTAGATGATGCAAGAATCCTAGAATAAGTTTATGGAAAGGTTGATGGATCGAGTTGGACACCAAAGGGAACCGAAAGGTCGTGGTGTAAGTCTCTCAGATTTCCTGAATGCTAGGCCATTACCTTTTGCATCAGTTCCAGAACCAAGGGATGCAGAGGATTGGTTGGTAGATACAGAGTGAAAGCTCAAGAATATAGGGTGTAATGATGAGGATAAGTTAAGGTATGCAACATATCTTCTAACCGGACCTGCAGCATCTTGGTGGGAGAATCAGTTGGCAATGTAACCTCCAGGTAGGGAGTATACCCGGGAGGAGTTCAAGCAGAGATTCCATGAATATCATGTTCCGAAAAGTGTCATAGAACTAAAGCGCAGGGAATTTGAAGAACTGTAGCAAGGCTACTCTAGTGTCATGAAGTACATCCAAAAGTTCAGTGATTTATCTCGTTACGCTACTGACGAGGTAAGCACCGAGGAGAAGAGAAAGAGGCGGTTCATGCATGGACTGAGTCCATTTGTGAAGATGCAGTTGAGGCTTGCCAACAAGCAGACTTTCGAATAGTTGCTAGATGCAATTATTACTTTTGAGGATGACTACAAGAATATCCAAGAAGATAGGAGGAAGAGGGCGAAGAAAGAAACTAAGAGAATTCAAGCTAGTAAGCCTAAACCTAATATGGAGTTCAAAGCCTGAAATAGGTCCTTTCACAATGGTAACAACCCCAATCGTGGTGCAACCACAACCGGGAGGAATGTCATTTGTCACAATTGTAAGCTTACAGGGCACATTGGTAAGGATTGCCTGAAGCCGGTGATCATATGCTATGGGTGTGGTCAGAAGGGGCACATGAAGTCTGATTGTCCCAAGAAACCACCAGGCGGTTGTCCTACATCAGGCGGTGGTCAAGCAAGAGGTGGAGGCGGACATCCTAATAAGGGTGGAAGTTATGTCAAGAACGACAATGGCAAGAGAGGTAGACCTACTGGAAAGCTGAATTGTGCAACCTTGGAGGAGGTGGATAACTCGGACCAAGCAGTGATAGGTACGCTCAATATTCTCACCAACCCTGGAAAAGTTCTATTTGATACTAGTGCAACTACCTCATTTATATATCTGAACAATTTTCTGATAAGTTCGAGATTAGAAGGACACTGTTAGAAAAACCTATGACCGTAGTTACCGTTGGAGGGATCATGGTAGTGAGAAACATTAAACTAAATCAAATTATCTCAATCTATGGTCAAACCTATTATGCAGATCTTTATGTGATTCCATTATGGGGAATAGAAGTAGTGCTGGGAATGGATTGGATGACTGAGGATGGAGCCCAAATCAATTGTGAAGATAAGACTGTCTCAATAAGGACTCCATGTGGAGGAAGATTGGTTTACCAAGTTGATAAGCACTCACATATAGAGGTAGATCTACAACTAAACTCCATGAGTAGGGTCAAGTTGGAGGATATTCCTGTAATAAATGAATTTCAAGATGTATTTCCAACAGAATTACTAGGAATGCCACCTGATAGGGAGATAGAGTTCACTATTGACCTAATACCTGGTACAAAACTTATTGCTCAAGAACCATACAAGATGGTTCATAAAGAGCTGAAGGAGCTTAAAGAACAAATTGATGAGTTGGCCAGGAAAGGATTCATTCAGGAAAGTGTATCCCCATGGGGAACTCTAGTGATTTTTGTTGATAAAAGGGATGGAGGATGACGGATGTGTGGAGATTATAGAAATATGAACAACGTGACCATCAAGAACAAGTATCCTTTGCCAAGAATTCAGGATTTATTTGATCAAGTCAAGGGAGCCGAAGTGTTTTCCAAGATTGATCTGAGATCAAGCTATCATCAAATCAAGATTAAGCCTGAGGATGTTCCAAAAATAGCGTTTATGCCAAGATATGGACATCATGAGTATTTGGTCGTACCTTTTTGTTGGTCCATGTAGAGAAAAACAAAACTTTTTCCTACGCGGTGATCCCAAGATCCTGTGGTAGTAGGCCACGAGAATTACCACTAGACGCGCGGTTGCGGAATTGATGAAGCACGTCGCTTGATGCAGTGCAGTCCTCACGATCCGTTCCGATCCACGATCGTCGAAGTGTTGAACGTACAACACCTCTGCCAGTATCCACACATACGAGGAGGAGCGCCGGCGATGGACTACTAGGTCCGGTACGGCGGCGACAGGACTGGACTGGACTGGAGCTAGGGTTTCCAACACATGGAGTGACCTAACCTTGTGCTCTAAGCACCTGCGCCCCAGCTTATATATGGACTGAAAGTGGGTTCCACTCACTTGTGGCCCATTCACTAAAAGGCCTATATTAGACACTACAAGTCCCACTTGCTGACTACGTCCATGTATCGTCATCCCTTAAATAGTCTGACTATCTTTCTCGATCCGAGATAAGTGATTCATCCGACTAACTCTTAGGCGGTTTCCTCGGTTAACACTTAACCGAGTCACGCATGACCATGCTTTCCAAATCATATCTTCCGAGAGGGCCCAGAGAATATCTCTCCAGACGGAGGGGCAAAACCCATCTCGGTTATTCACATCACGCAGCTTGATTCTCAGTCGACCCGAACTCTGCCTTTATAACTGCCCAGTGACGGAAAAACGTTTGACAGAACCTAAGTCGGTGATCCTCAACTCGGATTGTGCAATAACCTCACGTCTAAGGATTACATTGATTGAGATATGCAAATGACGACTTGTTTATTGCATCTCAATGTGGGTCAGTCCGACTCGCTAAACTCTTTAGCCGAATCCATGAAAGTCGGAAAAGCATCTCCATGCCCATGACAAGTGGAACCTAGTCATCTGCCGACATTCACATTGGTATAAGTTGTGTGTCTAGCACAACCTCAATGACCAAGGGCAAATAGCATGAACAACATGAATATATAGTTCCACAATCGAATTACATATTTGATGATACATATCAGTAGTTCATACATGGACTATAACTTTATGAATACATTGGGAAATATCATCAACCATGATTGCCTGTAGGGCATTTTCCCAACAGTCTCCCACTTGCACTAGATTCAATCATCCGACATCACATGTCTAGGCATCTAATGCCCATAGCTCTCAAGTGCGCCTCATGCTTGGGCTGTGGAAGTGGCTTTGTCAATGGATCCGCAATGTTTGCATCCGTGTGTACCTTGCATAACTTGATATCACCTTGTTCCACGAACTGGTGAATAAGGTGGTACCGCATGATTATATGTTTGTTCTTCTGGTGTTGTCTAGGTTCCTTGGCTTGTGCAACATCACCATTGTTGTCACAATACATGTCTAACGGATTGGACGAGCCCTGAACCACACCAAGATCCATGAGGAAATTCCTCATCCAAACGGCTTCCTTTGCTGCCTCCGAGGCAGCAATATACTCAGCCTCTGTCGTAGACACAAACACCGTCTCTTGCTTGGAACTCTTCCAGCTCACAGCCCCTCCGTTTATCACAAACACATATCCGGATTGCGAACGAGAATCATCCGAGTCAGTGAGATAACTCGCATCTGTGTAACCCCTTACACTGAGTTCATCATCACCTCCATAAACCAGGAACATATCCTTAGTCCTTCTCAAGTACTTGAGGATATTTTTAGCCGCTGCCCAGTGGATCTCTCTAGGGTAAGCCTGGTATCTGCTCACAACGCTTAGAGCATAGGAGACATCCGACCTAGTACACATCATAGCGCACATGATGGATCCGATTGCAGAAGCATACGAAATCTCACTCATCCGACTTCGCTCATCAGTTGTCAAAGGACACTGAGTCTTGCTAAGTTTTATGCCATGGGACATCGGTAAGAACCCCTTCTTAGACGATTCCATGTTGAACTTCTTCAACACTTTGTCCAAATATGTACTCTGACTCAATCCAATGAGCCGCTTTGATCTATCTCTATAGATCCGGATTCCTAGTATGTAAGTTGCCTCACCCAAGTCTTTCATCGAAAAACTCTTTTCCAATGACTCCTTGGTCTCTTGCAACATCTGGACAACATTTCCAATCAGTAATATGTCATCCACATATAAGATCAGAAAGTTAACTTTGCTCCCACTAAACTTCTTATATAAACAAGAATCATGATCACTCTTGATGAAGCCAAACGATTTGACTACCTCATCAAAGCGAATATTCCAACTCCGAGATGCTTGGTTCAACCCATAAATGGATTTCCGAAGCTTGCATACTTTGTCCGCATTAGCCGGATCGACAAAACCCTCAGGCTGTATCATATACACATCCTCGGTTAAATTTCCATTAAGGAAAGCCGTCTTGACATAAATCTGCCATATCTCATAGTCGAAATAGGCTGCTATAGCTAACATGATCCGAACTGATTTAAGCATCGCCACGGGAGAGAAAGTCTCATCGTAGTCAACTCCTTGAACTTGTCGGGACCCCTTCGTGACAAGCCGTGCCTTATAGATAGAAACATTTCCATCCATATCAGTTTTACTCTTAAAGACCCATTTGCACTCGACGGGTCTTGCACCGACTGGCAGATCAACCAAGTTCCAAACTTGATTTTCATCCATGGACTTTAACTCGGATCTCATGGCTCCAAGCCATGACTCAGAATCAGAACCAACCATCACTTCCGAATAAGTTGCCGGCTCATCACTGTCTAACAGTAACACATCACGAACACTTCGCAATCTGGCCGATCTTTGCAGTGTCGGTGCTTTTTCCGGCTCAGGTACCACGATCGTCTCAACCTCTAAGGCTTTTGCCGACTCGCTACTGGCTGGTACCTCTCTAATTTCTTCGAGTTGCATCGTGCTCCCACTGACTCCCCGACTCAGAAACTCTTTCTCAAGGAAGACACCGTTCCGAGCGACAAACACTTTGCCCTCTTCTCGGTTGTAGAAGTAGTAACCCAAGGTTTCCCTTGGATATCCTACGAAAATGCACTTATCCGACTTAGCTGTAAGCTTGTCCGACTGGAGTCCCTTGACAAAAGCTTCACAACCCCAAATCTTAAAAAAGACAAACTCGGCTTCTTGCCAGTCCACATCTCATGCGGTGTCTTCTCTACCGACTTTGATGGTACTCTGTTTAGTGTGAACGCTGCAATTTCTAGACAATAATCCCAAAATGATAAAGGTAGATCTGTCTGACTCATTATTGATCGTACCATATCCAACAAGGTCCGATTCCTCCTTTCTGATACACCGTTTCTCTGCGGCGTTCCTGGAGGAGTGAGTTGGGGAACTATTCCACAACTCTTCAGATGGTCATCAAAATCATGGCTCATGTATGTAAAACCCCAGAATCAGGTCTATGCAGATCTTAGCATTTCCCGCCAAAACCCGCATAGAAGCGATTCAAGGACGCCCACCAAACACTTTCATGTGGGTGGGATTTGATTACAAGTAGTTACATCACAGTAGTTTACAACAGAGTCCACAAGAAACATATATATACAACAACGACTCAACGAGTCAAGAATACAAATGATACAATTCAAAGATGCAAATCTCGAAGAAAGCGAAATAGTGTCTGAGTACGAACAAGACCCAAATTGGACTAAGAGTCCTGAAGAATAACCAAGCGGTGTCCATAAACCCTGCCCAGGCCAAGCCGGAAGGGTAACCTTGCTAACGTCGTTGATCTCATACCTGTCAAAGCCAAAGGGGTGTCGACAAAGGGCAAAGGAAAAAGAGAGCGGTCAGTACTGAGGCCAATACATGGCGAGGCTAGAATTCGGCGGTCCTCGCCTACATAGGTATGGTGGGATCAGCGGCAACAAATCTTGCACTATCTAACTTATGGAGACACACTACAACTTCGGCTATTAGAGCGAGATGAGAGAGAGCTACGCGGTAACAATAGTATAACACCAGGCATAACCCATCCTAAGATTTCCCCCTCGAAGACCAGTTGAGAAGTCCTCTTGCGGAACACACACGGTGGCAATTTTAGGTAAGCAGGTGTTTAGTTGATAAGGCTAATTACTAATCATATTATTAGAGGCAAAACAAAAGGAGAGCGAGGGGAAGAGGGGGCAGCCCTCGGCCCGATCATCCAATTCGCTCCACAATTAGCTCATCCACATCCAATTCAATTCGCTCCGAGCAAGGTTTCAGTAGTCAAAGCAACTTCGTCAACATTAATGGTGTTGTCTATGATCATGACACCGTACTCCTGAGGCGCCCATAACCGTGGACACATGGCTTCTCGAAAAGATATACCTGCAGGGGTGCACTACTGTACCCAAATGCATGTTCAACCCTTTAGGCAACATAATACGCGTGCCTTCTGAATCTCACAACAAGAACTGTCCCATAACTATGCGCATATCCAGAGATATCACCTACTATGTTTTACCCAGCCAAGAGGCACGGCCGAGCCTCAAGGTGGCACAGCATTTGAGTCTACGGCCGGTCGATGATCGGAAGATAACTAGTAGAGCTCCATCCCATCTCCGACACGGTATCCCGATTTTATGCAATGCAAGCCATGGCAGTCCACCAAAATCATATCACAAGTCAACCCATGTCCGAGGACATATTATGCGTATGCACCAAATGGAAAACCAATTTTGTGACCCTCTAGATAAATGAATAGAGCCGGTAGTTGAGGGGGGGATCCCAGGGGCCCCCACGTTTGGTTAGCGCGATCAACTCAGAACTAGTATCGTAGAACGAACGGGTCCTAGGGCGGCTCAAGCCGTTCCCAAAGGTGGTCCCTGCCAGGGCCTTATCATTAACCATAACCATAACCAACATCACCAATTTAACTTATCATGTTATCAACCATGACCATATATCACGGTTCACCTATATGAGAGCGTGCAGCAGACCTAAGCATGCACTACGACTCGCAAGGTCAAAGATAGCTACTCAAACAAAGGCAATAGGATAACCAAGGCCATATAGTAGAGCAGGTAAAATAAGGGAACGGTACTAAAGCATCGACAATAAGGATAGCAATAGATCAAAGGAAGGAAGTAAAGACTATAAATGCAAAATAGGTAGAAAGAGGGAGAATGCTCGCCTGAGAAGATCATCTGAAGGATCGTCGTATCTCGCTTCAACTCAACGGCCTATCCGGTGAAGAAGTGGAACACTAGAAAGAACAACCGGTGCAATATTTAATACTACAATGAAGATCCAGCATGTTTATGATATGATGCATGGCATGGTAATATGCGACCTAACTTAGCAATATTAAGCGGGGATCAGGATCCCGACAAGTAAGTATTATGGTTCAAGTTATTTAACTACCCCGCAAATTAAATATTGAATTAACAAGGCAAAGCATGGCATCGGTTCGCTACACAAATTTAAATGGGGCTAATATAAGACTAGAATAGCCCGCATATAACCTCCATATTTAATTATTAGGTGAGTCAACATAGTGCCCCCAAACCATCAAACATGTATGCAAGCATGAACAATTATATGCAGTAAGCATATGTCATTTACAAAAATAGAGGCGGGATAGGTAGGGGTCGCACTTCTCGGATCAAAGCTTTTGGGGTTCCGAGGTTTCGACGGGGTTCGGTCTTCGGGTCCATGGTCAGGGCTTCGGTTTCGGTCTCGGAAACGGCCTTCAAGTCTGGGAGGGAGAACTTGAGTGGCATCAACTTCGGGTTTCGTGACGAAAATCTTGGGTGTCTTCTCGGTACATCCTTGTATCGGCATTGGTGCTTCACACATCATTTCGTAGGTTGAGGCGTATATCTTGTCGGGCGCCAACGCGATAGCCTCCAGGGGTCCTTGACTTGGCAGGAAGAAGACCAGCCTAGACGAAGTAGCAACACACTGCATCAATACAACATCAACATTGGGCAGAACGCAGGCATGTTCCAATACGGGTACAATACTACCTTCAGTCAGGTATTGAGTAGGAGCTCCTCTATAGTACCTGACTTGCACAACAAAACCAGCAGCAGGAGACAAGCAACCCCACATGGTTGAAGAAGAGCTCGGGACTGCAGCGACACGGCCTGGGACACAGGACAGAGAGGCCGCGCAGACCTTACTTGAGCATGGAGGGGGCGTCCTTGGAACCGGACGGAGCAGGGGCTCGCGGGCGTCGCGCTGCAGGACAAGGGCGAGGTCGAGCTCGCAGGGACATGGACGACAGGGGGGACGCCTGACCGAAGCCCTTGGCGGCGAGGACGAGCGGGCGTGGTGGTTGGCATACACGGGGTCGCAACCGGGACAGAGGGACTCGAGGACGGCAGCGTCGTGACGGAGCTCAGTAGGTCGACGAGGTCGGTGGCGGGGCTCGCTAAGCGGCGGGGAACGGCTCTCACCAGCGACAGGGAGGCGAGATACGGCCAACAGAGAGAGACCAGGCGAGGGCGGGAGGCATGCTCCCGGCAGAGGGGGAGGGAGAACCTGGCGGCGGCGGCAGGATTCCGACGAGGGCTAGGTCGAGGAAGGGGCCGGGGATCGCGTGGAGGATGGAGGCCCATGCTCTGCTCAATCTAGGAGAGATGAGGGAGGACCGGATTGAAGAGCGGAGGCTGGCGGGGGCTCGGTGAGGAGAGGATCGAGGCGGGGCGGTTGGTGAGCGAGAGGGAGAGACGAGGAAGGGAGCTGCGGTAGCGTGCGGGGACGGGGCAGGTGGCGATGCGGTCTGGAGTGCTGGTGGGGCTAGGGTGAGGAGCGGGGCAATGCGTGTTGTGTGCGTCGCTGGGGTCGTGTCAGTGCGGCTGCGCGCGCGTTGCGTGTGCGTGCGGTGCATCGTGGAGCTCAGGACGAGGCGGGTTAGCGTGCAACGCTCGTGTGGCGGCGGGGTGAGGTAGGATTAGGGTAGGATCTGGTTTCGGATTAGGGTTTCGTTGAGGGGTAGTAGGTGGCTCGCTGGGCCTTTTGGCCTGGCCGGCTGCCTCCCCTTAAAATACTTTTATTTATTTGTTTTATTTTTAAAAAGGCTTTTGCAAATAGTTTTTAGACAAATAAAAGACCCGAAAAAGACCGAGGATCTAATTTGAAATTAAAGGAGGGGACTAATTAGAAAACAAAATAGGCTTTTGGTGAAAATATTTTAGGGAAAAAATATGCATGATGTCATGATGATGCACAAAATAAAAATAACACGCAAATCTAACTAGGGATATTTTCCCGGGCATTATAATGTACTCGCCTCCTCGGTCCGACCGAAGAAACTTTATTTTCTTCCCAAGTTGATTTTGTACCTCATTCTGGAATTCCTTGAACTTTTCAAAGGCTTCTGACTTATGTTTCATCAAGTAGATATATCCATATCTACTCAAATCATCAGTGAAGGTAATGAAGTACTCATAACCACCTCTGGCTGTCGTGCTCATTGGGCCACATACATCACTATGTACTAGTCCCAATAAGTCGGACGCCCTTTCACAACTCTTTGCAAAAGGTGTCTTGGTCATCTTACCGAGAAGGCAGGATTCGCATGTCTCGAACAACTCTAAGTCGAACGAAGTTAGGAGTCCATCATCATGGATCCTCTTCATGCGTTTCCAACCTATATGACCAAGCCAGCAATGCCAAAAGTAAGTCATATTCAGATCATTTGGTTTTAACCTTTTCACATTTATGTTAAAGACAGATTCACCCTCAAGATTCAAAATAAATAACCCATCCTGGACGGGTGCAAAGCCGTGAAACATATCACTCAAATATAAAGAACAACCATTATTCTTAATATTCGAATCATAGCCTTGTCTCATCAAACATGAGGCAGAAATAATATTTCGACTAAGCACTAGAACATAATAACAATTATTCAGCTCCATTTAGAATCCGGAAGGTAAATGAAGTTGCATCGTGCCGACTTCCAACGAAGCAACTCTTGCTTTGTTGCCGACCCGAATGTCAACCTCGCCTCTTGCCATTCTCCTAGCTCTTACTAGTCCCTGCAACGAGTTGCATATGTGAATGACTGATCCGGTATCATATACCCAAGAACTACCAGGTGCATCAGCAAGATAAATGTCTATAACATTGCAAACAAGCGTACCCGAGCCAGAAGTCACACCTCTGCTCTTGGCTTTGTCAGCCAGATACTTGCTGCAATTCCTCTTCCAGTGGTCATCCGACTTGCAGTAGAAGTAAGTGGATCCGGCTGCAGGAGATGGCTTAGTCCATGAGGAAGTGCTTTGGACTAGGTCCTCAGCCTTACCTCCCAACTTTGCCTTCTTCTTCTTCTTAGTCCAAGAACTCTTCTTGAACTTATCCTTATTCTGCACCATCAACACTTGACTGGCACCTTTCTCGAGATCCGCCTCAGCCTGCTTGAGCATCCCATGCAATTCAGTGAGCTTCTTATCCATACCATGCATGTGGTAGTTCGATATGAACTGACCATACACGCTAGAAAGAGAGTTCAGAATTATGTCCGTAGCGAACTCTTCGCTAATGGGGTAGCCAAGCCTTTCCAGAGACTGCACGTAACCAACCATCTTGATCACATGCAGACTCAGTGGATCGCCATCCTTAAGCTTGCAGCTCAACAAAGCCTGAGAGACTTGATACCTCTCAGTCTTTGCCTGAGCCTGGAACATACTTTTGAGGCTTTCGATCATATCGTAGGCCTCAACATTCTCGAACTGCTACTGCAAGTCCGGTTCCATGTGAGCAAGCATAAGACAGCTAATCTCCATGTATTCATCATCCGACGGTAGGCATTAGTGGTTGCGGCGCATTCTCATTCGGCCCATCTGGAAGTGGGTTGTGTAGGACATGGTCCCTCTTTTCTTGCTTGAGAACAATTCTTAGATTACGATACCAGTTGGTGAAGTTAGTTCCATTCAGCTTATCTTTCTCTAAGATGGTTCTCAAAGCAAAACTGGAACTCTGAGGAAGACTGCTAGGTGCCATTGATCTACAACAGAAAATATGCAAAACACTTAAGACATGTATCCATAAAGAGCAAGCATATTAAACATTTTAATATTTATGCTCCCACTAGAACCAACACCCCTCTGATGGTTACTTAGTGATTCAGGACCCTAAATAAGCAAGTCGACTAGTGAGATTTAGCATCACCACTAGCTGTCAAGTGATCTAGGTAGACAACTCCTTGTCAATCGTATCTCATACGACTCCTATTGGATGGGTGGCATCACATGCCCCGGCTCCCATCCGACCTTTCCCTGAGTCCCACAACCGTTGTGATAGACCTGTCTAGATTACCAAGTGCTTATGTTGTAAGAGTCTGACTCGAACCCACCTAGTCTAAAAGAATTGATAGCACCTCAATTTTATGAGCCCACTACCAAAATTTCCGACTTGTGATGGTGTAGCACTGGCGGGGAAACCGACTAGACTTTCTTTGAGGGATTACTTTCTACCAACTATCGAATAGAGGTAAAACAGAGACATAACAATAACACAAAATAAAGCAATTATAATGTGAAATGGTATGGCTCTCTTCATGGTGATCTCCATCTCCATAAAGCTTGTAATTTGACTCGTGTCAACTCTTGTCACGTGTCGCCTTACACCATGTAGCCGACTTGTACATCGACTTGCATGCCTTCCGGATTCTCCAAACAGATACACTAGCTAGTAATGTAAATTACATAGAGAATTCGACACACAGGTCGTTATACAATAAGATGACAGCACCTAGGCTCCAGCCGGCTGACAAAAACCATGATACGCAGATCACGTATGGATTACACACATCACATGCACATAAGCCATACCATTCACAACATCATCCAGCAAAAACAAGTTATGCATAGATACGATATCTACCGGCGTTGTGAAACTCGCAACAACATCTAATGCGCTACGATTTTTCTGAAAAACATAGATCTCATCTGCATTCCGGACATGGATTTCGTCATCGGATAGAACAATTTTACCCAAATCCGATCCGGACTCCGATTCGACCAAACTCTTTGATCTTCGATCACCGCATCCGGGTTTACGTGTCATAGTCTACCCTGATGGCGGAAGCCAACCGGTAGGGGTACGTCGTTCCACGACCTTAGCAGTTAGATCACGAAAACCAGATCATCCATTCCCCCGAGTACAGTTGATCCAATCAACTTTGTACAAAACCGATCTATCTCATAGATCGACCACCAAAACTGCAATTAGATCCAATCTAACGCCAACCGCATATCACATATGCACGATCTCGAGCCTAAAACTAGAATCTAATGCTCTGATACCACTGTTGGGCCACGCAGAGAAAAACAAAACTTTTTTCCTACACGGTGATCCCAAGATCTAGCTATGGTAGTAGGCCACGAGAATTGCCACTAGACGCGCGGTTGCGAAATCGATGAAGCACGTCGCTTGATGTAGCGCAGTCCTCACGATCTGTTCCAATCCACGATCATCGAAGTGCTGAACGTACAACACCTCTGCCAGTATCCACACGTACGAGGAGGAGCGTCGGCGATGGATTGCTAGGTCCGGTACGGCGGCGATAGGACTGGACTGGACTGAAGCCAGGGTTTCCAACACATGGAATGACCTAATCGTGTGCTCTAAGCACCTGCGCCCTAGCTTATATAGGGAGTGAAAGTGGGTTCCACTCACTTGTGGCCCAGTCACTAAAAGGCCTATATTAGCCACTGCAAGTCCCACTTGCTGACTAAGTCCATGTCTCTTTTTGGGTCCAACTCAAATAGATTTCCTATTTGGGTCTAACGCAAACTTGCTCCCGCTCTTAAGTGTGTGACCCGACAGGCTCATGGTGACCCGGACACGATCCGAGTCTCACTCGTGACCGATCAATTGGTAGCGGCTCCTCGTAGAACGTGCCAACTCCCAAGTACCAAAGAGTCATGACAACATGCCTTTCAATGTGACTTTCGTCTAAGTCCCTTTTTCCTCACGATATACCTTGTCGGACTATAGGAGAATGATCGTCATCCCTTAAATAGTCCGACTCTCTTTCTCGATCTGAGATAAGAGTGATTCATCCGACTAACTCTTAGTCGGTTGCCTTGGTTAACACTTAACCGAGTCACGCATGGCCATGATTTCCGAATCATATCTTCCGAGAGGGCCCAGAGAATATCTATCCAGACGGAGGGGCAAAATCCCATCTCGGTTATTCACATCACGCAGCTTGATTCTCAGTCGACCCGAACTCCGCCTTTATAACTGCCTAGTGACGGAACAACGTTTGACAGAACCTAAGTCGGTGATCCTCAACTCGGATTGTGCAATAACCTTAGGTCTAAGGATTACATTGATTGAGATATGCAAATGATGACTTGTTCATTGCATCTCAATATGGGTTAGTCCTACTCGCTAAACTCTTTAGTCGAATCCATGAAAGTCGGAATAGCATCACCATGCCCATGACAAGTGGAACCTACTCATCTGCCAACTTTCACATTGGTCTAAGTTGTGTGTCCAGCACAACCTCAATGACCAAGGACAAATAGCATGGACAACATGAATATATAGTTCCACAATCGAATCACATATTCGATGATACATATCAGTAGTTCATACATGGACTATAACTTTATGAATACATTGGGAAATATCATCAACCATGATTGTCTCTAGGGCATTTTCCTAACACTTTTGGGTTGACTAATGCACCAACAATTTTCATGAACTTTATGAACAAGGTTTTCATGCCATATCTGGACAAGTTTGTCCTAGTGTTTATTGATGATATTTTGATCTACTCCTAGGATAAGGACGAGCATGCTGAACACTTGAGTATAGCGTTACAAATACTGAGAGAACACAAGTTGTTTGCTAACTTCAGTAAGTGTGAATTTTGGTTGGACATGGTTGAATTCCTTGGTTATGTCATTAGTAGGGATGGAATTGCAGTCAATCCATCCAAGGTTCAATCCGTGTTAGATTGGAATGCACCGACCAATGTTAAACAAATCAGAGGTTTTCTAGGAATGGCAGGTTCTATCGGAGATTCATTGAAGGTTTCTCTAAGATAGCAAGACCAATGACCAAACTACTAAGGAAAAATACTCCTTTTGTGTGGGATGAAAATTGTGAAGCCAGTTTTCAAGAATTAAAGACTAACCTGACTATAACACTAGTCTTAGCTATACCGGAATCCAGAAAGGATTACACGGTTTAT
Source organism: Avena sativa (assembly GCA_916181665.1). NCBI lineage: Eukaryota > Viridiplantae > Streptophyta > Magnoliopsida > Poales > Poaceae > Avena > Avena sativa. Next base: position 295,089,025 of record OV702291.1, on the reverse strand, counting down.
TGTGATGCATCTAGGAAGGCTTAGGTTGTGTTCTAATGCAATACCACAAGGTAATTGCTTATGGGTCTAGACAACTCAAACCTCATGAAGTCAACTACCCAACACATGATTTGGAATTAGCTGCAGTAGTTTTTGCTTTGAAGAGTTGGAGGCATTTTCTTTATGGAGCATGGTGTGAACTATACACGAATCATAAAAGTCTCAAATATTTCTTCGATCAGAAGGAGCTAAACATGAGGCAGAAAAGATGGTTGGAGTTGATTAAGGATTATGACCTTACAATAAATTATACACCTAGAAAGGCCAATGTAGTAGAAGATGCTTTAAGCCGGAAGAGCGCAAACACTCAACCAATCAATAGAGAACTGCCAAAAGAATTACAAATGGATTTGGAAAGGTTGGAAATACAATTCATAAGTAAAGAAGTTCTTGGAGGATTAGCTACCATGAGAGTAGTTGAAGAGCAAAGGAATGATCTTCGGAATGAGATTTTTAGACATCAAGATGAAGATCCTTTTATTACTGAAGAACTCCAAAGAATTTCTGAAAGACAGACATCATCATTTCACCTAGGAGATTATGGATCTTTATGGTTCCAAAACCGTCTTTGTGTACCAGATGAACTAGAGATCAGAGAGGTCTGATACGTCCAAAACATATCGACTTTCCCGAACACTTTTGCTATTGTTTCTTCTCTAATTTGTGTGATTTGGATAGAACTAATGCAGACTAACGTTGTTTTCATCAGAATTGCTTTGGTGTCTCGTTTTTGTGCAGGAAATCAACTTTCAGGAAAAATCTCGAAAAATATCGCAAAACTCCTATTTTACCAGAAGACTCAAGGAGCCAGAAGACGAGACAGAGAGGGGCCATGAGGGTCCCACACCACATGGTGGCGCGGGCCAGGCCAGGCCGCGCCAGGGGGTGGTGTGGCCGCCTCGGTCTCCGCCTCGACCTCTACTTTCGCCTACATAAGCTCTCTGACCTAAAAATAAAGGGGTTTCGACGTTTTTCTAGATAGAGTTCCGCTGCGCCGCCACAACCAGGAACCCTGATTCAGAACTAGAAACTCCGTTCTAGCACCCTGCCAGGACGGGGAATTGGAGGAGATCATCGCCATCATCATCACCAACGCCTCTCCATCAACCATCCATTATTCCCCCATCCATGAGTGAGTAATCCCCCGCAGTAGGCTATGGGGATGGTAGGGATTGGATGAGATCGTTCATGTAATTGCATCAGATTGGTAGGGCATGGTACCTAGTATCTATTGTTAGTGCTTTTTGACATTGTTGTAACTTGCTATGCTTAATGCTTGTCACTAGGGCCCGAGTGCCATGATTTCAGATCTGAACATGTTATTGATTCATGATGATATTATTGTTTATGATCTTACCTGCAAGTTGTATACACATATTATTGTCCAGAACCTGAGGCCCTGAAGTGACAGAAATCGGGATATCTAGAGGGGATGGCTATGATGTGAGGATCACTTGTGTTCATGGAGTGTTAATGCTTGCTCCGGTGCTCTATTAAAAGGAGCACCTTAATTGCCAGTAGATTCCCTTGAGGCCCCGCTGCAACAGGCTGGCAGGACAAAAGATGTTGTGCAAGTTCTCATTATGAGCACGTATGACTATATATGGAACACATGCCTATGATTATTTAGTACTAGGATACTTTATCTTATTTATCTGCAAATGCCTAGTGTCTTGATTATTACATGAATTGTCTTGTCCATGCAACCCCCGTCCATCCATCCCTATGCCTACCGCACTTTAATCCTACTATCTACTGCAATTGTTACTACTGTCTTTATTTTACTACTGCTATTACTTTGCTATTGCTACTACAAAACTGTTGCTACTAATAAACTACTGCGAGCAAGATTGTTTCCAGGTGCAGCTGAATTGACAACTCAGTTGTTAAGGCTTATAAATATTCTTTGGCTCCCCTTGTGTCGAATTAATAAATTGGGGTTTACTTCACTCGGAGACTGTTGTGATCCCCTATACTTGTGGGTCATCAAGACTATTTTCTAGCGCCGTTGCCAGGGAGCAATGATCTATTTATAAAGTTCACTTGGAATTAGTATTGTTTGGTGCTATCCATTCATCATGGGTAAAACTCGTGATGGAAAAGTTCCAATATTACCATCCACTACAAGGAGAGGTACAGTTCTGAACACCTCTGTTGCTCTTGATTCACCATCTGTGTTGAGTAAGCTCCTTACACCACCACCACATACACATGTTACACATACTGCTACTTCTATTGAATCTGAAATTGCTTCTGATACTTATGATGCTACTTCTACTATGCCTGATGAGAGTGGTTCATTAGGTCCTTTCCTAGATGCTACAATTGCTAGAACTATAGTTGGAAACACTGAAACTCCTAATGAAGATACTGTTACACCTATGAGTTCACCGAGTCTAGAGAGAGCTATGATCTTGATGATGGTTATATTGAAATGACTGATGAATTTATTGAAGAATGTCGAAACACTCATGATGCAAGTGCTATTAAGAGTCTCCTTGAGAGACGTACTATTAGACCTAAATTATCTCCTAATGCCAAGTTTGCTACATCTCCCATAAACATTAAAGATAAGGATCATGATTTCTCTCTTGATTTATCTTACATAACCATTGTTGAGAAAGTACCTTTTTGTGGGACTGAAAATGAAAGTGCTGTAGCACATATGACTGAGCTTTCTACCATGAGTGGCATATTTTCTGATGATATTAAGATGCGCACCTACTTTGTTGCTAAAATTTTCCCTTTTTCACTAAAAGGAGAAGTTAAAGCCTGGTTTAATAATTTACGTCCTGGATCTATTGGCAGTCCTGATTGCTTGATTAATATTTTATTTCAGAAATATTTCCCTCCTAGTGCTCGACATGCCATTTTGTAGGAACTTTTTGATTTTAAACAGGGAGAAGAGGAGAAATTGCCTGAATCATGGGCAATGTTTTGTGCTTTAATTCACGCACATCCTGGATGTCCAATACCTAAAAATGAGCTTCTTGATATATATGATAATGGAGTAACTGATGAATCTAGGACATACCTAGATAGATTTGCTGATTGTGTTTTCAGGAAAAGAACTCCCAAAGAAGCTGAGGAATTAATGGCTAAAATAAGCAAGTATTATGATGACTGGACTTCACCTGAGTCAGCTACACCTGAGTCAACTACACCTGAGTTAACTACACCTGAACCAATTGTGCCTGAGCCAGCACCAACACCAAAGAAGAGGGGAGTGATTGAACTAAATAATGAATTGATGAAGGAAGCTAAGAAATGTCTTAAGGAGAAGGGTATTAAATCTGAAGATGTGAAGAATTTACCTCCTATAGAAGAATTATCTAAGCCAATCTCCCACTCATCCACTATTGAGGTACACTCTCTCCAACATTTTGATGAAGGTGATATTCCTTATTCTAAACCTCCTGATCAATGCTTAGAAGAATTTGATATCTATGTTCTTAAGCAAGATAATTTTAATAAGAGAGTGCAGAATCATTTAATGGAAAACTCTAGAGCTATTAATGAGTTGAAAGATATTGTGGAAAGAACCTATAATGATGTTAAAATGCTTGTTAAACATTTCCAAATGGTTCAAACTCAAATTGATCAGCTTACTAAAGTACAAAAAGATTTGCTAGTTAATGCTTCTAAAGAAAAACATGCTTATGAAATTAGAACTAGGAGTGGTTCTTTCACTCAGGATCCTTTATATCACGAGGGACATCCTAAAAGAATTGAGCAGGATTCTCAACAAATTGAAAATAGTGGTACTTCTTCTAAGAGAAAGAAAAAGAAACATAAAATAGTTGTAGAATCTTCTGAACCTGATAAAGATCCTAATAGTATATCTGTCTCTGATGCTGAAACTGAAAGTGGTAATGATAAAAATGATGCTCCTTATAAAGAAGAAATTGAAGAAGAACCTGAAAGGAACACTAAGAATACTAAGTACACTAAGGAAGATTTTTTTGCTAACAAACATGGTAGTGAAAGAGCGGCTTGGGTTCAAAAACCAATGCCTTTTCCTGATAAGAAACACAAGTCAAAGGAAGAATAATATTATAACAAGTTTTGTGAGTGGATGAAACCTTTATTTTTGCAAATTCCTTTGACTAATGCTATTAAATTAACTCCTTATTCAAAGTATATGAAGGATATTGTCTCTAGTAGAAGGAAGATTCCTAATGGGGAAATTTCTACTTTACTTGCTAATTATTCTTTCAATGATAAGGTTCCAAAGAAAGACCCTGGGATTCCAACTATTCCTTGTTCTATTAAAAGTAATTATGTTAGAACTGCTTTGTGTGATTTGGGAGCAGGAGTTAGTGTTATGCCTTTTTCTCTCTACAAGAGACTTCAATTGGAAAAATTGATACCAACTGATATATCTTTGCAGATTGCTGATAAATCTACTACTATTCCTATTGGTATATGTGAGGATGTTCCTGTTCAAGTGGCTCATAATTGCTTGATATTAACTGATTTTGTTGTGCTTGAAATGCCTGAAGATGATAATATGTCTATTATTCTTCGAAGACATTTTCTTAATACTGCAGGAGATGTCATTAATTGTAATCAAGGAAAGGTAACTTTTAATGTTAATGACAAGGAGCATACTATCTATTTCCCCAAGAAGATTGATAAGACTTATGGCCTAAATTCAGTTGAAAATATTGAAGGCATCAAACTTGGAGAAATATATTGTCCCATACTATAAGCAAATTATGTAACTATTATGATTGGGACTATTACTATCAGGGTTGAGGTAACATAATCATTTAGTGAAACGAATAGTTTTGTTTCATATAAAATTGTTTTGGTAACAAGACCTGATTAACCTTGATAACAAAGGGATTTTAATGAACAAAACAATGTTTTCACCATGATTATCCTTGCTCACTTTTATTTTATCCATTTTAATTTTTTCTTTCACCTTGTTTAGTTTTCTATTGCTAGTTGCTTGCATATTAGAGTGTCTTAGAACTTCTGAAGTTTTAGTTTTGTTTCGTTTTTGCATCATTCCATAATCATCTTTCTGCTAGAAAATCATTAATCAATACCTGAAAATTGCTCAAAAATAAAGTTTCTTGAAAATTTCTAGAAAATTCATATTAATTTTTTAAGCCAAAAAGGGGCAGAGAGGTACCTAGAGTGACCCACGGGGCCCACCAGGCAGGCACACCACCTGGTGGCGCGGCCACACCAGGGGCGTGCCTGGCCATGGTGTGGGCCACCCTTGGCCCTCCACTTGTTCTCCTACCTGCCCTCCTTTCTCTCTCCTGAGAAAACACCATTTGATTGCTCAAAGCCGTGTTCTTGTTGTTCTTGCTCGTAATTTTCGATCTCCTTGCTCAACCCACCTTTGCTGCTGAGATTTGGAGCATTTGTTCTCCGGTATGTGACTCCTCCGCTTGTACAAATAGATTTGTGATTAGTGGATTATATCTTGAGTACTTTGCTATTGTAAGTGACATGTTATGTGAGCTTGCATGATTGTTATATGCTTAGAGAAATTGTTTTGATACATGTTTATCCCTTTTGCAAGTCCCTATAAGTAGTTTTTTCATTATGTAATCACTTTGCAATCTTTGTTTTGTGATGGTTGTCTAAAATTTCAGAAAAGGGAGGGATGGACAACCATACTTTTCGAGAAGTATTTGAGAGAGACACACCTAGGAGGGCAAGGCATTCAAGATCAGTTTCTCAATTTAGGCCATCATATAATGAAGATCTTATTGCGCTGCGCTTTGGCAATGAGGTAGTTGAGGGATATGCTCACCCATCTACCTTCTCTTGTTTTGCCTTTTTGCAAGCTGCAGGGATCCTTGATGATATCTTACTTCTTGTTCAGAGGGTTGGTCTAACCACTTACATGCAGGATGAGAGTGAGCAATATGCCTTGCTCACCAAAGCTTTTGTTGAAAGTTTCACTTTCACTAACACCCCTTATAGGTCAACTGTTTCATTCAAAATCTATGATATGCCTATTGTAACACCCCAAAATGCTATTCAAGATAATCAAGTTCTAATCACCCAAGTTTAGGGTTAACATAAACTTTTATTACTAAATTGAGTATGAGTGCATGTGTGATTTGCATTAGTGTATGATTGAGTGAAACTGCCATGTTTGATTGCTACAAATGATAAGAAATGGTTTAAAGATGAATACTACATCATCTAGGCCAATTACAAACAAAATCCAAAGAAAAAGAAATCAAATATAAAGTAGATGATCAAATGGTCATTTTGACCAAAGTTAACCACTAGGCCACTTTGAGTTTTCCTAGTAAAGAATTTCTAATAGAAACATTTCCATTTCTTTTCACCCCTTGCTAGACCAAGTAAAAGTGAACTCAGGCCCAGTTTACAAACTCATAGAAACTATTTTCAAATCTATTTAAAGGACAGTTCAAAATTGAATCAAGTTCATATGGTAAGATTACCATTTTGCAAAAACTACTCAAATCAATTCACCTTAACTTTTCCAAGCAAACATACACACTCAAGCATAAGATCAAAACACTCACCAAATTTCATTCAAAATTTCAAACTTAAATTCTTGCAGCCATTTAGTCAAACACTTTCCAGACACTAATTAACCTCTGCCTAACTTCACTATTTGGAGTAGTGATCACTCGACCACTTGACCTCATTGCACTCCCCTTGTCTCCCCTAGCCTCTAGCGACACAAGACACGCACCCCCTCTGCTGTTGCTCCAGTCCAGCATGGCCCGAGACTTGACATGCCAGCCGACCATGACCAGCTCGCCACGGACCACGCCACCCCATCCATGATATCCAGAAGGTAGGCCACCATCCACTGCCACCCCCTATCCACCCCTTGACTAGAGCCAGGCCATGGACCACCCCAGCATTGCCGCACCCACTTTCTCTGTGTCGTGCCGAGAGCGCGCCAGGGCGCCGCTGCCGACCAGATCGCATGCATCGCGCCTCGCCCTCGCCTCGCGTGCACCCACTCTCCATAATCCCAGCTAGCTCCCAGACACCCCCATTCGCCGCGGCGCGACCCGTAGCCCCCGTGCGCCGTCTCGAACACCACCGGTTCCACGTAGAGCACCACACATGCCCGACCATTCTCGACCTCCCCGTGTCACGCCATTAAGCCCGTGATGACCGCCAGGGAGCACTGCGTCGCCCCTACCCTTAGCCACACCGATAGCTCGCTCTACCGCCGTCGCCGGAGAACCCATCCCATCCTGCTCTGTCCCCTCGCCGGTGTATAAATAGAGGCCCTCTCCGCCTCAATTCACCACACCACCTCACTCCCCACTCCTCACAACATCTCCCACACCCTTCCCTGGAGCAAGGCAAGCACCGCATCGCCGGAATTTAGCTGGAGCCTGCCGCTGCAGAAGAAGAAAGGAGCCATTAATTGGAGCCACCCCAGGAGCCACCGCGAACACCGTTCGAACCGCCGTAGTCTACAACATTGTTCGCCCCCATCACCGAACCTAGCTGGAGCCCAGGTGAGCCTCACACGACCCCCACCGCCGCGTTAGAGTTCAGACCTCGCTAGAGTTGTTCGTCATCGATGATGAACCTCATCCGTTGGATCGCTTTCTAATCGTAGGGACTAGATTTAAAGATACCGTTTCGGTTAGATAGACTCGCTAACTAGTGGGACCCCCTGTCAGCAGCCTGCTGCACCGCGCTGTGCAGATTGGGCCGGCCCATTTAGTTTCCCATGCATATCCTAGTGATTCAAATAATTCTTTTCCATTTTAGTTAAATCCAGTTTCTGTCAGTAGATTCAAAAATCAATTTAAAGAGATTCAGTGAACCAAATTGCATGATTCCAATTTTGTTAGAAAGATATTTAAATTATCTTCCCAAGCCCGTTGGATTCAAACCATTTGAAGTTATAGATCACCTATACCAAAAATAACAAGACAAAGACTTTTCCACATTCAAACATTTTTCAAAAATCAACCATAAATGCTTTTGAGTTGATTCCAACTCTCAAAAATCATATTTGGTAAGATCTATCTGAATATGTAAAATTATTTAGGTTCACATGCAGTGACATTGGACTAGTACCAAAAGAATGCTATATAGGCATTTCTAGTCACCTTAATTCTACTAAATGATAATCTTAAATTTTATAAAATATGACCACCACTTTAAATCACATTCCCATGTATTAGAATATGTGGTGATGACATGTGTCAACATGATCCCATATTTTAATTGGAGAATATTAAATCTTATGTATTTTCAACGAGTAGAAATTACTTTCCTAAAATAAGATAAACAAAATTAAGTCTCTATTTCATGTGATGTTTGTGATGATGCTAGATCATCAAGTGTGAGCCTTAGTTTGCTAAATAGAAATAGTTAAGTATTGTTTGGTGATTGTGTACTTCGTATTCATTTATAGACAATAGTACCGACCCGGGATACGAGGAGGAGGAGTACTACCAAGAAGAAGAAGAAGAAAACTTCAACCACTACACTGCTCAAGGCAAGCCTAGCACTACAAGTTAACTATGCAAGTTAACACTTGCCCACTTGATAACTTAATCAAGATGCATTAGGCATGCCTGGTTATGCACCTTTGATTATACCAATCTCAAGTTTTACTTGCAAGCTTTATTCTTTTACTTGACCAAAGTTCTTTTCTTTTAGTTAGTACTTTGTGAGTATTGGAAAAATAGTATAGATACCATAAAGAGTATAAAACTAGGCCTAACTAGTTATACTTAGATGTCATTCCAAGGCATGAGATTAGAGTTGGATAGTTACACTTGAGTAGCACCCCTCATCAGTGAATACCCTCAACTTTAGTGGCTAGTGCTAAGCATAAAAGTTTATCACTTTAGATGGGAATACTTGGTGAAAAGGATTACGAAAACCTTGGAATGAGGATTCATTCTATTGAAATGTTTTGACATGTGTAGAGAAACACAAAAGGATTTTATGATGAAAATGTTGAGGCATGAGCCTTAGCCCTTTATAAAACTAATGGTTGGGTTCAGATGCGATACCATTCCAATTTTTACCGTACAACCACAATACCTGAATTGGGTAGGGCTTAACTGGAAGTTTATATGCCTTAGTATGGGTTCCCTCGCGGAAACAGGTTGAGCTGAGGCTACCTCATGAGTGTGAATGTCCACCTATGCAGTGCCCAGGATGGCAGAGGGCCATGGCTGGGAGGCCAAGCTCATAGGGGAGGTGCCTATACTAGAGTGTGTAATTGAAAGTTTATGATTTATTATCCGCATACTAAGTATCATGACTCAGGGTTATCCCTGACGGATGTATCGAATATTGTGGTGAAAGTGTACCACCTCTGCAGAGTGTCAAACTATTCGAATAGCCGCGTCCACGGTCATGGACAGTTGGAGTGGCCATACTGTTCCATCGTCAGATGTTTTCAAAATGACTTGTGAATTGAACTATGATTTTCAATTGAACACAATAGGGTTGTGAACATGAAAACTAGGTTCCCACTTAAGTGATTTAGAACATTACCTTAGTTTTCTTTACTTCTAAACTCAGTTGGAGATAAACCTGTCTTTTTGCAAATAAACCTTGAGCTTAAGATTCCTACTAGAACTACCTTACTTGTTAGTGATAGTTTGCGAGTACTTAAAGAGTACTCATGGCTTTGTCCCTGGCTATTCCCGTGGCCAGACTATGAGGAGGACTACCAGGATGATGGATAGTAGGAGGTTTACAGCAACTAGGACCATCTCCCATCGTCAGCATTGTCTGTGACCCTGAAGATGGAGCCCCTACTACGTTTATTTTCCGCTGCTTGATTTGTATTAAGACTGGATCATGAGATCCTTTATTTGTAAGACCTTATTATGGTTTGTAATGGATGATGTACTGTGATATCAATCTATTATGTCTCGCAAAAATGGTAATCCTGGGATTGCGAGGTATGGCATAATAGGCATCTGGGATTAAAAATCCGGGTGTTGACAAGTTGTTATCAGAGCCATCCTGACCATAGGAGACCCTATTTAGAATGGACGTCCGAAAAAAAACTTGGCTTTGATGAGGATGAGGTCTTACAAGAAAATCTGAATGCAACACTTGGAGAAGGTTTGGAACAGCTAATGAATGCTTACAACTCAGAATCAGAAGAGGTTAAGAATGTGGACAACACTGATAACATTAATTTGGATAACCAAGGAGGGTTCTTGGATGACTCTGAGATGAGGATGAGGATGAGGTTGAGAATGTGGACAACACTGATAACATTAATTTGGATAACCAAGGAGGGTTCCTGGATGACTCTGAGATGCTTTCACCCAACTTGGCTCACTTCTAGGTTGGGTTTGTGCATACTCATTTTGCTCAGATTCCTGATCTTCATGCTGCAAAATTGACTTTCTCAAAACAAGGATTAGACCTATGGGACAGATTTTTTGCTCCTCATTGCAAAGTCAATGGAAGGGTCAGAAACTTTGATATCCCTGTAAGTTGGTTCAATTACATCACTCTATTACTCTTGACACCTGAAAAATTTGATTGGACATATCATTTCTTGCAATCTTCTTTGTGGGATATCTTAAAGGAGCCCAGTTTAAATGAGCAGACAATCCCTTTCTCTATTTCTGATACTTGTGTCACTCAATCAGCACCTACTTGTATTCTTCAGGGGAATGTATTCTTGGAACTGAAACTCAGAGAGCCCCCAGCTCACCTGCTACCCCCATAAGGAAGAGGAGGGGAACCTCTACTCTTGTTGAAAATGAGGTGAGGAGGAGTCCTAGGATCATTGAATTAAATGATGGTTTTAAGAATCATGCTCATTGTACTAGCAAAGATTGTCTTACATGCAGTGCTGTTCCACCTGATATTAGCAAAAAAATTGTTAGAAAGCTTGCTACCTCCTTTTGCAAGGTTGTGAAGAAGGAATTGAAAAGAGGCTACTGAAAAAAGTAAGATTGTTGAGAAGGTGAAGGTGGCACCAGGTCCAAGAACTTCTTCATGCACTGCTGTTAGAGGGAAAGAACTTGCTACAAACTCTGACAAGGTCATTGAAAAGACAAATGCTACTGCTGGAGTTGGCTCTCAGTAGCACAAGAAGCCACCCAAGAAATAATTTTAAATGGTTTACATCTCCTTTTATCAGTGTGGTGGCAGGAACTACTTTTGTTGTCATGGGAACTGTAATAGACCTAGTCTCTCTTGCCTTCTGATACAATGTTACTTTCTATGGATGATGAGATGGCTCCCTGATTATTCTGAAATTTATTTCCACTAATTTGGCATCTATTCTGTCTAGAAGTATACATTGCTTCCTAAAATATATCTACATCACACGTTTTTTATGGATAATAAAAGAAGTTGGAAAGTTATGAACTGGAATATTAGAGGGATAAACTCTGTGAAAAAATGGGTAGCCCTATTTGATAAAATTGTTGAATCAGGATGTGATATCATTTGCCAGCAAGAAAAAAAAGAGACTGCTTTGATCTTGAGTACATAAAGAAATTCTGCCCTCAAAAATTCAATAAGTTTGAGTTTTTGCCATCAATTGGTGCATCTGGTGGAATTATCACCATTTGGAATGGGACTCTATTCTCTGGGAACCTGGAATTTAAAAATGACTTCTCTATCTCCATCAAGTTTCAGTCCAATTTATCTAATGAGACCTGGTACCTTACCAATATCTATGTCCCCTGTGACTCTTATAGAAAAGCTGTTTTTATTCAGTGGTTTCATAATATTGATTTTAATGATGATGTGAATTGGCTTGTGGTGGGGGATTTTAATTTAATAAGAAAACCTTCTGATAGAAATAAAGGAGGAGGTGATATCAATGATATGTTACTATTCAATGAAGCTATCAGTAATCTTGGGTTGGTTGAGTTACCTATGAAAGGAAAACAGTTTACGTAGAGCAATATGCAAAAGGATCCCCTTCTTGAAAGACTTGACTGGTTTTTCACCTCAAGCTCTTGGACTTCCTCCTATCCATCAACATTTGTTTATCCTTTGGTCAAACCTACATCTGATCACACTCCTTGTGTTATTAACATTGGTACCAAAATTCCCAAGACAAATGTTTTTAGATTTGAAAATTACTGGCTGCAGCATAGTTATTTTCTTGGTATTGTTCAAAATGCTTGGAATATCCCAGTTGCTTACCATGACAGTGCAAAGAATGTAAAAGCTAAGTTCAAAAATGTGAGAAGAGTCTTAATACTTTGGGCAAAAAACCTTCCTTGCCTCAAACAACTGATTGACAAGGTTAATCTGGTCATTGAACTCCTGGATAATTTTGAAGAGTTTAGATGTCTGAACATACTGGAATGGAACCCGAGAGATATGTTGAAATCCCATGTCATTACCTTATTACAGAACCAAAAGTCCTATTGGAAACAAAGGGGGAAGATTAAATGGGTCAAACTTGGGGATGGTAACACAAAGTTCTTTCACTCAAAGGCAACTATCAACTACAGAAATAATTACATTTCTGCTCTCAAGAATGCTAATCAGGATGAAATCTCTGATCATGAGGGTAAAGCTGCTTTATTATGGAATGCTTTCAAAAATAGAATGGGCACTTCTGACAATACTACTATGCATTTCAACCTGGCTGATTTTTTTGGAGATGGCATGAGTTCAAACTTAAGAGAGAGTTTGGAAACCCCTTTTTTAGACAAAGAAATTGATGATGTTGTGAAGGATCTACCCAATGACAAGTCCCCTGGTCCAGATGGTTTTAATAATGAGTTCATCAAATGCTGTTGGCCTATAATTAGTAAAGACATAAGAAAGATGATTCAGGACTTCTATGATGAGAAAATCTCACTTGAGATCATTAACTCCTCTTTCATTACTTTGATTCCTAAAAAGAGTTGCCCTAAGACTCCCTCAGATTTTAGACCCATATCTCTTCTCAATAGTGTGTTAAAAATCATCACTAAAATCCTGGCAAATAGATTGCAAAAGATTATTTTAAAGCTTGTCCATAAAAATCAATATGGATTCCTACAACAAAGATCTATACAAGATTGCCTTGGATGGGGATTTGAATATCTTTTCCAATGTCACCAATCAAAGGAGGAGATTCTTGTTTTAAAACTAGATTTTGAGAAGGCTTTTAACAAGATTGAGCATTCTGCATTACTTGAGATTCTCAAGGCTAGAGGTTTTGGAGAAAAGTGGATAAAATGGATACAACTATTACTATGTTCTGGCACATCATCTGTTCAGCTAAATGGTATTCCTAGGAAGAAATTTACTATAAAAGAGGAGTTAGACAAGGGGATCCTTTATCACCACTTCTGTTTGTCCTTGCTACTGATTTACTCCAATCCATCATGAATAAGGTAATGAATCTGAATTTAATCTCTGCCCCCCTCAACTGCCCTGCATGCCCTGATTTCCCTGTAATTCAGTATGGTGATGACACACTTCTGGTCATGAAAGCTGATGTCAAAGAATTGATCTGTCTAAAATCATTGCTAAACACTTTCTCTGATTCAACTGGACTGAAAGTCAATTATCAAAAATCAAGTCTAATACCCACTAATCTGGACAATGCAAGAGTGGACCACTTTGCAAAAACACTGAATTGCCTAAAAGGTACTTTTCCTTTTACTTACCTTGGACTACCTCTTGGCCTTACCAAGCCCTCTTTAGAACATTTCATACCAATGGTGCAAAGAGTGGAGAAGAGGCTAAGTGGAATTGCTTATTTCCTGAATTATGGTGGTAAACTTGAAATGATTAAGTCAGTGTTATCTTCCCTACCAATGTTTTACATGAGCTGCCTTGAGATTCCACCAACCATCAAAAACCAATTAATCAAATACTTCAGACATGAGACCGGTTCCACGACTGACATGGCCAAAGGATCTGCCCTAGTAGCTTGGGAAAAAATCTATAGGCCAAAGGATCAAGGAGGATTGGGTGTCCTAGATATAACCATCGAGAATAATACTTTACTTCTAAAAACTTGGATAAGTTCTATAATTTGGATATTGGTGGCATAGTGGGATGAAGCGGCCCGAACCAACCTTACATGTCATCGTACATGAGACCGGTTCCACGACTGACATGCAACTTGTTTTGCATAAGTGGCTGGCGGGTGTCTGTCTCTCCTACTATAGTCAATATCTGATTTACAACGAGTTGCTAATAACTTAGTTATCCTTGTTGTGGTTCGTGTTCGTAGGTTAGACAGGTTCTATCTCCGAAAGCCCTAAGCCACGTAAAACTTGCATTTGATAAATTAGAGGCGTCTAGTTTAGATCGTTGCTGGGCTAGTGTTTTGATATGGTATTGTTGTAAGTAGATGTATGATAGATACTCTTACAACTCACTTAATGTGTAAGTTCCATAGACCTTGGCCTTACACACAAAGGAATGATAGAGATCATACCACGATGCAAATGATAGAGATCAAATGCATGGACCATACCACCTCACTTCACACATTAGATGTTAGCATCTTATACTGCTAGTTTGGCGCGTTTGGTAGCATTATAAGATGATCCCTCATTTAGATATCAAGATAAAATGTGTTCTTACTTAAGTATGCACCATTTTGTGGATCGTGTTTTGAGGCATCATGTGATGATCGGGTGTTTTCAACTCTACACTTTCATACAATGGGTGTAAGACAGTTTTACACACGCAAATACTAAGGTTCTTACTTGACGAGCCTAGCATGTACAGACATGGCCTCAGAACACGGACCGAAAGGTTAAGCATGAGTCATATAGTTGATATGATGCCCATATAGATGCTCGCCTTCGAAGCTACACCGACTCACGTGATGATCGGACTTGGTGTAGTGGATTTGGTTCATGTAATCACCAAAAGGACACGAGGGATGTTGTTTTTGAGTGGGAGTTCATTAGTAATTTGGATTAGTCGAACTCAATCTATCATAAACTTAGTCTAAATATACTTTACAAATTCTATTGTAGATGGCACCACCTGCTTTTAATTTCAATGTGTTCATGGAGAAAGAGAAACTTGCTGCGAATGGTAGCAACTTCACCAACTGGGCTATGAATTTGAGGATTCTCCTCACTGCTGCACAAAAGCAATATGTGCTAGATGCGCCGCTAGGCCCCCCACTAGCTCCTAATGCCCCTGACGAGGAAAAGAACGTCTATATAACTCGTTAGGAGGACCACAACTTAGTTCATTGCGGCATACTGTATGGGCTAGAGCCAGAACTTCGAAAATGTTTCAAAAATGCCAATGCCTTTGATACCATGGGAGAATTGAAAATGATTTTCGATACCCATGCTGCCGTAGAGAGTTATAATGCTACAGAAAAGTTCTTTTGCCACGCCGGCCGACCATGACCAGGTTGCCACAAACCATGCCGCCCCCGTCCATGATGTCTAGAAGGCAGGCCACCGTCCACCGCCACCCCCTGTCTAGCCCTTGACCGCAACCAGGCCATGGACCACCCCAGCATCGTCGTGCCCACTTTCTCTGCGCCGTGCTGGGAGCACGCCAGAGCTCCACAGCCGACCAGCTCGCACGTGCCACGCCTCGACCTCGCCTCACGTGCACCCACTCGCCATAACCTCAGCTAGCTCCCAGACACCCCCGTTTGCCACAGCGCCACCCATAGCCCCCGTGCGCCATCTCAAACACCGTCGGTTCCATGCAGAGCACCGCACATGCCCGACCATTCTTAACCGACCCGTCCCGCGCCTTTAATCCCGTGATGACCGCCACGGAGCACTGCGTCGCCCCCTACCCTCAGCC
This sequence comes from Avena sativa, assembly GCA_916181665.1. Taxonomy (NCBI): domain Eukaryota; kingdom Viridiplantae; phylum Streptophyta; class Magnoliopsida; order Poales; family Poaceae; genus Avena; species Avena sativa. Next base: position 295,073,272 of record OV702291.1, on the reverse strand, counting down.
ACGCTGATAGCTCGTTGTACCACCCTTGCTTTGAAGCCATCCCATCCCGCTTTGTCCCCTCGCCGGTGTATAAATAGAGGCCCTCTCCGCCTCAATTCACCACACCACCTCACTCCCAACTCCTCACAACACCTCCCACACCCTTTCCTGGAGAAACGCGAGCGCCGCATCGCCGGAATTTAGCCGTAGCCCGCCGCTGCAGAAGAAGAAAGGAGCCATCGATTGGAGCCACCCCAGGAGCCGCCGCGACCACCGTTCGAACCACCGTCGTCTACAAAATCGTTTGCCCCCATCGCCAAACCTAGCTGGAGCCCAGGTGAGCCTCACACGACCCCCACCGCCGTGTTAGGGTTCAGACCTCGCCGGAGCTGTTCGTCATTGATGATGAACCTCGGCCGTTGGATCGATTTCTAATCGTAGGGCCTAGATTGAAAGATATCGTTTCGGTTAGATAGACTAGGTGACTAGTGGGACCCCCTGTCAATAGCCCGTTGCGCCACGCTGTGCAGATTGGGCCGGCCCATTTAGTTTCCCGCGCATAGCCTAGTGATCAAATAATTCTTTTCCTTTTAGTTAAAACCAGTTTCTGCCAGTAGATTCAAAAATCAATTCAAAGAGATTCACTAAACCAAATTGCATGATTGCAATTTTGTTAGAAAGATATTTAAATTATCTACCCAAGCCCGTTGGATTCAAACCATTTGAAATTATAGATCACCTATACCAAAAATAACAAGACAAAGACTTTTCCACATTCAAACATTTTTCAAAAATCAACCATAAATGCTTTTGAGTTGATTCCAACTCTCAAAAATCACATTTGATAAGATCTATCTGAATATGTAAAAATATTTAGGTTTACATGCAGTGACATTGGACTAGTACCAAAAGAATGATATATAGGAATTTCTAGTCACCTTAATTCTATTAAATGATAATCTTAAATTTTACAAAATATGACCACCACTTTAAATCACATTCCCATGTATTAGAATATGTGGTGGTGACATGTGTCAACATGATCCCATATTTTAATGGAGAATATTAAATCTTAAGTATTTTCAATGGGTATAAATTACTTTTCTAAAATAAGATAAACAAGATTAAGTCTCTATTTCATGTGATGTTTGTGATGATGCTAGATCATCAAGTGTGAGCCTTAGTTTTCTAAATAGAAATAGTTAAGTATTGTTTGGTGATTGTGTACCTCGTATTCATTTATAGACGATAGTACCGACCCAGGATACGAGGAGGAGGAGTACTACCAACAAGAAGAAGAAAACTTCAACCACTACACTACTCAAGACAAGCCTAGCACTACAAGTTAACTATGCAAGTTAACACTTGCCCACTTGATAACTTAAGCAAGATGCATTAGGCATGATTGGTTATGCAACTTTGATTATTCCAATCCCAAATTTACTTGCAAGCTTTATTCTTTTACTTTACCAAAGTTCTTTACTTTTAGTTAGTACTTTGTCAGTATTGGAAAAATAGTATAGATACCATAAAGAGTATAAAACTAGGACTAACTAGTTATACTTATATGTCATTCCAAGGCATGAGTTTGAGTTGGATAGATACACTTGATTAGCACCCCTCATTAGTGAATACGTGGCTAGTGCTAAGCATAAAAGTTGATCACTTTAGATGGGAATACTTGGTGAAAAGGATTACGAAAACCTTGTAATGAGGATTCATTCTATTGAAATGTTTTGACATCTTTTTAGAAACACAAAAGGATTTGATAATGAAAATGTTGAGGCATGAGCCTTAGCCCTTTATAAAAACTGATGGTTGGGTTCGGATGAGATACCATTCCAATTTTTACCATACAACCACAATGCCTGAATTAGGTAGGGCTTAACTAGAAGTTTATATGCCTTAGTATGGGTTCCCTCGCAGAAATAGGTTGAGACGAGGCTACCTTGTGAGTGTGAATGTCCACCTATGCAGTGCCTAGGATGGCATGGGGCCATGGCTGGGAGGCCAAGCTCATAGGGGAGGTGCCTATACTAGAGTGTGTAATTGAAAGGTTATGATTGATTCAGGGTTATCCCTGACGGATGTATCTAATTTTGTGGTGAAAGTGTACCACCTTTGCAGAGTGTCAAACTATTCGAATAGCTGCGTCCGTAGTCATGGACAATTGGAGTGGCCATATTGTTCCATCGTCAGATATTTTCAAAATGACTTGTGAATTGAACTATGATTTTGACTTGACCACAATAGGGTTGTGAACATGAAAACTAGGTTCCCTCTTAAGTGATTTAGAACATTACCTTAGTTTTGTTTACTTCTAAACTCAGTTGGAGGTAAACCTGGCTTTTTGCAAATAAACCTAGAGCTTAAGATTCCTACTAGAACTACCTTACTCGTTAGTGATAGTTTGCGAGTACTTTAAGAGTACTCATGGCTTTGTCCCTGGCTATTCCCGTGGCCAGAATATGAGGAGGACTACCAGGATGATGGATAGCAGGAGGTCTACGACAACTAGGATCATCTCCCATTGTCAGCATTGCATGTGACCCTGAAGATGGATCCCCTACTACGTTTATTTTCCGCTGCTTGATTTGTATTAAGACTGGATCATGAGACCCTTTATTTGTAAGACCTTATTATGGTTTGTAATGGATGATGTACTATGATATCAATATGTTATGTCTCGCAAAAATGGTAATCCTGGGACTGCGAGGTATGGCATAATAGGCATCTGGGATTAAAAATCCGGGTGTTGACACCTATTACCATGTCATTGGAAATATTTTGTAGCATTATAGGCATTGGCATGAATGGGACAGTAAAGAAGATCCAAGGTCGACCAGCTGATTTGCCGGATCTCTATCAAAGTGCAATAAATGATGATGACCGCACAACTCATCGCGGGAAGATAAGAAACATTCAACTCCCAGCTCTTAGATATTTTGCTTACTATCTTTCCACTAGCATTCTTGGTAGGGAGAACACTAGTAATATTTCTAATTATCATTTAGCTTTTCTTGCTGCTGCACTTAATAATGAAACCAAGTATAATATTGGTTCTCTCATTGCTCGCCGCCTAGCTGCTAGAGGACCCATTTATGGGGGCATTATTGCTACACGCATGGTTGTTGCCTTGGAATTTTCTGTTGATCCTAATGATACTATGCTGACCCCACAAAGGCTTGATCTTGCTGCTATGAAAACACATCACTTTGTTACTACTAACTCTAGTACAAAGAGTTTAGTTTATAGGATGTTGTTTACTGACGGAGATGAGAGGGAAATTCCCTTGCCACAGTCTACTTTGTTCAGTATTTGTAGGATGCCATGGTCGCGCTGCAAGGAGGAAGTGGACGAGCAACTCCGCTTGCTTGGTTTCCACGGGTAGCACCAAGGGGATGTGCCCTGTTACGATTACTCTGCGCACTACGCCGGGGCGTCCTCGAGTTTGTATCAGGATGAAGGAACTTCTTCGTCATATTATGGAGGCACTCCTTCTTGGCTAGCTTGGGGTTGATCCCCACTTAGGACAAAAGCCTAAGCTTGGGGGGAGGTATAGCACATCACACTCATCTACATATCTTATTCTGTTGGTACTTTCTATAGCCATATTTCGCTTTCTTTTTAGTTTTTGTTCTTGCTTTATTTCTGATTTCCAAAACACAAAAAGACCAAAAATATTTTGTAGCATGTCAGTTCATGTAAGGTGTATGTTATTTAATGGATGCTTAGTAGTTCTTGCTCTCTGATGATCAGTTCCAATCCACTAATAGTTTGTAACATGTCATATAAATGTTTGCTTGCATTGTTCTATTCATAACTTAGTATGACATTGTGGTATCCTCCTCTCAATGTTTTATTTGAATCAACTTGGCACATGCTCACGCATGCATATGACTAAACAAAAAGTCAGTTAAGCCTCGATGATTTATTTTGCCTCAGAGTTCTTGTGTCACTTCTATGCCACTATTAATCCTGTTTTGTCGCAAGCATGATTATGACAGTTACTGCTCTCTCGATTGCCGCTCCCTTTCTATTGCTAACTTTCACTTGCGGTGATTATAAGCTTTACTCGTGCATCCAACTCCCCAAAACCAAAATTGTCAAAAATAGTCCACCGTATCTACCTATTAGCATCATAGCTTTTCCTTGCATATTTATTATGCTTTGTTTTCTTCCAAATAAAAATGTTTGCTTGTTCTGTGAAAATTAGTTAATAAAGCTCTCACGAACTTGATGGCACATTTTATTTCTTGCACTTAATAAACCTGAACCATTGTGCCCATCTATGTTGCTTATATGCTTGCACTTTATCAATTGTGAATAGCAGAACCATGTTACCATGGGGAACGCTTTCAACATTGCACTTATTATTCAGTTGATATCATGTTCTTTTGTTTATGGATCCCGGTGGTGTGAAATAAAAGGGGAGCTTGTAAGCTCATGGAGTTTGTATATGTGTTAGAGAAACGCCTAGGCGGCTAGCCTAAGCCATGCCTAATAATGGTGGAAACTTGCAGCATAACCATAGTGAGCATTATGTGAAGCATCCTCAATAAAAACCTATGCAAATAGCAAATAAAATGTTCACTGAGATGCCCATTGTCTGCTGCCTTGTCATTTTGATATGGGAAACCTCCCGTGTCATGGGGCAAGGGGTACCTCATTGGCAGTTCTCTATGATACACATGCACTTACAATGACAAGAACTTTCTTGTTACCAAAGTTGAGTAGCATGAGGTTCGGTACACGTAAGCAACAGGCATGAGATTTTCAACTTATAACTTGTCAAGCATATCCTCATATTTGAGTCACTTTAACCTTAATCACCTCAAGATGCTTATGATAGGGGCAATGAGAGCTCAAAGCTAATGAGTACAATACTTTCAACATTTGGAAGCCTTTCAAACTTTTCAAATCTTTTCTTTCACTGTTATGTCGAGTCACCATTTATTCTTTGAGCACCTTCGTGAGAGCATAGCTATCATTCTTAGTATAATGTGCTTGTCCCAAAACACGGTTAATTGTGACATAACTTTGACGCTTGTATCTTTGATATTTTTACTTCTAGTGTTCACTTAAACTTCAGAGGTGCCTTGGCATTTATGTTTTGCTCCAAAAAGAAAGGCAAGCGAGATACCACTCTATCATATCTTCTTATGAGCATTACTATCCTGCATATGCTTATGTGTCATGTTGCTTATTATTATTGGGTTGGAATATTTTCATAGCTTGCATGACTACCGGGTAAACTTATTTGCATACTCTTTCTTATGAATTTCCTAAGTATTTGATCATATGCTGACAATATATACATCTTATGAAGCAAATGTGTTTGTAAACGTTTCTTTTATCGCACTCAGTTTTCAACTGAATTGCTTGAGGATAAGAAATAAGCTAAGCTTGGGGGGGGGGGGTGATACGTCCAAAACGTATGTACTTTCCCAAACACTTTTTCTATTGTTTCTTCTATAATTTGTGTGATTTGGATACAACTAATGCGGACTAACACTGTTTTCAGCAGAATTGCTTTGGTGTCTCGTTTTTGTGCAGGAAATCAACTTTTTGGAAAAATCTCGAAAAATATCGCAAAAGTCCTATTTTACCAGAAGACTCAAGGAGCCAGAAGACGAGACGGAGAGGGGCCACAAGGGGCCCACACCACATGGTGGCGTGGGCCAGGCCAAGCAGCGCCAGGGGGTGGTGTGTCCGCCTCGGTCTCCGCCTCGACCTCTCCTTTCGCCTACATAAGCTCTCTGTCCTAAAAACAAAGGGGGGGTCGATGTTTTTCCAGATAGAGTTCCGCTGCGCCGCCACCACTAGAAACCGCAATTCGGAACTAGAAACTCCGTTCTGGCACCTTGCCAGGACGGGGAATTGGAGGAGATCATCGCCATCATCATCACCAATGCCTCTCCATCAACAATCCATGATTCCCCCATCCATGAGTGAGTAATCCCCCGCAGTAGGCTATGGGGATGGTAGGGATTGGATGAGATCGTTCATGTAATTGCATCAGATTGTTAGGGCATGGTGCCTAGTATCTATTGTTAGTGCTTTTTGACATTGTTGCAACTTGCTATGCTTAATGCTTGTCACTAGGGCCCGAGTGCCATGATTTCAGATCTAAACATGTTATTGATCGATGATGATATGATTGTTTATGATCTTACCTTCAAGTTGTATACACATATTATTGTCTGGAACCCGAGGCCCCGAAGTGACAGAAATCGGGATAACCGGAGGGGATGGCTATGATGTGAGGATCACGTGCATTCACAGAGTGTTAATTCTTTGCTCCAGTGTTCTATTAAAAGGAGCACCTTAATTGCTAGTAGATTCTCTTGAGGCCCCACTACAACGGGCTGGCAGGACAAAAGATGTTGTGCAAGTTCTCACTACGAGCACATATCACTATATATGGAACACATGCCTATGATTATTTAATACTAGGATACTTTTGAAGGAGTTATGCCCTAGAGGCAAATAATAAAGTATATTGTTTGATATATCTCCTATATGTTCATAATACGTTTCATACTATGCTATAACTGTGTTAATACGAAACGTTAATACATGTGTGGTATGTAAACAAACCGTGTCTCTAGTTACCTCTAGAAAACTAGTTCACTGGACATGAGGATGATCTGGGTTTCAATATAGTTGTATCTCAATGCGATCTAGTTACAAAGTTCAGCATCGCATTATAGTTGTATCTCAATGCGATCTAAATGCATGAAACCTCGCAACCTGATCCTTAGACTGTGAGATAATGCAAATCACCATTCTGGAGGGAGCTTAGATGGTTATCAAGTATCATACCATGACTGGGTTATTGAAAAGGTGCCACTCAGGTTTCCCGAAGGAGCGCGTAGAGGAGTACATATCAAGACCAGCATTTGCCAGTCCATGTAACACATAGATACATATGTGGCCATCTCGGTGACGTTGCATTAACAAAGCTTGCAAGCGTGTGATTGGGTCACGGAATGCAACAGCATGGGAACGAGTAAACAAGTTCATCGGTAACGAGATCGAACTAAGGTATGGAGATACCAAAGATCAAGTCTCGGATGAACTAGGTATCAAGTGGCAAAGGGAACGGGAAACGACTATTCACGGTTCGAGCGATAAGATTTGGGGAATGCACGGGGGGTCATCATGGGCATCCAGGTCCTGCTGATGATCATTGATGTGAGAGGATTCTCAATAATTTCCGGAGTGTTCCCGAACCGAAGTATGCCACGCTTAATGGTGGGGGCGCTTAGGGATAGATGAGGTACCATAGGAGAAATATAGAGAGAGAAACCGGAATAGTTCCGGGTAACATCCGATGGTGATCGGAAGGGGTTCGGAAGGAGTTCCGGAGTAAAGGAATATGATAATATATGTATTTGAATGTTAATTGGAGAATTAATATCAAATATATATTTTTTATTTTATTATTAAAGGCTTCCTAATACTAATGGGCCTCACCCGAAGGGAGGCCCAATAGGGAAAGGCGCCTAAGGGGAGGGGGCCAGCCAGCCTTGGCTTAGTGGGCCGCCCAAGTGCGCCACCCAAGTGGGTCCCACCTAGGGCCGGCGGGTGTGGGGTTTAGTCCCACACCGCCTAGCCCCTGGGTGGTGAGCCCCCCCTCCTACTATATATAGGGGTCTCCCCCACCCCTTTGGAGGCATCCAATTCTCTCATTCTCTCTCTCATTTTCCTTTGAGGACTTCTCCATAATATTGGGGAGGACCTCGAGGGATTTGAGTTCTCCACCTTCACACTACCGTCATGTGATCTTCGGTCCGGCATCTTCTTCTTCCGCTGCTCGGCTGGATCGGAGCCCGGGAGATGCCGCCTACACCAGACGTGTGTAGTACTTCGGAGGCACCACACTTGGGGTGCTTGGAGCTGCTCGGCTTCATCAATATACGCCTTCCTGCGTAAGGCGTGCCTCGGTCTTCAAAGGTATGAATACCGTCTCTCTCCTCTGTTACTTATGTCTACATAGTATAGATCCTGGTATTAGTGTTCGAGTAGATAGAATTTTTTTGTTTTCTGCTACGGAATCGTACAGTGGTATCAGAGCAGGTCTATGGGTAGACATGGCGTACGGATAGAACACATAGCGATATGTGGGCATTTATTCTCTAGTTGCTACCCTCTTTTATGTTCTTGTTCATATCGCGGCACTGTTTGATGAAGCGGCCCCCAACCGACCTCACGTGGTGATTCACGAGACTGGTCCACGTATCAAAGTGGCTTAGGGGGGTGTCTGTCTCTCTACGGTAGTTGATATGGCATCGACATGGGAGGGCCTTGAAAAGGGAAGTAAAACATCAATCATTTAATCCATGTTGTGGCTCTACGTTCGTAGGTGGGAAGGGGTTCTACCGCGAAAGCCCTAAAGCCGCGTAAAACATGCAATAGATAATATAGAGGAGTCAATCTTTGATTTGCAGAGGGGCTAGTGTTGTGACATGGAAATGCCAAGTTTATGAAACTTCCGTTGGAGCTCTCGATAGTGATCAAGAAGCTGCAACCACGCCATGATAGTTTACATTAAGAAGTACCTTTGTGTGCATCTTGTTATGCTAGTATGATAATATATACGATGGTAGCATAATAGGATAATCCCTCATAGAATTCCAGTCTTCGTATTCCCCTTGTGTGTGTACCACCAAGAAAGTTCTCTATTATGAGGAAGGCCGTGACGATCGGGTGTCAGACATATCTGCGTTCGCATATGGTGTGTGTAAGCAATGTTGCACTACGGATACACACAAGTTAGAACTGGCGAGCCTAGCATGTGTAGACATGGCCTCAGAATACAAGAGACTGAAAGGTCGAGCATGAATCACATGGTTGATGTGATCGACATTGGGGAATGTCCACCTTTGAAACTGCACTGATGGCCGTGACGATCGGGGGGAGGTGCAGCAGATTGCGATCATATGATCACTGAAATGAATAGAGGGGTGTTCATTTGAGTGGGAGTTCTTTTGTTTTCATTTAGGAACATGAATTAAAACTTGAACTCATTATTATGAACATGGTCTAAACACTTTGCAAATCCATTGTAGATGTCTCGCCCACCCACCTTCAACCTTAGCACTTTCCTTGAGAAGGACAAGCTGAAAACTGATGGAACCAACTTCACCGCATGGTTCCGAAATCTTAGGATCCTCCTAGTCCCCTACAAGTTGACTTATGTCATCGAGGCTGAGCTTCCAGCTAAGCCTGTAGATTCCGCCTCCCATGATGAAAAGATTGTCTGGCAGTCCAAGGCAGATGATTTCTCCCTCATCCAAAGTGGAATGCTCTATGCCATGGAGCCAGAGCTTCAAAAGAGTTTTGAGAAGATGAATGCTTTCGCGATCATTGAAGATCTCAAGGCTATCTTTGCTCCACAGGCTCGTGCAGAGAGGTATGATGCTTCTGAGCTCTTCTTCTCTGCTAAGATGGAAGAACACAGAAGTATTAGTGAGCACGTAGTCAAAATGTCAGGCTGCGTTAAGCGCTTGAATGCTCTAGATTGCAAAATCCCGGAAGAGCTTCCAATTGATAGGGTATTGCACTCGCTGCCCCCTAGCTACAAGAGCTTTGTGATGAACTACAACATGCAAGGGATGACTAAGACCCTTTCTAAAGTGTTCGCCATGCTCAAAACTACTGAGGTAGAAATCAAGAAAGAGCGCATGGTGTTAATGGTCAATAAGACCATTAACTTTAAAAGGTCGGGGACAAAGGGCAAGGGCAACAAGCCAAAGAAGGATGGTAAAGCAGTTGCCAACACCTCTAAGGCTACCAGGCCCAGCCCTAGGACTGCAAAGGGGATGGGCACTAGAAACGCAATTGCCCCAAGTACATTGAGGACAAGAAAGCCGGCAAGATAGCCGTCAAAGACAAAGGTATATGTGATATACATGTTATAGATGTGTTCCTTACCAATGCCAGGAGCAACACCTGGGTATTTGATACCGGTTCTTTTGCTCACATATGTAACTCCCAATAGGAGCTACGGAGTACGAGGCGGCTTGGAAAGGACGAGGTGACGATGCGCGTCAGCAATGGCACAAAAGTTGATGTGGTGGCCGTCGGCACATTATCTCTACATCTGCCGTCAGGATTGATTCTAGTTTTGAATAAATGCTACTATGTACCCACATTGAGTATGAATATTGTAAGTGGATCTTGCTTATTGCAAGATCGTTATTCGTTTAAATCTGTTATATTTATATGGATAACATCTTTTATGTTCATACGCCTATGAGTAATGGTTTATTCTTACTAGATCTTGATTGCAATACTCACATCCATAATATTGATGCTAAATGTTGTAAGAATAATGATGATAATTCCATGTTTATGTGGCATTGCCGTCTTGGTCACATTGGCGTAAAGCGCATGAAGAAGCTTCATTCAGAAGGACTTCTTGGATCATTAGATTTCGAATCTCTTGATACATGTGAGCCATGCCTTATGGGAAAGATGACTAGGACACCCTTCTCCGACACGATGGAGAGAGCTGCAGACCTACTAGGAGTCATACATAAGGATATATGTGGACCAATAGAGTATCTCAACGCGCAATGGTTATCGTTATTTTGTTACCTTTACTGACGATTGGAGTAGATATGGATATATCTACTTAATGAACCATAGGTCAAAAACCTTTGAAAAGTTCAAGGAATTTTAGAAGGAAGTAGAGAATCAACTTAACAAGAGAATCAAGCATCTTCGATCGGATCGGGGAGGCGAGTATTTTAGTTATGAGTTTAACATGCACTTAAAGGACTGTGGGATAATCCCACAACTTACGCCAGTCGGAACACCACAGCGTAATGGTGTGTGGGAACGATGTAACCGTACTCTATTAGATAGTGTGCGGTCCATGATGTCTTTGACTGATTTGTCCGTATCATTTTGGGGATATGCGTTAGAAACCGCAGCTTTTATTTTGAACCGAGCACCATCCAAATCCGTGGAGACAACCCCACATGAGATATGGTATGGTAAGAAGCCAACATTGTCATTTCTGGAAGTTTGGGGATGTGAAGCTTACATCAAGAAACTACAGCCTGACAAACTCGAACCTAAATTGGAAAAATGCATCTTTGTGGGGTACCCAAGGGAAACAATTGGGTATACTTTCTACAACAAGGCCGAAGGCAAAACATTTGTCATGAAAGCCGACACCTTTCTCGAGAAAGAGTTTCTTGCCAAAGGAATTAGTGGAAGGAAAATTGAGTTAGATGAAGTTGTTGACCCTTCTCTCCAAATTCCGAGTAGCACAACGGAAGCTGTTCCGAAACCGCTCTCCAACATGGAGGAAGATCCCAATGATGATGATCAAAACAACGACGTCGAGACTCTTGAGGTTCGCAGGTCTACAAGAGTTCGTGCCACTCCAGAATGGTACAGTAGTCTTGTGATGCCTGTCATCCTAGATGAATAGGAAGAACCTGCAAACTACAAAGAAGCAATGGATAGTGCTAATTCCGAGAAATGGCTAGAAGCCATGAAATCCGAAATAGGATCCATGTATGAGAACCAAGTTTGGACCTTGGTAGATCTTCCCAAAGGCCGCAAGGTCGTGGAAAATAAATGGATCTTTAAGAAAAAGACAAATGCGGATGTTAATGTGACCATTCACAAAGCTCTACTTGTTGCAAAGGGGTTTCAAAAAATTAAAGGAGTCTTCTACGATGAGACTTACTCTCCCGCAATGATGCTTAAGGCTGTCCATATTTTACTAGCAATTGCTGCCCACTTCGACTATGAAATTTGGCAGATGGATGTCAAGACCGCATTTATGATTGGTCACATTGATGAAGAGTTCTATATGATGGAACTGGAAGGTTTTGTTGATCCTCAGGATGCTGGAAAGGTGTGCAAGCTTCAGCGGTCCATTTATGGATTGAAGCAGGCATCTCGGAGCTGGAACCAATGTTTTGATCAAGTGATCAAGAGTTTTGGATTTGTCCAAAATCAACAAGAGTTCTGTGTTTATAAGAAAGCGAGTGGGAGCTCAGTTGTTTTCCTAGTGGTATATGTGGATGACATATTACTCATGGTAAACAACGTGGATCTTATGAGAAGCGTGAAAGCATATTTGAGTAGTCAATTTTCCATGAAGGACTTAGGTGAAGCTGACATACATATTAGGCATCAAAATCTATAGAGATAGATCAAGACGCCTGATTGCATTAAGTCAAAGTACTTACCTTGAGAAGATTTTGAAGAGGTTCAAAATGGAGGATGCCAAAAGGGGTTTGGCACCTATAACAAAAGGTAGCATACTGAGTTTATCTCAATGTCCGGTAATGGACGCCGATAGAGAAAGGATGTCTTACATCCCCTATGCCTCAGCCATACGTTCTATCCTGTATGCAATGCTAAGTACTCAACCTGATGTGGCATTGGCTATCAGTTTGGCGAGCCGATACCAAAGTAATCTAGGAATGGATCACTGGACAGCTGTGAAAAATATCCTAAGGTATCTCAGGAAAGTAAAGGATACGGTCCTAGTATATGGAGGCAATGATGAAGCTCTAAACGTAACTGGTTATGTGGATGCGAGCTGGCACTCAGATCCTGATGAATCGAAGTCTCAGACATGATTTGTGTTTTTGGTGAATGGTGGGGCGGTAAGCTGGAAGAGCAAGAAGCAACCGGTAGTTGCACAATCTACAATGGAGTCAGAATACATCGCTACTGCTGATGCGGCGAATGAGGCTGTTTGGCTAAGGAATTTCTTCATTGAACTGGGAGTTGTTCCAAGTGCACAAGATCCCGTGACAATCCATTGTGACAACACAGGTGCTATTGCAAATGCAAAGGAACAAAGAACTAATTCCGCAGCCAAACACATCAAGCTACGATTTCAAGTCATCCGGCAGAACGTTGATGAAGGTGAAATCAAGATTTGCAAAGTACACACGGATCTGAATGTGGCAGATCCGTTGACTAAATCTCTCATACAAGCCAAGCACGAACAACACCGGGATGCCATTGGTGTTAGGTTCATGCCTATTGTAAACTAGATTAATTTGTACTCTAGTGCAAGTGGGAGACTAAAGGAGTTATGCCTTAGAGGAAAAAATAAAGTGTATTGTTTGATATATCTCCTACATGTTCATAATACGTTTCATACTTTGCTATAACTATGTTAATACGAAACGTTAATACATGTGTGGTATGTAAACAAACCGTGCCTCTAGTTACCTCTAGCAAACTAGTTCATTGGTCATGAGGATGATCTGGGTTTCAAGATCATGGGCATTTATGCCAATTGACAATGACGTCACGTCATTGGTTGAATGACATGATAGACAAACATCCGATAGTTGTATCTCAATGATATCTAGTTACAAAGTTCACCATTGATGATAGACGCATGAAACCTCGCAACCTGATCCTTAGACTATGAGATAATGCAAATCACCATTCTGAGGGAGATTAGATGGTTATCAAGTATCATACCATGACTGGGTGATCGAAAAGGTGCCACTCAGGTTTCCCGAAGGAGCACATAGAGGAGTACATATGAAGACCAGGATTTGCCAGTCCATGTAACGGATAGATACATATGTGGCCATCTCGGTGACGTTGCATTAACAAAGCTTGCAAGCGTGTGACTGGGTCAGGAAATGCAACGACATGGGAACGAGTAAACAAGTTCATCAGTAACAAGATCGAACTAGGGTATGGAGACACGAAAGATAAAGTCTCGGATGAACTAGGTATCAAGTGGAAAAGGGAACGGGAAACGACTATTCACGGTTCGAGCGATAAGATTCGTGGAATGCACGGGGGGTCATCATGGGCATCCAGGTCCCGAAGATGATCACTCATATGAGAGGATTCTCAATCATGTCCAGAGTGTTCTTGAACCGAAGGATGTCACGCTTAAGGGTGGGGGCGCTTAGGGATAGATGAGGTACCGTAGGAGAAATATAGAGAGAGAAACCGGAATAGTTCTAGGTAACATCCGATGGTGATCGAAAGGGGTTCGGAAGGAGTTCCGAAGTAAAGGAATATGATAATATATGTATATGAATGTTAATTGGAGAATTAATATTAAATATATATTTTATTTTATTTTATTATTAAAGGCTTCCTAATGTTAATGGGCCTCACCCGAAGGGAGGCCCAATAGGGCAAGGCGCCTAAGGGGAGGGTCCGGCCAGCCTTGGCTTGGTAGGCCGGCCAAGTGGGCCCACCTAGGGCCGGCGGGTGTGGGGTTTAGTCCCACACGGCCTAGCCCCTGGGTGGTGAGCCCCCTCCTACTATATATAGGGGTCTCCCCCACCCCTTTGGATGAATCCAATTCTCTCATTCTCTCTCTCATTTTCCTTTGAGGACTTCTCCGTAATATTGGGGAGGACCTCGAGGGATTTGAGTTCTCCACCTTCACACTACCGTCATGTGATCTTCGGTCCGACATCTTCTTCTTCCGCTGCTCGGCTGGATCGGAGCCCAGGAGACGCCGCCTACACCGAACAAGTGTAGTACTTCGGAGGCACCACACTTGGGGTGCTTGGAGCTGCTCGGCTTCATCAATACACGCCTTCCTACATAAGGCGGGCCTCGGTCTTCAAAGGTATGAATACCGTCTCTCTCCTCTATTACTTATGTCTACATAGTATAGATCCTGGTATTAGTGTTCGAGTAGATAGAATTTTTTTGTTTTCTGCTACAGAACCCTACAACTTTATCTTATTTATCTGCAAATGCCCTATGTATTGATTATTACATGAATTGTCTTGTCCATGCAACCCCCATCCATCCATCCCTATGCCTACCGCACTTTAATCCTACCGTTTAATGTAATTTTTACTACTGTCTTTATTTTACTACTCCTATTACTTTGCTATTGCTACTACAAAACTGTTGCTACGGATAAACTACTGCGAGCAAGATTGTTTCCAAGTGCAGCTGAATTGACAACTCAGTTGTTAAGGCTTATAAATATTCTTTAGCTCCCCTTGTGTCGAATCAATAAATTGGGTTTTACTTCCCTCGGAGACTACTGCAATCCCCTATACTTGTGGGTCATCAAGGTGATACTCCGAGAAGCACATGAGACACCATATTCAATTCATTTAGGAAGTACAAAGATGTACATGGATCTTAAAGAGTTATTTTGGTGGAACAATATGAAAGGAGATATTGCAAAGTATGTGTCTGAATGCCATACCTGCCATTAGAATGAAGGTAGAACATCAGAGTCCAGCAGGACCACTACAACCATTAGCAATTCTAGAGTGGAAATGGGAGGAAATTGGTATGGTTTTCATTATAGGATTACCGATGACTCCTAAGAGAAAAAATATGATATGGGTGGTAGTTGATAGGCTTACAAAAAGTGCACATTTTATTCCAGTGAATCAAAAGGATAATGCTGAGAAACTAGTAGAAATATACGTCAAAGAGATAGTGAGTAAGCACGGAGTACCCAAGAAAATTGTATCAGATAGAGGATCTGTGTTTACTTCAGCATTTTGGAAACAACTACATGAAGAACTCGGGTTAAAACTGGATTTTAGCATAGCTTATCATCCAAAGACCGGAGGTCACACAGAAAGAACTAACCAAATCTTAGAATATATGCTGAGAGCATGTGCCTTAGATTTTGGAGGATCGTGGGAAGATCATCTACCTTTGGCAGAATTTTCTTACAACAATAGCTACCAGAGTAGTCTGAAGGCAGCACCATATGAAGTACTTTATGGTCGAAAATGTAGATCGCCAATATGTTGGTATGAACCAGGTAGTAGCAAGGAGTTTGCACTGGATTATATCAAGGAAAAGACAGACATTGTCGATACCATCAGGGATCGATTGAAGATAACTCAGAGCTGTCAAAAGAGTTATGCATAGCAAAGTTGAAGAGCATGGCATCCAGAAGTGGGGGATATGGTATATCTCAAGGTTAGTCCAATGAAAGGAGTTAAGAGATTCGAAGTGAAAGGGAAACTTAGTCCAAGATATATCGGACCATTCAAGATACTGAGCCAAAACAGAAATGCCGCATATGCTTTAGAGTTATCAACGAGGCTAGTTCATGTTCACAATGTTTTCCATGTGTCGCAACTTCGAAAGTGTCTTAAAGTTCCCTATGATGCAATCACACACCAAGAGATTGAATTGGAAGTGATTTACTTATGTTGAAAGACCGTGAAAGATTTTGGAAGAGAACTGGAAAAGATTAAGGAACAAAGCTATTAAGTACTACAAAGTGTAGTGGGCACATCATCCTAAGCGGGAAGCAACCTGGGAGAAAGAGGATGACCTACGAGAAGCCTATCTAGAACTATTCAGGTACACACCAATAAAACTTTAGGATGAAGTTTAATTTAAGGGGGGAAGACTATAACATCCCAACGTTTAGGAACCAACAAAGGGTAGAAATAGGAATTTGTGCATGCGCATGCATTCATCTATAAAAAACAGGATAATTTTTTTGTCGAGATCAGAGTTTCTTTCACTATCCAGAGGTAAATTTAGCTCTTTATAGTGATTGCTATAAATTTTGACATGATCGTTAGGAATTTAAAAAATTTTGGGGAAACAATTTGAATTTAAGTTTAAATTGAATCATTTGGAAAAGATTTGAAAATTAGAAATAATTCGTATTTAAGTTTTTTTCCAAAATGATTTAGTTAATATTGTTTGAATATATAATATTTATTAAACAATAATGTGAAATGAAAAGAATACAAACAAAATAATTTAAATAAGAAAATATTTCTTATTTCTTTCTTCTATTCAATTATAACTATACAAATACAAATATAAATATAAATATCAAACAAGTATATTACAGGAACAAGTTATAGTGAATAGAAAACTTTATTGAATAAAAGAATGATATTACAAAGATTCTTTACAAAGTGAATAAGTAAAATTTTACAAAAGAAACTAAATAAAGGAAACTGAACTAGTTTCTATCTAATTCCTAGTCTAGACTTCTTAATCTCTAATACATGATCTTGTACCTGTGAACACAGAAGTAAACAAATGAAAGTAAAGGGGTTAATGTTAGATATAGTGCTCTCATCCATGAACAATGAAATGCACCCTTTAAATTGCATCATTGAGCAATTAGTTTATAACATGGGCAAATTTCACCAATGTGCAAATGTGTTCTTATCAAATCTTGGCCTCATTACAACATCATTGGCCTGGGGCAAGTTTCACCATTCCAGCAAAAATAAAATAGCCATCACAGGATATTATCAACTACCATTCAAACCAATCCACATGAAAATATCTCAACCTTTGAAACTTGAGTCATGTGGAGCCCATTGGTAAGCAGCTTGGTCACTGCATGCATGCTGTGTGTTGTCAATACAACAGCAGCCCAATACACATAAAAGAGGTCACAGAGCCGCATCACAACTACTAGCTTCTACCTTAGTTTTTGTCTATCTCACATCATCACCAAGATCTCAAGAACAAAGCCAAGAACACCACACATCTTGCCAAATATCCAATAAATCCACCAGCTAATCCTCACATCAAACCATCCAGATCATCCACAGGATGGTAATCTAAGGAGGGGGTGGTGCAGGAGGACAACAAGGTCAAGTAGTAGTTCACGGGAGCTAGGAGGAGCAGGACAAGTACCAGGAAGTGCAGAACAAAGTCCAGGGAGTGATCACATTTCCGGGATCAAGCCAGTAAGAACAACCATCACAGCAACATCATCAACAATAGCTGTGTGGTGAGTTTTATACAAGACCATCACACTGTTGATCTTATCTATTTCATCAGAACATGAGTTATTCTGTACATATTCTTCTTAGAAAAACACCCTAGAAGAAAGATAAAAATCCAACAATAAATCTTCACAAACTACCACCAAGATATCAGCCTTTGCATCACTGATCTTGGATAACACTCTCTAGTTTTATAACTAGATATGCATGAATCCTTGAATGAACATTTTTGGGCACATCCTATGGATGGTAGCACCTAAAAAATGCTACATCCTAAAACTTCATCTTAAATAGTAAGGATCCACCATAATATCCTTAAACAAGCCTATCAAATCATTTTCCTAACCACTGTAGGAATCATACCTAGGAATTATCCATCATAGGATATGTGAGATAGGAAGCAGTAGGTAAAAACTTTTGTTTCTACCTAGTAGAGTCTTAGACCAGCATCATAGACTTAAGGATACATCCAATATAGCTCTATAGATAACAAAAATCTTTCCAAACATGCAAGCTAAGCCAATCCACAGTTGATCTCATGAAAATCCTATCCAAAGACATGAATTGTGTACCAATCAATAGATGATGTCACAATAACCATGCTTGATAAGCAATTCATTTACAAAGGCTACATAGTCAAATCCTCTCAAAAATAGACTTAGTCATTTTCCTAAAATAACAATTAGGAATCATATTTGACATCTATAAATTCTATCATTAGAAATTATCAGAGAGTAATTGGATTAGATATCCAAATCCAATTCTTTCATACCAAAGCATATCAATAAGAACCAGAGAACTAATCTCAATCCAAATCATAGCCATGATGTCACCAATCCAATACAGGATAATAAGTAAAAGTTTAGTTAACAGCCTACTGACATGAATTACTGTCGACACCAAAAACCACAGTATAGCAGTGAACCCTACACAACTAGATTTAGAAAGTAACCCACCTCAAATAAACATTGTATCAGGGGGATGAACCCTAGCACAGAGGGACGAATCCTAGTGTAGTGGACAAACATAATTAGGGTTCATACGTTGCAAGCACATAGAGTGTAGCAAGGTAAGACAGAGAATAAGGGGGAGAAGGAAGAACTCAACTGTGGTCCTCGCTGAGATTTAGTAGAGGAAGCAGAAATGCTGACGAGGGTGTACATGGTGGCACGGGGAGCACCCAAAGGTGCTGCGACCCACACCAAGCTGCAAACGCGGCGGCCACAGGAGCATGAGCGGTGCTGGCGACACCACATAGCCACCAGAGCACTAGAGTAGCACCACAGGGACGATGAGGCACTGAATCTCCGGCAACGACCGAACCCTAGGTTTCGGGATGGAGGCGGCATGGTTAGGGGAGAGCTCTCGCGCCGAATCGCGCTAGACCAATTGACGGAGCATCATCGACTAACTCGTCTCACGTCACATCAGTGGCCGGAAAGTCCAGAGGCGGCCAAAGTTGCACGGCGATGGCGGTGGCACCATATCGCCAGGAAGGGGAACGTGAGAGGAAAACATGAGTGTGCGTGAGAGAGAGAGAGAGAGAGGGGTACTGGGCCTGTCTGGGTCAGTACCGAGTGATCCAAGGGGGTTTGACCCTACACCCAGATGAGTCGGGTCAGGTTGGGCCAGGCTAGCGCAGTGAGCCAGGCCCGTGTTTTAAAAGGAGTTGTTTAAAAAGAAATATTTACATATATGTCCCTAAAACTAAAATAGCTCTATAAAAATAAAATAAAAATCCTAAAAATATAAATAATATATCTATGAACTTATAAAAATATCCTCTACTCACTAAAAATAATAGATAGTAATTTTAAAGTAACTAAATATAAGTCTATTATAAATATTGTATTTATTTATTTTCGAATTTTATACAAATAAATAAAATACTTAAAATTGAATAAAATTTACTTTTAAGATCTTAAATAAATATACTATGGTAGAAAAATACTAAGTGGTATTTTGGCAAATAAATTAAGGTTGTTAAAAATAAAATCCTTATTCCTTATAGGAATTTTAAGCAAATAGTTGAAAGAGTTAAAAAATTAAATAAATTCATTTTTAAAATCTTAGAATAATACTAGTTATCATAATAATACTAGATATAAGAATTATGTGAATTTAATGGTTCTTGAGTAATACTTTTATTTTATTAATTAAAAGAAGCATAAAACCTTTATATGGTGGGTAAAACATGCAAAGAAGAAAGATAATAAATCATTGCATGACATTACTATGCATTGCATATTTCTTCTTTATATATTGTTCTTATCGGGCAATAATGGTCTTTTGTAGAAACCGGAGCTCAAGGTCAGGTGGAAGTATCCAACTTCACTACTTTGCAGTCATAAGGCAAGTTCATCACTTGCTCATGTCATTTGAAGTGTCTTTATGAAAGAATTTGAAAATTTTGTGTTATCACCTATGTTCTAAAAGAGACAGAAAATAAGTATTTTCCCAAACAAATGAAATGCTATTATCGTCCTAAGTGGTAATAAATACTAAGAATGACAATGGAATCTAAGATTCCAGTTGCCAAACAGCTAGAACTTAATAACCCATGACATTAGTGATTCTAGCGCCGTATAATACGCGTTAGCCATAAGATTGGGAATTGGATGGAGAAGTCAGCTGGATCTTCTTCCTTTCGCATGGACAGATGACCTGACCATGAGGTTGCGGATTTCTCGTGGAGAAACCTAGCACATGGGTGGAACTCCTTAGTTTCCCATGATTTTGGTGTCTAGATTATCTTGAGAGGCTGCCAATGGTTTAGCTAGACCTTTAAGGGAGCTTGCCAGGGCATAACCGTCTCATAGAGTCTTTAGGTGCCTACCATAGTTTTAGCCGGTCCTATAAGGGGCTTGATAGATGTGGGGCATGTCCTGGAAGGTTGTGTCTTCATGCGGGGTCGCGGAGAAGGGCACTGATTGGCTTGGATCATCTACTAGGCCCCACATCAAAGAATTGTGGATGAGAAAGTATGCCAAGTTGTGCAACAAGGGTTTGGTCTCTTACGGGTAAAGCAACGCACCTCTGCAGAGTGTAAGAATTATGACATGTTACTCTCTGTTTCGGGAAGGAGCTATGAGCGCAGTAGGAAAGGAACTCCATGAAGTTCTGATCAACCTGTGAAGGCTGATGGACATAGTTTTGGATAATAAAATCAATATTTGAAGAAATGTTTACAAAAACTGCATAGTACCAAGAACTTATAGTCCGAGGTGGTAGTTAGAGCATCAAACTTCCCACCGTGCATATAATGAACTTGTTGGGTAACGCTGTTACTCACCCTTTCCTTTGAACCCCTTGCTAGACTTTGTGGAGCAAAAGGATAACCAGGTGTATGCTCTAGAAGTCCAGAACAATGTCTACTACAAAGAGCCGGACCTGTCCGATGTTGTTGAAGGGGTGGACTATGGGATACACTATGGAGCTGAAGACAACAAATCATAGTAGTTGTCAGGATGGAACTTAGTTATCTAGGTTGAGTCGAGCAGCACGAACCGTATAGAATAAACTATTGAGATCACATCTTTCTTATCGTTGTGTCTTTAATTCTTTCGCTGAACTTATTAAATAAGTTGTTTGGTTTGTAAACTTGAATCTTTCAAAGATCTTGATCTTTTGGTATTGTAATAATATGTTATGTTTGTGATCTGGACCCGCAATTTTTTTTTGTACCACTCCGAGGATGCAATATTTGCGGAATGGTGTTCCGTGAGTGTTATGTCAACGACTATAGTATACTACAACATGTAGTGGCATGATGGGCCAACGCAAAGGCCCAGAAGACTTACCGATGTAGGCCTATGTAGTTACTTGTAGTCCAAGATGTACTTTGTAACTGACTCTTATTTGTAGCCGGATAGGTATCTCCTGTAAACCCTAGGCCAGATATCTATATAAGACCTCCTAGGGACCAGCTTTTAGGGCAACAACATTAATCTACAAACTCAACTCGCATAGGCGAAACCCTTGTAACCCATATTCCAGCTTTGCCATATTACTGGATTGCTAGCAGGAGTAGGATCCGTCCACCATCGATGGATTCGAACTAGGGTAAACTTGTGTGCTCACCGTCCGGGAACACCATATGTCTGACACCCCTATCTTCCGCATGCCTCGAGGACCTGCTAATGGACTACTTGTCCTCAATCCAACGATAGTTGTCGCTCACTGTGGGGCAAGTGAGCTTCGGATCTGTGTTTCGAGCAAAATCTGCAAGAATTAGAATCAGTGAGACAATCGTCGTCAATCGCGTCCTCTACACCAACAATGTCCCTCTCGTTCTTCTCAGTGAGACTTGGATTCCGGCTAGGAGTCTGTGACTAGCTACAACATCATGTCTTTTGGGGAGATCGATGTCTACCTCGGTTTCGCTGAACCTTCCCCACCCACCCTAGCGATGATGATAGAGGCAGAAGAAGTTTCTGGGTCCACTTTGTCCGCAAAGGCGGCAGAGTTCCGGATCCCTGAAGATCTTAACCCCTCCTAACCCGCACCTGGCATGGAGATCATGGAGAAAGCTAAGCCTGAAGCAGATCTTCCTATGGACGTTGAATCCGAAGTGGATCTCCCTAGCAGGGTCGAATCTCAGGACGATCTCCCCAGCGATGTCGAATCTTAGGAGGAGCAAAGCAACAACAGCTCTGGATCTAGCTCTGCCGATGCTGGAGCAGGACAATCTTTCCTGAGGAACATGTTGAGGCGTATGATGTTGCATGACGCCAGCATGGAGGAAATCCTGGAGACCATCAAGTGTTTCGAGGAAGCCAATGAAGAAAGCCGCAACTACCTCAGGACCCACACATCTCACTTTGTCGGATACTTTGGATCCGGATCCAGCTCTGCTGATTGATACGTCCAAAACGTATCTACTTTCTCAAAGACTTTTGCTATTGTTTCTCCTCTAAACTTGTGTGATTTGGATAAAACTAACACAGACTGACAATGTTTTCAGCAGAATTACCTTTGTGTCTAGTTTTTGTGTAGAAAATCAACTATCAGGAAAAATCCCAGAAAATATGCCAAAAATCCTATTTCACTAGAAGACTCATGGAGCCAGAAGACGAGACGGAGGAGGGCCACAAGGGGCCCACACCACCTGGTCGCGCGGGCCATCCCAGGTCGCGCCTGGGGGTGGTGTGGCCGCCTCGGTCACCCCCTTGGCCTCCCTCTTCGCCTATAAGATACCTCCTGACCTAAAAACCCAGGGGGGTTCGATGTTTTTCCAAAGACAGTTCCGTTGCACCGCCACCACCAGATACCACGATTCGGAACCAGAAACTCTGTTCTGGCACCCTGCCGGGATGGGGGAATTGGAGGAGATCATCGTTATCATCATCACCATCGCTTCTCCATCAACCATCCATGATTCCCCCATCCATGAGTGAGTAATCCCCCGCTGTAGGCTATGGGAATGGTAGGGATTGGATGAGATCGTTCATGTAATGGCATCAGATTGTTAGGGCATGGTGCCTAGTATCTATTATTAGTGCCTTTTGACTTTGTTGCAACTTGTTATGCTTAATGCTTGTCACTAGGGCCCGAGAGCCATGTTTTCAAATCTGAACATGTTATTGAATCATGATGATAGTATTGTTTGTGATCTTACATGCAAATTGTATACACATATTATTATGTGGAACCAAAGGCCCCGAAGTGACAATAATCGGTATAACCAGAGGGAATGGTTATGATATGAGGATTACGTGTGTTCACTGAGTGTTAATGCTTTGCTCTGGTGCTCTATTAGAAAGAGCACCTTAATTGCGAGTAGTTCCCTTGAGGCCTCGCTGCAAACGGGCTGGTAGGACAAAAGATGTTGTGCAAGTTCTCATTACGATCACGTATGACTATATATGGAACACATGCGTATGATTATTTAGTACTTGGATGCTTTATCTTATTTATCTGCAATTGACCTATATCTTGATTGCTATATGAATTGTCTTATCCATGCAATGCCCGCCCATCCATCCCTATGCCTACCGCGCTTTAATCCTACTGTTTACTGCAATTGTTACTACTGTCTTTACTTTTACTGATGTTCTTACTTTGCTATTACTACTACAAAACTGTTGCTACTAATAAACTACTGTGAGCAAGACTATTTCCAGGTGCAGCTGAATTGACAACTCAGTTGTTAAGGCTTATAAATATTCTTTGGCTCCCCTTATGTCAAATCAATAAATTGGGTTTCACATCCCTCGAAAATACTGCGATACACCCCCTATACTTGTGGGTCATCACCGATGTTGGAGACAATGATGACTCGGTGCTGGAGGTGATCGGAACAAACGCTGACTTACCGGCATCTTCAGATGATTCCGTGATGTCGGCAGATTTCTGGAAGTTCTTTGTGGAATACGAAGAGGAGCTCAACTCTAGGGCTGCAGATGAAGGAGAAGCTATGGATGAAGGATTCGGAGAAAACTCTACCAAAGCGTAGGATGATATGGATCTCGAAGAAAACCCCGACATCCAAATGTCTGAAAGTACTGATCAAAGCTTGACTCTAGGAAACGGACCCAAAGCCGCCTTTGCTACCAGCGCTACCAAGAGGGCACAGAAGAAGAAGACTCCGGCCAAGGACCCTCCGGCTGAGGAGGTAATCACCGAAGATTATAAAGAAGACTCTGATGGATCTCTAATCCCAGATGATCCAAAATACACCCCAATGGATGGACACGTGGTTACCCCTGGTGCCCGTAAAACCTCAGATATGCGCTAACTAGGCCAATCCCTACTGCTGCAGAACTTACACCTGCAGAATTGAAAGATAAGGCCCAAGCTCTAGAAGCAAGTCGCTAAGTACTCCTGGATGAAGCTAACAATATCCTCGAGGAGAAAAAGCGCGTCACATCTGCAGGGCAGTTCAACTCCCTGCAGCACCATGAGACCCGGAACGGCCCTGTACGGGCTAACAAGAATCTAGAAGTCCACAAGGCTCTCTTCGAGGGAGATGACGCCCTAAAGGAGAACCTCGACTTGATAGCAAGGGAGATCTTGTGTATGGCACACCAGTGGAAAACACTGTTGCAGCTCGAGATATCCTAGCGAACAACCCAAACCCAGACCAAATTCGGTTAGGCGTAAAGCTACCTACCAAGGGCCTAGAGTAGCAGAAAGCCACCAAATCTGGAAGCGGAAAACTTGTCTATAAATCTGACCAATGCCACACGGATCCGGCTTGGCATGACATAAGGCACTAATAGGATCCAGAACAACGATACCGTCCCGACTGTCGGGAAGATAACTACTCAAGAACCTGATCTTCAACGACACAGAGCCACACGCGATTGGAGTAATGTAGCTCTAGCCATGGAGCGAGACATAGTTGCAGCATTGGTTTCGAGACAGCCTCCCCGACGACAGTCGAACAATCACATGGAAGATGAAGAAGAGCGACGTCAGGAGGAGGACCGACAAAGGATGCCACCTCCTAGACACACAAGCCGTCCGACTGAACCTCGGCACAACAGCGAAAATGATGGACACCATGCCAAGTCAAGACGGTAGAGGGCTCGTCGTAACCAAGACCCTCCCTAGAACCAGAATAATGACGCTCTAGCTGGAGGCCGGCACTCAGCCGGAAATAATCAACCTGCACCTCCCTCTCCACCAAGCAACCATCATAGCAGCTCTCGAGGGAGCCATGGAGGGCGTCATGCGGAGGAGATGGTGGCTAAAGCATAAGTCTGGCTCCAAGTCACCACATCCATAGTGAACAACCACGGCGACGTTCTATGTCACCTATTGATGCGAGGCACCGAATCAACTCTAACATAGAGGCGCGGCTCTATGAGTCATACAACATCTATGTGGGTCCAAAATGCTTTGGACTGCGCATTTGACGAACAAACTTCCCAGAAGGATTTACTATATCAAGGCACATCCAGCCCTACGGCGGTGTAGCTAGGTAGACACCTGGCTCCAGGACTTTTTCCAAGCTTGCTGCATTGCCAAAGGAGGAAACAGCTTGGTCGTGACCCAGTATCTCCCGCTTATGCTGAGGAAGATGGCACGATCATGACTCAATGAACTTTCGGAAAACACCATCCATAACTGGTATGACATGCAAAGCGTGTTCTTTCAGAATTTCGAAGGCACATAATAGAGGCCCTGTACGGTAGGAGACCTACCGTGTTGCACCCAGAAAGCCGGAAAAACTTGCCTGGATTATCTCGGACAATGGATTGTCATCAAGAACTCGTATGATGGAGTAAAAAATCAAACCGTGATTGACGCTTTCATTGCGGGACTCCCAATTGGTTTGCTGCATCACCGCTTGAAGTGCGACAAAGTTACCGATCTGGGGGAAATGATAGATACGGCAAGCAAGTATGAAGATGCCAACAATGATTCAGAGGGACTACTGAACGTTCTAAATGTGCTACAGTTGGCAAAACAGCCAAAACAGCAGGCCTGGAAGCGCAAAAACACCTCGGAAGAAAAACCCACTGTGGAGGCAGCTGTAGTAAACGCTACTTTCGAGTCTGGAGGACGAGGAGGGTGCGGAGGCGGCCGCGGACGTTGTCATGGAACATACAGGGTCTAAGGTAGAGGAGACCATCAACCTGGAAAAACCTACTCTTGGGCCGACATCGCCAATAATCCGTGTGTGCATCACCCGGACGGCAACGGAAACATTCCGACAAGGATAAAGAGACGAATCCGCTGGCTACAGAGCCAAGCAATGAAAAGGAAAGAAACATTCCGACAAGGATAAAGAGACCAAGGAAGATTTCGACATGGAGGAGGCAAAAGCTTCAAATCCCAAGTCGGACGGAAAGAAGACCTTCCCAACGAAGAAAGACACCCATGTCACTTTCCTTGGGTCTCAACCAGCCAAGGTCAAGAAAGCAGTAATGCACGAGCTCAACGCAACTGTTTCGTCTGCCCCTCAATTTTTGGACTAGTCAAAAGTGACAATCACCTTTGACCGCGTTGATCATGCACCTAAGTTACACATGCGAGGAAAGTATGCTCTAGTCGTCAATCCACTTATTGATGGCTATGGGATCTCCAAGACCCTCATGGATGGAGGCACCAACATTAACATCCTCTACATCGAAACGCTGCGTCAGATGAGGATCTCGGAGACACAGCTGAATCACAGCTCTGTGATTTTCCACGGAGTTGTCCCCGGAAGACAAGCAAATTCTCTGGGAGAGATCACTTCGGACGTTACCTTTGGAACTCCAAAGAATTATCAAACGGAAGCACTTTCTTTTGAAGTGGTCCCGTTCAAGAGCGCATACCATGCTATCTTCGGACGTCCGTCTTACTAGGATTTTATGGCTCGTCCATGTTACATTTACAATATGATGAAAATTCTAGGTCCCAAGGGCGTGATCACCATCAGGGGAGACCTGAAGAAAGCACGAGAATGCAAGGATAGAAATGCCCCCTTCGCTGAAGTCGTACTGCATGCCCAGGAGTACCAGGAGATCAAGAAGACCATCGACCCGTCCAAGGTGCTCGCGATGAAGAAGGAGGTGGTGAAGTAAACTATGAAGTTCAAGGAATCGGAAGAGACGAAGACGATGTTGTTACAGGAAGGAGATCCGTCAAAGGTGACGCGGATATGTGTAGGTTTAGATCGCACATAGGAAAGCACGCTCGTCGAGTTCCTCAAAGCTAATAAAGATATCTTCGCATGGCAACCTTCTGATGTGACCGGAGTACCTAGGAAACTTGACGAGCACTCTCTAAATGTACACCGAAAAGCTAAACCCGTCAAACTGTCTCTACGACGGTTCGACAGTGAAAAGCAAAAAGCGATAGCTAAAGAACTAGCCCGACTCGAGTTAGCTGGATTCATAGAAGAGGTCATCCACAGTGACTGGTAGACCAATCCTATAACGGTCCCTAAAAAGGACACCGCTGATTTAAGGATGTGTGTTGATTATACCGCCTTGAACAAGGCTTATCCCAAATATCCGTTCGCTCTGCCTAGAATTGATCAAGTAATCGACTCTATGGAAGTCTCGAAACTCCTATGCTTTCTCGACGCATATTTCGGTTATCACCAAATCCGGATGAAGGAATCAGACAAAGTAAAAACTTCATTCATAACCCCCTTCGGAACCTTTTGTTTTGTTATGAACACAGGAGCTACATACCAGCGCACTATGCAGCGTTGCCTCCACAATCAAATCGGATGCAATATACATGCATATGTGGATGACATAGCGGTGATGTCCAAAAAGAAGGAAACACTAATTTCCGACTTAGAGGAAACATTCACTAATCTATGCAAATACAACATAATGCTTAACCTGAAGAAATGTTTCTTTGGAATACCAACCAGGAAATTGTTAGGTTTCATCGTGTCTCAAAGAGGCATAGAGGTGAACCAGGAAAAGATAAAGGCTATACTCAACATTTCTAGGCCAACTCGCCCGAAAGACATACAAAGATTAACTGGTTGCATTGCTGCAGTCAGTCGGTTTGTAAGCCTGCTCGATAAGAGATCCGCACCACTTTACAAGTTCCTGAAAAGACCAAAAAATTTGTCTGGACTGATGAAGCTGAAGCTGCACTATAAGACCTGAAAAACATTACTCTCGTCTGCTCCCATCCTTGCAGCACCGGAACCGATGTTGCTCTATCTTGCTGCAACAAATAGAGTTGTTAGCATCATCATGATGGTGGAATGACCAGAGGAAAAGCAGGAACACATGGTGCACCGTCCGACCTACTACCTCAGCGAGGTCTTGAATGAATCCAAACAGTGGTATTTGCACTATCAAAAGCTAGCCTATGGTGTGTTCTTTGCATCTAGAAATCTATGACATTATTTTTAGGAGCATAAGATTACCGTGGTGAGCACAAATCCCATGAGAGACATAATAAATAACAGCGACGCCACAAGATGTGTCGCGAAGTGGGGAATAGAGCTCTCAGCTTTTGACATTGAGTATAAACCTCGCACAACAATCTAATCCCAAATCCACGCTGACCTTTGTTGCTGATTGGACAGAGAAAACGGATAACATGACCCTACCAGAGTCGAAATATTGGACCTTACACTTTGACGGGTCTAAAGAGCTCGGGGGCTGGCATGGTGCTCAAATCACCCCAAGGAGATAAACTTTTCTATGTGCTGTAGATACACTTCACGGCAACAAAAAAATTGTCGAATATGAAGAACTGCCCCATGGAATCCGGATTGCTAAGGATATCGACATCCAATGACTTATGTGTTATGGAGACTCTTATCTTGTTGCTCAACAAGTGTCGGATCACTATAATGTGAACAAACACATGGCCGCGTATAGGGTTGTCGTGGATGAACTATCTAAATTGTTCGAAGGTTTTGAGGTTCAACACATCCCTCAAAGAGAAAATGAGGAAGCAGATGCATTATCTCGAATAGGCTCTGCACAGATGTCGTCGGATTGATGACAAGTATGCCATGAGGGGGTCCTCGAGGCATGCGGAAGAGAGGGGTGTGAGACGTACGGTGTTCCAAGACGGTGAGCACACAAGTTTACCCAGGTTCGAATCCGCCGGCTTTGGACGGATCCTACTCCTGCTAGCAATCCAGTAATATGGTAGAGCTGGAATGTGGGTTACAAGGGTTTTGCCTATGCGAGCTGAGATTGTAGACTATTGTGGGGTGCCCTAAAGGCTGGTCCCTAGGACGTCTTATATAGATATCCAGCCTAGGGTTTACAGGAGAGACCTATCCAGCTACGACTAAGAGTCGGTTACAGAGTACATCTTGAACTACAAGTAACACTACATGCCTATGTCGGTAAGTGGGCCGCCCGTGAAGCCAAGCTCTAACCCAAAGTGGGCCACCCTGGTGAGTGAGGCACAGTGAGGATACCTGGAAAGTATATCCCCAACAGCAGCCCCCGGAAGCCTCCAAGACGCAGAGTTGGATTTCACCATTGTCTAGCTTGATTCATCTTCGTCTTGTAGAATCTTGAAGGGTTCCTAAAACTTCAAAAGAAAGGATAGGATCCGAGTCTTAAAGCGAGTCGGACCTATGAGTACATTATTCGAGTTTCTAGCTTGAAATTCAAACTTAAGCCAGAACTTGGTCTCTGACGGAACCTGACATCAGTCAAGGTCAAGTCACGTCACTGCCAGACATTCCTAACAACATGACCATTGGTGGGTCCGCCTTGTGCGGAACCGAGGCATCGTTTTAATGCGGAGATTGATGTGGCTTCGCGAGGAGGTTACCCATCTCCTTCCACGATGCGTGGTAGGGTTACTATTTATATTTTCACGAATCTTAGCGTAGGTGAGGGATATAAGGGGTCAAGATCTCTTCCTTCTTCCTTACCAGTGCCAGTGCCTCCTCCTTCCTCTCGATGCTTCCTACAAAAAAGCTCCCCTGCCTCCCCCAAAGCTCATAGCACCGCCCATCCTAGGTTACCACCGCTCACAGAATGGCTGAGGCTTCATCCTCCGGCACGGCGGCGACGACCTCTGCAGCAATGGAGAGGGAGAACTTCCACGGGATTTGGATCCCCTGCGCCCTCGAGGACGCCATGCTCTATGTCGTCGAGAAGGAAGGACTCCTCCGCACCGGTGACTGGTGGAGCGGCTTTGGACAAACCATCCCCACCGCCAACGCCGACGAGCGAGTGCACATCGACACCCACCTCGGCAGACGTTTGAGTTTTCCTCCCTGAGACTTCTTCTCTGAGGTTATAGATCACTATGGAGTGCAAATCCACAATCTCCCCCCAAACTAACTTTTAGAAGTGAGTGCATATGCATCTTTGTGTGAGGGGTATCTCGGCATTCGTCCAAGTTCTCTTCTTTTCCGGTAATATTTCCAGACCCAGATAAATTCCATCATGGCCGGTGTTCCTTACATCACCGAGACTCTTAGATTTTCTGTTAGGAGAGAACAAGTCTGTCCTAGGATTAAGGCTAGTGAGTCTATGAAAAAGTGTCCATCCACGTTCTTTTACCATAAGGACAGATTGGCTCCCGACAAAGCAACTTCTTTGCCTGCTTTCATCGACGGGCCGCCATGCCCCAAGAGTCCTGGGACGCAGATGCTCGGGCTCTCACTTATGATCTACTTCTTGATAAGAGGCGGATCGAATATTTGATGAAGCACAAGGGTCTAAAAGGATTCGACTTGTTTCATTGTTGGCTAGCGCACCGAATCCAACCTCTCCAACATCGTGGCGATCGGCTTATGCACTCAATCACCAAGAGCAAGACGGATTCTCTCTAGATCTGCTCCAAATCTTATTCGGATAAGGACTATGAGTCCCATATCAAATGGTTGATCAAGCAGCGGACTAAGAGGAAGATTTTGGAGCTTTCCTTGGATATGCATACGGCTGATGATCTCGTGACACCAGTAAGTTTTCCAGCAGTTACTCGAATATGTGTTCATCTATACATTGTTGTGTTTTTTTGCAATACTGAGGTATTTGTTCTTTCAACTTGCTGACCTCCCTGAGTTAGAGCTTGATCCTCTTGAGGGATATCCTCCTGAGCTCTCTCAGGATGATGGAGAACTGATTGTACTGCCAGATGCGCTTACCCGGAAGCATAAGACTCCGACCGTGTCTATCGGCACAAAGGAATTGCCTGTTGTGAAGAGGTAACTTTCCTCACAAGGTCTTTGTATTTTATTTCTCATTCTTTCTAAAGTGTAACGTTCTTTGTTCTATTACCTCTTTAGAGCTAAATAGCTCACCAAGGGCAAGGGGAAGGGAAGCTCGGCAAAGACCCTGCGCCAGTCAAAGTTAAATTTGACTTCTCCTATCATAGTGCTTCCGAATCCTGCCCCAAAACCTTCTACAACACCAGAGATTACTCCACCTCCGTCTATTGCGGAAGATCCGGCTCATCATTCTGAGCCAGCGAACCTTGGTTTGCAGACTGACGTCCCCATGGATGACTCGGCACTTGATAAGGGTGAACCCGTAAAGGGTAATGATCCCTCGGGAGAGGTTTTCGCTAATAACCTTCTCAGCAATCTGGGTATCGCTAAACTTGCCATTACTCAGAAAACTGTAGAAGAGATCCAGAAGCTGGCTCAATCATGTTTGGAGAGACGGAACATCACCGCCGAGGAAGAGGCTCCAGAAGCAGAAGACGTAAAATTCTTAGAGCTTCTTGATCAAGTTCGTCTTCACGAGGACAAGCTAAAGGCTGGTGTGGCTCCACCACCAGTGATCTCGCTCACTCTTGCCGAGAAGGTTTCTTCTGAGGTGAACACAAGCCTAAGAAAGCTGAACCATGAACATTATGTAAGTCGGAATTTGACTTTCTCTTTTACTTTATTGCATATCATATCCTCTAGCCCCCAAGCATGAAATTGGATAGGAAATTCGAATTTATGCTTCCATAGGATGCCAAAGAACGAACTAGTGTAGCCCCCAATGCTTGTGCTGATATTAGTTAAAATATTAGCCCGAGCCTTTAGTAGACTTCTGACTCTGGGTATTATTCTGACTTACAGAAAATTAATGCTTATAACCAGGAATTGTTAAAGAATATTTGCAATAAGAGGAGAGAGATCAGAGCTCTTCGTCTTGAAAATTCTCAACTGAAGATTTCCAAGGATGAGGTTGAAGGTAATCATTTCAATCCTTATCCTTGCTATTTTGGCTTTCATAGTCAAATTTATTATTCAGTTGTTTCCTTTTTGTTTACAGAACTGGTCAAGCAGTCATGCAAAATGATTGAAGAGGCTGAGAATTTCAAAACCCTGGAGGTAGAGAAAGCCTACTTATGGCGGGAGCTAAATGAGCTTAAGGCAGATCACCAGCGTAGCATTGCCAGCATTCTTGAATCCTCTTCCATGGCCTCCAAAGAACGTGATCGAAAGATCGCAATCCAGGATCAGAGAATCTCGGATCTCAATGATGAGTTGTTCAGAGAAGAGGACATCACCCAAGCTCTCTGGGATGAACACCAGAGTCTTCGAGCGGAGAGGACCAAAGTTGACGATGTCATCTTGACAATTTTCCTATCTCTGACTTCTAGTTCTTTTCGATTCCTAAGAATACGGTTATATTTCTAACTTTGCTTTTGTATATGCAGATCCTTTGAACTTACTGGATTCTTCCTCTACCAAGTCTCACACCAGCCGACTTACAAAAGTCAGCGATTTTCTTCACGATTTCTGCTAGTCATTAGAGGATATTGGCAAAGTTCTCAAAGTTCCAAATATGAATATAATGTCTCCTTTGAGGTGCGATATAAGGCAAAGAAGATGCCCCAGCTTATTCAAGATTGGAACATGTCCTATGCGCGAACCGCAACACAAAATGCCCTTACCATGGTTATGAGCCACCATGGAAGCATGGAAATTTGGCAAGTAACCAGGGGTTATTCAACTGTGGATCAAGACGGCCAGGAGCAAGAAATCAAGGCCATCATGGACTCCTATGCCGGTTATGGATGTCATGTAGCTGATCTGACTAGCTACGACACTCCCTTCTTCACTCGTGTGGAAACGCCTCCTCCGCCTGTCGAAGAAACAGCCGAAGTTTCCGACGACGAGCAAACTATATCTTATTTGCATGTCTCGAAAAGATATCAAGGCGAAGGCGATGTCTCCAGTGAGCCGGCAGCTCCTACCTCTTCTCCTGCATCGTAGAGTACCAGAAAAAGCAATGTGTTATTCTAAAACAATCGGATTTGTAATAAGTAGTATAATATTTTTGCTAGTGCTAAGATTTGCAAGAACTAATGCTTCTATTTAGCACTTTTGTCTTGATTTTGACGTGCCTAAAATTTTCCATAAGCACTTTTGTTTTTTGTCTATACTTATCACTTATCTGGATTTCTGCCTCGTCCCTTTCTTGAGCCGGCCAACCTTCCACACAGAAACTTTGTCGAGTAACACAGCTCAATTGCTAAACCAGTTTAAACTCAGAAACAAAGCCGGCTTCTAGTACCAACAATTCACTACTCGGAAAATGCCCGCATCCGGCAATCAGATAAACAACCAAAGTATAGACTAGAAAATTTAGATTTATACCCGAAGGTAGCATTTTTTAGAATCGAAAATCTAACCAGAACAAACATGAGCATAAAGTACTTTCAAGTATTCTGGGATTTTCGATTTTGACATGATCATTCGGAAATAGGATGGTAACATAAAACTTCTCAGAAAATATTGAGGCAACGAACACTTTATTTCTCATTGAACATGTACACATATATGACTACAAAGAAAGAAATTTTAAGAATAAAAGGGACGTAGCTAAGCAATATTCCACGGTCAGTTTAATTCTTTTAGGTCTGTACTGCCTCCAGCTCTCTTTCTCTTCTTAGTAGAAGGTCTTTCTTTGACTGGCCACATATCAGTTAGATAGTAAGAACCATTGTGCAATACCCCGCTAACTAAAAAGGGACCTTCCTATACTAGAGAAAGTTTGTGCTTTTTTTCTGCACAAGCCGGAGAACCAAATCGCCTTTATTGAAAGACAGGTTTCTGACTCTAGCTATGATACTTGTGTAACTTCTGCTAATAGGCTATTGATCTCATCTTAGAAACGACATGAACTTCTTCGATTAAATCGAGATCATTTTGTTGAGAAATTTTGGCATCCTCTTCGATATACGTAGCAACTCGGGGAGAAGTATGAATTAAATCACTAGGAAGAACTGCTTCTGCACCATAAACCAAGAAGAAAGGTGTGTATCCAGTTGACCTGTTCCGAGTTGTTCTCAAGCTCCATATCATAGACGGTAATTCATCTGCCCAAGCCCCCGCAGCACGACAAAGTGGTTCTTCGAGTCTTGGTTTGAGGCCTTGTAGGATTAAACCATTTGCCCTTTCAACTTTTCCAGTAGCTTGTGGATGTGCGACTGACGCAATGTCAAGCCGAGCATTTTGTTCGTCGCATAATTCGGCAAGTTCTCCCATAGAAAAATTGCTCCCGTTGTCCGTGATAATACGATGCAGATAGCTGTATCGGATTATAACATCCTCGACAAATCTTTTGGCTGTTGTTCCATCACAACCTATGATGGGTTTAGCCTATATCCATTTTGTGAACTTATATCCACCATCACTAAGAGGTGAGTAAATCCACTTGGAGCCCGTTTAAACGGTCCTAACATGTCAAGCCCCCAAACCGCGAAGGGCCATGTTATAGGTGTACTTTTGGTGTACTTTTGGCCGGAACATGAGCTTGTTTGGTGTACTTTTGGCAGCCTTTGCACGTCTTGACCAGCCGTTCGGCATCTGCCTTGGCTGTAAGCCAGAAAAATCCGTGTTTGAAAGCTTTTGCCACTAAAGATTTGGCTGCAACATGATGACCGCATTCACCTTTGTGAATTTCCCTTAGAATTTCCACTCCTTCTTCTGGAGATACGTAGCGCTGAAAGACCCCAGATACACTCCGCTTATAAAGCTCACCACTTATTATTGTATAGGTTTTTGCTCGTCGGGCGAAATGCCGGCTTAGAACCTTGTCTTCGGGTAATTTTCCGTTTACCAAGAAATCAAGGTAGGGTTGAGTTCAGCTGAGAATTACAGCCAGAACTGGTACTAAAGGTGAGTCGGATTTGGTCAGATACTCCTCATCAACTCTTGCAATAGAGGGAACTCTAAGGTGCTCCAAAAAAGCGCAATCCGGGACCTTTTTCCGCGTGGAACCTAGCCAAGATAGTGCGTCTACTTCCTTGTTTTTTGTTCGAGGGATATGTTGAACTTCAAACCCTTCAAACGATTTAGCTAGTTCATCCACGACAGCCCTATATGCTGCCATGTGCTTATTTGCATTAAAAATATCTGACACTTGTTGAGCAACAAGATCCGAATCTCCATAACACATTAGTCGTCAAATGCCGATATCCTTAGCAATCCGGATTCCATGCAGTAGTGCTTCATATTTGGCATTGTTGTTAGTTGCCGTGAAGTGGATCTACAACACATAGAAAATTTTATCTCCTTGGGGTGACTTGAGCACCACGCCAGCCCCGGAGCCCCTGAGCTCGTTAGGACCGTCAAAATGAAAGGTCTAGTATTCTGATTCTGGGAGGGTCATATTTTCCGTTGTCTCTATCCAATCAGCAACAAAGTTAGCAAGGATTTGGGATTTGATTGTTGTACGAGGTTTGGACTCAATGTCGAAAGTTGAAAGCTCTATTCCCCATTTTACGACACGTCCTCTAGCATCGGTGTTGTTAATTATATCTCTCATGGGAGCTGTGCTCACCATGGTGATCTGATGCTCCTGAAAGTAATGTCATAGCTTCCGAGATGCAAAGAACACACCGTAAGCCAGCTTTTGATAGTGCGGATACCGCTGTTTTGATTCAGTTAGGACTTCACTAAGGTAGTAAGTCGGGTGCTGCACTAGGTGTTCCTATTTTTCCTCTAGTCTTTCCACCACCATGACGACACTGACGACTCTGTTTGTCGCAGAGAGATAGAGCAACATCGGTTCGCGAGGTTCTGGCACTGCAAGGATATGAGCGGACGAGAGTACTGCTTTCAGGTCTTGTAGTGCAGCTTTAGCTTCATTAGTCCAAATGAACTTTTTGGTCTTTTTCCGGAGCTTGTAGAGTGGTGCGGCTCTTTCACCGAGCCGACTTACAAACCGACTGGCTGCAGCAATGCAACCAGTTAGTCTTTGAACGTCCTTCGTGCGAGTTGGCCTGGAAATATTGAGTATAGCCTTGATTTTGTCATGGTTCACCTCTATGCCTCTTTGAGACACGATGAAGCCTAACAATTTTTTGGCTGGTATTCCAAAGAAGCACTTCTTCAGATTAAGCATTATGTTGTATTTTCGTAGATTGGCGAACGTTTCCTCTAAGTCAGAAATTAAAGTTTCCTTATTTTTGGACATCACAGCTATGTTATCCACATATGCATGTACATTGCATCTGATTTGATCATGGAGGCAACACTGCATGCTGGTACATAGCTCCTGCATTCTTGAGCCCAAAAGGCATTGTAATGAAACTGAAGGTTTTGAAGGGGGTTATGAATTAAGTTTTGACTTTGTTTGATTCCTTCATCTGGATTTGGTGATAACCGGAATATGCGTCGAGAAAACATAGGAGTTCCAAGCCTGTCGTAGGCAGAGCGAACAGATCTTTGGGACAAGCTTTGTTCAAGGTGGTATAATCAACACACATCCTTAAATCAATGATGTCCTTTTTAGGGACCATTACAGGATTGGCTAACCACTCAGTGTGGATGAACTCTTCTATGAATCTGGCTAACTCGAGTCGGGCTAGTTCCTTAGCTATTGCTTTTCGCTTTTCATCGCCGAAACATCATAGGGACTGTTTGACAGGTTTAGCATTTGGGTGTACATTTAGAGAGTGCTCGACAAGTTCCCTAGGTACTCTGGTCATGTTAGATGACTGCCATGCGAAGATGTCTTGATTTTCTTTGAGGAACATGACGAGCGTGCTTTCCTATGCGCTATCTAAACCTACACCTATGTGTGTCACCTTTGAGGGGTCATCATCCTTCAACGGCGTCGTCTTCGTCTCTTCTGATGCCTTGAACTCTGGAGTCGGATTTGTAACTTCCTTCTTTGTTGCGGGCATCTCGTATGGGTCGATGGTCTTATTCATCTTCTGGTACTCCTGGGCGTGTAGTACGGCTTCAGTAAAGGTGACATTTCCGTCCTTGCACTCTCGTGCTTTCTTCGGGTCTCCCCTGATGGTGATCACATCGTTGGGACCTTGAATTTTCATCATATTATAAATGTAACACGGATGAGCCAT
Organism: Avena sativa; assembly: GCA_916181665.1. Lineage (NCBI taxonomy): Eukaryota > Viridiplantae > Streptophyta > Magnoliopsida > Poales > Poaceae > Avena > Avena sativa. The sequence continues at coordinate 295,035,878 of OV702291.1, read as the reverse complement.
GAAAGCCCAGTAAGCCGGCCTTTCCAAATATAGCATGGTATGTCCTCTTGAACAGGACCACTTCTAAGGAAACTGCTTCCGTCTGGTAGTTCTTTGGAGTTCCAAAGGAAACATCCAAAGTGATCTCTCCCAGGAATTTGCTTGTCTTCCTGGGACAACTCTGTGAAAGATCACAGAGCTGTGATTCAACTAAGTTCCCGAGATCCTCATCCGATGTAGTGTTTTGACATAGAGAATGTTGATGCTGCTGCCGCCGTCCATGAGAGTCTTGGAGAAACCATAGCCGTCAATAAGTGGATTGATGACTAAGGCGTATTTTCCTCGCCTGTGCAACTTAGGCGGATGATTAGCACGATCAAAGGTGATTGTCACTTCCGACCAGTCCAAGAATTGAGGAACAGTCGGAACAGTTGTGTTGAGCTCATGCAAGACTACTTTCTTGACCTTATCTGGTTGAGGCCCAAGGAAAGTGACATAAGTGTCTTTCTTTGTTGGGAAGTTCTTCTTTCCATCCGACTTGGGATTTGAAGGCTCTGCTTCCTCCATGTTGGAATCTTCCTTGGTCTCTTTTTTGTTTTCGGGATTCTTATTTCCCTTCTTCCGCTTGGCTCTATAGCCAGCGGAATTGTCTTTCTTGATATCATCATTGAAACGACACTCAACGTTTGTGTGGGATGATCCCCCATTGGCATATAAGTGATGCACACATAGGTTATTGGGAATGTCGACCCAAGAATAGGTTTTGCGAGGTTACTGGTCTCCTCTACCTTGGACCCTTGACATCCCACGACCGTGTCCACGGCTGCCTCCGCGCCCTCCTCGTTCTCCAAACCCGAAAGTAGCAGTGAAAACCACTGTTTCCGTGTTGGAATTTTCTTCCGAGGTATTCTTGCGCTTATGAGCTTGTTGCTTCGGCTATTTTGCCAACTGTGGTATAGCTAGGACGTTCAGTAGTCCTTCTGCATCGTCATCAGTGTCTGCATATTTGCTTGCCGTTTCTATCATTTCTCCCAAATAAGTAACCTTGTCACACTTCAAACGGTGACGTAGTGAACCAATTGGGCGTCCTGCAATGAAAGCTTCAATCGCAGTTTGATCATTTACTCCTTCAGATGAGTTCTTTGTGTCAATCCATCGTCCAAGGTAATCTTGGCAAGTTTCTCGGGCTTTCTGGGTGCAACACTGTAGGTCTCCTACCGTACAGGGCCTCTGATATGTGCCTTCGAAATTCCGAAAGAACACACTTTGCATATCATACTAGTTGTGGATGGTGTTCTCCGGAAGTTCATTTAGCCAGGATCATGTCGTCTTCCTCAGCATAAGTGGCAGATATCGGGTTGCGACCAAGCTATTTCCTCCTTTGGCGATGCAGCAAGCCTAGAAAAATCCTGAAGCCAAGTTTCTGGCTAGGACACACCATTGTAGGCTTGAATATTTCTTGAGATAGGAAATCCTTCTGGGCAATGTGTTTGTCGAATGCGCGGTCCAAAGAATTTTGGACCCACATAAATATCATTGTTCTCGTAGCACCGCGCCTCTATGTTAGAGTTGATCCGGTGTCTTGCGTCACTTGGTGATAGAGAATGCTGTTTTGGTTGTTTGTTGTGGCTACGGTGCCTTGGAGTCGGACTTCTGCTTCTACCACCACCTCCTTCGCCATGGCGCCCTCCTTGGAATCCTCGAGAGCCACTGTGATGGATCCTTGGTGGAGAGGGTGGTGCAGGTGGATTATTTCCGGCTGAGCACCGGCCTCCATCCAGAGCGTTGTTATTCCGGTTCTGGGGAGGGTCTTGACTAAGACGAGCCCCCTGCCGGCTTGACTCGGCACAATGTCTGTTGTTCCTTTGTCCATCATTTCCCCCGTTGCGATGAGGTTTAGCCGGACGGCTTGTATGTCTTGGAGGTGGTTATAGTCCTCCTCCCGACGTTGCTCTTTTTCATCTTCCCTGCGATTGTTCGACTCTCACTGGGGAGGGTGCCTCGAACCAGTGCCGCAACTACGTCTCGCTCCACGGCCGGAGCAACGTTGCTCTAGTCACGTGTGGCTCTATGTCGTTGCCCTGAAGATCCAGTTCTTGAATAGTTATCTTCCCGATGGCCGGGACCGTGATGCTGTTCCAGGTCCTTTTTGGGCCTAATGTCATCCCAGGCCGGATCCATGCGAAATTGGTCGGATTTAGAGACCAGTTTCCCTCTCCTGGACTTCACGACCTTCTATTTCTCTAGACCCTTGGTAAGTAGCTTTACGCCCAACCGGACTTGATTTGGGTTTGGATTGTTTGCCAGGATATCTCAAGCTGCAGCAGTATTTTTCCACTGGTGTTGAATACACCAGATCTCCCTTGCTGTCGAGCCGAGGTGCTCCCGGATCTCCCTCAGAGAGGATCTTGTGGACCTCCGAATATTTGTTAGCCTGAACAGAGCCTTTCTGGGTCTTCTGATGCTACAGAGAGATGAAATGCTCCGCAGATTCGATGCACTTCTTCTCTTCCTTGAGGCTATTAGCCTCGTCCAGGAGTACTTGACGACGTGCTTCCAAGGCTTGGGCCCTGTCTTCCAATTCCGCGGGCGTAAGCTCTGCAGCTGTAGGGATTGGCGTAGTTAACTCATCTCCGATGAGTTTACGAGCACCAGTATCACGTATCCATCAACCAGAGCTTCCTTCGGCTCTTCTAGGATTAGGGCACCATCCAAGTCTTCCTCATAATCTTCGGCAACTACTTCCTCCACCAGAGGATCTTTTGCCAGAGTCTTCTTCTTCTTTACCTTCTTGGCAGCGTCGGTAGCAAAGACGGCTTTGGGTCCATTTCCTGGATTCAAGCTCTGATCAGTACTTTCGGACAACTGGACGTCAGGATTAGCTCCGAGATCAATATCATCCTGCGATTTGGGAGAGTTTTCTTCGGATCCTTCATCCATGGCTTCTCCTTCTTCTGCAACTTTGGAGTTGTACTCCTCTTCATACTCCACGGAGAACTTATAGAAATCCATCGACATCATTGAATCATCCGAAGATGCCGGTAAGTCGATGTATGTTCCGATCGCCTCTAGCACCGAGTCTTCGTTGTCTCCAGCATCACAAGAGCCAGATCCGGATCCAACATATCCGACAAAGTGCGATGCGTGCGTCCTGAGGTATTTGCAGCTTTCCTCGTGGGCTTCCTCGAAACGTCGGATGGTCTCAAATACCTCATCCACGCTTGCGCCTTGCAGAATTATACGCCTCAACATGTGCCTCAGGAAAGGTTGATCTATTCCGGCGTTGGCAGAGCCGGAACCAGAGTTGTTGTCTTGCTCCTCATGGATTTTGACCTCGATGGCAGGATCGATCTGGGATTCGACATTGCTAGGGAGATCCACTCTAGACTCGATGTTCACCGCAAGATCTGCTTCAGATTTACCTTTCTCCACTATCTCCGTGTTAGGTGCGGGCTGGGTGGGATTGGGATATTCCGGGATCCGGAACTCTGCCGCCTCTGCAGACAAAGTGGACCCAGAAGCTTCTTCTGCCTCTATCATCACCGTTGGTGTGGGTGGGGCAGGTTCAGCGAGACTGATGTAAACATCGATCTCACCAAAAGATATGATGGTGTAGGAAGTCATGACCTCCCTAGCCAGAATCCAGGTCTCGTCGAGAACGATGAGAGGGCGTGATGTCTGCAAGAGCACAAATTGTTTGTAGCTAGTTTTGAAATATAGATATCAATCCCACGGGGATCCCAAAGGCAAGTGTTTATGGGTGAAGTCTCTATCACACCCGAAGTTGTCACAGGTCTTCGAGTGAATTGACTGTAAGTGTTGAAATAAGAATGGGTTTTTGATAAAATGAGATGTATTTAATTAGAACTAAAATGTAAACTTTATAAATATAAAGCATAAAAGTAAAGAATGACTTGGTTGTTTGTTGTTTCCTGCAGATGGCAAAAGAAGGCGCAGGGAGATTCAGTTCATGGTGATAGTGACTGTGCCAGGTGGACGAATGATAAATGTAACAATTATAATCTTATAAATATTTGTAGGCGAGCAACCCATAATTAGCCAGAACTCCTCTTGGTAGATTTCATCCCAACTTCAATAATCCTACTAGCCTATTACCAAAACCATGGTCAGACACTAGACGATTAAGACCCTTCAGGTCGTTTAGCTATTAAGCTCCTTGGATCGGACTAATGCAATAAGCACAATGGTTCCTCGTTATCCTCGAGTCTACTAGATTTCCATTGATATCCCCGTGTCACCCGAGGGTTGCCGGTCCGCTAGCAAACAAGATCTTATCTATGTAGAACAAAGCATCATGTTGTCTGGGCCCTTAATTGGACAACAAGCATTAGGCATCCCACAGATAGTCAAGCACACATAATATAGTAATTAGAATCAATCACAAACTAATGGAAAATATATGAAGGCACATTACATCTCACCAATCCCCTACATCTCCCATGTCGAAGGGAATTACTCACACATGAGAGAAGAACGGATCATCGATATAATCAAATAAAGGTTATTCGTCTTTATATTACCGTGGAGATCCACAATAAGAATAGAAAAATATCCAACACAATTCAAGATGGGAAGAAAAAATCTCAAACCCTAGTCTTGGAAGGTGAAGATCCCTCTCTCTCTCAAGTACAAGTAGTGGCTACGGGGGTGTATTGGCTAGGAGGTCGAAGATCATGGAGGCAGATGAAGAATGTCTCCCCCTTCTTCTCCGTATCTCCTATTTCTCCCTTCTGGATGGTATGGCGGCTATTGTGTTGTGTTTTTGTCCTCAGCCCCTTCATGGAACTTGTCCCTTTTGACAATACAAAGGTGCGACAACTATACAACGAGAACTATACGGCCAGAAAAATATTCCTGCCATATAGTTGCTCATTAAAGCTTCTATATGATCCCCTCGAGTGCTTCCAAAGAGAGACTTGCTTGTTTTCTCTAGAATATTGTGTTTCTCTAGTTAAAACCTTCTATGGACATTTAGAACCTGAAACACACATTAAAAACCAAGTTTTCTTTGCTACCGAGGTATTAGTGTTAGGTAAAACTAGAAAACGATCAAATCCGGGAGATAACCATCAATAAAAGCCATAAAAAATGTGTCAAATCCTACAGTTATCAACTCCCCAAGCTTAGATGTTGCTGACCCTCGAGTGACAAGGAAATAAGGAAGAATACAGGAGATTCGAGACTAAAACTAAGAGAGCTTACAAGTTTGAATTGGTGTTAAATTATTTTCTTCACGATCCTTGCAATTTTAAAATATGATCATACAACTATTCACAAGATTTTACTAAGTCCACTTCCTAACCATATATATCTTATTAGCCAATAAATCATATGCCCGGGCAAGTGTCAAAAGTTTAGCTAGGAAAGTAAGACAAATTCTTTTGGTGTCTCTCTTCGTTGAGAGATGAAAACTTTTTGTTTTTGTTTGTTTAATCAATTAAGAGTACTCAAGTTGGAACCAAAACATTTAATTTAAGAATAACTCATCTACTCCCATGTCAAAATTTCAAGACTCTCAAAGTACATTTTTCCTTTCATTTGCCTTTCAAAATCTTTAGCTCTTTCATAGAGAAATCATGCCACTATTTATAACATGTTAATTGGGGCTGTGTTGTGCACTCGTGACCATGCCAATAAATAATTGTTGAGTAGTAATGGGTCAGAGGAGTACTACAACTTCACTTGGAACGTGAAACCATGAGGAGATTAAAATTTTTACCCGTCATAGCATTGCCGCTACAGATGTTTAAATCAAGTGGTTTCCCACATTTAGATCGTCCCTTGGCTAGTGGAGTTAATAGTTCCCCATGGAGCACGACAGAGTTGTAATGACATGCGTAATGCAATACCTTACGGTAATTATTAGAAAAAGTAGTGTCATAATCTCTACTACTTCGAAGCATCCATTTTATCAACAATTTCATTCAAAGGTACTATTGAGTCTATTTATATTAAGATCAAATGGGATGGAGTAGTTCTAAAATCAAATTCTTTGAGCTAAACATGGACTCAAGTCATCTTTCAGATGCTTTTTCTTGTCGTAAAAATGTAGGAAGTATTTTTAAACAAGTCCATTGCTCATTGTTTCAAAGCTAAAAAGGAGACACTAGCAAAGGAATATAATTTATAGGATACCAAGCTAAGTGGGGAGTGACTCCAATGCAAGCGAGTAAATAATTGTAGGATCAATTTAAGGTTGCAGAAAGGGTGATGAAAGGAATGTGATACCTCCTCTTGCTTTGTTCGTTCTCGTATTTTGAGTCAAACCCCCTATTTATTACCATATTGCCAGGTCACCTGAAATTGAGCAATCCCCGAGAGAAACAAAGAAATGAACTTGCAAAAAAAGTTACAACTAATTTTTTTGTATTTTTCGTTTAGGAATGCATGACCGAAAATAAACATGCAAATTTGAAGAAATAAAATAAAACAAAAGAAGAAATAAAAACATGAATGCAAAGTCTGGAGGTTTTCAAACCTCCCCCAAGCTTAGGCTATTGCCAGGCTCAGTTGTTGTCGTTATTTGGCGGCTGGTGCGGATACTGCTGGTAGTAGTCGGGGAAGTGGGTCATGAAGCGACTGAAGTTGTTAGTCAGAGTACTCACATCTTCATTCACTCCTTAAAGAGTGTGATTGATATCCCCAATGTGCTGGTTGAGCTACTATAATTCCTAATAGGGGACGTAGCTGTACCCCTGCTATGGCTGGTTGGGCCATGGGTCCCAAGCTACCCCATTTTGCTATTGTTTTTGTCCCTCCCAAGTAGCGTCGTGCCCCTGCTTGCCCTCATGCTCCTGCTCATCCTCATCCTGTTGCCTTCCTTCTTCTTCTTCCTCCTCATCAGGCTGAAGTTTAGCCATGATCTCCGTCACTTGGTCCTTGGTGAGGATACAAGTGTCCTTCTCCACAATCGAGAAGGCTTGGGGACATGGCAACGGAACCTGCTCACCTTGTGCATCATCAAGATACCTAAATTGATATGCTCGGAGCCTCCGGTTAGCATGGTAAATACCAAAGAAGCCACAAGCAGTCAAATACTTGACGTCCATAAGCTTTGGACCATCAACAGATTGCATAACAGGTAATATAATATTTAATGCATGGGAAAGGTGGATTTCCAATCCACCAATGCGAATATCACCTTTGGTCTTGTTGCTTTGGTGGCGAAAGTGCTGGATGAGTAGAGCTGCAGGATTGGGGCTCTGCGGCGCAGTGGGAAAAAGAGCTTTGGTGTTGGGAAAAAGAGGATTGGCCATGGAACCGGTGTCACCCCTTCCTAGTAGAGTGTTGGCGAGGAACAAGGCGTAGTAGCGGATGGTTGGGTTCTGAATGGTGGACATCTTCTTCTGAGAGAAGTTGGTGCCACCATTAACATAAATGACCTCCCAAGTTTCTCCGCTTGTGACACCATAGAGGTTTGTAATAGTTGGCGCCCCAACATGGGGGAAGCCGAAAGCATCGCAAAATTGTTCAAAATTTATTTCATAGTGCTGCTGGTTCATGGTGAAGCTTACCGTGCACGCGTTACCTTTTCCACTATGGTCATCGTAGAAGGAGGCAAGGAACTCATGGGTAAGCTCGGTGTAGGTGTCGTGGCTTACGAAGCCAAGTACCACCAGCCCTGCCTTGTTACACAAGAGGTCGAAGTCCGCCTTCAACCACGCCGTGAACATGTGGGCATCACCCTCCTTGATGAAACCATGGCCAACTTGGGGTTGAGCTTAGCTCGGGACCCCGAGATCGAGCTCTCACCCTGTTGGCGCTTGCTCGAACGAAAGAGGCTACCGATTTTGTTCAACGTCATGCACTGAAAAATTTCACCATAAAACCTTAGGCATATAGTTTCTACATGATATATGAATGATCCTATGTGGAAAAATTCAATCATACGTGAGAAATCAATAGGAAAAACAAAATAAGCTTGAGTTCATCCACTAGATCAATGTGAGAGTTTCAACCATGGAAATCTGAAAATAAAGCATGGATAGGGAGAGAAACATACCGATGGATTGATTCCCCCACTCAAACAAACAAAATACGCAAATAATCAAGAGTTCTAGGTGGATTTTGAGAGGTTTGGAGAGAGAATATGAGAGAAATAATGAGGATGGGTGAGAGACCTAGCCGTCCCGGTGCGATTTTGTGGTCGCACCAAACTATACAGCCGGAACTATATGGGCGGGTGACGTTGTTCCATCTGTATAGTTGTGGCCGTGCTGCCAACTAGGGTTTCTTTATGCAGAAAACAGCTATACAGACGCAACTATATGGCCGGATCACAATGATCCTGCCGTATAGTTGGTCATTAAACCATCCGTCCCTCGAGATAAATTTCTAAAATAAGCATCGATATCTATACGATCGGAACTATATGGCCAAATTTTTTATTCCCACTGTATAGTTGGTCGTTAAACTCTTAGTATCTTTGGGATAAATTTATAAGAGAGGCATCGATATCTATACGACCGGAGCTATACGGCCGAAATTTTTATTCCCGCTGTATAGTTGGTTGTTATACTCTCAATACTTTTTAGAAAATTTTGTATGGAGGCATCGATATCTATACGAATGGAGCTATACGGCCGGAATTGTATTCCCGCCGTATAGTTGGTCGTTAAATTCTCATTGTCTTCGAAGAAAATTTGCTGATGGCAAATATATCTATACGACCAGAACTATACGGCTGGAATTTTTATTCCCGCAGTATAGTTGGTCGTTAAACCATCAGTAGTCATCAAAAAATTTCTTTTTTTTGAGAATACCTTCTTATCCGAAAACTTAGTGAAATACCTTATTTTTGATAGAAAATTGATAGTAGAAACTGTCGACCAACATTAGCGTATTAAGAGCAAAATTTTAGCTTATGTAGATGGAAAACTTAAACTTTTATTTTTATTATTATTCTATACTCATTCAATCGATGTTTCTACTACCTTTTGACAACTGCATCTTCATGGGCACGCTTCTGCAAGAATGTCTGTGAAAAAGTGGTAGGAATGTGATGAACTTTTTATTCTCTAATCTACTTTATTGACGAGATGGGTTGACTCTCATTAAGCATTTTATTAAGAATGGTTGAGTAACTCAACCTCTTCTACGTTCTCGAATTCTTACCATGGGTTGCCCCTTTTCAAAGGCACTTACCACATGAACTCGTTTTGCCGGTGGAATATATCTTTCTCCTGCTTCTAGCTTCTTTGGAAAATACCATATGATTTCAGCATCATAAACATTGAAGATTATCTTTCCTTCAGCACAATCAACTAATGCCCCTACAGTACTAAGGAAAGGTCTTCCAAGTATTATAGATAATTTTTCATCTTTAGGCATCTCAAGAATAATAAAATCAGTGGGAATAACATGCCCATCTATTCTAAGTATAACATCCTCAATCATACCAACGGATTGTTTAGTGGACTTGTCAGCCATATATAAAGTGATAGTAGTAGGAGAATACTCCCCTAATCCTAACATTTTATAGAGGGAGTATGGCATTACACTAACTCCTGCTCCTAGATCACACAAGGCATTATGAATATCGGTTCTAACTATTAAGCATGAAATAGTTGGTATTCCAGGATCTCCAGATTTAGACAAAAGCTTCCCATTAACAGGATAACTAGTTACCATGGCAACCGTTTCAGTTATATATTTCTTTCTACAAAGAATATCACGGAGGAATTTAGAATATGTAGAACTTTGATTGCATCTGCAAACAGAATTTCTAGACGAAGATCACTAAGTGCCTTTGTAATTATAAATTACCTGATCTAGTGCTTTCTTTTTTTGATCAGGTAAGGAAGCTTTTTCTCGCCTAGCTTACTCCTATCTTTTACCTTTTGTGGGGGGTCTGGCTCTTTTGTTGCTTTCTTTTGTTATTTCTTACCGCATTTCTTGTTTTCTACTACAACTACTTCATCTTCCTTGCTTATCTATTTTTCTTATCTTGGATCAACCGTCTCTACATCAGAGTCATAATGGTCATCATGTGCATCATTTTGGTCCTCCTTGGTTTGATCTTGTGTTTCAGTTTCATCTTGAGGATCCACCAATGTATCATCTTCTTGGCTTGCTTCGAGCAAGGCTTTTTCCTTTCGCTCTTTTTCAGCTTCATATTCTGGTGGTCCTAAGGGTCCTGTAACAACTACACCTCTTCTTGTGACAACATTAGTAGAAACATGAATATCTTTATCATCACGAAGAAAAATTTGATAACCAGATGCTATTTGTTCACACTGGTTTTCGATCATACTAAGATACTTGTGAAATAATTTTATTTCTTGGCCAATATCATCATAATTTTCTGTGAGTTCCGCCAAAATATTATTGTGTTTTTTAAAGTGCTTATGCAGGTTATTATGAGATTTTGCTTGTCGATGTTTTAATTCTTGAAAAACTTTTCTAGTTTCATCTTCTTCAGTTAAAACTTGTAACAAATCTACTTTGTTTTCCTTAACAAGTTCAGAAGGTATACCTTTTTCTTTCATTGTTTTGCGTACTTCATGCATAAGATCAGGATATATCTGAAGTATCCCTTTTTCCAGCTTAGTACCAGAATCAGGATTATATAAAGAATCATTCTTAGCCCTAGTAGACATCAATTCCAAACATTCTTTAATAGTTAAAGTATTTATCGATCCTCTGCTGAGAAGTCAAGCAATTCTCTACATTGATTATTAAGACGGTGGTAAAACAAATGGCAAATAGTCGATTCAGAGTAGCCATGATTGGGAATACTATTGATAATTCCAAAGAATCTTCCCCAGGCTTGTGGGTAGTTTTCTCCCATGTTCTGAATAAAGTTGCCTATATTATTTCTTAGCTCAGCTACCTTTTTAAATGGATTAAACCTGTTTATGAATTTGACAATGCAGTTTTCCCAACATTTAATGTAATGGCGAGGGAGAGAATTAACCAGTCTAGACCTTTACCTTTAAGAGACCAATGAAATAATTTTAAACTAGAGAAGTCTCTTGGCAAACCTTTTGGTCCAATTGATGTTATCACATCGTCGAACTCTCTAATATGTCTTCCCGGGTCTTCATCTTCCCTTCCACTAAAAGCTTTTTCCTACAAAATTTTAATAATTCCACCATCAAATCGATATTCTCTAACTCCAGTATTAGGGAATTCTATTGGTTGTTTAAGAAATTCATAACTTGGAGCACTATATTCTCTGAGAGTTTTCTCAGGTTTCATGGGAGTTGTCCTGTAAATAGACATGATTTACATAATATCACTCAGGTTTTCAACTTCATCTTTATTTGATCTTAAAAGTTTTTCAATAATCTCTTCGGGCCTTTGAGCAGGCACAAGCTCAATATAATCTGGTAGATAGGTCCTACCAGAGCGTGTAGACCCTTTGTCTCCTAGGGAGAACATTTTGTAGTAGCAACACCTGAAATGTCAAAAGATAAACACTTAGCGCTTAGCTCCCCGGCAACGCTGCTAGAAAATATCTTGATGTCTGCAAGTGCACAAATCGTTTGTAACTAGTTTCGAAGTATAGATATCGATCCCACAGGGAGCCCAAAGGTAAGTGTTTATGGGTGAAGTCTCTATCACAGCCGAAGTTGTCACAGGTCTTCGACTGAATTGACTATAAGTGTTTAAATAAGAATGGGGTTTTAATTAACAGAGATGTATTTAAATAGAACTAAAATGTAAATTTCAGAAATATAAAGCATAAAAGTAAAGAACGACTTGGTTCTTTGTTGTTTCCTATAGATGGCAAAAGAAGGCGCGGGGAGATTCAGTTCATGGTGATAGTGACTATGCCAGGTGGACGAATGATAAATGTAACAATCATAATCTTATAAATATATGTGTAGGCGAGCAACCCATAATTAGCCGAAACTTCTCTTGGTAGATTTCATCCGAACTTCAATAATCCTACTAGCCTGTTACCAAAACCATGGTCAGACACCAGATGATTAAGACCCTTCAGGTTGGTTGGTGATTAAGCTCCTTGGATCAGACTAATGCAATAAGCATAGTGGTTCCTCGTTATCCTCGAGTCTACTAGTTTTCTATTGATATCCCTGTGTCACCCGGGGGTCGCCGGTCCGCTAGCGAATAAGATCTTATCTATGTAGAATAAAGCATCATGTTGTTTGTGCCCTTAATTGGACAACAATCATTAGGCATCCCACAGATAGTCAAGCACGCATAGTATAGTAATTAGAATTAATCACAAACTAATGGAAAATATATGAAGGCACATCACATCTCACTAATCCCCTACATCTCCCACTCCCAAGGGAATTACTCACACATGAGAGAAGAACGGATCATTGATAGGTCCATAATGTATCTACTTTCTCGAACACTTTTGCTATTGTTTCTTCTCTAATTTGTGTGATTTGGATACAACTAATGTGGACTAACGCTGTTTTCAGCAGAATTGTCTCAGTCTCTGCCTCGACCTCTCCTTTCGCCTAAATAAGCTGTCTGACCTAAAAACAAAGGGGGTTCGACATTTTTCTAGATAGAGTTCCGCTGTGCCGCCACCACCAGAAACCATGATTCGGAACAAGAAATTGCGTTCTGGCACCCTGCCGGTACAGGGAATTGGAGGAGATCATCGCCATCATCATCACCAACGCTTCTCCATCAACCATCCATGATTCCCCCATCCATGGGTGAGTAATCCTGCACAGCAGGCTATGGGGATGGTAGGGAATGGATAAGATCGTTCATGTAATTGCATCGGATTGTTAGGGCATGGTGCCTAGTATCTATTATTAGTGCTTTTTGACATTGTTGCAACTTGTTATGCTTATTGATTGTCACTAGGGCCCGAGTGCCATGATTTCATATCTGAACATGTTATTGATTCATGATGATATTATTGTTTATGATCTTACCTACAAGTTGTATACACATATTATTGTCCGGAACCCGAGGCCCTGAAGTGATAGAAATCGGGACAACTGGAGGGGATGGCTATGATGTGAGGATCACGTGTGTTCACAGAGTGTTAATGCTTTGCTCTGTTGCTCTATTAAAAGGAGCACCTGAATTGCCAGTAGATTGCCTTGAGGTCCCACTGCAATGGGCTGGCATGACAAAAGATGTTGTGCAAGTTCTCATTACGAGCACATATGACTATATATGGAACGCATGCCTATGATTATTTAGTACTTGGATACTTTATCTTATCTATCTAAAAATGCCCTATGTCTTGATTATTATATGAATTGTCTTGTCCATGCAATGCCCGTCCATCCATACCTATGCCTACTGCACTTTAATCCTACTGTTTACTACAATTGTTACTACTATCTTTATTTTACTACTGCTATTACTTTGCTATTGCTACTACAAAACTGTTGCTACTGATAAACTACTGCAAGCAGGATTGTTTCCAGGTGCAGCTGAATTGACAACTCAGTTGTTAAGGCTTATAAATATTCTTTGGCTCCCCTTGTGTCGAATAAATACATTGGATTTTACTTCCATCGAAGACTTTTGCGATCCCCTATACTTGTGGGTCATCAATCATCAATATAATCAAATAAAGGGATTTCGTCTTTATATTACCATGGAGATCCATAATAAGAAAAGAAAAATATCCAACACAATTGAAGATGGGAAGAAACAATCTCAAACCCTAGTCTTGCAAGGTGAAGATCCCTCTCTCGAAAGTACAAGTAGTGGCTATGGGGGTGTATTGGCTAGGAGGTCGAAAATTGCAGAATGAGATGAAGAACTTCTCCCCCTTCTTCTCCAGATCTCCTCTTTCTCCCTTCTGGATGGTATGGCAGCTGCTGTGTTGTGTTTTTGTCCTTGGCCCCTTCACGGAACTTGTCCCTTTTGACAAGACAGAGGCGACGACAACTATACGACGGGAACTATATGGCCGGAAAAAAATTCCCGCCATATAGTTGATCGTTAAAGCCTCTATATGCTCCCCTCGAGTGCTTCCAAAGAGAGACTTCCTTGCTTTCTCCAGAATATTGTGTTTCTCTAGTTAAAACATTCTGTTGACATTCAGAACCAGAAACACATATTAAAAACCAAGTTTTCTTCACTACCTGACATGGGTATACCCTGCCGGTACTCGAGTTTGGTATATACGGCCCAGATATGGTGGAAGCCCATGGCGTTGCCACGGCCCAATGAAGATTTTGAGACAAGAAAAAGTCTAAATATAGAAAGTTTGAAAGGAAAACCCTAATCTGTAACTGACTTGACCTGCTACCTGAGACCTGGCCTATCTATATAAAGGCCAGGAGGGGGCAGCGAGGAGGACACACGCAACCCTAGTTTCCACAACCCTCGCCAGATTGCATCTGCGCACCATTGTAGTCTTTAATTCCTTCGTTAATTCTAAGAGCAGACAAGCAGGAGTAGGGACCTCTACAAGGCTTGAACTTGGGTAAACCTTGTGTCCCTATGTGCTTGTTTGCTAGCCGATTGATGCCTCTAGAGCTCCCTTCTTCTCCAAAACCCATGTCCATAACAATGGGCATTGATGAGTTAAACCCTCGTTAATTGGCACTGTTTGTGGGAATTGGGAGTGCTGATGTTGCGACTTCTTTGGCCTCATCAACTGCGATCTACAACTCTGCAACAACAGAGAATCACCAGCTCTTCGGCGCGTTTGACTTCACCGTCCACACGCCGGCCACTCGCCCAGCTTTCGAGTCCGTGGGCGACGGAATCAGCCTGACGATAGGGAGCTTTCGCTTCCAAGTTGGTCATATGGGCACGATTTGCATGCCTGACCAGCCAACGGCATTCGCCATTGCTCCAGCATCGTGTTTCCCACCACCGATCGGCACCCTCGGTGAGCTCAATGCCTCGACAATAGTCAAGAATATGGACAACAACAACAGTCGCGAATCCGATCTGGGCGATTTGGCAACTGAAGATGGAGCCTACGGCTCCAGATCTGAAAGTTGTGGGAGCAACAGCTTCCCCAACCACTTCATGTGGGCCGTCATCAACGCTGGCGACTCCTCTGGAAATCGCGACAACACGAGCAACGGTGGTAATGGAACCGATCCACCTATTGGGTCCGCAGCATAGAAAACAAAAAATTTCCTACGGTATGAACTACACGCCAAGATCTATCTACTAGGTACAAAGCAACGGGTGGACATACATCCAACGAGAACTTACCCTTGAAGACAATGAGCTTTGTTAATGAGTAGGAACTCGTGGTTGATGTAGTCGTACACTTGCCGATCTCAAGATCGTGATGAAGTCCAGCAGGTTCGGCTCCAGCACGTCCATCAGATCCAGCTCCAGCACCACCAAGTCCAGCACCGCAAAGCAGCGGTGCATCCGTGATCGCACACACGTCCGGTACCCCGACAACCTCCGTTCCTCGCTCCAGCAAAGCAGCAGAAGCAGCAACTCCTTTCCAGATAAAGCCACCGGGAACATGTATCTCGCTAATCCGAGACCATGGGGGAATAATACTAGAGGGGGAGAAAGATCCTTCACAAGGAGGTGTGAGTATGAAGGTGTGAGAGGGGGGCCTTTTATAGGAGGAGGGGAGGGTACCCATCCCCATGGCCGGCGCCCCAAGGGGTGACCCCTCACCTTCTCATTCATGTGGTGGTAACTCCCTCCACATAAATTTGCCCCTTCACATTCTCTTTTAAAGTCCCCACTTTAAATGCATTAAATTTCTCCAAATTTAATGCTCGCTCATTTAATAAAACTCTTTTATTATTTTTATTCAGAATTTTGTTAATTACTTTAATTAACAAACATTCACATAAAACCCCCTACAACATTTCAATATTACATGCAGAACCAATTTTAGCAATTTCACCCGAAACAGTTTCGGTGTCTATTGAAATAATTCCAACGCTTTCTTAAAGCTTTATCTGAAACATATTTGCTCCAAATGGTGTCGGTATCCCTTAAGTGTGTCACCCTACAGTTCGCGAATAATGCAGACATGATCGAGACCCCTCTCAGATCAATAATCAGAAGCGGGACCTGGAGATCCATACTGACTCCTACACATTCAACGATGACTTCTGTGATCGTGAGAACCTTTAACGCTAGTAACTAAATCCCTTTGTCCCGCGATATATTACATGTCCGAGATTCGATCATCGGTATCTCCATACCTAGTTTGATCTCGTTACCGACATGCACTCTTTTCTTGTTCCCGTGATATAACATTCTAGTGATCACATCACTTGCTTGCAAGCTATTTCAATGTGATATCACCGAGAGGGCCCAGAGTATATCTATCCGTCATCGGGATGGACAAATCCCACTCTTGATCCATGAGCCTCAACATAACACCTTCGTAGCACTGAACCCACCTTTATAGTCACCCTGTTACGGTGTGACGTTTGATGTTATCAAGATACTCTTTCGGTGTTAGCAATTAACATGATCTCATGGTCTAAGGATAAAGATTACTTCGTATGATGTTATAGCAATATAAACATAATGACTTTGATCGTAATGCTATACTTCGGATGAATGTTCATCACATCATTCCACCAATGGTGTGACCTTGTTATTAACAACATCCAATGTCCATGATCAGGAAACCTTGATCATCTTGTTAATCAACAAGCTAGTCTATAAGAGAGGCATAACTAGGAACCCTTTTTGTTTATTAAACACACATGTATTGATGTTTCCGATCAATACAATTCTAGCATGTAAAATAAACATTTATCATAAACATGGAATAAGATACTAACCACTTTATTATTGCCTCTCGGGCATATTCCCTTCAGTCTCCCACTTGCACTAGAGTCAATAATCTAGTTTGAAAAACTTTGCGTATTGAACACCTATGGCTTTCTGGTGTTTCATATACGCTATTGCTAGTGGTTAACATAATCTCTGGATCTGAAAGTTTCAGGTCCATGTGTATTTGCATGTCTCTGCGTCTCTACGCATCACTCATTCTCCAATGAGATGACATTGTATAGATTTGGTCCTTTGGTGAGACCTTTAGTTCGTTCGGCTCAAAATATGTTGATGTTATGGTCACACAATATATCTTCATAGTACTAGCCCACTTTGAACCACACCTAGTTTGATAACAAACTACTTAACACAAATGCCCTCCTATGCTGCTACTATAGCAGTCATATACTTAGCCTTTTGTTGTAGTATCCGTCACAATATCTCAACTTTGGAACTCATCCAAATCCATCATGGAACATCCTTTCCATTATATTGTGCCACCCATAGTTTAAATTGAGATATATTTAATTTGTATCTTGTGACAAAACTAGTATCAATGTAAAACTTTACAATGAACTACCTTTAACTATTTGTCACTTATACATGATATATTCTTAGTTCTTCCAAAGCTCATAAGAATATCTTTACTATTGTCCAATGATCATCTTATGAATCATTCTGGTATATGCTCATAACATTTAGAGCATAGGACATTCTGGATATATACATATCATGGTATAATCGATCAAAATCTTCATGTGATTTTACTCACCAAGTGTTGAAACACTTGAATTTTGATACAATCCTTTCCATGCAGCAAGAACTTTTCTTGTTGTTTCCATATTGAACCCTTTCAATATCTCATATATGTATGTCTGGCACAACCATATTAGCACCTGAATCTATCCATATAGATATTGATGCCTAATATTCCGGGTTTGCCCAAGTCTTTCATCGAAATCTTATTTTAATGAAATTCTCAACTTGTGTCAATACAAGATACATCATTTCCAATCAACAATATGTCCTCTACATAATGTATTAGAAATATGTCTCAGTGCTCCCACTTCATTTCTTTCAAATGCAAGCATCTTCATCATCTTCGATGAATTTAAACTCTTTTAGCAGTTTCATCATGGTGAAGATTCCAACTCCGCTATGCTTACTTCAACTATTGAAGTTTACATGCCCTTTTAGCACCCTTTGAATTAACAAAACCCTTCGGAACATGTCATGTACATGTCCTACGTTAGCATTCTATTAGAAGAACCTTGTTTTGTTTATTCAACTACCATATACCAAATTATATGTAGTGGTTGCTACATTAATCCGTCAAGATTATATATCGCTATGAAAGATCAAATCTTGTCATAGTCAACTCCTTGAACATTGTAGTAAACTTCTTTCCGACATGTCGACTATTTCATAGATGTTAAACATCCATGTCTTATTTCTTTATAGATCCAAACATGACCGATAGGCTTCACGCCTTTCCGGAGGGTCTTCCAAGTTCAGAAACTTGATTTCTCGTGTATGGATACTATCACGGATTCTATGACTTCTAGTCATTTTATGGAGTCAGGGCCCATCATCGCTTCTTTGCATGTAGTCAGTTCATCATTGTCAAAACAATAACGACTTGCTTACTAAT